>CM062813.1:400919469-403319469 GCA_031772625.1 Pinus tabuliformis
ACATGGTGTATGGCTTAAGAGTTTCATTTCTGGGCTTAGAATTATGGATTCTATTTCTAAGCCATTGAGAATATATTGTGATAATTCAGGTGTTGTTTTTATGGCTAAAAACAACAAAAGTGGGAGTCGAAATAAACACATCGACATTAAGTATTTAGCTATAAGGGAACATGTTAAAGAAAAGAAAGTGGTCATTGAGCACGTCAGCACTGAGTTGATGATCGCTGATCCTTTGATTAAGGGCATGCCACCATTTAAATTCAAGGATCATGTAATGAATATGGGACTTGGTTCCATTATGTAGTTTCTCATTGTATGGACAATGCTATTTTAATGAAATTCTTAATTATTGTGATGTTTTTTCTCATATTTATGTGCACCTTAAGTTGATTTGAGAAAATTCATTTAAGAAGGACCAAGAATAAACATAAGGTTTATTCATTAAGAAATTGTTGCCACATAAATTATAATAAGAATAAATACATAGTAATACATGGAAGATAATACTCGTCATTAGAGGACTTATCACCATGATTCATGTATCTATTACTTAATACAGATTACCAATGGGTTTTAAGTTGAGGCATTAAGTTTGGAAGTATGGACCAAGTGGGAGAATGTTAAGCTCTATTAATTTTTTTGACAACTGCTGCCTACAATTCTAGAATCCAACTGCAGTCTTTCCTTAATTTCTGGAAACCAACTGCAGTAATTTCCTTAAATTAAGGAAATCAACTTCAGTTAATAAATTTATTGTTGGGAGCTACTGAAGTGGTCCATTACTCCATCTGGAGTTCTCTACCTTGATCTGTGGAACACCTGACACATAGCCATCAGAAGCTTGATGGAAGCTTGGCTATAAATCTATTTGTTTGGTCCCCAAGCTTGCATCTCAATTTCCTTCAGTTTTTTACACCATCTAGCTAAGAGAGCAGAGCTTGGAAGTGCCTTCAGACTTTCTGTATTCTTTTCTTTTTGATTGGATTGAACCTGGAGTGCTGAAGTAAAGAAGCAAGTGGACTGTGGTTTGCATCAAGAACATCACCAATGGCTGGAGGTAATTTATATTTCTGGGCATTAAGTTTTAACGATTCTTTGAGTTTTTCCGCATACAAAATCGTTGTTGAAATTTGAAATTAACAGTGTCAACTTCCGCACTCCGCATTGCATAAACAAAATAGCTTCGCACACTCGAAATGTAAACAAGGCATGCAACAAGAGGTTAATTTTCGTTTTTTTAGATAAAGTGTTTGTTTCACTATTATAAAAACAAATTCACAAATACAATTTATTAAAAAAAACCTTGGGCCACAAAGTAGCTTCCACAAGCACAAACTAAGTTTAAAATTGAGTTGCTTAAAAATTGCCAATAATTTAGCACCGGTCCCATGCATATTGCATACACGTTCATAAAGTGTCCAAAAAACAACATAAAAACATGACCCATGGCCCAAGAATAAACTAAGGTAAGAAGTACATGTATGTCAGACTAAAGTAATAGATATAATCATTGAAATGCAGATCATTGTTAAAATATTATATTTTCGCGTGCCCATTAGTTTTGGTGTTCCAGAGTAAAATATTTGTGGGACTAAGGTAATAGATACAATTGCTGAAATATTAGAATTGTTTAACCATCCATTTTTGTGCGTGCACATTAGTTATGGATTAATTGAATGCATTAGTTTTATGAGATAAGAGAAGTGTGATTAGCAATGCCTCCACACTCTGCATCACGTGAACAAAATGCTTTACCTCTGCATTCTGCATTGCATAAATAAAATACATGACCATTATAGGTATAATCCACTCTCACATGAATTCATCAACCATTACCTTAACAATAAGATTAGTTAAAAAATATATATTCTGCTTTGTAGGATAGAAGGGTGCATAGAATATTTTCATTTTTAATTAGGTTGGACATCGAATTCCGCTTTGTAGTAAATCAAGCGTACAACGGGGATTAATGCATTGAAAGTTTTACTGGCTATTAATGTAAGTTGTATGTATGTCTGCAAGCTGCAGAGGACTAGTTTTTTCAATGTGTTGTATCAAACATTTATTAATAAAGTTGTTATGAGTTTTACTGGTTGTTAATGTAAGTTGTATGGATGTCTGCAAGCTGTAGAGGACTAGATTTTTCCATCTGTTGTATTAAACATTTGATTAATAAAGTTGTTATGGTTTTTTCGTTTGAAAAAAAGAATAAGGATTAATGCAAAATTTAAAGCAAATTGTGTGACTCTTTCTCTAAATTATGTTCAAACAACAAAGGAATCTAAACTTTTGAATAATATATTGCCACTATATGAAAGTTAGAAACTAGAATCAAGTGCCTTGGGATCAAAATTTTATGTAAAATCCTATAAGTACTAATGGAAAATTGTTTGCTACTTACATCCTCCTAATGATAAAATTGTGTTGCAAAGCAATGATTAGTAAACTATGAAAGAATGAATTTCAAACTTATACACACAGTTGGGAATTGCACTTATAAACATAGTTTTCTTGCTTGTACAAAAAAATGTTCTTTTATTTTCCAAATCATTTTAACATGTACACTTTGACTCCAGGGGTTTTATTCCTTAGGTAATCTGAAGTTGTTGAACAAATTTCACGTAGTAGGCATCTTTTGACTTGGACTAAGATTTGCATACGAGTTTGTTGTTTGGACCATGGCAAGAGGTTAGGGAATAACTCACTAACTATAGGAAAGTTGATCCACTATGCAGAGAACAGAGGTGTGGAATAAAGATTCCTTCGCACTCCACACAATTTATCAACCTCCTCACTCCGCATTGCATAAAGAAAATGCCTTCGCCCACTCAAAATGCAAACAAGACATGCAACAATCACAAAGTTTTGCATATAGAGGTTAATTTTCTTTTCTTTTTGACAAATTGTTTCCTAATATTGTGCATGCAAACAAGACATGCAACAATCACAAAATTGTACATATATGTTGGAAGGGTAGAAGAAACAAAACAAAAGTTCACAAATAAAACACGAGCTACTTCTCTTCTATTGATCACACAAAACATGATGCTTACAATGAACCCGGTGAAGGATATTTATCTTCTTCCAATTAGCTACTCGCCTTGACATGCAACCACACACTAAAAGTTGTCTATCACTAACTCAATTTGACTCAACGCTCAATCACTCAATTAACTGACTCTCTATGTTTAGCCAACTCCTCATGCAAGAGTAATTAGATTATTTTAACACTCCCCCTTAATTACGACTGCTAAACTAAAACATGACTCATGACAACTCAAACATGCCTACTGGTCTATGTCTCAACTAGGCTTACACACCCAAGTTTCTTCTATGAAACTCAAACACATCTTGTGCTAATGACTTAGTAAATATATCAGCCAATTGATTACTAGATTTACAAGGCTTCAAGTGAACTTCTCCATTGCTCACAAGTTTTGTAATAAAGTGATATCTAGTATCAATATGATTGCTCTTTCAATGAAACACACTATTCTTGGATAGTGCAATAGCTGAGGTGTTGTCATTATAGATTGGTGTCGATCCTTGTTGTTTCTGCTTGAGTCCATCAAATACTCTTCTTAACCAGACTGCTTGACATGTTGATGATGTTGCTACTACATATTCTGCTTCTATTGACGAAAGTGTCACAATGGGTTGCTTCTTAGATGCCCATGAAATCACATTGGAACCAAGGTGGAACACATAACTAGAATTGCTCTTCCTATCATCCAAACTGCCTGCAAAATCACTATTTGTGTATCCAATCAAATCCTTCTTTTATGTGCTTGCATACATTATGCCACAATCTCTAGTTCCTTCTATGTATCTCAGAATTCTTTTTCCTGCACTCCAATGTGTGTCTTTTGGAGTCTCCATAAATTTGGAAATCAAACTCACTCCTTGCATGATATCCAGTCTTGTAGTTGTGAGATACATGAGGCTGCCAACCAATATTTTGAATAGAGTTGGATTGACATATGATCCTTCATCATCCTTGCTTAACTTTGTACCTGTTGCAACTGGTGTAGGGACAGGTTTGAAATTTTCCATCCTAAATCTTTTCAAAAAATATTTGGCATATTTATTTTGACAAATAAAAATTCCCTTTTCAGATTGCTCAACTTCTATGCCAAGAAAATATTTCATGAGACCAAGATCTATCATCTCAAATTCTTTCATCATGGCTACCTTAAATTTATCTATCTCAAAATCACTTGTAAAAATCATGTCATCAACATATAAGCAAACAATCAAAATCTATCCATGCTCATTTACCTTTGTATACAAGGTAGGCTCAAACAATGTAAACTTTGAAACGGGAACTATAAACTCAAAACGGGAACTCTGGCCAAAAAACCCCGAAAAAACATCAAAAACAGTGCTAAAAACGAAAAGTGTTGATGCTGGAATAACACCTTTTTTTTTCCAAGCTAAATTTTCAACATGTTTTAAAAATGACGGTGAAAACCAATTTTTGGTGCAAAAATTGTCCAAAAAACGCCCTCAAAACGAAGTGTTGATGTTCGAATAACATTTTTTTTTTCTCAATGGTAAATTTTGTGCAAAAAACACCCTCAAAACGAAAAGTGTTGATGCTGGGATAACAATTTTTTTTTTCAAGGGTGAAATTTCAACATTTCAAAATAATAGCATAAAATATTTTATCATGACCCCGAAAAACATTAAAATTTCAAAAAATAAAAATAAAAATAAAAATTAAAATTAAAACAATGAAAAAACACAAAACAAAAAAATAAAAAATAAAAATAACAAAACATAAATAAAAATATATACTAAAAACAAAACATAAAATAAAAAACACAAAACAAAAAAAATCAAACATCAAAAATAAAATCAATCATAAAAATGTAAAATGTAAAAAAAAAAACAACAAAACAAAATTAACCTATAAAAAATAAGAATTAAAAAACTAGAAAAAAATTACAAATTATAAACAAATAAATAGTAAAAAAAACATATCTAAAAAAAATTGGGGAAAAAAACAAATATGTAAACCATAAAAAAAATTTGGGAAAAAAAAGAAAAAACACATTTAAAAAACTATAAAATTAAATAGGTAACAATAGAAAAATTAAAAAAAAACATTAACAAAAAACTAAAAAAAAATCAAATTAAAAACAAACTAGATTTAAAAAAAAAAAATGAAGGAAAATTAACCAAAAATAAAAAATAAAAATTAGTGAAATTAAGATTAAAATGATGATTACTTAAAAAATAAATGTAAAAATACATATATATGAGACAAAATATAAATATAAAATATAAAAAAAAAAATTGTTTAATCATAAAAGAATTTGGAAAAAAAAAATAAAAAAATAAAAAATTTATATATATAAATTTAAGTAAAAATATAAAGATTAAAAAAATCATTAACAAAAACTAGCCCCAAAAAAAAAAAAAAAACAAACTAGATTAAACAAAAATAGAAAATTAACAAAAAAATAAAATTAAAAACTAGTAAAATTAATATTAAAAACATGTAGAAAAAAATAAAAAAACAAAAATAAGCTCAAATTATTAAAAAAAAAAACTAAAAAAATATCGAAATTTTAAAAATATAGGTATTTTTCAATAAAAAAAATAAAAAAAATTAAAGAACATTTTCAACTTCCATGAAGCTAACCCCTCGATAACTGAATAAGGTAAAGTGTAACGGGTACTTCATCCAAGAGATTTATCATTTTACGATCAAATGAAGAGCCCTGATATACTTAACATCGAGGAACATCTCTATATTTTCGGATGAATGCGATCCAAACACCGAAATGCTAAAGGTATGGATCAAGCTGTTACAAAGCTTCAAAACTTGTATTGTCGGGCATGTCATAAGTTGAAGTTTGAACAGAATATAGAATACACCATATGGAGCAAATTGTTGCAAAAGCCGGATTTCAGAAATGGGTGTACATGGGAATTCAGCTAAACGGATTGCGGAGAGAACTTCCACAGAACAAAGATCACAAACCCACTTTTTATCTGAGAGATTCCCAGCAAAACAAAAAAAAAAATTAAAATATTCATTTTTAAAAATAGCAGGAGATAACTTCGGAAAGGGAGGGGAAGATTTTTAAAACCCTCTTTTTAATTTTGGGGTGAGGAAGTAGATTATTTACCTCATCTCAAATTCTCTAATTTCGACGAGTTCTTTTCCATGGGCATCAGTCCATTGCACTTTCCTCTTCCTGTTAGGTTTGGCATCTGCATCATTCTCTGTATTAACCCTATTAGGACTCCCATTTGGGCTGTGGGTATTATGAGCCCCCACAGATGCACGAGGCTTTTTCAAATTGCTCTTCAAGCAAACCTTCACAACAGCATTATTGCCGTTGGCCGCCTCGCCTCTGGAAATACCCCCGGCGTCCGAAATGGGCAAAGAAGCAGGCGATGCCGATGCCATGGACGACCCATCTATTCTTTGGCAATTGGAAGAACGATGGCAAGCTTCCACCTTTATGGAAGCCGAAGCCGAACTGTCTGGTCCCGTAGAGGCGCACCACGAACAAAAGAAGGAGCAGCACCTACGGGACTCCCTTTGTTGCTTTTGCTGCTTTGAGGACGCCAGCGGGAGCCCTTGGTTATGGTTCCACGGCAATACTCTCATGGATCTCTCCTGCTGCTACTTCTAATACAATAAAAATAATCAAAGACCTTACAATTTTGAAACAGAGATTATGTTGGGGGTCATTACTCGAGGCTTGTGGATCTAGAAGCTAGCTTTCCGAGGTTGATATGATAGTTGCTTCCCTCACTCTGATGTTATGCCCTGTGCCCCGCCCTCCCTCCGCCCCCTCCGCCCCCTCCCCGGCCTCCTCCACCCGCGCAGGGCCACCCCCGAGCGGCCCGGGGGTGGCTCTACGGGGGTGGAGGAGGCCGGGGAGGGGGCGGAGGGGGGGGGAGGGCGGGGTGGGGGGTCGTTTTTTTTTTTAATTATTTTTTAAATAAAACGTTAATAATAATTAAAAAATTTTAATATGTTTTAAAAATTTTGTTTTAATAAATAAATAAATAAAAAAACTTTAATAATATTTTTTAATTTTTTTATACAACACAATTATAATTAATTTTTTTAATATAATAATTAAAAAAAAAATTATTAATTTTTTAAATTTTAAATTAAAAAATTAAAATTGGTTTTAATTTTTTTTTTTTTTTTTTTTTTTTATATGATTTATATTTTGACATAAATAACATATTGTTTAAAAAAACATTATAATTTTTTTTTTTTAATTAAAAAAGATTGTTTAAAAAAAAATGTAAATTTTATTTTATTTTTTTTAAACATAAAATGTAGGTTTAATTTTTTTTATTTTTTTTGAAAATATAAAATGTAGTTTTAATAATTTGAATTTTTAAATTAAATAATAATAATAATAATAATAAAAGTTTTTTTTTTTTTTTTTTTAATAAAAGACAAGATTGTTTAAAAAAAAAAAATTATTTATTTAGTTTTAAATAAAATAGGTATATTTAATAAAAGATAATTGTATTTTTGTTTTTTTTAATAAAAAATAACCATTTTTTTGGTTTATTTTTTTTATAATTTAATTTTATTTTTGTTTTTTTAATATTGATTTTACTAGTTTTTTTATTTTTTTCGTTAATTTTCTATTTTTTTTTTTAAAACTAGTTTGTTCTTATTTTTATTTTTTTTCGTAGTTTTTTCTAATGTTTTTTTTTAATTTCTCTATTTCTACTTATATATATATATATATATATATATATATATATATATATATATTAATTTTGTTTCTTTTTTCCAAATTCTTTATGGTTTGTGAGATTTTATTTTTTTTACATTTTTTGTTTTTTTTTTAAATATTAATTTCACTAGTTTTTTTTAATTTTTTTGCGTTATTTTTCTATTTTTTTCTTTAAACTAGTTTGTTTCTATTTTTTTTTCCTAGTTTTTGTTAATATATATATATATATATATATATATATATATATATATATATATTCTCAAGATTTACTTACTTAATTTTATATATATATATATGTATATTTTATAATTTTATTTTTTTTTTCCAAATTCTTTTATGGTTTATGATATAAATTTTTTTTAACATTTTTTATTTTTTGTTTTTGTCTTTTTTATATATATTTTTATATTTGTTTTTTAGAGACAATTATTTCATGTGGATTGAAAATTTAATTAATGATGTATAAATACGTAGAATATCGAAAATGTAAAATATCGACCTTCTTCTTTAAATATGCAAATCAATAAAAGCCCCACTACAAAAAAAAAATAAAAACTAAAAAATATGAAGAAGAAGATCACTTCCAAAATTATTAAATTTACGAAATAATTATTTACATTTCATACATTAGAAAATTTAAAGTCAAAAAATAGGTCCTTTAAAAAAGGGTTACAAAATAATTATTTACATTTCACACACTAGAAAATTTAAAGTCAAAAAATAGGTCTTTTAAAAAAAGGGTGTGATGCAGAATACTCACTTTTTAAAATCAGCATGAAAATCACTACCATTCTAAAACTTAATGCACATGAAAAAAATTAAAGTTCCAAAAACCATGTTCTAAAAAAAACATGTGTATTCTGCATCACCACTTTTGAAAATCGGGTCATTTTTTGCTATCTCTACGAAACGGGTAACAGTATCAGTTCCCGTTTCAAAGTTTACATTGTTCTCAGTGTTGCTTCTGCAAAATCCATTCTTGATCATGTAGTTGTCAATTCTGCTATACCAAACTCTAGGCACTTGCTTCAGTCCATAGAGCACTTTCTTCAACCTGTAAACTTTCTCTTCATTACTCCCAACTTCATATCCTGGAGGTTGTTGTACATAAATTTCTTCTTCTAGAATTCCATTCAAGAAGGTTGATTTCACATCTATCTGATATACTTTCTACTTGTTCTGAGCTACTGTGGCTAGAACTACTCTTACAATATCCAATCTGGCTATTGGAGCAAGTGTTTCTCCAAAATCTATTCCCGGTTGTTGCGAGAATCCTTTTGCTACAAGTCTAGCTTTAAATCTGTCAATTTCACCTTTGTCATTCAACTTTGTCTTGTACACCCACTTCACACCAATGAGATTTTTGTCCTTTGGTAAATCAACCAAATCCCATGTATCATTCTTTTCAATGGCATCAATTTCTTCATCCATGGCTTGCACCCAATTTTCATCTCTGATTACTTCTTCAAATGAAGAAGGTTGGAATGAAAGCAATGCAAAATTTGAACTAACATCCAAATCATCATAAATATCTTTCAAACTTCTCATCTTTCTCTTACCATTGCTTGATTCATCACTTGATTGATTGTTGGAGGAATCTTCATCTGTTGATCTGCTTGAAGATCCATGTTGCTTTAAGAATCTTGGAGTCCTTGTTGGTGTGTCTCCGTTTGGTGTCTTCACCTATGATTCTTGCCACTCCTTTTCTGCTACATCATCTTCTTCCGTCAATGGCACTTGTGCATCAACGATTTTATCTACAGTTCCATTCCATGACTCTTGTTCCTTGAACACAACATCTCTGCTAATTATGGTCTTCTTTGTGACAGGGTTATACAATTTGTAAGCTTTTGATTGCTCACTATAACTAGTGAATATGAATTTTTCACTTTTATCATCCAATTTTCCTCTTCACTCCTTAGGCACGTGTCCATAAGCTATACATCCAAATACCCTAAAATGAGATACGTTGCAATACATACCTGACCATGCTTGTTCTGGTACGTTGTTCATCACAAACTTTGTAGGAGATCTGTTGATGACATAAATAGCGGGACAAGTAATAAATTCCTCTCCCGTTGGTCGAGCCCTCTCCTTAACAGTCGAGCGTTCGTTACCTCACCCTGCCAGGTTATCCAATTCCCAAACTTCTCTTCATTCCGTACGTATAAGATAGGGTATGGGATAAACCGATCCGCAAGGTTATACCCCTCGACTATAGGTGGTAAGGTATAACCGATAGGTTTCACCTCAAAGTGCCTAGTCCCAGATCAGGTTTTCGCACATGCAACTACTTCTGTCCAATACTCATTAGACAAGTTTTTGCCTTTCAACATGCTTCTTACCATGTTCATAATTGTCCTATTCTTTCTCTCTGCTACACCATTCTGCTACGATGTGTACCTTGTTGTAAATTGTCTTCTGATTCCATGTTGTTTGCAGTAATCACGGAATGCTTTTGAGTCATATTCTCCACCATGATCTAACCTCAATACCTTGATATGTCGATCACTTTGGTTCTCTACTAAGGCTTTGAATTCCTTGAACTTTGGAAAATTTTTAGACTTATGCTTCAAGAAGTAAACCCAATTCTTTTTACTATAATCATCAATCAAAGTAAGGAAGTAACAACTTGCACCAATCAACTGTGTCCTTATAGGTCCACATAAGTCTATATGCACGAGCTCAAGAGGTTGCTTTTCTCTGTATGCAACTCCCTTTGGAAAACTTTCACGGTGTTGCTTTCCCAAGATGCAACACTCACAAGTACTAGTAGGTTCTTTGATGGGAGGTAATCCTCTGACCATCTATTTTTGCTGCAAAAATCTTAAACCAGAAAAGTGCAAGTGTCCAAATTGAAAGTGTCATAACCAATAATCATCTGAACATGCAATTGTAAAAGAACTCACCTGACCACTGTAATTCATAATTAGAGGAAAGAGTCTGTTCCTCATCATCTGCACCTTTCTTATAAGCTGCTTTCTTGGGGGCTTGTCATATATAACACATTCTTGACCTTCAAAGATAACTCTGTATCCTTTCTGTGTCAATTAACCAACACTTAACAAATTACGTTTAAGACTAGGAACATAATATACCTCTGAGATTATCTTTGGCTCCCCTTGCTTGGTCAGAATGTTGACCACTCCTTTGCCATCTACTACCACAGTCTTGTTAGTCCCCAACTTTATCTCTGTTTTCACAGATTGATCAAAATTTGCAACCAAATCCTTTTTGCATGTCATTTTGTTACTACAACCACTGTCTAATAGCCACACACTAGCAGAAGGTTCATTCATGGTATGGCAAGCTAGGAACATGGAGTTAGTATTCTCTGTAGTGACATTAGCTCTTTGGTTCCCTTGATCGGCTATCTTTTTCCTGCAATCATGAGCAAAGTGACCAGATTTATTGAAATAATAACATCTCACCTTTGAGTTGTCAACTCTTTGATTATTGTTGAAGCTTCTATAGTTGCTTCCATTTTCATGTTCTTGCTCTTCTCGGCCATCTCTCTGATCACCATATCTTTCGCTTCATCCTCTGTCTCTCATTCTATTTCTGCCTCGACCTCTATCTCTTGAAATAGAAACCCGACTTTTGAAAGCGGTCTCTAAAGTGGAATCTTTATTTTTGTCTATCCTTGCCTCATGTGATAGAAGTGATCCCATCAGCTCATCAACTGTCAATGATGCCAAATCCTTGGCTTCTTCTATGGCTGCTACCACAATATCAAATTTGGTAGACAAATATCTGAGGACCTTCTCAACCACTGTTTGATCTTTAATTTCTTCACCATAAATATTTGATTGATTTACATCAATTATGACCTGATTCATGAAAGAATCGTTGTCATATGTCTCCTTCATCTGCAGACTTCCAAAATCTCTCCTAGTATTCTGCAACTTAACAATATTGACTTTGGTCATACCTGTATAGTTTGTCTCCAAAATATCCCATGCTACTTTTGCTGAAGACGTGATCATAATCTTCTGGAACATTGCTCGGTCCACTCCCTGCTGGATAAGCTGCAATGCTTGTGCATTCTTCTTCTTGTCTTTCTTCCATTGATCCTTCTCTGTATTACTGAGAGTTTGTTTTTATGCTTCATCCTTAGGTTTTGAAAACCCAAACTAGACATAATCCCAAACATCATGTGCTTGCAATGTGGTTGCCATCTTAATGGCCCACACATCATAATCTTTCCCTGTAAACGGTGAGCACTGGGGCTGGAAATTTAAAAAGGCCATCTTTCTCCAAAAATACCTTTTTGAAAAAACCCTAAATTTCTCCTTTATAAAACTCTTTAAAAAAAATACCCATTGCAATAAAACCCTAAGTTTTTTATTTAAAAAAAAATTTAAAAAAAACCTTTTTCAAAGAACTCTGAAAAAATCTTAGTTATTTTTTATATATAAAAGAAATCTTAAAATATATTCTTTAGATATTAAAAAAAAACAAAAAACCTTTATAATCTGCCCTTCATAAATTCAAAAACACCTTATTTCAAAAACCCTTTGTATAACCTTTGTTGAAAATGTTTATATATAAAAACAATAAAACCTTATGTTAAACCTTCACGTGAGTTTTATGTGTTCCAAACAAAAAACGACTCACTTAATTTTCAAACCTTTTTAACATGTTAACGTGTTTTGCATGAACTTCTCATGCGATTAACGCACTGCGCGATGACCAGCGTTGGCGTTAGTCTATTAACGCTACATAAGACAGCGAGACCCGTGTGCGTTGAAAATTGTTTAAGTTTTTGGCTATTAACGCGGCTCTCTCCTAAGCCTGAACGCGTTATAGCACCCTGTGTATAGCTGTAGGGTGCGTTAATGCTAAAATCACGAAAAAAAAAACTAGATTTTCCTCTCACACGAACCACTGCAAATCCGTTCTTCTTCACTCTGTGTAACCTCACTTTGATACTAATTTGTTGGAAGGGCAAAGGAAACAAAACATAAATTCACACATAAAACAAAAGTTATTGCTTTTCTATTGATCACACAAAACATGATGCTTACAATGAACCCGGTGAAGGGTATTTATCCTTTTCCAACTAGCTACTCGTCTTAACATGCAACCACACACTAAAAGTTGTTTATCACTTAACTCGACTTGAATCAACACTCAAACACTCAATCACTCAATCACTTAATTAACTGACTCTCTATGTTTAGCGAACTCCTCATGCAAGAGTAATTAGCTTATTTTAACAGTATAGAAGTTAATTTTCTTTTCATTTTGATAAAGTGTTCCCTTTCACTATTACACAAATGGTTGTGTTGGAGAATGGCTAAAGTAAGGTTAAGCTTTATCTTCCAATACCAAGTTCTAGATCAATTTCTGCGTTCAATACAACCAGCAGGTCTCCTCAGACAGTTGATCCATTTGAAACAATTTTAGTAGTAGTTCTAGTGCCAGAACCCATTGATCCAGATTTTTAGATCTAATAGTATTGGTTTGTTAACAACTGTGTGTTGTTGAATGATCCCTCCGGGGGTTACCGACGGAATCTTTAGGAAGGTTCTGGCAGGATGGCAAGCACAAAGGCGAGGATGTGACGGACCAGGAAGGACAACATTACAAACAGATACAACATGACCTGAGGAAAGCATTGGGATTCCTCTAAACATTATTAACACTTTCATCATAGGTTGTTTGTTTCTATCACATAAGTAGAGATTTCGACTGGACAGGAGCTACGACTGGATAGGAGCCAATTTTTTTTCAAGGTTACAATTGCTTCTTCGACTAGGAGTCAGAGACTTTTCTAGAACACAAAGCTTAAATTTTTTTGGTCTACAGGGCTAATTATTTGGTATAGGTAGTGCTTACAACTGAATCTTTGGATAGAGAAGATATGAACATGTGGAACTGAAGAGTGGAAATATCATTACGATTTTTCACCATAGGGCTACATAACTGGTACAGGTAGTGCTCCACAACTGCCTCATCAGACATAGAAGATTTGAGAATGCGGGACTGGTCCATGGAGTCACTATAACTTTAGCACTTCAGATTCAGAATATATATATTTTCAACTACTATTGCCTTCCTAGTGGTGGTAGTAGAAATGACTCTACAAATTACGCTCTCTACTATAGAGAAGAGAATTGATAACACATTTTAACTGGACACATGATTTTTTTTTATGTTGTACATTGATGGAGTCTTCGATTGGAAAGGAGACGGGGATATACACTGATGCATCTGTATCTTTGAATTCTGGTTTGTTTGTGATTACAGGTGGAGTCTTCGATTGGAAGGAACTAGTGGCTTTTGGATTCAGGGGTATTTTAATCATCTCATGTAGAATTAGCAATTAGTTCAATGACTCTAGGTCACTATATCGATTTAGGAAGTTTTTTCGACTAGTAAAGAGCCAGTCTTTTTATTCATATTACCTAATGAAGTGGGATTTTTATTTTTTTTTATTGGTTTCGGTAAGTATAAGGATTTCTAATCATTTCCTTATTCCTATCCTTCCCCGTCTTTGGTACTCTTCTCGGATAATTTTGAATTCACTGGGATATTGGTTTTGTAACATTTATGATGACGTTGAGGGGTTGGTGATTTTTTCCTCCTCTTGTCAGTGTCTATTGCGCGGGGGGCTCGAGACTTCAACTCTCAATGGTTTCTTCTTTTCATACTCTTGCTAACTCCTTTTGGCCATAACTTGGACATCTTCTACCTGGGTTGAAGTTCTTCCTGTTGAGGTGGAGGGATCTACCTATCATCGTGACTCAACAACAATCATGGGGATAGCTGGACTTCTTGATTGGTTGGTGGAGGCCACATGGATGCCATGTCGGGCCTCTCTTCTCTCTCCCTGAACATCCTCTGCCTGGGTTGAAGTTCTTCCTGTTGAGGTAGAGGGATCTACCTATCGTCATGACTAAACAACATCGATGGGGATAGCTGGATTGCTTGATTGGTTGGTGGAGGCCACATGGACACCATGTCGAGCCTCTATTCTCTCGCCCCGAAGACTCTCATCGGATTCACAATATAGGCCAAGAAAGTCATTTACTCCCACAATCATTTATTTCTTTCTTCTTCTTCTGACTTCCTGTTGACTGACGAAGGGATTTCTTCAGAGTCCACTTTTGGCCATCAGTCTCGTTCCAAGCCTCAATATTGCAAAAAGGCCCTAAAAGCAGTCTCTGGGGCTTTGCCGCTGACCCTTGGTGTAGATTCATTCTGGGAAATCCTTGAATGTCTTAAATTGTGGGCTCTAGTTTTCTGGTGGCACCACTTGAAGATGTCGGGTCAATGGATTAAATCTTGGGTCAAGATTCGTTGGGTGCATGTGTTAAAGCATCCCCTAAAGGTTAATGTTCTCCATAATGAATGGATATGCTTCTACTTCCTCTGTCGAGAGGAGACTAAACTCATTTTAGAAACCCCTTAGGTCAAGGTTAGGGGATTTCTCATACTTCAAAGGTGGAAAGTTGGCTTTGATCCCTTCAAGGTTATCTCTCGACAAAACCTGGTTTGGGCTAAGCTGCATGGGATGCCTATGGAACTTTGGAACAAGGCAGCGATTATTGACATTTCAAATCAAATTGGTTCTTTTTACTTATGGGATGAAATCATTTTTTACCAGCTCGACAATAAAATGGCATGGGTTTGGGTTGAAGTTGATTTTTGGAGGGGACTATTGGCGGATCTAGAGATTCAGTGGGGGACCTCCTTGTTCAGAGTTTTCATTGATTACTTGGGAATACCCTTTTGGTGCTTGTTGTGCCATGACACAGGACACCTTAAATCCACCTGCTCTTAGAAATTTTCCTCATGTGTTGTTTTCAATTCGAGGCGCCATTTGATTCTTTCAGATTCTTGATATAGGGAGGTCATTTGCAAAGATTCGGTGCAGGTTGGGCATCCGCCTTCAAGTACCTTCATTCCCTCACAATCATTTGAGCTGCATTTTTCTATGAATAACTCTCATAATTCCCTTCCTCCCCCTCAAGGTTTCCATGGGATAGGTGGGGATTTCCCTTTCCCGGTATCAGATCCTCCTATCATTGACTTCAATCTGAAATATTTTTCTCCTGTCTCTGCGCCCGCTCCTACATGCTCAGTGGTTTTTTCTGTGTTGGGTCCTTCTCCTTCTCTCTTTTCCGGCCCCTCTCTTGCTCCTGCCCTCATCTACCCTCACCACTCTTGCTCCCATTTCTCCTTATAAGGACCTGGAGGTCATTGCTCTATCCTCATCCTTCGAATTGGATCCTTTGCAGATTCATCATTCCTTTTTTCTTTCTGATAAGGAAAAGGATTTGGGCCCCCATCTGGGACCTCCATCTCAAAGCAAGAAAAAGGTCTCCAGGTACAAAAAAGTCTTGGCCTACCTCCTCGAGTCCAACAATATATCTCTCAACAGTAACATTTCTAGGCCAAATGTTTTCGTCAGTCCTCAGGTCCTTAGAGGGGTTACACCCGCTTCATCAGTGCCTCCATGATTATTTTGTCCTTGAATATTTGGGGCCGGAGTTGAGCTCGTAAAACTATGGCACTAAAATGACTAATTTGTCTTCATAACCCTTCTATTTCCTTATTCAAGAGACTCTATGTTCTCATGAGAACACTTGGGATATTTTGCTCTCAGTTTGTCCTGACTAGTTCATCTGTGCCTCAGATGCAAGGGGACATTCTGGCAGTCTGGGTGCCATATGGAAGCCTTTTCACTTCTCTCTTCATGCTTACAAAATCGACACTAGAATTATTCTTTCGGGATATATTTTGGGCTCCCCCCTTCGTCTTCGCATCATCAACTTGTATGCCCCTTATGGTGGAAAATGTTATTTTTGGGAAAATATTGGTGACTCTGGTATCCTGGGACTTTAGTCCATTATCCTATCTGGGGGCCTTAACTTAACAATGGGGAGCAGAGACATTTGGGGAGACAAGGCAATTGCGAACCCATTATCCATTTCTTTCAGGATTTTTTTTTATTCGTTGGACATGTGTGATAATGCTCCAGGCACCATCGCTCCCACTTGGAGGAATGAACACACTAGTTCGGAGGGAATCATGAAGCGGTTGGACCATTTCTTCGTTAGTCATTCTTTGTTCAGGTCACTATTGGGGGTCTTGTCTCATATCATCTCTTTATATATTTCTAACCATCAGCCGAACCTCCTCTCTTGGGAAGGCAGGGATTCTAAATGTTTTGCCCCTTCAAATATAAATCTCCATGGCTTCTAAATGAGCATTGTAATGCATTAGTGACAGAAGTTTGGATTTTTCCTCTTCTCCCTCCAGTTGATCAGATGGGGTCTTTTTATGGTAAAATTCAAGCTCTCAAGAAGGAGGTTTGCATTTGGATCAGGGGGAAAAAGTAGTGGATAAGAAGGCTCTTGTTGATATTGAAATCTCCCTTGGATATTCAATGACTCCCTTGACCCCTTATATTTTTTTGATCGCTATAAGAGCATTATCATGGATATGGAGGGGAAAAGAAGAGCAACCTGTTATCCATGGAATCTTAGTGGTGCCTTAAGAGCTGTGATTTATGGGTTGCGGTAGGCGACAAAAACAATAAGTATTTTCACTTGTGTGCTAATCTCAGAAAACAGAGGAAATCGATCAAAGGCATCAAGGGTATTGAAGGAAATTATATCCATGATAAAAAGGCATCGAGCAAGAGGATTTTCGCCATTTCAACAAATTATATGAAGCTCAAGAATAACATTTTGTCTCACAGCTTGAGTACATTGTGAACTTGCCCCTTATGTTTGATCAGGAGGAAAATTTATTTTTGGTCAAACCGATCATGCCTGACGAAGTTATCCAAGTTTTAAAGTCCTATGTGAAAGAGAAAAGTATCAATCCTGATGAGTGGGGGGTAAAACTCTTCATTCATTTTCAGGAACTTATGCTTTCTGACATTGTTGTGTTTGTAGAGGAATCTAGAATCAAAGGATATATTTCTGGGGCAATGAACGCCACATTTATTGCACTAATCCAAAAGAAGAAGGACCATGCTTCCCTCTCGGATTATAGGCCCATATCATTGTGTAACAATATCTACAAAGTTATTTCCAAACTAATAGCAACTAGGATCAAGTAGACCTTATCTGCTCACATCTCTCTAGAACAGGTGGTGTTCTTAGATGGCAAGAAAATCCAGGATGTCATCGCCATCGTGCAAGAATGTATTCACAAAATGAAAACTGATAAGAGGAAAACTAGTTTTCTTAAGATTGAACTACATAAAGCCATTGATAGCCTTGATTGGGAGTTTTTACGAATGATTCTTCATAAGGTTAGCATGTCACTTCCCAATATTAGTTGGATCATGGAATGTTCCGAGTCAATTAATTTCATTGTGATCATTAATGGATATCCGACGAACTTCTTCAGAGCCCATAGGGTATTGTGGCAAGGTTGCGCCTTATCGCCTTTTCTCTTCTTACTAGTCATGGACTACCTCATCAATAGGATTGGTACTGAAACAACCGCTGGTGAGTTCCTCGGTGTATGAATTATCAAAAACATTCATATTTCTCATCTAATGTTTGTAGATGACCTGATTTTCAGTGGCATGAATATCATCGAGGAATGGGTGGTATTACATAACATCATTAACACTTTTAGTGCAGCCTCAGGGTTATATATGAACAAAACTAAATCTCTGGTGATTTTCAGTGACACAGAGGAGCCTAGATGTAGGGAAATCTGTCAGCTATTTGGAATTATTGTTGTAACTCTCGATGAGGGATTTACTTACCTTGGTTTTCATCTCAAACCCAACAACTATGACAACAAGGATTGGGGCTAGTTGATTGACTGATTCAAAAAGAAATTTGTTGGATGGTCACATAGGTGGTTAACTATTGGAGGTAGGTTGAGACTCATCAAATCTGTTTTGCAGAACATCTTTATCTTTTGGATGCAACTTTTTATGTTTCCCATGGATATTTGCCATAAATTGGATACTATTATGGCCAATTTCATTTGGTCATGGACCTATTTTAAGGGCAAGATCTGCTTGGTGAGATGGAAATGTTGGAATTTCTAAGTCTGACACGTCAGAAATTCTTACTGCATTATCTGGTTTATTTCACCCACTTGTTTATTCCTTAATAAGTTATTTAACCATATAAATATTGAAAATAAACACAAATATAGTCTCAACTCATATACAGATCATCAACTAAAATAACAGACAAACACACAAGGGACACCATTATTTTTGGACAAACGTCCCCGGAAAAGCCCAACTTGGGAAAACTGGTGGAGCAGTTCTAAGGGTTTTATTATTAAGCAGCTTTCTTGAGTACAAATAGGGTACTAACCTGGCTCACCCAATAGATATTTCTACACGGCAGTAATACCTCTTCTCGGACGCAGATATTCAGCTTCTCAACACTAGTCTCCCCCATGAAAAACCTTTCATCACTTCTCTGAGACTTTGCGTCAACCCAGCTAGCCTTTGCGTAGCTCTAGAACCCTCTGCGTCAGCCTACTGCCTCTCTGCATCAGCTTTATGGACTTCTATGTCACCCACACAGGCCCCTCAGCCTCTGCGCAATCTCTAGCTTCCTCTGCTTGGTTCCTGCTACCTCCACGTAGCCTCCTCAATCACTGTGTTTTCCCTCTGGCACCATCTATGCCCCTCTGCTATGTAATCCCTGCCCCTCACTACAACTTAGATCACTTGTTCAAATTTTCTCAGCAAACGCCACTCCAGAAAATCGAACTGACTAATCAATCTTGGTGTGTTTCCAACTGACCCTCAAGCCTCCTCTTATACTTTTCCCGTTGAACCTTCAACGACTGATATTAAGTCTCTAATCAATGGCTAAGATTAGATTTGGCTTGATCCATGTCATTTAGAACCTTCTCACCTAGTTTTATATTAATACCCATTAATATTCTAATTTTCCTAAGTTTAGACATAGGAACTCCATTAAAAATATTAATTATTTTAATATCTCTCTAACCGGGTGGAATTTCTCCAAACCATTTCTCAGTCTTGGAGATATCATGTGCTTTAGCCTCTCCACCAAATTTAATGGCTAGATCACATCCGATGCTACCACAAATCAACACTCCCTCTTAGCAAGCAATGTGCTCTAGCAATGCTCCAACTCTGAACATCACACGGATCCTCCAACACTGGTACTTGTGTTGATGTTGGGCCTCATGGAAAATTTTAGGGTCGAATTTTCGCCCTTTGGTGAAATTAAGGGGCTTTAAATTTTTAGTGGGCGAATATTTTGTATCATAGTACATTTTTACAAATCACCTCAAATTTATTTTATAAAAAAATTAGGTATGGAGGTTAGCCCACCTTATTTTAAGGGAGATGCTAAAAAAGGTAAATTTAGCCCTTCATATTAGGAGTTACAACCTTCCATTTGCCCTAATTGTCAAGACTAGGTTTTATTTAAGTGAATCTCATGGGTCAAACACCATATTTATAAAAGAGGTATGGTAAATTAATAAAAACATTTTTTATATTTACTCCATAATTCACCTTATATACATGCAAGGGTGTAAACAAATAAAAATATAAATAAAAGTGGAGGTATGGTAAATAAATAAAACCTATTTTTATACTTACTCAAAAGGTATGGTAAATAAATAAAAATATAAATAAACTAGAGGTATGGTAAATAAATAAAACCTCTTTTCATATTTAGTCCATAACTCTCTTTCTATTTATGAAGGCTCAAAAAAGAGGTTTTATTTAAGTGAATCCTATGGGCCTAATACCTTATTTGTAAAAGATGTATGCTAAATTAATAAAAATATAAATAAACAAGAGGTATGAAAAATAAATAAAACATTTTTTATATTTGCTCCATAAGTCACCTTATATTTAAGGACACTAAAAAATTGCATTATATTTAGGTGAAATCTATGGGCCAAATACCATGGGCTAGATTATTATTAATACCATGCAAAAAAACATTATCAATCCTAATATTAGTATTAATAAAAATAAAAATGGCACATGGTATTGACCCATGGTATTCTCGTGGAATGTAGCCTATTTAAAGGGGGGAATTAAACCAGCATAGATCCATCTTTACTCTGGATCTACTAAGCCACGAGAGGGATCAAATATCATGGTATGCAAACTAGCATAGAGTGAAAAAAAATTTGATCTCTCTCGGGGCTTGGTGGATCAAGAGTAAAAATGGATGTTGTAATTTAATGTATGTTAAACATTTTAACTTGGTTAAAATAAAAAATAAAATAAAAATGAATTATTAATTTTATTAATTTTTATAAATTACTAACAGTAAGTTTTAAGCTCCAGGTTTATGATAACCCATGGTATTGACCCATGGTAATACCATGGTATTCATGTGAGGATAGACTATTAGAGGGGAAATTCTATCATCATAGATCCATCTTAATTTTGGGTCTACCAAGTGCTCAAAGGGATAAATAGATTTCATCCCTCTAAGAGTGGTAGATGTGGAGTTAAGATGGATATAGGTTGGCTTTTATGATAATGAAGATATTAAATAGACTTAGGAAATTATATTGTAAAAACATATTAAGGTGAATGGTTAAAGCTACATTTAGTCACTTCACAAAATTTTGTAAAAAAATACCAATATCTCCATTAATATTGGTTTTTTTTTATTTAACAAAAAAAATTCAAAACAATGAAACCTTATCACTCTTCCCGCATCACCCTCGCAGAAGATTTCCCACCATTTTTCAAACATTCTTAATATGATATCTTAATGAAAAAGTTTAGGTATTGATGTTGGATTAGTTGTTTGAAAAATAAGCTAGTTTGTACAACCTTTCATCTTCTGTGCTATTCTTAGTTTGTCCTAATGATCTGTAGGGGTTGGAGCCACTACACCATATTTTCCTAGATGATAAAATCATAGATGAACATGAACATGATTTTCAAATCAACCATAAACAATATCAAAATCCAATTCCAAAGTTTGCAGTCAAAATGGAAGATCTCTATGATTTGAAAGACAGATTTAAAAAGATTACCAACTCCAAGACTCAGAGTTCTACTTTGAGATTTGAAGTGATAAAACTAGGCACAACTGAAAAACCTCAGAAATGTCAACCTAGGTCTTGGTTTATCATCCGAAGAAGGATATCATTCATCAAGTTGTTGAAAACGTATAAAGGTGTCTTTGCCTAAGATTATTCAAATCTCAAGACCTATGATACCTCTGTAATTCAACATACTATACCTATGACCTCTAATGAGAAACAAGTTCAACAGAAGCTTAGAAAGATTCATCCAAACCTTGAAATTCAAATCAAATCTGAATTGAACAAACTTCTGAAAGAAAAGATAATCTTTCCCATTTGACACTCAAAATGGGTAACAAATATGGCTCTTGTCAGGAAAAAGAACGTAGATATTAGGATTTGTATTGATTTCAGGAACCTGAATAGAGCTTGTCAAAAGGATAACTTTCCTTTGCCTACTATGGAGCAAATATTTCAATCAATTGCAGGCTCAAGTTAATACCTTTTCTAGATGGATTCTCAGGATATAATCAGATTCTTGTACATCTAGATGATAGACTAAAGACAGCATTCAGGACTAACTGTGGGACATATGCTTATCAGAAGATGCCTTTTGGACTCATCAACGCAGGTGCTACATTTCAACGCGCCATGGATATTGCTTTTAATAAATCAGTTGTTATTTACCTAGTTGACATCATAATCTACTCTAGGAACAGAAACAATCATTTGAATGACCTAAAGCATATTTTTGAAAGATACAACAAATATGGCTTTTCTTTAAATCCCAAAAATTCATACTTTGCTTTAGCAGAAGGAAAGCTTCTTGGATTCAAAGTGTCCAAGATAGGACTGTATATTGATCCTGATCGAATCCAAGAAATTGAAAATATTCCTCTCCCACATAATAAAAATACCATGTAGTCATTGCTAGGCCAGAGTAATTTTGTAAAAATATTCATTCCATACTTTTCACAGATTATTCTACCCCTTCAATCAATGCTAAGAAAGAATAAAGTCTTCAAATGGGGTAAAGACAAAATAGATTCATTTGAGTTAATAAAAAGATCCATTATCAATTCTCCTTCTTTACCAACTCCAGACTTTCTTAAACCTTTTGTATTGTACACATTTTCATTTGATACATCATATGCAGTCGTTTTAACACAGCTGAATGATCAAAACATTGAGGCACCTATCTCTTTTTTCAGTTCCAATTTATAGGATTCCAAACTAAACTAATCAGCTATTGAGAAACAAGATTTTGCTGTCTTTAAAACCTTGAAACATTTCATACCTTTTCTCCTCAAAACTCATACAAAAATAGTAGTACCTTACCCTGTAGTAAGGAAATTATTGATTCAAAGAGAATTGGGGGAGAAAAGAGCCAATTGGGTCACTGCACTTCAGGATTACGATGTAGAAATCCGACCAGCTAAAATTTGTAGGGGCCAAGGTTTTTGCAGGATGCTAACTCGAGCTTCCCACTGATCAACAGAAGAAGACCAAGGTAATGAAGTGAAAATATCAGAGATAAGCCTTAACGATGCACAATCACAATATGTTGTTTTGAAGTTCTATTTAAAGAATGGATATGCTCCTATGCATCTCAATTACAAAACAAACCGTGCTTTAAGGTTGAAATCAAATCATTATGAATTAATTAATGATGTATTATTTAGAAAACATTATGATTCAATATTGTTAAGATGCCTAGAAAAACCTGAAACTGAAAAGGTTATGTAGGAGCTACATGACAGACCAACTGGAGGTCATTTCGAAGGAAACACCACAGCTCAAAAAATCCTGCATGCAGGTTATTATTGCCCAACACTATTTAAGGATGCACATGATTATGAAAGAAAATGCAAAATGTGTCAAACTGCAGTTGGAAGAGAAAATAAACCAGCATTCCCTTTACATCTAGTGGATATCCAACAACCATTTGAACAATGGGTATTAGATATAATTGGTGAGATTGTTCCTAACTCTTCCAAGAAGCACAAGTACATCCTTACAGCTATTGATTATTTCATGAAATGGGTAGAATCTATCCCACTAAAGGTAGCTAATAAAGAAAGTATTACAGACTTTATTGATCAGTACATAATCACTAGGTTTTGCTTACCAATAGCTTTAATGTTTGATAATGCATCTTATTTTTCTAGAAATACTATGGTATAATTTAGCTTAAAAAGAGGTTTCAAATTGAAGTATTCAGCCAACTATTATCCATAATGTAATGGATTAGCTGAATCAACAAACACAAACCATATCAGGCACAAAGCATTGACATTTGCTCTTTGGGAAAATAGAATAACATAGAAGGCCTCAATTGGTTCTTCTCCTTTTGCTTTAGTTTATGGAAAAGAAGAAGTTCTCCCCACAAACATAGCAATCCGATCTCTTTCCCTAGTGCCATTTATTAATGAAAATCCTTCCTCTTCTCTTCAAGAAAGACAATTTCAAATCCTTAATCTTGAATAAGAAAAAGAAAAATCTAAAGCTACCCATTCCCATCATCATCAATTAGTCAAAGCCTCTTTTGATACAACCTCGGCCAGTCATAGAACCTTTGAAGTAGGTGATCTGGTTTTGAAATGGGACAAAGCACATGAGGAAAAGGGAAAACAAACCAAATTCCAAAGGCTGTGGCTTGGACCATTCCAAATCATTGAGAAAATTGGTCCATCAACATTTCTTTTACAAGATCTATCAGGTAGAATTGATTCCTCGCCCGTTAATGGGCAAATTTTGAAAAAATAATTTTCCTAGAAGACAAACTCTTCTAATTTTGTATCATATTGTCTTTAAGATTCGTAAGAAAATAAAGTTAAGTAGTATTTACTTTTCGCTTCTCAAAATAAAGTCTCTGATAATATTTTTGATTTTTCACTTCTATAAATAAGAAAATTTAAAGAAATAATTAGAGCATTTGAGTATCAAAGTGAACCTTATTTCTCTGGAAAAACTTGACCTTGCTAAAAAAAACTTATTCTATGAACAAGTTGTTATCTTTATAAAGTATATATGTTTTTTTATCAGTTAAGAAAAGAATCTTTAACCTAGTAAGGAATTTCTACAAATGAGTATCTCAAAACTCTATTATTATCATCCAAAACTCTTAAAAAGAGCCAATGATTCACCCCATCTGATAAAATTTTCTTCTTTTTTTTCAGAGTGTAATTCTAAAATATGCAAAACTTGAAAGATAATAAGTCTCATTACGAGCTTGTTTACCATAATAAAAGGGGAATAATTAAATTGGTATTACCAAAACTGCATATCAAAACAGGGTAATAGCCAATGATCTAATCAATCAAAGGACAAGAGGTCTCATCAAGAGGCAGCTTGTTCATTTTAGTTACAACTAGTGAATGGAATTGTCATTATTGGGTTACCAAGCCTAGACAACGTCTTTTAAGAAACTTGAAAAGAAAAATTACATGAAAGGAAAAAACAAGGTCCAAATAGGAAAGAAAGCAAATGAATATTGTTTTCAAATCTCAAAATTGCTTCAGATGTGACAATGTATCGTTGTGGGTTAAATGATAACCATGTCAAGGCTATGAACACATGTTGGCAGCAGAGATTCTATATGTGATAAATGAGTAAACAATAAAAACTAATATGTAGAAGACACCTGCTATATCTCTTTAGATATTAGTATTGACTGATGCAAACATTTGTATTTTTATCACTACAAGAGTAAAGTAGTTGAGTAAATAAATTGAGTAAGTGATTATGATTTCAGAGAAATGTTGTTTAGTTTATAACTCATGTAATTATTATTCCTATAACTCTTCTAATTTTGAAACTTTTAGAAATTTTAAAAGACCAATCAGAGATAGCAGGTTCTCCCAAGTGAATCGCCAATTGTTGTACTATGTAACAACCCCTCCATTTATATAGAGTAATAATTAATATTTGACATATAAATGGGGACCCTTTTAAATTTTTACCCTTTGAAAATAAATGCTAACTCTACAAATTGCCTTAAAACCTTTAGTATACAACCCATACTTAGAAATTTTATCGCAAATCGCATTTCGGGTTTTCAATGTGACAATTATAAACATCCTAAAGAAAATCTCGAAATGCGATATGCGATAAAGCCCCTGCTGCAATTTTCCGATCACAACACTTTAAGAACGGGAAATTGCACTTCACAAGTCACAAAATGATAAAGCATGCCATTGCGTCACCCCTTAAAAAATTGCGAAATGTGATATTTCGATTTTCGCAATCACATTTCGCATTATCTCCGAGCAACGCTATATGGCAACGTTTGAAAGTTGCGATATGGAAAATAAGGCATCAAGCATGGGAAGTTACTGAGTTTTAATGAAATATTAAGTTGTTTCACACAGTAATTAATGTTTAGCAACTCGAGGAGATAAATTGAAGTTTTCAAGTTGTCGCTAGTAAACACAGAAATTGCATTCAAAATCTTTCCATAATTCAAAGTCATTTCAAAGAGATCTCAGCCTTAATTTCCCTCTATTGTGTGTATTGATATATCTCTTTCGTTTCAGGAAAGCTTCAAAATAGATGTCATTACGGAAGGTAATGCAAAAGAAGAAGAAACAAAGCATTTATGAGTCTGAGGTTTCAGAAATATCGCCCGTATTTGCTGATATAGGTTGCAGTGTTGATGGAGGAGCAACGACATGGGACGTCATCTACAACAAACTTGAAGATGAGTGGTTTAAAATTACTGTCACCAAGGCAACAACAAACTCAATAAAACCCTTGGGAGTTCAGTTCAAAGATGTTGCTTGCATTTTTCTTCACAGAATGGGAGAAAGAGCCAAGATACTCCCATACACTGATATGATTATATGGGTGGTGGAAAATCTCAGTATTGAAGACAAAAAATTCAAGAACTCAAAGATGGAGCTGATGGGATCATTCAAAGCTGTTAGGTCCCTATAATACTAGTGATTCCCCCATTAATATTGTCGTTGTATCCCTTTTTTTAATTGTTGTGCCCCTATTGTCCCCATATTGTTACTATTGTGCCCCATAGAATCCCTCTACTGTTATTTTTGTGTCTTTATATTATTATTGTTAGGTCGGCTTGGTTATATTGTGACCCCTTAGACTCCTATATACAGAAAGGAGCTTTTGTCATTTGAATCATCCAAGAATTGTTCATTTGTGTAATGTAAAGGAGGTTTCCCCCTTGAAGAGGCTTATTTCTAAGGTGTTCATCTATATTTTCTATCTTTTCGTGAGCTGGTTTCATAACATTTGGTACCAGAGCTTTGGATTCTATGGTTTCGCTGCTCCAAATAGGTCATCATGGAATTTTCTTTATAACTTTCTTTCAGTGACGTTTCAAAAGCTAAAAAAAAAAAACCACTTGGGAGGAAATTGCTTTGATACTCAGGTCCAAATTTCATATTTTGTCTTGCTATATTTTCGGAGATATAATCTAAGGAAGTTAGGGTTTTTCCAGACCCCCAAATTACATTCCAAAAAGTTCACCTTGGAAAAATCATCATAACTTTCACTCTGAGCATCAAATTGAATTTTCATAAGAAGTTATAGAAAGAGGACAGACTGTAGTTTTCTTGGATATCCTTTTCAAAACCTAAGGTTGAAATAGTGACTCGCGTCACGTCATACAAGTTCACTCTATAGAACCAGTCTATACTCAAGTCATCGTGGGATATTTGGCATAACTCTTCATTGGAGAATACAATCTTGATCAGACTTGCCCGGTTAGAAATATTTCTCAGAGCATTACCATTGGAAGAAATTTCAGACCTGGGAGATCTAAAATTATAGAGATACATCAGATTCAATAGCGAGCTCCTACAAAGTGAGAAAAGGTGTGTAGTTTTTTTTTTAACTTTTGCATAAGCTTGGTTTGAAAAGTTAGTTCTAAGGAATTCAAAGGGCATAGTGAAGCATTATTATCGGTAAGTGATGCCCCGAAGAAATAAAATGGAAACACCTAGTAAGCAACCTGAAATCTCTAGCATGATTCATGAAGAAGAGGAAGAAATGCAACATGATATATCAAAATTACAAGACCAAGTGCAACAAATTTCACTCGCACAAAAAGTAACAGAAAATAAGATGGATGGTTTAAAGAAAGACGTAGAAGCCAAGATGGATTGTTTAAAGAAAGGTGTAGAAGCTAAGATGGATGGTTTAAAGAAAGACGTAGAAGCTAAGATGGATTGTTTAAAGAAAGATGTAGAAGCTAAGATGGATGGTTTAAAGAAAGGCGTAGAAGCTAAGATGAATGACGTGGAAGCTAAGATGGGTGGCGTGGAAGCTAAGATGGATGGCGTAGAAGCTAAGATGGATGGCGTGGAGGCTAAGATGGATGGCATGGAAGCTAAGATGGATGATTTAAAGAAAGACATGGAATATTTACAGACAAATTTGAAGACAGATTTGACAAAGTGTCTACAAGAAATGCTTACTAATGGCGAAAGGGTAGGAAAGGGAACTCATGATGAGAACAAAATAAATGTGAATCATGATTTCATAGACTCTAATGTTGGATCAAAGAACCACCATGTTCCAAAGATTGAAATGAGGAAGTTTGATGGCAAGGATCTCGGAACACGGATACTACAGATGGAGCAATTTTTTGATCTCCATAATGTGCAAAACGAACAAAAGGTACGCATTGCAACTTTGTATTTGGAACCAAATCAGTTTGTATGGTATCGATGGCTTTTCTCTCGTAAACAAATTGTCACTTGGGCTATCTTTATGGATGAAATGATAGCACATTATGGGAATACAAAAAGAAACACCTTTTTTAGCCAATTGATAAATCTCAAACAAAAGGGTTCAATGATGGAGCACATTAAGGACTTTCAAAAATTGAATATATGGGTAAAAGGTATTCCAGAGGAGCACAGGATTGATGTGTTCATAGGGACTTTAAAGTATAACATCCAACATGAGGTTTGCCTTTGGGAACCAGATTCATTGGAGAAGGCATTCAAGTTGGCAAGAAAAATGGAAAGTAAAATTATGGCAACAAGGAAGCCTACCACTCACAATCATGCCCCTAGCCATCCACAACCTACAAGGTTGACACCACAACAATTGGAAGAAAAAAGAGAAAAAGGGCTTTGTTATAGTTGTGATAGAAAATACACTAAAGGTCATAAGTGTGCAGAGAAGAAATTATTTTACATAGATTGCGAAGAGGAGGAAGAAAAGGAACAAGAAATGTTAAAAGAAGAAGATATACACCAGGAACAAACCCTAGAAAAAGAAGAAATGAATCCAACCATATCTTGTAATGCATTGGTTGGAATTACCACTCCTCAAAATATCAAGATAGAAGGGCATATCAAGAAGAAAAAGGTAATAGTGTTGATTGATTCGGGAAGTACCCATAATTTTATTCATTGTAAGATAGCCAAGGAATGGAATTGCTTCCTATATCCAACACCAGAGTGTCAAGTGATGGTTACAAGTGGAGGAGCCATAAATTGCTCAAGAAAGTGACATAATATCAAGCTATCCATGGGAGAATATGTATTGAATAGCCCAATGCTTTCCATTCCAATGGGTGGTTCTGATGTTGTACTAGGAGTCAATGGCTACAATCCTTGGGTACAATAGCTTTTAATTTTCAAGAAATTCTCATGAAATTCTCTTCAGAAGGAAAGGAATTTGAATTAAGGGGTATCACAGGGAAACCGGGAAAGATAATCAACTCTAACAGAATGACAAAGCTTCTAAAGAAAGAACAACGAGGCATAATTGCACAATTATGTTCACTAGAGGTTCCCACATTGAAATCATCCATTTCTCCAGATATTCAAAAAGCCTTGGACAATCATTCCAAGGTATTTGAGACTCCCAAAGGCCTCCCACCTATTCGTGATCATGATCATGCTATTAATTTGATTCCAGGAAGTGTTCCTCCAAACATCAGTCCTTACAGATATCGCTATGTCCAAAAGAGTGAAATTGAACGTATGGTTGCAAAAATGCTAGAGGCTGGTATAATTCAACCTAGTCAAAGTTCTTCCTCTGCTCCAATAGCATTGGTTCACAAGAAGGATGGATCATGGTGCATGTGTCCAGATTATAGGGAGCTCAACAAGCTCACTATTAAAGATAAATTTCCCATTCCTGTCATTGATGAATTATTGGATGAATTGCATGTATCAATTTACTTCACCAAGTTGGATCTTTGTTCGGGATATCATCAAATCAGAATGAAGACTAAAGACATTCCAAAAAAAACATTTAGAACTCATGAGGGTCATTTTGAATTTTTGGTCATGCCTTTTGGCCTTACTAATGCACCTTCTACATTTCAAGGTTTGATGAATTCCATTTTCAAACCCTTCCTTAGAAAATTTGTGTTAATATTTTTTGATGATATACTAATCTAGAGCAAGTCTTGGAAGGATCATGTCCAACAAGTTGACATGGTGCTCAAACTATTGGAGGAGAAACAATTATATGCAAAAATCTCCAAATGTTTCTTTGGAGTACAAGAGGTGGAATATCTAGGTCATATTGTATCTCATGAAGGTGTTAAGGTAGATGCTAGCAAAATTAAAACCATTAAGGAATGGAAAATCCCCACATCCATAAAGCATCTACGAGGATTTATCAGATTGACAGGGTATTATCGCAAGTTTGTTAAGAATTATGGTAGGATAGGAACACTTCTAACAACATTATTGAAGAAAGATGAATTTAGATGGACTCCAGAAGCAATGAAGGCCTTTGAACATCTTAAAGAGGCAATGTGCCAAGCACCAGTCTTAGCTACACTGGGCTTCACAAAAACCTTTATTGTGGAAATTGATGCCTCGGGAAATGGAATTGGTGTTGTTTTAATACAAGAACAAAGACCCATTGCTTTCGAAAGTCATCCAATCAAAGGAAAGTATTTACACAAAGCTATTTATGAGAAGGAAATGTTGGCAATACTACATGAACTTAATAAATGGCAACCCTACCTAATGGGAAGACACTGTAAGGTAAAAATAGATGTATCATCTTCCTGACCCTCAAGATATATATGACAAATCATTTCTGGTCAAGTTTTCAAAGCAGAATGAAGAACCCTTCAAGATTATTCAGGGCTGGAGAGTCCTAGAGAACAAATTCAAATATGATAAGATGGGTATGTACCCCATTTCTTCTTTAGAAAAACCCCATAACTATGCAACTTCTATGTTATGTAGATTATATGGATTGCCTAATAATACCAAGTTCTCTATAGAATGGGTCCCTTTAATTGATGCTTGTGTCAATTCCCATATAATGAATTGGGCCATTATCCTATTTGATAACCTAGCTATTACTATTTCTGAATATCGCCAAAAGAGATCCACCTCCACAGAGAACCTTCCTCCATTTTATTTGAGTGCCTATATCATGGATGCCATCTATTTCTGTACTAAGTTTCCAATCATGGGTTGGAAATGGACTTTGCAAGACCCCTACCCCATCCATCTCAGTCACAAATAGATGTGGGAATCCCATTTTATTCCCCATTTTTACAAAATATGCCATGGTGTTATTTTACCATTACATCAACTGATTTTTGATAAGAAAGCCCCCAGATTTTCTAAAGAAGCTACTACAAACCTTCTTGTAGTAGGAAAGTATTTTGCTAAACAATGGTTCACATATATCAAAGTTTAAGTACATTAGACCCACATGCACTCCCTTTATATGTCTCCGACAAGCTCTTAGCCAGAGAAATAGCTCACCAAACTGTTGGGAAGGCTTAACAAAGACCTTGAAAGATAGAAAAAAATCATTATGACCACCCTTTCCCACCCGGTGTGGTTCTTTTTTGTTGGCAAACTTCAACCATGCAAACAAAGAATTGCTAAACCTAGGGAGCCTTAGGTTCCATACTCTATCAAAGAGGCAATTCGACCTAGAAAAAGTAGCACAAAATGTTACTACAACACTAAAAGTCAAACCCTGTGTCCATGAAGCTTTTGAACTCAAAGATATTTTACAATCAGTTGAAAAATTCGAACATGCATTTGATTAGGTGAAAGCAAATCTGAATCTTGATGACTTTGAAAGGTTTCAGGAATTTAGAAATCATAGGCTCGAGACAATCCCATTGCATTTGTTAAGAGTTGATGACAAGCCTACGCCCAATGTAACTATTAACAGTGAAGGGCCAAATTCTTGTATAGGATCTCAGGTGAACACAGCCCAGGATATAGGGAAGACACAAGAGATAGAGACTACAATGGAATCCAACAGAAGGTCATAAGTGACCTAACTAAGGATACTGGTCCCAAAGGAAAAAGCGGCGATTTGGAGCAGGAAAGGGACCACTTTAATAAAAAGATCTAAGATACTCCTAAGACAATAGATGTCCTAGAAACCACAGAATATCATACTCCACAACAAACTCAGAAAATTTTAGAGTCAGAGCCAATGAATGATCAAGGAACAAGTTCGCAGAATACAAAAATTATTCCTACATTTCCGACATCTTAAATTATACTAAAGGTTACAAAAATATCTCCTTTAGACGTATTCTACAACCCACTGCATAAGTTTGTATTAAGAAGACAAGGGAAAAGAAGGAGATTAGAAACACCCAAAATCCCACTAGGGAATGAACCAATGGATATAGTCTGGAGGGATATTCCTTCAAACCCAGCTGAAAATTTAACCAGGCTACCGCAATTTATAGAGGAATATGCTACTGCCACCATGGATAAAGCCATTGAAGTATCTATTTTGTTAATCTTGATGACTTTTAAAGGTCTCAGGAATTTAAAATTAGAGGCTCGAGACAATCCCATCACATTTGTTAAGAGTTGATGACAAGCCTACGCCCAGTGTAACTATTGAAAACAAAGGGCCAAACTCTCGTGTAGAATATCAGGTGAACACAACCCAGGATACAGGGAAGACACAAGAGACAAAGACTATAGTGGAATCCAATAGAAGGTCAGATGAAAGACATGTCATAAGTGACCTAACTAAGGATACCGGTCCCAAAGGCAAAAGCAGTGATTTGGAGCAGGAATGGGACCAGTTTAATAAAAAGATCCAAGATACTCCTAAGACAACAGATGTCCCAAAAACCACAGAATATCATACTCCACATAAATCTTAGAAAATTTTAGAGTCGGAGCTAATGAATGAGAAAGGAACAAGTTCATAGAATACATAAATTATTCCTACATTTCCAACATCTGAAATTATCCTAAAGGTTACATAAATATGTCCTTTAGACGTATTATATAGCCCACTGCATAAGGTTGTAGTAAGAAGACAAAGGAAAATAAGGAGAGTAGAAACACCCGAAATCCCACCAGGGAATGAACCAATGGATATAGTTTGGATGGATATTCCTTCAAACCCAGCTGAAATTTTAACCAGGCTATTGCAATTTATAGGGGAATATGCTACTGCCACCATGGATAAAGCCATTGAAGTATCTATTTTGTTAAGAGAAAGGGAAGAAAGGATAGTGTAGCTCGAGCAACAATTGAAAATCAAGAAAGAAAATGTGAACAAGCAAGCCATTGAACAAATAGTCCATTTGCAGCAGAGTATGGAAGTATTAAAGATAAGCCACGAAGTAGACATCTCTACAAAGAACATGCAAATCTGAGAGTTGCAAGAGGCCATGAAAAAATAAGAAGATGTCCCTACTATTGATGAATTCATTAAAGAAGCATTGGAGCTAAACTCCATTTTGTCAAAACAGCAAGATCTATTCTGCGAGAGAATGTCCCATATCACCCCTTATTTGATTACCAGTGGTCAATTAATAGATAAGGAAATTGATTAGAGAGCTGAGTTTAATGACTTAAACACTAATATCTATGACTACATTGAATGGAAAGAATTTGAAGAAGGGAGAAGCACCAATATGCCAAAAATCGAAGAAGCACACAAAGATATATTATTCACAGATTGGGATGTGCGGATCAAGCAGGTAGAATTGGTAGTAGAAAGAGTAGGAGTGGCAAAAAAACATAATAAAAGCATCCAATCACACTTTGCACACCACCAAATTTTTAAAATAAGGTAACCCAAAGTCACTGCCAGATTTGAATGACTTGGATAAAAACTAGTAACTCCAAAGGATTGCAATCACAAAATTATCAAAGACTAACTAGGAGGTATATTGGAAATTACTTGTTAAACCTCACAACAAATTATGACATTGAATTGTTCAGTCAATTCAACACAAAGGATGTTGCCACCTCTCACAGATGCCATCTTCGCAGGAAAAGTTAGGATGCAATTTGGGGCACCACCTCAAGTGAAACCAATGGTCGATATATGTGACCTAAAGGAAAAGCCGGCAGTCAACAATACATCTTTATAACCTCTCGTCATCAAATCACTTTAATTTTTAGAGTTAGTTGCTAGTTAAGAGGAAGGTTGTTTGAAACCTCCTAAGATATTTTGTATAATCTATTTTTGACCTTTAGTTAGATAGTATTTATACCCTTTTCATGCATTTAGAGAAGGGTCCTGAATTTTATTAAAAACATTTGCAAAGAATGCACTTCTGTAAGTTTGTGAATGCTTTGATGAAATTATGGAACATGGTCATTAATTTTGAATATCAAACTACTTTCCTTTGTTGATGCACTACTGTATGCTTGGAGAATAATTTGATTTGAAGAAAGGAGATGATCTATGTCACTAGTCAAATGAGCAGAACCTCACATGTATGGTACTTTTATCTTGTATGAGCAGTTTTGTTTTGTTAAATTAGTGATAACATTTCGTTTTCATGAATTATATATGGAATATGTTCTTTCTGTTATGTGTTAATTGCACTATTGTATGATGCCTAGCTGAAAGTATTTATTTTCATATACGATCATTAAGTATATTCCATATAGTTTATACATTTCTTTGACTAACTATTTGGTCAAAGAAACTATTTTTACATGTTATCATCTCTATTTAATATGTGAATGATATTTATTATCACATACCAAACATATATCTTTTTAGATTAGTATCACACAAAATACCCCAAGTTTATATTAGATTAATTAACTAGAGATTTGCATGTTAGAATAGGTCATTTAGTTATCATTATTCTTATTGCAAACCCTTGAAAACCACCCATTCTCATTTGCAAACACACTCTAGGAAACTGGTCCCATCATCCCTAGTTGGAGTCACCATATCAAATGGAAAAGGATTTGTCTTTAAGGTTCGGACTGGGTGGTTATCCCCCATGTTGGAGCAACAGAACTCTAAGGCTTCAACAAGTGGCTAACATGATTAGGGGCTTAATGAAAAAATTAAGGATGAAGTAGTTGTGCAAAAAATATTTAGATATCTTCCAATGATATTTAATGCCAATATATCTATTATAGAAGAGATGCAAGATCTGAGCAAGCTCACTATGGAACAACTTCATGGAATTCTCATAGCTTAGAAAATGAGAATTAAAAAGGAGAATTTAGAACCAAAGGAGGATGTCTTCAAGGCTTCATCTAAGTCTAAATAACATCAATATTGATCCAACTATGAATCATATCAGGAGATGACTCAATTTGTGAGGAAGTTAAAGAGGGGACCAAGAAAGTATAAAGGTAAGTTTCCATTTAAATGCTTGGAATTATGGAAGAGTGGTGACTTTGCCTCAAATTTTCCTTATACTAAAGATTACAAGCAAGAGAAAGAAAATATGCAATAGAAAAGAAATAAAACTCAAAAATATCAGAAGGGGAAACTCAAAAAAAGAAGATTTTATACTATAAAGAGGAAACTGACTCATCAAAAGCTAGTAGTGAACAGTCACCCGTCGAAGAGCATGATGAATTTATACTCATGCCTAAGACTTTTAATCAAAATTCAAAGATAACTTAGAATTTAAAGAATAAGTGGAAGGCATGGTTAATCTTGAAGCAAAGATTATTAGTGCTTGAAATGAACTAAAGAAGACCAGGAAGAAGCCTCTCATACAATTGAAAGAACAATTACTAAAAGAAAAAGATCATGATATGTATCACTCTTATTATGAAACCTTTAATTTTCAAAAAAAGAAAATAGAAAAGGCAACTAGACTTAAAGAAATATCAGTACAAAAATTGAAAGACAAGCAAAGAGCCATGGTAAATGAGAAGATGGGAATGAGTTTCTTAAGTTATAATTATCCAAGAAGAAAGAAAAGATAAATTCAAATGCATATGAAGAAGATATTATCTCCTTGAAAACTCATCTTGAAGAAACAAGGAGAAAAGAGGAATTTCTTACAGGTTGGTTGAAAAAATGGGAAAAGAATTATCAGAAGCTTGAAGCAGAAGTTATCTCCCTAAAAATAGATTTGAAGAAATCAAAGGCTAAGATGGATATGAATCTCAAGTTTGTTAAAGGACTAGAGGCTCTAAATGAGATAGTCAACATTCAAAGATCACCTATAATCAAAACAAGTCTGGGATACAAATATTCTCAACAAACCTCAAATGGAGAGTCGAGCACCAAGTCCTTAGGAATTGTTGTACCCCAAATATATGAAGATGTACCCAAGGGAAAATGCAACAAATATAGAGGAAAGGTTGATCAAAGAAGTAACTAGAAACAAGCTAATCCTATCAAATCCAGAAATTCTTCCTTGCAATCCTATGCATCAGAAAGATAGGAAACAGATTTCAATAGATCGGCTAATATGTGATGAATGCAAAATTTTAAGTAACTAGATTTATTTTATGGAAATTTATATGTGTTATAGACATTTTTGTGCCCTACAACCCCAAGCATGAAATGTCCATAAACCAAGGGCTCCTAAGTCCCTAAAAGTGTTGTTCTAACCCCTAAAGGAACAAGGTCAACAAATTACAGCTTCTCCCAGAAGTTCTCCATGAGAAACTGCTCAGAATTGGTCAAAACAGGATCATTGCAGCTGCTCCACTGGCTAAGTGCATTGCATCTCACCTAAATACACTGTGAAGGTGCGTTGCATTTCAAAAGTCCCTTATGTGGGGTGCGATGGGCGAGAAATGACAAATGGCATTGTCATTCCGCGAAGTGGAGAGGCAATGGAAGCTTCCAGAATCTTCTCCTGTGACACTTGCCTTACTGAATTCGACCAAGGATGAGTAAGAGGCCCTCAGTCTCCAAGTGGAAGCAAGAACTATCAGAGAGAGGACACTAATCAAATCACAAGCTGACTCATCCCCCTTACAGATATCTATATATGGATCCCTCATCCCAGAGATCCAGAGGCTGGAATTTTGCATATTGTAAGGAATTGTTGTTGGTTTCTAGAGACAAACATCAGACTGTTGGGTGATCTAAGCTTTGTTTGAGGTGAAGAGGGGCTTCTTTGCTGGGAGGTTGATGCTGGGTCGGAACAACTGGTTGTAACTCCTCCTGTATCTTTTCTTGTTTATCAATAAAAACTATTTGAGTTTTCCTCCATGCTTTTGTATCATTGATGCTTGTTACATTTGTATGGTCAATTTACATCTGATCCTAGATTGTTTATGATTATAGATCCATGTCTTTGTATAGTTCTATGCTTCTGTGATCTTACAGGTACTTTATGAAGCTGGGCGTGCAAGGGAGCAGGTAGCTGAGGACTATCAAAGAAGAGAGGGATCGAATCGAAGGATTAGCGCAAGACAGAGGTTGGTCTTTCTGTTCCTCTCTATCTATAATTCATAAAGGAAAAACAAAAGTAGTTTTTCTCTGTTTGTTTCTAAGGCGATGTCACACCTTAGTGGGATAGAGCAGTTCTAAATAGATACTTTTCCCTATGACAAAATGGCGACTCCGCTGGGGAACTAAGTAGTTTGTTTGTTTATCATTCCTTGTTGTCTATTTCATAAACTTACAAGTAGCATTCGAACTGCATTTGCCATAACAAATGCAAAGTAGATAACTGCTACTTCAATCCATCTACTGGATCTGTTTATGATTTAAACAACTGATTCACAAACAATTTGATTGCCCTTGTGATAGCTCTTAGATCCTCCTTAGATCTACCCCTGATTGTTGCATCACTGATTGCTTTTTTCTCGGCCAAAACCTAAGAACTGAACTGCAAACTATGACCCGGAACCCGAACAGAGTCTCGTTTCTGGCCCAGCGCAGGTACTGTTCAGAGATTCCGAATTTCAGCGCACTTCCCGAGTGGACAACCTGCGCTGCATTTTAGATTCTCTGTGTTACAAGTGCGCTGATCAGACTAGCTCTATGCAGTTGTGGCTTATGTGCTTCATTCTTTCCAGTTCTATTCCTGAATTTTGCTGCCTGTGATCAGTGTATGTCTTTTTCAAACCCCTTTTCCTTGCTGTTATTCCGCCTCCTTTGTACAAAGGAACTGTAGATGTTTTTGTGTGTTTGTTGAGTCATTTACAGTTCTCCTTTGCAAAAGTAGCATAGTCGTACTGTCGTCCTTTGATTTGAATCTGTCGCAAGTGTCGATTTCGATTGTAGGAAAAAGTTTGATTGCTGTTGATGGTCGATTATCCTGTTACTATTGCTTTTGGTCTGAATTTGTAATTTTCTAGTGTCAAGAACAAGTATTCAGTTCAAAATCGTGAAGTGTTGTGATCGTCTCCATTTTTTGATTTCGAAAGGAAGCTTGTTGATATTTGTCGCTTGAAAAGAAATTCAGATTTGTGCATCAACTTTCTTTTTAGCATCCATATACTAAGAAAGTCGAAAAACAAATACATGCACGTGCATTTGCATATAGACAGTCTGATTGGCTTGATTTAGGAAAGTGCATTTAGAGTGTGCTCTTTGCTCTTTGTGAAAAGATACTGTCTTTCTTTTCCCTAGTAGCTAGGATTTTCATTGCATAAAAGAGATAAAAAGTTTGTTTATCATCTTAGATTTCATTCTAGGAATTACATCTACATCTCGTGGTGAACCCGAAAGGCAAACTTCATAAACAAGATCAACTTAAAATAAATTCAATGAATCTAACAACGCTTTGGAACTTAACGCACAACATTTAGAGGTCTAGGCTAGAGACGTATTCCGGCGTCGTAAAGCCTGGTAAGTGTTGTTCTCACTGATGGTTGGGTGATTCCTCCACTTTGAGACGATAAGTGCTAGTACGGACTTGTACTCCCACGTACCGTCGAGTATATTTTGGGAGACCCCAATAGGCTTAATCCTTTATCCATAGGAAGCCGTGTCTGCCGCCCTATCGATCGCAATGCACTGAACACAACATTCGGGAAGATTGACTGCCGTACCGTAAAAAGTATTCTGCAGTTTTGCGATTGGTTTGGTACTCCCTCTACCTAGATTTCCAGAGCAGTCCCTTTCGTTCCTTTTCAGACTCCTTAACGGAAAAGGTCCATCTGAGCACTTGCCACTTCAGGCTCATTAAAAATCGAAGGAGACTAGAGTCATCTTTTGTTTTTTCTCGACTCTTAAAAACTGAAAAAACAAGTTGTGTCAAAGCGTCTAAAATTTATTTTAAACGGAATATTCATTACCCCTTTCCTACGTTGATCTTGGGTTGAGAAAATGGAGTCCACCAACCAAGGAATTCCCCTTGGAGGAAATCCTAGTCCCTTCTCCTCTTGGGGAGATGTTGGTGCACCCCATATGGCCACATTGTCGCTTCCAGGACTGACAATTGGTTTGCCTGTATGGCTCTTCTCAACCTCTGTCGTTCAAAACACCACTATTCCTGAACAATCGAATCAACAATTAGACGAGTCCAGAGTTACCCACCAACATTCTGCTTCCTCTAATTCTTCCTCTCCTCCTTCCTCTTTGCTTGATGGGGCTAGTAAAGCCAAAAGTCAAGTACCTAAGGAGAAGAAGGAAAAGAAGAAGAAAGAGAAGAAGAAGAAGGAGCCAAAAGCGAATGAGGGCAAACGAGTGTCGTCTAACGAAAATCCACACACTGCACTGACCAGGCCTAAATCACCATGTGTCATTTGCAAGGGAGACCACTATCACAGAGATTGTCCTTGCATCCCTCGGATCTTAAGGGACTGGTCTCCCCGTTTGCACGACCCGGTGTCGTCAACCTCTGATGATCATGTTGAAAACACATCGTCAACTAGTGAAAGTGAAGCCCCAGGACAAAAAGGAAAATATAGATTTCCTTGTAAACTGTACGAAGGTGATCACGCCGTCCACCGTTGTCCCTTCTTAGACGAAGCTAAAAGAGTTTTGGATGATAGTCCAGTTTCACCGTTACGACTTCCTCCTGGATATAAAAAACTCTTGCCGAGTCCGTCACCAGTTGAAAATCAGGCTGGCCCGCTCAGGTGGTCGGCTGAAGCATCTATCATTGAAGATAAACCAGCTGAATCCATACCAGACGAAAGTCAAAAGGTCGAGGCGGCAGTTGACCCGGTCTTGCCTTCAGAGGTTCCATCTTCAAATGATACAGTCACTGAGGAGAACAAGGATGACACCGTCCAAATTCTTTTCATAAGCATAGACTCCAACGAACATGGGGGCAATTTACCCGTTCCTTTACCGTAGGAAGGAAGTTCGTCAGAGTCGTACCCGGCCGTCTATTCGGTCCCACCTCCAAGAAACCTAGTTGTTTCCTTCGACTGGAATCAACTAGGCAGACCCCGTTTACCAGCTAGTGTACCATTACGAATTATTGTTCAAATATATAGAATGGTTATGGCTGGTACCATCATAGATGAGGGGGCTTCTGTGAGTATCCTTTCCTCAACTGCTTGGAAAGCGCTTGGTTCGCCATCGCTTTTGCCTGAGATGAGAAATCTGACAGGTTTTGATAAAGGAACCAGTCGACCGTTAGGGATCCTTCCTGATGTGCCCATAACATTGAGAGGGAAAACCGTTCACATGAACGTAATGGTAGTTCAAGGACCCCTGGATTACAATCTACTCCTTGGACGAGACTATATTTATTGCATGGGAGCAATTGTCTCCTCACTCTTTAGAGTAATGTGTTTTCCGCACGAAGGAAGAGTGGTCAAGCTCGTGGACCAACTTTCATTTCCCATATCATACAAAGCAAATAGTCATATACCATCCCTAAATGGTCTTTTCACGCAAGAAATGTCTCAATCCCCAGTCCGTCCACCCGATGAGTGCGAGTGATTCGGGGGGACATGACTGAAACCCAGGGGGCATGCACCCTGGTCTGCTTCGGCAGGAAAACTTCGGGTATAGGGTAGGTTTCCGCGAGAGAATATGACTAGTCTGTACCCTCGTCCGTGATTGGAAGAGGGGATTATTCTAGAACAAGATTCTCTTGTCAAAGTTATGTGAGTGGAGTAGCCTCCTTCACTCACCTTTGTTTATCTCGGTAGACATCGCTGAAGAAGTGTTTTGTTTGCACTGTGAATAGAACAATCTTTGGGTAACCTGTAAGAGGTAGGCCTCTCTCGGTAAAACAAATGTTTTAACGGACTAAAGAAGAGGTAACCTTGAAACTCTGTTTTATACCTGGGGGCATGCAAACCTTTTGGAGTGCAAGCAAAGAGCGATCATTTATCTGTTTTTTGGATTGGTTGTTTCCTAACTTGCATAAAGAAAGGATGTGGGGCAAAAATCAAAAAATTGTTGTTTTATATGAGACATTCTTATCACGCGACTGGATTAATCGAGCAGTTTTATCACATAGTTCAAGCTCGTTAAAAAATAAACATAAGACATGAGCAAATGTTTCCACCCGCGTTTAAGCTCATTAAAAAATGAACTATTCCCCAGTAAATAACCATCGTGAATGAAGTACTTTAGCCATTAAAGCCTTGGTCGTGTTTGCACCGTCACCTCCACTTTTTCATTGGCCGATCATTCACCTCCGTTTGATTGTTTACCCATTTTGAGGAACAGCTGCGAAGAGTGATTTCACTAGCCATCCTTGTGACACTGCCATGATTGGAAAATTCCAAACCATACCTGGAATCAGCTGCTACCCATTTTATCACTCGTTCCTCAAAAGACGAGTCTCCTTTAAGCTCTTTTCAACTGACTCGTAAAATATGAAAAGATTGCTGAGCCATTGGCCTCTCCAGCTCGTTAAAGGGATAGGAAGTTTTATCCCTCCTCTAGATTTTAATCTTTTTGGACTTGAGGGTTTATTACACAAAAAGATCGAGCGCTTGTTTTGTTCGGCTCGTTAAAAGTATCGAAAATTCATCCCTTCTGTATTGTTTTATACTTTTTCGGACTTAAGGGATTAGATGACAAAAAAGGAAATTTGGAGTTACCTTTACGTTCCTTTTCAGACTCTCTAAAATTGAAAAGGACCGAGTTATCTTTGTCGTTAAACTCGTTAAAAAGATTAATAGCGACAAACTTGTCTATAGACGAGAACGAGTTTCACTGTCGCTAGGCTCGTTAAAACATAGCGATGGGTTTGCCCGAAGGGCAAATTATAGAACAAGCATATGTTATCCTCCTCAAGATTGACAAAATAAAGAGGTACTGGTCAGCAATGACTGGGGAAAAATTGGGAAGAAAACTCAAAGGAAACTTTATTGGTAGCAAGTCGCTCTTGAACATGACACTTCCACTCCGTGTCCGAGTCGGGTTGGGTTGTTTCATTCACTGGTCACATCACCATGGTCACGCCATACCATCCACATTTGGGGTTAATGCTACCAATCCATCACATCAGTGTCGCCGATATGTTCAAGAGAAGTCATTCTGTGAATTCACCTGTGTCTCACCCACTACCATACATTATACTCCATTCTTTCATGACTGCCACCCTGAACCTTATATCACCAGATCGTTTTCACCTCCATCAAAATCATTTGCTCTGTTCCGTGTCATTGATGTGGGATTCATTAAGGCCCTCCTGTGACGGATCACTTCTTGTTGACATCAGCTCATTATCCAAGAAGTTGGTCTAGGAACACCCCATTCAGTACTTTGAAGCTTGCATGCCTCAATGGCAAGTTTCTCACTTCCGGCGACAGGTTTACATCAATGACCTTCGACCGAAAGATTTTGCGTGGGGTTCGACGCCAAGTCATTTATTCACACCACGTGAATTGTACTGCAGTACCTTGAGGGTCATTATCATTATCGGTGATTCCTCTCGTGCTTGTTAACAGTTTACATCATTGACTGGTAATCAAGCGATGTCCTTCCATGTTCGACTTCAGAACATTTCTCACATGGATCGACTTGTACTTCGAGTGAAGATCGAACGAGATTGAAGACCCCGGATCTAGTTTCATCCATCCGGGCTGCGATATATATTCAAGGAAAATAAAGACATTAAATGTACATCATTGTTGCACAGATAATCATCCACTCAAAAGGATGATGGCTCTACCAGAATCATCAGTCTACACTCAGACGATTGTCTGTCCTATGTACATGAAAATGAATTTATAAAGCTGAGCATGGGAATTCCCGCCTCAGCTAGATCATGAAATTAGTATGAAGATAATGTATTGTATTGTATCTTATTACATGTCTCCTCCCAGCATTGAAAGAACTTCGGATCCTCATAATAAAGCATTTCACCCGACACCAAAAGGTTAACGGCCTCACACTTTAGGGGGCAACTGTTATAGACATTTTTGTGCCTTACAACCCCAAGCATGAAATGTCCATAAACCAAGGGCTCCTAAGTCCCTAAAAGTATTGTTCTAACCCCTAAAGGAACAAGGTCAACAGATTACAGCTTCTCCGAGAAGTTCTCCATGAGAAACTGCTCAGAATTGGTCAAAACAGGATCATTGCAGCTCCTCCACTGGCTAAGTGCGTTGCATCTCACCTAAATACACTGTGAGGGTGTGTTGCATTTCAAAAGTCCCTTCTGTGGGGTGCGATGGGCGAGAAATGACAAATGGCAGTGTCATTCCGCGAGGTGGAGAGGCAATGGAAGCTTCCAGAATCTTCTCCTATGACACTTGCCTCACTGAATTCGACCAAGGATGAGTAAGAGGCCCTCAGTCTCCAAGTGGAAGCAAGAACTATCAGAGAGAGGAAACTAATCAAATCACAAGCTGACTCATCCCCCTTACAGATATCTATATATGGATCCCTCATCCTAGAGATCCAGAGGCTGGAATTTTACATATTGTAAGGAATTGCTATTGGTTTCTAGAGACAAACATCAGATTGTTGGGTGATCTAAGCTTTGTTTGAGGTGAAGAGGGGCTTCTTTGCTGGGAGGTTGATGCTGGGTTGAAACAACTGGTTGTAACTCCTCCTGGATCTTTTCTTGTTTATCAATAAAAACTATTTGAGTTTTCCTCCATGCTTTTGTATCATTGATGCTTGTTACATTTGTATGGTCAATTTACATCTGATCCTAGATTTTTTATGATTATAGATCCATGTCTTTGTATAGTGCTATGCTTCTGTGATCTTACAGGTACTTTATTAAGCTGGGCGTGCAAGGGAGCAGGTAGCTGAGAACTATCAAAGAAGAGAGGGATCGAATCGAAGGATTAGCGCAAGACAGAGGTTGGTCTTTCTGTTCCTCTCTATCTATAATTCATAAAGGAAAAACAATAGTTTTTCTCTGTTTGTTTCTAAGGCAGCTGTCACACCTTAGTGGGATAGAGAAATTCTAAATAGATAATTTTCCCTGTAACAATATGCTTGTCATTACTTCAAACATAAGATTGTTAACTGTAGAGCCAATAGGGTTGACAAAAGTAAAAGTGTTAAACCTAGTTATTTTCCAAACTCTAGAGCAAGGAATTCTTATGTTGGAAAGAGACATCCATTCTCTCCTCTCATGAATAAGATTGAATGTTTCAATTGTAACAACTTTTGGCACAAGGCCAATGGCTGCAGAAGTAGATTATTTAACCCTACTAGGCAACAAATTCCCAAGCATTCTACACATCTAGGAATTTTAAAGAAATGGAAATAAAAGGCACAAAGTTTTGAAGAGTGTGGATTTTCACTATATGCTACTGATCAAGAAGGGAAATCATATGTTGATAGTGGGTGTTCAAAGCACATGATGGGAGATAAAGAAAATTCTCATTTCTCAGAGCTATGAAAGAAAGTGTCACATTTGGTTATAATGCACCATCCCAAATAAAAGGAAGAGGCATATTTAACTTAGATGAGAAGGTTAAAGGTTAGAACATATTATATGTGGATGACCTAAATCAAAATCTCCTAAGTGTGAGCCAAATGTGTGATCATGGATAGGATTTTACCTTTTGGTCTAAAGACTATGAAATTAGGAGAGATGAGAATGTTAAATCAGTAGGAAAAGCAATTAGAACTCTTATTAATGTGTATGTATTTGATGATTCTAGAGTAAAGTGTTTCTTGAGCAAGATAGAAGAAACCTAGTTATGACTCTGAATAATGGGCCATCTGAAATTTAACAATTTAGTGAAAAATACCAAGATAGAGGTAGTAAGAGGCATGCCAGAAATTTCAAAACTCGATAACTCCATATGTAAATCTTGTCAATTTTGAAAGAAGGAAAGGGTGCACTTCATGATAAAGGAGTATTCATCATCTAGACCCCTTGAGATAATTCACACTGATATTTGCATTCCTACAAGAAAACAGATTCTAAGAGGAGAGAAATAATTTATTCATTTCATTGATGATTTTACCAAAGAAACTTGGATTATGCTACTTAAGTAAATTTCAAAATCTCTCATTTGTTGGAAACAAGATCAATTTCATTTACATCATTCAACTAGCCACCGCCATCTAGGAGTCGTAACCCTACTATAGTTTTTTGGCAGCCACCAGTTAGGAAGCCCAAACTCCCTATCAATTGTTTGCTCGCCACCACTAGCAAGGAGACACTACTCTTATCTTGGCAAGCCACCACTTGTTAGAGGCCCTGACCTCCTTAAACTCTCTAGGGCCACAATTTCATTCATTTTCAACCTAGACCCCAAATCCAACATCAATATAAACACGTTATTGCAATACCAATTATTTATATAACACAACTTATCAACCCAAATACACCAACATCACTATCTCTTTATCATGTCAACCAATCAACTCAACATATCCAATCAACATCGACAAAACCTTTCTCATATCTTAAACACTCTCACCGTACACTGACAGCAATATAATCTTCTCATCACTAAGCCATATACAAAACCATTATAACATTCAACCCAACACATTAAACAACCATGACCCTAGTAGCAACAATCAACAATACATGAATACAAGGCTAATAAGCATGGAGATACATCAATTGCATCAAGAACTTGGTTGCATACAAACTCAGTTCCCAACTATAATACTCTATCCATCAACATGTAAAACAATCGCTGAAACATGACACCTATGACAACAAAGTGTTATCCATCAATCCTTTGTAAATACTTGATTTTCTATAGGTTTGGACTATGCCATCTAAGACCGACAATTAAATTGTGTATTTTTCCTCACACCAATGCACTACACAACAATATGAATACCAAGCATCTTTGCACAAGTGAACATGCACAAATCAATTAACCTTTTATTTGTACTCTCTCTCCCTACTATGTGTTTACCATACTTTGCCTCACTCATAGTCTTTGCAATCTAAATAGGTATACATATATTTGTCACATTTCACTCTACAGGGTTTATATGCTCTTTTAAGAAGGAGGATGCATTCCAAAATAAAACAAACCTCTATCAAACACCTAGATATAAATAAATTTTCCCTAGTGATTAATTATGACTTAATCAACCATTACAATGAAGCTTCTCTGCATTACCATGGTAAATCCATTAGTTTTCGAAGTGGTATCTTCATTTTCTCATCCTATAGGCCATAACACACTATTTTCATTTGGGAATTGTGTTATAATGTAGGTGACAATCTTTCTAGGGTGAGTTATAATGTAGGTTGTCCTCTCATTACTTGCATAAAACTGTATCAACTCATTTCTACCCGTAATCTCACTTGCAAGCATCTCTAAACCCTTTCAAACCTCCTACTACTTCTCCAGACCCTATCATACCTCCTGCAACTCCTCTATTGTCATCAAGGACACCATTATAAGGCAATAGTTTGGCAATACCTCTGCATCAAGTCAAGATCATGAAGACCTAGTTGGCCAAACTCCTATGCATCAAGTCAATGGTAACTCGTCTCTAATATATCTTCATTATGACCACACACTATCAATATCATGAGAGTGAGGGACACCACTAGCAAGTTGACATCAATTCAAAAAAACAAACATGCCATCATGCCAACATGCTCCCCCTTTGGAATTGATGGAAACCTCCTGCAAACATTAGATCATTTACCTCTTTCTCTCTCACCCTTTAACATCAATGGAAAAGGGTCATACTCTTAAAGTTGGACTAAAATTCTATGACTCACCTAAAAAACCTATGATCAACAAACAATCATGCCAGCATCATGATTTTCTATTGTCGAATTATAATCCTACTGAATATGTACTAGGGGATGAAAATATCTCATTTGAGATGATGTGCAAATACCTTTTCTATTGTCATTTCCTTCTTGCCATGTGAAATATGCTATTGCATAATCACTCATGGAGAAATAATGACATGAAATTATAGGGATATGTTTTGATATACAGGGCTACATCATAAGAAATAAAAAGTTACAATAATGACTCCATTAGCCCATGCATGTCTGCAACAATAATGGAGACTCTCTCCTTTATGCATCCCAACATTAATGCCACCCTCACCTCCATGAATTCAAGCACTAGGACCACTCAACGAACACATCGAATGATAAGAAATAATGATACAAGGCTTCATAATGAGTGTACAAATCTATAACACTAAAGGTAAAATATTGTAACAATGCATTCAACAACCCATACATGGTTCAAATATGATAACGCTGATGACTCTCAACAAATTCATGATTAACAACAACAACCATGAAATTCCTTACAACCATGATCTACATCAAGGGATAAACATTCACAAACAAAAAATGGTATACACGGTTCTCACAAATCCAACTACTCAGTCCCTACTATCAAAAAATACATGAAAACACTACCAAATTGCATCAACAATGGCTAACAACATTAAACAACAAAAGGCTCATTAAATCAACATTAGAAATAACTCTTCATTAACATAGAAATGACCAACAATATACCATTAGCCATCCTCCTACAATCAATCACATAACATAGATCATTTGCATACTGATAACAAACAACATCATCAACTCTAGTTGTGAAGAACAAGTAGCACAACATAGCATTATTGGCAACAAATGCAACAAAAATCCAACAATAGAAATAATGCAACCATACTTTTGTAGCAAAACCTCTAGGCATAAATATATTGATAGCTTCATACTTCATGACCATCAAAGCTACTGAATAATTTGCAACACAAATCCTACCCACACTCTTTTCGTACAAAATGTGCATCAGTAAGCACAATACTCTTCAACAATAGCAAGAAAAAACCATGCCTTTGAAAAGCATGTCAACAAGAAACAGAAACTCAACACCACTTTTCATCATCAACATGTACAAAATCATCAACAAATGTAGGAGTTCCAAACTATTGTAGTAGCACTCCTCAATGTATATTCCTCATAAGAAAGATTCAAACCCTAGGAAACTCAATTCTTAGACCTTGACTCAGGTTTACATGGCATGAAAAAAATACATAATAGTAACAAAACAACTCGACCTCATGTCAATATAATGAAAATATTATGACAGTACATAACTCGGGAGAATACATGGCATACACACATATATATGGACTCTTGGCAACACTCTAGCCATAACATAAGGACTTGGAAAAGATACAAACTACAAGGGGGTTTTAGAAATCATCCTTTGACAATACATAATTTTGATCAACAATTTCTAACAAATATACATACATCGACAACCATTCCTTCATTATAAAGGACTATCTAATGAATTACAATGAATGAGGTTTTCAATGTGAGTAACTACATTTGTACTTAGCCATTAAAAGCATCATCATTCACTTAATGGTGGACATATTATCTGGAATTAAATCAATTTCAGATAAGAAAACCATAAAAATAATGTCAAACTCCCCCTGAGAATGTGCTAGCTCCACATGATCCAAGAGCATCACCTTTAATGTTATGACAATTCTCCTTTTGAGAGAACTGCGCCCCACAATTTTTGCTTGTTGCACAAACTCTTAATAACATACATGGCTAGGAATATTTATCCTCTTACATTTATGACTACAAAACTTATAAAAAATGAAAGGACAACAACCTGAAAATGAGATGCAATCCTTAAAATCTTGTGAAACTCCCCCTGAACTCATGCACTCTCTTTCTATGCTTCCTATTGATCTTATGGACCTAGAAATAATTAGATGCATGATGTTGAAAATTCATCTCTTTAGTGAATGCATTTGTCATGTTTGAATTCTCCTGAAGCCATATTCTATTGGGAATAGGTCAGATATCGACTCCCCCTAAGTAGATTATCCTTTTCTAAGACAAAGTGTTCTTCCTTGAAATTTTTTGAAGGTTAACTAATGGTTTGCAATTCATCTTTTTTCCTCCATACCTTCTTTATCATTAGTAGCTAGTTTGCTCCTTTTGGAGGCTTAATCCTATCATATTTGCAATTTAGTGGTTTGTGGACAAGTTTCCACATTTGAAAGATATATCATTCAACAATATCTATTTTCTTGCAAGATAATTACATTATATTACTCGATGTCCAAAAATATTGCAAGAAAAACAATACCCATAAAACAATCCTTGATACTTTTGGTTTTGATTTGTTGAACTATAAGAGCTTAGTTACTTCTTTTCTCTTATGGAGTGTTGTTTCTTGTTGTGGCTATGATCTGCTTGTCTTTGCTTCTGTTGATAAGTGTGTAGCAGAACTACGTTAAAAGTTCATGTAATAAAAGTTAATAAAGGAAAAATAAGACCACGGTTAATGGAAACTTATTCGAAGTTGGATGTTGGGAAACATATTCTAGCGAGCATCATTTGATGTGTTTATTGCTAAGGGGAAATTAGAAAAGGAAATGGCTAAGGTTTTGAAAAGGAAAAGAGGTATTTTTGACATTTTATTTATGAAAGTAAAGGAAATTAGGAGAAAAGGGAGGTGAAAGTCAGAGGTTGCATGTGAGGATGAAAATGAAGGAAAATAATGGAAAGTTGAAGAAATTAGAGGCATGAATAATAAAAATACATTAGAGCATCAATTGGTAGCCCTTTGTCAGTTAATTTTTGGAATTAGTCTTATAGAAGAGAAGAGAACCAAGAGGAGAAGGAAAGTAGGAAAGAAAAGGAAGGACAAGGAAGTGAAATGAAGGCAAGGATCAAGAAAGGAAAAGTTGGATCACGTAGCTTTAGCAAGAATACTTGCAATTAACAGGTTGCATGTATGATTTCCTAGCTAGTTTTGACATGCACTATGTGCATGTTGGTATTTGGTTTTTTTTTGTCATTGGAATGGATTTTACTAGGTTTTGATAGTGGATTTTAGCCTATCCTTACCTTTTTGGGATAGCCATGGTGTGATGGGACTTTTCTCAGTTTGAGCTTTGGATTTCCATAAGATTTTGGATTTGGGTGAGGTGGTCTTAGGAAAATTCCCAAAGGCCTAGGAGTCCTATGACTGGTAATAGTGAGATACACAGTGAAGCCTGAGGGTGCAGACAAAAAAATTCCTCAAGGTATTGGAGAAGAAATTCTGAGGCATCCAACCTCGATTTGGTTTTGTGATCTCGGCACCGATTTAGGTGAGATCATGTATGATGAGGGTGGAGGTGGTTTAACCTCTCGATTCCCTTGGTTGTTTATGGATTGGTTTATCACATGAGTTTCCACATTCATGCTTGCAATATGGAATAGGGGTGATTGGATGAAAGAGAGATATAGTTCAACCAATCTATGGTCGAGTAGTTCGTGGAAGTCTCGAACCTGGTTGGATTTTTCCTATGTTTAATAAGAGTTAAGTTTCTCTTCCTTTTGATGAGTAAATCTACTTGTTATTTAGATATAAGTCTTTTGGATTAATCACATTGTTTGGATTTGGTTGATTTTTCGAACCAAATAATGTGGTTCCACATTAGTTGGTTCGAAACGTTGACCAAATCCAAATGATGTGATTAATCCGAAAGAATTATAACTAGATTATGGATCAAAAAGTCTTAGATCGTACTTGTTATTATGTAGATTTAATGGTTGTTCTCTCAGTGTTATTTATCTGGTTATATGTTGGTTATAAGCATGGTTATATGACAGTTCTAAGTCATGGATCTTTTCATGTTTTTATTTGAAACTGAACGAATAATGAATGCAAGACCTAGTTGGTGTTATAAAAGCTAATGTGAGAATGCAGTGACCCTTCTTGTTAAACCTAAGATTATTTTTTAGTCCCTTTGTTCATATTTGCATTCATGACCTGTAGGTTGCATATTTACCAAGTGTTTGATGCAATGTCAGTCCTAATTCGATTAGGGTAAGCCAAATCTTTGATCAAGTTTGTTATCAAAAGCATTATCTTCATATCTATTACGAGTTTTGAAAGTTTCATAGAGTTATGGGTAGAGATTAAGCCCAACCTTGAAAAATAACCTTAAATCTCATAGTTGCTAGCATAACATTGGAAAAAAAATGCTACAGTTGCACTAAGGCAAGCTCATGGGAGTGAATGGGGAATCTTATTCAATTGGAGAGCTTGGCAAGGGAGTGACTAGGGCTCCATTTCAACAAAATGGTGATTTGTCCCAAGGATAGAGGTCCATAAAAGGTGGTTATCAGGAAGAGGTCAGTAAGGTCTATTTGTTTCAGCTCCATTTCCTTAAGGTCATCTAGCAGGTTGAGTCTTATCATAGTATCCCCTCAACTCATGTTTACCTCAGGAAAGCTGGCGAAAGTGGGTAGATATGAGAGGAGGCATGTTACAGGGTGGTATCAGAGCGGTTTGCACTCTCTTTTTGTAAATTCTGATGTTGTCAAGGTTATGGTTGTAATGCATGGGGTTATGGTATACAGTTGGTATGGTCATGCATGATGTTGTTATGTTATTATGTTGATGTGTTGATATGATTATATGGATTTATTATGATTATACATGCACATTCTAATGTGGATTGATCTTGCAGATGAGATAAGCCTCCCCTAAAAATCACTAAGGTATGGATTTAATTTTGCTATCTATTTGGTTTATCTGACATGGTACACTTGTAGGAAGAAGAGAATGAAAGATGATGAGAAAAATGTATACTATAGTTCCCATGACTTTCTCTACAAATTAGTTGGGCGACAAGGAGAAGAGTATTCTCCTGGTATAGCAAATACACTGAGGAGCTTGAGGGCAGCGATAAGAAGTTGTAAATAAAACAATGACAGGTTGGTTGAGGCTCATGAAAGACTTGCAAGGGCTCAAGAGAAGCAGGTAGAGCTTGATGCAGTGATTCTTCAAAGCTTGTCAAAGTTACAGAGATTGGGACAGTTTAGGATCATTCAAGAGAAGGAAGAGGAAGTTAATGGATCCTATGATAGTAGGTCTTTTTCCAAATACAAATTGGATAGGTGGGACACAATTATAGGTGGAAAATAATTGGATACACCTGACTAGAGGACTGGTATATATGGGAATCATTCTAGTTCCTCATCAAGGAGACATCATCACCATCCTCACTGTCATCATCCTTATAGGAGGGGTGAGTATTTATTTGAGGAGTTCAAGAAAGTCAAGCCACCTAAATTTTATGGAGAGATGAATAAAGGAAAAGATACAGAGGCATAATTTCCAACGATGAATAAATTCTTTAGATTGCATAGCTACTCAGAGAACATGAAATCCAAGGTAGTCACCTTTAGTCTTAAAGGGAAATCAGATATTTGGTGGGAAGATGTGAAGAATGTCAAGGGAATTTGGGAAGATGATTTGATTTGGGATGAGTTTGAGAGACTCTTCAAGAAGAAGTACTTGTAGGATAGGTACTATGATGACAAAGCTAATTATTTTATGAGTTTCGGATGGGTTCTATGACAGATGATGAGTACACTAGTAGGTTCTTGGAGTTGTTGAGGTATTTTCCTTATCTCAAGGATGAGAAGGCTAATATTTAGAGGTTAATCAGTGGGATGCCAATAAAATATAGAGATCGTATTGAGTTTCATGAACCTAGATCGCTAGAGGAATCCATCCAAAAATTGAAGCATTATTATGAGCAATCAAGACGCAAAGCTAAGCCTAAATGTGACTTGAAGGGAAATGAGAAAGTTAAAGGGAAGTGGAAACCAAAGAGGGGAAGACCTTAGGATGTAGGTGGGAAAGAAATGTGGTCCCTTACAAGAATTTCAAAACAGCTAAGAAGGGGCATGGGTAGTAAATAGTTTGGAGAGCAGCAGACTAGAGGTGATGGTAGAAGACCGTTGGAGTGTTGGATATGTGGTAAAGATCATTGTAAGAGGTATTTTCCATTATACCAAGGAGGTAGGCCTCAGATATATAGTGCTTAGGAGGCACAAACAGTTGGATATTTTGGTCATACTATTCCTCGGATCTATGAAATTGTGGACAACAAGCAGGAAGATCACTAGGAATCCATTATTGAGATTAAAGGTAAGATTTGTGGTTGAGTTATTTCTATTTTGATTGATCCTAGATTTAATTATAGTTATGTTAATCCTAACCTGGTGGATTAGTGTGGATTAAGAAATGAAGTGCATACATAGTCTTGGTTGGTGCAGTTGGCTATTGTTTTTAAGAAGAGAGTGTGTCACTGGGTAAGAGCTTGTGCATTTGAGTTGAATGGTATGCCTATAATAGAACATTTTAATGTACTCCCATTGGGATCATATAGTATGCTTTTGGGTATGGATTGGTTGTATCTTCACAGGACCAAAGTAGATTTTTATGATAAGGATATTGAGTGCTTGGGTAGTAATGGGGAAAAGATAATCTTTCAAGGAAAGAAGAAGCCTACATTAGTGAGGATGGTCATAGCTATGCAGACTAAGTACAGTCGCAGGAAAGGGTGTGTAATGTTTGCAGTTCATATTTCTAGTGATAAGAATAAGGATGGTGAGGATGCATAAATCTTCAAGAGGTACCTTGTACTACTTTTAGAACATTTTTCTAGCAGATATTCCAAAGTTGCCTCCCCATAGGGAAGTGGATTTTTCTATTGTGTTTGTACAAGGGGAAACACTAGCATCAAAAGAAACTTACAGGATGAGCATACTAGAGTTAATAGAGTTGAAGTTGCAGTTGAAGGAATTGCTTGATAAGGGATACATTAGGCCAAGTGTATCGCCTTGGGGTGTGTTAGGGCCTAAATCTACCTCAAGTTGAGAAAGGTAGGATTTAGGGTAACATCAAACCATGCTTAACTTGGTAGCTAGCCCTAACAGGTCGGAAGAGGGCTCTCTCCTTGTCAATCTCAAAAGAGATGGCCAATGAAAGCTTGATATGACTAATGTAATGACTAATTTTAGGCTAGGTATGTGTACCGAGGTGTTTGATTGAATTTAGGATGGGTTTGCTGGCTCAATTGTGAAAGGCAGATTGGGTCTGGGGAATGGACACAGTCTTACAGAGATCTCTATGGGGCGAGGTAGGAAAATGGTTTAGTACTTTGAATTAAGTGAAATGGAGACTCTTAAGATGGGCGAGGAGTTGGAGAGGGCATGAAAGTCTTAGTGATCCTCTTCAAATAGTAGAAAACATGAATAACTAAACAAAACCCTAGGTAGAGCACTGCAATATCAATGAATTCTACCTTTATCCTTGATTCATTTAGTTAAGCTAAACAGAGAGAGATAATGGCATACATAAACACATGTAAACTTGCATTACAGAAGGAAAAACAATACCAAATCAAGTTTCCACAAGAATCCCCCAAAATGTTGCAAACCTCGGTCTATTCCTTTGCCAAACTGCAGAGATGAATGTACAATAATGCTCAAAGCATTCACAAGAGTCCAACCTTTACAAATGACTGAAAAACTACTAGATATAGTCATCAAACAACTCATGCTAGGATTTAGGGGTCGAATTCATGAGTTTGGGAGTTGTTTCAACAAGATCTACACTAAGAACTAAAAAGTAGGCAATGGAACAGCTTGCCTCTAAAACCTAGGAAACTGATTCATTCAGTTGCAAACTACTTTTTCATGATGAATCTACCTCTATGAGTGAAAATTTAGCATAATTACATAAAAATCCATAAATTCACATTAAATTAAATCATGAGTTTGACTATTAGAAAGATAAAAGTCAAACTATGAAGAAACTAGGCGAAAAACAGAGTTTTTTGGCCAAAATGAGCAAATTTCACCCTATGCGCCGTGCTGATTTCCCTATGCGCAGTGCCTTTTTGCAGCTGATTTTGGAGGCCTTCCCATGCACCAAATTTGTTCCACGTGGACTTTTTGGAAAGGCCTACCTGTCTAATTTCCATAACAAGTGGAACTTCTGAATTTGGCCTCCATTTGCCCCTCCAAAAGTGAGTTCTCCCAACACTGCTTCTTGTGTGTCCAAAAAGGAGCAGAAAGGTCATTTTTGAGGTGTTTTTGACCTTTTTGGAAGCTCAAAACCTATCAAAATTTCTTGGCCATGTGAGTGGATTCATATTTTTCCATGAGAAATCCAAAAATTCAAGCCATTTTGAAAAATTCTCAGCCAACTCAATGCATAGTGCAGGCGGCGCGGTGCATCAAATGAAAATTCCTGCGTTGCAAAATTTGATGCATAGTGCCACTAATTCGATGCGTAGCGCCCTTTTGCAGACCAATTTTGGAGGCCTTTCCAGTGTCTAAATTGGTTTCAATATAGCTCGTTGGAAATCTCATTGACTCTACTTTTCAAAACATCTTGAATTTTCTCAATTTGGACTTCATTTTCCCTATCAAAAGTCAAATCTCCCAAGACTGGTCAAAATGTGAAAAATGAGGCTGCCTAAATGCAGAGTGCTGTTGCAGTCAACGTTTAAAGGTCTTACTCAACCCCAAATTGAGCTCATGATAGCTCATTGGAAATATCTTTGTGTCTAGTTATCATTTGACTCATCAAGCAAGTCATTTGGCCAACCAAGCTAGGAGAAATCTTGATTTTCCCAAGGTCACTTCAGAGGTGCATCAATTCTCCTGAGGCAACTGTATTTTTGACATTTATATAAAACCATGACACCTGTGTAAAACTTGAAGGAGGTTTTTATTCCTTGGCCTATTGTGGACAAAAACCTCTCTCAGTTTTCCCAAATTCATCTTTTCTTGCTCAGAAACATCATTGGAGTAAAACCTATCCCGATGTGTGGAACATGGGATTTGTCAAAATGAAGTGAAATGAAGGGGATAAGGGGCTTCTAAATTCTTGAGAAAATTTTTGGAAGTAGGAGGGATGTTAGGAAGCAGGGGAAAGTGGAATTTCAAATATTGAGTGAGGGGAAGGGGTCCAAAAGGGAAAAACACAGGCCTAGCCTAGAAAATTGTTAAGTTGTAGCAAGAAACTAGGGTTTGTGCAAAAATGAGGAATGTGAGGGATATAAATGATGGGAAGTGTTTAATAAGGTACATTAAGGATAGGGGAAGGTGTATGAACATCAGGATACAAGTTTTGTTGATGATTTGACCATCCAAGAGAAATTACCTTCAAAACCCTAGGAGAGGGAAATGAACCTTACCTAGGCACCACTAAAGCATGAACAAGGTGTAAAATGTCCCATCGGAACTTGACATTATGATTACAACCCTCTGAATGATGGTACACTTAGATAAATGGTGACATGGATCAATATTTGGACAACTTTGAAGGGAGTGAAAACAAACCCTAGACCCAGTAGCTAGTGACCAAATTTTACTTGAAGACCCACTAAAATGACAAAATTTGACCTTGACACCTTAAAATCACTTTGTAAGAGCATATTTGATCATTGGAGGAAGGTTTCAAATACTGACACTAACATTGGCTCCAATGGGGATGGTAACTCCTTGGAGGTGCCAAGAACCGCAGATCTTTGGGAGAGCAGACAAGTGCCTTCATCAATTGGGCAATGGAGTCAATAACTTCAAAACATCCAAATACCAATTACTTTGAAACTTTGACTCAAGACTCATAGTTGAACTGACTAATTCAAAACTGAAACAAGACTCTCAAAAGTTGAAACTGGACACTTAGCTGAATCTATCTTTAAACTGACTGAAACAAAAAATGACTCAAGACTAAAACACAACTGACAAACTAGAAAATATGCTCAAATGGAGCTTATTCGATACAACCTACTCTATTTGTTCCATTCATCACCTGATCAAGTGAAATGAAGCAACCAATGCAACCAAGTAAGCATTCTGGTTGTTATTTGCATTCTCCACAAGTGCTTGCTTATAAACAACAAGACAAAACTACTGAAAGGCAACTCCCATGACAACTTGGAAATAGATCCATTGAATGATATGGATTCTCTATCCAGCTCTAAAAACAATGCATAAGGATCTTGAAGTTCCTGCACACTGGGACTTAGCTCATCCAATGGGTTACTTCTCTTCTCCTCATACCATGAACGCAAACTTTGATATGAGCTTTGTGATGAGACTCCTGCTGAAAATGACAAAGAGACCAGCTATCAGATCAATTTTGTATCAGTACACGTTTCAAGCTCATAGGTAGCTAATGGAGAAGAACTTTGACTGTAGACATCATCCAACACATTAGCTATTTGATCATGAAAAACTTAAAAAGACTAATGCAACCCCTTTTCTATTGGCTCCAATGAGATTACATGACTTTCTACAAGCTGCTCATCCTTTACTGAAGATGTTCTATGCAAATTTTCCTTCAAAAACTGAAATGATTCAAAACAGAAAGGTACAGAATCATTCTGCATCATTTGATCATATGTTCTAGCTTCCAAGTCTTTATTTGCAACTTGACAATCAAAGGCATTCGGGGGCTGCAAATTTGGATATGAAAAGTCTTGAACAAGGTTTTCATTGCCCTCAAAAAGGTTCAGATCAATACTTGTCGATAGTTGATTTCTGATTGCATGAATGTTGTCTCTGATGAACTGAAATGAAGCAAAAAAAAAGGCAAAGATCCTTCACTTACTTCAAAATTTGCTGCACTTTCCTTGTCATTTCCATAGCTGATATGTGATGGTTGAACATTTTATTCGAGTTGTTGAAAGTGAACTTCTTCCTCCCACAAACTAGCTGCTGGTTTGTCTTCAAGATTAGCTTCTGTTTGGAGAACATAACATCACCATACTGATCAAACTGAGGCAAATCATTAATATAAAATACATCATCAAGCATACATGTCATATCAACAGATCTCTCTTCACCAAGATGATCTATAAAACAATCATTATCAGATCTATGACAACTGGGATAAGAAAGAAGATGTTCTGGATCAGTAACTTGTTCTTCTTCAATCAGCGAGCCATGGGCTTGAACATTATACTCATTCCTTGTGGTGATCCTTTGCATCATCTCTTCCACTGCACTTACCAAAATGTTAAGCTTTACCTCTAGAGATGTCGATTCCTCCAGATCTGTGTTTTTCATCTCTTCTTCCTTCAACTTTGCCCTTTGGATCAACAAATGAGCCTCTACATCTACTGCACTATTCTGCATCTCTTCAAATGTTGTAGGATTCCTTTCTCTCAGCTGAAACTCCATTTCTAGATCAAAGGTTTCTAGGTAGTGCAATAGAGAAGATCCAGGAGGATGCCTTATATTAATCAGCATAGAAAAATAGACTTTGTTAAACCTGGAAAAAAACTATTGTACTGTCTCCCCTGGCAATCTTTTCAGCTGGTTATACTCTTCTATAATCAAGAAAGGGTTTTGTCTGATCATCCACCTGTCGAGAAAAACTTTGACGAACTATTGGAAATTTGAGATGCTCGCATCAGGCAGGGTTTTGAACCAACTCTTGACTTTGCCTTGCAAAGAAAGAGCAAAAAGCTTAATACTGACATCTTCTTCATCAACTTCAAAAAGGTCAAGGAAGGACTCAAAATTCAATAAATGTCTCTCAGCAGTGATAATGTCGCGTTCACCATCAAATCTTGGTAGATATAGATCATGATTTTTAGGGAAAGCATGGGATATAGGAAGTAAAATTAGAGGCTTGTATCGATCTAGAATTTTACAAGGTATAGGGGTATGTATAGAAAGTATATAATCAATCTTGGTCTCTTGAGGCTCATCAGTTTGGAGATGGCCATCACAAGATTCAGAAAAGGGTCTTGATCAAACTCAAAGGCATGCAAATGTTTGGTATTCACAATCTTCAAAGGGCAGGAATCAAATGCAGGCCAAGGATCTTTTCTCAAATACAATATACTTTGCAAAGCCTTCTTGACATTCTCGGGAAAAGATAAGAAATAATTTATGACAAAGAACAAAATGTGTTGGATGAAATTCCAACTTGAATACCTGATCTTTCCATATTGTCCTTTCATGTTTCTACTGGTCAAGTTCATCCTCCAGTGGAGTCCTTGGATCTGATCTCTAAACTGATTTAGAGTCACCAGGTGAATGATTTTATCCTTGCGGCGTCTGATCATTGTCCACCATCAACATTCAGATCTAAACTTGATAGATTTTACTAAGGAAACCAAATGTTTAGTTCATAAACTAAACCAGAGATTGAATGAAGCAACATTCATCTACTATGCACTTGCAAAGAAAGAGCAGTTCAAAAGTTACCTGGCTAACTTCAGGCTCCATCTGTAGTTTATAAAGTAAACAACAAACTTTTTGTATCCCCAGTATGGTCGCCAATATGTTAGGGCCTAAATCTACCTCAGGCTAAGAAAGGCAAGATCTAGGGTAACATCAAACCATGCTTAACCTGGTAGCTAGCCCTACCAGGTCGGGAGAGGGCTCTATCCTTGTCAATCTAAGAAAATATCACCAATGAAAGCTTGAGATGACTGATGTAATGACTGATTTTAGGCTAGGTATGTGTACCAAGGTGTTTGATTGAATTTAGGATGGGTTTGTTGGCTCAATTGTGAAAAGCAGATTGGGTCTAGGGAATGGACACAATCTTGCAGAGATCTCTATGGGGCGAGGTAGGAAAATGGTTTAGTACTTTGAATTAAGTGAAATGGAGAGTCTTAAGACCTAGGAGTAGTTGGAGAGGGCATGAAAGTCTCAGGGATCCTCTTCAAACAGTTGAAAACATGAATAACTAAATAAAACCCTAGGTAGAGCACTGCAACATCAATGAATTCTACCTTTATCCTTGATTCATTTAGTTAAGTTGAATAGAGAGAGATAATGGCATACATAAACACATGTAAACTTGCATTACAGAAGGAAAAACAATACCAAATCAAGTTTCCACAAGAATCCCACAAAATGCTGCAAACCCTGGTCTATTCCTTTGCCAAATTGTAGAGATGAATGTACAATAATTCTCAAAGAATTCACAAGAGTCCAACATTTACAAATGACTGAAAACTACTCGATATAGGCATCAAAAAAATCATGCTAGGCTTTAGGGGTCAAATTCATGAATTTGGGAGCTGTTTCAATAATATTTAAACTAAGAACTGAAAAGTAGGCAGTGGAACAGCTTGCCTCTAAAACCTAGGAAACTGATTCATTCAGTTGCAAACTACCTTTTCATGATGAATCTACCTCTATGAGTGAAAATTTAGCATAATTACATCAAAATACATCAATTCACATTAAATTACATCATGAGTTTGACTATTAGAAAGAGAAAAGTCAAACTGTGAAGAAACTAGGCGAAAAACAGAGTTTTTTGGTCAAAATGAGCAAATTTCACCCTATGCGCCGCGTTGATTTCCCTATGCATAGCGCCTTTTTGCAGCTGATTTTGGAGGCCTTCTCGTGCACCAATTTTTCTTGAAGTGGGCTTGTTGGAATTTTATACCTGTCTACTTTCCAGAACAAGTGGAATTTCTGAATTTGGCCTCCATTTGCCCCTCCAAAAATGAGTTCTCCCAACATTTCTTCTTGTGTGTCCAAAAAGGGGCCGAAAGGTCATTTTTGAGGTGTTTTTGACTTTTTTGGAAGCTCAAAGCCTGTCAAAATTTCTTGGCCATGTGAGGGCATTCATATTTTCCATGAGAAATCCAAAAATTCAAGCCATTTTGCAAAATTCTTAGCCAACTCAATGCGTAGCGCCGATGGCGCGACGCATCAGATGAAAATTCCTGTATTGCAAAATTTGATGCATAGCACCCTTTTGCAGACTGATTTTGGAGGCCTTCCTAATGTCAAAATTGGGTTCACGATAGCTCATTGAAAATATTATTTAGTCTACTTTCCAAAACATCTTGAATTTCTGTTATAGCTCCAAATCTCACTCTTATGGTTTGTGATGCTGTACTCATGGCCTAGGGCAACCCCTCCTTTCAGACCTGGTCCTAAAATAAAAAAAAACAATGTTTTATCCCTTATACGCAACATTGCCCTGAGTTAAACGCGTGTATACGCGGGTCTGTGTATATCCAACCTGCGTGTATGTATTAAAACACTTAAAAAAATATAAAACTCCCTATTTTCGGGCGAAGATCGCGGGTTTTACCTGCTGATCACCTGTTAGTGCCCGTGGCCCAACTGTTCCCAACCAAATATTAACTAAAAAACTACTTTGGGAGTGGTATAAAAAAGACCTCAAAGGGAAGGCCTAAGGGAGGAGAGAGGAGAGAAGATAGAGAAAGGTTATTATGCTGAGATCTTTCCCTTGACCAGGTCTGAAGTCCCTTGTGCCTTCTGCACTTCCCCCATTTTGTACAGGAAACCTTTGTTTCCTTGTGTGTTGATGTTCATCCACCATTTATGACATCATGGAGAGAGTTATGGAAGGAGTTTGTTAGAGGCTTGAGGCTGGAACGGATCCGGAAGGAAGCTTTGCTTGGAGCCTACTGAAGGTGACTCAGGTGAAAATATTCCTTTTTATGTACTTTATTTGTCTATAATAAAAGAAACACATGTCTCGGTTCCCGAAATGAATCTTCTTTATGTTAATGATATTCATGTTTAGAATTCATATGTAAATGGTTGTTTGGATTTCATAACTAATTACCTTTCTTTATAACATGAAGATGGTTTCTTTATAAGTTTTTGTCCATGTACTGTTGTGTTCTTTGAATTGGTTGTCTTGCAGGACAAAAGAGAAAAAGGGAACTCCAAGAAGGGTTTGGACCCTAAGGGCCTTCTCAGACGTAGGACCAAAGGTACATACCCTTATCATAGAATTTTCTTATAATAGCATAATGGCTGTGAATGCATGTTTCTTTGAATAGATAACTTTCAGTCTGCTAGGGTTTCAACCCAAAAATCCCTAGGGGAACATTTCCCTCTATCAGAATTGGCGACTCCACTGGGGACAACACTCTTGTTGTTCCTAGTTTGGGTGTTTTTCAAGCCAATCAGGGCTCAGCTACCTTGTCTGCTTGCTATTACTGTCTAGTCTGTTCTTGAACTTTAAGCTTTGCCAGTTTCTTCAGTTTGTTTTTTTTTTATTTTTCTTGAAGCTTTTCATATACGCTGTTTTTCTTAGTTATAGAAGCGTATATACACTTGTTTCTTTGAGTAAACTTGCATATACGCAGGTTTCCTCAGATACAGTCGTGTATACACGCAATCTGTACATCAGTACAGTCGCGTATATATTGCAATTTTCAAGATTTATAAATCTTTTTGTCTCTAGAGGTTTGTCTGGTGGTTTGATTCGGTCTGAAACAGTCACTGTCCAGTATTAGTTATTTGTTTTACAGCGAGCATCTTGTTCTGAATTCTCTCTGATTATAAGGAGTATTGGTCTTGTTTTTTGTTGATTGCAAGCGTCATCATTTTTTGCTAAAGCACGCAAGATTTCTTGCTAGGAATCTTGGCTGCTCTGATTCATCAGAGTAGGGAGATTGATCACAATCTTTGTGTTAATCTTGCTTTTGGTGACTTTTTTTTTGCTTGAAAAAATCACTTTTTGTGACCATCCACTTCTTTGTTTCATGAAAGTTGTTGATTCACACTTTCTTGGAATTTGTCTTTTTGATCTTTTTGGTTTTCATTGCCAAAGCTTTCATTGCTGCTTTTGATTGTTAAGAGAGATTTAAAACACATTTATTTTTGTTGGGTTTTCATCCATTGAGTGGTGTCAATTCGCAAAAGTGTTTAATTGCCTATTCTTCAATCACAAGTTTCAGTGTTGTTGAGAGAATTTTTTGAAAAGACTTTTTTGCTTGTTACTTTTGAAGAAAATCTTTTGAAAATCTTAGTTTTGCTTTCTTAAACTTGCTTTTCATTTGGTTTCCTTTTAGTGAGTGAAAGTGCTTTATGTTTGTCTTAGAACTTGTTTTTAGTGTTTAAACGAAATGAATGGTAGCATCTCATATTCCATCTAGACATTGTAAGTGGCAAGATAAAGTTTGATAAGTAAGCAACTTTCATTTTTGGTTTTTAGAGTAGCTTTAAATCTTGCATCCGCATATATTTGTTGCATTAGGATAGATTTGCATCCCCTTTTAGTCATACATAGCTTTGTTAGCTTTTGTGAGTGTGAAGCGTAAATTAACAAAAAGAAAAGAAAATTTTGTTTTATTAGAAGTTCCTCTGAACCCTATAGAAATTGCTCTTCATCGAAAAACGAAAAAGTGCATGTGCATGTAGTTAAGTTTTTATTAATTTATTTTGCATCAAAAAACACCACCAATTTCACTTCCGTTACCTTGTGACTTAAAGAACAGCCTAATTTAAAATCAAGCGCTAACTAAAATTCACTAGAACTTTTTGTTTTAGTCAGTTACACCAACAAGATTAGGATTTTAGGGCCTTGGATTAGGCGAGTCGAGAGTTAACTCTCCAAGGCCATATAAATGTCAAACGTAGGAGTCTGAATAACGAGAGAAAATCCAATAGCGTTAGGAAGACCAGGAAAGCTCCGGATCTGGGAGTTAAGCACGAGGGTCTGTGAAGACAGGGAAGAGAGATACCCCCTCTCCTACTTGTCTGAACTTACCTCACGACTGTTCCGCCTGGCTTTTGCAACGAGTTGGTATCCATAGTTGCTACTCCTAGGGAACTTCACAGGTGGTTGCGAAGGGGAATCCCGTGGCACCTGAGGTTGACGTTGCATCACTCTCGACAGTACTACTGGAGGGCACCCTTGCGAAGCTTGGGGGATTGCACCGGCGCAAGCTGTTGTTAGGAGGTCAGCGTAACTTCCTCTGTTACCTTCACTGATAGGACTGGGTCGTCATTATCCCAAACTATCTTCAGAAGGCCCCTTACTCCACTTTCTTGTATTTTGGTGTCTGGTCCTCATCACCTGGAGTGGAAATACTTGGAAGTTGTTTGATTCGCTGATATCTTTAGGGACTTTATAGTGTGTGCTCTTTGTTCCTTGTATATAGTTGGCTTTAGGTATTTTTGTTTAGTCACGTTTGGACTTTGTGTTCTGAGTGACCGGCTTACCACTATACTGATCTTGAAAGGATTTTGGTCGTTCTTTCAGAAGTTGTGGAGTTGCCTCCTCAAGGGCAAAGGTTTTGATTGCTTATCCATATTCCTTGAAAATTTATTTCTATATTCCCATAGGGGAAGGGTCTTTGGATTAGTTAGATATGGCCAATATTCCTGTGGAAACCAACCAAGGTTCCCTCCCAAAAGGGGATCCTTGTGCTTTTCCTTTCTGTGGAAACGTTGGTACTCCCTTGATGGCCACTTTGAATATTCTTGGGTTGAATGTTGGACTACCCGTTTGGCTGTGGTCCACTCCGAATATTCCAAATGCTCTTGAAGCTTCTCAGTTGAATGCTTTATTTCAAGGGCATCACATGGGTGCTCATTGTTCATCTTCTCTCAAAGAGAAATCTGGGGTTCCTTCTTCTCCTCCTTCTTGTCACAAGAAATCTAAAAAGAGGAGAAAGAGGAAGTCAAAGAAGAAGAATAATTCTATCCTTTCATCTTCAACCTCTGCAAGTCATGTTGGAGATGAGCCTTCAGCCACTGCTAGTCATGCTGGGGGCACAAGTCTAGTCACTACGAGTCACACTAGCACTTCATCATCAACCTCTGCAAGTCATGTTGGAGATGAGCCTTCACCCACTGCTAGTCATGCTGGGGGCACAAGTCTAGTCACTACGAGTCACACTAGCACTTCATCATCAACCTCTACGAGTCATGTTGAAGATGAGTCTTCAGCCGCTGCAAGTCATGCTGGGGGCACAAGTCTAGTCACTGCGAGTCACACTAGCACTTCATCATCAACCTTTGCGAGTCATGTTGAAGATGAGTCTTCAGTTGCTGCAAGTCATGCTGGGGGCACAGGTCTAGTCACTACGAGTCATACTAGCAAAGAGTCACCGACCTCTGCAAGTCATGTTCAGGACTCTCCGCAAACCACTGCTAATCATGTTGGCGGAATGGAGGTTGATAAGAAACCTGGACGTAGAAGTTTTAAACCTAAGTTCCCTTGTAAGATATGTAAGGGAGACCATCTTACTGATTTATGCCTTGGCATTCCAAAGGTTCAAAGGATATGGTCCGAGTCTGAAAGTACTTCTACTCCTAGATTTGATATGGTTTCTCATCAATCCCATCAACCATTGGTTGAAAATGTGGTAGAGCCAGTGCAATCACTGGCAGATTACACTCCTCTTTTGGGGGGTGAAGTGCCCAACAAAAGAGTCTATTGGATCTCTAGTACTGAGCCTTCTAGTATAGGGGGAATTCCGGTTGCTTCGAATGTTCCCCCTCCAAGTTCTAAGAGTGTTTCCTTTGATTGGGATAGTCTTATTGAGCCTCGTCTTCCTTCCGCTGCACCTTTCCAAATAAAGGTCAGAGTTAATTCCACAAATGTCTATCGATGTATGGTGGATGAAGGATCCTCTACAAGTATTATATCCTCTTTGACTTGGAAATCTTTGGGTTCCCCAAAGTTGTTGACAGCTCATAATCAGTTGTTAGCCTATGATAGAAGACCTGGTGAATCTATGGGTGTTCTTCCTCAAATGCCTATCACTTTAGGTGGGAAGACTGTCTTAATCGATATGATGGTGGTTGATAGCCCTTTAGACTTTAATATGCTACTTGGGCGTGATTATGTCTATGCTATGAATGCTATGGTGTCTTCACTCTTTCGAGTAATGTGCTTTCCTCATAATGGGAACATTGTCACTATTGATCAACTTGCATCTGATAATCACCACCCTAATTCGACTTTACTGCAGAATACCCCTTGGTTTGTTCCAAGTTTTCAAGTAGACTCTACCCTGCCACGGGTCAATTATGTGGCATTGAATCCTCAATGTTCAATCGCTTCTGAGAAGGATCCTTTGACTTATTATTCTCCTTCTTGGGACTTGGCCTCGGCAGTTGACCAAGAGATTCATCCTATAGGGACATGGGACCCTTTAATTCCCTCTTTTGATCCTTGTAGTTCTCATGATTTCTTAGATCTTTCTTTGCCTTCACAGGAGGAACTCTTTGAAGCCATGAGTTATGACTACCAAAGGAGTCCTTGGTCCGATCCCTGCAAAGGGTTTGTCCAGAAGAACTATTATGCGTAAGCCGCAAGGCTGCGTGGTCCCCTGTACCATATTGTACATATGAGGTACGCATTTTTAAATTTTGTATTCTATAACACAAAGATTTTATATGAAGTTTATATGTGGGATGTATTAACTTCTCGTCTAGTGTTCCTATTTATGTTTACAGAACTTGGAAGATGTCTCCTTTGGAAGTTTATGGTTGGTCCGTTCTGACAGGTATTGGTTCTCGAAATTGGCATATAGCTTAGGTTTTTCCACCTGCAATGTGCACTTATCAGTTTCCTTTCCCATTTTGCCTTAGGATCGACCCCACCAAGTTATGGTGCGGAACCTTCTCATTGCTTAGAAGTATCATGACTTGTGTGGTAGAGCCTACCCTACCATGGGTGCCCTAGTTAGTACCTTGTTGTCACTTGGCACTCATGCTGATTTTTCATCCCTAGGCCCGGGAGTCCTCTGTAGCCCTGCCATGACTTATGCGATGAAGACTCATTCCTCTTTGCTTCTTCACTTCGTTCTGGCCTTATACCCTAGAGGCTCCTTTGTGTTGAGTTGTACTACTGCATTGCATGTTGACCACTTGCACCTTTTGGCCTAGAGCCAGCTTCACTTGGACTCGTGTTTAAGCCAACTTTTGACCATGACGACTGCAAAATCAACCTTGCATACCTTTGAATTCTGCAGCTTGACACACCTTGACCCGTGGAAGGAACATACCTTTGAGTGTCACTAACCAGTTTTCACCTCCCTGCATTGAGCATAGGAATGTTCCTTTCCCAGGAACTAGATCATCTGTTTCATCGACACTCATTCTTTCCACTGTACCATAGCATTCTTTTATTCTTTTTCCAGCTTAACAGAAAAAGACAAAAAAAAATTAAATATTCCAAAAAAGAGTGGGAACGGGACAGTATTTCCATTTATTGTTGGCAGCTAGAGTCAATCGTGTCGCCCTTGAACAAAGCACTCAAAACAAAGTCTCCTCCGTATGGGTGGGATTTAGTTTGACTTAGGTACGCCATAACCTTGTTATTGAGTCAGTTCTCCCCCGATTGGTTATCTCTTCCAATCATATGGAGGGTTCGTTCGTGCCTCCTGCATGGCGAACTTATACAGAGTCATCATATGCTGCCACATAGTCACATTGAGTCGTGCTTTTGTTCAAGGGAAGTTAGCCTGAGTCGGCCTCTCTGCGGTGTCTCTTGACTCATTTTTCAGTCGGCCATCCCTGGTTGTCAGTGTCATCTCTATCATCACATCAATTATATTGGTCCTTTACTCGTGCCGGTTTGAGAAGGTCCCCATTGACTTCTTGTTGGCGGGTCTTGTCCTTATCGACAACGACATCTTGCTCTGAGGACAGGCCTAGAGCTGCACCCTGGCCCTATTTTCATTATTGATAGGTTACCTTGTGCTCAGCGTCGATCAGTATCATGGGTCTTTTACTAAGTGGTTTCCATTGTGTTTGACATCAGCTTACATTATCACACATTGGGATTCGTGCAGTACCTTGGTTTCCATTTGACCCTATTGGTGGATACCTCGCCTCTGTGTCAGCTTTCATTATTGGTTGGTTCAGAGGGTTTCTGCCGTGCGCTAGCCACATCTTGTGTACGCCGGAAACGTACTTCGGTTGGGTTACTACATCTTTTTCGTCCGTTTCCTTCCACATTACTGGCCTACGGGTTACACTCGCGCTAGATTGATGAAGGATGCTTTAATGCCTTCCTTCTAGCGGATCTTTCCCTATCGACTCCGACTCATTGCTTTGGGGCAAAGATCTAGAGTCCATTTCACAGTACCTTGGGGTTTACAGTCATTAGTGGCAGATCCTTCGCTATCGACAGTGGGAAACCATCATTGTCTCCTGATCGATAGATTCTTACAGGTGTTCGACTCCAGCTCATATATTCACACTTGTTAGATTGTACTGGGTACCTTGACGCTCATTATAATTATCGGTGAGTAGTCTCGCATTTGTTAATGGTATACATCAATGACCGGTAATCAAACGATTTCTCACATGGTCGACTTCAGATCATTTATTCCCATGGTGTAGAAGTGTACCACAGCAGTCGGTGAAGACCTCAGGTTGTATCGGCATTCATTGGTTCACTTGATAGTTGCTCCTGTTGCTGCTAGTTGATACCACTCCACTTTATATGTTGCAGTTAGTCATGGCAACATTCTATATGATGGCACCTGAGTTTTCAGTTTAGTACCATCCTTTTCCATCATCTTCAATTGGTACCTTTTGGGATCAGTCTTCGATATCAGTGATCCATTGCATCTTTCAGCATCATTGACAGTCTTATATGTGATATTTAGACATGTACTTGTTCATTATGATCAGATGATCCATTATGTATCTTTCAGTCATTTATACTTGTATACTTAGTGGATCCGCTTGTACTTGATATGCGGACATGCTTTACTTTTTCTGAGCATGGGTATGCCCACCTCAGACAATGTTTCTTTCTGATCTCCTTTGGTGGCTTGGCAAGCTGAATTCTGGTGAAGTCCTCCTCGGTTTTTGACAGACTTCCTTTCCATGTACTCGCATAATATATTTCGGCCATCATGTACCCCTTCTGAACTCATATATTAGGGGGCGTCTGTTATAGCTCCAAATCTCACTCTTATGGTTTGTGATGTTGTACTCATGGCCTAGGGAAACCCCTCCTTTCAGACCTAGATTTAAAAAACAGTGTTTTATCCCTTATACGCGACATTGCCCTGAGTTAAACGCGTGTATACGCGGGTCTGTGTATATCCAACCCGCGTGTATGTATTAAAACACTTAAAAAAATATAAAACTCCCTATTTTCGGGCGGAGATCGTGGGTTTTACCTGCTGATCACCTATTAGTGCCCGTGGCCCAACTGTTCCCAACCAACTCCTAACTAAAAAACTACTTTGGGAGTGGTATAAAAAAGACCTCAAAGGGAAGGCCTAAGGGAGGAGAGAGGAGAGAAGAGAGAGAAAGGTTATTATGCTGAGATTTTTCCCTTGGCTAGGTCTGAAGTCCCTTGTGCCTTATGCACTTCCCCCATTTTGTACAGGAAATCTTTGTTTCCTTGTGTGTTGATGTTCATCCACCATTTATGACATCATGGAGAGAGTTATGGAAGGAGTTTGTTAGAGGCTTGAGGCTGGAACGGATCCGGAAGGAAGCTTTGCTTGGAGCCTTCTGAAGGTGACTCAGGTGAAAATATTCCTTTTTATGTACTTTATTTGTCTATAATAAAAGAAACACATGTCTCGGTTCCCGAAATGAATCTTCTTTATGTTAATGATATTCATGTTTAGAATTCATATGTAAATGGTTGTTTGGATTTCATAACTAATTACCTTTCTTTATAACATGAAGATGGTTCCTTTATAAGTTTTTGTCCATGTACTGCTGTGTTCTTTGAATTGGTTGTCTTGCAGGACAAAAGAGAAGAAGGGAACTCCAAGAAGGGTTTGGACCCTAAGGGCCTTCTCAGACGTAGGACCAAAGGTATGTACCCTTATCATAGAATTTTCTTATAATAGCATAATGGCTGTGTGAATGCATGTTTCTTTGAATAGATAACTTTCATTCTGCTAGGGTTTCATCCCAAAAAGCCCTAGGGGAACATTTCCCTCTATCAATTTCTCAATTTGGAGTTCATTTTCCCTATCAAAAGTCAAATCTCCCAAGACTGGTCAAAATGTGCAAAATAAGGCTACCTAAATGTAGAGTGTTGTTGCAGTCAACTTTTTAAGGTCTTCCTCAACCCCAAATTTAGCTCATGATAGCTCATTGGAAATATCTTTGTGTCTAGTTATCATTTGACTCATCAAGAAAGTCATTTGGCCAACGAAGCTAGGAGAAATCTTGATTTTCCCAAGGTCACTTCAGAGGTGCACCAATTCTCCTGAGGCAACTGTATTTTTGAAATTTCTATAAAACCATGACACCTGTGTAAAAAATGAAGGATTTTTTTCTTCCTTGGCCTATTTTGGATAAAAACCTCTCTTATTTTTCCCAAATTCATATTTTCTTGCTCAGAAACATCATTGGAGTAAAACCTATCACGATGTGTGGAACAGGGGATTTGTCGAAATGAAGTGAAATGAAGGGGATAAGGGGCTTCTAAATTCTTGAGAAAATTTTTTGAAGTAGGGAGGGATGTTAGGAAGTATGGGAAAGTGGAATTTCAAAGATTGAGTGAGGGGAAGGGGTCCAAAAGGGAAAAACACAGGCCTAGCCTAGAAAATTGTCAAGTTGTAGCAAGAAACTAGGGTTTGTGCGAAAATGAGGAATTTGAGGGATATCAGTGATGGGAAGTGTTTAATAAGGTACATTAACGATAGGGGAAGGTGTATGAACATCAGGATACAAGTTTTGTTGATGATTTGACCATTCAAGAGAAATTACCTTCAAAACCCTAGGAGAGGAAAATGAACCTTACCTAGGCACAATTGAAACATGAAGAAAGTGTAAAATATCCCATTGGAACTTGACATGATGATGACAACCCTCTGAATGATGGTACACTCAGCTGAATGGTGACATGGACTAACATTTGGACAACTTTGAAGGGAGTGAAAACAAACCCTAGACCTAATAGCTAGTGACCAAATTTTACTTGAAGACTCACTGAAATGACAAAATTTGACCTTGACACCTTAAAATCACTTTGTAAGAGCATATTTGATCACTGGAGGAAGGTTTCAAAGACTGGCACTAATAAGGTGCACTAGTATTGTTTGTGAAGAAGAAGGATGGTACCCTCAGGTTGTGCATTTATTATAAGCAATTTAACAAGGTGACGATCAAGAACAGATACCCATTTCCAAGGATTGATGACTTGTTTGATCAGTTGAAGGGAGTAGAAGTGTTATAAAAGATTGAATTGAGATCAAAATACCATCAGGTACGCATCAAAGAAGAGGACATCTACAAGATTACCTTCAGACCAGGTATAGGCATTGTGAGTTTGTTGTAATTCCATTCAGTTTGACTAATGCTCCAACTACTTTTATGTGCTTGATGAATAATGTGTTGCATCCTTATCTGGATAAGTTTGTTATTGTATTCATTGATGAAATCCTAATATATTCTAAGAATGAGGAAGAGCATGTTGAGCATTTAGCAACAAGGTTGAGGTTGTTAAGAGAACATCAGTTGCATTCCATGCTTGGAATGTACATTTTCTTTCACACAGAAGTGCACTACTTGGGACATGTTGTCTCCAAGGAAGGCATAATAGTAGATCCAAAAAAGGTAAGAGCTATCATGGAGTGGGTAGCTCCTAGCAATGTGTATGAAGTCAGATCATTCATGGGGTTAGCAGGTTACTATAGGAGGTTCATTAGGAACTTCTCACACATTTCCTACCCTGTTACATTATTATAGAAGAAAGATTGAAATTTGAATGGGCAGAGCAATGTGCAGCCGGTTTTGAACAGTTAAACAGTTGTTGATGAATGCTCCAGTGTTAAAGACTACGGATCCTAATAAAGAGTTCATAGTGTTCACAAATGCTTGCAAGAGAGGGCTTGATGGAGTTCTTATGTAGGAGAGATAGGTGATATGTTATGAGTCCAAGAAACTAAATTAACATGAGTAGAATTATCTGACTCGTGATCTTGAGTTGGCGATTATTATTCATGCCTTGAAGATGTGGAGGAATTATCTTATTAGAAGGAGGTTTGTGTTGATGAACGATCACAACAAGTTGAGATATCTATTTGAACAACCGAATCTGAATTCCAGGAAAGCTATATGGTTGGCCACAATTAGTGAGTTTGACTTCGAGATCAAATACATCAAAGGTAAGGAGAATAGGGTTGCAGATTCTCTCAACAAGAAAGTGAAGTTGAACCATGTTGTAGCAGTGAGCTCATAGGAGGCATATTTACAAGATTGGATCTTACAAGCAAGACAACAATATAGAAGGTACATGGAACTTATGCATAGGCTACAACAGGGTAGAGGTGATCAGGATGTAGATTACCATCTCACAACATATGGCTTGGTGAGATTTAGGGATAGGATTTATGTGTTAGGTGACAGTGAACTCAAGAAGCTTATCTTGAGGGAATTTCATGTAAATCTATGTTCAGTTCACCCAGGATACCATAAGACATTGGCAATAGTGGATAGCTCTAATATTGGATGTATTTGAGGAAGGAAGTGGCTAAATTCATGGCTAGATGTTTGTATTGTCACCAAGTGAAAGCAGAGTGTAACCGTGCATGTAGATTTCTTCATCCTATTCTAATTGCAAAATGGAAATGGGAGATCATTTCCATGGATTTCATTACAGGTCTTCCAAGGACATAGAGGCAGCATGATTATATCATGGTTGTGGTAGACAGGTTGAGCAAGGTAGCTCACTTCATTCTAGTAAAGACTACTTATTCAACTAGTGAGTTAGTACATGCCTTCATTAGGGAAATTGTGAGATTGCATGGTGTTCCAAAGAATATTGTGTCAGACAGGGATGCCAAGTTCACTTCCAAGTTTTGGAAGGAGTTATCTGTAGGTTTGGGGATAGAGTTGGCATTCAATACAATTTATCATCCATAAATAGATGGACAGACAGAGAAGGTCAATAAGATACTGGAGGATATGTTAAGGATGTATGCAATGCACCAGCAGAGGAAATGGGAGGAGTACATTCCATTAGTTGTGTTTTCTTAAAACAACGATTATTAGGAGTCACTGAGGATGAGTCCATTTCAGGCACTATATGGGTGGAGTTGTAACACTCCCATCAGTTGGAGTGATCCATTGAATAGGGTTCTTATTGGACTGAACATGTTGGCAAACATGGAACAGGAAATGCAAGTTATAAGGAAGAATTTAAAGGCAGCACGGATAGGAAAAAGATTCATGCAGACCAATACAGGGAATTTAAGGTGTTTCAGGTTGGGGAGCATGTGTATTTTTGTATCAAACCCAAGAAGAGATTCTTGAGGATTGGATCATTTGCCAAGTTGGCAACATGATATTGTGGGCCTTTTAAGATCCTTGAGAGGATTGGACCAGTGGCCTATAGACTGGAATTGCTTCCAGCAGTGAAATCCCATGAATTTTTTCATGTTTCATCACTTAAAAGATATGTAAAGGATGTTGATCATGTTATTTATTGGTCTGCATTGCAGGTGGAGAAAGAAGGATAATTCCATCCAGAACCAAAGTGCATATTACAACAGAAACATCTCATGCTCCAGAACAGAGCAATCGAGCAAGTAAAGTGCAGTGCAAGCACTTTCGCCCTGATGAAGCTACATGGGAGATGGTTGATCAGATGCGGGCTATGTATCCTTCATTGTTTTATGGTGGAGGAAAATTAATTTTTGGAATGGTACGTATATATGTATGGTTTCTATTGTAAGTACCACAATGAGTTGTGTTATAAAGCTCCAATAAGTGGTATGGTCTTCATGTTGTCATGTTTGTCATGATGGTTTTTCTTTGAGTAGGTTGTTATTGTAAATACTGCAACGAGATGGGTTATAAAGCTCCATGGGTAGTATGTTTTTCTTTTCAGCAGTTTTGCTGGTTGTAGGTGTCACAGAACACAGAGGAAAGTGTTCCCCTAACAGGGAGGGTTTTGTAATAGAACCAAGTTAAAATTTCATGTAATAAAAGTTAATAAAGTAAAAATAAGACCACGGTTAAGGGACACTTATTCCAAGATGGATGTTGGGAAACATATTCTAGTGGGCATCACTTGATGTGTTTATGGCTAAGGATAAATTTGAAAGGAAATGGTTAAGGATTTGAAAAGGAAAAATATATTTTTGACATTTTATATATAAAAGTAAAGGAAGTTAGGAGAAAAGGGAGATGAAAGGTCACAGGTTGGATGTGAGGAGGAAAATTAATGAAAATAATGGAAATTTTAAGAAAATAGAGGCGTGAATAATAAAAATACATCAGATGATCATTCGTATCCTTTTGTCATTATAGTTTTGGAATTAGTCTTAGAGAGGAAAAGAGAACCAAGAGGAGAAGAAAAGCAGGAAAGCGAAGGAAGGATAAGGAAATGAAAGGAAATCAAGGATCAAACAAGGAAAATTTGGATCAAGAAGCTTGAACATGTATGATTTCATGGTTTTGACGTGGATGGTATGTGCATGTTGTTGGTTCTTTTGCTGCCATTGGCATGTATTTTTCTGGGTTTCAATCGTGGATTTTAACCTAGCCTTGCCATTTCCTGATAGCCATGGTGTGATGGGACTTTTCTCAGTTTGAGCTTTGGATTGCCAGAAAATTTTGGATCCGGCTGAGGTGGTAATAGGAAAATTCCCAAAGTCCTAGGAATCCCTCGACTCATGATGGAGGAATACACAACAAAGCTTGAGGGTGGATACGGGAAAATTCCTCAAGGTATTGGAGAAGAAATTATGAGGCATCCAAGCTTCGTTTATTTTTGTGATCTTGACACTGGTTTAGGTGAGATCACAGTATAGTGAGGTTGGAGGTGGTTTAACCTCTAGATTCCCTTGGTTGTTCGTGGATTGGATTATCCCATGAGATTCCATATTCATGCTAGGAATATGGCATGGGGGTGATTGTTATGAAACCAGCTCACAAAAGATAGAAAATATAGATCAACACCGTAGAAATCAACCTCTTTGAGGGGGCAACCTCCTTTACATTACACAAATGAACATTTCTTGGATGATAAAAATGAAAAAACCTCCTTTATTTAAATAGGAGTCTAAGGGGTCACAATATATTCAAAGTTGACATAATAATAATAATAATATAGGGGCACAACAATAACAATAGTGGGCTTCGATGGGGTACAATGGGGACAATAGGGGCACAATAATAACAATAAGGGATACAATGACAATAGTAATGGGGGAATCACTAGTATTATAGGGGCCTAACATGCCCCTCTCCTTCCGAAAAGCGTTGTCCTCAACGCTTGAGTAGTTCTAGATGCTTCTGTATAAAATTCTCATCCTCCCATGTGGAATATTCAGCAGATAAGTTCTTCCACTTGATGAGATACTTTGAAATTCATCGATTTCGTAGTTGTCAAGTTCTTGTTTCTGTGACTGCTTCTGGTTCCAATATGAGTTTTCCTTCCTCGTCAAGTTCTAGCAATATTGTTTGAACTAGGAGCTTGTCACCTATAACCTTCTTTAAACATGAAACATGGAAAACTAGGTGCACTTGGGAAGCTGCAAGAAGCTCCAATTTGTATGCCATAGTACCAATATTTTGTAACACCTTGTACGAACTATAATAATTTGGTGATAATTTATTATCCTTCTTAGCTTTCTTGAGGGACATTTGTTTATATGGTTGTAGTTGTAGGAATACCTAGTCACCTACATCAAAACTTCTTTTGTTGCGATATTGATCTTCTTGTTGTTTCATTCTATTCTGCGCTAATGTGAGGTTATCCTTTACGAGTTGGAGAACTTGTTATTGATGCTCGATGTGATGTTCCACTGCTTGAACCTTAGAATTTTCTCTTAAATATGATGTGATGGATGGTGGATGATATCCATAAAGTGCCATAAATGGGGTCATTTTTGCTGCAGTATGGAAGGAAGTGTTATACCACCATTCAGCCAGAGGCAACCATTTGACCCATTGTGTTTGTTTATCAGATACAAAACAATGAAGATATACTTCCAAACATTTGTTTACTATCTCAGTTTTCCCATCAGATTGAGGATGATAAGATGAGCTATGAGCTAACTTAGTACCGAGACAAGAAAATAATTATGTCCAAAAATTTCCTGTGAAAATGGGATCTTTGTCGCTTACAATAATCTTTGGGTTTCCATGTATCTTTTGAATTGTTTCCATAAATACAGTAGAAACTGTAATGGCCTTAAATGGATGAGATAATGCACAAAAGTGTGCATAATTGGTAAGTTTGTCAACTACCACCATGATGACATTGTTTCCTTCGGACTTGGGTAAACCTATGATAAAATCCATTGAAACCTCCCTCCAACATTGACTTGGAATGGATAAAGGTTGTAATAGACCCTAGGTCTTAATTGTTTCAACTTTATTTTGTTGGAAAACCAAGCATTCCATCACAAACTTTTGAATATTATATTTAAGGCCATCCCAAAAAAATTCCTTCTTAACCCTGTGGTAAGTCTTTAAAAATCCCAAGTTCCCTCCTAAGGGAGAGGCATGCAATTCCATAAGAATCTTTTATAGTTTGAGTTGGGAATTCTGACATAGGTATCAGCCATCTTTGTACCATAATGAATCATTTTTCCAGCTAAATGTATCAGATGTACTAGGATTGTGTTGTAACTTTTGAATGAGTGTCCACACTTCTTCATCATTCTTCCATTCATCCCTTGCTTCGTTTATCCAATCTGGTTGGATAATAGAAATGGCACAAAGGAATGCTTCCACGTCCTCATCCTTTCTTGATAGTGCATCTGGCACAACATTTTTCTTCCATTTTTTGTAGATGATTTCAAAGTCATAACCCAACATATTTGTGACCCACTTTTGCTGCTCTTCTGCAAATAATCTTTGATCTAAAAAGTATTTAAGACTATCATGATCCATTTTTACCTTGAAGTGTCTTCCCATTAGGTAGGGTCGCCATTTCTTAAGTGCATGTAGTATTGCCAACATTTCCTTCTCATAAATAGCTTTGTGTAAATACTTTCCTTTGATTGGATGACTTTCAAAAGAAATGGGTCTTTCCTCTTGCATTAAAACAACACCAATTCCATTTCCTGAGGCATCACATTCCACAATAAAGGTTTTTGTGAAGTTCGACATAGCTAAGACTAGTGCTTGGCACATTGCTTCTTTAAGATGTTCAAAGGCCTTCATTGCTTCTGGAGTCCATAAAAATGCATCTTTCTTCAATAATGTTGTTAGATTTGTTGTTATTCTCCCATAATTCTTAACAAACTTGCGATAATACCCTATCAACTCGAGAAATCCTCATGGATGCTTTATGGATGTGGAGATTTTCCATTCCTTAATGGCTTTAATTTTTCTAGGGTCTACCTTAACACCTTCATGAGATACAATATGACCCAGATATTCCACCTCTTTTACTCCAGAGAAACATATGGGGCTTTTTGCATATAATTGTTTCTCCTCCAATAGTTTGAGCACGCTGTCAATGTGTTGAACATGATCCTTCCAAGACATGCTATAGATTAGTATATCATCAAAAACTACTAACACAAATTTTCTAAGGGTTTGAAAATGGAATTCATCAAACCTTGAAACGTAGAAGGTGCATTGGTAAGGTCAAAAGGCATGACCAAAAATTCATAATGACCCTCATGAGTTATAAATGTTGTTTTCAGAATGTCTTCAGTATTCATTCTGGTTTGATGATATCCTGAATGAAGATCCAACTTGGTGAATTAAACTAATCCATGCAATTCATCCAATAGTTCATCAATGATAGGAATGGGAAATTTAGCTTTAATAGTGAGCTTGTTGAGCTCCCTATAATCTGGTCACATGCACCATGATCCATCCTTCTTGTGCACCAATACTACTGGAGCAGAGAAAGAACTTTGACTAGGTTGAATTATACCAACCTCTAGCATTTCTGCAACCATAAGTTCATTTTCACTCTTTTGGGCATAGGGATATCTGTAAGGCTTGATGTGTGGAGGAACACTTCCTGGATCAAATGAATAGCATAATCATGATCATGAATAGGTGGGAGACCTTTGGGAGTCTCAAATACCTTGGAATGATTGTCCAAGACTTTTTGGAGATCTGGAGAAATATATTATTTTGATGTGGGAACCTCTAACGAACATAATTGTGCAATTACACATCATTGTTCTTTCCTTAGAAGCTTTTTCATTCCATTAGAGTTGATTATCTTTCCTAGATTCCCTGTGATACCTCTTAATTCAAATTCCTTTCCTTTCAAAGAAAATTTCATGAAAAATTCTTGAAAATTAAAAGTTATTGTACCCAAGGATTGTATCCATTGGACTCCTAGTACAACATCAACACCACTCATTGGAATGGAAAGCATTGGGCTATTCAATACATATTCTCCCATGGATAGCTTGATATTATGGTACTTTCTAGAGAAATTTATGGTTCCTCCACTTGCAACCATCACTTGACACTCTGGTGCTGGATATAGGAAGCAATTCAATTCCTTGGCTATCTTACAATGAATAAAATTATGGGTACTGCCTCAATCAATCAACACTATTACCTTTTTCTTCTTTATATGTCCTTCTATCTTGATAGCTTGAGGAGTGGTAATTCCGGCCAATGCATTAAAAGATATGGTCAAATTCATTTCTTCTTTCTCTAGGGTTTGTTCCTACTGTATATCCTCTTCTTTTGATGTTTCTTGTTCCTTTTCTTCCTCCTCTTCACAATCTATGTAAAATAATTTATTCTCAGCACACTTATGACCTTTAGTGTATTTTCTATCACAATTGTAATAAATCCCTTTTTCTCTTTTTTCTTCCAATTGCTGGGTTGTCAACCTTGTAGGTTGTGGAAGGCTAAGGGAAACAACACTTCCATCCTTATAGTTGTGAGTGGTAGGCTTCCTTGTTGTCATAATTTTTCTTTCCATTTTCTTGCCAACCTGAATGCCTTCTCCAATGAGTTAGGTTCCCAAAGGTGAACCTCATGTTGGATGCTATCCTTTAAATTCCATATGAACACATCAATCCTATGCTCCTCTGGAATATCTTTTACCCTTATATTCAATTTTTTGAAGTCCGCAATGTGCTCCATCATTGAACCCTTTTTTTTGAGGTTTATCAATTGGCTAAAAAAAGTGTTTCTTTTGTATCATCATAATGTGCTATCATTTCTTCCATAAAAATTTCTCAAGTGACAATTTGTTTACGAGAGAAAATCCATCGATACCATACAAACTGATTTGATTCCAAATATAAAGTTGCAATGTGTACCCTTTGTGTGTTTTGCACATTATGGAGATCGAAATATTGCTCCATTTATAGTATCCATGTTATGGGATCCTTGCCATCAAACTTCCTCATATCAATCTTTGGAATGTGGTGGGTCTTTGTTCCAATGTTAGAGTCTATGAAATCATGATTAACATTTCTTTTGTTCTCATCATGAGTGTCCTCTACTACCTTTTCGCCATTAAGAAGCCATTCTTGTAGCAACTTTGTCAAACATTCCTTCAAACCTTCCATGTATTTCTTCACATCTTCAATGTTTTCATTCTTTGAATCATGATTTACATTTCTTTTGTTCTCATTATGAGTTTCCTTTACTACCTTTTCACCATTAGGAATTATTTCTTGTAGCAACTTTGTCAGACCTTCCTTCCAACCTTCCATGTCTTTCTTCCAATATTCAATGTTGTCCTTCATACCATGCATCTTAGCTTCCATTCCATCTATATTAACTTCCATGCCATTCATCTTAGCTTCCACGCCTTTCTTTAACCCATCAATATTAGCTTCTATTACCTTTTGTGAGAGTGAAATTTATTGCACTTGATCTCGTAATTTTGATATATCATGTTGCATTTCTTCCTCTTCTTCATGAGTCATGCTAGAGCTTTTAGGTCGCTTACTAGGTGTTTCCATTTTATTTCTTCATGGCATCAATTAATTATAATTATGCTTCACTATGCCCGTTAAACTTCAAACTATCTTTCAACCCAAACTTATGCAAAAATTTTAAAAAGACTACACACCCTTTTTCGCTTTGTAGAAGCTAAATATTGAATCTGTTGTATCTCTGTAATTGTGGATCTCCAAGGTTTGAAATTTCTTTTTGTGATAGCCCTCTAAGTCATCTTTCGAATGCCACTAGTCTGATCAAAATTGGATTCTCCAAGAAAGAGGTATGCCCAATCTCCCAAGATGACCTGATTATATAATGTTTCAGTAGAGAGAATTTGTACAGCATTCCACATGTCACTATTTCGACCTTCAAATATGAAAACGCTAAATAGAAAACTACAATCCGTCCTCTTTCTATAACTTCTTACTAAATTTCAATCTAATGCTCGGAAATTTGGGCCCGTGGTTTATAACGCTTTTGGGTCAAATGGGTTTTTTTAGCTTCTAAAACTTTTTAGAGAAAACTTTATAGTGAAAGTTCCATGAGGACCTGTTTGGAGCAGCGTAACCCTAGAATCCAAATCTCTGATACCAAATGTTATGAAACCAACTCACAAAAGATAGAAAAGATAGATCAACGTCTGATAAATTAGCCTCTTCAAGGGGAAACCTCCTTCAAATTACACAAATGAACAATTCTTGGATGATAAAAATGACAAAACCTCCTTTCTATATCTAGGAGTATAAGGGGTCACAATATAATCAAAGCCGACATAACAATATTAATATAATGGAACAATAATAACAATAGTAGGCTTCTATGTGGCACAATGGGGACAATAGGGGCACAAAAATAACAATAAGGACTTTAATGAAAATAGTAATGGGAGAATCACTAGTATTATACAGACTTAACAGCGATTGGCTGAAAGAAAGATCTGGTTCACCCAATCTATGGTTAGGTGGTTCGTGGAAGTCTTGAACCTGTTTGGAGTTTTCCTATATTTAATAAGATGTAAGTTTCCCTTGCTTTTGATGAGTAAATTTACTTGTTATTATGTGGCTTTAATGGTTATTCTCTCATTGTTATTTATCTGGTTATATGTTGGTTATAAGCATGGATATATGATAGTTCTCAACCATGGGTTTTTTCATTTTTTTATATGAAATTGAATGAATAATGAATGGAAGACCTAATTGGTGTTATAAAAACTAATGTGAGAAGGAAATGACCCTTAATGTTAAAAATCAAATAAGTTTATAGTCCCTTTGTTCAAAATTGCATTCAAGACCTGTAGGTTGCATATTTACCAACTGTTTGACAGAATGTTAATCATGATTGGACCAGGGTAGTTCAAGTCTTTGATCAAGTTTATTATCAAAAGCATTATATTCATATTTTGTATGAGTTATGAAAGTTTCATAGAGTTTTGGGCAGAGGTTAAACCCCAACCTTGGAAAATAACCTTAAATCTCACAATCCCTGGCATAACACTAGCAAAAAAAGGCTACAGTCGCAATCAGATAGGCTCATGGGAGAGACTGGGGAGTCGTAGTTTCTGTGAGGGCTTGGAAAGGGAGTGACTAGGGCTCTAGTTCAAAAAAAGGGTGAGTTGTCTCAAGGACAAAGGTCCAGGAAGTGTGGGTGATCCCTTGGGGGCCCTGTGGCATCAGGAAGAGGTTAGTAAGGTCTAGTTGTGTCGACCCCATTTCCTTAAGGTCATCTAGGAGCTTGAGTCTTATCATAGTAGCCCCTCAGCTCATGTTTACCCCGGGAAAGCCAGTGAAAGTGGGTAGATATTAGAAGAGGCGTGTTACAATGTGTTTTTCTTCCTTGTATTTCCTTGCTACTTCTTAGGGCCTCATTTGACTTTATTTTTGGTGGACCTATGATCTTCTACATCATGGTTTTCCACTTCTTTCTCCTTTTCTTTCATGGAGAATGATTCTCCTTCAAACCCCAAGCTAGTCTTGTTAATAGGGGATCTTTGACTAATGAGGATCTCGTCTAAAATTCTATAAATTTTCTTTAGATTCTAGTATTGAGATATTTGATTTTTAGCCTTTTCTAATTCACATCTGAATGAGGATAACTCAGCTTCTAATTTTTCACAATGGGTTTCATGATCTTGCAGTTGATTTTCAAATGTTTCATTTTCTTTGTTGAATTCCACATGTTGTCTCTTTAGATTAATGATTAGCACATCATTACTTTCATGGTTGCTTCAACTATCTTCTTAAGAAGAATCTAGATCTACTATTTCTATGGATGTAAAGTCTTTTGATTTCTCCTTTTCTTCAAGAGTGTAGCGGGGCAATTCAACAATTTCTGAATCCTAAAACCATTTTCTTCCATACATATTTTGCATCTTGTCCGAAATCTCTTTTGTAGTATTATAGTGTCTCACTTTAGCTACATCATGATCTGATAAGCCCTTAAAAATAATCTTCTTGGTTTCCTCATTAAATTCATTATGCGTACCATACTCTATTGAGAGAAATATTTTTACATAAAGATATATGAAGTATGCTTCCAATATCACCCACTATAGCGCATAATTAGGGCCATGAAGAAAATGAACTCCATCTACTACAAATCTTCCCTAGTTTCCTGTGATCTACCTTCCAATGGTGAAGCTACACCAAAAGGAACTGGGCTCTAACACCATTTTTTGGAAACCAGGTCATTACTAAGAGGGGGAAGGGGGTGAATTAGTAGTGATAGAAAATATAAAAATATAAAAACTTTTCATCAAAATAATTAATCAAACACTTCGAAACATATCATTAGAATATCTATGCAAGAAAACCATAATAAATAGTTAACACAAGGATCATATAAGAAAACATAAAGGACACAAAGATATCTAGAAGAAACCTTGAAGGAACAAAAATCGCCCTTTTGTTGTTGTGCTATTTCTCTTATTTTATTATATCTTTAATCAATTTCATTTACATAATTTAGCTAGCCACTACCAGCTAGGAGCCACAACCCCTAGTATAATTTGCTAGCCACCTCTAACTATGAAGCCCCAACTCCCTATCAATTGTTTGTTAGCCACCACTAGCAAGGAGCCACTACTCCCATCTTGGCAAGCCACCATTTTATGGATGCCCCAACCTCCTTAAACTCTCTAGGGACACAATTTCATTCATTTTCAAAGTGGACCCCAAATACAAAATCAATATAAACACATTACTGCAATACTATTTTTTTCTATGACATGACTTATTAACCTAAATACATCAATGCCACTCTCTCTTCATAATGTCAACTACTCATCTCAACAAATACAGTTAGCATTATCAAAACCTTTATCATCTCTTCAACACACTGTTATAGACATTTTTGGGCCCTACAACCCCAAGCATGAAATGTCCATAAATCAAGGGCTCCTAAGTCCCTAAAAGTGTTGTTTTAACCCCTAAAGGAACAAGGTCAACAGATTACAACTTCTCCCAGAAGTTTTCCATGAAAAACTGCTCAGAATTGGTCAAAATAGGATCATTTCAGCTGCTCCACTGGCCAAGTGCGTTGCATCTCACCTAAATACACTGTGTGGGTGCGTTTCATTTCAAAAATCCCTTCTATGGGGTGCGATGGGCGAGAAATGACAAATGGCAGTGTCATTCCGCGAGGTGGAGAGGCAATGGAAGCTTCCAGAAACTTCTCCTGTGACACTTGCCTCACTGAATTCGACCAAGGATGAGTAAGAGATCATCAATCTCCAAGTGGAAGCAAGAACTATTAGAGAGAAGACACTAATCAAATCACAAGCTGACTCATCCCCCTTACATATATCTATATATGGATCCCTCATCCCAGAGATCCAGAGGCTGGAATTTTGCATATTGTAAGGAATTGTTGTTGGTTTCTTGAGACAAACATCAGATTGTTGGGTGATCTAAGCTTTGTTTGAGGTGAAGAGGGGATTTTTTTTGGGAGGTTGATGCTGGGTCAGAACAACTGGTTGTAACTCCTCTTGGCTCTTTCTTGTTTATCAATAAAAGCTATTTAGGTTTTCCTCCATGCTCTTGTGTCATTGATGCTTGCTACATTTGTATGGTCAATTTAAATCTGATCCTAGATTGTTTATGATTATAGATCCATGTCTTTGTATAGTTCTATGCTTCTGTGATCTTACAGGTACTTTGTGAAGCTGGGCGTGCAAGGGAGCAGGTAGCTAAAGACTATCAAAGAAGAGGGGAATCAAATCAGGAGATTAGCGCAAGACAGAGGTTGGTCTTTCTGTTCCTCTCTATCTATAATTCATAAAGGAAAAACGAAAGTAGTTTTTCTCTGTTTGTTTCTAAGGCAGCTGTCACACCTTAGTGGGATAGAGCAGTTCTATATAGACACTTTTCCCTGTAACAAAATGGCGACTCCACTGGGGAAGAATTAGTTTGTTTATTTATCATTCCTTGTTGTCTATTTCATAAACTTATAGGTAGTATTCGAACTACATTTGCCATAACAATGAAAGTAGATAAATGCTACTTCAATCTGTCTACTGGATCTGTTTATGATTTAAACAACTGATTCACAAACTATCTGATTGCCCTTGTGATAGCTCTTAGATCCTCTTTAGATATACCCCTGATTGTTGCATTACTGATTGCTTTTTACTCGGCCAAAACCCAAGAACTGAACTGCAAACTGTGACCCGGAATCCAAATAGAGTCTCGTTTCTGGCCCAGTGCAGGTACTGTTCAGAGAATCTGAACTTCAGCGCACTTCCCGAGTGGACAAAGTGCACTGCATTTCAAATTCTCTGTGTTATAGGTGCGTTGATCAGACTAGGCTCTGTGCAGTTTTGGTTTATGTGATTCATTCTTTCCAGTTCTATTCCTGAATTTTGCTGCCTGTAATTAGTATATGTCTGTTTGAAACCCCTTTTCCTTGCTGTTATTCCGCCTCCTTTGTACAAAATAACTGTAAATGTTTTGTGTGTTTGTTGAGTCATTTTCAGTTCTCCTTTGCAAAAGTAGCATAATCGTACTGTCGTCCTTTGATTTGAAACTATGGCAAGTGTCGATTTCAATTGTAGGAAAGAGTTTGATTGTTGTTGATGGTCGATTATCCTGTTACTATTGCTTATTGGTCTGAATTTGTAATTTTCTAGTGTCAAGAACAAGTATTCATTTCAAAATCGTAAGGTGTTGTGATCGTCTCCATTTTTTATTTTGAAAAGAAACTTGTTGATATTTGTCGCTTGAAAAGAAATTCAGATTTGTGCATCAACTTTCTTTTTAGCATTCATATATTAATAAAGTCGAAAACAAATACATGCATGTGCATTTGCATATAGACAGCCTGATTGGCTTGATTTAGGAAAGTGCATTTAGAGTGTGCTCTTTGCTCTTTGTGAAAAGATTATGTCTTTTGTTTCCTTAGTAGCTAGGATTTTCATTGCACAAAGAAGATAAAAAGCTTGTTTATCATCTTAGATTGCATTTTAGGAATTACATCTACATCTCACGGTGAACCTGAAAGGAAAACTTCATAAACAAGATCAACTTAAAATAAATTCAATGAATCTAACAATGCTTTGGAACTTAACGCACAACATTTAGAAGTCTAGGCTAGAGACGTATTCCGACATCGTAAAGCCTAGTAACTGTTGTTCTCACTGATGGTTGGGTGATTCCTCCACTTTGAGACGATAAGTGCCAGTACGGACTTGTGCTCCCACGTACCGTCGAGTATATCTTGGGAGACCCCAATAGGCTTAATCCTTTATCCATAGGAAGCCGTGTCTGCCACCCTATCGATCGCAATGCACTGAACACAGCATTCGGGAAGATTGACTGCCGTACCGTAAAAAGTATTCTGCAGTTTTGCGATTGGTTTGGTAATCCCTCTACCTAGATTTCCAGAGCAGTCCCTTTTGTTCCTTTTCAGACTCCTTAATGGAAAAGGTCCATCTGAGCACTTGTCACTTCAGGCTCATTAAAAATCGAAGGAGACTAGAGTCATCTTTTGTTTTTTCTCGACTCTTAAAAATTGAAAAAACAAGTTGTGTCAAAGCGTCTAAAATTCATTTAATTCGGAAACATACTTCCCCTTTATTTTGGTTGATCGAGTAATCTGCAATCGTGGAAGAAAGTCAATTGAAACCCCGTCGTTCGCGGAGGCTTACGAGTCAACCATCTTTGTCTCCGGAATCAAAGATAGTAGGGACAGAGCGAACTCGTTTAACCGGTTCCAAATCTCCTATTAAAGTTAGAACAAGTGTTCCAACAACATCAGAGACTCCGGTTACTCCAAACATTTCTGGAATCCCTGCCTCTACAGAAGAAGTTCAGCAGCCACAGAAGGAGAATAGTACTGATCCTAGTCTGAGAGTAAACACTTGCGTTACCGAACCAGTTCCATTTACAACCGGTTCGGAGAGTCTTGCTCTTCAAACATCTGTTGCTGCCAATTCCATACCTTCTTCGGCACCAGAAATATTCTACAGACCTGACGATCTTCCCCTTCCACCTGGTCTAATTGCCATTGAAGAGATTGTGGAAGATCCTCCAACTAGTACTCCATCGTAATTTGGAGTCGGGATCACTCTATATCCTTCTTCATCAGAAGTTAGTCTACCGCCAGCAGAAGCTCCTGTAGAATCACTAGGTAATCTTTTGGATAGACTAGAAATGTTTGAACAACCGTCAACATCTAGGACTGTGTCGTCTGACACAGCGACGACAGAACTTCCTGCTATCACTCCAACAATGTTCGCTGGTATACCATCTGTCCCGACTAGCTCTCAACCGCTAGAAGGAGCCCACTCAGGGGCCATTTCGACAGTATGCTCTGTTCCTTTTTTTTCATCCGGAATAATATCCGGAAACTCTTATGTTGAGTCTCAACAAATTGATCCGTCTGGAGGTCAATTTGGGCAGTCCGGCCCTCAAGGGCAAACCATTCCCTTGAGTTCTGGATTACCACCATATGGGGGGCAGTATACCCTTTCATTATCCCTCCGGGAGGATATCCATACGAGAGTTCACAACAACATTCGGGTTATACTGGAATTACCTCAAGCGGTTGGATATCGATACTACCTCAACAACCAAGAGTTGTATATTCAATGCAACAATGTTTACCTATGTCAAATATACCAACTACGCCAGCTATTGTGACGGTGTCGCAAGTTCAAGCACTACCTGTTGTATGCCAACCTCAGGTTTCTCAGGTTGTAATGCAACAACCTCTTGACCCTGCGACTCAACCACAATCGCCGACTGGTGGAATGACACAGATTCAAAAGGGTAAAATTACCCCTCATCTTGGTCAAACTGTTAGTATCGGGAAACAGCACATGGCTTCACAACCATGGCTAGTACAATACCAACAACCGCAATTCCAACAAGTATACCAAGGTTCTGAGCAACAAATCTTTGCAAATAGTGGACAACCGTATATTCAAAACGGTCAAAATCAACCATTTTACAATGGTCATGCCCACCAACCTTACCAAAGTTACCAGCATCAAATGCATTATGTCGGTATGCAAAGACCAACTGCTCAGGCAATCCCATCTTATCTTGGGTATGCTTCACCTAACCTGAATTAGCAGTTACCCTTTGTGGCAACTTTAGAGTTACCTGATTTAAATCAGTTAACAAATGATCCAATCGCTTACGCCCCTTGGTGGCCAGCGATTCCACATAAAATTCCATCAAATATTCCTAAATTTAATGGAAATCTGGGTGAAGATCCGTCGAATCATGTGATGACCTTTCATTTGTGGTGTTCATCAAACACCCTTAATGATGATTCGATAAGGCTTTGCCTTTTTCAGAGGACGTTAACTAGTCCGGCGGCAAAATGGTACATCGAATTGCCTAGAGCTTCATTCGACAACTTCAGTACCTTAGCCACAACCTTTTTAACCCATTTTCAATTACCAATAAGGTACGAAACGGGAATGGAACTCCTTACCAACTTCAAACAGATGACGACCACTCACATATCTGATCATATACATGAGTGGCGGCGTCGTCGTAGAATGGTAAAAACATATGTTCCCGATCAACTCTTAGCTGAATGGTTTATCAAGTCATTACTACCTTCCATCACGGAAGATGTGGCAAAGGGGGGAGTCGTAACAGAAGAGCAAGTTATCGCTCGAGCGCAATATTTGGACTTGATTTACACTCAGTCCGGCACGCTCTACGATAAAATACCTGACGCCCCTAGACCGGAATTCTCAATTCCTCATCCTCCTAAATCAAACAATGACTCTCATGCTGGCGATGGCGTGATTGGCACAACAGACACAAAATCGACAAAGGCTACATCCAAAAAGGCCCATAAGATTTCAGGTCAAAATGCAAAAGATGAACTTCTTGCCTCGGAAGTAAATGTCGTATCGACAGATAAAGGCAAAGAAACCAAGAAACCAGGGGGCAAGAAGAAAGGAAAAGGGAAGAAGAAGAAACAGGAAGAATCATCACCTGAAAAATCTTCTGCAAACCCTCCTGGAGATAGGAAACCAAAAAATCCATGCTTTATATGCGATGAGGATCGTTGGACCGCAAATTGTCCACACAGAGCTGAGCTTAAGAAATTCTTCAAGAATTTAAAAACCTCCACTGTGTTAACTGATCCGTTTCCAAATCCAGGAACAAATCTGGTTGAAAGTGGGAATGCTTCCCCGTCTCAAGTGCTAATGTTGTCGGTTTCAAAACAACAAAATGATGCTTTGATATTGACGAGGAACAAAGATTATGGGAATCCACAGCTGTCGAACAACAAGGATAAAGATCAACCTAATATTTCGACAACAAATTCGACAGAAGTTGCGTCGCCCATCATTCCTGAATTGACAATAAAACCGCCAAAGGGAGTAGTACACAAGTCGACGTTTAATCCCCGCGCTAGAGTGGCACAGCATTATAATATAGTGGAAGATTTGGCCCAATCGCCATCCGCTATGTTGACTCTTGAAGTACTACAAAATTGCCCATCCCAAAAGCAGGTTTTATTATCAGCCATTGGTGGGATAGACCCAAAGGATTCCAATCTTGTATCCTTCGATCATAAAGGATACGATCCTCAATTACCAGCTCAACTAGCTTTCCTTGTTCAAGTGAAAGCCCTCAACAAAACTGTTCATCGAACAATTATTGATGAGGGGGCATCTACATGTATTATGTCGATGAGTTGCTGGAAAACTTTAGGATCTCCAACCTTGTCGCTATCTTCGACGACATTAAAAGCATTCGACGGAAGGACATATACCCCATATGGTATTTTAAGTAACTTGAAAGTTGAACTAGGAGGGAAAACAGTAGAAATAGATGTTGAAGTAATCGACGAAAATCTCAATTACAACATCCTGCTAGGAAGACCATGGATATATGCCATGGCCGCTGTTGTGTCGACCTATTTTAGGAAGATTGCATTTCCCTTTCAAGGAGGGATTACAATCGTCGATCAACAGAACTTCCTCCCAAATGGTTCTCAAGTTACAGGAAGCATTCCTATGATCCATGGAAGCCCTCGTTCGCTTCAAAATATCGGGGTAGGCCTACTAAAAGATCCTATATTAATGGGAACTTTTTCCCTTCCACCTCCAATCAATATGGCGGAAGTAGCGTCGGTAGGAACCTGCAATATGATATCTTCTAAAAAGATCTCAGAAAACGATATCAACATGGATCATGCAATGGTTTTGCCCCCAAGCCCAACGGAAATATTGTAGCAATCAATATTCCTAGCATGGGAGGCAAACCCAAATCAACACTCATCAAGAGTTTGGATAGATAGGTCTAAAGAATATGGTACCCCTTCAGATCCTTGGTCGCGAGTGCATGTCACTGACGAAGGAATTGTCCAATCAATGGTAATTGAAGGGGCACCATGGAATGATTCCTACCACCATTCCCTTCTTCCGGATTGTGGAGAAGATACTCCTGATGACCTTTATCATCCTTCATTTTTTTATTTTCTATCAAATATTGTAAACACGGTGGATTCTGAGCAAAACTTGTCCAACATTGAAGAGACTATCGCCATAAATATCTCGACCAAAACAGATGTTGTAGAGAATATTTATGCTGGCAAATGTTGTTCTCCTTCAGAAATGGAAATATATGACGCTCTTTTTCGCGAATTCAGAGATGTCTTTTCTTGGTCATATAGTGAAATGCCAAGCATCGACTCGAGTATCGTTGAACACAAAATTAAGATGTATCCAGATGTCAAACCAGTACGACAACGGCTACGGAAGGTGCACCCCAAGAAAGCCGCTGCCATTAAGGCAGAAGTTGAGAAACTTCTCCATGCTGGTTTCATCTACCCGGTTCCTCTAACTGATTGGGTATCAAATATTGTCCCTGTTATGAAAAAACAAGGAACAATTAGAGTGTGCGTTGATTATAGGGATGTAAATCAAGCTTGTCCAAAAGACAACTACCCTACACCCTTCCTCGACCAGATAATTGATGAATGCGCCGGATGCGAAATCTTTTCATTCATGGATGGATTCTCCTGGTATAATCAAATAAATATCCGCCCACAGGACCAGTCAAAGACTGCATTTATTTGTCCATGGGGCACATTCGCATATCGAAAATTACCCTTTGGATTAAAGAACTCAGGGGCGACATTTCAGAGGGCAATGAATTATGCCTTCCATGACATCAAAAACATCGTTCAACCATACCTCGACGACCTTCCGGCTCATTCGCGAAAGAGGACTGATCACCCGCAGCATTTGAGAGCGATATTTCTACATTGCCAACACTACAAGATACGACTCAATCCACACAAATGTGTATTTTGCGTCAATTCTGGTCGTTTACTTGGCTTTGTAGTCTCAAAGGACGGGATTCGTCTCGACCCATGTAAGGTTCAGGCAATCATAAATTTTCCTCCACCTTCGAATTTGCTTCAGATTTAGAAACTCCAAGGGAAAGCAAACTTTCTGAGGAGGTTCATTCCGAATTACGCCGAACTTGCTAAAGGTTATACACGTCTTTTGAAAAAAGAAGTACCCTTTGTCTGGGATCAGGTTGCGCAAGCTTCCTTTGATGCTTTAAAAGAATCCCTAATGAAAGTATCATTAATGTACGCTCCTGATTATCAAAAAGATTTTAACCTGTACCTCGCTGCAGCAGATACGACCATCGCAATGGTTTTAGTTCAAGAAGATGACGGAATCGAACATCCTATATATTATTTAAGTAAAAACTTAAATGATACAGAAAGCAAATATTCTTACGTTGAAAAGCTAGCACTTGCAGCTGTTCAAGCGATACAGAGATTTCGACACTATGTCCTCTTTCAAAAAACTACCATTCTGTCAGATTGAAACCCCATGACTTATATATTGTCGCGACAGTTGCTGGGGGGAAAATATTCAAAATGGATAGCAATTCTGCAAGAGTTTGATTTGGAATTTGTAAGATCCAAGTCAAACAAAGCTCTGGTTTTCGCAGAATTATTATGCGATCTCCCATCGTCGTCCAACGATGAAACATCCGATGAAACAATTGTGGACGAAAAATTGTTTATGATATCTTCAAGCAATCAGTGGTATGGGGATATAATCATTTATCTCCAAACCCAAAAATATAGGCCAAATACCTCTCACTCCGAACAAAAACATATTCGATACCAAGCAAAAGACTACATGATCGTTGGTGATACAATTTACCGTCGTGGGATCGATACAATTCTGAGAAGGTGCCTCACCCATGAGGAGGCCGAAAAAGTCCTAAATGATTGTCATTCAGGTGCGTGTGGGGGGCATCAATCTAGTTATGCTACAGCGCAAAAAATCTTATGAGCAGGATACTTCTGGCCAACAATGTTCAAAGATTGCATAACCGCAGTCAGAAGTTGTCATGCTTGTCAAATTTTCGGTAGCAAAACCAAAAGACCACCCGCACCTCTACAGCGAATAGTTGCTGTTGGGCCATTCGCCAAATGGGGAATCGATTTCATGACATGTAACCCCACCTCGACCGGGGGGCATGGGTATATCATAGTCATAGTTGACCATTTTACCAAATGGGCCGAGGTGATGCCTACATTAGATAATACTGGTGAAACAACTGCCCTCTTCTTTTTCAATCATGTAGTCGCCAGATTCGGCGTACCACAGGCTATAGTCACAGATCATGGATCGCATTTTCGCAATCACATGATGGTCGAATTAGCTGCCAAACTAGGGTTGTCTCACGACAGCTTTACTCCATATTATCCGCAAGCCAACGGACAAGTTGAAGCAATCAACAAGGTCCTGAAACGCATGCTGCATAGGATGATTGGAGTTCACAAGAGAAGATGGCACCTAATCCTGTACTCAGCTTTGTGGGCTTACCGAACATCGGTAAGGAATGCAACCGGGTTTACACCTTTCCAACTGTATATGGCCTGGAAGCAGTCTTACCAATCCAATGCGAAATCTCGTCTCTCAAACTCGCAATTGATCTCCTCCCCGGAACTTCAGAAGAAGAAGCTCGTTTCTTGGAATTAACCCAATTGGATGAAACCCGTCGTGATGCCGCTTTGGCTAATGAAGCCCATAAGAAACGAGTCAAGGCGCAGTTCGACAAAAATGTCAAACCCCGTGTCTTCTCAGAAGGTGACTTGGCCTTGCTTTACGACCAAGAATCTGATAAATTGGGAGCAAGCAAATTTAAGTCTTTATGGATGAGCCCCTATATTGTTAAACGGGTGTTAGAAAAAGGAGCCTACGAGTTAATGGATTACGACGAAATTCCACTGGCGCAACCTCGTGTTGTACCTCAAGCGTTACTATGCGTAATGGTAACCTGTATGCTTTTGTTATGTTTTTTTTTTGCTAAAGTGTTTATTTTGGTCAAGTAATCCACTTTTTACATTTGTTGCAGATGTCAAATCTATTGGAGTCATGTGTTGGATATGCCGACGAAGCGAGTCGTAGTTCGCGAAACCTATCTTCCGTAGCCTGGGCTATTTTTTATCCAAGTGGCGAGTTAGTAAGTTTCAGAGGGGTATGTATTGGTCGATCAACAAATAACATCGCTGAATATAGTGCATTGATAGAACTTCTCTCTGATGCCATCACACATGGTATACGCCAACTAATTGTCAGGCTAGACTCACAACTCGTAATACTACAACTCACTGGTATCTATTCTGTCCTAAATCCAGCTATTTATCGCATGTTCCTAAGGGTTAAGATTTTGGAAAGACAATTTGATTTTATTCAATATCAACATATTTCCAGAAACTTAAACACATTAACTGACTCATTGGCAAATTATGTGCTAGATAGACATTTGCAACATTTATAAAAAGAAACATACCATCAATGTTTGCATTTGGATCATGTAACTTAACCAAAATAAAACTCCGAAAATCAAAAATATATATAATTGTTTATGGTTTACACATAATGTTCTGTAACCAAGACAAAATTGGTCAAATGACCTAAAAACTCAAAATGCTAGGGGGCACCCTAGTCTAATGATGCTCGTGATAGCAAGTCACAGCCTGTGCGATCATGCGTAAGAGACGAGTCCATTGTCTTGGCACACCAGTAGTATGCCGTTGTAACCTCAAAGGCAGCTCGTCAGTCCTCACATCTGGATTACCAAGAGTGAGGCCCTCAACCTGCTCCTGTAACGCTGTGAGAGTCTCGGCCACATCGAGGTCGCGAAGGATAGCCCTTCCAACAGCCTCTCCTGCTGGGGCGTCAGCTGGCACTCTCAGGCGTGCTACGGGCCGAACAGGACCAACATCTGCATGTACACATGAGTTTGATTAAAGTCTTGATAGAATAAAGCACAAGGAAATTATAAATGAAAAACGAGAAACAGGAATATGGTCAAAGAATTTACCAATGGCACCCCACTGTTCGCCATCCGGTAGTACTAAATCTGGATCACCCCGGAAGTCCATGCCAGCATATGGATACTCGGAATAAACCATCTCCTGACGATCGAACCACCTGAAGAAGGTATCAGAAAATGAAATCTGAGACTGACCAGCATGCCTAGACATATGGTCAACCCATCTCTGCATACGTGGTTCAGTAGGTGAAGGTAAATCGAGTGCAATATACTGCAGTTACATCAGTGGTATCTTCTCCAAGGCAAAGGCGGTCAAAATAGAACCATACCCAAAGTTCTTCAACCTCCCGCTCTTTATCTTGGTCAACTGTTCTTTCATCACAAGAAGTACTGCGTCGCACCAGTTGAACACCTTCGGTTGGAGGCATTCCAAGGCATACTGCATATAAGATCGGTTGGCTACATGAAGAGCCGCACCACCAGCCATCCTACCAAAAGTAAATAGAATAGTCCTGAGGGACCTGTCAGTGACATCACGGATGATGATCTTGCCGTCTTTACTCGGCTGAGATCCCTCTCTGCAGTACCGGCGAACATAATCTCTCACAGAGTCACCTCCTCGGGCCGAACCTGATAAAGAGATGGGGGCACCCCGCCTCGACAAGCCAGTCAAGAAATAGATGTCTACTACAGTCAAGGGGATAGATTTGCCCCTGATATGGAAAACCTGGTTGGTAGGATCCCAAGCATCGAGCAAATATTGCAGTAAGTTGATCTGTTGTCTCATGCTAGAAATGCGGAAAAACTTCAGCAAGCCATAGTTCCGCAGTGTGTTTAGTGTAACCGGATCATGTAGGGCAAGCATGTCCTCTTCTTCATGCTCACGTTCTCACCATGTAATGGTCATCTTACTCCAAAGATCTCTGAAAACAAACAAGAGAAGAGTTAGATCCTGATTTTGGTAAGAAACAGGCAAAATTTCCATCAAAAACTGTGCATAAAATTCCTTCTCTGCGCCCATCGCACCTACAGTGGTGCTCTGGGTGCGTTGCATGTCATATGGCCATTAGACAGGCCAACATCCAACGCACCTTTCGATACACAGAGGGTGCGCTGAAGGCAGAACGAGTTTTTCAAACCCCAGAGGCTCAGAAAAACCAAGAATCAAGCTCAGAATGTAAAATGGAAAGCATGAAATGAAAGAGCTCAAGTTTAGCTCCTACCTGGTCCAGACGGCGTCGAGAATCGTCCAAAGAATCTCCCGAAATCAGCTAATGAAAATCAAAGGGGGAAAGCACCTCCAAAGCTCCAACAAACCAAAGTTCAAATGAAATGGTAAAATGAGAGGTAAAAACACTTTTTCATTACTTTTTACATAGTTCAAAGTAAAATATTAGTGTTCTAACTCGTTTTTCAAGCATATATTGTTCATTTCTGACTAGTTTGATGAAGCATTTGAAAATACAGTACAATCTTTGAAAGAACAAAGCTATTTATGGTAAAGTCAAAAAGAGACCATTCAATCGAGCAGTTTTAGCACATAGTTCAAGCTCGTTAAAAAATAAACATAAGCCATGAGCAAATGTTTCCCCCCGCATTTAAGCTCATTAAAAAATGAACTATTCACCGGTAAATAACCATCGTGAATGTAGTACTTCAGCCATTAAAGCCTTGGTCGTGTTTGCACCATCACCTCCACTTTTGCATTGGCCGATCATTCACCTCCATTTGATTGTTTACCCATTTTGAGGAACAGCTGCGAAGAGTGATCTCACTAGCCATCCTTGTAACACTGCCGTGATTGAAAAATTCCAAACCTTACCTGGAATCAGTTGCTACCCATTTTATCACTCGTTCCTCAAAAGACGAGTCTCCTTTAAGCTCTTTTCAACTGACTCGTAAAATATGAAAAGATTGCCGAGCCATTGGCCTCTCCAGCTCGTTAAAGGGACCGGAAGTGCTATCCCTCCTCTAAATTTTAATCTTTTTGGACCTGAGGGATTATTACACAAAAAGATCGAGCGCTTGTTTTGTTTGGCTCGTTAAAAGTATCGAAAATTCATCCCTTCTGTATTGTTTTATACTTTTTCGGACTTAAGGGATTAGATGACGAAAAAGGAACTTTGGAGTTACCTTTACGTTCCTTTTCAGACTCTCTAAAATTGAAAAGGACTGAGTTATCTTTGTCGTTAAACTCGTTAAAAGTGTAATAGCGACAAACTTGTCTATAGACGAGAACGAGTTTCACTATCGCTAGGCTCGTTAAAACATAGCAATGGGTTTGCCCGAAGGGCAAATTATAGAACAAGCATATGTTATCCTCCTCAAGCTTGACAAAAGTAAAGAGGTACTGGTCATCAATGACTAGGGAAAATTGGGAAGAAAACTTGAAGAAACTTTGTTGGTAGCAAGTTGCTCTTGAACATGACACTTCCACTCCGTGTCCGAGTCGGGTTGGGTTGTTTCATTCACCGGTCACATCACCATGGTCCCATCATACCATCCACATTTGGGGTTAATGCTACCAATCCATCACATCAGTGTCGCCGATATGTTCAAGAGAAGTCATTCAGAGAATTCACCTGTGTCTCACCCACTACCATACATTTATACTCCATTCTTTCATGACCGCCACCCTGAACCTTATATCACCAGATCATTTTCACCTCCATTAAAATCATTTTCTCCGTTCCGTGTCATTGATGTGGGATTCATTAAGGCCCTCCTGTGACGGATCACTTCTTGTCAACATCAGCTCATTATCCAAGAAGTTGATCTAGGAACACCCCATTCAGTACTTTGAAGCTTGCATGTCTCAATGCCTTCGACCGAAAGATTTTGCGTGGTGTTCGATGCCAAGTCCTTTATTCACACCACGTGAATTGTACTGCAGTACCTTGAGGGTCATTATCATTATCGGTGATTCCTCTCGTGCTTGTTAACAGTTTACATCATTGGCTGGTAATCAAGCGATGTCTTTCCATGTTCGACTTCAAAATATTTCTCACATGGATCGACTTGTACTTCGAGTGAAGATCGAACGACATTGAAGACCCCGGATCTAGTTTCATCCATCCGGGCTATGAGATATATTCAGGGAAATAAAGAAATCAAATGTACATCATTGCCGCACAGATAATCATCCAATCAAAAGGATGATGGCTCTATTAGAATCATCAATCTACACTCAGACGATTGTCTGTCCTATGTACATGAAAATGAATTTATAAAGCTGAGCATGGGAATGCCCGCCTCAGCTAGAACATGAAAATATTATGAAGATAATGTATTGTATTGTATCTTATTACAGGTCTCCTCACAGCTTGAAAGAACTTCAGATCCTTATAATAAAGCATTTCACCCGACATCAAAAGATTAACGACCTCATGCTTTAGGGGGCAACTGTTATAGACATTTTTGGGCCCTACAACCCCAAGCATGAAATGTCCATAAATCAAGGGATCCTAAGTCCCTAAAAGTGTTGTTCTAACCCCTAAAGGAACAAGGCCAACAGATTACAGCTTCTCCCAGAAGTTTTCCATGAAAAACTGCTTAGAATTGGTCAAAACAGGATCATTTCAGCTGCTCCACTGGCCAAGTGCATTGCATCTCACCTAAATACACTGTGTGGGTGCGTTGCATTTCAAAAATCCCTTCTATGGGGTGCGATGGGCGAGAAATGACAAATGGCAGTGTCATTCCACGAGGTGGAGAGGTAATGGAAGCTTCCAGAAACTTCTCCTGTGACACTTGCCTCACTGAATTCGACCAAGGATGAGTAAGAGATCATCAATCTCCAAGTGGAAGCAAGAACTATCAGAGAGAAGACACTAATCAAATCACAAGCTAACTCATCCCCCTTACAGATATCTATATATGGATCCCTCATCTCAGAGATCCAGAGGCTGGAATTTTGCATATTGTAAGGAATTGTTGTTGGTTTCTTGAGACAAACATCAGATTGTTGGGTGATCTAAGCTTTGTTTGAGGTGAAGAGGGGCTTTTTAGCTGGGAGGTTGATGCTGGGTCAGAACAACTGGTTGTAACTCCTCTTGGCTCTTTCTTGTTTATCAATAAAAGCTACTCAAGTTTTCCTCCATGCTCTTGTGTCATTGATGCTTGCTACATTTGTATGGTCAATTTAAATTTGATCCTAGATTGTTTATGATTATAGATCCATGTCTTTGTATAGTGTTATGCTTTTGTGATCTTACAGGTACTTTGTGAAGCTGGGCGTGCAAGGGAGCAGGTAGCTAAAGACTATCAAAGAAGAAGGGAATCAAATCAGGAGATTAACGCAAGACAGAGGTTGGTCTTTCTGTTCCTCTCTATCTATAATTCATAAAGGAAAAACGAAAGTAGTTTTGCTCTGTTTGTTTCTAAGGCAGCTATCACACCTTAGTGGGATAGAACAGTTCTATATAGACACTTTTCCCTGTAACACACACTGACAACAGTATACTTTTATCATCACTCAACCTTATAAAAAATCACTACAACATTCAACCCAACACATTAAACAACCATGAACCTAGTAGCAACAATAAGAAATACATGAATATACGAATAATAAGCATAGAGATACACCAATGGTGTCAAAATATTGGTTGCATATAAACTCAGTTCACAAATATAATAATTTGTCCATCAACATGTAAAACAATCTCTAAAACATGACCCCTGCAACAACAAATTTCTAGCCATCAATCCTCTACACATACTTGATTTGCTATAGGTTAACACTATACCATCTAACACCAACAATCAAACTTTGTATTTTCATCACACTAATGCATTGCACAACATTCTGAATACCTGACATCACTCCACAAGTCAACATGCACAAATAAATCAACCTTCTACTTTCACTTTGTCTCCCTTCTATGTTTTTAACATACTTTGCTTCACTGTCATAATCTCTGCAATCTAACCAGGTATACAACTCTCTATCACATTTCACTTTGTAGGGTTTCTATGATCTCTTAAGTTGGAGGATGCATTCTGAAATCAACCAAACCTCTTTCCAACACTTAGATATAAATAGTTATGTCCTAATGATCAATTTTGACTCAATCAAACTTTACAACGAAGCTTCTCTGCATTACCATGGGAAATCCATTAGTTTTCCTAGTGGTATCTTCATTTTCTCATCCTAAAAGCTATAACCCTTTGCATTCAGGAAGTGCATTATAACGCAAGTAGCAAGCCTTCTAGGGTGAGTTATAACACAGGTTGTCTTCTCATTACCTGTATTACCCTATATTTAGCTCCATTTTTCCCAAAATCTACAAACCCTGGCATACCTCCTATAACTCCTTTGCAATCATTAAGGACACCATCATAAGGCATTATTTTTCGAAACACCTCTCCATTAATTCAAGATCATGAGGGCCTAATTAGCCAAACACCTTTACATAGATCCCGAGGGCCTAGTTGGCCAAACACCTCTACATCAAGTCAATGGTAGCTCATCTCTAATAGATCTTTATTCTTAACACAAAAAATTATGGTCATGAGATCCACCACTAGCAGGTTGGCATCAATGCCAACAAACAAACATGCCATCATGCTAACATCAGCAAGTTCAAAGTGTTCAAGGCACAAGTTGAGAATGAAAAAGACTTGAAAATAAAGTGTATGAGATCAGACAAAGGAGGATAATTCACCTCTAATGAACTTTAGGAATTATTTGAAGTGTGTGGGGTCATAATATAGTATCTATTTTCCAAAACCCCTCATCATAATGGTGTAGTGGAAAGAAAGAATAAGTTATTTTAGGAAATATAAAGAGCGATGATCATTGAAGTCAAAGTGGCAGACACTTTATGGAGAGAAGTGACGAGCCCCAAATTTGGTAACTTGTTGGGCTCATTTGGCCTAATTATCCTTGTTCAATCCTTCATTTTTCATAGATTATGCATTATTTTTCAGTATGTTTATGTCATTTGTACGAATAAGGGTAGTCACTCTTCCTAGGTGGCTAACACGTGCTCATTTCAGGTTTTTTTTGACACATGTGGGAGCAAAACCGAGCAATCATGGGCTAGAAGACAGCCAAGCTTGGGGTGAGGATTCATAGGGGGGTTTTCTATGGCATTAAATAGCCTTCCTCGGGATCTTCACCCCCAACTCCGAGCTCCAAAGGCCACCAAAACCAGATCTAGAAGGTAGCCAAGCAGATTTTGGAAGGAGTTGTCTACTCACAGTTTGGGCAGCCAAGTCCCATAGATTTAGGAGGTCAACTAGGGCCCTCGTGGTGTATAAATGTTAAGGCCTCAGCCTTCGTGAGGAACTTTTGGAAACCATTGCATATTTTTCACTACAGTGCTGTTAGCTCTACTTTGTTCTCTTGTAGCCATTTTTGGCATAACTCTTGAATTATGACTATTTTTTGATAATGAGAAGCAGTCCGATTTTATATCAACTCTGAGTTTTCTATAGGAGCCATAGCTCTCAGGGTTGGGCCCAACCTGAGAGCCTAGGGCTTCCTTTTTGTACTGTTACCTTTCCTTTATGCATCGTTGTTCTCCTTTTATGCATTTGAAACGTATTTCTGTTGGGCAGATTTAGTTGTGTTGGTTAAATAGGTCACTGTTTATGAATAGAATTGCTTCAGATGTTTAAAATGGATTGGTAGGATAATAATAGGAAGAAGCTCCAAAAAAAGGGTCAACAACACTCTCTGTTTCGCCTCATCCTTATTGGATCAGGGGCTGGAACTGAAGAAACAATGCTGCCCCAACAAAAACACTAGTTTGCTTGACCATGCAATCCTTAGTGTACTGTTTTCATTTGCAGAAGTTAGTTATGGGTTCAGATCTCTGAAATGTGTCTTTGCATGATTGATGTACATGGTTTTCTTTCTGAATAAAGCTATTGTTCATTCGTTTTATTGATAGTTAGATTAGATTAGCTAGGACTTTGATTATTTGTAAGACGTTGTTGATTCGATTAAATGTACATTGTGCAGGGCATCTCTACCACTCTCTCATCCACCTAAGCTTCATCAGAGCTAGTTGTTCCATCTCCTAGCTAGGTTCCTCGTCTCACATCTGTCCTCTTGCCCACGTAACCCTACCTTTTTGTGCAATCATTGTTTCAGCCTTCTTTGAGCAAATTTAGCCATCTACACCTTCTCACCACTCCATCCACTAGTCCCTGGGCCACTACCAGACCCCTATCCTACCTCCATATCCATTCATGCATCTTCCCTCACTCACCCATCCTCCAAAATCCAATTTTTAAACATCCTGTAGAAATTTTTGAACATCCTGTAGAAATTCCTGAACATCTATAGAACCCCTGCAAACTTCCTGTAGAAGCTCACAAATGAGGTTTCTTGAGAGCCAAACTTTTTGAAACTCTCTGGAAGGGTGTTAGGGACTCCTTAGACCCTCTCTGAACCTTCTCGACCTCTTCCAAGCATTTCTCCTCCTTGATCCACCCCTGCACAGTCAAAGAATAGTGAAAGCATATGCATGATGAAACTGACGACTCAATCAAAAATACAAAAAGATGTTTTATCCAAGTAGAGGTAGTCTAGACGCATGTATTTTACCTTCATAGAAGTAATGGCATCTCTTCCAGTAGTTTGCATTCTCTCCTTTGCATCAGTAGGACTAGCTGCTAGAATTAGGGTTTGCTAGGGTTTGCGTTACTTTTTGGCTTTCAGTTCTTTCCGCAAATAGATTAGCTTCCTTTGAGTTAGCTTTCGTCCATCAATTAAAAAGCTTCTTCTAAGAGCTCATAGAAGTTGGCTTAAGCCCCTAGCAGGACTTGTGCTAGCTGACCAAGTGACAGCTGCGGCAAGAGCTAGTACTTGTGCATACAGCGTCGTTGCTTTCAAGTTTGTTACGAACTACCGGGTTGATATAAGTAAAGAAGGGAGTCCCAAGAGTTGCAGCATTATTGCTGCAATACTGGAGCCCACCATCTTTTTGGCACCATTGCCGGGGAAGCATTAGAGTATTTGTGATTGCTGCTTTTCTTCTATTTTCCTGTTCTCGCCTTCTGCTAAATAGTTTATTTCATTTCCATTCTGCAATTTCATATCTGCAAAAGTAAAGTAGACACTTCCTGCTTTCATAGATTAGACTTTCAATTCTGCAAGCGTAACATAGAATTTCAATTCTACAAGCGTAAAATAGAATTCCAATTTTGCAAGCGTAGTCTAGTATCTCTTTCTCACAATTTGATTTCAGCAGAGTAGATTAGTCCTTTCTTGCTTTCATTTCAATTCCGCATTTTCATTCCCGCAAGATAGATTCTAGTTAGTTGCAATTCCATCTGTTTCAGTTTTGCAGGTACAAGCAGAGAAAAAGAAAAAACAACCAAAAATACTTTCATGCCTCGTAGGAACAGAGATAATACCGAAAAATTCCTACCCAACACCCCCACCACTTCACTGAGTCACCCTTCTCTCTTCTTTGGTGGCAGTGATCCAGAAGAACCTATAGGTGAACCTCCTGAGATATACGAAGATCCTATAATAGAAGAAGAGCAAGAAAACATTCCTATTGAAACCATGGCTGACAACAAAAATGGTGGAAACGATGACTAGAGAATATAAGGTACCTTCCCCATCCGAGAGACTAACAGGGACATGAAAATGAAGAACATAAGTCCCTCGGCCTTACCTCATTTCCATGGATTGACCACTGAAGACCCTGATACCTTCCTGTTTGAGTTTGTTGTCCTTTGTCGAACCTATGATTATACAGAAGATGAGCAAAAATTGAAACTCTTTCCCTCTACCCTCAAGGATGCAGCATTACGCTGGTTCATGGGGTTACCTGGAAACAGTATCACCACTTGGGCTCAGATGCAGCAAGCTTTCAATACCAAATACCAGGACTACTGTAGGTCCAAGGAAACCAAGGGAGAAATCTTTCGGATGACCATGGGAAGCGATGAGTCTTTAGAAGATTACGAGGAAAGGTTCCAACTTAGCTATAAACGGGCCAGGTGCACACTTGACCCTGAATCCCTAAAGCTGGTTCTGCTCCGAGGAGTCCCTGAAGACCTTCTAGATACCCTTCACATGCTAGCTGGGGGAGACATCTACCAACTGCCTTATGAGGACATAAAGACTATGTTTAGAAACCACTCTAGGGCAGCCCGGAAAAGAGGTAGGGGAAACCCACTTTCAGCTAGTACCACCTTCTCCAAGCATGAGTTTGCTAACCAGATGGAAGACCTCAAGAGTGAGATGAGACAGACTATTGCCATGCAACTTGATACTTTCCGAATTCAGCAAAATAAAGAGGAAGCTGAGAGGGCTTTGGCCATCTTCTGTCCCAGGTGTATGAGGAAGCACCCGAAGAACGAGTGTCCATTGCACTCAGTAGAGGTATGTTTCGTTTGTAAACAGGACCACCCCACAAACCAATGCCCGACCTTACCAGGATTTAAAGCCATATACCAAGGCACTGAGGCACCCACTAAACCTCTCTACTTCCTCAACCAAAGGAGGTCGCATGGACCTAGACCTTACCAGCAAGGGATGCAAGGGACATCCCAAGCTTATTATAACCCTAACCAGTCTGCTCACATGCCTTCATGGGGTCCCCCTGCTCATCCTGCCTGGTATGCACCTCCTCCGTGGTCTTATCCCCCTCAATACCATGCTCAACCCACTACTCATTCGTTTCACTCACATGTCCAGCCACAGCCTCAGTGGAATGCACCTCAACCAGGGTGGAGGCCCCAGCGCAACACTCCTCCCACCATTTTTCCTCCACCACCAGCTCAACCACAACCATTACCTCCTGCTCCTCCAAGACAACCCAAAATTCCTACTCAACCGAACCCGAACCCCAACGACCGATAGGCCCAGTAGGTATATACTGGGGAGACAACATGTCCTACCTATGCAATGCCCCTGCCACTTTCCAGAGAGCTGTATTGAGCATCTTTTCCGAGTTGGTTCATGATTCGATGGAAATATATATGGACGACTTTACTCCTTATGGGTCCAACTTCCAAGAAGCATTGACTAATCTAGGAAAAGTTTTAAGCAAATGCATTGAGATGAACCTATCCCTCGGCCTTGAAAAATGTGAATTCCTGATGACTGAAGGGACTGTGTTAGGTCATACCATTTCTCGCCAAGGATTACAGGTAGATCCTAACAAAATTACTCTCATAAAAAAGGTTCTGCCTCCTCAGAAGGTAATAGATGTTCGGAGTTTCTTAGGCTTAGCAGGATATTATAGAAGATTCATTAATGACTTCAGTAAGCTAGCCTCACCATTGTTTGGCCTCTTAGCAAAAGATGTTGAGTTTAAATGGACTGACGAATGTCAGAGGGTTCTGAATGAATTAAAGGATAAGTTGGTGTCCACCCCGATCTTAAGAGGTCCAAATTGGGCCCTAACTTTCCACATCCACACTGATGCCTCGAACAAAGCCATAGGGGCAGCCTTAGGACAAGTTGAGGAAAAACTTCCATATGCCATATACTTTGTCAGCAAAAACTTATCCAAGGCAGAATTGAATTATACTGTAACTGAGAAGGAGTTCTTGGCCATGGTCCATTCCCTGAACAAGTTCCGACACTACATCACTGGCTATCAAAAATTTGTACATACTGATCATGCTGCAATTAGATATTTAATGAATAAACCTGATGTGAATGCTCGTATTATTAGATGATTACTTTTGTTGCAGCAGTTTGATTTGACTATCGTTGACAAACCAGGTAAGGAAAATGTTGTTGCTGACTTCTTGTCTAGATTGGATTTACTTGCAGGTGAAGAAGGAACAGTGGATGACCAGATGCCAGATGAACATATGTTTGCTATCTCAGTACTCTCTCCCTAGTTTGCTGATATAGCAAACTACTTGGTCTCAGCATAGTTCCCTCCGCATCTATCCTCAAAGGAGAAGAGCAGAATCGTGAGGAAGAGTGCCTCATTCACTTGGATCGGGGGCAACTTGTTCAAACTTGGCCCCGATCAGATCTTAAGGCATTGTGTAAGGGAGGAGGAAGTCTTTGACATCCTCCTAACCTATCATGATGGGTCGTGTGGAGGACATTTTGCAGCCAAGAGGACTGCCATCAAAATTCTACATGCAGGCTACTATTGGCCCACTCTTCATCAAGATGTCAAAAGATATATCAGCCAATGTGACCGATGCCAAAGGATGGGGAAACCAACTTCAAGGGACGAAATGCCTCTCCAACCTCAAGTGACTCTTGAACCATTTGAGAAGTGGGGTATGGATTTTGTGGGTCCTATCAACCCTCCTTCAAGGCAAAGGTCTTACATCATTGTGTGCACAGACTATCTGACAAAGTGGGCGGAAACCAAGGCAATCAAAGCAGCAACAGAAGAAAAGGTGGCAGAATTCTTAAGAGAAAACATCTTCTACAAATTTGGCTACCCAAGAGAGTTAGTCACCAATCAAGGAAGCCAGTTCACCTCGAACTTAATTGAAGACTTGCTTGCTCATCACAAGATCAAGCATTGGACTTCCACCCCGTATCATCCTCAAGCAAATGGGCAGGTGGAAGTCACCAATAGAGCATTAGAAGGGATTTTGACTAAGGTGGTGAGCAGCAGCAGAAAGGATTGGGCAGATCGCCTGGTTGAGGCCACTTGGGCCTACAACACCACTTGGAAGACCACAACCAGTTTCACACCTTATGAACTGCTCTATGGGAAGAGGGCTTTGCTGTCAATCGAGTTTGAGTACAACACATTGAGGATGGCAGCTCAGCTGGACCTAGATCTCAACCATGCTCAACAAGAAAGGTTATTGCAGCTGAATGGGTTAGATGAACACCAAATGCAGGCCCTCCTCCACTCACAAGTGGTTCAACTTCAGAGGAAGATATGGCATGACCGGCACCTCAATGACAAACAATTCCAACTGGGAGATTGGGCGCTGTTGTATGATTCCAGACATAAGGATTTCAAGGGGAAGCTGAGGACAAGATGGTTAGGACCATATGTAGTGGAGAAGTGTAATGACAATGGTTCTATCCTTATCCGGACCATTGATGAAGAAGCGCTCCCCATGCTCGTCAATGGGCATCGACTAAAGATCTACAGGAAACCTCTTTTGAGTCAAAACTTCATCAAAACTATGGAAAAATCAGTGTTGGTCATAGAGAAGGGTTCTGCTCTGTTTTGGGCACACCCTGAGCATCATTATACACATAAAAAAAAAAGGAAAAGAAAAAATGCAATAAAAAAGATCCTTGGGCGAAAACCTTTCTGAGGCGCCCAAGGCAGATGGTAGGGGTGAAAACCTCATTGAGGCGCCCCTGCTGTCTCTCTGAAAAAGAATTGGAATAAAAAGATCCTTGGGTGAAAACCTCTCTGAGGCGCCCAAGGCAGATAGTAGGGGTGAAAACCTCATTAAGGCACCCCTGCTGTCTCCTAAAAAAAACAAAAACAAAAAATACAAAATACAAAAAGAAAGGAAAAGAACAAAGAAGAAGGAAGAAACAGAGGAAAAAAACAAGCTTAATCTCTGGAAATTGTTGCAAGTTGTAGGAACACAATGCAAAAAGGAGGCCTCTCAACTCAAGGACAAGGGTCCCTACCAAGCTACCAGGCAACCTCACATACACTCCCTCCATGAACACTCATTTTTTCCAAGGTTTGGACACAATATGGTCATGGTTTAGCCTTCTACAGGAAGCTACAGGACTTTCTACAGGAAGTTCTGTATTTCTACAGGAAACATCCTGTAGAGCCTTTGGGCGGGCCAGGACCGATTATGAAGAAGAATTTGAAGCTTGAAGCCCATTGAGGAGGCATGCAACCACTCTTTTCTTCCATCCTCTACTTGTTTCAGCTCCTTTCACCACCATTGCTGCCATATGGCCGAATATACCTGCACAGTCATATACAGGCTCGCACACTTTACCTGTCAAGGAAATCTCAGGACCCTGCACTTGTGAACGTGACTCAATTATTTCGGCATGCACCCTAGGAGGAGAAACGGCTACAAGATGTCCTACAGGAATCCTATAGCAGCTGATCCGGCTGGAGCACATACCATGGAGACACCAGCAGCTCATGAAGCCGGTGCATGCAGCATAGACCACCAGGAAATCAGGTCTCAAGGTCTCGAAGCCAGCATCAGCCAATGAAGAGGAGCTCTAGCACCCGTACACGAAGCAGCAACAAGGAGATCCAACATTCCTCGTCCTGAAGCCTGAAAAAACCCACGTCCACAGCCGCACAGGTAAGTTCCTAACCTTATTTCGTCAAATTACATAAGCTATACTCTAAATGTGCATGACGGTGAGAATGAATGGATTGAACAAGTCAGGTAGCCATTCAACTGGCCACCACAACCAGTCCGACAGCCTTATAGGATCCGAATGGGCTTGGTTATGTCGAAAAGACGGGAAATTGACACGTGGGAAGCGTCCAATCGGAGAGAAGCGACAGTATAACAGGAATGGCGGCGGTGAATGCAGAGAGAAGAATTCAGCGATTAGGGACATGCCGCGGAATGATGGTTGTGACATCGGTCAACGGATCGACTGGTACAGCTCACCCCCGCACCATGAATTCCGCAGAAATTCAAAATCGGCCAGCTGAATCACTTATGATACACTGCAGTCATTTACTCACAACCGTTTTGCAGCCGAGTACGCATCCTCAATCCTCTGAAGGTTGTTAGCTCGAGTTCTCATCCTGTTCCAACATCCTGTTGCTGCTCGGAAAGTCCAGAACCACTGTAACGTTCTCCAAAAGCCGTGCACGATTTCTACAGGAAGCTACGCTACAAGGAGCCCAGCATTATGGAGAAGCTTGGACTATTCACGTCGAGGGTGGCAATTCTTAGTGAGGTAGGCCTGAACATAACTTTCACATGCAAATACTTCAAAAGGTGGTGAATCCGATGTGTTGAGAGGGTAAGGAAAATGTGAATAAAGTCTGTTTATGAATTCAAAAGCCGTTTTCTTATCGCTGCATGAAATTGTCGTCGTAGTCTGCATGCGAGATTTTCTCCAGGGTTTTGAATTAAAATTGAGCCACTGTCAAGGCTCACCGGTGGAAAATTGTGAATTTCATATGACTGTGTGCATAACAGAGACATATCTTTGTGCTTTGTGTAGAAAAATCCCGAAGCTCTCCTTCTGTACACGAGCAGGCAAGTTCAGAACAACAAAAACAGGTTTTTTTTATCATGCCGGGAGGATCCATTAGAAAAGAGCCTTCAGACTCCAAGAAATTACAGGAAACCCCTGAGGTGGTGGACTTGTTTTCCCATGCACACTAGATGTCATTCTGTGACAAGCTTCAAGGTCACGATGATGAAATTACACAAGAATTCCTAAGGTCCTTGAAGCCGAATTCAAAGACATTGGTCGTTGTCAACTTTAGAGGATTTACCCTCAGACTCACCCCACAGCTCATTATCAGAGTAACTGATCTACCAATGGGGGTACCCTGGGATAAGGAGGAGAGAAAATTGGGTCAGAAAGCTAAAAAAGGGTTCTTCTTGCCAAAGGAACAATTTTCAGAGGACAAGAATGGAGTTCGAAGAACTAGCCTACAATTGTTCTGGAGTGAAGTCAGCCTCCAAATTATGAAGTATATTACGTGTGAGGGGCGATTTAGCATCGTGTATGGCTATCATTTCCAGCTGTTCACAGAACTCAGGCACCAAATGGACCTACCCTCCGAACAAAAATTGAGCATTCCTTACTTCCTCCTCCAATCCATGATTGAGTGTGCCACCAAATTGAGAGAGGGGACACCAGACCAGCTAGCCCATCATGGGCTTATCAAGCTCCTCGTGGAGGATGCAATCCACAGTTACACTGTCCCTCTCTCCTGGGAAATTTTTCGGAATATGTCTAAAGATGATGACATCCGAATTTTGGCTGAGGAGCTCACTTCCTCCAGCAGTGAGGAGAAGGAGCACACTCAGGCATAGAAGAAAGCTAAAGGACAAGAAATCCCGGGCAAAACACCAAAGAAAGAACAGAGATGAACGCAAGAAAAAGGCCAAACTGCCAAGACAAGGGGTGGTAAAATTACACCAACACCTAGGGAGAAGAGACTATAGAGCAGGGTAGAAAGGACTGAGAAAGTCCAAGCCAGTGAGGGCATCCCTAAGGCAGCCTCAGCCAAGCTAAAGGAAAAAGCACCCTCAGCCAAGCAGGCTAAAATGGTGCCATCCGCTTCTACAGGAAACCAGAAGGCTATTTCTACAGGAAGTTTAAAAATGTTCTACAGGAAGCCAGAAACCAGCCACTACAGGACTTTCTATAGGAAGTCCGGAAAAAAGACAGTAGAAGGAGAAATCGGCCGAAATTTTAGCTAGGGAGGTAGCAGCTGTGCTGGCCACCCTAGGTACCTCTCCCAAGCCAAAGGAAAAACGAAAGAGGGAGACTCCTCTGTATTTTAAAGCAAGAAGGAGTGTGAGAATTAATACTGGCAGACCCCAGCCTCCATCAAAAGAGCCAATCACAATTGTGGATACCCCTACCACACCAAGGGATAGGTCCCCCTCCAAGGCATCCATTAATTATGAGCGAGGGAGCCCGAAAGCATCCTCATGGAGGGAAAGGATGGAGAAATTGAAACTTGAGGCCTCTCTACAGGATGTTGAGGCGGTTCTACAGGAAATTTTGGCTAGGCTGAAGGAAACTGAGCAGATGGAGGAAATAGCAGCTAAGTCACCACAGGAGGAGGAGAAGACCGAGGTCATCATGGAACCAAGCCCCCAACCCAGCCTAGGCTCTTATTATAACTTTTTGGAGGCCGACAAAATTATTCCTCAGAAATTCACAGTGCCACTGTTTCTAGCACTATAGGAAGAAAGAGTACGAACCCACACTTGGATGAGGATCGCGAAATCCAAGGGGGTAGCAGATATAGGGCCTCTAGAGGAAAGGCTCAAGGAAACACAAAGGGAGTTGGCAAGAGTATGACATGTGGAAAGCTCCCAACAGGCCAAGTTAAGAGAAGGGAATGAGTTTCTTAGACAGTAGCTACAGCTACAGGGACAAAGGAGAGAAGAGGACACAACAGCCAAGGACACCACAACAGAACCTCAAGAAAAAGAAGGAATGCAAGCTGATCTTGAGGAACTAAACCAGCAACTACAGGAAAGGGAATTGCAGGCAGGCATAGAGATACAATCTCTAAAACAGCAGATGCAAGAAAAGGAGGCACAACTGGCCTGCATGGCCAGTTGGGCAATGGACGCTCTACAATGTAGGCAGCCGGCCAAATCCTATGGCCTATACCTAAGGGATCAGTGGCTGCAATTCCAAATTAACACATTGGCACAGAGGGGTATCTCCCAAATCCAAAACCCCCAGTAGTTCATGGATTTATGTAACAATAGTTCATTAGAAGAAAGGGCCAAGCTATCAGAGTTCTACCTTCATAATTTGGCCCTTCCAAATGTAACCTCATGGGACCCCAACACAGCAGTAGGGGATATGCAGTTGATGGCAATGACCTCATGGTTAAACCACGAAGAAAAGAGAGCGGCAGAGGTAAAAAATTTCATGAACCGAGAACTACATGAACCACTGCTGATTAGAGCAGATCCAGGGGACCCCACAGAATTGATATCAGCCCACGAGCACCTAGAAACCAACTCTTAGGCTTTATTAGAGTACATGGATTGGCAGGCTCAGGCCATAGCACACTTCGAGGATATGGAGCGATTATTAGGGGACAATTGTGTTCATGCTTGCACTTGTAGGTGGAACACATTGTCCCACAGCCTCAAAATCAGGGAATATCACACTCCAACTAGAATGAGGGAGGCCTTGGCATGAGTGCCTCTCTACAAGAAGTCTATGCAGAACCTCCAGGCCAGCTGGATCGGCCTCAAGCTAAGTCCACCTTTGCTTTTGGGATTGTTAGAAGGAAGCACAGAAGAAGAAGAGCATAAGCAGTGGGAAGAGGTGGAAAGGAAGGCCGGATTCCATGACAGTGAGGAGGATACTACTTCAGAAGCCTGGGATGTGAGGGTGGCGATTAAAGCAATGAAAGACGAGGAGCTGGACTAGTTGCTCAGAGGATGAGCAACCCTTTTAGCAGGGGGGTGATGATGAGCCCCAAATTTGGTAACTTGTTGGGCTCATTTGGCCTAATTATCCTTGTTCAATCCTTCATTTTTCATAGCTTATGCATTATTTTTCAATATGTTTATGTCATTTGTATGAATAAGTGTAGTCACTCTTCCTAGGTGGCTAACACATGCTCATTTCAGGTTTTTTTTACACATGTTGGAGCAAAACCGAGCAATCATGGGCTAGAAGACAGCCAAGCTTGGGGTGAGGATTTGTAGGGGGGTTGTCTATGGAATTAAATAGCCTTCCTCAGGACCTTCACCCCCAACTTCGAGCTCCAAAGGCCACAAAAACCGGATCTAGAAGGCAGCCAAGCAGATTTTGGAAGGAGCTGTCTACTCACAGTTTGGGCAGCCAAGTCCCATAGATTTAGGAGGCCAGCTAGGGCCCTCGTGGTGTATAAATGTTAAGGCCTTAGCCTTCGTGAGGAACTTTTGGAAACCATTGCATATTTTGCACTACAGTGCTGTTAGCTCTACTTTGTTCTCTTGTAGCCATTTTTGGCATAACTCTTGACTTATGACTATTTTTTGATAATGAGAAGCAGTCTAATTTTATATCAACTCTGAGTTTTCTATAGGAGCCATAGCTCTCAGGGTTGGGCCCAACCTGAGAGCCTCAGGCTTCCTTTTTGTACTGTTACCTTTCCTTTATGCATTGTTGTTCTCCTTTTATGCATTTGAAACATATTTCTGTTGGGCAGATTTAGTTGTGTTGGTTAAATAGGTCACTATTTATGAATAGAATTGCTTCAGATGTTTAAAATGGATTGGTAGGATAATAAAAGGAAGAAGCTCCAAAAAAAGGGTCAACAACACTCTCTGTTTCGCCTCATCCTTATTGGATCAGGGGCTGGAACTGAAGAAACAGTGTTGTCGCAACAAAAACACTAGTTTGCTTGACCATGCAATCCTTAGTGTACTGTTTTAATTTGCAGAAGTTAGTTATGGGTTCAGATCTCTGAAATGTGTCTTTGCATGATTGATGTACATGGTTTTCTTTCTGAATAAAGCTGTTGTTCATTCGTTTTATTGACAGTTAGATTAGATCAGCTAGGACTTTGATTATTTGTAAGACATTGTTGATTCGGTTAAATGTACATTGTGCAGGGCATCTCTACCACTCTCTCATGCGCCTAAGCTTCATCAAAGTCAGTTGTTCCATCTCCTAGCTAGGTTCCTCATCTCACATATGTCCTCTTGCCCACATAACCCTACCTTTTTGTGCAATCATTGTTTCAGCCTTCTTTGAGCCAATTTAGCCATCTACACCTTCTCACCACTCCATCCACCAGTCCCTGGGCCACTACCAGACCCCTATCCTACCTCCATATCCATTCATGCATCTTCCCTCACTCACCCATCCTCCAAAATCCAATTTTTAAACATCTTGTAGAAATTTCTGAACATCCTGTAGAAATTCCTGAACATCCTGTAGAACCCCTGCAGACTTCCTGTAGAAGCTCACAAATGAGGTTTCTTGAGAGCCAAACTTTGTGAAACTCTCTGGAAGGGTGTTAGGGACTCCTTAGACCCTCTCTGAACCTTCCCGACCTCTTCCAAGCATTTCTCCTCCTTGATCCACCCCTGCACAGTCAAAGAACAGTGAAAGCATATGCATGATGAAACTGACAACTCAATCAAAAATACAAAAAGATGTTTTCTCCAAGTAGAGGTAGTCTAGACACATGTATTTTACCTTCATAGAAGTAATGGCATCTCTTCCAGTAGTTTGCATTCTCTCCTTTGCATCAGTAGGACTAGCTGGTAGAATTAGGGTTTGCTAGGGTTTGCGTTACTTTTTAGCTTTCAGTTCTTTCCGCAAATAGATTAGCTTCCTTTGAGTTAGCTTTCGTCCATCAGTTAAAAAATTTCTTCTAAGAGCTCATAGAAGTTGGCTTAAGCCCCTAGCAGGACTTGTGCCAACTGACCAAGTGACAGCTGCGGCAAGAGCTAGTACTTGTGCATACAGCATCGTCACTTCCAAGTTTGTTACAAACTACTGGGTTGATATAAGTAAAGAAGGGAGTCCAGGAGTTGCAGCATTATTGCTACAATACTGGAGCCCACCAAGAAGCAACTCAATTTTCTATGTATTTATCAAATAGAATTTTGCTCAGAACAAATAGTGGAAAAAACACTTGTGAGTTATGGAAAGGAAGGCCAACTTTAGTAAAAATATTAAATTCTTCTACACCAAATGGTACATATAAAGGAATGATGATAAATTGGGAAAGTATGAATCTTGTGAAAATAAGAGTATTTTTCTTGGATATTTATTCAAAATCAAAGGTTATAAGTTCTATAACAAGAGAACCAAAGAAGATCATTGAATTCATTAATGTCAGGGTAGATGAAGCCTTTCCAAAGTTATCAAAACCTTAGGAAAATGAAAAATGAGATGATGGTAAGTGTGTGTTTAAATATGCAAAACCAGAAGAGAATGATGAAGGAGAATAAGAATAAATTACCCATTAGAGGCATTAGAGGCACAAAACAACATCTAGATATGTATAAAAGAAACATCCTAAGAGCCAAATAATTGGAGATAGAGATATAGAAGTTCAAGCAAGAAGGAAATTCATAAGAAATCATAAAGAGGAAAACCTTGTTCTGTTGTCTCAAATAGAACCCAAAAACTTCAATCAAGCAAGTGAAAATACATTATAGGTTGGAAGTAATCGATGAAGTCATTAGAGAAATTTTGAGGTAAAAAATGGGCCTAAAAAAAAATGTACAACGAAAATCAAATTTATAAGAACCAATAAGATTCAATATGATGATGTCAACCATGGGAGATGATTCACCATTTTTGGAGAAAAAAGGTAGAAAGATAAAAACAATAAAAAAAACTACTTTCTCAACTCATATTTTCAACTTATGTCCCTATGATATTACTCAAATTTTTAGTGCAGAGAACTTGTTGGATGTAGAATTTTTTTTGTCATCCAAGGATAACCCATGTTGCATACTTTCGATGGACCCTACTACACGAAAAATGTGAAATACATGAAACAATGTGATTGCAGTCACGCTTTTTCATGTATTTCAAAGTTTTATGTAGTAGGATCCATCAAATGTATGGAACATGGGTAATCCTTGGATGAAAAAATAAATTTTGCATCCAACGAGTGTTCCCACCCAAAATTTGAGTAAAATCGTAGGGAAATAAGTTGAAAATATGAGTTGAAAAAGTAGTTTTTTATTTTCTCCCTCCAAAAATTCATGAGTTAATGTAATATTATATTATTATTTCCACTATTATTTTATAATTTTCCTTAGGAGGCACGTTTTAAACCTCAAAAAATTTTGCTAGTGGTTGGAGTAGATAGAGAAAAAAACACTTGGAAACTTTTCCCTAGACCAAAATACAAGAATTTCATTGGTACCAAGTAGGTATTTAAAAACAAGTTGAATAAAGAAGGATGAGTGGTAAGGAATAAAGCTAGGATGGTATGCAAAGGATATGATTAGGTTGAATACATTGACTTCAAATGAAATTTCCCCCTGTAGCTAGATTGGAAGCCATTAGAATATTCTTGGCATTTTCAAGTAATAGGAATTTAAATTTGATCGAATGGATGTCAAGTCAACATTTCTTAATGATGAACTAGAAGGGGAAGTATACATCGAAAAGCTAGAGGTTTTCAGCTTTATAAAATTGGATATCAAGTTTGCAGACTAAAGAAAGTGCTTTATGGGTTAAAACAAGCTCCAAAATCTTGGTATGCATGATTGGACAATACTATAATAACAGGGTTTTAAATGAGAAACAACAACAAAAAAACTTGTACTTTAGTTTTGATAATGAAAATATGATAACCAATGTTGTGAATGCATATGACATCATTTTTGGGAGTGATTTGGAACAAATGGGTCTATAGTTTGCTGAAGAAATTCAAAAGGAATTCGAAATGTTTATATTGGGAGAATTATCATTCTTTCTTGTCCTACAAGTCACTCAGTTAGAAAAAGGTATCTTCATTTCCCATTCCAAGTATCTAAAAGAAATTTTGAAAATGTTTGGTATGGAAGAGTGCAAGCCTATTAGCACACCCATGGTGATTGGATGTAAATTGAGTAAGAAAGATGAGTCCCTTAATGTAGATTAGACTATGTATGGGTATATGATTGGAAGCTTGTTATATTTAAATGCCTTAAGACATGATATAATGAAACTTGTAGGTCTTGTTGCTAGATTTAAATCAAACCCTAAAGAGAATTGTGTAAATGTAGTCAAAATTATTCTTGTTGCTAGATTTCAATCAAACCCTAAAGAGAACCATGTAAATGCAGTCAAATGGATTTTCAAATATCTATAAGGAACAATTGATAGTTGTTGATTCAAGAATGCCATTTTACAATACATAATTGAAAATTGACTTTACAACAGAAGATATTTTAATGCAAATAATCAGGTTGGATCATTATATTGTTTTTCATCCATCTTAATTATTTTAAAGTGGAAAATTTGGAGGAATCAACTCACATGACCTTTTTCATTAGCAGGACTCAGTTTGAAAAATTGGGGTTTGAAACCTTTTAGGAGAATTTTGAGGAATCAAATAATATTATTTAAGTGTAAAACTTTACTTCCCAAGTACAAAACATTTTTCATATTCTACACACAAATTCCATTAAACTAGCATAATAATCACCTAAATCGAATTCCATATGCAAATGTTATGCCTCTCAGAAGTTGACCTTCCTATTTTCACCACCATAATTTAAGAGGATGCAATGTCAGCCCCCATTATTCATGGAAAATGGGTTATTCATGTGATTATGATGAAGAAGGCTCTAGAAGAGTCCCTATTGTAACTGTGGGTTGAGAGTTGAGGGCGTTAATCCTAACCATTAATAAGCTATTGGGTTGTATTATAATTAGGCCACAAGGAGGAAACCGGGTCCCATTATTTTCAAGTGCATTTGTTCCGTAGATCAGAAAAATAGTTGAGACGAATATGGGATAAAGCACACATAGAGGATTTGTGCACTGTAATAGCCCATGCGCCACAATATGCCATATTTCTTTGTACTCATAGCCATTTTCTATTCATGGATAAAGAAAACCTTCTAGTTGGATTTTCTCACAAAAGGGATTCCCGTTGTATACCTTTTGTCATATCATAATTTGTGATTTTATATTTCAATGTTTTATATTTTCTACATAATTTTAATTTTCATGCATACATAATTAACAATAATCTACAAATCCATAAATCTAAAGAAAAATAAAACCTAATAGTGTAGATTTCGTATTTTTAAATATAGCTTTATCTGTTTTGTTTTGATGAACTGTTTAGTGGAATATCCACGACACTTTATAAATCAACAACCAAAATCTCCAAAATAATTTATTAGTAGAACTAGTCTCTCTAATAGGCTTTGTGGCACACTTCTTATTGGAAGGTGAACCAAAAACACTTACCAATTTTTATAGTTAAGTTGGCAACACCTTCCCAAGGATTCTACCAACCAATGCAATCCTTGCTCTTTGTACCTGAAAGTGTCATAATAAGATTTTTTGTAGCTTTTCTCATACATTCTCCAACTTTAAATGATGTTATAACTTTAGAATCATTATTTAAAACATCATAGGTAACTGATTATAATCGTGGATGATTCTTGGCATTCAAGATCCTTCTCCTTCTTCAAGTGACTTTAGTGGGTAGTATTTTATCCTTTAGAGCATCCATCTACCTACATTCTTGTCTTCTACAATTTTCTCCATGTCAATTTGTTCAATATCTAGTGCCTCGTCATTTTCTTCTTTATTTTCCTTATATAATTTATCCTAAGCCTCTTCCAAGCACTCCATTGAAAAAATAAGTTGAGATTCCATTTCTTCAAGCCCCCCTTACTTAATTTTTCTCTCTTGAAGAATCCCTAGTGCCATCAGAATTTTCTTCATGAAACTATAAATCTTGAGTTGTTTTCTCATGTACTTTCTATAAGGATTACAATACTCTGTGTTATTCACCTAGATATCCATTTGTTTATCAATATCTACAAATGGTAGTGGGAACTTGTAACAACCAAATATAACAATTTTCTAAATAAATTTGTCACTTTCATGGATGAATAGTAACTCACATTCTATGGATTCACCACATTATGAACAAGATGACTTTTTGAAATCATATCTCCACAAACATTGCAACGCTCTAATTTCTGTATACAATTAGCATGGTGTAAATCAAAGTTAAAAGTTGAAAATTCTTTGTCACAATGAGAAAAAATATCAGTGTCATCGATATTTGAGGGTGTCACCATTGCTAGAGATCGGGAGTCCTTTAATCAAATACCAAGATTTGTCTTCATGGGGTCCACTACAATTTTTGTTGTTTTTCTCAAAGAATTATTTAATAAGGCTCGTAAGAATTAAAATGGGGGTTGATTAATTTAATCATTTGTTCATTTCATGATATATGGTATGGTGGACCCAAAACTGGCATGAGCTGACAAGAATCAAAGAAATCACATTCAAAATTTTCTTTTAGCCATGAGTCAATATTCAAGGTTGAGTTATGCCACTGGATAAAATTGGATGCCCTATTTTGCATTGAAAATATAAATTATTAACCACTTTGACCATTGTAGACTTCCGACAATCAATTTTAGCTTACTGTCAAAAAATATCCTTTGTAGCCTTGACCTTAGGCCAAAAACACGGTCCCCATACTACTCAAACATATCAGCTTTGGCTATAGCTTCAATTGTTGTTTCGAGTATGTCCTTTCTCCTACTATAAAGGACCATATCTGTGGAATGTTTTCCTTATAATTCCATAAGGAGCCAAACCCCAATCTCATTGACCAAGACAAAAAAAAGGAAAACCTCATACATGTAGTTTCAAATCTACTTCTCTCCTACTATAAAGGACCATATCTGTGGAATATTTTCCTTATAATTCCATAAGGAGCCAAACCCCAATATCATTGACCAAGACAAAAAAAAAAGGAAAACCTCATACATGTAGTTTCAAATCTACTTCTCTCCTACACTTGTGGTGAATTTTTTTTTGGCTGTTTATAAATTTTGATTTGTTTCTAGTCATATGTTTCTCTTGTGTATGTGCACACAAGATCATTCTTCATTTAAATGAGATAAATCATGTAAACAACAAGGGATTTAAAATATTTAGGTCTCTTTTTTTCTCTAACTAGTAGAGTTTCTCAATTCTAAGCCTGGAAATTATCTAAATTCATAGAGTCATGACAAGAATGAGGAGGAAGGACTTGTTGTTGTGCAAAGGAGTGAGGTCATGGAATTATAGGAAATTTTTGGATAACCTTATCCTTTATTTGGTTGAAACCCTAGTCAAGGAAGGCTTTTGATTGATGGAACTTGATTCTGCTCATGTGATTAGTTGAAATGACGGGCAGAAAACCTGTAGAGCCTGAATCCTGGAAGATAATTTAATTTAGAGTTGGGGAATCAATAGTAAAGGGTGTTGGGGTTCTTTCGAGAGATGATGATTGAAGCTTCTTCCTTCACTTAGATCTATCAGGAGGGGAAGCTAAGAGAGGTGGCTACCCTAGAATCTCGGAAGGCTGGAACCCCAGCTTGTTGAGAGAATGATTTATTAAAGGGCTTTGGGTTTGAGGGTTGCCTTTTACTAAGTAAAACCAAGTGTGAACCTAGTCGCTGAGATTAATCTCTTGCTCTCCGTAAACCAGACATATGGTGATTTATCGTCAGGTGAAGATGACGTTAGCATGACATCATGAAGGACACATGGCAAGAAATTTGGGAGTTTCAGGTACCCAAGAGAGCCACATATGGGTGACATGTGGACCTCTCGCATGTCAACATGTGGTGCGGAAGACGTCAACATGACATTACCTAGGAAATGGTCAGACCCTAGAGGTTAGAAACCTCGTAAATGAGGATGTGTAAATGTCCTAGGGAACTGCAGGTACCAAGGATCATCTGTTGATGACACACTGGTTGATGGAGAACTCCTCTGTCACTTGGGGCCATCAACTCAGGAGTGTTATGATATAGGTGTTGGAGTTGTGGAGCCAATAGGGACACTGGTGGATAGTGCGTGGAGGGTTACACGACACCTTTGGATACTAGAAGCCCATAACCATTGCAGAAAGTAATATTGAAAGAGGTGGGGTAATGATATGGAGAGAGAATGGGTATCTGAACCCACACCAATGTGACAAGCCATTGGCAGAGAGATCACCTTCACTATGGAGTCATGACACGTCAAATATAAGTTCAGATTCCAAGGATACCTCAACTTGAGAGTTCGAGATGTTTTGTGGATCCCATAGTTGTGACATGTCAACCAGAAGGTCAGATTCCAAGGGGGGCTCAACTTGAGATCTTAGGATGATATGAGGCTCCCATAGTCGTGACACACTTTCCGGATGGTTGCTATTCCAGAGGGGATTTCGCATCTAAGTAGTAAAAGAAGAAAAAATCATTACTCCATTCCTCAAATGTGAATAAAAGGGTTCAGGTACATTATGGAGTGGTATCAGAGCATACAGGTTCAATACTTAGACTAGATGTGTTCAGTCATGGGAAGTGGGGATTTTTTTTATTAAGTAATTATAAGGTATTGAGTCAATCTAGACTATCCTTGTTATTTGTTAATGAAATTGTGCTAAGATAAGCTAGCAGATGGCTAACAACTCGGTGGGAGCAAGATTATGGTTATGAATACATTGTTATCAGTAATTATGTACCAATTTCACAATTGAATGAATGTTTCATATGATTTGTAAATGGATTGTACATTAACATGGTTGTTACCATAGGAACCCCATGATGAATACATGAATGCAAGATAATGACCCTAATTTTGTGTTTAATTATTGTTTTAAAATTTATAACAATGCGTGTGATTGATAGCACATCACAATAATCATAATATAGAAAATATATAGTCATTAGGACCAAAATGGTTGAATATAGTTCCGATCAGTTCTAGCATGGAAGTGATGGAGTAAGATACAATGAAGAAGATATATTAGTTGGGAAAGGGGGAGGGAATCACTCCCTGGATCAGATGGACACCTTAAGAAGCCTTCAGGATGAGATGAGGATCTTTAAGTCCAATAATGAGAAGCTAGTAAGAGCCCAATAAAGGCAAGATGAGATCAATGCAGTGATCATGCAAAGTATCTCAGACTCGCAAAGGAAAAGGTAATCTTAAATGAGGACCAATCATAGAGACAGAAAAATCCCTTGTGAATCAAAAGAAAACACCAATGGAGAAAATGGTGGAAGACCCAGAAAGAGGCTCAGGCAGGGAAGTGAGGACACTGTGCCAAGGGGAGAACTTTTGAGTACTACAAGAGGAAGGGCTAGAACACAAGTGCCTTTCTCAAGCAAATTGTCTAGTTTTGCTACCCGGAGATACCACCACTCTCACCATCACCATCACTAAGAGAGTAAGGAAAAGGAGCATATGCCTGAAGAATTTAAAAAGGCAAATACTACCACATTTGATGGGGATGCGAAGAAGGTAAAGCACATTGAAGAATGGCTGCTAGGGATGAATAGGTTATTTAGAATACATGATTACTCTGAGAATATGAAAGTTAGCCGCCTCTTACATATTAAAAGGAAAAGTTGACATCTAGTGGGAGGACATGAAGAATACTAGAGCCATTACCGAGAATGAGTTGACATGGGAGGAGTTTGAGAAGCTCTTCAGAGACCAATACCTATCTTAACACTACTATGACAATAAGGAAAATGATTTCTATGAACTCAAAATGGGTCAGATGACCAATGATGAATACGTCACCAAGTTTTTAGGACTACTAAGGTATGTACCATAAATTAAGGATGAGAAGGTTAATATTAAGAGGTTCATCAATGAGCTACCTATGGTATTTAGAGATAAAATTTAATTGTTGGAATCCTAGACCCTGAAGGATGTGATTAAGAAGTTAGAACATTTCTATGAATCAAAAAGGAATAGGCCTGAGATTAAAAGTAATTGTCCAGCCAAAAACACCACTGGAAAAAATAGGAATTGGTCCATGAAGAACCCAAAACAAAAAGAGGGGAAACCCCCAACTTAGACAAGAGAGTCTCAACAGAAGGCCAACATTGTCGTTAAGAGAAATGAGCAGCAACCAGTGCCAGCACAACCCAAGATCAAAGGTCGAGAACAACTCAAGTATTGGACATGTGGTGGTAACCACAGATGAATGAATTGTCCACATCAACAGGGTGTCAGACCCAAGATCTACAATGCTCAAGAGGTAAGCATGTGGGTGAAGTAGCCCGGATTATGCCAAAGGTTTACACAACATTGGATAACCACCAAGCATACCACTAGGCATCCATCAATGAGATGGAAGGTAAGCTACAAGAACAAGTTGTTTCTATTTTAATTGATCCAAGTTCTAATTACAGATATGTCAGCCCTAAACTTGTTTAAAAGTGTGGAATAGACAAGGAATTGCATAGGGAACCATTGTTGGTTAAATCGGCAACAAGGACAAGGAGAAGAATCATCCATTGGGTGAAGTCGTGTGTATTTGAAATCAATTTCATTCTCACGAAATTCTAATTGAATGTGATATCATTGGGTGGGTATGACATATTTCTGGGCGTGGACTGGATATACATACACCAAACCAAGGTAGATTGCTATGAAAAGGAAATAGAATGTCTAGATGAGAAAGGAACGAAAAGAGTATTGAAAGGCAAGAAAAAACCCATATCAGTGAGCTTGATGACTACTCTGCAAGCCAAACGTAACAACAAGAAGGGACGTACGTTGTTTACAGTACAAGTTTCCAAGAACGAGGGAGTTGTTATAACAACATAAGATGAGGAAGCTGAATTGTTTCAAAGGTACCCTATTTTGCAACACTATGTGGATGTCTTTCCAATGGAGGTTCCTAGATTGCCTCCTCATAGAAAGAAATTTTTTTCTATAGACTTGGTACCTAGAGAAACACCAACATCTAAGGCTCCATATAGAATGAACACCCCAGAGTTGGTTGAGCTAAAACTGCATCTGAAGGAAATGCTTTACAAAGGATACATAAGGTCAAGTGTGTCTCCTTGGGGATCACCAGTATTGTTTGTAAAGAGTGAATATGGAACCCTAAGATTAGGAATTGATAACAAAAAAATGAACAAGGTAACCATCAAGAACAGGTACCCATTAGCAAGAATTGATGATCTCTTTGATCAATTAAGGGGGGCAACAACTTTCTCCAAAATTGACTTGAGGTCAGGTTACCATCAAGTAAGAATCAAGGAGGAGGACATTCATAAGATCGATTTTAGAACAAGATATGGGAACTATGAATTTGTAGTGGTACCCTTTGGGCTTAATAATGCCCCTACCACATTCATGTGCCTGATGAACAAAGTGTTACAACCGTACTTGGAAAAGTTTGTCACTGTATTCGTTGATGACATATTGGTATGTTCAAAAACAGAAGAAGAACATGAGCCACACTTGGCGGTCGTGTTACAATTGATCAGAGAACATAATCTCTATTCAAATCTTGGTAAGGGTGACTTCATCTAGTCATAGGTATACTACTTAGCGAACATCGTCTCCAAGGAAGGAATATCGATTAATGTTGATAAGATCAAATCCATAAGGGAATGGCCAACTCCAAGGAATGTGGATGAGATCAAATCATTCATGGGATTGGTAGGATATTATAGGAGATTTATTCAGGATTTCTCGAAAATAGGACATCCCATTACAATCTTATAGAGAAAAGGGAAAATATTTAAGTGGACTGCACAATGCATAAAAATATTTGAGCAGTTAAATGAATTTCTCACCAGCGCACTCGTAATGAGAATCACAAATCCTGACAAGGATTTCGTAGTATGTACCGATGCATGCAAAGACGGAATCACTAGAGTCTTAATGTAGGAAGGGAATGGTGTGTGCTATGATTCCAAAAAATTAAATAAACATGAGGAAAATTACCTGACACATGATTTAGAATTGGTTTCCATCATTCATGTTTTAAAAATGTGGAGGCACCACCTCCTTGGTTAGAAGTTCACGCTCATGTCAGACCATAGTGGGCTCAAATATTTGTTTGGACAACCAAAACTGAATGCTAGGAAAGCCAGATGGTTGGCCATGTTCAGTGAGTTTGACTTTGATATTAAGTATATAAAGGGCAAGGAAAACAAAGTTGTTGATCCCTTGAGCACGAGAATCCAAGTGAATCACTTGGCAATTATGAGCTCATATGTAACAAATATCGAAGAAAGGATTGAAAGCACTGGACAAAAGGATGAAACATACCATCACGTAAAGGAAAGGTTGTGGCAAGGTGGTGAGGATGGAGAATACAACCTCACTAAGGATGGATTATTTAGATTCAAAGGAAGAATCTATGTGCCTAATAGTGATGAAGTAAAAAGATTGATGATGAGAGAATTCCATGTTAAGCCCTATTCAGGCCACTCGAGGTATCAAAACACCCTTAAAACCATTAAAATATAATACCACTAGCCAAATATGAAGAATTAACTGAAATACTTCGTGGAAAAATGCATGGAATGTCAACAAGTAAAGGTTGAATGAAAGAACCTGATAGGATTGTTACAACCTATGTCTATTTCAAAATAGAAGTGGGAGGTACTCTATAGATTTCATTACATGATTACGTAAAACAACTAAGAAACATGATGAAATCATCGTAGTCGTGGATAATAGTAGAAAGGTAGCTCATTTCGTGGCAATCAAATCCACCAAATATGCTTGTGATATAGCACAAATTTTCATAAAAGAGATTGAGAGGCTACATGGCATCCCCAAGAAGATTGTGTCAGACAAAGATTCTAGATTTTCTTCTATGTTTGGAAGGAAATGTTTTCAAGTTTGGGAATAAAATTAGAATTCAGTATTTCCTATCATCCACAAATAGAGAGGACCAACCAAATCCTTAAGGACATGTTGAGGATGTATGTGATGCATCAACCCAAGAAATGGAAAGAGTATCTTCCGCTTGTTTAATTTGAATAAAACAATGGGCACCAAGAATCCATAAAGATGATCCCCTTTGAAGCATTATATGGCAGGAGATATAGTACTTCAATTGGCTGGAGTGATCTAGTTAATAGGGTCCATCTAGGACCCAATATGCCTAAAGACATGGAACATCAAGTTCATATCATAAGGAAAAATTTGAAAGTGACACAAGATAGACATAAAATCTATGCAGATCAACATAGGGTTCAAAAAGAGTTCCAAGTTGGAGAACACATTTATTTGATAATTAAGCCCAAGAAGAGTTCCCTTAGGATGGGGACATGTGCCAAGCTAGCACCACGATATTGTGGGCTATTTGAAATCCTTGAAAGGATAGGATTAGTAGCATTAAGGCTGGATTTACCTCCATAAGTTAGAGTTCATGATGTTTTCCATGTTTATTTACTTAAAAAGTGTGTACAAGATTCTAATCATGTGATTGATTGATCTATGATACAGCTATAACCACAAGGGGAGTTCCCATGAGAGCTAATATGCGTTCTGGACCCAAGGAGTCTCATGCTCTAGAACCGAGCCATAAAGAAATTCAAGGTATTGTGGAAGCACTTTGGGCTAGAGGAGGCCACATGGGTAATGGTTGATGCCATGAAAGTTGATTATCCCTTCTTTGGTAGTTAAAGAAAGTATGTATAATTTTAAATATTGTATACAGTTGTGTGTATAATGCTCCACAAAACAATATGTGTTGCGTTTTGATTATATGTTGCATATGGTAAATTGAACATTGAGGATGGTGTTCCCTCAGGGGGGAGGGTACTATGATAGCCCCACCCAAAGTCCTCGTACAACATGCATTGCAAATGTATTGTAAATATTTTACAACATTTGAAATATAAAAAAAATGGGACTAAGTCAATGGACATGGATTCCAAAGTTTCTTGTGTAGAGAAGAAACCCGAAATGAAAGACAACCATTAAAGGCTAGCTAGTGCATGAATTAATGAAGCAGATATTGAAATTAAATGAGTTGAAATGTTAGGAAACCAGCTTACAAAAAGATAAAAAGATAGATCAACGCCTTAGAATTCAGCCTCTTCGAGGGGGAAACCTCCTTTACATTACACAAATGAACAATTCTTGGATGATTCAAATGACTAAACCTCCCTTCTATATATAGGAGTCTAAGGGGTCATAATATAATCAAGCCGACATAACAGTAATAACATAAGGGCACAAAAATAACAATAGTGGGTTTCTATGGGGCATACTAATAACAATATGGGCACAATAGGGGCACAGTACTAACAATAAGGGATACAATGACAATAGTAATGGGGGAATCACTAGTATTATAGGGGCCTAACATGCCCCTCTCATTTCGAAAAGCGTTTTCCTCAATGCTTGAGTAGTTTTGGATGCTTCTGTATAAAATTCTCATCCTCCCATGTGGAATCTTTAGTAGATAAGTTCTTCCACTTGATGAGATACTACGAAATTGATCGATTTCGTAGTTGTTGAGTTCTTGTTTCTATGACTACTTCCAGTTCCAATATGATTTTTCCTTCCTCATCAAAATCTAGCAATATTGTTTGAACTGGGAGCTTGTCACCTATAACCTTCTTTAAACATGAAACATGGAAAACTGGGTGCACTTGGGAAGCTGCAAGAAGCTCCAATTTGTATGCCATAGTACCAATCTTTTGTAACACTTTGTACGGACCATAATACTTTGGTGATAATTTATTATCCTTCTTAGCTTGCTTGAGGGAAATTTATTTATATGGTTGTAGCCGTAGGAATACCCAGACACCTACATCAAAACTTCTTTCATTGCGATGTTGATCTGCTTGTTGTTTCATTCTATTATGCGCCAACGTGAGGTTATCCTTTAAGAGTTGGAGATTCACTTGTTGTTGATGTTCGATGTGATGTTCCACTACTTGAACATTATAATTTTCTCTTAAATATGATGTGATGGATGGTGGATGGTATCCATAAAGTGCCATAAATGGGGTCATTTGTGCTGCAGTATGGAAGGAAGTGTTATACCACCATTCAGCCAGAGGCAACCATTTGACCCATTGTGTTTGTTTATCAAATACAAAGCAATGAAGATATCCTTCCAAACATTTGTTTACTATCCCAGTTTTCCCATCAAATTGAGGATGATAAGATGAGCTATGAGCTAACTGAGTACCGAGACAAGAAAATAATTCTGTCCAAAAATTTCCAGTGAAAATGGAATCTCTGTCGCTTACAATAATCTTTGGGTTTCCATGTAGCTTTTGAATTGTTTCCATAAATGTAGTAGAAATTGTACTGGCTTTAAATGGATGCGATATTGCACAAAAGTGTGCATACTTGGTAAGTTTTTCAACTACCACCATGATGACACTCTTTCCCACCATGATAAAATCCATTGAAACATCCTCCCAACGTTGGCTTGGAATGGATAAAGGTTGTAATAAACCTGGGGTCTTAATTGTTTCAACTTTATTTTGTTGGCAAACCAAACATTCAGCCACAAACTTCTGAATATCCAATTTAAGGCCATCCCAAAAGAAATCCTTCTTAAAACTATGGTAAGTTTTTAAAAATCCTAAGTGCCCTCCTAAGGGAGAAGTGTGCAATTCCATAAGAATCTTTTGTTTGAGTTGGGAATTCTTACATAGGTATAAGTGATCTTTGTACCATAATGAATCATTTTTCTAGCTAAATGTATCAGATGTACTAGGATCTTGTTGTATCTTTTGAATGAGTGCCCACACTTCTTCATCATTCTTCCATTCCTCCATTGCTTTGTTTATTCAATCTGGTTGGATAATAGAAATGGCGCACAACAATGCTTCCACATCCTCATCCTTACTTAAGAGTGCATCAGCCACAACATTTTTCTTCACTTTTTTGTAGATGATTTCAAAGTCATAACCCAACATCTTTGTGACCCATTTTTGTTGTTCTTTAGAGGATAGTCTTTGTTCTAAAAAATATTTAAGACTATCATGATCTGTTTTTACCTTGAAGTATCTTCCCATTAGGTAGGATTGCCATTTCTTAAGTGCATGTAGTATTTCCAACATTTCCTTCTCATAAATAGCTTTGTGTAAATACTTTCCCTTGATTGGATGACTTTAGAAAGCAATGGGTCTTTCATCTTGCATTAAAACCGCACCAATTCCATTTCTTGAAGCATCACATTCCATAATAAAGGTTTTTGTGAAGTCCGGTGTAGCTAAGACCGATTCTTGGCAAATTGCCTCTTTAAGATGTTTGAAGGCCTTTGTTGCTTCTGACGTCCATGAAAATGCATCTTTCTTCAATAATGTTGTTAGAGGTGGTGCTATTCTCCCATAATTCTTAAAAAACTTGCGATAATACCCTATCAACCCTAGAAATCCTTGCAGATGCTTTATGGATGTGGGGATTTTCCATTCCTTAATGGCTTTAATTTTGATAAGGTCTACCTTAATACCTTCATGAGATATAATATGACCCAGATATTCCACCTCTTGTACTCCAAAGAAACATTTAGAGATTTTTGCATATAATTGTTTCTCCTCCAATAGTTTGAGCACCTTGTCAACATGTTCAACATGATCCTTCCAAGACTTGCTATAGATTAGTATATCATCAAAAAATATTAACACAAATTTTCTAAGGAAGGGTTTGAAAATGGAATTCATCAAACCTTGAAATGTAGAAGGTGCATTGGTAAGGCAAAAAGGCACGACCAAAAATTTGTAATGACCCTCATGAGTTCTAAATGTTTTTTTTGGAATGTCTTCAGTCTTCATTCTGATTTTATGATATCCAGAATGAATATCCAACTTGGTGAAGTAAATTGATCCATGCAATTCATCCAATAATTCATCAATGACAGGAATGGGAAATTTAGCTTTAATAGTGAGCTTGTTGAGGTTCCTATAATCCGGACACATGCGCCATGATCCATCCTTCTTGTGCACCAATACTACTAGAGCAGAGAAAGAACTTTGACTAGGTCGAATTATACCAGCCTCTAGCATTTCTGCAACCATACGTTCGATTTCACTCTTTTGGGCATAGGGATATCTGTAAGGCCTGATGTTTGGAGGAACACTTCCTGGAATAAAATGAATAGCATGATCATGATCACGAATAGGTGGGAGACCTTTGGGAGTCTCAAATACCTTGGAATGATTGTCCAAGACCTTTTGGAGATCTAGAGAAATAGATGATTTCGATGCGGGAACCTCTAGCGAACATAATTGTGAAATTACACCTCGTTGTTCCTTCTTTAGAAGCTTTGTCATACAATTAGAGCTAATTATCTTTCTCGATTTCCCTATAATACTCCTTAATTCAACTTCCTTTCCTTCTGCACAAAATTTCATGAAAAGTTCTTGAAAATTAAAAGCTATTGTTCACAAGGATTGTAGCCATTAGACTCCTAGTACAACATCGGCACCACCCATTGGAATGGAAAGCATTGGGATATTCAATACATATTCTCCCATGGATAGCTTGATATTATGGCACTTTCCAGAGAAATTTATGGTTCCTCCACTTGCAACCATCACTTGAAACTCTGGTGCTGAATACAGGAAGCAATTCAATTCCTTTGTTATCTTACAATGGATAAAATTATGGGTACTTCACGAATCAATCAACATTATTACCTTTTTCTTCTTGATATGTCCTTCTATCTTGATAGTTTGAGGAGTGGTAATTCCAGCCAATGCATTACAAGATATGGTTGGATTCATTTCTTCTTTATCTAGGTTTTGTTCCTGTGGTATATCCTCTTGTTTTGACATTTCTTGTCCCTTTAATTCCTCCTCTTCACAATCTATGTAGAATAATTTATTCTTAGAACACTTATGACCTTTAGTGTACTTGCTATCACAACTATAACAAAGCCCTTTTGATCTTTTTCTTCCAATTGTTGTGGTGTCAACCTTGTAGGTTGTGGAAGGCTAGGGGCAACAACACTTCCATATTTATAGTTGTGAGTGGTAGGCTTCCTCGTTGCCATCATTTTGCTTTCCATTTTTCTTGCTAACCTGAATGCCTTCTCCAATGAATCAGGCTCCCAAAGGCGAACCTCATGTTGGATATTATCCTTTAAAGTCCATATGAACACATCAATCATATGCTCCTCTAGAATATCTTTTACCCTTATGTTCAATTTTTGGAAGTCCTCAATGTGCTCCATCATTGAACCCTTTTGTTTGAGATTTATCAATTGGCTAAAAAAGGTGTTTCTTTTTGTATCCTCATAATGTGCTAACATTTCTTCCGTAAAAATTGCCCAAGTGACAATTTGTTTACAAGAGCAAATCCATCGATACCATACAAACTGATTTGGTTCCAAATATAAAGTTGCAATATGTACCTTTTGTGTGTTTTGCACATTATGAAGATCGAAAAATTGCTCCATCTGTAGAATCCATGTTCTGGGATCCTTCCCATCAAACTTCCTCATATCAATTTTTGGAACATCGTGGGTCTTCAATCCAGCATTAGAGTCTATGAAATCATGATTAATATTTCTTTTGTTCTCATCATGAGTTTCCTTTACTACCCTTTCACCATTAGTGACCATTTCTTGTAGCAACTTATTCAAATTTATCTTCAATTCTTCCATCTTATCGTCCATGCCATTCATCTCAACGTCCATGCCATTCATCTTAGCTTCCATGCCTTCCATATTAGCTTCCATATTAAGATGCATTCCATTCATATTATTTTCCACGCCATTCGTCTTGGCTTCATTTACCTTTAGTGAGAATGAAATTTGTTGTACTTGGTCTTGTAATTTTGATATATCATGTTGCATTTCTTCCTCTTCTTCACGAGTCATGCTAGAGCTTTCAGGTTGCTTACTAGGTGTTTCCATTTTCTTTCTTTGGGGCATTAATTAATACTAATAATTCTTCACTATTCCCTTTGAATTCCTTCGAACTATTTTTTCAAACCAATCTTATGAAAAAATTTAAAAAAACTACACACCTTTTTTTTCACTTTGTAAGAGCTCGATACTGAATTTGTTGTATCTCTATAACTGCGATCTTGACTATCTAAAATTTCATCCTACAGTAGCCCTCTGAGTCCTATTTCTAACCATGCAAGTCTGATCAAGATTGGATTCTCTAAGGAATAGTTATGCCAAATCTCTCATGGTGACCTGATTATAAACTAGTTTAGTAGAGCGAACTTGTACGACGTGCCACGTGTCACTGTTTCAACCTTAGTACCTAAAACTGATATACATAAAACTAAAGGTTGTCCCCTCTCTGAAGTTTCTTACAAAATTTCAATCTAATGCTCAAAACCAAATTTATGGCGATTGTCCCTAGGTGACCTGTTTGGAATGTAATTCGAGGGTCTGCAAAAACCCTAACTTCCTCAGACTATATTGCCGAAAATATAGCGTGACAAGATCTAAAATTTGGAGCCAAGGTTTAGACCGATTTCTTCTCAAATGGGTTTTTGTTTTAGCTTCTTAAACTTCATAGCAAAATAGTTATCGCAAAACTTTCACGATGACCTGTTTTAGTTTAAATTCTAGAGCTTGCAAAAACCCTAACTTCCTCAGATCATATCTCCAAAAATATCGCAAGACAAGCTCTGAAATTCGAACCCGAGGTTCAGTGCGATTTCATCTCAAATGGATTTTTCTTTTCACTTCCGAAATGTCGCAGAAAAAGGTTACAGCAAAAATGCCACGATGACCTGTTTTAGTTTAAATTCTAGAGCTTGCAAAAACCCTAACTTCCTCAGATCATATCTCCAAAAATATCGCAAGACAAGCTCTGAAATTCGAACCCGAGGTTCAGTGCGATTTCATCTCAAATGGATTTTTCTTTTCACTTCCGAAATGTCGCAGAAAAAGGTTACAGCAAAAATGCCACGATGACCTATTTGGAGCAGCGAAACCGTAGAATCCAAAGCTCTGATATGAAATGTTAGGAAACCAGCTTACAAAAAGATAAAAAGATAGATCAACGCCTTAGAATTCGGCCTCTTCAAGGGGAAAGCTCCTTTACATTACACAAATGAACAATTCTTGGATGATTCAAATGACTAAACCTCCCTTCTCTATATAGGAGTCTAAGGGGTCATAATATAATCAAGCCGACATAACAGTAATAACATAAGGGCAAAAAAATAACAATAGTGGGTTTCTATGGGGCCTACTAATAACAATATGGGGAAAATAGGGGCACAATAATAACAATAAGGGATATAATAAAAATAGTAATTGGGATATCACTAGTATTATAGGGGCCTAACATGCAAGAGTAAGTATGCAAGACCATGTTGCTTGAGAAGAAACCACAAGAAAAAGGATAAAAAATTATGGAGGCACTGTGCACTGCAACTCAACGAGGATGAAATAGTAGTTGTGGCAACGAAAGAGGCCAATAAAATCTGGGGGTAGGAGGAGATATGAGAAAACAAAAGGCACATTCAGAGAAGAGGAGGAGATAAAGAGACATACAAATAGTGGTATCAAGGGGAAGATTCAACAAGATCTTCCTATAGGCAACACTGAAGAAAATAAAAGAGAAGGGGATTAGCTCTCGATGCATAGATGTTGTGGTTTGAGTTTCTAGTCTCTGGAGACTTGGAAGAGCTTGGGGTTCCTGGAGGCTATGCTAAGAGATAGAGGTATCTAGAGCCCTTTAATAGCTTGGGTCCCTAGAGGTTGTGGGTTGGGATGGAATCTCTGGAGCCCTGTAACAGCTTGGGTCCCCTGATGACTATGGGTTAAGATATTAGAATCTATAGCCTGGTAACATATTAGGAAGTGACCATCCTAGAGCAGAAGTAGAGGAAGATCGGAATGGATACTTGTGGTTACTTCCCTAATGGTACAATGGATTTTGGACTCCCTAGAAAGGGGTGAATAATTGTTTGTGCACTTGGGGGTGAGGTCGGGCACCTCTAGACTCTTAGTATCATCCCAAAAAGCAACTTTCTGTTGGTGGGATTGAGAAAGGAATTCTTCTGGAGTCTCTGGTTCAACGACAGTTTGTGTTCCAGTCCTAGAAGAAATCATCCCCCCAGACTCTAGAATCAGACTCAAGGGTGACAATGGAAAGTAAGCGTCACAACAACTTTCTACAATTGGGTGGAAAGTCCTTGTCCTAGACTCAGTTTTCCTACAAAGTTCAAAGATAAGTATTTGTGTATGTTGTTTATATTCTAATGAATCAAGTCATTGTGTTGTAAATAATGGTTCTGGATTCAAGGATTGCATTGTGTTGCTTATGCTTACATATGTGGTACATCTATGTGGTGATGTATGAATGACATGTGTGTGTGTGTGTGTTGAATATATAAATGCATGTGTGTGAAATCTGAAAGAAAAAATGTGTGTAATGATTGTTACTGGTAGACACAAAACATCTGATGCATAAGAAGCATGAAAAACAACATGATAGCAAAGAGTAAGCCACAATGTTGTGCTAAGCTTGCATCTACATACATGTTTAGTAGTGTTAGAAGCAACATATAAATAACTTATTAAGGAAGATATAAAACTCGTTACATATCATGGTCGAGCCATGAGAGTTTGGATTAAACTTGAAAGATAGTTGGTTTTGAGACCCTTTTATTAATATGAAGATTACATGGAAGACCCTCTCTATAGTAGGGTCTGTATTCACTTGTTTCATTTGTTTTCCAAGTTACAAGTTGCTGTGGTGCAGGGAAAGCAATGCATTAACGCTAAGGGATTTTTCCCCTTAGGCCAGTCGAGCCACCGGCATTGCCTAAATGGAATTCAACCTAGCATTCTCAACAATCTGGATAGATATTATTGGTGTCTTAGGTTGGTTGCCAAAGCACCCAAAGGCTCCGTGTAGCACCGTGGAGTTGTTTTCAGGCTTGACATAGGGTCTGGTACCATTGGCATGTGGCAAGAGAGGTAGGGTATCATTCCCTCCCAGTGGGAAGGGAAGACTTGCGGGACAAGAACCCAATGGAGAATCTATCACCCAAGCTTAGGAGGGATAATGTCATATATCACTCTAAGCAACCAAGGGCATCATCCTAGAACTGTGAAGCATGTCTAGGATTCTACCATATCCATGAGATAGAGCCATAGTTTGCAAGACTGCCTCAAAGAATCCTGTGTAGAGGAAAATTTTGTGGCCGGGAAGGTTCCAGAGCTCTCAGTATAAGACATTGTGCGATGCAAAGTCAAGGTCCCTTGATCGAGTTATGATGGGAATGAGGAGGAAGGACCTTTTGGCCTTGTTGTGGTGCAAAAGAGTGAGGCCATGGACTTATAGGAAAGTTTTGGATAACCTTATCATTTGGATGGTTAAAACCTTAGTCAAGGAAATATTCTAATTGATGGAACCAAATTCCCTCACATGATTGGTAAGAATGATGGGCATAAAATTCGTATATCCTGAAGGCCAAAAGATAATTTAATTTAGAGTTGAGGACTCAAGGGTAAAATGCGATAGGGTTCTGTCAAGAGATGGTAACGAAAAATTCTTCCATCACTCATATCCTTTCATTAGGGGAATTTTGAGGTCTAAAATGGGCCTCCTAAGGAAATTATAAAATAATAGTGGAAATAATAAAATAAGATTAGATTACATCATCAAATTTTAGAGGGAAAAAAGAAAAAACTAATTTTCAACTCATATTTTCAGCTTAACTCCCTATTGGTTTACTCAAATTTTGAGCAGAAACACTCATTGGATGCAAAGTTTGATTCCTCATCCAAGGAGTACCCATGTTCCATAATTTTTATGGACCCTAGTACACGTGATTGGAATCACATTTTTTCATGTATTTCTCTTTTTTTGTGCAGCAGGGTCCATCAAAAGTATGCAACATGGGTACTCATTGGATGAACTAAATTTTTTATCCAACAAGTAATCCTGCTTGAAATTTGAGTAAAACATTAAGGAGATAAGTGGAAATTGCAAGTTGAAAAAGTTGTTTTATTATTTTATTATTTTTTAATATTTTTACTTTTTTACTCCAAAAATGGTGAATCATGCCCCATTGTTGACATCTTCATCTTGAATCCTATTGGTTCTTATAAAGTTTATTTTTGTTGTAAAATTTTCTTAGGAGGCCCATTTTAGACCTCAAAATTCCCCTAATTAGATGGGGAGCTGCGGGAGGTGGCCACCTCGGGAACCAAAAAAGTCGGAACCCCAGAGTGTGAGAGAATGATTTCTTAAAGGGCTTTGGGTTTGAGGGTTCCTGTTTACTAAGTAAAACCAAGTGTGAACCCAGTCACCAAGGGATATCTCGCTCTCCTTAAACCGAACCAATTGTGATTTATCTTCAGGTGGAGATGATTTCATCATGACGTCTTGAAGGACACATGGCAAGCAATTTGGAAGTTTTGGGTACTCAAGGGAGCCACATACAGATGACACATGGACCTCTCACAGTTTGAAACATGGTGTGGAATACCTCGGTATGACATCATTCGAGCAATGGTTAGACCTCGAAGGTCGGAAACCTCATAAATGTGGATGGATGAATGTCCCGGGGAACTACAGGAACTAGGGATCATCTGTTGATGGTGCATTGGTTGACGGATAAATATTCTTTCACTTGGGGTCGTCAACTTAGGAGTGCTTTGATATAGGCGTTGGGTTTGTGGGGTCACAGGACACTAACAGATAGTGTGTGGAGGTTTACGTGGCACCCTGGGATACCAAAATCCCATAACCATTGCTAAAATAAATACCATAAGAGTCGGGGTAATGGGATGGAGAGATAATGGGTAGTCGTACCCCCACCAACACAATAGGTGATTGGCGGAGAGATAGCCATTGTCACAGAGTCATAACACGTCAACCGAAAGGTCATATTCTGGGGGGGGCACTCAACTTGAGAGTTCACAACATTCTGAGGTCTCGGAGTAGTGACATGTCAGCTAGAAGGTCATATTCCAAGGGGGGCTCAACTCGAGAATTGGGATGATCTGATGGTCCCATAGTCATGACATGCTATCCGAATGGTCAGGACTCTAAAGGGGGTTCCAAATTACAAATTCGAGGTGTGTTGGGGTCCCATAGCCACACCGAATTAGTAAAAAAAATGCATTGCCCCATTCCTCGAATGTGAATCAAAGGGGTCAAGTACCTTACAAACTTCATCTCAATCATCTCTTTCTCAAACTCTTTCATCACTTATATTCCTCATGCCAACTGTTGTGGAATCTTTGTGGCTTCCCTCTGAATTCTTCAAATGACTATCCATACTCATTTTCATCTTCTCCTCTTCCTCTATGAGCTTTCTACTTCCCATTATGAACTGCAAATAACCTTTACAGTAATATATCACCTTCCTTCTACATACACCTCACCAATCTTCTCCTCTAAGCTCAGACTGTTGGCATCTTAGTCCCCTCCTTTGGAACCCCTTGAGCACTCTCTTCTCGTCTATGTTTCTCCACTCACATTTCCTCTTTCCATCACAACTATAATGTTGGCATTATGATACAGGTGTTGACCTTGAGGGAAACTCACTCAGATGATAGTTCACAGTACAACAGCAAAGGATTACAAATCAGACTCCAAATAATGAATAAAGAGAGGTATACGCAAGTTCACTTTGTCCAAGGAGCGTATACACACAGGTTAACAGAACAAAAGGAGCATATGATGTATACACGCACTTTCACAAGAGGAAAATTGCATACATGTTGGAAAACCAAGTTTTTGGTCCGAGGTATTTGGTCCAAGGTATTTTGATCCAAGGTATTGGTCCAAGGTATTTGGTCTGAGGTATTTGGTCCAAGGTATTGACCCTAGGTATTTGGTCCAAGGTATTGTTCCTAAGTAGTTTTGGTTCAAGGTATTGAGAAAGGCCTAAGAGTATATAAGGAGGAGAAGATCATTAGGCGAGGTGGGCAAGTATTTGAATATTTGATGAAGTGTGAGATCAAGTATGCAAGTTATGGGTTTCTGATGCTTTGTTGGATCTGAACTAAGGATGCACCTATGTGGTTGATGATGGATGATGCATCGAGATCATAAGACCTGAAATGTATTATCATTATGTGGTTTGATCATGGATAGTATATATATGAATCCTAACGCATGTTTTATTCTGAAAATGTTATGATCTGGGTATGACTGGATTCTAAAAGAGCTATGAAGTTTTTAAGTTAGTATTTGCATATCTGTATGTTGGTTCGCTTTGGTAAAAGTGCGTATACACACTAGTTTAGCTCGTTAGAGTAGCGTATACATTATGAAATATGATATTTGAATTTGCAGTTGGTTCTAGTGGTTGTTGCAGAGTTTTGGGTTCTGCTCTGTGTTCTGGTGACTATGTTTTGATGACAGTATTCTGAATGTTCAGATTGGTTGATTGTGATTTGCTTCAGTGATGATGGGCCTTCAGTGATTCAGTTGTGGGTGATTCAGAGATTGATGATTGAGTTTCAATGATTGGTTAATGTAGATGTATTTGATGGTTGTATTATAGTGGTGATTGATTTTGAGCTTCAATGTTGTTGATGGGTCTAGTATGAAAATTGGATGAAACGTGGCCTTCAGATTATGGTGTTGTGTTCCAGGAGTATCCAGTCTGAAAATTTATGAAACGTGGTCCCTGGAGGAAGAGAGAAGGTCGTAGCCTTTTGTAGGTTAGCGCCTACATATTGGTAAACATATCAGCTAGTACAAGAGCTAGAGGGTTGGAGCTCCCTTCCAGTAACAGATGGAAAACGAGTGAAGGTTGGAGCCTTCAGTAGGTCGGCACCTATGTACTAGTAAACAGATCGTTTAGTACAAGGGCTAGGGGGTTGTAGCTCCCTTCCAGTAGAAGTTGGAGAACGAGAGAAGGTTGTAGCCTTCTGCAGGTGGGTGCCTGCATACTGGTATGAGTCTGCACTAGTACAAGATTGTAAACAGGTTTTTCTTATATTAAAAGAAGACAACAGCAGGTGGTTTTTGTCTCGCATTGGGTTTCCACCTTAAATATTGGTGTTCATGTGTTTCTTATGTGTGATGGTTTGTTTTGTTATTACTGCACATGGTTACTGTTTATATGGCTAAAGAAGTATTGATGCACTGATTAGAGATCAACATATGACGAATTAACTGAATCATAAGTTTGTTGGATATACGCTGGTTTCCTCAAATACAGTTGTGTGTACACGTGAGTTACCTTCATTGAAGTAGCGTATATAAATAAAAATATGAAAAGAAAAAGTTATTGATTTGACTAATATTGATTCACCCCCCATCTCATTATTATTTCCAACAATTGGTATCAGAGCAGGTCCTTTGGTAGAAGCTTGATCGCTTGAAGGAGATCCATAGAACAATGGGAAAGAAGCTAAATAAGAAAGCGCCTCAGAAGAAGAAGGCATCTCAAAGGAATAGCGACATCAGGAGAGACAATTGGTTGTTAGGTGGAAGAAAGTACTCAGATTCGGAATCACCTCAGATTGAAGATGGACAAGCTAGTGAAGCATCAGGTACAAATGTTTGGTCTTCTTGTGATACTTTTCTTTGTTCATTAAATATTGGAGATATTGGAAGTGATCGTGAAAGAAACATAGAGATAGAAGTTAAAAGACTCGCGGATAAAATCAGAGATCAACAAGATCTATTTAACAAAAGGGAGTGTGCCTTCAAAGAAGAAGTTACCAGATTAAAAGCTCAGCTAGAGGAAGGAAACAAAGTAGGGAAGCAGTACAAGGAAAAGAAAGATCAGTGTCAAAAGCTGCAGGTTGAAGTGACATCATTAAGAAATGAAATAAATGATCAGAGTATAATAATAAAAATACTTAAAGATAGATCCATTTACTATGTAAGTCTTGAAGTTAAGATCCTCTCTCTAAAAGAAGATCTAGAAAATAAGCAGAATGAAGAACCACCTCAAGCAGATGAAGAACAAGAAAATGAGATTCTCAAATTAAGGCAACAAGTGGAAGAAGGAAGAAAGGCTAAAGAAATCTTGAAGAAGAAATATCTAGAAAAGGAAGAGCAATATTGGGTTGAGGTAAATATCTTAAAAGGTAAATTAGAAGAAAAGGATACACTGTTACGATTTCAAGACAGCACTAAGATTTTGGATAATATTCTTAGTAGTCAAAGGTCTCCTACCATCAAAACTCGTCTTGTTTTTCATGAACCTGTTGAAGGAGAATTTGGATCACAAGGTGAGGCAAGGAACTCTAATGAAAAATATAAAATTCTCAACAAGGAGATGAGAGGTCAACCCCATCAACAACCAAGGAAATAAAGCCTTCAAAGAAAATCTTTTACTCCTAACTATGGAAGTGATAGTATTTTATTTCCTCCAATGAATAATGTTGAATGTTTTATATGTCATAATTTTGGACATGTTGTAGTGAGATGCAGAAGTAGAATGGTTCAAGACCGTCACACAGAAAGATCATTAGCTTCCAGGTACTTTAAGGGATATTGTTTTTCTTGCAATATGTTTGGTCACAAAGCCATTGACTGCTATAGAAGGAATATGAAACATGTAAGATGTTATGCTTGTAACAAGTTTGGAAATATAGCAAAGGAATGCATGAGCAAATTTTAGCCACCATACCAAAGGGAGAAAACATCATCACACTCGAAGATATGGAAGAAAAAGGAAGTACAGTCAGAAAGATGTGGCATAACAGAGTATACAGACATAACAGACTCAGAGGGAGCTGAAAGTGTGAAACTTCATAATTTCAATTCTCATATGCAATTAACATGAAGACAAGTTGTGTATATACGCAAGTTCAAAGCTGCACAGTCACGTATATGGGGTTTTGAGGAAAAAGTAGTGGGGCAGACTTAGGAAAAAGGGGTCTGATATGGTTCAGTCAATTATCAAATATCTGTTTTGTTCTAATTGATGATGACTACAATCTGTGGATGTTATTTAGAAGTGCTTTTGATCCTCATAGTTGTTGATAACTTGATGTATATTTGATTGATTACGATGCTTTGATACTTCTTATTGATATATACAATGATCAGATATGACAGTGAACAGGTGGAACAGGTTCAGGGGGAGAACATTCTATGCTTCTAATAAAGCATTGTTGGCATTATGTTATGTCTTTGGTACTTAATCAATGATGATGATGCTTATGTGGCTAAAGTGTTTAAATGATACATCTTGCTATGTGACGGTTATGAGTTTCCCATGATGAAATCTCAGATGATACTTGTATTGCTTGGGGTTACATAGCTGTTATTCAGATTAGATTTATGGATGATTGTGGATGACTTTTTGATGATATTCATAAGGACAAGGAGAAGTACAAAGCTTGAGTACACAACTTCATTATTTGATGATGAGCCACTCATTTTTTTTATATGTTGTTGTCATCATGCCTTCAAAGATGCAGTTATGACGCGGGATTCTTATAGTTCTTGTCTCTCACATGGTTGAGGATTGTTGTTGTTGATGATATCAAGAAATCTTGACAAATGACCATGAGCTCATGATTTGCTAGATACATATTGCTATCTCTTTGATGGATATACAATATGTTGGATACATGGATGATTACTTAAGTTGCATATTGATAAATATAATTGGTTGGCCAACAGAATGGTGTTATTGTAGGTCACATAAAGACATAGTTATTTGAAGACATGGATATTCGAAGACATGGCTTACTTAGACACATAACGATGATGAGTTCTTACCTTATGATAATGGGTTGATACTCACATATGTTGATTATCATGGTTGATGCTTATCAGATGTGCGATGTTCCCTAGTGATGATACATGGTTGATATATTAAGGGCTCTTGTGAAAGATCATGCAGTTCTTGATGATGATGTGATGACTATGGTGTTTTCAAATATGATATTATGTGAATGATTTTTTGTTACTACTTGGAGATATGACTTATGCTTAGTTGATTCATGGAAGGTTATGATAAGGCTCTTTCTACTAAGGAAATGAAGCGAGTTGATCTTGATGAGATCAAGAGGATGAGTTGATATCTATATACAACATACTTAGTCACAGGTTGATGATATTTACTTTGTCAGATCTTCGGAACTGATGATGGACATATACAGGTTATAGGTCTGGATGCTGTTGGCAGATTCTTATGGTGCAGATCATACATGGTGTATGATAGTTGCTGATGACTATCATGGTCTTGTTTAGATTGTTGGTCCTTGTTATAAATGTCATCATTTGATGTAAAGGTCATGAAAAGACCTAATTTGTAACCCCACTATGCATGGGAAGGATGATGTAATAATTTCTATTTTAGTTATATATAAACAATTGGTATATCCCCACTTGGATGGGAGATGAATGTATGTATGACTCATTGGTGATAGGAAGGTCATACTCACATAGTTGAGTTATAGAGCCATGTTATTCTTTTAGAGAATATTTTTGCAGACTTTGCATGTGCTCAGGGGGAGCATGGACAGTTTCATTGCATCTCTGCAGGAGCTCAATCAGAGAATTCAGCATGTACTCAAGAGGAGCATGGACAACATAATGTATATCAAGGGGGGAGGATATCTTGGTCCACCCTTTGCCCTTGATTTCAAAGGGGGATAGTGTCTTGGTGTTGTTGTTGCCATCAAGTCCGAAGTGGGAGATTGTTGGCATTATGATACAAGTGTTGTCCTTGATGGCAACTCACTCAGATGATAGTTCATAGTACAACAACAAAGGATTACATATCAGACTCCAAATAATGAAGAAAGAGAGGTATACGCAGGTTCACTTTGTCCAAGGTGCGTATACACGCGGGTTAACAAAACAAAAGGAGCGTATAACGTATACACGCACTTTCATAGGAGGAAAAGCGTGTACATGTTAGAAAACCAAGTTTTTGGTTCGAGGTATTTGTTCCAAGTTATTTTGATTCAAGGTATTTGGTCTGAGATATTTGGTCCAAGGTATCGACGGTAGGTATTTGGTCCAAGGTATTGGTACTAAGTAGTTTTGGTCCAAGGTATTTAGAAAGGCCTAAGAGTATATAAGGAGGAGAAGATCATTAGGCCAAGTGGGCAAGTATTTGAATATCTGATGAAGTGTGAGATCAAGTCAGTAGGTTATGGGTTTCTGATGCTTTGCTTGATCTAAACTAAGGGTGCACCTATGTGGTTGATGATGGATGATGGATCGGGATCATAAGACCTGAAATGTATTATCATTATGTGGTTTGATCATGGATAGTATAGATTTGAATACTGATGCATGTTTTATTCTGCAAACGTTATGATTTGGGTATGACTGGATTCTGAAAGAGCTATGAAGTTTTTAAGTTAGTATTTATAGATCTGTACGCTAGTTCACTTTGGTAAAATCACGTATACACCCTGGTTCGCTCATCAAAGTAGCGTATACATTATGAAATATGATATTTGAATTTACAGTTGGTTCAGTGGTTGTTGCAGAGTTCTGGGTTTTGCTCTGTGTTCTGGTGATTGTGTTTTGATGGCAATGTTCTGAGTGTTCAGATTGGTTGATTGTGATTTGCTTCAGTGATGACGGGCCTTCAGTGATTCAGTTGCAGGTGATTCAGAGATTTAAGATTGAGTTTCAATGATTGATTAATGCAGATGTATTTGATGATTGTATTGCAGTGGTGATTGATTTTGAGCTTCAATGTTGTTGATGGGTCCAGTATGAAAATTGGATGAAACATGGCCTTTAGATTATGGTGTTGTGTTCCAGGAGTATCCAGTCTGAAAATTTATGAAACGTGGTCCCTGGAGGAAGATATAATGTCATAGCCTTCTGTAGGTTAGCACCTACATATTGGTAAACATATCGGCCAGTACAAGAGCCAAGGGGTTGGAGCTCCCTTCCAGTAACAACTGGAAAACGAGTGAAGGTTGGAGCCTTCAGTAGGTCGGCGCCTACGTACTAGTAAACAGATAAGCTAGTACAAGAGCTAGGGGGTTGTAGCTCCCTTCCAGTAGAAGCTGGAGAATGAGAGAAGGTTGTAGCCTTCTGTAGGTGGGTACCTATGTACTGGTATGAGTCTGCACTAGTACAAGATTGTAAATAGGTTTTTCTTATATTAAAAGAAGACAGCAACAGGTGGTTTTTGTCCCGCATTGGGTTTCCACCTTAAATCTTGGTGTTCATGTGTTTCTTATGTGTGATGGTTTGTTTTGTTATTACTGCATATGGTTACTGTTTATATGGCTAAAGAAGTATTGATGCACTGATTAAAGATCAACATATGATGAATTAACTCAATCATAAGTTTGTTGGATATACACTGGTTGCCTTAAATACAGTTGTGTGTACACGTGATTTACCTTCATTGAAGTAGCATATATAAATCAAAATATGAAAAGAAAAAGTTATTGATTTGACTAATACTAACTCACCCCCCTCCCAATATTATTTCCAACATATACAAGCTATAAGATTTCTTGCCACAATTCACCTTCACTGCTACTACAATTTGCAAAATATACCAGAGTTTAGATACAATCATTCAAATCTGCATCTTTAAACATCAAGAACCAATAACCAAATTCTCAACTTTGATTCCACAATCATTTAAAAGCATTTACCAACTAGAACACAAACATAAACCTTTACATCAACCACAAATTCAGCTTTTGAATTCCATTTCCAAAGAGCTTTACCAACTCTTTCTTTACTGCTATCTGCAAATACATTTAAGCGGATTCTCTCGCTCTGATACCTCTTTGATGAAGGAAAATTATATTTTCGTGCTATTTTCACTTCCACGAACATGAAATCTTAAGAATAACGAACAATGATATCTTTCCTAGCAATAAAAAAAACTAATATTCCACAAATTTTTTCTAATTCAATGATCCAAAGTTTATTGGGTTGGATTGCTATGTCAATCACAAAATAGGTTTCCATGCTTTGTTTGAAATCAAATAATCATATCGCACTTCACATACAATTCTTAGATTCACAATTATGCATTAACTCTCATTCATTAAACTAGCTTTGTACATATATATGCTCACAGGCATTCATTCTCTCTATTCACTCTCTATGGCCTAATTTCACATTCATTTGGCCATTAGTTTTACCATTAGGATTACAATGTTTTAAATAATATATACAAACAAAATATTTTTTCCTAGATCCATAAATCAATCCACAAATCACTCATGATTTTCAAGGCAGACTTCCTTTTACCTTATTCACAAAATCTTTCGTATCCATACTAAATCCTAAAAGCACTCCAATAGTTTCCAATATCTCTAAATTGTTTCCTATCCTAACAACTTGCTAATTGCTACAAAGATATTTTTTTCATACAACCTCTCATGCCTTAGAAGGTAAATTTTCTTCTTAAAAGTATTATTTACTCAAACTTATCTCTATCCATAGTTCTTTTGGAAATAAATAAGTTAAAATTATTTACAATAAGGAAATACAATTCATTTTCCATGTTGAAGCCTCATTTGGATATTCGTCTCTAAAAAGATTGATGATGTGGAAGCTCCAATGCTCCTGCATCAAAGGAAAATAACTTCAAAGCAATATTTGCAATGTAATCGGATGCATTCATGTTACTAAGACCCACTATCACCAATTATCTATTAATCATGAGTTAGCGTCTTCCTTTCCATGAATCAAAATAACAAGAAAATACGCTTACATAAAAAAACATGAGACCACATGATAAGGATTTGGATAAACCCTCTAAAGTGGATGTAGGGGATAGTAGTTATTTTAAATATTTTGAAATGAGGGCATCTTTGTGTCTTAATGTTTCTCCTCCCCCAAGTCATAGGTGTTGGAAAAAACAAGAAAATAATTGAACTACCGAATTCTTCTATCCTTTTTAGCACCTCCCTGGCAACAGTGCCAAAAATATTGGGAAAATTATATATATTATATTATCAACATTTAATTATCGAACTAGTATTGTAACACTCGGAGATGTGAGAAAGTATATGTGGGGTCAAAACATTATTATATCCTAATCTACTCTAATCTAACCTAATGCCATCAACTATTTCTAAACATTAACAAATAATTTACATTTTATGAAGGAAAACTAAAGGTTGATAAACACATTGTGAAACCAAACTCCATTTGGCCAGTCCTTGTGTCAATCCCCTTAGAAAAACCCCAAATGAAATATTTCAATTCTATGATACAATTTTAATGCACTTAATAATAGGTTGGATTTGAAGAGTAAAGGATTCTAGTTTTGGTTTTTAATTCCTTGGAATAAAGTGCTAAGAAAAAGGCAAGGCATTATGATAGAAATTAATGTAACAACAATAAATACCAATTAAATAACATGAACTAAGATATCCAAATAAAGAGGCATATCGTTACCCAAGATTGTGGGATCCTTCTCAGCCCGGTTAATGCTGCCAAGAACACTCAAATAAAATTAATATGATACAATAAATATTAGGAACAAGCAAAATTCATTGATGATAAATCAACTTTGATTACAAAAGGGAAGCACATAGGTTTGCTGCCACAATAAACCTCCTATCAACTACCTATCATAAATCTTAACTCTATTATGATTTTAACTATTTGTATAAAAAGAGAATTGTGGTGGATCAAGACCAATCCCCCAATCTCAAATTTGCTTAACTACAGAATACATTCAAGATAGTAAAATAATGTTACTCAAGAAAATTTTGGTCATTTGGACCCCAAAATACAAATAATATGAAACAAATCATTTCCATAATTCATCATGGCTAATATTCATTTCCCCTTTGTTTCCTTGATCATTGATTTGTCATTTCCATAAAATTTGGGCACTATTTACAAATCTGGGTGAAATTAGGCATTTTGGGAAAATTGACATTAAAGAACCATGGATATTTCTCAAACATATCAGTATTTTGGAAAATAACCCACGTTATAACCAATTTTCCATACTTGGAACAAAATCCATGTTTTAGAATCTTTTGATTCGCTCTTATCACCTTTGAAATTGTGCCCAAAGTTGACTTTATGGAAAATTTGACCTATAATGTTGTTTTGGAGATGGAACTTCACATGTGTAACTTGGGTGCAATATGAATAGTATATAATTATTTTAATACCCTTGACTTCAAAACCCATGTGTAAGAATTTCTTCTAGAGGGGCACAAATGTGCTTACCACGATTAGGTACTAGGATCGAACTGCTTTGTTGATGTTTCAAAATGAATGCTTTGAATACCAACACTTTGAACCTCTCGATGGCTTGCGGGAGGTAATAATAGAAATCACCCTATTGCTTAAGTTGTACTATCAAGGTAGGGTCAACAGCAAGGCTGATGCAATCCATACCTATCGACACTGAGAAGAGAATCATTGCTCACAAGGAAGAGCCCTAGAGTGACTATCTCGTTTATGAAATAAATAAAAACTCACTAAACCAACTCTAACCTTAAATGCTAAGTTGAATACAAGGTAGTGAACCATTCAAATCTCCAAGGTATGGACTTTGGATCATTCTAGGGCTTGAGCTACTATAAGTACGAAAAGGGAAGTGAGCTAGTCAGAACTTAGGCTAAAAGATGTAAAGTTTTGTAGAGCATAAGTTTCATAAGAACTATAAGAAGAATAAAGGAGAGTGGAAACAAATCTTATACATGAACAATTAAGTAAACAATATCCCTCCTAAAATATCAAACATTAAATACATATGTGAATGAGTGAAGGCATATTATACACTTAATGTTGCTTTAATTGTTACTTGACTATGATAATACTTTATTGTACAACAATAAGATATCGTAAAAAATTAATAATCAATCCCTTTGTTAAGAAAATTTTATTTGAACAAAACAACTTATTGGAGTTTGAAACCATAACCTCCAAGTTGTACAACTAATGACTTTTCTATTGAACCATCTACCTAACTTGTGAAATAACTCCTTAAGTATGTATTTAGATTGATGTATATGCATTTATTTAATGGAAATAATAAATCTTATTAAGTGATTAAAATGTGCATTTGAGTACAAATTAATAAGTTTCTTACTAATAATAGTGAGAAAACAATTAAACAGTAAGATCTGTTACAACCAAATCCAATCTTGAATTTATGTGCAAATAATCTATGGCATCAGGTTATGAGTCACAAGTGAGTCCTAATGATTGTCCTTTTTTGTTTTTGTGTTATATTATTTCTTTTTATTTTATAAATTATATGATTTTTATTTTTTTTATTTAACCATAAAAAAAAACAAGTGAAAAAGTAAAAAGATAAATGACTTAACAAAAATCAAAACGAAAAGAAAGGAAAATTGAAATTAAAATAACCAAAACCTAAAGAAAGGTTAAAATAACTAAGCCCCTAAAACTAAAACCTAAAAATTAGATTTAAGGAAACATTGATGCATTAAAAATTTAGTAAATATTTTAATAAAGAAACCAAAAATAAATGAAAACAAATATTGTGAAGAGGAAATGAAATGTTGTAGAACACAATGGAATTAAGACTGGTAAATGAACATTCTTTTATTGCTTCAATTTGTGAATATAACTTTGCATAAAATGGTTCTTAAAATATGAAGGAGTGGACAATGTAACTTTTAAATAGATCAATGGCCCAACGAGATAACTAAACTCTTGGACGACCATCACAGAATCAATACCTGTGAATAGTGAAGGATGGAAATCGAATAGAAAATAAAAATGATACCTTCACTGAGCCTTTAACTTATAGACCTTTTCCTTTGCACCCTTGAATTCTCTTGGGAAGGAAATCTCCATTAGCCCACAAAAATCAAATGCAAGAAATAAGGGAAAGAAACAATAAAAGGGAAACCTCACAACACTATCCAACACCCTCACTCAATATTTGGGCAACATTTAGGTATATTGAAAGTGGGAATCCATATCGCCTCATTTTGAGAAAGCTGCCTCCTTTAATAGATCATCCTATTAATGAATGGTCTTGATCATTGTTGAATGGAAATTGGGTCAACCGTTGGATGAATGTCAGACAGTTTTATTGATTCCTTCATTTTGTAAACTTTCTCCAATCTTTTAATCTTCAATTTATTCAACCTTCATGATTATATGCGTAAATATGATGCCCAAAAATACATTTGTTTATCCATCTAACTTCAATGACTTTTTCTTTTTACCAGTAATTTACATCCACTCCTCCTTTTCTATTTCTTTATTATTTATTTTTGCATCTTTGTAATATAATCTAAAATATTGAAATTAATGACATACCTTCTTAAGCATTCCATTCATCCAAATTTAATTTAAATTCTAGATTGTACAAGAAATTGACTTTTTCTTCATTCACTTTTAGTAACTTTCACTTCCTCCTTTTTCTTTTATCACCTAAAAAGTGATCACCTAGCCATTTTTTACTAAGATGATTGAAATACCCATGTAGTATATTGAGTTTTACACATTAAAGCCCACTTTCACCTTAGGAAATAATTTAGAGGACCATTTTCCTAAATTGTTTTTGATTAAAGCCCAAAAAACCAATAAGAATATTTAAACAAATCATTATTTATTTATTATTCTTTCTAAATAATTATTTCTAACACATTTTGATTAAATCATTCAAGAATAATCCAATAAATCGTTATTTATTTACTATTTCTTATTTCTCTTGAGATAACTATTAAATCATTATTTAGTAACTATCTCTATCTCTAACCCACTTTGACCATATCTTCTGAAAGTAATTAATAAATAAATTTTTATTTGTTGATTACTTTAACCATTTTCTAAATTAACTCAATAAATCATTATTTTTATTTAGTTTACTAAATAAAGATATTTGACCATTTCAAATAATCTTTCCCTCTCTAAAATATAATAAATTATTCCCAGTGGCTAGATCTTGATTTGGTCTAATAAGTTTTTATTTTTTTTCTAAATCTATATCTATCCTAATATTTTATTATAAATAGAGGGGTTTTCTCCTCATTCGCTACACATGACCATTTCATCATCGTCACAGTTGTCCTATAGCATTTAATCTCCCACTTTTTAGTTTAAGTCACTATCATTTCCTTTTTCCCACTACATCCATTGAGAGAGAGAGAGAGTTGTAGCTAAAGAGTAGGGTAGTGAAGAACCCATCCCACAGAGGGGGATGTTGTAGATTTGAGTTTGCATATTTTCCTCATCAGATGCAATTAGTTTTATTTCATTTTAATAAAAATCATTTTTGTTCCATTTGGTCTCTTTTATTTTATGTATTGCTATTTTTTTGTTCTATTGGCATGTCATTTTTATAGGGTTTCTAATGTTTGTTTTGCAGATTTGAAGAGCATTAGTAGGTTATCCATGATTGTTAGGGTTTTTTTTCATCAATAACTAAAGTGAGGGTTTTTAGTACACCTAAAATTTCCACAAAGCCTCTTTCATCACCAAACGATATCTTAGAAATCCCTCAACCTAAAGTTGAGGTTCAACCAAAGATCACCAAGGGGTTCTTATGTCGAAACATTGACAAATCTCATGTCGTCCATACTTATAGTATAGTAGATGACTTAGCATAGTCTCTATATTTTATGTCAGTGATGGAAGTCCTCCAGATGTGCCCATCATAATGAAAATCTCTACTATCTACTTTGGGCGTTGTGGACCCTTCACATGATCATATGATCATTTTTGGCGTTGACATTGTGGATCATCCCTGCCCTCCTACCCTTTTTTCATTTTAGATATCGGCCTCTAACAAGAACGTCATTGTTCAACATTGTATCATTGATGAAGGCTCATCCACTTGCGTGATGGTCTCTATTGTCTAGAAATAACTTGGGTCTCATGGCCTTTCACCATCTACCATCACTCTTTGTGCATATGATGGCCGCCCCTCACAACCTCTTGGTCTCTACTAGAATTGTCCCATCTTGATTTCCAACAAACAGGTCATGGTTGATGTTAAAGTTATGGACACCCCTCTTGACTATAACCTATTTCTTGGTCGCAATTTCATGTATGTCGTGAAAGTGTCTGCCTCTTCCATATTTCACACCATGATCTTCCCTTATAATTGGAATACAGTCACCATTGATCAACTGATGTACTACAATCCTTAATCCCAGAACTCTCCATAGAATGTCATATCTTTAATGGCGGGCAACAATTTCATGCCTTCCTTGACTAAGATCTCCCCTGGGGTCTACAAGGATTCCTCATTTCTTGGGGCATATTATGGCTCATCAAATATTCCCATTAAGCCTATCTCTTCAGTGTTTGCATGCTTCAAGCATCACAAGCTGCCAAAAAGAAATCTGATATGTCTTCTCAGTAGCCAACTTCACAAAAATCTGTTACTCAAGACTCATTTTGTCCCTCAAGCGGTGTTCCTCTTGGCCATCATCTGTTTGATCAAATACCTTTCTTGTTTCCACCAACAGGAATTTTTTCTACTCCTCTAATGGCTATGCTGAGTCTTCCTAACATGACTTTGGGGATCCCAGTTTGGTACATCAATCCTCCTGCAAATACTCCTCCTGACCAGCTCAAGCCTTACGTGACTTTGAATCTAGTACAACCAGTTTCTACCACCCATACCTTTGCTTTAGTTCCATAGAAACCTCAACAAGAATCTAATATTATTATGAAAGCATTGGGACAGGGGGGGAAAGCCTCAAAAAAGGGGGGAAAGGACAAAACAACCCAAGTGGCAACCACTTCTACTAAAGCACTAAAGCCTACTCCTCCATGTGCTTTGTGCGGCATTCATGGTCATGCCACCAACAATTTTCTTGACCTTCCCCACATCAAGAGCATGGTTTTAGAATCCATAATTCAACCCAACCTTCATGTCCCCAAGCTGTAAGTCACCTTACTTGAGTATGCTAAGAAAAATATATTATTACACACAAACCACCCTTACGCTTTATGCAACACATACAGACATTATTCTCATCATAGTCCTCATCTCAACATATTTCGTGATACATTCCACATTCTTCATAAACTATACACTGCTCATAATGACCCTTATCCTTCTCTACTTGTGGATATTGGTACCAATATTTTGCTAGGACAAGAGGCTACTCAACCCACTATAGTGATTCCTCCTCCTGATGTTGAAATGACAGACACTTCTGTACAAATTATCTACTTGTCATCATCCATGGGATCGACTTCTTCATACTCCTTAAAAATGTATGGATGTGCATCTTTAGATCCACCTTATAGATTTCCTTCGGTCTTAACATCGATGGCCCTTGAATCCACTTATCATCAATCTCCCCTAGAAGATGTTGTCCACTTATCATCAATCTCCCATAGAAGATGTTGTCCACTTATCATCAATGTCCCCTAGAAGATGTTGTCCACTTATCATCAATCTCCCATAGAAGATGTTGTCCACTTATCATCAATGTCCCCTAGAAGATGTACAGTATTTGAAACATGTCTCCCATGATGATCATTGGTTTAGTTACCCCTTACTTAAAACCCAAGAATTCGATCTACATCCACCTTGTTTTCATTACATTGCCACATAATGTTTGGGTAAGGGGACATCCATTTTCGAGTGTCCAAGAGAAGCAATTCTCCTTAACATCCTATTACATCTAGTAATGTCGAACCTAGTAACATTATTATTTCCCATCTTGAAGAACCTATAGAGTTCCATCTCACTCTAGATCACCCTACAGATGATCGATATAATCATTCCTCCATCTTCCATCAACAACCTAGTCCCTTAGAAATTGTTTTTGTCCAACCCCGGTGTCATCTAGGTGAGCATCATTACATTATATCTGAAGCCACTCTTTGGTATGGTGACACCATGTATGCGAACCTAGAAATTTAGTCCAGCCATAACCTGAAATGGTGACGATATACAAAGTGCATAACCATATTATGTACTGTTATGAAACCAACTCAAGAAAAGATAGAAAAGATAGATCAATGCCTTAGAATTCAGCCTCTTCGAGGGGGCAACCTCCTTTACATTACATAAATGAACAATTCTTGGATGCTACAAATGACAAAACCTCCTTTCTATATATAGGAGTCTAAGGAGTCACAATATAATCCAGTTGACCTAACAATAATAATATAAAGCCACAAAAATAACAATAGAGGGATTCTATGGGGCACAGTACTAACAATATGGGGGAAATAGGGGCACAACAATATTAATAAGGGGTATAACTACAATAGTAATGGGGTAATCACTAGTATTATAGGGACCCAACATGCCCCTCTCCTTCAAAAAAGTGTTGTCCTCAACGCTTGAGTAGTTTTGGATACTTCTGCATAAAATTATCATCCTCCCATGTGGAATCTTCAGCGGATAAGTTCTTCCACTTGATAAGATACTCTGAAATTGATCGATTTCGTAGCTGTCGAGTTCTTGTTTCTGTGACTGCTTCTGGTTCCAATATAATTTTTCCTTCCTCGTCAAGTTCTAGCAATATTGTTTGAACTGGGAGCTTGTCGCCTATAACCTTCTTTAAACATGAAACATGGAAAACTGGGTGCAATCGAGAAGCTGCAGGAAGCTCCAATTTGTATGCCATAGTACCAATCTTTTGCAACACCTTGTACGGACCATAATACTTTGGTGATAATTTATTATCCTTCTTAGCTTGCTTGAGGGACATTTGCTTATATGGTTGTAGCCGTAGGAATACCCAATCACCTACATCAAAACTTCTTTCACTGCGATGTTGATCTGCCTGTTGTTTCATTCTATTCTGTGCCAACACGAGGTTATCCTTTAAGAGTTGGAGGACTTGTTGTTGATGTTCGATGTGATGTTCCACTGCCTGAACCTTAGAATTTTCTCTTAAATATGATGTGATGGATGGTGGTTGATATCCATAAAGTGCCATAAATGGGGTCATTTTTGTTGTTGTATGGAAGGAAGTGTTATACCACCATTCAGCCAAAGGCAACCATTTGACCCATTGTGTCTGTTTATCAGATACAAAGCAACGAAGATATCCTTCCAAACATTTGTTTACTATCTCAGTTTGCCCATCAGATTGAGGATGATAAGATGAGCTATGAGCTAACTGAGTACCAAGACAAGAAAATAATTCTATCCAAAAATTTCCAGTGAAAATGGGATCTCTGTCACTTACAATAATCTTTGGGTTTCCATGTAGCTTTTGAATTGTTTCCATAAATGCAGTAGAAACTGTACTGGCTTTAAATGGATGTGATAATGCACAAAAGTGTGCATACTTGGTAAGTCTGTCTACTACCACCATGATGACACTCTTTCCCTCAGACTTTGGTAAACCTGTGATAAAATCCATTGAAACCTCCTCCCAACGTTGGCTTGGAATGGATAAAGGTTGTAATAGACCTGGTGTCTTAATTGTTTCAACTTTATTTTGTTGGCAAACCAAACATTCCGCCACAAACTTTTGAATATCTGATTTAAGGCCATCCCAAAAAAATTCCTTCTTAACCCTGTGGTAAGTTTTTAAAAATCCTGAGTGCCCTCCTAAGGGAGAAGTGTGCAATTCCATAAGAATCTTTTGTTTTAGCTGGGAATTCTTACAGAGGTATAAGCGATCTTTGTACCATAACGAATCATTTTGCCAGCTAAATGTATCAGACATACTGGAATCTTGTTGTAACTTTTGAATAAGTGCCCACACTTCTTCGTCATTCTTCCATTCCTCCCTTGCTTCGTTTATCCAATCTGGTTGGATAATAGAAATGGCACACAACAATGCTTCCACATCCTCATCCTTTCTTGAGAGTGCATCTGCCACCACATTTTGCTTCCCTTTTTTGTAGATGATTTCAAAGTCATAACCCAACATCTTTGTGACCCACTTTTGTTGCTCTTCAGAGGATAATCTTTGTTCTAAAAAGTATTTAAGGCTATCATGATCCGTTTTTACCTTGAAGTGTCTTCCCATTAGGTAGGGTCACCATTTCTTAAGTGCATGGAGTATTGCCAACATTTCCTTCTCATAAATAGCTTTGTGTAAAAACTTTCCCTTGATTGGACGACTTTCAAAAGCAATGGGTCTTTCATCTTGCATTAAAACAGCACCAATTCCATTTCCTGAAGCATCACATTCCACAATAAAGGTTTTTGTGAAGTCCGGTGTAGCTAAGACCGGTGCTTGGCACATTGCCTCTTTAAGATGTTCGAATGCCTTTGTTGCTTCTGGGGTCCATGAAAATGCATCTTTCTTCAATAATGTTGTTAGAGGTGCTGCTATTCTCCCATAATTCTTAACAAACTTGCGATAATACCCTGTCAACCCGAGAAATCCTCGCAGATGCTTTATGGATGTGGGAATTTTCCATTCCTTAATGGCTTTAATTTTGCTAGGGTCTACCTTAACTCCTTCATGAGATACAATATGACCCAGATATTCCACCTCTTGTACTCCAAAGAAACATTTGGATCTTTTTGCATATAACTGTTTCTCCTCCAATAGTTGTAACACCCTGTCAACATGTTCAACATGATCCTTCCAAGACTTGCTGTAGATTAGTATATCATCAAAAAATACTAACACAAATTTTCTAAGGAATGGTTTGAAAATTGAATTCATCAAACCTTGAAATGTTGAAGGTGCATTGGTAAGGCCAAAAGGCATGACCAAAAATTCATAATGACCCTCATGAGTTCTAAATGCTGTTTTCGGAATGTCTTCAATCTTCATTCTGATTTGATGATATCCCGAACGAAGATCCAACTTGGTGAAGTAAATTGATCCATGCAATTCATCCATTAATTCATCAATGACAGGAATGGGAAACTTATCTTTAATAGTGAGCTTGTTGAGCTCCCTATAATCCGGACACATGCGCCATGATCCATCCTTCTTGTGCACCAATACAAATGGAGCAGAGAAAGAACTTTGACCTGGTTGAATTATACCAGCCTCTAGCATTTCTGCAACCATACGTTCAATTTCACTCTTTTGGGCATAGGGATATCTGTACGGCCTGATGTTTGGAGGAACACTTCCTGGAATCAGATGAATAGCATGATCATGATCACGAATAGGTGGGAGACATTTGGGAGTCTCAAATACCTTGGAATGATTGTCCAAGACTTTTTGGAGATCTGGAGAAATAGATGATTCCACTGTGGACACATCTAGCGAACATAATTGTGCAATTACACCTCTTTGTTCCTTTTTTAGAAGCTTTTTCATACCGTTAGAGCTTATTATCTTTCCCGGTTTCCCTGCAATACCCCTTAATTCAACTTCCTTTCCTTCCATAGAAAATTTCATGAAAAGTTCTTGAAAATTAAAAGCTATTGTACCCAAGGATTGTAGCCATTGGACTCCTAGTACAACATCAACACCTCCCATTGGAATGGAAAGCATTGGGCTAGTCAATACATATTCTCCCATGGATAGCTTGATATTATGGCACTTTCCCGAGCAATTTATTGTTCCTCCATTTGCAACCATCACTTGACACTCTGGTGCTGGATATAAGAAGCAATTCAATTCTCTTGCTACCTTACAATGAATAAAATTGTGGGTACTTCCTGAATCAATCAACACTATTACCTTTTACTTCTTTATTTGTCCTTCTATCTTGATGGTTTGAGGAGTGGTAATTCCCTGCCATCAAACTTCCTCATATCGATTTTTGGAATATGGTGAGTCTTCGATCCAACATTAGAGTCTATGGAATCATGATTAACATTTTTTTTGTTCTCATCATGAGTTTCCTTTAGTACCCTTTCACCCTTAGTGACCATTTCTTGTAGCAACTTATTCATATTTATCTTCAATTCTTCCATCTTATCATCCATGCCATCAATTTTAGCGTCCATGCCATTCACCTTAGCTTCCATGCCATCCATCTTAGCTTCTACGCCTTTCTTTAAACAATCCATCTTAGCTTCTACACCTTTCTTTAAACCATCCATCTTATCTTCTACATCTTTCCTTAAACCATCCATCTTAGATTCTGTTGCTTTTTGTGCAAGTGACACTTGTTGCACTTGTTCTTGTAATTTTGATATATCATATAGCATTTCTTCTTCTTCTTCATGAGTCATGCTAGAGCTTTCAGGTTCCTTACTAGGTGTTTTCATTTTATTTCCTCGGGGCATCAGTTACCGACAATAATTCTCTAATATGCCCTTTGAATTCCTTCAAAATAAATTTTCAAACCAAGCTTAAGCAAAAATTAAAGAAAATCTACACACCTTTTTTCACTTTGTAGGAGCTTGATATTGCCTCTGATGTATCTCTGTACTTTCTGATTATCTAGTTCTGAATTTGTGCCCTGTATTAGCCCTCTGTGTCCTCTTTCCAATGCCACAAGTCTAACCCAAATTGGATTCTCCAAGGAATAGTTATGCGAAATCTCCCACAGTGACTTGATTATAGACTAGTTCAGTAGAGCGAACTTGTACGACGTGCCACGAGTCACTGTTTCGACCTTTGGATCTGAAAAACACCCACAAGAAACTATAGTCCGTCCTCTTTCTGTACCTTCTGACGAAACTTCAATCCGATCCCCAGAGAGAAAGTTATGACGATTTTCCCCAGGTCGCCTGTTTTGAATGTAATTCAGGAGTCTGCACAAAGACCAACTTCCTCAGATCATATCTCCGCAAATATCGCGTGAAAAGCTCTGAAATTTGGACCCAAGGTTCAGCACGATTTCTTCTCAAATGGATTTTTTTTGCGACTTCTGAAACGTCACAGAAAAAAAGTTATAGCGAAAATGCCACGATGGCCTGTTTGGAGTAGCGAAACCCTAGAATCCAAAGCTCTGATACCAAATGTTATGAAACCAGCTCAAGAAAAGATAGAAAAGATAGATCAACACCTTAGAATTCAGCCTCTTCGTGGGGGCAACCTCCTTTACATTACATAAATGAACAATTCTTGGATGCTACAAATGACAAAACCTCCTTTCTATATATAGGAGTCTAAGGAGTCATAATATAATCCAGCCGACCTAACAATAATAATATAAAGCCACAAAAATAACAATAGAGGGATTCTATGGGGCACAGTACTAACAATATGGGGGCAATAGGGGCACAACAATATTAATAAGGGGTATAACTACAATAGTAATGGGGTAATCACTAGTATTATAGGGACCCAACATGTACATTCATACAAGTGTTTAGAATCCATTATTATAAATACATTTGGCATTTCCATAGCATAATTTAACAATACATATAAAAATGGTGGAACATATGCCCCTACATCTACTCATCATCCCCTGGAGGATCTCGTGCCAGTAAGGTTAGATGCTCGAATCCCTTATTCGAGCACCTAGAACACCATGGTTCTCTAAAACCTCATCTAGATGTTTCCACTAGTTAGTCTTTCCACTATGAGCTCACCAAGATTTAGGGCTCCCTCCCCCTCTCCAAATTCTCCAACAACACAATGCATAAATGAATTGGAATTGGGGACAAGAATCCCTTTTATGGGAAAACACTAATTATTCCCTTAGCCATTATGAGAAAACCATAGATCAGTTCGACAAACTATCTGCATCGTTAGAAATATGTCACTGAGCTCTATAACGAGTCTCTCTTCATTTTTGGTAATTTGACACTTCGCTAGGAAGCCATTTTTTCCATGAGGTCTCACTTTGTCGCCTATTAAAATCAAATCTCTTCATATAATTTGCTCATAGTCTAAAACCACTTTTTATTTGCACCCGTCAACTTATGTGTTGATTTCTATCATGACTAACCATTATTTACTCATGTTTTTATGTTCCCCCTGAGGCCTCTCCCATGTTGCAACATTATTTAGTCACTCTTGCTCATAGCATCAGAGATGAGTCAACGTTATATGCCATGGAGTCTGTTCAAAACCCCATTGCGTCTATTACATTATATTATCCCTTTCATGTGTTGTATTTATCCTGTCTTAATCATATTTTTCCTCCAGGTATTTTGAACTGTCTTTGAGAAGCCTCTTTTTGAGTAATTGACCATCCCCTTTGGAATCGTTTCAATCACTACTAAGTCAACCTTGCATATTACGATCTGATAAAGGAATTCATAAGTCCAAAATTTCCCTTATTTCCCACTCCTCATCCCTGGTGTCAATCTCTATCAGTCACATTACTATGATCCATGTGCCTTTGTTGAGGACTCCTCATTGCCTCAACTCTTGCGGGTCCTCTTCTGTCGACTTTATCACGTCTATTCCAAGAAAGTGATCTAGAGGGTGGTGTAACTTGGTCCCATCCTTCATCATTGTTTGGTGTTTTGGATTAAGTAAAGGAAATCATCATTTCCCTTCAATTTGGATTTTTATCGTGTGCTCGACTTTGGCTCATTATCGCACGAATGAGATTTCTACACTTTATGGTCCAATGATTCAGTAAATTGTCCCATCATTCATCAAGTGCATGTGATGTTCTAGACCTCATGAGGGGGTGACCCTTTAGGTAGCCTCCCACATGCCCGACAATCAACAAATCATCATCCAACCTCTTATGTAGTTCTGCATATTTGACTGGCTCGGTTTCCACCAATCACAAAGCCCACAAGATGAACCCCTCCTTCAAATGGTGCATTTAGATCTTCAGAACCCTTTTTTATTCAACATATCTTCTTTGTTTTGGATCTCCTCCTCACATCAACATGGGGGCATTTCGTCCTATCTACTCAATTCAAAAGTTTTCAATGTATCAGTCTTCACCTTTGTGTTCCAACAATTTATGTATATGGGACTCATTCTATCATTGTATTACTTTCTAGCCCATTGATTCCAGCACATTATATACCATGTATCATGTATTATGTTGCTCATACCTACATTTATAGGCGCACCATTATCATTTGTACTTAGTTATCTCGATGGGTATGGGTATGCCTCCCCTACCCCATTAAGGTCATGTAATCACCATAAAAGGAGACTTCTATCTCACAAGTAGGTCTCACCCCCTCAAGTTTAAGTTATTCCCTTCATTGTTTCAGCACTCTCTCTCTCTCTTTGTCTCTCTGCCTCCCCTTTGGTATCTCATGAAAGTGAACCTCAATGTATTCCAGTCATACGATGTGCTTTGGAACACTCATACATTGGGGGAAATCCGTTACCACCTAAAAAGTGATCACCTATCCATTTTCTACTAGAATGATCGAAATACACCATGTAGTATGGTTTTACACATTAAAATTCACTTTCACCTTATGAAATAATTTAGATAACCATTTTCTTAAATGATTTCTCATTAAAACTCAAAAAACCCAGAAGAATAAGTAAATAAATCATTATTTATTTGTTATTCTTTCGAAATAATTATTAAATCATTTTTTAATGATTATTTCTAAACCATTTTGGTTAAAGCATTCAAGAATAATCAAATAAATATTTATTATTTATTATTCATTATTTATCCCTTATTTCTCTCATGAGATCATTATTAAATCATTATTTAGTAATTATCTCTAATTCAAAAGTAATTAATAAATCATTTTTATTTGTTTTTAATTTAACCATTTTCTAAATTAACTCAATAAATCATTATTTTTGAGTTTTTTTTACTAAATAAAGATATTTGACCATTTCAAAAAATCTTTCCCTCTCTAGAATATAATAAAATAATCATAATGGCTAGGTCTTGATTTCGTCTAATATTTTTTATTATTTTTCTAAATCTAGATATATTCTAATATTTTATTACAAATAGAGGGGTTTTCTCCTCATTCTCTATACATCACCATTTCATCATCGTCGCTATCATCCTATAGCATTTGAGGTCCCACTTTTGAGTTCAAGCCACCATCATTTCATTTTTCTCATTGCATCCATTTTGAGAGAGAGCTATAGTTGAAGCATATGGTAGCAAAGAATCCATCCCATGGAGGAGGATGTTGTAGATCTGAGTATGCATATTCTCATCATCAAGTGTAATCAATTTTATTTCATTTTAATAATAATAATAAATAATTTATGTTCCATTGAGTCTATTTTATTTTATGTATTTCTATTTGTTGCTCTATTTGCATGCCATTTTTGCAAGGTTTTTAACATTTGTTTTGCATATTTGAAGAGCATTAGCAAGTTATCCACGACTTTAGGGTTATTTGTCACCAGTACCTAAAGTGAGGTTTTTTGGTACACCTTCTGAAAATATTCATACTAACAAAGATAATATGAAGAAATCAATGTCTTTTAATACCTATTATATGAGAGAATGTCATGAACAATGTTTTATTATTTAGCACATTTTGACATCGTGTGGCATTGACCTATGTATAGAGCATTTAAATATTTTCTCAACGACCATGAAACTGTTACACTATGCAATAATTCTTCATACTCAATTAAATTCTAAAATAAACTTCATGAAGACCATAGCATTGTGATTGTTCAGTAAAACAAAATCACGTTGATAAGTGCAAGTGATTTGATGAATATTTTTTATGCCATTTTGATAGTGCAATGTCCATATTTATTTGACCACCTCATCCTTCCCTTCCTATTTGATATAATCACCTCCTTCTTAATCTTACCATTTAGAGCTGCAAAAAAGGTTTCCTTCACTTTTGATTGCCAGGTTCACGTATCCTCCATACAAGCTTAGTTTGCATGTATAATTTCCCCAATAGAAACTCAAGAAATGCAAGAACTTCTAGTTTTTCTAGTATATGTGTGTGTGTGTGTGTGTGTTAAACAACAAATTTGTCCCACATACACGTTGCGTAAATACTATAACTTGTATATATATGGCTGTGTGTATCAATAGCCATAAAAAATGTGTTTTCCTTCTAGTCTACCATTCTTAGAACCATTGTCATGGACGTGGACTTGGTAGTATTGGGATTTGAAGAGATCACACTTCTTTTCTTTTGTGTGAATTATATTTATCCCACGTTGATAACAAGCAAGTGGAATGCATTACATAAAAAATATGTCGGTTATAAATGGAACTTGATGATGGAAAAAAAGCCATGGTTGGTGATTGGCCATGGGACCTTTGACATGGATGCATACAACTAGGTTATGTGGTCTAGGCCGCAAATTCCTTTAACTCCTTTATGGAAACAAATGATGGACATTATTTTTTAAATGGGAAGGCCTGGATCAAATGCAACGTGATGTTTGGCCCATATTATAGGCATACATACATATGTAGGGTTTCATAAGAAAAATCCCCAAAGACCCAAAATATTGAGTAAAAGGAACACCATTTTCAAAAATTTAATAGAGAAATTAGTGGATTGTAACATCCTTTAAATGAAGAGGGTTTTAACTTTGAGAATTCAATGCATAGATTGGATTTATTTTCCTTTTCTCGCATTTAAGCCCATGATTTGGACATAACACTCGTTCAAATAGAGTTTATAATGGAAAGAGACTTGCAAGGGCTTGAGAAAGTTTTGAAAGTCGTTGATGGGAATCAACATTGGCGACTCCATAGGGTCATTTGCATTATGCAAACCAGAACTCAAAAGACTCTAGAGATGATGAAACTAAGAAGAGAGAAAAGTTAAGAGGGGAAAGGGAATGAAGCAAGACTAGGAAGTATCAGGGGTAAGGGTATAAAGTGATTAGTGTGGTTGAAGATGAATCTTCAGTGGGTTTGCACAAGGTAGACTGGTTCACTCAAGAGAGAATTAAGGAAGAGGGAGGAAAAATATCCAAGGGAGCGATGAAAATTTCCTTCAAGCAAGAATCTCCACATAGGTGAACCAAAGTTTGCTATCAAGTGGGAATTTATTAAATATGGGCGTCGAAGATATTTAGAGGTTTCCTGCATCTCCTTCTCTTATCAAAACGCAAGCATGTTAGTGATAGATAATGCATGGGTACATACCTTCTCACCATTGATCTGTAAAAATTTGACTTAAGTCCCCCTTTACTTGATAACGAGAAGGTTAAAAATTGTAGAGTTGAAGGACGACTAAAGCATAAAAAAACAAGACCAAAAGAAATTCATAGATGAAATACAAACTAAAGCAAAAGAAAAAAGAAAAAAAAGAAAACTCAAAAGTGACATTAAAATGAAAGTGAAATAAAGGTCAAAATCACAGAAAGTAAAGTAAATATTTTTTTGGGGGGATTTGTTTTTTTTTCTAATGTAAATGAGGAAATGTGATGAGTGTTGATCCTCATACTGGATGAAATTGTGCATAAATGAATGTGTTATGAATCAAGAATGTAGAGTTCATGACTTGTTGGATGGAAGTTGGGCAAGGGTGATTACCCTGCCAAGCAACAAAAGTGTGTGGTTGTGACAATGGCTTAATGAAAAGCCAAAAATATTGTTGGGTATCACGCATGATGTGCCAACCAACAAGTGTGTGTCGGTAATTGCATACCATAATGGGTAAAAAAGGGGATTCATGTGCACAATGCCCAAAATTAAAATTGAGAAAATTATTATTGGTATTGTTCATATCGCAAAGCACTTTAGGAATTTCAAGTTTATATCTTTCAAATGCAATCGAAGAAGGTATCATAATCGATTTCAAGAACACGAGAGGCCTTCCCAAGATCAAAAGGAGAGAGTTCTTTCTCAAGTTGGTTAAAAGATGACTCATAATCGTTCATGTCGTAAGAATGGTTTTCACATTCAAGACTTGTTTCTTCATAAGTAATAACTTCATTAAGGAGGGGCTCATTCAAGTATGAATTTTCTTTCATATCATGGAAGCTCCCTGAGAATCAGATTTCAATTCATATTCGTCGTACTCATCATATGTAACACTACAACTAGGATAAAGAAGGTCAAAACTAACCTTAGGACCAAGGTCCTTATGGGATATTCATTAAAGAATGAATCTTCAAACATATCATGAAAGGATTCTTGATGACTAAGGTTGGACCTATCTTCATCGGGACCATAAAAAATAACATGGTCATCATCATTGATATCTAAGAAATGAAAGGTGTTCTCAAGATCGGGAGTTGGAACCTCTCCATTTAAAGGTGAGAAAAAATATTGGTGATGTAGATCAAGAAGGGTATCCTTATCATCAATATTCAACACTTTTCCATCATAGTCATCATAGATAACATCATCTTCAAGACAAAGAAGTTCAAGATTGGCTTTAGGTTTAGATTAGTCATTGTATACATTACATTCAAGATTTTCTTGGAAGAAAGAGTCATCAAATGGAAATACATCACATGGAGATCCTGAGTCAATTAGTCAAGGATCAAAAGTAGCCTCTTCATAAATAGTAGGGGATGCATATTGAAGATCTGTACACCGGAATCCATAGGAATTTGTTTTGGAATTTGCATATTGGAATCCATAAGAAAATGAGGTTTCATAATCTACAAATTGGAACCCATAAGAAGCGACAATATTTTTTCTTTCTAGCTTGTATTTCCTCATGGCTTCAATGAGAATTTTGAAATTTAAAGGATCATGGGAACTCTCATAGAAATTACACCAAAACTGGGGTTTGGAGCTCCAGTAAAGGGGGGAAATCACAGAGAAATCTATCAAAGTGAGTTGACCCAAAAATATTAGGGTGCCAGTCTTTTGCCTCTCTGATATGAGTGAGAGTAAATAAGCAGGAGAAAATATGAAGGTCATGAACTCCTACTGAATGACAAATATTTAGGAACATAATGACATAATAAAGAAAGGATTCATTCAGAGAACCGACAAAAGTTAGGCAAAGATGCCAAGAAAAATTGTTGATTAGAATCTGAAAAGAAGGGTGCATGCTTAATAAGATAACAACTAAGGAACAAAACTATTCTCACTCCCTAGTATGGTCACCAAAATATCTTGAGGTTGGAAATACTGGGGGGGTGAATCACTATTCATTTTTAATTGTTACTTTTACCAGTTAGATCACTTATATATAGAACAAAAAATGAACAACAGTAACAATAAATGCTTTTATTAATTTCTTCATTAAATCAAGTACAATATATGTAGGGCTCCAACCCTAGATGAAGACATTGATCTTCAATCTCCCAGGCTCCGACATGTAGTTTCCAAGCACCAAGTTGGACTTCCAAGGCTCCAACCTTGTCAATTCTAAGGCACCAACCCCAAGGACTCCAACCCTATATCTGGTTCAGGCTCTGACCTCGTTTCTTGAGGACTCGAATCATCTAGGGATCCAACCCTATCTTCCAAGGCACCAATCTTGTCTTTTTGAGGCTCCACTTCGTCAAGATATGTTTGGTTATACTTCATGACTCCCAATGTCTTCTTCAACGAACCTTGTCTATCTTCTTCTTCACTATAGTCTCCATGTTATGTCATCAATGACAACCTTGATCTCTTCACATGAAGGTATCTCCACTATCCTTCATGGTACCCAATCAAATTCTCCAAGTCACCTTATGATGACATCAACATTGCATCATGGTATTCAAAATTGTATTTAGGAATATTTCAAAGTGTCTTCAATACGCTACCTCAAGAATTCTTCAAGGCTGTCTTCAATAGGTTTAAAAGTGCCTTTGATTCTACTCTAAAATTCTTCAATCGTCTGGTTAAGGTGATTGCTAAAAAAGTATCTTCAATTTCTGCTACCAAATCAAGACACAGTTCACACTTCAAGGTAGCACCTGATTCAAGTTAATATAGGAGATTCTTCAAGCTTGCACTTCGAGCTACAACAGTTCAATAAAATAAGCTACAAGTCTGGTATTCACTATTCCAAGGTGATTGTCCTTTGTTATGAGTCCTTCTTCAAGCTTAAGCATTGAACCTTCACAAATGTAAGTTGTCACAGGCTAACAGGTGGTCAAGTCCAAGGTGTAGTTTCTCTCCAAAATTCTGCCCACTTGACACTGTTCACAAATTACTGGTTTATGCAAATTCGAGCTTCAAAACTGTGCCTTCAAGGTGATTGTTCGAGCTGCCTCAATGTCCGAGTTAAGATGTACCTATCCGAGATCTCCAAATGATACTTCCCAAAAGATTATAGTCTTTCACAGGTTTTAGGTTTAATCTGTTGATGATCTGGGCTCCACAAATGTCACTACCCAGGCCTTTAAGCTATCACAAGTTCGAGGTTTATTTCTGAGGTTATGCTTATTCTCTGATGTGAGGTGTAATAGATAGGTCTACCACAGGGTCCGAGCTACTAAAAACAGGTGTCAATTCCTAGCTTAACCACTTGTCAACAAAATGAGCCCTCCAGATAGTAATTCAAGCCTCTGCACTAGACAAAAAATAGTAATCCAAGTTGTGAGCTATCTATAAAGTTTGATGAATGTCCATGTCCACAGATCTGGGTTAATAGGTCTGTCCTCATTGTAATCTATCTGTGCTACCACAGGTTTGAGGTATACCCAATCACTGAAAATTCAAAAACAAAATTAGCTCAATCACTGTGATCTTTCATGTCCTATTCAACCTCTGTCTGTGTTTATGCCTCTTCTCTGTGTTCTTCACCAAGCTGATGGCTAAAACGATGAGATTAAACTTGTATTTATACATGTTTTGACTTAAAATGAAGAGACGTGTCTATTGGGTGAAGAAGCCGACTTAAATCTCATTTTTGTGCAACCAACCTTATATTAATCAATTTGTAGCAGACAATTTTAATTCGTATATGGAAGATAGCTTTAATTCATATATGGCAGATAACTTTATTGTATATGGCAAACAACCTTAACTTCTTTTCAAAGGGATTTCCATGATATTAATATAATCAATTATAGCACTAAGGTTATACGAATGTTTAGCACATAATGTGTATTTCATCAGAGAATCAAATTTTATATGGTCTTCCATGTGATGTATGCATTACATCTGTTTTCCATGTGAAAGATGGACCATATAAAACACCATGCAAAAATGCTTTGTCTACCATGTGAGTTTTGTAACCCATCTTCCATCCATGTCTGCCATGCCAGTGATGTCTAACACCATGTTGTTGCATTATAATTATGTCTACCATGTATGGTCATAGGGAACCATGTTGCCTACATTATATGTCTGCATGTATGGTCATATGTATGCCATGTTTATCTGCCATTAAACAAATCCATTTGTTAATAAGGAATTTTTTATATTGTTTCAAAACATATTCGTTGCCAAGGATTATGTTTGTTTTAATAATGTTTGGGATTTATAAAAACAAGTATACATTAGTACATAGGGTCATAATTTCATCATGATATGCTTCATCCATGTCATCTTGATATGTCATAGTGTCATCATGTACTAGTGTAGTGATATGACATAAGCAACTTCATCATTAGGAAAGTTCCAAGATAGTAAGATAGTCTTCCAACCATCAAATGAGATCTTCCACGTCATCGTCTAATCTTCCAACCTTCACTAAGTACCATCATTAAGTGTGCTCATTCAAGAGTATGATGTCATCAAAAGTATGGCTTCATCAAGTATAATCCTTCACATCACGAGGTTGTATATTGGCACTTAGGATCTAGATCTTCAATCAAGGCACATGATTAGCACTTGGCAACATCATAGTTAATTCAAGTACTTCTTAGGGCTTCCTTTATTAGTGGTTTGACTTCTTCGTGACTTGATATCTTCATTGATGTTGTCCTAGTCAACCAACCACCAAGAGTCATGGCATCATCGTCTGGAACCAGGCATCTCAAGAATATTGACATCTCAGTCAATGCCATATTGACATCAACAACAACCTTGATTAAAATTTGATGTTTCAGAATGAAATGCTTCAGATGCCAACACTTTGAACCTCTTGATGGGTTTTGGGAGGTAATAGGAGCAATTTACGTACAATTGCTTTAAGTTGCATGATCAAGGTAGGGTCAACACCAAGATTGATGCAACCCAGACCTGTCGACGCTAAGAAGAGAATCAACGCTCAGAAGGAAGAGTCTTGGAATGACTATCTCATTTATGAAATAAAGAACAACTCACTAAACTAACTCTAACCTTCAAATGAAAAATTGAATACAAGGCAGCGAAGTAGTCATCTCTTCAAGGTATGTACCTTGGATCACTGTAGGGCCTGAACTATTATAAGTATGAAAAAGGTAGTGAGCTAGTCATAACTTAGGTTAAAAGGCCTAAAGCTATGTAGAGAATAAGTTGCACAAGAACTATAAGAAGAAGAAAGGAGATTGGCTACAAAACTTGTACACAAAAAATGAAATAAACAATATCCCTCATAAAATATCAAACAATAAATACACATGTGAATAAGTGAAGCATACTATATGCTTAATGTTTCTTTAATTGTTGCTTAATATATTGTAAAAAAAGCAATAATTAACCCCTTTCTTAAGATAATTTTAGTTGAACAAAATAACTTATTGGGGTTTGAAACTATAACCTCTAAATTGTACAACTAATGGCTTTACCATTGAACAATGTGCTTAACTCTGAAATAACTCTTTAAATATGTATTAAATTTGTTGTATATGTGTTTGTTTAATGAAATGAGAAATCTTATTAAGTGAATAAAATGTGCATTTGGCTACAAATTAATAAGTTTCGTACTAGTAATAGTAAGACACCAATTAAATGGTAAGATCTTGTTAAAACCAAATCCAAACTTGAATTTATTTGTGAATAATTTGTTGGATTACGTTAGAAGTCACAAGTGAGTGCTAATGATTGTTTTTGTTTGTTCTTGTGTTATATTATCTTTTGTATTTTATAAATTATATGATTTTTATTTAACTATAAAACATAAAATAAAATAAAAGAACAAGTGAAAAATAAAAAGTTAAATGACTTTAAAAAAATTAAAACTAAAAATAAAGGAAAATTGAAATTAAAACAACTAAAACCTAAAGAAAAATTAAAAAAACTGCTCCTATAAAACTAAAACTTAAAAATTAGATATAAAAAACAATAAAAGAAAACATTAATGTAATAAATTGTATTTACAAATCACCTCAAAGTAAATATTTTAATAAATAAATGAAAATAAATAAAAACCTAAAATTTAGATTTAAAAAACAGTAAAAAAATATTAATGTAATAAATTGTATTTACAAATCTAGTAAATATCTTAATAAATAAATGAAAATAAATATTGTAAAGAGGAAATGAAATGTTGGAGAATGCAGGGAATTAATACTAATAAATGAAAGTTCTTTTATTTCTTCCATCTCTGTTTAATAAAAATGAAAGAACAACTCTGAAATACGGTCTGTTTAAAATGGTTTAAGTCCTCAGAAAATATGAAGTCAGAAGCAGACAAAGCCAGCTTTTACAGCAAAGCCGTCACAATATATATAGAAATCACGGTCTGTTTAACACCTACTATATAAGACAATGCCATGCACGTTGTTTTTTATTTAGCACATTTTGACATCGTGTTACATCGACCTGTTGTATAGGGTATTTAACCACCATGCACTTGTTATACTAAGTAATTCTTTCTAAAATAAAATGCACGAAGACCATAGCATTAAAAAATTCACGTTGGTAAAGTGTAAGTGATCCGTTGAATATTGATGATGCCATTTTGACAATGCAATGTCCATATTCCATATTTATTTTGACCGCCTTATCCTTAACTTCATGTTTGATATAATCACCTGCTTCTTAATCCTTCATGTTTGATATAATCACCTGCTTCTTAATCCTTCCATTTGGAGTGGCAAAAAATTCCCTCCACTTTTGATTGCAATGTTCAGGTATCCTCCATACAGCCTTTTGTTTGCATATCGAATTAACAAAAACTCAAGAAATTGAAAACAAATGTTTGCCTTGCAATATGCCATTCTTGCAACCATTGGCATAGACATGGACTCAGTGGTATTGGGCTTTGAACATAGTACACCTCTTTTCTTTTGCATGAATAATATTTATCCCACATTGATAACAAGTGGAATGCATTTTCTTTTGCATGAATGATATTTATCCCACATTGGTATAAGTAAGTGGAATGCAATATATAAAAATGTGTCAATTGTAAATGGAACTCAATGACGGAAAAGAATCCCACATTGATAACAGGTAAGTGGAATGCAATACATAAAAAAGAAAAAGGTAATTGGAATGCAATACATAAAAAAGAAAAAGTGTCTAGACTGTAAATGGAACTCAAGGATAGAAAGAGGTAATTGGAATGCAATACATAAAAAAGAAAAAGAAAAAGTGTCTAGACTGTAAATGGAACTCAAGGATAGAAAGAAAAATATGTTGATTGTAATTGGAACTCAATGATGGAAAAGAAAAAGAAGCCAAGAAACAATGGTTGGTGATTGACCATGGGACATTTTCATTTGCACAAATGATATTTATCCCACATTGATAACAAGTAAGTGGAATGCATTTTCTTTTGCACGAATGATATTTATCCGACATGGATAACAAGTAAACTAAAATGTGTCGATTGTAAATGGAACTCAATGATGGAAAAGAAGCCATGGGACATTTTCTTTTGCACAAATGATATTTATCCCACATTGATAACAAGTGGAATGCATTTTCTTTTGCACGAATGATATTTATCCGACATGGATAACAAGTAAACTAAAATGTGTCGATTGTAAATGGAACTCAATGACGGAAAAGAAGCCATGGTTAGTGAATGGCCATGAGACCTTTGACTTCGATGCATACAACTAAATTATGTGATTTAGGCCGCAGATGTCCTTAAACTCCTTGAGTTGAAAGAGGACTCGAAGGAGTTCCTTTTTCATAAGTTTACGAAGCCCAAAAAAGTGGTTGAAAGAGGACTCGAAGGAGTTCCTTTTTCATAAGTTTACGAAGCCCGAAAAAGTGATAAAGGTGTGCTCCTTGGTCAAAATAATATGTTCAAAACATGGGAAAATATGTTGTTGACATGCTCAGAACATCAAAAAAAGGATTGAACTCATGTTTCATGGTAAAAATGGGTTGTAACTAGGTAAAATCATTAAATGTGAATAAAATAATGTAAGAAACAACCATAAATATCCAAAATGACTATTATATTTACCATTTCACATTTACCTTCAACAATGAGATTTATGAATAGTTTTTTCCCTCAATCTTCTGCAGTCGATTGCACTCAATCTGATGGATCGTTTCAGTTGTTGTCACTTCCAGGTAGGAGCTCAAAACTTTCTCTTTCAATTCATGTTCCATTTTATGATTTCAGGCAAGTTTTAGGTATTTTTGAGGGCCCTGTGGTTCAAAAACTTTGTCCTAGGACCAATGCAGACCCAGGCAGTTGAAAAGTGCATTACACCGAAGTGAAATTACACTACAAGTAGGGGTGCAACACTCTACCTCTCCTCTTGGGGATGCGTTGGGTGCAAATCCCAAATTTATTTGCTAATTTCCCTTAAAATTTTCTAAGTTTTGTTTCATGGAAAGGATTCTAATCAGTCTCCCTTTAATGTTTCAGGTCTCTATTAGCATAAAATGGCTTTTATTTGGAGAGAAACAGAACATGAAGAACAAAATTTAAATCCTGCTACCATCCAGACACTAAAAGACTGTGGATTGTTGAAATTCTTCTAGCTTCCTAGCATGAGGCAACAGATGAAACTACTAACATATCTTGTTCCTGCATGGGATGTGCATGCACAAACATTCATATTTGGGGAGCATATCCTTAATATTACAGTAGAGGACATATATTTTATGACCATTTTATCCAGGAGAGGTGCCCCCATCTCTCTCCTAGGTGGGAGAAGGGGTGGAGAAATGGTGAAAGATTATATCACTACTTATTGTAGACCTCGATCCAAACCAACTAGAGATGGAAGGATCAGCATAAAAGATGTAACCCATTTTCCCTTAAGAATGATCTTGTTCATCATTGCCAGATTGTTAGGTAGCTCAACACTTCATGTGGCCAGCAGATCATACATGCAATATGGTGTGGAGTGTTTGGAGCCAACAATATTCAACTAGAGTGAGGGAGTATTGGTCAATATGAAAGAACAACTTTCTAAAGAAAGAGAGGGAAAGTTGAAAAACTTTGGATATAGTTCCATATTGGTCTCTTTTTCCCTAGAATGGATTCCATTACTACAGCCTCAACAGATTACACTCAAGCCCATTGATTTGAGGGTACCATGGATGAGGAGGTGGATAAATCATATGTCTCAACATGCAGGTCTGTCATCGATCAATTTTTCACTAGCCTTCTTTGGATGGATGCGTAGATAGTTCATTATGGTCAATGATTATCCATACACAGGGATGGATTTTCGCGATGACCCTAAGCTCGTGCTTCCTGAGGGTGAGCGATGGGATGTTATAGGTAAGATATTTCAACCATTTGAATTTTTTTAAGTTTTGTAATTTTTTTCTTGTGTTTTTTATGTTTCCAAGACTTAAACTATTAATTTGTTGATACAGATATTGGGCCTATTCGACCGATAAGTGCTTCATATCTTTGTCGTGCAGGAGAACAACCACAAGCAGCAATAGAACCAACACAGGTTGTTGCAGTAGGATGGGATTCTCTACGGAGTCTAAATGTAGCCGAGATCAAAATAGAGGTGGAGCACCACATGGAGGGGTTGACACATGGGATAGATGAGACTACGATCGACCAGGTTCCGTTGCGACTTCAACAACACACTGTCAAAGTGCCTAACCATATTGGTAAGCTACTGCATAAGATAGCTCGTGCACTGGCTTTCTATAATGTGCATTTTGATTAGTCTAAAGAGACACACTGAAAACACACTCAAAACACCTATAGATAGTATGTACACAGTGTTACTACGCATGAGTTCAATCATAGTATTTCTTTAGGTACAACCCATTCATAGGCTGCGCTAGTGGAATTCCATCAAAATTAGCTAACTCATAGGCCCCTTTTGCAAGGACACACTTGACAATATATGGACCTGACCACATAGTTTGGAACTTTCCTAATCCTAACTTATTATATTATTCATCATATAAAAGAACAAGGTCTCCTTATGAGAAGACACGAGGCTTGACACTTTTATCGTATTGCGCCTTGATACATCTTTGTTGTAGCAGCTACAACCACCCTCCAAAATTGTTCCTTAGCTTCGTTTTGGAGCCTCCCTACCAACCCTTCGCAGTAGCATGTCTTGCTTCATCAAGTACACAAGCTTCATTGATTTTCTTTCACAAAGGAAACCTATCTATCAGAGCTTGATGCATTCCTCTCACAGGTTGTTTCTCTAGACTTGGTCGAGTTGCAGGCTGAGCAACTCATTCAAGAAAATGCATAATTGTAGAGGGAAACTAGCCTTCCCTCTAGAAATTGTGCAATTCCGCCTAGCAACCTGTTGGGCTCCAAAATTGTGCAATTCTGCCAGTCAAGCTTCATCCAGAAAAATGATCAATTCCTCCTAGCAGGGCTGCTTAGCCCAGGAATTGTGCAATCTTGGGTAGTAGTCAGTTGCTCTGCCCAAAAATTGGGAAAGTCTCTTGGGCAGCCAGCTCAACTCCCTTCCATAAATGTGCATTTTCTCTCAGCAGTTGAGCAGCCTCTTGCATGTGTAGTTGAGTTGACCAATTCCCTCTGGGACCGGCCAAAACAGATTTGCATGCATGGGTTGCTTCTCCCAAGGCAGCATGCAAAGGCATTCCTTGATTCAGGGATCTACTTTTAGCAGTTGGAGGTTGCAGGCAAAGGATCATTTAGGAAACCTCCCACCAAGTGTCTCTCTTCCTAGATTTGTGACATGCATGTCACATCTTCAATTTTATCAAAACTCATGAACTGGACGCTGCAGAGCTCATTCCTCACATCAACTTTACAGCTCTAACATCCCACATCACATCTAGGAGTCGTCGGCACATTTAGCTTAGTTGTTTCTTGGGTAAGCCTGCCTTCCATCTCTTGTGTTGCATTTCTGGTGCTTTTTGTGTTTCGTTTTGTACGAATGATGTTTGCTTGAATTCAGTGAGCGCTTTCTATCGTTTTAGTACATACTAGCTTGTATTATCACCGTTTCAATTTTCGTTAACATCTCACTATGGTCACATGCATGAAATTATTTTTCACGAACAGCTATGGATTTGGTGACTCGCCTCGCCCACATGCATTTTGTTTCATTTTCTGAATCTTTCATTTACCGTTTGCATGCATGATCATTCACTTATGCTTACACTCAGCATTGCCATGCATTCACATTCAGATTCGCTTTCAGTTTCCCGTCAGCGGGTCTGGGGAACCTTGGCCCAGAAGCTGCCTCACCAAGACAACATTGCGCAATTCTGAAAGGGAAGGCACTATCTTCCTCTCAGGAAATGCAAATTTTTGCCCAGTGACTGTCCTCCAGTCTTGCATTGCGCAATCCTAAGGGGCAGTGACTGCTGGCCCAGAAAATTGCACAATGCAGTCATTGAGCCTGCAAACCATTGCTAGCTGAGATTGCACATTGCGCAATTCCAACAGTCAGTAGCCATGATGGACTATGAATTGCATAGTTCCAGCAATCAGTCAACCTCCTGACTGCCAGAACTATGCCTTGCATAGTCTTGGTAGTCAATCTCCTGACCTCCCTGCGGAAATTGTGCAACCTTCATGATCAGTCACATAGTTATGTTGCAAGTTAGTTTTCATGTTCATTTTAGTTTTCGACTACTATATTTCTTTCCATAAGTGTTTCCATGTCTCTAGGTATCATAGGTGTTCATCTGCCTCTTAGCATCATAGGTAAAATGGTTTCCAGGAGACACCATTCAGAGCACACTTAGGGATGCAGTCGATCAAGTGTCTATGAACTTGCCTACCCACGAAGACATCAACTCCTTCTTAGACAAGGACATCAAGATATGATGACAGCAACATCACAGCAAGAAGCACCATGAACAGCAGCTGAAGGCAACATACCAGATGCAATGAACACAAGAGGAAGGTTGATGACAACACATAGGCAGAACAAAGTTGCAAGCTCAAGCAGATCTACTTGTGGTGAAAGCAAATTTGGAGACTCAGTCTATGAGGTGACGGTGCGACATGAAGATCACGTGAAGACAGAGAATGGAACAGAGAAGGAGTTACATGTGCTCAAGCAACAACTCAAGGAAGAACATGAGCTGCACAAATGACAGAATGAGTTGTAGCAGGAATAGGTACAATAGCGAGTCCAACATGCACTCACGGATGAAACTGTTCTCGTACAAGTTATAGATCCATCCTAGTAGTTGGCACGGATCAGACATGGTGAGTAGTGTTTTTGATCGTGTGTAAGGGAATTCAATAGCATGCATGTCATTGTGTGCACACATGCAATCTAACCCATTTTGCACACTCACCGAGGCAAAGACAAGAAGCAAGTCCGACTGGAGCTGAACATGTAGTTGACAGTTGATGCACATGACCACCATCACACACAGGAAGATCAACATGGACACTATGCATCAGTATGTTTTCAGTTAAGCCACACCCAAGAAGACTATCCACATGTTAGCAGACGAGTTGGATGGAGGAGCCACACCAATGCATCGAGATGCAATAGAGGCAAGAGTTCGCTTCAACAAGATGTCACCATGGAGCGCATGCACACCATCACAGACGACCAAGATTGGCATCATCTCACCACCTTCACCATCACAAACATATCAAAGAGTTGGTCTCATCACAATGGACCGAGTGTCAATGATGTCTTGCATGGATTTCTTAAGCCATTTTGTCTCACATGGGCACATATGCATTGTAATGTAACATCTTGTCAAGTGGAAGTTCAAGTGTCGATAGTTGGATGTAACAGTCATAGAGTAGATGAAGAGTCATGAGGGTAGATGAACTGTCAAAAAGGGGAATGTCAAGGGTCACCCTTTTCTATAAATAGAACCTCATAACTCATTGTAAACGATTTTGGTCAACCAAGATTTGATAGGAGTATCTTAGAGAAGGCTTGGATAGTATTGTAACGAGCCTTGGCTTCTCCCCTACGCAGAGCTAGTACATCTCTTTGGAGGAGCAAGCGGTTGTGGCTGTAACGTTCCGCTATTGGAACTAGTGGTTGGACATGGATGTATTGTATGAATGGAAATTACACTTCTTAATATAACAGAGCTAGCACATTTCATGCATATGTTTTATTGTATTTATGCTATCTTGTTTACTCTAAATGATATATGTTTGTTTGCTTATGCATGCATGTATGGACTATTCTATGTAAGTATGTATGAATCTCTCTGAAATGTGTTGTTGGTATAACCATCACTTTGGATTGCTCACCAACTTGCTTTCAAGCTTGTGATGTATCTCCGCTCGTGTGTTCCCTTCCAAGCCATGTACTATTATAGGTTTCCAAGGGGTGCACTCATCTCAACCCTCGGGCGTTAGAACCTCTCATGCACCTTCCTTGGCTCACTGCAGTTATCACACCCTTGCTACCAACAGAGTTATCTTACTTACCTCTATGTGAAATCGCGATCAAGGCATTACCGTACGACCCACTGCTAGGACTCCTACACCAAACGGTCTGGGTTCTAATTGAGACTTCTTACTCGGGAGATCCCCTGACATGTTGGCAGGTCCAACACCATCAACATTTCTGGTGCTAGAAGCAGGACTAGAAGACAAGTTGTGGCCTCTCATTCTATTTTGAACCTTTTTATATCTATCATGGATTCTTGCACTCTTCTCCCTCCGCAATGTTTTTCTAACCACGAAGATGTCACCATCACGAGGGAGTTTTTCGATCACTTTCTCACTTACACATATGATGGTGAAGGCGAATTGGTCTAGCTTGAGTTCTTAGATGACTTTCTTTCCATGCTTCATGAGGAAGATGGATGTTCTGATGAATAGGCCAACTTTCTACTTGCATACACACTTCACAAATCTCCACATTGATGGTTGTGCAACCTACCGACTAACAGCGTGCACTCACTTGAGAACTTCTATGATCTCATTGAAGACACTTTCTATCATTTTGATCGAGAACATCTTGACCAAAAACTGTTACAACAATGGAAGGCTTCACATGAATCGACTATGGATTTTTGGCAACGCTTCTGTGATTTGCGTTTCAAGCTCTGAAGAGCCAGATGAAAATTTTCTGTCTTTGGGATCGATTCAAGTATTGCATTAAAAAATCTACTTGTCCCAAGAAGAAGTTTGAAATCAAGCCTTGCTCAACATTCTTCAGTGATGGAGTTGCACAATCTCAGATGAATGTGGTCACTGTCACAAGTGACTATCTGCCATCCCCTCATCGAATAGCTCCACCACTACAAAGTGATGTTGAGGATCATGCTCACACACCCATCGAGCTGTCACATCCTCCCAACATCACTTCACTTAATTTTCACGCAAATTTGGTTGTGAGTCCATCGAGTTGTCATATGCATTTTGTTCCACAACCTCCGTCTTCACACTCGGCTGTTCCTCCAGATGATACTGTCTTGTTTTCTTCCATTCCAAACTCTACACTTGTTGTGAACAAGGAACAAGCCACTGACGGAGTTGGTGTTGCACAACCAACATGTGCTGTCATTCATGAAGAGTATGAGTGAGATCTTGAGCATCAACAATCAGCGAAGGATGACTCCCTTCCATCCGAGCCTCCTCTATCCTTCCCTGACATCTTTAGTGAGCCTTCCATCCATGATTTCGCATGTGTATCATCATCCACGGATGCACCCATTTTTGATCACTCACAGGACACACCGGATGTCAGTCCATCATCCGAAAATGGAGAGGATAAGTTATTCATTGAAAATCCACTTGATCTTTCATCTGCCTTTTCTGGAAACACAGAGGATGAATTTGTTTGCTTCTCATCTACCCCTTTGTTTGATTCATTAGATCATGAGGATGCTGATGAAATCATTGATTTTTCTGATTGTGGCTATCGTGATCCATTTACTCCCATATTCGATCACGATCATGATTCTATCGCAATTGATTTTTCGAAGCCACCGATCTATGATGATCTATCTGACGATGAAGTTGAAACACTCCAGACTATCGAGGCATTTCAGCCCAAGCTGATGGTTATGTCAAGCCCTCGCTCTCTTGGGGTTAGTTTCACTTGCAATCAGGAAACTGTTTAATCACCCAAGGCTCCTCATCACCCATCTATATGCATTGAAGATCAATCTCACACAGATCATACTTCCTCCACTCAAACTACATGATCCTATCACTCATGCATTGGAGGAATCTTACATTGCAATCACATGTGCACGACGCAAGTTCTCTTTGTTTCTTTCGTTTTCTTGCATGTTACAGTCAAGAGTGTGTATATGCTTCAAAGCTACACACAGTGTCGCACAACACCATGGTAAGTCCATGGACTGCTCGTCATGCACTTGCACTCACTTATTTCCTGTGGAAACTTTGAAACACGAAGTGTGGTTGTCTTCATTGTTATATCTTTCTCGCTTGCTGGTTCACACAACTAGGTTTCTCGCGGACCAAGCCTTCACCAACATAGGTCAACCAATGCATCGGTGGCTACATTGGAAATATCACTTCATGTGATCAGGCCCATGCACCGTTAGTTTAGGAGTAGGAGGTGTGTTTTCTTTCAATTAGTTTTCTTACATGCTTGCTTTGTTTGTTTGTTTGTTTGTTTTCCTACTAGCTTTGCTTTCTCTTTTACTTATGATCTTTCTTTTCTTTGATGTTTGTTTATTTGATTTTTGTTTGTAGGTTAGTTTCACATGAAACCATGTATGACTCTTGAAACAAGCTTGGTAAAGTACAAGAGGCGTTGTGCAGCTATCACTACTTGGTTATCTATCATCCTACCTCTATATGAAGATCTTGTTACTTTTAGTCCATGATACGTCAATGGAAAATATGTATTGTTTGAAGTTAACTTTTGGTGAAAACACAATGCTTGTGTGCTATCTAGTATCACTTACTCTAGTCGGTTGTTTTTGGGTTAACCCTTGTTAGCTCAGTCAAGTAGAGTAAGGTGAGGTGGAAAACCTTTATAGGCACGTCATAAGTATAATAAAATACTTCTATGTTGGAAAAACCTCTTCTGCTCTCAATAAGTCAGGATCCCTCTTCCACCTCTGAAATGAATAAGTGATATGCACAGTTACGAAAAAAATGAAAAGTGAAAAAATAAAAAATAAAAAATGAATAAGGCAAAAGAAGAGAAAGGCTTCCTGCGTAGAGAGGTGATGCAAGTAACTCCACCAAGGTAATGACTAGGCTAGCTGGTAGTGGAGCCATCCTTGTGTTCCTATGTGACTCCGTCGGGGTACTGTCCAGGCCTGCTGGCAGCGGAGCAACACCATAGATGAAACTATGACTCTGATGACTATACTGCTTGTTCATCAATATACCCCTCAACCCTAATCGAAACAAGTGTGTTGCCTTGGCTTGGAATGTGTGTTAATCGACCAAGAGTTTGGCAAATGCTACATCTTACAATTAGGCTAGTGTGAAACCAAGACAAACTAAGAACTAAACAATACTTCCGAAGGTGTTAGACTTGCTTCTCATGAACAAGGTCCATTCAGAGAGCTGGATTTCTACCAGTGTGTTGCCAAGTGTTGTAGTGGCTACAACCACCTTCCAAAATTTTTCCTTAGCTTCGTTCTGGAGCCTCCCTACCAACCCTTCACAACAACATGTCTTGCTTCATAAAGTACACAAGCTTCAGTGATTTTCTTGCACAAAGGCAACCTGTCGATCAGAGCTTGATGCATTCCCCTCACATGTTGTTTCTCTAGACTTGGTCCAGTTGCAGTCTAAGCAACTACTTAAAGAAATTGCACAATTCTGGAGGGAAACCAACCTTCCCTCCAGAAATTGCGCAATTCAGTCTAGCAGCCTGCTAGGCTCCAGAATTACACAATTCTGCTAATCAAGCTTCATCCAGAAAATTACACAATTCCTCCTATGAGGGCTACTCAGCCCAAGAATTGTGCAATTCTAGGCAGCAGTCAGCTAATCTACCCTAAATTGCACAAATCTCTTGGGCATCCAGCCCAACTCCCTTCCAGAAATGCGCATTTTCTCCCCGCAATTGAGCAACCTCTTGCATGTGCAGTTGAGTTGACTGGTTCCCTTCGAGACCAGTCAAAATGGATTTGCATGCATGGGCTGCTTGTCCCAAGGTAGCATGCAAAGGCATCCCTTAATTCAAGGATCTACTTTTAGCAGCTGGAGGTTGAATGCAAGGATCATTTCGGAAACCTCCCACCAAGTGTCACTCTTCCTAGATTTGTGGCATGCACGTCACATCTTCGATTTTATCAAAACTCATGAACCGGATGCTGCAGAGCTCATTCCTCACATCAACCTTGTAACTGTAACATCCCACATCACATCTAGGAGTCGTCGGCACATTCAGCTCAATGATTTTTGGGTAAGCCCGACTTCCATGTCTTGTGTTGCATTTATGGCACTTTTTGTGTTTTGCTTCATATGAATTTTGTCTGCTCAATTTCAGTGAGTGCTTATTGTTGTTTTGATATATACTATCTTGTACTAGCACCATTTCAGTTTTCATTAACATTTCACTGCTTTCGCATGCACGAAACTTTTTTTCACGAACGGTCGTTGATTCAGCGACTTGCCTCACCCACATGCATGTTTTTCCATTTTCTGAATCTATCATTCACCATTTGCATGCATGATCATTTACTTATGCTTATACTCATTATCACCATGCATTCACATTCACATTCACATTCGCTTTCAGTTGCCCATCGACGGGTCTAGGCAGCCTTGGCCTGGACTCTACCTCAACAAGATAGCATTGCACAATCCTAAAAGGGAAGGCAATGTCTTCCTCTTAGGAAATGTGCATTTCTTCCCAGTGACTGTCCTCAAATCTTGCATTATGAAATCATGAGGGGTAGAGACTACTGGCCCAGAAAATTGCGCAATGCAATCAAAGAGCCTGCAACCATTGCTAGCTAAGATTGTGCATTACGCAATTCCAGCAGTCAACATCCATGATAGACTATGCATTGCACAGTTCTAGCAGTCAGTCAGCCTCCTAATAGCCCTAACTATGCCTTGTGCAGTCTTGGCAGTCAGTCTCTCGACCTCTGGGTGGAAATTGCACAACCTTCATGATTCATCACATAGGTATGTTGCAAGTCAGTTCTCAAGTTCATTTTGGTTATTGACTGACAGATTCCTTTCCATAAGTGTTGCCATGTCTCTAGGTAGCATAAGTGTTCATCTTCTTCTTATCAACACAGGTAAAATGGTTTCTAGGAGAGTAGAGCCAAAGACACAATTCAGAGCACACTTGGGGATGCAGTCGATCAACTGTCTATGAACTTGCCTACCTACGAATACAAGGACATCAAGATATGATGACAGAAACATCACAGCAAGAAACACCATGAACTATAGTTGAAGGCAACATACCAGATGCAACAAATGCAAGAGGAAGGTTGTTGGCAACATAGAGGCGAAACAAAGTTGCAAGCTTAAGTATATCTACTTGTGGTGAAAGCAACTTTGGAGACTCAGGCTATGAGGTGACGGTGTGACATGAAGATCATGCAAAGGAAGAGAACAGAATAGAGAAGGAGTTGCATGTGCTCAAGAAACAACTCAAGGAAGAACAAGCGCTGCACAGATGAGAGAATGAGTTGCAGCAGGAATAGGTACAACAGCAGGTGCAACGTGCACTCACAGATAAAATTGTGCCCGTACAGGTTATAGATCCATCCCAACAACCGGCACGGAGTAGACATGGTGAGTAGTGTTGTTGATCACATGCAAGGGAATTCAACATCATGCATGTCATTATGTGCATGCATGCGATCTAACCCATTTGACACACTCACCGAGGCAAATACAAGAAGCAAGTCCGACTGGAGTTGAACATGTAGTTGACAGTTGATGCACATGACCACCAGCACACGCAGGAAGATCAGCACGATCACTGTGCATCAGTGTGTTTCTAGTTCGACCGCACCCAAGGAGACCATTCACATGTTAGCAGATGAGTTGGATTGAGGAGCCACACCAATGCACTGAGATGCAATAGAGGCAAGATTTTGCTTCAACAAGATGTCACCATGGAGTGCATGCACACCATCATGGATGACCAAGCTTGGCATCAGCTCACCACCTTCACCATCACAAGCATGTCAAAGAGTTGGTCTCATCAAAATGGATTGAGTGTCAGTGATGTCTTGCATGGCTTGATCAAGCCATTTTGTCTCACATGGGCACATGTGCATTGTAATGTAACATCTTGTCAAGTGGAAGTTCAAGTATCGATAGTTGGATGTAACAGTCATAGAGTAGATGAAGAGTCATGAGGGTAGATGAACTGTCACAAAGGGGAATGTCAAGGGTCATCCCACTCTTTGCAATAAATAGAACCTCATAACTCATTGTAAAGACTTTTGGTCAACCAAGCTTCGATAGAAGTATCTTAGAGAAGGATTGGATAGTATTGTAACGAGCCTTGGCTTCTCCACTACACAGAGCTAGTACATGTCTTTGGAGGAGCAGGCAGTTGTGGCTATAACGTTCCGCTATCAGAACTAGTGTTTGAACATGGATGTATTGTATGAATGGAACTTACACTTCTTAATATAACAGAGCCAACATGTTTCATGCATATGTTGTATTGTATTTTATGCTGTCTGGTTTACTCTAAATGATATATGTATTTGTTTACTTACGCATGCATGTATGGACTATTCTGTATAAGTATGTATGGATCTCTCTGAAATGTGCTATTGGTTTAACCATCACTTTAGATTGCTCGCTAACTTTCTTTCCATCTTGTGATGCATCTTTACTCGTGCGTTCCCTTCCAAGCTGCGTACTATTACAGGTTTCCAAGGGGCGCACTCATCTCAACCCCCGGGTGTTAGAACCTCTCATGCACCTTCCTTGGCTCACTGCAGCTATCACACCCTTGCTACCAACAGAGTTATCTTACTTGCCTTTGTATGACATCGCAATCAAGGCATTACCGTACGACCCACTGTTGGGACTCCTACACCAAACGATTTGAGGTGTAATTGAGACTTCTTACCAGGGAGATCTATGAAAATTCTATCCCTGCAGCAATTGTTTTACTTTTCCTACTTATTTCATCATAAGTTATTCATGAAATTACTTCAACAAACATTAAAACAAATATTGCGCAGATATCACATCGTAATATAGATACAAAAATATGCACAAATTGACACAGTTATTTTGGACTAATGTCCCCGGAAAAACCCAATGTGGGAAACCCAATGCAGTAAGGGAGGATTTTATTGCTCAACAATTTTCTTGTACAACAGGGTGCCAAACTAAATTACCCACAGATAGACAAACTTCAACACTTTCCTAAACCCAGCATAGGCCCTACTGACCATCTTCTACAACCTGAAACCATTTGCATCAGCCTGAAACCCTTTCTATCAGCCTGAAATCCTCCACGTCAGCCTACTGAGGCTCTGCGCAGTCTCTCTAGGCTTTTGCATCACACCTGCAGCCTCTACGTGGATGACGCAGGCCCTTCTGGCTCTACGCAGTCTCTGCTGCCTCTGGGTGGCTTCCTCTGGTTTTGTGTTAATCTCCTGTCTCTCTATTTTGTACTTGCTACCTCCTGACTACTCTCCAGGCCACTGGCTCAATTTATCAGCAAACCCCACTCCAAAAATTGAACTGACTGGTCTCCCTCAGTGTGTTCTCCAAGTGCCCCTCAAGCCTCCTCTTATACTTTTTCTGTTGACATCTCAACAGTCGAGATTAAGTCCCTAATCAATGGCTAATATTATATCTGGCTTGATCCATGTCTTTTGGACCATTCTAACACAAATTCATATTAATACACATTAATATTTTATTTTCCCTAAGTTTAGACTTAGGGACTCCATTAGAAATATTAATTATTTTAATATCTCCTGATTTATTTAGAATCTGTCGAAACTCTTTTTGGGTATTGAAGATCTCATGTGCCCCAACCTCTCCACCAAATTTCATGGCTAGAGCACATCCGATGCTACCCCAAATCAATACTCCCTCTTAGCAAGGATTGTGCTCTAGAAATACTCCTCACTGAGTATTACTTTGATCATCCAGCATCGGCACCTGTGCTAATGCTAGGCCTCCCTGCCCAACATCCTCTACACTGCTACATCCTGTACTACTACCCATGGTTCTGCCATTTCCACTGCTACATCTATACGACAGCTCCCTCTGCATTAGTGCTGCTACTGGTCCTTTCTCCCAGCACTGCATCCGCACTACACCTTCCTCTGCATCTATGTTGTTGTTGGTCCTTTCTCCAACACTACATATGCACTACAACTCCCTCTACATATGTGTTATTGTTGGTCCTTTCTCCCAACACTGCATCTGCACTACAACTCCCTCTTCATTCATGCTTCTAACACACTACTTCTCAAAGGGGTTCTTTACCATACCAATCTTTTCCTTGATGTAGTCAAATTTTGAATTTCCAAGGGCCTTGGTGAGGATATCTACCGCTTGTTCCCCTATAGGAGTGTAGCTCAACTGTATAGCTCCACGTTGGACACAATCTCTGACAAAGTGACACCGAATATCAACATGCTTTGACCTATCATGAAATACCGAATTCTCAAAGAGTATGATGCAACTCTGATTATCACACATGATCTTGGTCGCCTCCATATTTCTTTTGAATAGGTTTACCAACAGTTTTCTAATCCATATGGCCTCACACGAAGCTATGCTTGCTGCCATATATTCTGCCTCAGAAGAGCTCAGAGCCACGGACTTCTATTTCCTACTGCACCAGGAGGTTATTCCTGATCCAATGTTGAAATAGTACCCAGAGGCACTTTTCCGATCCACTGAACTTCCTGCCCAATATGTATCAGTAAATCCACTCAACCTAATATCCTTCCCCTTGTTGTGCAAGAGCCCATAATCATTTGTTCGCTGTAAATACCTGAGAATGTGGTTGGTTGCTACCCAGTGAGCCCTCTTTAGTTCCACCATGAACTGACTGAGGGTGTTGACAGCATAGCAAATATCTGGCCTGGTATTGACTAGATACATCAGGGACCCTATGAGTTGTCGGTATAGGGTGAGATCGACATCCTTGTCTTTTGATGCATCAATCTTCTTCCAGTTGGTGATCATTTACATAGCCATAGGTCTACAATCTCCCATCTTGAACCTTTTCAAAATTTATGTAGCATACCTTCCTTGCCCAAGGAAGATTTCTCCTTTATGCTACCAAACTTCCAACCCTAGAAAATAGTGCATTCATCCCAGATCCTTCATATTGAACTTTGTGGCTAGATTCTTCTTATAGTCTTCAATGAATCTAGATGATCCTATCAGGAAGAGATCATCCACATATAATACTAAGATAAGTGGCTTGCTCTCTATGACCAGATAGTAGAGATTCAGATCCACGTCACTCTTGACAAACTCCATTTCTGCAAGTAGCCATCTATTCGACCATCCCACGCTCTTCGTGCTTGCTTCAACCAATATAAGGGTTTCTTCAGTCTGCATACATGAGACTTCTTCTCATGAGTTTCAAAGCCCTCTGGTTTTTCAGTGTATACTTCTTATTCTATTACTCCATTCAGAAATGTCGTCTTGACATCCATCTGATGGATCTCCCATCCCATCTGGGCTGCAAGAGATATCACGGTCCTAATAGATGTATACTCAGCTACCTGGGCGAAGGTTTCCTCATAGTCAATCCCTTCCTTTTGAGCATACCCCTTAGCCACAAACCTAGCCTTATATTTTTCAATACTATCATCTGCAACACATTTGATCTTGTAGATCCATCTTGAACCTACCACAGATCTATCTTGAGGCCTTGACACCACCTCCCAGACATCATTTACCATTATGGAGTTATACTCCTCCACCATCGCATCTAGCCAAACCTAATGCTGAGCTACCTCTTTGAAGCTGGCAGGCTTTCCATCCTGAGCTACTAATGCCACATACCTGTCTGGATGTTTTCACTCCCTTTTATTGTTCCTTGGCTCTCCGATGAAGTTCTTTGCATCACGTAGAATCTGAAGAAGTTCCCTGTTGGTTCTTCCTCTACCAACAGGAGATTCTATTTGTTCCTCTTCCGCATCCTAAGAATCTTCCTGATCTGAGAAAGGATTCTTCACTTCCGTTGGTTGAAGAGGCATGACCAATGGATCCTCTTTTGACTGCTCCTTGGAAGGAATTTTTTTAGATCTTCTGAAAGCTCTGTCCTCCATGAAATTTACATCTCGTCATACTACTACCTTCCTACTCCCTGGAAGATAGATCCTATATGACTTAGCATTCTCGCTATATCTTGCCAGATACCCCTTTTCTGCAGTCTGATCCAGCCTCTTCCTCTTTTCTTCGAGTATGCGACAATATTCCAAACTCCCAAATATCCTGAAATGACTAACTTTGGGTGTCTTCCCAGTGAAGACTTTCTCTGGAGTAATCTTGCCCAATGCCTGATGAGGAGTCATGTTTTGAATGTAGGTAGTTGTGTTGCATGCTTTTTCCCACGGGAATTTGGGCATATCATGATCATACAGCATGGCCCTAGCTACTTCTACAATAGTCTTGTTTTTCCTTTCTGCCACCCCATTATGCTCCAGATTATAGGGATATTCCCACTCCCTTCTGATGCCCTCCTTAGCAAAATAATCAGTGAATTCCTTATCGACTTATTCTCCACCATTATCTGAGTGCAAGACTTTGATTTTATTACCTGTCATATTCTCCACTAGAGCCTTGAACTCCTTGAATCAATAGAAAACCTCATCCTTGGTTTTCAAAAAATAGATCCAAGTTTTTCTCGAGTGGTCATCAATGAAGGTAAGGAAATACTCGGCACCACTGAGAGCTTTGAAGAACATAGGTCCACAGATATATGAGTGTATCAATCCTAGTACACTCTTGGCTTGTGGTTGCTCCTAGGAAATGTTGCCTTGTCATACTTTCCTAGAGCGCATCCCCTGCATACATCATCTCGTTCCGTACTTAGATCCAAAACTCCTGTTACAGTACTTCTAAGAATTCTTAGAGCTCCATGATGCAAGTGACCCATCCTTCTGTGCCATAGTTCATTCAAGTCTTTGTCCCCATGACTGCCTATTAGTGCCATTGGAGATTCTAGTTGTAATCTTTACAAATGATTACTTTTGATCCCAATCTGCACTTTCTTTTTCCAGCTCAGGTGTTTGATATATACCTTTTCCTTGATAAAGTAGATGTCATAGCCCTTTCCTTGTAGTTGTGACACGGAAAGTAAGTTCATCCCCAATCCTCGCACATGCAGCACATTTGTGGCACTGAACCGCTCTCCCAATTCTGTCTGAAAAACTATGTTGTGGCACAAAACCACTCTCCCAATTCTGTCTGAAAAACTATGGTACCCTTTCCTACTGGAGTACACTTTTCCTTGTTCATCATGGTGATCTGAAAGTTCATATTCTCCTCTCAATATTCTAAGGAACACTCCTTGATTCCCATCATATGCCACAAAGCTCCACTATCTATATACCATACTTCTGATGATGCAACACTAGTCATGCGTGCCACTTCTTATTCCAAACTAGAAGCCAACATAGAGAAATCGAAATCTCTCTCTCTCTTGTGCAATCTTCCAAAATTTTGCATGAGTCCCCTGAGGTGGACACCTCTGAATAGTGGTCTCGACCCATAACTGATTTTCCCTTTCTGTCTTTGATTACTTGCTCTGATACCATGTGAAAATTCTATCACTGTAGCAACTGATTTACTTTTCCTACTTATTTCATCATAAGTTATTCATGAAATTACTTCAATAAACATTAAAATAAATACTGCTACAGATATCACATCGTAATACAAAAACAAAAATATGCACACATTGACACAGTTATTTTGGACTAATGTCCCTAGAAAAACCCAATGTGGGAAAATCGGTGCAGTAAGGGAGGATTTTATTATTCAACAATTTTCATGTACAACAAAGTGCCAAACTGGCTTACCCACAGATAGACAAATTTCTAGCACTTTCCTAAACCCAGCGTAGGCCCTACTGACCTCTGCTACAGCCTGAACCCTCTACGTTAGCCTGGAACCCTCTATGTCAACCTAAAACCCTCTACGTCAGCCTCTGAGGCTCTCTGCAGCCTCTCTAGGCTTCTACGTCACTCCTGCACCCTCTGCGTGGATGACGTAGGCCTTCTGTCTTTGCGCAGTCTCTAATGCCTCTGTGTGGCTTCCTCTAGTTCTGCATCTACCTCTTCTGCACTGATCTCCCATCTCTCTGTTCCGTACTTGCTTCCTCTTGACTGTTCTCCAGGCCACTGGTTCAATTTCTCAGCAAACCCCTCTACAGAAATTGAACTAACGGGTCTCCCTTAGTGTGTTCTCCAAGTGCCCCTCAAGCCTCCTCTTATACTTTTTCTATTGACATCTCAACAGCCGAGATTAAGTCCCTAATCAATGGCTAAGATTAGATCTGGCTTGATCCATGTCTTTTGGACCATTCTAACACAGATTCCTATTAATACACATTAATATTTTATTTTCCCTAAGTTTAGACTTAGGGACTCCATTAAAAATATTAATTGTTTTAATATCTCCTGATCTGTTTAGAATCTACCCAAACCATTTCTGGGTATTGGAGATCTCATGTACCCAAACCTCTCCGCCAAGTTTCATGGCTAGAGCACATACAAAGCTACCCCAAATCAACAAGATCCCCTAACATGTTGGTAGGTCCAACACCATCAACAATATTTTATGAGCTTCATTAGCTATAATGACAACACATCATGTCTCATCTAATCGAGTTAGATTTCAAAGATGTCCCTCTTCTATAGAAGTGGTAGGAAGAAGTTCAACAACTAGTTTTAGTGATAGAATCTCACATTCGATTGGAAGGATTGCTTCCAGACCATAAATCAACTGAAAAGTTTGAAATTCAATAGTAGTCCTCACTGAGGTTCAATATACCCACAAGGAAACATAAAGGAGAAAATTCCAATTCGATTTATGGACCCCTACCATACGTTGAAGCATATTTTTGAGAACTTGATTGATAGCCTCAACTTGTCCATTAGCTTAAGGATAGTAGGAGTGGAACTTTCATATGAAATTCCCATCTTAGCAGTTAGTTTGGTCATCATATGATTCTGGAAATGATTTCCGTGATCCATAACATGGCTTGCGGAACACTGAACTGTGCAATAACATGATTGGAAAAGAAATATGCAGTTTTTTCGCCAGTGTTGTTAAATGTAGGCATCACCTCGACCCATTTAGTAAAATAATCTACTATGAAAATGATATCACCATGCCCCTCGGTCGAGTGAGGGTTACATGTCATGAATTCGATACCCCATTTTTCAAACAGTCCAATGGAGATAACAAGAAGCAATGGAGTGGGCAGAGCACGGGGCTTATGATCATAAATTCAGCATGCATGACACTTATGGATAGTGAGAATACAACATTGAAAAATGGTAGGCCAAAGGTAACCATCACGTAAGATCTTATGCATTGTAGCATAGCCAGATAAATGACCGCCACATCCCTCGAGTGGCATTCATTGAAAACTTTCTTGGCCTCCTCATGCGTGAGGTACCTTCATATAATCGTATCGATACCACGTCAATAAAGAGTGTTGCCAATGATGACGTAATTCTTGGCTTGCTATTGAATATGTTGCTGCTCGGAGCGATATGTGTCAGACCAAAAAGTTTAGGTCTGGAGATAAATCAAAATTTCTCGAGTCAGATGAAAAAATCATAAACTACAACTAGTCAGGAATAAAATAACCAAATGTCAATTCATAAATAAGGGAAATAAGGTCACACATAAGCTCAGCGAAAACAAGGGATTTCTTTGACTTGGATTTTATGAATTCCAGGTCAAACTCTTGCAGGATGGCAATCCATTTAGAGTGTTTTCCCCCCATCAATTGATGTGAAAAAATGTATTTCATAGGGTTGTAATCTTAAAAAATCGTAGTTTTCTGGAGTAAGATATAATGGAAGAACCTTTGGATGGCTTGAACGGCTGACAAGGCCAACTTTTCTACATGGGTATACCTGATCTCGGTATCATTGATATTCTGACTAAGATAATATAATGGGTGTTATGTCCCTACATTTTCTTCTTGGACCAAAACCATTTCTATAGTAGAAATGGTAGCAGCAAGATACAGGAAATAGTCACACTAGTAATCAAGGGGGTATAATAAATATGCCCGAACCAAAACATATTTCAGGACATAAAACACTTTCTTAGTTGAATTATACCAATGGAAGGGAACCCCTTTCTTAACCAGGTGATTAAATCCTTTGGTCAACTCAGTGTAATTTTGGAAGAATCATCACAGGAAGTTAGCTTTCCCTTGAAGTCATTGAAGCTGAACAAGTGAAGAAGGTGCAGGAAAATTGATGATTGCCTATAATTTCAGAGGATCGATATATATTTCAAATTTTGAAATAACAAAACTGAGAAGCCAACCAAAAGTAACACAGAACACACACTTGTGTGGATTCATTCGAATATTACAGTGTCTATACCATAAGAAAATGGCCCTAAGGTGAATTGGGTGATCAGCCCGATACTTAGAATGAGCAGGGAGATTGTCCAAATAAGGCTGCAAGATGTGTTTAATATCATGAAAAGCATAATCCATTGTTGATTAACACGTGGCCCCAACATTCTTCAAACCAAATGGATGTTTTTGGTAGGAAAATTTAGCTTAGGGACAAATAAATGCAGTCTTAGGTTGATCTGTTGGGAGAATGTTGATTTGATTATATCCAGAGAAACCATCCATGAACAAATAGATTTCACAATTGGCGCAATCATCAACAATCTAGTCGATGAACAGGTTCAGGTAATTTTCCTTTGGACAAATGCAATTCACATCCAAATAATATACGTATGCACGGATTGTCCCATGTTTCTTCATGATAGGGACAATATTCGACAACCAACTGGTGAGGGGAACGGGGTAGATGAAACTAGCATGAAAGAGTTTTTCAACTTCACTCTTAATTGCGACAACCTTGTTTGGATGGACTAGATGAAGTTGCTGTCAGACTAGTTTATCATCAGGCTATGTTTCAATCTCATGCACTATTATATTTGGGTCGATACATAGCATTTCCTCGTAGGTATAGGAAAGGACATCACGAAAATCTTGAAATAGGGCTCTATAGGTCTCAATCTCGGATGGAGAGAAAGATGCACCAATGTGTAGATTTTTTATAATACCCTTTTTATCAGAGATATCAAGAGGTATCGTCTCTTAAATATTCGAGAGATTCTTTTCGAAATTCACTTCGTGAATAGAAACAGAACTTGTAAAATACTTGATGACATTATGCAGACACACATCAATGAGATTATCCTTAATGGAATCTGGTATGGAGGAATGATGGTGATGATCATCCCATGACGCATTGTCTGGCATCGTGATATCTAGGATTCTCTCATTGGTAGAGAATACGAGAAAGAATGGCTCAGAAGACGTGCCATAATCCAATGATCGATTGACCCAATTGATTGAAGAGAAGGTATGAGCTGCACAAGTCAAATACATATCTTTGTAATCAAGTTCAATATGGCTAAGTAGCATTCGGTCACCAAAAATATGGATGCTATTTTCATCTGGTACAATCCATGGATCGGACTGGAAAGTAGAAGATGATATCATAATGATATAATAAACCAAAGATGAGCTATCAAGAAGAGGAGGAGGAGATAGAAAAAAGGTTCCTATGAGCGAGGAATCCTTCAATAATCCAACCCCGACATGCTAATAAGAATGTAGAGTTTCCCCTACAAGCGGGACACTTCCAGTAACATGAGAATCAAAGGTGAAAAAGGTGAGTTGGTTGATGGCCACAATCCCGCCCTTATGAGGAAAGGTGATCATACGGAAATAAGACAAAACAACCGTGACCATGGCATAAACTCACGTGCGACCCAATAGAATATTATAATCAAGAGGTCCATCAATAACTTCCACTTCTATGGATACAGTTTTTCCCCCTAATTCAACTTGTAAGGACTTCAGAACACCACAAGGCTTATATGTTCTCCAATCAAAATCCTTCAATGTGGTAGGTGACTGACTCAGTTGAGGTGAACCAATCGCTTTCCAACAAGACATAGACATGATGCAGGTCAAGGTTCCCTCGTCCACAATAGAACAATGAATGTTCTTACCACAAATGAAAACATGAATGATAAAGACGAATTGAGTTGGAAGTTGATGGCTATAGTTTTCATCACTGAAAACAACTAGGTTGGAATCCGAAGGATCCACACATCCAATAGCTAAAAGAAAATCCTTTTTTGGGTGGGGCAATTTTGCAACACCTTGAGGGTCAACAATTGATGAGCACTGAGCCAAGTCCTGAAATACATTATAATTTTGAGCAGCCCTGGCATGAGGGTTGAAAGAAGAATTATGAATAAAGCCCTTTGGAGGCTTAATAGTTAACTCCATAGGAATCGTGGGTAGAGGAGGATCGGATGGAGGTGATGCCAAAATGGCAGGTTGATTAATAGCTTGACCATTCAAAGGATTCACATTACCATAGTCCTTGTTTTGAGTAGCCACCATAACATTATATTCATGCTTCGTGGAGGAAAGAATTAAATAAAGGAAGATTGGTCCCGAGTAACCATATGGGTCTCTTTATTGGGAAATAGGTTGGTAAACACAATGAGATAAGTGGAGGGTTTCAAAGCGATTCACTTTTATACAGTGAGGACAATCATGAGTAAAGTTCTCCTTGTTGCAAATCAAACATGGGCACTGAGGCTTTCATTTCTCATAAGAGGACTGTTTTTTTGTTTATCATGTGGAGAAGAATATTTCTTATTTGTACCTTTTCCTTTCTTCTTTCTTCCTAGTTGTTGTTGATATTTTCCTTTATCAGATGAAACAACATTTATCTTGGAAGAAGAAGCCGCAGCAGGATCGAATGAAGAGTTTTGGGCAGAGGCTATGATAGAAACACCATATGGTTTGCTCACATCTACGAACTACAAGAACCAATGATGCCATTGGCAACATGAGATTCTTTACCAAGATTGGAAGGAACAACGTTCAAGGGTCTCGGAACATCTGGTATCTTCTCTTAAAGCATGCCAGATTGGGTATAGATGAGGTCCAAATACTAAGCATGAGAAATTACTTGCTCTTTAGCCACAACTCTGCCTTTGGATACATACTCTGTGATATATAGAAACAAAGATTTAATGAACCATTCTGATAGAAATTGATGAGCCCCGAATTGGGTAACTTATTGGGCTCATTTTGCCTAATTGTCCTTGTTCAATCCTCCATTTTTCATAGATTATGCATGTTTTTTGAGTATGTTTATGTTATTTGAATGAATAAGGGTGGTCACTCTACCAAGGAGGCTAATATGTGGTTATTTCAGGTTTTTTGGTCAAATTTTGGAGCAAAACCAAGCAATTAAGGGCTAGGTGATAGCCAAGTTTGAGGTGAGGATTCGTAGGGAGGTTGTCTCTGGCATTAAATGGCCCTTCCTAGAAATCTCCACCCTCAACTCCGAGCTCAACAGGCCACCAAAACGAATCCTAAAGGCAGCCGAGCAGCTTTGGGAAGAGTGACTGTTTACTGGCAATTTGAACAGCCGAGTCCATTGAATCAAGGAGGGCTACTAGGCCCCTCGTAGTGTATAAATAGGAAGGCCTCAGCCTTCGTAGTTTACTTTTGGAACTATTGGTATTTGCACTATAGTGCTGTCATTTTCTCAGCTCGTTTTCTTGTATCTACTGCTGTATAACTTTCTTATGATGATTATTTTTTAGTAATGAAAAGCAGCTTTACTTGGCATCAGACCTGAGTTCTTTATAGGAGCCGACAGCTCTTGGGGTTGGGCCCAACCCGATGCCAAGGCCTCCTTTATGTATTGTTATTTGTTCTTTATGTCTTTGCAAAATCATTTATGTTAAGTAGATTAAAATCTTGCTGATTAACTAAGTCACTGTTGATGATTAGAAAGATTTTTTATGTTTAGATTGAGTTGATAGGTTATTGACAAGGATAAGCTTCAGAAAAGGGCCATCAAGCACCTCTGATTTCACCTCTCCCTCAGTGGGATCAGGAGCTGGGATCAAGGTGACCTTGCTGCCAACAAAAACACTGACATCGCTTCGCCACAATCATTAGTGTTTGATTTTCATTTGCAGAAGTTGGTTACATGTTCAGATTCTTGATTACTTCATTGAATAGTTAGTATACATGGTTTCATTGCAATTAAAACTTTTGTTCATTCTCTTTACTGTTAGCTAGATCATATTAGGTCAACGTAACTAGGTCTCTGATTTTACAAGTCTTCGTTGGTTCAGTTGGAAAAACAACTTGCAGAGCACCTGTACCACTTCTCTATCTGCCCATACTCCATCAATCCCATCTGCTCCATCCCCTAACACGGATTCTTGCCTCATGTTTTCCGTTTGCTCACAAACCCTAATTTTTGTTCAGCATTGCTTCATTCCTTCTTGAACAAATCCAGCCATCTTCATCATTCCTCAACTCCATCCACCAAGTCCTGGACCTCATTACACCCCTGTCCTACCTCCATACTCACTCCTTCACCTTTCTCTCTCCATCCATCCTCCAAAATCCCATTTTTGAACAACCTGTAGAAAATTACAGACATCCTGTAGAAATTCCAGAACATCCTGTAGAACCCCTGCAGACTTCCTGTAGAGGCTCACGAATGAGGTTTCTTGATAGCCAAACTCTATGAAACTCTCTGGAAGGGTGTTAGGGACCCCTTAGGCCTCTCCGAACCTTCCTGACCTCCTCCAAGCATTTCCTCTCGCCAATCCACCTCTGCAAAGTCAAAAACTGGTTAAAAGCACATGCATGATAATTCTGACAACTTATTCAAAAATACAAAAAGATTTTTTTTTTCAGATGTTACCATAGAAGTAGCTTAGACACATGCATTTTACCTTCCTAGAAGTCAATGGCATCTCTTTCAGTAGCTTGCATCCTCCTTCTTGCATCAGTAGGGCTAGCTGGTAAAATTAGGGTTTGCTAGGGTTTACGTTTCCTTTCAGCGTTCCAGTTTCTTTCTGCAAGTAGAACAACCTTCTTTGAGTTAGCTTTCATCCATTAGTTAAAAAGCATCTTCTCAGAGCTCATAGAAGTTGGCTTAAGCTCCTAGCGGACTTGTGCCAGCTGACCAAGTGAAAGATGCGGCAAGAGCTAGTACTTGTGCATACAGCACTGTCGCTTCCAAGTTTGTTACGAACTACCGGGTTGATAAAAGTAAAGAAGGGAGTCCCAGGAGTTGCAACATTATTGCTACAATACTGGAGCCCACCATACTTTTTGGCGCCGTTTCCGGGGAAGCGTCAGAGTATTTGTGATTGTTGCTTTTCTTCTATTTTTTTTTTCTACTCCAACCTTTTGCTAAGTAGTTTATTTCAGTTCCATTCTGCAATTTCATTTCTGCAAAATTAAATTAGACATTTCCTACTTTCATAGATTAGCCTTTCAATTCCGCAATTTCAATTCTACAAGCATAGACTAGAATTTCAATTCTGCAAGCATAGACTAGAATTTCAATTCTGCAAGCATAGACTAGAATTTCAATTATGCAAGCGTAGAATAGCATTTCAATTCTGCAAGTGTAGTCTAGCATTTCATTCCTGCAATTTGATTTCAGAAAAATAGATTAGTCCTTTCCTGCTTTCATTTCAATTCCGCATTTTCATTTCCGCAAGATAGATTTTAGTTAGTTGCAATTCCATCTGTTTCAGTTTTGCAGGTACAAGCAGAAAAAAGCATAAGCAACCAAAAATCTTTTCATGCCTTGTAGGAACAGAGATAATACCAGAAAATTCCTACCCAACATCCCCACCACTTCACTGAGTCACCCTTCTCTCTTCTTTGGTGGAAGTGATCCAGAAGAACCTATAGGTGAACCTCTTGAGATATACGAAGATCCTATAATAGAAGAAGAGCAAGAAAACATTCCTTTTGAGACCATGGCTGAAAACAGAAACAATAGAGAAGATGATGAGAGGATAGAAGGTACCTTCCCCATCCGAGAGACCAATGGGCACATGAAGATGAAGAACATAAGTCCCTCAGCCTTACCTCATTTCCATGGATTGACCACTGAAGACCCTGATACCTTCCTGTTTGAGTTTGCTGTCCTTTGTCGAACTTATGACTATGCAGAAGATGAGAAAAAGTTGAAACTCTTTCCCTCTACCCTCAAGGATGCAGCATTACGCTGGTTCATGGGGTTACCTGGAAACAGTATCACCACTTGGGCTCAGATGCAGCAAGCCTTTAACAACAAATACCGAGATTACTGTAGGTTAAAGGAAACAAAGGGAGAAATCTTTCGGATGACCATGGGAAATGATGAGTCTTTAGAAGACTACGAGGAAAGGTTCCAACTCAGCTATAAACGGGCTAGGTGCACACTTGACCCTGAATCTCTAAAGCTGGTTCTACTCCAAGGAGTCCCTGAAGACCTTCTAGATACCCTTCACATGCTAGCTGGAGGAGACATCGACCAACTACCTTATGAGAACAAAAAGACTGTGTTTAGAAACCATTCTAGGGCAGCCCGGAAAAGAGGTAGGGGGAATCCACTTTCAGCTAGTACCACCTTCTCCAAGCATGAGTTTGCTAATCAGATGGAAGACCTCAAAAGTGAGATGAGACAGACCATTGCCAAGCAACTTGATACCTTCCAATCCAACAAAAGAAAGAGGAAGCTGAGAGGGCTTTGGCCATTTTTTGTCCCAGATGTACGAGGAAGCACCCTAAGAACGAGTGTCCATTGCACTCAGTAGAGGCATGTTTCGTTTGTGAGGAAAACCACCCCACAAACCAATGCCCAACCTTACCCGGATTTAAAGCCATGTACCAAGGGACTGAGGAAACCACTGAACCTCTCTACTTCCTCAACCAAAGGAGGCCCCATGGGCCCAGACCTTACCAGCAGGGGATGCAAGGGACATCCCAAGCTTATTATAGCCCCAACCAATCTGCTCACATACCTTCTTGGGGTCCCCTGCTCATCCTTCCTGGTCTGCACCTCCTCCGTGGTCTTATCCACCTCAATACCATACTCAACCCACTGCTCATTCGTTTCACTCACATTTCCAGCCACAACCTCAGTGGAATGCACCTCAGCTGGGGTGGAGGCCCCAATACAACTCTCCTCCCACCATTCTGCCTCCACCACCGGCTCAGCCACAACCATTACCTCCTGCTCCTCCAAGACAACCCCAGATGCCTGCTCAACCGAACCCAAACCCCAACAACCGACAGGCACAGCAGGTATACACTGGGGAGACAACATGCATGATGCCCTACCTATGCTGTGGAGATCCAGGAGATCAACCTGCGATCTGGGAAGACCCTTCCAGATCGCAAACCTCCTCCCCCAAAGGACGGGGAAGAGAAACAGGAAAGTGAACCCAAAGCCATTCCACCCTTTCCTGAGCGACTAACAGTAACCACGCAACCAAACCCAGAGGAGAATGAACTTCTGGGAGAACTTAAACAGTTGTGTATGAAAATACCACTTCTCCAGGCCATAAAAGATGTACCAATATACAACAAATTGATTAAGGAGAAGTGTTTCAGGCACCCAGGCAGGCGAAAGAGAGATGCCCCGACTATCAATGTCATAGGACAACTGTCCGATTTAATGTTGGGGCAAGTAATCTGTCCAAAGTATTTGGACCCTGGGAGTCCTGTAGTTGATTTCCACATCAATGGCACCATTATCCCCCATACCTTGATTGATCTAGGGGCTGCCATTAATGTGATGACCAGGGAAACCATGCTTAAACTCAACCTTCAGAGTTCCTTAAGGAAGACCTCGACAGTCCTGCAGTTAGCAGATCGCTCCACTGTGACTCCCGAAGGGATTGTGGAAGATGTCTTGGTCTCTGTTGACTCTTGGGAGTACCCTGCGGACTTCTTGGTCCTTCAGCCAAAGGAAAAGCTCACTGGATACCCCCTCATTTTGGGAAGGCCTTGGTTAGCCACTGCGGATGCTTACATCAGTTGTCGAGCTGGAAGCATGACCATCAAGAATGGGCCCATGTCCAAGCAGCTAGTCCTATATCCTCTTGCCCAACCTCTGCTAGAACATGACTTACCACTCTGGTTGGAAGAAGGAGATGAGGATGAGGTCTACTCTGCACCATTGTGCACAGTAGAAACCACTAGGGGAGGCCCTAAAACCGAGGATGATTTGATTGAGAATTTGATTCAAAAGCCACCTCCCAGTGCACTGTCCTTAGAGGAATTGGTGGAAGATACCCAAGCCAGCACCTTATTGGACCTCTGTGTGACTGATCCGACCTCTCCCAGAGTTAAGAATGTGGAGTTTGGTCCCGAAAGAACTTTAAAGATCAGCTCCTCCCTATCTCCCTCCCAGGAGAAGGAGCTGTGTAGCTTACTAAACAATCACCTGGATGCTTTCGCTTGGAGTTATAAGGAGATGAAAGGAGTCCACCCTTCGGTCTATACCCATCACATTTACATTAAAGAAGATTGTAAACCAATCAGGCAGCCTTAGAGGAGAAGGAATCCAGCCCTTAAAGACATTGTCAAAGAAGAATTGCAAAAATTGTTGGATGCAGGATTCATCTACCATATCTCCGATAATGAGTGGGTCTCACCTCTAGTGCTTGTGCCCAAGAAGAACGAGAAGTGGAGAATCTATGTAGATTACCGAGAACTTAACAAAGCCACCAAGAAAGACCATTTCCCTTTGCCTTTCATAAATCAAGTGTTGGATGGGCTGGCAGGGAAGAAGTTCTTCTCTTTCCTAGATGGGTTCAGCGGGTATAACCAGATCCAAATAAGCCTGGAGGACCAAGATAAAACCACCTTCACTTGTCCATGGGGTACCTTTGCCTACCGAGTCCTTCCCTTTGGGCTATGCAACGCTCCTACCACTTTCCAGAGAGCAGTATTAAGCATATTTTCTGAGTTGGTCCATGATTCGGTAGAAATCTATATGGATGACTTTACTCCTTATGGGTCCAACTTCCAAGAAGCATTGACTAATCTGGGAAAAGTCCTAACTAAGTGCATTGAGATGAACCTGTCCCTCAGTCCCGAAAAGTGTGAATTCCTGATGACTGAAGGGACCGTGCTAGGTCATACCATTTCTCGGCAAGGATTACAGGTGGATCCTAATAAGATTGCTATCATCCAAAAGTTCCCACCTCCTCAAAAGTTAAGAGATGTTTGGAGTTTCCTAGGATTAGCAGGATATTATTGAAGATTCATTAAAGATTTCAGTAAGCTAGCCTCGCCATTGTTTGGCCTCTTAGGGAAAGATGTTGAGTTCAAATGGACTGACGACTGTCAGTGGGCACTGGAGGAGTTGAAAGATAAGTTGGTGTCCACCCCGATCTTGAGAGGTCCAAACTGGGCCCTACCTTTCCACATCCACACTGATGCCTCGAACAAAGCCATAGGGGCAGCCTTAGGACAAGTTGAGGAGAAATTACCATATGCCATATACTTTGTTAGCAAAAACTTGTCCAAGGCATAAATGAACTATACTGTAACCGAGAAAGAGTTCCTAGCCGTAGTCCATTCCTTAAATAAGTTCAGACACTACATCACTGGTTATCAAACATTTGTACACACTGATCATGCTGCGATTAGATATTTAATGAATAAGCCTGATGTTAATGCTTGTATCATTAGATGGTTACTTTTGTTGCAGCAATTTGATTTGACTATTGTCGACAAGCCAGGTAAGGAAAATGTTGTTGCTGACTTCTTATCAAGATTGGATTTGCCTACAGGTGAAGAAGGAACAGTGGATGACTAGATGCCAGATGAACATCTGTTTGCTATCTTAGTACTCTCTCCATGGTTTGCTGATATAGCAAATTACTTGGTCTCAGCACAGTTCCCTCTGCATCTATCCTCAAAGGATAAGAGCAGAATTGTAAGGAAGAGCGCCCCATTCACTTGGATCGGGGGCAACCTGTTTAAACTTGGCCCAAATCAAATCTTGAGGCATTGTGTTAGGGAGGAGGAAGTATTTGACATCCTCCTAACCTGTCATGACAGGCCTTGTGGAGGCCACTTTGCAGCAAAAAGGACTGCCTTCAAAATTCTACAGGCAGGCTACTATTGGCCTACTCTTCATCAAGATGTCAGAAGATACATCAGCCAGTGTGACCGATGTCAGAGGATGGGGAAACCGACTCCAAGGGATGAAATGCCTCTCCAACCTCAAGTGACCTTCGAGCCATTTGAGAAGTGGGGCATGGATTTTGTGGGTCCTATCAACCCTCCTTCAAAGCAAAGGTCTTACATCATTGTGTGCACTGACTATCTGACCAAGTGGGCAGAAACAAAGGCAATCAAAGCAGCAACAGAAAAAAAGGTGGCTGAGTTTTTAAGGGAAAATGTCTTCTACAAGTTTGGCTACCCAAGAGAGTTAGTCACCGATCAAGGAAGCCAGTTCACCTCCAACCTGATTGAAGACTTGCTCGCTCATCACAAGATCAAGCACAGGACTTCCACCCCATATCATCCCCAAACAAATGGGCAGGTGGAAGTCACTAATAGAGCATTGGAAGGGATTTTGACTAAGGTTGTGAGCAGCAGCAGAAAGGATTGGGCAGATCGCTTGGTTGAGGCCACCTGGGCCTACAACACCACTTGGAAGACTACAACAGGTTTCACACCTTATGAGCTGGTCTACAGGAAGAAAGGGTTGTTGTCCATAGATTTTGAGTACAACACATTGAGGGTGGCAACTCAGCTGGACCTAGATCTCAGCCATGCTCAACGTGAAAGATTATTGCAGCTGAATGGATTAGATGAACATAGAATGCAGGCCCTCCTCCACTCAGAAGTAGTTCAACTCAAGAGGAAGATATGGCAAGACCAGCACCTTAATGAAAAGCAATTCCAGCCGGGAGATTGGGCGCTGCTGTATGACTCAAGATACAAGGATTTCAAAGGAAAGTTGAGGACAAGATGGTTAGGACCATACACAGTGGATAAATGCAATGACAATGGTTCAGTCCTTATCAGGACCATTGATGAAGAAGCCATCCCCATGCTTATCAATGGGCATCGATTGAAAATCTACAAGAAACCCATTTCGAGGCAGGAGTTCATTGAAACTGTGGAAAAATCAGTGCTAGTAGTAGAGCAAGGTTCTGCCTCTATTCCGGCCACACCTTGATCATCATAAAAAAAAAAAGGGAATAAAAAGATCCCTGGGTTAAAACCTCTCTGAGGCGCCCAGGGCAGATAGTGAGGGTGAAAACCTCATGGAGACGCCCCAGCTGTCTCCCAGAAAATAAAGAAATGGAATAAAAAAGATCCTTGGGTGAAAACCTCTCTGAGGCACCCAGGGCAGATAGTGGGGGTGAAAACCTCATGGAGGTGCCCCTGTTGTCTCTCAAAAAAGAAACAAAAAAAAAGAAAGAGACAAAAAAAAGAAAAAGAAAAAGAAACAGGTCTAATCTCTGGAATTATTGCAGGTTGCAGGGAATACAGTGCAGATAAAGAAGGCCATGCAAAACAAGGACAGGGGTCCATACCAGGCTACAGGACATCCTTACACACACTCCCTCCATAACCACTCACTTTTCCCAAGGTTTGATCACAATCGGGTCAAGATTTAACCTCCTACAGGAAATCCTGAGCTTTCTACAGGAAGTTTTGGGGCTTTCTAGAGGAAGTTCTGCATTTTTACAGGAACATCCTATAGAGCCTTCGGGCAGGCCAAATTCGATTCTGGAAAGGGATTTAAAGCTTGAAGTCTGTTGATTAGGCCTGCAGCCACCCCTCTCTTCCACCCATCACCTGTTTCATCTCTTTCCACCGCCATTACAACAATCTGGTTATGTATTCCTGCACAGTCAGACAAAGAGTCTTGTTTTCCTCAGATTGAATCTTTTTTTCCAAGTGAAAAATCAAGCACACAAAGGCTTGCACACTCTACCTGTCAAAGCTCCATCAGGACCCTTCATCCGCGAATACAACCTTGCTCATTTCAGCATGCATCCCAGGAGGAGAAGCAGCTACAGGATGTCCTACAGGAATCCTGTAGCAGCTGATCCGTCTAGAGCACATGCTATGGAGTCAGTAGCAGCTGAAATTGACATAGGGGACATGTAACAAACTCCGCTTGGATGTGAAGACCTCCTCGACATCTGAAATCAGACAAAGCTTGCACATGCAGCGTTTACAACCAGAGGATCGGGTCCCAAAGCCGTGCATACAGCATCAGCCAATGAAAGAAGGAGTTCCAGCGCCTGTGCATGAAGCAGCAGTGAGCAAAGCCATCGTTCCACGTCCCGAAGCCTGCAGAACATGTCCACGGCCACACAGGTAAGTGTCTAACCTTATTCGTCAAATTTCATAGACTATACTCTGAAAAATGCATGTCTGTGAAATGGTGCGGATTGAACGAATTCAGTGGCCAGTCAACTGGCCATCCACAGTCAGTCGAATGGCCTCGTGGGATCCGAACGAGCTCGGTTATGCCAAAGAGACGTGCAGCCAACACGTGGGAAGTGTCCAGTCGGAGAAAATCGGCGGATTGGCAGTAATGGCGGCGGTTAATGGCAGAGGAAGGGTAACAACGGTCAGAGACGCGCAGAGGAATGATGGTCGTGACGTTGGCTAACAAATCGGCCAGGCCACCTCACCCCATCGCCATGAATTGCACTGTAATTCAAACATGCTCAGCCGAAGAACTCACAATTAACCACTGTCATTTACACTTGCAACCGTTCTCAGCAAAGTACGCATCCTCCTCCTCCACAGTCTGTTAGTCCGAGCTTCTCAGCCTATTTCAAAATCTTCCTACGTCCCAGGCTCATTCAGAAGCGTCGTGACGTCCTCCAGAAGCTGGCAAAGCTTTCTACGGGAAGGAGCTCTATAGGAAACCCAGCATAGCCTCCCGGAGCAGAGAAACTTGGACTTTCTGCGTCAAAATTGGAGTTTCGAAGAGAGGTAGGCTCGAAAACACCGTTCCCATACATGATCTTTCGAAAGGTGGTGAATTGAACTGTCTGGAGTAGGAGAATTAGAAGCAAGTCTGCCTGTGGGTCAAGAATAGTAGTTTTCCTATGTGATACACGGAATTTTTCAGTTGGTTTTGTGTTAATTTCTCCTCCACGTTCCCGTTCAGAAATTCCTCCTATAGAAACGATAAACAATTGTGAGGGCTAACCTATGCATGAAGAATGTGACTTTTATGTGGTTGAATGCATGTTGGGGATGAAAATTAAGCTCTGCACTCTGTCTGTGGGAGCCTAATTCCATTTTGACAGTCAAGTTTGGGCAACAACAGCATTATAACCAGGGAATTGGTGCAAGGTTGAAACATAAACACCTAAGGGATATTGTCTTCAAAGTTTAGGGGATGAAACCATAAACAAAATTCCCCTTTCTGATCAGAGAACAAGCCAAAACTGAGCACTCTCACCATGCCAAGAGGGTTTATCAGAAAGGAACCCTCAGATTCCAGGAAATTGCGGGAAACTCCCGAGGTGGTGGACCTATTCACCCATGCCAATTGGATGACCTTCTATGACAGAATTCAAGGTCATGACGATGAGGTAACAGAAGAATTCTTAATGTCCCTGCAGCCTAAATCAAAGACACTGGCCACTGTGAATTTCAGAAGGTTGACCCTAAAGCTTACCCCACAACTCATTATTCGGGTTACTGATCTACCATTAGGGATACCCTGGAGCAAAGAGGAGAGGGCATTGGGCCAAAAAGCCAAGAAAGAATTCTTCCTACCAGAGGAATAGTTTTCAGAAGATAAGAATTGGGTCCGGAGAGCCAACCTACACCCTTTTTGGAGCGAGGTCAGCCTTCATATCATGAAATACATTACCTGTGAGGGGCGGTTCCGTATTGTTTACGGTTATCACTTGCGGTTGCTAAGTGAACTCAGACATAGGATGGATTTACCCCCAGAACAAAGTTAAGCATCCCATATTTCCTCCTACAATCATTAATTGAGTGCGGCACAAAATTGAAGGAAGGGACACCGGATCAGCTAGCCCATCAAGGGCTTATCAAGCTTCTAGTGGAAGATGCCCTCCATACCTACACTGTCCCTCTCTCCTAGGAGATTTTCCGCAATATGTCCAAGGATGATGATATTCGGATTCTGGCCGAGGAACTCACTTCATCCAGCAGTGAGGAAAGGGAGCACATTGAGGCAGAAGAGAAAGCCAAGGGTAAGGAAACCCAGGACAGACCACCACAGAAAGAACAAGAAGAGAGACGAGGGAAAGGCCAAGCTGCTGAGCCCAAAACTGTGGGTGGAATAAAGGCACAAACACCAAGGGAGAAACGATTGCAAATCAGGGCAGAGAGGACTGAAAAAGTCCAAGCAAGTGAGGACACAACCAAGGCAACCACAGCAAAATTAAAAGGGAAGGCACCCCCAGCCAAGCAGACCAAAACAGTGAAGACAGTTTCTACAGGAAGCCAGAAAACCGTTTCTACAGGAAGCCAGAAAACAGTCAGCACAGGACTTTCTACAGGAAGTCTGGAAACAGGGCAACAGAAGGAAAAATCGCCTGAGATTTTAGCTAGGGAGGCAGCAGCTGTGCTGGCTACCCTGAGCACATCTCCAAAGCAAACAGGGAAGTGGAAGAGGGAGCCTTCCATGTATTTTAAGGCAAGAAGGAGCATGAGGATAAAGACTGGTAGACCCCAGCCACCGTCAAAAGAACCAATCATGATTTTAGACACCCAAGCTACACAAAAGGAGAGGTATCCCTCCAAGGCATCCATCACTTATGAACGATGAAGCCCGAAGACATCCACCTAGATAGAAAGAATGAAAATGTTGGACACAAAGGCCTCTCTACAGGATGTTGAGACTGTTCTACAGGAAACACTGGCTAGGCTAAAGGAGACTGAAGAAATGGAAGGTGAGGTAGCTAAATCACCACAGGAGGAAGAAAAGGTGGAGAAAAATGTGGAACCTAGCCCCCAGCCCAGTTTCGGCTCCTACTATAACTTCTTAAAGGCCGGAAATATCATTCCCCAAAAATTCACAGTGCCACTTTTCCTTGCACTAGAAGAAGAGAGAGTGAGGACCCACACTTGGATGAAGATCGCTAAGTCCAAGGGTGTGGCAGATATAGGTCCTCTGGAGGAACAACTCAAAGAGGTAAGAAGGGAATTGGCTATGGTACGACATGTGGAGAGCAGCCAGCGGGTCAAGCTACAGGAAGAAAATGAGCTGCTTAAACAACAGCTATAGTTACAAGGACAGAAGAAGGAAGATAGGCCTCACATCTTGGGAGAACAACAGCAACAAGAGGAGCCCACAACAGCCAAAGAAATCCTTGATGAACAGCAGAAGAGAGATGGGTTGCAGGCTGAAATTGAGACATTGAATAGACAGCTACAGGAGAAGGAATTGCAAGCAGGCCAAGAGATACAGTCTCTGAAACAGCAGGTTTAAGAAAAGGAGGCCCAACTGGCCTGCATGGCCAGCTGGGCGATAGAAGCTCTACAGTTTAGGAAGCCTACCAAATCTTATGCCCTCTACCTTAAGGATCAGTGGTTACAGTTTCAGATCAACACCTTGGCCCAAAGGGGCATCACCCTCTTCCAAGATTATCATCAATTTGCAGCTCTATGTGGCAGTAGTTCATCAGAGGACAGGGCCAAATTATCAGAGTCTTATTTGCACAACTTAGCCCTTCCGAACATGAATGCATGGGATCCCAACACTGTGATAGGAGATGTCCAACTTATGGCCATGGCCTCTTGGATGAATCATGAGGAGAAGAGAGCAGTAGAGGTCCATAGTATCATAGGCAGAGAACTCAGTGAGCCACTAATGATCAGAGCAGAGCCGGATGACCCCTTAGCAGTGATAAGCGCCCACCAGCACTTGGCCAACAGCCCTCAGGATTTACCGGAATACATTGAGCAACAGGCTCAAGCTATTGCCCACTTTGAGGACATGGAGAGACTGTTGGGAGAAAACTGCCTGCATGCCTGCACAAGGCGGTGGAACACACTGCCTCACAGCTTGAAGATAAGGGAATACCACTCTCCCACCAAGATGAGGGAGGCCTTGGCAAGGGTACCTCTCTACAAACAGTTGGTGCAAAATCTGCAGGCCAATTAGATTGGCTTGAAATTTAGTCCTCCTTTGCTTTTGGGATTGCTAGAAGGAGTTAAGGAAGAGGAGGAAGACAGACAGTGGGAGGAAGTGGAAAGAAAAGCAGGATTCCACGATGAGGAAGAAGATATCACCGCGGAGGCCTGGGACGTGAGGGAGGCAGTCAAAGCTATAAAGGATGATGAGCTATACTAGTTGCTCAGAGGGTGAGCAACCCATTTAACAGGGGGGTGATGATGAGCCCCGAATTAGGTAACTTGTTGGGCTCATTTTGCCTTATTGTCCTTGTTCAATCCTCCATTTTTCATATATTATGCATGTTTTTTGAGTATGTTTAAGTTTTTTGAACGAATAAGGGTGGTCACTCTACCAAGGAGGCTAATATGTGGTTATTTCAGGTTTTTTGGACAAATTTTGGAGCAAAACCAAGCAATTATGGGCCAGGTGATAGCCAAGCTTGAGGTGAGGATTTGTAGGGAGGTTGTCTCTGGCATTAAATGGCCCTTCCTCGAAATCTCCGCCCTCAACTCCGAGCTCAACAGGCCACCAAAACGAATCGTAAAGGTAGCCGAGCAGCTTTGGGAAGAGTGACTGTTTACTGGCAGTTTGAACAACCGAGTCCCTTGAATCAAGGAGGGCTGCTAGGCCCCTCGTAGTGTATAAATAGGAAGGCCTCAGCCTTCGTAGTTTACTTTTGGAACTGTTGGTATTTGCATTATAGTGCTGTCATTTTCTCAGCTCGTTTTCTTGTATCTAATGTTGTATAACTTTCTTGTGATGATTATTTTTGAGTAATGAAAAGCATCTTTACGTGGCATCAGATCTTAGTTCTTTATAGGAGCCCGCAGCTCTTGGGGTTGGGCCCAACCCGAGTTCCAAGGCCTCCTTTATGTACTGTTATTTGTTCTTTATGTATTTGCAAAATCATTTATGTTAAGTAGATTAAAATCTTGCTGATTAACTAAGTCACTGTTGATGATTAGAAATATTTTTGATGTTTAAATTGAGTTGATAGGTTATTAACAGGGATAAGCTTCAGAAAAGGGCCATCAAGCACCTCTGATTTCACCTCTCCCTCAGTGGGATCAGGAGCTGGGATCAAGGTGACCTTGCTGCCAACAAAAACACTGACTTTGCTTCGCCATGCAATCATTAGTGTTTGATTTTTATTTGCAGAATTTGGTTACATGTTCAGATTCTTGATTACTTCGTTGAATAGTCAGAATACATGGTTTGATTGAAATTAAAACTTCTGTTCATTCTCTTTACTGTTAGCTAGATCAGATTAGGTCAACGTAACTAGGTCTCTGATTTTACAAGTCTTCGTTGGTTCAGTTGGAAAAACAACTTGCAGAGCACCTGTACCACTTCTATATCTGCCCATACTCCATCAATCCCATCTGCTCCATCCCATAACGTGGATTCTTGCCTCACGTTTTCCATTTTCTCACATAACCCTAATTTTTGTGCAACATTGCTTCATTCCTTCTTGAACAAATCCAGCCATCTTCATCTTTCCTCAACTCCATCCACCAAGTCCTGGACCTCCTTACACCCCTTTCCTACCTCCATACTCACTCCTTCACCTTTCTCTCTCCATCCATCCTCCAAAATCCCATTTCTGAACAACCTTTAGAAAATTACAAACACCCTGTAGAAATTCCAAAACACCATGTAGAACCCCTACAGACTTCCTGTAGAGGCTCACGAATGAGGTTTCTTGATAGCCAAACTCTGTGAAACTCTCTGGAAGGGTGTTAGGGACCCCTTATGCCCTCTCTGAACCTTCTCGACCTCCTCCAAGAATTTCCTCTCGCCAATCCACCTCTGCACAGTCCAAAACCAGTTAAAATCACATGCATGATAATTCTGACAACTTATTCAAAAATACAAAAAGATGTTTTTTTCAGATGTTACCATAGAAGTAGCTTAGACACATGCATTTTACCTTCCTAGAAGTCAATGGCATCTCTTTCAGTAGCTTGCATCCTCCTTCTTGCATCAGTAGGGCTAGCTGGTAAAATTAGGGTTTGCTAGGGTTTACGTTTCCTTTCAGCGTTCCAGTTCCTTTCTACAAGTAGAACAGTCTTCTTTGATTTATCTTTCGTCCATCAGTTAAAAAGATTATTCTCAAAGCTCATAGAAGTTGGCTTAAGCTCCTAGCGGACTTGTGCCAGCTGACCAAGTGACAGATGTGGCAAGAGCTAGTACTTGTGCATACAGCACCGTCGCTTCCAAGTTTGTTGTGAACTACCGGGTTGATAAAAGTAAAGAAGGGAGTCCCAGGAGTTGCAACATTATTGCTACAATACTGGAGCCCACCAGAAATTTACTTGGAATATAGGTCTTAACCAACTGGAGACAATGACACCACTCATGAATGTGATCTAAAATGTGAGTGGCTTTAGTTTGTTTGAAGTTGGTGAGAATTTATGTTCCAATTTCATACCAGATTGGTAACTGAAAATGTGTAAGGAAGGTGGTAGCCAAGGAACTAAAATCATGAAATGAAACTCTAGGTAACTCAATGTACCATTTAGTTGTGGTACCTGTAAGAGTAGATTGGAAGAGATGTAATCATATGGAATAATCATTAAGGGAGTTCGAAGAAAACCAGAGATGATACATCATGACATGGGTTGATGGGTCTTCCCCAGGATTCCCATTGAATTTTGGGATATCGGATGGAAATTTGGTGGGAATTATCGGCCACCAAGGCGAATGAGCGATGGGATCATTGGTAAGCCGAGTCAAATATGCAAATTCGAGAGTTGCCACAAAAGGTAACTATTGGTTAAAATCCAGTGGGAAGTAGCTTGGATAAGAAGGAATGGCCTGAGCAATAGGTACCTGCGTTCCTAGATAAGGAGGGTTCTGATAGAGAGGAACCTATGCACCAGAATAAAGAGGATTCTGGTAACCAACATATGTGTAACCTTGTTGACCATCTCTAGGATAACCTTGCAAAGGCATGAATGGTTGGGTTTGGATATGTTGGCCTTGAAAGTGCACTTGAGGAACACCCTGATAAGATCCATATTGTTTCCCTACGATATTTTGTATCATCCATACATAAGGTGGGTTCGATAGGGATTGTGCCATACTATGCACATTCTGTCCTATCGGAATTTGAGGAGTATCTTTCCCAAGCGGTTGAGACTGTAAGGTACCTTGTAAAGGTTGGGTAAGTGGAACCTGATGGGTACCAGATACCGACATAATAGGTTGAGATGAAAAAACAACATTTAAAGGTTGACTTACATGTATTTGAACTTATTGAGGTATAGATGGATGGGCAGGAATTTGAGATGAAGATGACACAGGTTGAGGATTCAACAATCGGTCCCAAAATGAACCAGGTTGGATGGGAAAAGTAGGTTGCCAATCATTGGTAGATATACCAAGATAAGGAGGATTATAATAAATTTGATTACCAATTTGAGGTATACCAACAACAGGTTTCCCCCCTGCCATAGGAGAAGGGGACGATGGAGTCAACTCCAATCCATATGGAGGGCACCCAACATAAGGAGAGTTAGGTTGTTGAAGATAACCTTGTCCACTAACATAAGGGTCAACCTATTTTTCAAATATAGGTTTAGGTGGAGGAGAAGCAGCAGGATATGTAGCATTCATAATAGAAGTACCAGATGGAATTCCTGAAATGGATGACATGGGAGAGGTCCAAGGACTGGAGGTTGCACTAGAGAAGGTACCATATAAATACTGATAACTAGATGGGATAGATGGGCCACCATACAAATGTGCCTATGGTGATGTTGCAAACATATATGAGGAAGCAACATTTTATGTCTCAACCATGGGTTGCAAGATCAAATCATACCTAGTCATGGTTAACAATCCCAATGAACATTTCTGCAAGAAATCTGCGAGTAAGTCCAAAGAATCAAGTAAATGAGTTTGTGTTGGAGTCTGAAGGAGGAATAGGACCAATATTCAAAAAATGGATTTCTCTCCAATGAACAAGAGTAGATAGATGAGGATCCTCTTGTGGTATCTCTTCAATACTCACAAGTTTGTATGGAAGAGGTTCACCATCGGGTCCAAGATATATAGTTGGAGGTTTTGTCTGAGAAAAAGGAAGAGAAGGAGAAGGACCTAAAGTAATAGGTGAAGATGGCTGAGGTTCCTCAGGTTCAATAACATTAGGATTTAAAGTATCTAAATCAAGAAAGTCAAGCTCAATAACTTCAGGCAATAAGGTTTTAGGGGCTTCTATTTCAATTGTGTCAGATTCACTAGCAAGAGTAGAGGTAATCTCAAGCTCGGTACTAAGAAGGAAAGATGATTCTGGTTGATTAGATTCAAGAGGAGGACCAGAAGTAGTTCCCGAATTTCCTGATTCGGTAGTTTGCGTCTTCTTATGCTTTCAACAATTACCAGGAGTAGTCTCTAGTGGAAGAGGAGGCTTATTTTTCATTCTACGCGAACGATGGAGTGGGGGATTTTGTTCTTCCACATTGGATAATAAATTTTAGAAATTAACACAAGAATAAATAAAAAAGAAATTAATCTGGGCATAAAGGATTACCAAGCAATTGTGAACTGCAATATACACCTTAGTGAACCAAGGACTTAACGTACATGCAATAAATCTCCCTGAATGTTGTGTTTTGTGTATCATGATACACAAGGCGACCAACTCGGTTACCTACGGCAAGGATAAAAACATATATGGGACTTCCAAAATATACTTGGGAGTACATGGAATTGTAGTATGTAGTAGTGTTTTCTAATGTTTAACCATTCGATGAGATTTTTCCCATATACTTTATGTGCGTGGAGCATTGTCCAATATAGCCAAAGGCATGTGGAGAACGATCTTATACACTCACGTAGGTGGAATGATATTTCACCCCCAGGATACAACACTAGCAAAAAATGACAACTCCTACGTTTAACAACACTAAAACACGTCTCTAGCCTAGACCTATAAATGTTTGCATTGATGCTACAAATGCTCCTTACGTTGATTCAATAAATTTCACTGTTTATCTTCAATTAAGTTTTAGCTTTGGGGCTCACCGCGAATGTCACCTGAATATCCCAAAATGTAAACTAGCATGAGGAAATGGAATCTTTCTCATTCAATTAAAATCTATCTAAGGGAAGAGACAAAGAATACACGGAAAACAATGTGCAAAATACAATTCCCTTTTCAATGAAATTGTTCCAAATTTCAATGCATGCACAAAACCCTAAATGCCAATGCAAATATTTTTCTTTTCAAGTCACTTAATTTTTGACAATGAAGAAAATTGAGATGCAAAGTCTAGTCACTAATTCAAATAAAATTTTCAGAATGATGGCTAGAACACCAATTCATCTAAGCATTCAATGACTAAACAAAATCAGTTTGCAAACAACCTAATGATAAGAATAACGAAAAATATTTAAGCAATCCTTACCAAAGGTATTAAAACACAATCAAACCAAAATGGAGGCTTCAGAGGGACCATAAGGCACTCAGAGACTCAAGGAAGAGTAGTTGGAACAAAGCTTGATCAAAGAGAAAATCAAGGCAAATACAAACTTGTGTATGAATAGGGGCCAACGTAGTTGCAAAAGAGGAACCAGTGCTATGCAACTCAGGCATAGAGAAGGCTCAACTGAGGTGCAATGATTTATCAGAAAACCAGAGGGTGCGTTGGTCTAGGGATGCAAAGTTTTGATACAAGGATTGTAATCGAGACTCAATGAAAGGTCTTCCTAGGTCTATTCTTGACTGAATAAGAAAGTAAAGGTTCGAAGAAGAGGTAAGACAAACACATTGGAAAAATAAACCACTAAGGGAATACACCATTCCCCAACGGAGTTGCTAAGTTTTTATGTAGAATCTATGACTTTAGACAAAATTGTATTCCCTAGGCCTAGTGGACTAGCCTAGAACAACATAAAGGCAAAGGGACTAATGTTTTCCTTAAAGTAAAGAGATAATAATATGAAGCCTACCTGGAATCTATCGTATGCTTCACTCCTTCCTTGGCTTGAATGCTCCAATCCTAGCTTTGATCACTATTATTAGAACCTGCACAGTTAGATAACACAAGCCAACAATCCACAGAATCTATGTAGCATCATATAATCACTTTATTCAATGGATCAACATGGTATCGAAATATGTGAAACCATAACATCATATATATGAAAACAAAGAACTATTTTCATTAATAGAAATGGAGTGAGTTACAACCAAAATCGGTGTTGATCCTGTAAAAGATCTCCTCCAAGTGACTTGTCCTTTCCTTGTCACAAAGTGCACCTCTAATCACCCTATTGCATGGAAAGATATCTCTCACAACAACATAAGGGTAGAATCACTCTCCAAAATCCAATCCCTTGCTTATGAAAGGCAGTAAATATATAGGTGAAGGAGGTAGTTCATGAATTCTTATCCTTTTACCAATTAGGGCTTAAGATCCACTCTTGATGGGAGGATAAAATCAAGGGATAAGGGATGAAAACTCCAAGGTAGGATATGATAGGATTCGAGACTTTTATCTGAGGTAAATGGTTACAACATATCCTAGAATCTTCTAGAAGAAGAGGCTTCAGGATTCTCTCTATTTTTTTTGAATTTCTAGAATCAACGCACCCCTAAGACTGAGCAACCTGCTGGTGATCAACGTAGGTGCAGAGTGGAGTAAACTGGTAGCTAAGACTATCCAGTAAGAGGATAGGGAGCGTTGGTCCTTAAAATGACTAAAACAATGTGCTTTCAGGCAGAAACTCAGGGATTATAATGAATCATGCTTAGGGCTTTGCACAAGGATGATGAGAATGAGATCAAAGGATGTTGATTGATCCAGTTGAAGGACTATTGATCAGATGTGACAAAATGGCCTATAAAAAGTAACATCATAATGAAAAAGATCAAACTAGAAAAGTTAGATGAGCTTGAGGAGGGTGAGGACCTCTCGCATTTATAGATATGGGTGAAGGGGGCCCACTATATTTCATTGTAGAAAGTGGGAGCCAGAAGAACCTAATCGCAATTGACTTTGTTAAGATATTGAAGTTGTTGAGAATGCCACACCCATAACCATACACCATTAATTGGTTGAGCCATGGACGAGACATATGTGTCATCCATCAATGTTGCCTATCCTACAACATCAAACCCTTCAAAGATGACATATTGTGTGATGTTTCCCCACTTGAATTTTTTTATTTTATTTGAGGACAACGTTATATGTAGAAACATCATGTTTTTTATGAGTCTCGTCCATGTAGTTCCATTGTTACTCGGTGGGGTCATCCTTACAAGGTACCAGAGGTAGTTCTCAGTACTGTAATTTCATTGATCTCGATAAAACAATGTCGAAAGGTAATCTCTCAGACTACAAAATATGTCCTCTTCATGGTTTGATTATAAGGTGAAAATAAGGTCACTGCAACCACAACATCCTTAGCATAAGGGCTCTCTATATAATAGAAGTAGGTGGACAAGATTGTAGAAGCATACTGAGATATCTTTACTTCACTTATGGGGGCGCCTCTACACTGCCAAGTCAAACACTCAATTGAATTGACACGTGGTTCCCCTTTACCTAATGACCCAATATATAGGTTCTCTCATTTGGAGAATGAGGAAACAAAACATTAGATTCATGAGATCATCCAAAAAGGACATATACAACCAAGATCCTCACCTTGCAAGAACCCAATTTTGTTAGTGAAAAAGAAGGATGGTACATGGAGACTTTGTATTTATTATAGAGCCTTGAACACAATCACTATCAAGAATAGATACTTAATCTCCATGATTAATGACCTTATTGATCAGCTTAAGTGTTTCAAGTTCTTTAATAAGATTTCTCTGAAGTGAGGCTACCACCAAGTTCTAATTGAGGAAACCAATGTATGGAAGACAACTTTCCAATCTAAAGAAGGAATTTTTGAGTGGTTGGCCATTCCATTTTGTTGGAATAATGCTCTATCAATGTTCATGATAATTATGGATGATATCTTGTAGTTGTTCACAAAATTTATTGTGTTTGTATATTTGGATAACATTGTCATCTTTAGTAGAACTTGGGAAGAACACTTTCAACACTCTCAACGCGTCATAAGCACCATTTGACAATACAAGTTGTATGCCAATATGGAGAAATTAAATTTTCATGCAGTGAATTTAGTATTTAGGATACATCATGGATTATCATGGGGTTTATGTGGACTTATCCAAGATCCAAGTCATCTAGGATTGTTTGGTGCAAATGAACCTAATAGAGCTTTGAAACTTCTTAGGACTTACTAACTTCTATAGAATAATTGTATTAGGGTTATGTCTTATTTCTTGGACCTTTAGTCAAGTGATGAAGGGCGGAGCTAAAGAAAAGTTCTACTTGTTTGAACCAAAACAAAGAGAATTTATGGATTTGAAACATTGGCTTGTATTTACACCAATCCACACCCTACCAGACCTGCAACATCCATTTGAGATTGAGATGAATGCATCATAATATGCTATTGGTGCAACCCTCACTCAATATGGACATACAATGGCTTGTCACAGTGAAACATTCTCCAATATTGTCCAAATATACCCAACCTATTCAAAAAGGAGATCTAGTCCATCATGTAGGCATGCTAACAGTGGAAGCATTATATTCTAGGGAAGGAGATAATCATCCACACTAATCACAAGACAATTTAATTCATGTAGACATAAAGAAAGTTATATAATTATAACCATCATAAATGGTCTACATACTTGCAACAATTCTAAATGAACATTAAGTACAAGAAGGGCATCATCGACTATGTTGCAGAATGCCTTAGTCAACCCCAAGTTGTTGCACTAACAATATTTTTTAACTCTTACAGGCATGAGAACAATGTTTGTCCATAATTATACAAAAGTGATTGTTAGACACCTAATCCTCTAAGGGTTGGTGTGGAAGTTGAATAGTCTAAGGAAGTCCAAGAGACCTTGGAATACAAAACCAAGGGTCATATGAATGTAATATAAATGTATATCTCTGTCAATAGAAAAATAATTCATTGATTTATCATTCATATTCTGTTCACATTTCATGTGTGTTTAACATGGTATCAGAGCTAGTGTACTCCTACCCTGCTCAAATCTTAGACAATGGTTTTTTGGCCATTCTCTATATGCCAATCATAATAATATCTTGCTCATATGCTTAGGGAACTGTTTCTGGCTATCCTTTCATGTCGATGCTCTGTAGATTCTCCTAGCCTCTCTGCTATTCAATTATGTCTTTCTAACATGTCATTGAATGGTGCAGTGTAACGCCCCACTCTTATTCCATTTTTGCACACCCATTTCTAGTGCCCATTTCATTTGAGTGGTTGGGACAATTCTAACGCCTGATATCAATAGGTACATTTGCAGAGAGTAGTGTGAACTCTGGAAAATCCATTGTACAAGCTTTGGACATCATATTTTATTCCCATATTCTATTAGTGGTGATAGCCAACAATATTGTCTCAACAGACTTCTAATACCTGAATTCAAAATAGATTCTGATGCCTCATATTTCCAAAGGTGTTGTATGAGCGAATGGCCTCAAACTTTCGTTATCGCCTTCGAAATTTCCTCTAGCTAGTCTAACTTCTTCAACACCCACAAAATACCCAACTATTTTGCTACCACAACCAACTTCACACTTCCAACCCTTCTTTGTCTCTAGGTTTGTCGTTTCCCTATTGTCATTTTGAACCTGAATTTCCTTTGAGGATTCGTAAAAAAATGTAGAATCAAGTTTCTTCACAGCCTTGGGCTTGTGAACAACAGCAGAACCATCCTTGTTCTCTTTCAAGTATTCAACAAAAAACTTCCCACGAGTGCATCAAAACCTACATTTTCATTCGATAGTAGTCGATCCACTAGAACCGTAAAAGTAACAATAAATAAGAAAGGAAATCGTCGATGCTTCCGTTGAGCATCAATGGTGAAAAAATCAATGTTGATCTCCTCCAACGTCACAGGAAGCATCAAAAAGTTTGTTGCGGGAACACCATTTCTCTTTTGCTTCTTTTAGTCATCGTGTTCATGATTGATATATAGGCATGGGTTTGGTACCCTCTATCGAGAACGGAAGGCGATGGCGAATTTCGGACTAGGAGATGCCACGCATGGATGGAGACATAAAATTTGACAAAAATGTATAATTGATAAAGAAAGTGTGGAGGAATCGTATCCATGAGCAACAAAATTCTAATACTAGTCTGAGACGTCCCCATAGCTCCTTTTATCTTGTAACTTTTCTATTAACTATCAGAGAGTGTTCTCGAGTTCTAATCTTATTGCATATTTTTCCTCAGATGATACTTGATCTGCATCGAGAAACGGTCCATTTCTCATCATATTGACAAGCATTGCAAGCATTTCTAATGTTAAAAATGTTGTGACTGTCTGCTTCAAATCAATCATTTTATTGATCCGATCAATTAATTCCCAAATTCCCTTGGGGACAGATCTGTGTGAAGGCATGTATGATGTACAGTGTACAACAACATTTGATCTTCCTCAACAACATTTGATCTTCCTCAACAAAAGATTGGATCCCGTGTGTGTTTGACATAGAATACTAGACTCTGATCATTGAATATTGCATATTTAAAGGTGTGACCTAGTTGAGCAGCATGGCTTTGTAATGCTATTTATGTGCCTTCTACACTGAAATTTGTGGCCTTTATTAGACAGTAACCATTTATAAATTGAAAAGGGAAGGTATTTTGCATACAATCCTCTTGTTTTCGTCTATAATTGAATGCGTAGAACATTCTTCTAGAAGGTAATTAAAGTATTCCCTAGTGGCGAGAAATCATATAGAAGCTTGGTGAATGCGTGAGAATGCAACATTAAATATAGCGTTCAATAGTTTGAATGCACCATGCGTTTGTATATGGACTTGTAAAAGGAAGCAGCAATTTCAAGTCACCTACTCCAGTTGTGAAGATTATTATAATGAAGAATTGAAGGTTGGTTTATACTTATGTTGCTCATTCACCATTGGACATTAACCATTGTGTTGAATATGCATTAAATTTGAGTTGTTGATAAAATGGTTGAAATTGACAATTTATTAGAGTTATTGAGAACTATAATCATGTTTACTACTAAAAGCACACTTAAAATTAACAATGACACTCTCTCTGATTTCGAAACCTACTTACAAAATGCACAAGAGAAGATATATTTTTACAACTTGATTCACAGTTACAAAGAGATGAGTTACAACAAAAAAGGCATCCTTCTAAACTTTCTTTTGTTCAGAACAATCCTCTACTTGACTTTGAATCAGGATCCCATCAACAACCAGCAAGCCATCAAGTCAGTAAAGTTATGGCTGATTCAGACCAAGTGTCCATATCAAGAGCAGAGTTGCATGTAGATGTAGAAACTTAGTCTTCACTTCTCAAACCCATCATCAAACCTTGGGAAGAGCTTGTTAGCAACAAACACAAAACAGGTCTTGGATATGATGAGGCATCATTTCATATTCTAGATTACTTAAAGCCCATCCAGTTTCAGAATGTTGGATTTCTTTATGGCAGTTCATCTTCAACTATTCCAAATTCTGCGCCTCTTCCACAACAACCACAACAAATTGTTAAATGCCAACATTGTGACCGATTTGGCCATATGAAATATCACTATTTTGATCTTCACCCATGCAACCATTATGGTCAACATAATCATCATTCAAACAGATGCTTCAGAAACAAGTTTCCTGCAAGAACAAAGATTCATCTTGGATGGATCGCTTCTTGGAAATGAGCTTCAATACGCAAGAAGATATTTCAGTCATATGTCGAAACTTGTTCTAGAGTATTGAACTGTCTTGTAGTTGAATTTTCTCCATCATCTCACCTTGTATCTAATGGGGGGGGGGGGAGTGATGGTCATCTACAAGCTTCAAATCCACATCAAGCGAGCATGAGCCACAACTTGCCATACCAGATTCAGAGTTGTAACCAGAGACAAAGATGCCCCTGAGCATGCCTTTGTTTGATGATCAGACTTAAACCATATATGCGGAGTTGAGACACCTCTTCAAAGAATTAGGGACACTTCCTCTAGGAGAAGACTTCAACTTCTTGCCAGTTTTGGAAGAGTTCCAGGAATTGCGTTATGCATTCCAGATTTGGTGGTCATCCTTAAACCATCACAGGTTGAGACCTCCCTTTTTAGGTTGAGTTTCTCCCTTTTTATATGGGGAGAGACCTCCCTTTCAAGGTTGAAGGTTTCCCTCTTTAAAACATGAGGAGCACTTCCTCTAGAAAAAGACCTCAACTTCATGCTAGATTTGGAAGAGTTCTAGGAACTGCACTAAGAGTTCTAGTGTTGGTGGTCATCCTTAAACCACCCCCCTTATACCAACATTTTAGAGAGCACATTCATCCTAGTGTTGCCATGAATTTTTTCACATTTTGTATTACAGCTCTCTTCTTGGACTCATACATACCCCTTCAGATTAAGGGGGGAATGTTGGACACCTAATCCTCTAAGGGTTAGTGTGCAAGCTGAATAGTCTAAGGAAGTCCAAGAGACCTTTGAATACAAAACCAAGGGTCATAAATGTATATCTCTATCAATAGAAAAGAAATTCATTGATTTATCATTCATATTACGTTCACATTTCATGTGTGTTTAACATTGACTCTGAATTCACTACCACATACCAGACATTGATTGCAGGAAAATAAGTTCCAAAATTCCACTTTTAGGATGTGCTCTTGTGCTATTTGAGCCACATTTGAGTTTCTTCAAGAAAGCATGCCAAGTTGTTGTGGGAGGTGGTGAGCTCCAGTATTACAGCAATAATGCTACAACTCCTGGGGCTTCCTTCTTTACTTTTATCAACTGGGTAGTTCGTAACAAACTTGGAAGGAATGGTGTTGTATGCACAAGTACTAGCTCTTACTACAGGTTGTCACTTGATCAGCTAGTGCAAGTTCGCTAGGAGCTTAAGCCAACTTCTATGAGTTCTTAGAAGAAGCTTTAACTGTGATGAAAGGAAACTAACTCTACAGGGGCTATTCTACTTGCAGAAAGCGAAGGAAAACTGAAATGAAATGCAAACCCTAGCAAACCCTAGTAAACCCTAATTTTGCAAGAAAAGAGATGGAAACTACTGAAATGAGTGCCATTGACTAATGAAAAGAAAATTTGCATTTATTCAAGCTACTTTTGAAGATAAATGAGAAGAAATCATCTTTTCGTATTTTTGAGTATTTTTATGTGAAATTATTATCCTTGTGATTTGACTGGTTGTGACTTTGCAGAGGGTTGGTGGCAAAAGAAGATGGAGTTGGATTTTGCAGAAGGTGAGGAAGGTGTGGAGGGGTCCTAAGAAGCCCCTAATACCCTTCTGAAGACTTCCATTGCAATTAGACTTCGAAAAATCACTCACAGGAATTTCTACAAGAGGCTGTAGGGGATCTACAGGAGGTTTTACAAGAGGATCTACAGGAGGAGGCCGAAAGTGGTTTTTGGAGGTTTGAAGGTGGAAAAATGATGGGAAAAGGGAAATGAAGGACGGATGAAGGTGTTGAGGGGTCTAGAACTTTGTCAATGAAGATCAAGAATGAAGGAGATGATTGGATTTGTTCAAAGGGCAAGAAAGCAACTTTGTGGAAAAAAGTAGAAATTAGAGCAGATTGGCGAGATGTGGCGAATGAGTGGGGAATCTTGAGAGATGAACTGGTACAGGCTGTGTTATGGAGGAATGATAAGCTAGAATGTTCTACAAGAGAGCTACACACTTACTTCTCAAAACTGACCAAAGCAAGAACTGAAAAACATTTTGTCTATTTTAACCTAAATTCTGACCTAAAACCAGAGAAATGTTGATCAGAACTTTATGAATAGAATATTATGCAAGAAAACCATGGTAAATGAACATGAAATGATCTAAGCATGTGATTCCAAGCTAATATCAACTTCTCCAACTTGAAATATCACACTAGCAATTGCATTGGAAGAGAAAAAAAAAGTGTTTTTGATGGCAACAGTAGTGCCTTGATCTCAAATCATGGTCCAAATGAGGGAGAAAGGATATCAAGACCTACTGGGAGCCTTTTTGGATCTTTTTCTATCACTGCAGCAACTTACTTAAGCAACTTCATGCAAAAGCAACTATTCTAATCATCAAAAGCAACCTAACTTAACAAAGCAAGATTAACCTAAACAACAGAAATTATCTTATGAATGCAAGAAAAAGCATATAAATACACAAAGGAGGTGTTGGGAAGCTTGGGTTGGGCCCTAACCCAAGAGCTTCAGCCCTCTAGAAAATATCAGTGCTGGTTCAAAACTTGGTTCATCTTCATTGATAAAAAAATTAGCAGTTACATCACAAAATTGTCTTCAAAAAGAGCTCGAAAATGAGTTGAGTACAAGGCTGCACAAAAGTGCAAAAATATACTATGAAATGGCTAACCTACTGAGGCTTGAAGCCTTCTTATTTATACAAGTGGGGACTCCCAACAGTCCTCCTAAACTTAAGGAACTCGGCTGCCTAGAACTGAAGATAACAGCAGCCCTACTTGACTTGCTCGACTGCCCCTTGGAATCATCAATGTGGGCCTTTGTACTCCGAGCTGTTGATGAAGAATTTGAGGGAGGGGGTCATTAATGAAGGAGACACCCCTCCTATAAGTCCTCATCCCTGTTTCCTCGAGTTTGGCTGTCATTTTGCTCATAAATTCCCGGTCCTTGTCCAAAATTGTCCAAAAAATCTGCAATAAACACTCATTAGACTATATGGCAAAGTGACCACCCCCATTCACTCTATTGACATAAATATATTCAAAAACATGCACAAAAATATTGAGAATGGTGGATTAAATGAAAATAATAGGCAGAATGAGCCCATATAGTTACCCATTTCTGGGGCTCATCATCACCCCCCTGCTGAATGGGTTGCTCATCCTCTGAGCAACTAATCCAGTTCTTCATCTTTAATAGCTTTAATAGCTTCCCTGACATCCCAAGCCTCTGATGTGATGTCTTCCTCTCTATCATGGAAACCTGCTTTCCTGTCCACTTCCTCCCATTTTTTCTATTCTTCCTCCTCCTTAACCCCTTCCAACAGTCCTAGCAGCAGTGGAGGATTGTATTTAAGACCAATCTAGTTGGCTTTCAAGTTTTGCATTGATTGTTTATATAAGGGCACTCTCCTCATAGCTTCCCTCATTCTAGTTGGGGAGTGATACTCCCTGATCTTTAGGCTATGGGACAATGTATTCCACCTTCTCATGCAAGCATGAAGGCAGTCATTGCCAAACAATCTCTCCGTATCTTCAAAGTGAGCAATAGTTTGTGCTTGCTTGTCAACATAGTCAGAGGAAACTTGAGGATTGGCTGCAAGGTGCTGGTGGGCATATATGAGATCCAATGGTTCTGTTGGTTCTACCCTTATCATCAGGGGCTCACTTAGCTCCTTTGCCATGATTTTTTGAATTTCCACTGCTCTCTTTTCTTCATGGCTCAACCAAGAAGCCATAGCCATGAGCTATAGGTCTCCTAATGCAACATTTGGATCCCATAAATTCATGTCAGGAAGTTCCATGTTGTGTAGGTAAAATTCTGCTAGCTTGGCTTTATCCTCGACTGAACTACTATCACATAAATGCATAAACTGACCATAATTTTGGAATGGGATTGTGCCCCTCTGGGCCAATGTTTTAATCTGGAATTGGAGCCACTGGTCTTTGAGATATAGTGCATAGGATCTAGCTGGCTGTCTGCACTGCAAGGCCTCCATTGCCCAGCTGGCCATGCAGGCCATCTAGGCTTCCTTTTCCTGCAATTGCTTTTTCAAAATCAGCACTTCAGTCGTTGCCTGAGATTCTTTTTCTTGTTGTTGTTTCATCAGCGTTTCAACATCGGTCTATGGTTCCTCTTCTTGCTGTTGTTTCTCTACTGCTTCATTATCTACTAGGGGTCCTTCTTATTGTTGCTGCCCTTCCAAGATTGGCAACTTGTCTCCCCCTTGAGGTTCCAGTTCCTGTAACTTCTTTTTTAACGGTTCATTTTCTTCCTGTAGTTGGGCTCTTCTAATGCTCTCTGTGTGCCTTACCATTCCCAACTCCCTACTTAAATCTCTCAACTTGTTTTCCATGTGCCCTATATCTTCAACTCCTTTAGATTTAGCAATCTGCACCCAAGTGTGGGTCCTGACCCTTCCTTTTTCTAATTCGAAGAAAAGAGGCACAACGAATTTTTGTGGGATGATCTTCCCACTTTCTAGAAGATTGTAATAGGAGCCTAAATTAGGATGAGGGCTTGGCTCAGGTATTTCTTTTGCCTTACCTTCCTCTTGTGACTGTTCTACTGCATTCTTTTCCAATTCTTTAGTTTCTTTAAGCTTGGCCATTGTCTCCTATAGAGAGGTTTGTGCCTCCTGTAGAACTGCTTTGGAGTCCATCAATTTGATTCTTTCCTTCCGGGTGGAGGTTTTGGGACTCCCTCTCTCATAGGTGATAGAGATTTTGGGAGGAGATTCCTCCTTTTTCACAGTAGGTGCATCCTCAATGATAATGGGTTCTTTTGATGGTGGCTGGGGCTTGCCCACCTTAATCCTAGTGCTCCTCCAGGCTTTGAAATACGTAGATGTCTATCTTTTTATTTTTCCCTTTTGCTTAGCTGGAGTGCTCAATGCAGCAAGCACAACTGTTGCTTCCCTTTCCAGTGTTTCAAGGGACACTTCTTTTTGTTGTTGTTCTTCTTCTTCATCCTCTGCAGTTTTTCCTGTGTCTACTATTTTTGTTTTTGTCTTTGATATTTCTGGTGGTGTTTTCTCCTTTTCTTACTGAGTCTCTACCCTTCCTGTGGCAATCTTTTTCTGAGCTTTCTTGGGCTTCTTCTTCTCAGCTTTTGTCCTCTTTCTCTTCTCTGCTTTTTGTGCCGTTTTCTTTCCTGCCTTAGGCTCAGCTGTGGTTTTGTCAAGTTTCTCCTCTTCTTTCTATTTCTCCTCTGTTTCTCCTTCTGTTTGAATATCTTGTGCCTCCTCATGAATTTCCTTCTCAATTTCCTCTGTCTACTCCTCCTCTTCACTGCACTATGGGCTAAGATCATCAGTAAGAGTTTGATGTCATCTTCTCTGGACATGTTCCTAAAAATTTCCCATGCTATAGGGATGGTGTATGTGTGTAGGGCATCTTCTACCAACAATTTGATGAGCCCATGGTGGGCCAGCGGGCCTGGGACCCCTGCATTTAACTTGGTGCCACATTCTATCAAAGATTGGAGGAGTAAATATGGGAGACTGCGTTTTCTAGCTGCAGGTAGGTCCATCCCATATCTCAATTCATGCAATAACCTAAAGTGATAACCATAAAATATACTAAATCTTACTTCACAAGTGATATATTTCATGATCTGGTAGCTGACCTCACTCAATGGAAGAGGTAAGCTTGTCCTTCTAACCCCATTCTTATCCTTTACAGGATTCTCCTCAGGCTGAAAAAATGTCTTTTTAGCAACCTATCCTAATGGTTTTTCTTCTTTGCCCCAGGGGAGCCCAAGTGGAAGACCTGTGATTCTGCTAATAAAATCTGGTGTAAGCTTTAGGGTCAGACCCCTGAAACTGACTGTAGCATGTGTTTTGGAATGGGGTCTTAAGGATAGTAGAAATTCTTTAGTCACCTCTTCGTCATAACCATGAATTCTCTCAAACAAAGACATCCAGTTTGCCCTGGTGAAGAGGGCCACCACTTTGGGGTGCTCATGCAATTTGTTGGAGTTCAAAGGCTCCTTTCTCATAAAGCCTCCTGGCATGGTGTTTAGTGGTTTCTGAAAATGCTCAATTGAGGAAGAAGACAACAACTTCCAAAACCAGAAACAGAGGGATAACTGACTTTTGTTTTTTCTGAAACCAAAGAGGGAATTTCCCATGTTCTTCTTTTTTCACAACATCAATTTGAAATTTTTCCCTCTCTTCAAATTGTTTATAACCTGAATTTGCCTCTCATTTTTCGAAAAAAAAAAAATCAAGACTTTGACAAAACAGAGAATATATAACCTAGTGTTTTTTAGAGTAGACAGACTTGGAAAATTCATTTTTTCACAGGCTTGATTTCTATGGTTGCATCCCCTTTTTTACAGAAGAATGTGAGAAAGAAACAGACAGATTTTGAATGCAGAGAAGAAAACGAAGAGACTGTCTAGAACTCTAGAACTCAGAAAAACACAGGCAGACTTTTAAGCTTCCCTTTCCTTCTTTTTTCACCCCAATACTCTACTTTTAACCCACCACCTGGTATAGATATGCCGTATGTAGAGTGGGTTTCTGAGCCTACCTCAATTTAGCTTGAATTTTGACAAAAATTCAAAATTTTCCTTCTACAGAGCTGCTTTCTAGCCATCCTGTAGAAAACCTCCTATAGGCGGTGTTCCTGCTCCTATAGAATACAGTAGTGCTCCTGTGGAGCCCAATAGGCGGGAGGGTTTTGAAAAACCAGCAGGAAATGACTGGTTCACTGTTCTGAAGGTGGTAGGTGAATACTGCAGTTGAGAGCTCATCGATGCAAATGAAACAAAAGGTGGTGGAGGCTAAGACCGCACTGTACTTAAGCTGATGGTGTAATCTACGGTGATGAGGTGAGGTGGTCGGATGGGTACGTTATCCCCATCCAGACCATTGGTCCTATGCCAGTGTCATTATGGTTTTTCATGTCGCCTGACCGCCATCACCTCCACTCTTCCCGTTATACGCCACCACCACTACCGGTTCTGAGTTTTTCTCTCCGAGTTGATGGGCCACACGTGCTGACTATGTATCTAAACTGCGGTTTGAATTGCACGAGGCTCATTTGAACTCCATGAGGGTGGTTTGAACTGAACGAGGGTGGCCAGTTAGCTAGCCACCGATTCCATTTAATCGTGACCATTCCCATAGTTCGTACAGTTCCTAAATAATATTCATGCAATCGAGGAATAGGTTTAGCCACTTACCTGTTAGTCGCTGCTATGCTCTGCATGCTGGACTTTGGCACTTCATTTTCTCATTGTTGCTGCTGCTGGTGCTCTACATGCTCAGACTTTAGCTTATGCTAGTGATGTTTCGATTAGGCTATGCTCTTTCCATGCTGCATGCATCTTGGCTGCGCTGACCCTGTCTCTGGAGTTTATTTTTCAAAGGGATCAGCTACTACAAGAATCCTATAGGATTTCCTGTAGCTACTTATCCTTTTGAAATTTCAGGTTGATGCTTGAGCAGGGGCTAAAAAAATAGCTGAAGAAGGTTCTGAATGAAAGGAATAATAGCTAGAAGGTAGTAGGTAAGAATAAGTAAAGAACGTTGCTGCTTTATTTACCATCAAATTTTGTGTTTAAAGGATGAACAAAACAGAATTTCTATATTTGTCTGTGCAGGGAAAGAAAAAACGAGTGGACATGTGGGTGTGCAGGGATGGAATGGAGAAGTAGGAGGATGGATGGTGGTAGGGAGGTCCACAGGCCTTCTGAACAAATTTCTAGCCCTCAGATTCTTTTCTAAACTTCAATTTTGATCTCTCTGTGATTTCTACAGGAGCCTCCTGTAGAATGCACAAAGCTTCCTGTAGAATGCACAGAGTTTCCTATAGGACGAGAAATCTTCAGGACTAGTGAGACCAAGGCCTAAGAAAAGATAATGGCGATGGAGGAGTGGACTGTGAAGGGTATATGTAGCCTGGTCATGTCCTTTTTCCTTGTGTGACCCTCCTGCAATCTACAAATGCATTAAGAAAAAGTTAGTTTTTTTTTTTTTTTTTTTTTTTTAGAGACAGTTGGGGCACCTCTAGGAGGTTTTCACCCTCACTGCCTGCCCTGGGCGCCTCCAAGAGGTTTTCACCCAGGGATATTTTATTCTTTTTTCTTTTTTCTTTCTTTTTTTTTAACTCAGGGTGTGGGTGGAGTGGAGGCAGAGACCTGCTCCACTACCAACACTGTTTTCCTTAGATTCTCAATGAATTCCTACTTGGAAAGGGGCTTCCTATAGATCTTCAACCTATGCCCATTGATGAGCATGGGGATGGCTTCTTCATCGATGGTTCGATCAGGACTGAACCATTGTCATTGCATTGTTCTACTGTGTATGGTCCCAGCCATCTTGTCCTAAGTTTGCCCTTGAAATCTTTATATCTTGAATCATACAGCAGCACCCAATCTCCTTGCTGGAATTATTTTTCTTTGAGGTGCCTGTCATGCCATATTTTTCTTTGAAGTTGGACTACCTCTGAGTGGAGAAGGGCCTGCAATCACTGTTCATCCAATCCATTTAGCTAAAGTAATCTTTCCTTTTGTGCATGGTTGAGATCTAGGTCCAGATAAGCTGCCATCCTTAATGTGTTATATTCAAATTCTATGGACAGCAAAACCTTCTTCCCATAGACCAGCTCATAGGGTCTGAAACCTGTGGTGGTTTTCCAGGTAGTGTTATAGGCCTAGGCGGCCTCAACCAATCGATCTGCCCAATCTTTTCTGCTGCTGCTCACTACCTTAGTCAAAATCCCTTCCAAAGCCCTGTTAGTGACTTCCACCTATCCATTTGCTTGCGGATGATAAGGGGTGGAAGTTCTGTGCTTAATATTGTGATGTGTGAGCGGGTATTCAACCAGGTTGGAGGTAAACTGACTCCCTTGATCTGTGACTAACTCTCTTGGATAACCAAACTTGTAGAAGATATTTTCCCTCAAAAACTCAGCTACTTTTTCTTCTGTTTCTGCCTTGATCACCTTTGTTTCTACCCATTTTGTTAGATAATCAGTACACACAATGATGTAAGATTTATGTTTTGAAGGAGGGTTGATAGGACCCACAAAGTCCATGCCCCACTTCTCAAATGGCTCGAAAGTCACTTGAGGTTGCAGGGGCATCTCATCCCTTGGAGTAGGTTTCCCCATCCTTTGACATTGATCACATTGGTTGATATATCTCCTGACATCTTGATGAAGAGTGGGCCAATAGTAACTTTCTTGCAGAATTTTGAAGGCAGTCCTCCTTGCTACAAAGTGGCCCCCACAAGCCCCAACATGACAGGTTAGGAGGATGTCAAAAACTTCCTCCTTCTTGACACATCGCCTCAAAATCTGATCTGGGCCAAGTTTAAAAAGATTTCCCCAATCCAGGTGAATGGGGCACTTTTCCTCACAATCTTGCTCTTCTCTTTTGAGGAAAGGTGTGGTGGAAATTGTGCTGCAACCAAATAGTTTGCTATATCAGCAAACCATGGAGAGAGTACTGAAATAGCAAATAGGTGTTCATCTAGCATTTGATCATCCACCATTCCTTCTTCACCTGCAGGCAGATCTAGTCTAGACAGAAAATCAGCAACAACATTTTCCTTACCTAGCTTATCAACAATGGTAAAATCAAATTGCTGCAATAAAAGTAACCATCTAATGATACGAGCATTTACATCCGGTTTATTCATCAAATACCTAATTGCAGCATGATCAATGTGTACGAATTTTTGATAGCCGGTGATGTAGTGTCTGAACTTATTTAGGGAATGGACTACAACTAGGAGCTCTTTTTCGGTTACAGTGTAGTTTAATTCTGCCTTGGACAGGTTTTTACTAACAAAGTATATGGCATAAGGCAGCCTCTCTTCAACTTGCCCTAAGGCTGCTCCTATCGCTTTGTTCGAGGCATCTGTGTGAATGTGGAAAGGTAGGGCCCAGTTTGGACCTCTCAAAATTGGGGCAGTTACTAGTTTACCTTTCAAGGCATCCAGAGCCTCTTGACAGTTGTCAGTCCATATGAACTCAACATCTTTTCCCAAAATACCAAACAATGGAGAGGCTAGCTTACTAAAATCCTTAATGAATCTTCTATAATACCCTGCTAAGCCTAGAAAACTCCGAACATCTCTTACCTTTTGAGGAGGTGGGACCCTTTGGATGATAGCAATCTTGTTGGGATCCACCTGTAATCCTTGTTGAGAAATTGTATGACCTAGCACGGTCCCTTCAGTCATCAGGAATTTGCATTTTTCAAGACTGAGGGACAGGTTCATTTCAATACACTTGGCTAAAACTTTCCCCAAGTTAGTCAAATCTTCCTGGAAGTTAGAACCATAAGGAGTAAAGTCATCCATATATATTTCCACTGAATCATGAACCAGTTCAGCAAATATGCTCAGTACTTCTCTCTGGAAAGTGGGGGGAGCATTGCATAACCCAAAATGAAGGACCCGGTAGGCAAAAGTACCCCAAGGACAAGTGAAAGTGGTCTTATCTTGGTCTTCCAGGCTAATTTGGATCTGGTTGTACCCACTAAACCCATCTAGGAAGGAGAAGAACTTCTTCCCTGCCAGGCCATCTAACACTTGATCTATGAAAGGAAAAGGGAAATGGTCCTTCTTGGTGGCCTTGTTTAGTTCCCAATAATCTACACAGATTCTCCACTTCCCATTTTTCTTTGGCACTAGCACCAAAGGAGAAACCCATTCGCTGTCAGAGATGGGGTAGATGAATCCTGCATCCAGCAACTTTTGCAGTTCTTCTTTGACAATGTCCTTAAGGGCTGGATTCATCCTCCTTTGAGGCTGCCTAACTGGCTTACAATCTTCTTTAATGTAAATGTGATGAGTACAAACTGAAGGGTGGACTCCCTTCATCTCCTTATAGCTCCAAGAAAAAGCATCCAAGTGATTTTTCAATAAGCTACACAATTCTTTCTCTTGAGAGGTGGATAGGGATGAGTTGATCTTCAAGGTTCTTTCTGGGCCGAATTCCACATTCTTGACTCAGAGAGGGGTCAGATCAGCCACATAGAGATCAACTAAAGCATTGGATTGGGTTTCTTCCACCAACTCTTCTAATGGAAACACACTGGGGGGTGTATTCTGGATCAAGTTTTCAATAAGATCATCCTTGGTTTGTGGAGCCTCCATGGTAGCTTCCACTATGCACAACGGTGCGGAATGGATTTCATCCTCATCTTCCTCCTCCAACCAGAGAGGTAAATCATGTTCTAGTAGAGGTTGGGCAGGAGGATATAGGACTAGCTGTTTGGACATATGCCTATTCTTGATTGTCATGTTCCCAGCTCGACAAATGATGTAGGCATCTACAGTAGCCAACCAAGGTCTTCTTAGGATGAGAGGATACCCAGTGAGCTTTGCCTTTCGCTGGAGAACCAAGAAATCAGCAGGGTACTCCCAGGAATCAACAGAGACCATTACATCTTCCACAATCCCCTCAGGGGTCACGGTGGAGCGGTCTGCTAACTGCAGTACTGTTGAGGTCATTCTCAGGGAACCCTAAAGGTTGAGTTTGAGCATAGTGTCCCTAGTCATCACATTAATGGCAGCCCTTAGATCAATCAAGGTATGCAGGATTACGGTACCATTGATGTGGACATCGACTACAGGACTCCCAGGGTCTAGATATTTTGGACAGATCACCAGCCCCAACATCAAGTCGGACGGTTGTCCTATGACATTGATAGTTGGGGCATCTATGTTGCGCTTGCCTGGGTGCCTGAAGAACTTCTCCTTGATCATTTTGTTATAAATAGGTACATCTTTTATGGCTTAGAGAAGTGGTATCTTTACACATAACTGTTTCGATTCTCCCAGAAGTTCAATTTCTTCTGGGGTTGGTTGTGTGGTTCCAGTTAGCCTCTCAAGAAAGGGTGGAGTGACTTTCGGTTCACTTTCCTATTTTTCTTCCTCATCCTCCTTAGGAGGAAGTTGTCTATCTAGAAGAACCTTCCCAGATCGTAGGTTAATCTCTTGAATCTCCACAGCATAGGTCGGGCATGATGTCTCTCCAGTATATACCTACTAGGCCTGTCTGTTATTGGGGTTCGAGTTCGGTTGAGCAGGTATTTGGGGTTGTCTTGTAGGAGCAGGAGGTAATGGTTGTGGTTGAGAAGGTGGTGGAGGCAAAAGAGCGGGAGGAGAGTTGTACTAGGGCCTCCACCCCTGATGAGGTGTATTCCACTGAGGCTGTGGCTGAGCATAGGAGTGAAATGAATGAGCAACTGGAGGAGCTTGGTATTGAGGATGATACGACCAAGGAGGGGGTGTGGACCAGGAAATATGAGCAGGGGGACCCCAAGAAGGCATGGAAGTGGCTTGATTGGGGTTGTAATAGGTCTGGGATGTCCCTTGCATTCCTTGCTGGTAAGGTTTGGGTCCATGAGGCCTCTTTTGGTTCATGAAATAGAGTCGTTCAGTGGCCCCTTCAACCCCCTGATATGCAACTTTGATTCCGGGCAAGGAAGGGCACTGATTCATAGGATGGTCTTCTTCATAGACTAAACACACTTCTATAGAGTGTAATGGACATTCGTTCCTGGATGCTTTCTAGTGCACCTGGAACAAAAGATGGCCAAAGCCCTCTCAGTTTCCTCTTGTTTCCTTTTAATATGCAAGGTATCCATTTGCATGGTAAGAGTCTGCCTCACCTCGCTCTTGAAATCTTCCAACCAATTCTCAAGTTCATTTCTAAGGGATGAACTGGATGAGGATGTACTGGCTAAAGGTTAACTTCCCCTACCTCTCTTTCTAGCTGACCTGTAATGGTTTCTAAACACAGTCTTTATGTCATCATAAGGTAGTTGGTAGATGTCTCCCCCAACTAGCAAATGGAGGGTATCTAGAAGGTCTTCAGGAACTCCTCTGAGCAGGACCAACTTCAGAGACTCAGGGTCAAGTGTGCACCTGGACCTTTTATAACTGAGTTGAAACCTTTCTCCATAGTCTTCTAAAGATTCATCACTTCCCATGGTCATTCGGAATATTTCTTCCTTGGTATCCTTTGACCTACAGTAATCCTGGTATTTTTTGTTAAAGGATTACTGCATCTAAGCCCAAGTTGTGATATTGTTTCCAGGTAGCCCCATGAACCAGCGCAAGGCTGCATCCTTGAGGGTAGAAGGGAACAGTTTCAACTTCTGTTCATCTTTTGCATAGTCATAGGTTCGACAGAGAACAACAAATTCAAACAAGAAGGTATCAGGATTTTCGGTAGTCAATCCATGGAAGTGAGGTAAGGCTGAAAGACTTATGTTTTTCATTTTTGTGTCCCCATTGGTCTCTCAGATAGGAAAGGCACCTTCTATTCTTTCCCCATTTCCTCTAACGTTTCTATTTTCAGCCATGGTCTCAGGAGGAATGGTTTCTTGTTCTTCTTCTATTATAGGATCTTCATATATCTCTGGAGGTTCACCTATAGGTTCTTTTGGATCACTACCACCAAAGAAGAGAGAAGGGTGACTTAGTGATGTGGTGGGGGTGTTGGGTAGGAATTTCCCTGAATTGTCTCTATTCCTACGAGGCATGAAAGGAAATCTCTTTTTTTTTTTTTTCTCTCTGCTTGTACCTACAAAACTGAAATGGATTAAACAACAAACTGAAACTAACTGAAATAAACCTTACTGAAATGAAAATTGCAGAATTGAAATGAAAGCAAGAGATGACTAATCTACTTTGCTAAAATGAAATTGCAGAATTGAAATGAAAGCAGGAAATGTCTAATCTACACTTGCAGAATTGAAATGAAAGCAGGAAATGTCTAATCTACATTTGCAGAATTGAAATTACAAAATTGAAATGAAACAACTACTCTACTTTTGCTGAAATAAACTACTTAGCAGAATGTTGCAGTAGAAAATAGAATAAAATCAGTAATCACAAAATACTCTGACGCTTCCCCAGCAACGGCACCAAAAAGAGTGGTGAGCTCCAGTATTGCAACAATAATGATGCAACTCCTGGGGCTTCCTTCTTTAATTTTATCAACCCGGTAGTTTGTAACAAACTTGGAAGCGACGGTGTTGTATGCACAAGTACTAGCTCTTACTGCAGGCTGTCACTTAATCAGCCGGCACAAGTTCGCTAGGAGCTTAAGCCAACTTCTATGAGTTCTCAGAAGAAGCTTTAACTGTGATGAAGGGAAACTAACTCTACAGGGGCTATTCTACTTGCAAAAAGCGAAGGAAAACTAAAATGAAATGCAAACCCTAGTAAACCTTGATTTTGCAAGAAAAGAGATGGAAACTACTGAAATGGATGCCATTGAATACTGAAACGGAAAATTGCATTTATTCAAGCTACTTCTGAAGAGAAATGAGAAGAAATCATCTTTTTGTATTTTTGAGTATTTTTATGTGAAATTATTATGCTTGTGATTTGACTGGTTGTGACTTTGCAAAGGGTTGGTGGAAAAAGAAGATGGAGTTCGCTTTTGCAGAAGGTGAGGAAGGTGTGGAGGGGTCCTAAGAAGCCCCTAGTACCCTTTTGAAGACTTCCATTGTGATCAGACATTGAAAAATCACTCACAAGAATTTCTATAGGAGGCTACAGGAGATCTACAGTAGGTTCAACAGGAGGAGGCCGAAAGTGGTTTTTGGAGGTTTGAAGGTGGAAAAATGATGGGAAAAGGGAAATGAATGCTGGATGAAGGTGTTGAGGGGTCTAGAACTTTGTCAATGAAGATCAAGAATGAAGGAGATGGTTGGATTTGTTCAAAGGGCAAGAAATCAACTTTGTGGAAAAACATAGAAATTAGGGCAGATTGGTGAGATGTGGCGAATGAGTGGGGAAATCTTGAGAGATGAACTGGTACAGGTTGTGTTATGGAGGAATGATAAGCTAGAATGTTCTACAAGAGAGCTGCACACTTACTTCTCAAAACTGACCAAAGCAAGAACCAAAAAACAGAGTTTTATCTATTTTAACCTAAATTCTGACCTAAAACCAGAGAAATGTTGACCAGAACTTTATGAACAGAATATTATGCGAGAAAACCATGGTAAATGAACATGAAATGATCTAAGTATGTGATTCCAAACTAATATAAAATTCTGCAACTCGAAATATCACACTAGAAATTGCATTGGAATAGCAAAAACAGTGTTTTTGATGGCAGTAGTAGTGCCTTGATCTCAAATCATGGTCCCAAGGAGGGAGAAAGGAGATCAATGTAGTGCCCCGCTCTAGTTGTCTGACAGTGATATGACACAAGCATTTATTTAGCCATAAGGCCCACACTTTATTCTAGAAGGACCTCAGGTTGAGGATCCGGGCACATGACACTATTATTAGCGATTGAGATATTCATGGTTGTGATGTTTATGAATGCTTTCCATTGATATTATGATAGCATGAATGGTTATGTATCTTATCTATCGGTATTCTGATGATTGCAACATTAAATAGTTAAGTTTGGTCTCTATTTGAATTTATGATGATGAGGGTAGTAAAGAATATGTATGCTCTCTACTAAAAGCATGATGATGATAAATTTGATGAATAGGTATATTTCTATTGATGTTACGATGTTGATAGCTTAATGAATATGTATGTTTCCATTGATGTTTAATGATGATAGCCATGATGGATGTGTCCCCTATGTTGACTACTTTCTTTAGTTTAGGCTTACAATGGACAATGATGTGAATGACTAGGAATTGTTAATGATGCTATTATGACAATGACTAACATTGAAAAACCTTGTTACTAATGATTATTGAGTATGGCAGGAAACCATCAGAGGCACTCGCATATGACGAGTTGATGACACCTGGTTTGATGAAAATTCATATTATTTTATCTTTGAAAGTCTAAGTCAATCTTGGAATCTGCCATATATGTTTAACTATATTCTGATGATATGTTAATGGTTGCAGGAACAGATTAGTTGCTTGACCGAATGACTCACATATGGGTGATAGGGTTGTACAAGTGGATGGAACTACAGGGGAGGGGTGGGACAGTGTCCCTGATCTCACCCACTAGCACTCCCGCCGTCACTTGGGCTGGAAGGGTGCAAACACCTTCACCTTGAAGATCACGATGCCATGAGGGCAGGTCCCCAAGTTGGGTCGCTCATGAGGATTTTACCGGGGGCGCGCATCAAGGCAGATTCCTTGATCCCCGACACCATTAGTCTCACTATAGCAGGCAACATAAGAGATGATAGCGGTCTATGATGTTGCACCTATATTTTCCCCTCGTAGTCACTGAATGCTTGAAGGGCAAGTGGCGTGGCACCCTTGGAACTTCAAGGGAATTTCTTGAAGGGCACGACCAACCTGGCACCCTTGGCATCAAAAATAAAATGTTAGGCGTGGCACCCTTGGAACTTCAAGGGACTTTCTTGAAGGGCACGACCAACTTTGCACCCTTGACATCACAAATAAATTGTTAGGCGTGGCACCCTTGGAGCTTCAAGGGAAGTTCTTGAAGGGCACGACCCAAACTTGGCACCTTGGAATCATTAAAAATAAATTAATTAATATATATAATAAGGAAATGAAAACTAGGTAAATTTACATCAAGGGTAAATGATGTTAGAAACCGAGGTAATTATATCAAAAATAAAACTTGGGTTAAGAGGATCATAGGAAGAAATAAAATAGATTACCTTAAAAATTCTACCCTTCCCATGTTGGAAAATACTAGGTAGATTATGTGGTTTAATTAGGTAAAAGGAGAAAGAGGGATATAATTGTAAGGATAAGATTAATCCTAAACTAATTAAACCTAATTAAGAAAATAAGAAGGTGAATTAAAATAAGAATAATAAATTAAATTTAGAGAAATGTAGAGAACCTCCATGTGGCAACAACCAACATAAGAATATCCATCTAAGAGATAACTTGAGTTAAATTAGGGGGGTAGATAGGGGATCAAATCTTGACTCATTAATTGACTTTAGTAATGAACCCAAATCAAGGAATAAAAAGGGGGATAAAGAGGCAACTAGGAGAAGAAATAGGAATCTTGTTGAGGTGAGGAAAATATTAATTTTAAATTAAAATTTAAGTAAATAATTTTGGGAGACCCTTGATGAGAGAGTGACACTTGGGTGGGTGAATAATCAAGCTATTGAATTATAAAAAAAATAACTAATTATGCATGACATGCCAAGTGTCACCTATGAAGACTCCTATAAAAGAAGGGGCAAGCCATGAGAGAAGACACTTTGGGAACCCTATTGTTGGATGGATGAGATGATGTCAAAGCAGTGATTACGATCCTATAGTGAGTTTGGTGAGGTAGAGGATTTTAGAGAGGGGACTCTTGAGCCAAGGAGTGCTCTCCTCTACCAGCTATTGCAATTCTCCATTGTACAACCCCATTGCAGCTCGGGGGTCCGTGGGGAAGAAGAGTACCCAAGGAGTAGGCTGGGAGGTTAACCGGTGGGTCATCGCATTCAGATCAAATACATCGCCATTTATTCATGGAGGTGACCGACAACAAAGGAATACTAGCAACAACAAAGCAAACGGAGTCTTGTCTTCTGGTGAACGGTACATATGTGTTGCAATACTATTTTGGTCTTAGTTAAATGTATGTAAATGTTATGATATGTTTCTTGAAATGAATTCCTAATGTGTTTCTCTTCTAGTTTCATTTTGTGGTGATTAAAAAAAAAAGATATGTATATAGTCTGGATGTGGTCCTTACAATCAAGACCTGCTGGGAGCCTTTTTGGATATTTTTCTATCACTGCAGCAATTTACTTAAGCAACTTGAAGCAAAAACAACTATTCTAATCATCAAAAGCAAACTAACTTAACAAAGCAAGATTAACCTAAACAACAGAAATTATCTTAGGAATTCAAGCAAAAAAATATAAATACACAAAGGAGGTGTTGGGAAACTTGTGTTGGGCCCTAACCCAAGAGATTCAGCCCTATAAAAAAGATCATTGCTAGTTCAAAACTTGGTTCATCTTCATTGATAAAAAAAATAGCAGTTACATCACAAAATTGTCTTCAAAAAGAGCTCGAAAATGAGCTGAGTACAAGGCTGCACAAAAGTGCGAAAATATACTATGAAATGGATAACCTACTGAGGCTTGAAGCCTTCTTATTAATACAAGTGGGGACTCCCAAGATTCCTCCTAAACTTAAGGAACTCAGCTGCCTAGAACTGAAGATAATAGCAGCCCTACTTGACTTGCTCGACTGCCCCTTGGAATCATCAATGTGGGCCTTTGTACTCTGAGCTGTTGATGAAGAATTCGAGGGAGGGGGTCATTAATAAGGGAAACACCCCTCCTATAAGTCTTCATCCCTGTTTCCTCAAGTTTGGCTGTCATTTTGCTCATAAATACCCAGTCCTTGTCCAAAATTGTCCAAAATTGTCCAAAAAATCTGCAATAAATACTCATTAGACTATATGGCAAAGTGACCACCCTCATTCACTCTATTGACATAAATTTATTCAAAAACATGCTCAAAACTATTGAGAAGGGTGGATTAAATGAAAATAATAGGCAGAATGAGCCCATATAGTTACCCATTTCTGGGGCTCATCAGGAGGCACATTATAATTGGGTGGTAGGGCACTTTGGTGCGGAGAAGACAATATCAGTACTTTAAAAGTATTTCTACTAGCCAAGTCTTCGATAATATGTCCATCAATATATCAAATCATGCATTTATTGTTCCATTGCTAAACCATCCTTCAAGAAGTAGGGATTATGTACTCCTCTACCTACCACAGACAAGCCTTGGGAGCCATTCTCCATGGATTACATTTAAGCTTTTGCATCCACCAAGTCTATTAATTATTATATGTTTGTGTTTGTTGACCAATCCTCTAATATTGCCATTTTGGCACCATGTAAGAAGTCTATCACAATTGAAACCACTAGAAAACTCTTCTATGAGTGTGTTTGGGCTCATTTTTGGCTATATCAGTTCATTATTCTAGATAGTGACATCATGTTATTTAACACTTTTTTCTCTAACGTATGGTCTTTAATGGATACCAAATTGACCAAATCAACTGCCTTTCATCCCCAAACATATGGACAAACAGAAGTGATCAACAAGATGATTGTGCATATATTGCACATGTACTAATCCAAGCATATGCATACATGGAATGAAAGGATTACACATGTTTAACATAGCTATAATAGATCTCTCCAAAATTCTATTTTCCACAATCCTTTTTAAGTGTTCTTGGGGTTGTACAAGATAAGAAAAGACTCCACCCTTTTCTTAGTCTTGGGATTGTGTGGAGGAGCAGGACCTATCCCATTAGTCTCCTATAGAGAAGATGCTAGAGGAGGATCAAGACATACTAAGGTCACAACCCTTATAGGGACTATGAATGGGCCTTACATAGTGGAAAATATGGAGAAATACCCATATTTAGAAATCAATAACTCGTAGGTAAACAACATGTTCTCATATTTTCAAAAAGAGGTTTTAATCTGTAGATTCAATGATTCTGGCCTAAACTTGAAGACCTTAATCAGTGGGTCTACACAAACATGACCAAAGAGTGTGACATATACCTATGCTCAAAAGGTTTCTTCATACTACACCACTTTTCAAAAGAAGATTACCAAAAAATCATGGAGGGAGGATTATGGTTCTGGGGAAGAGTTGGGTTATTCACTACCCCTTGGTTTCCAATATTTGACTCATTAACCATGGAAGTAACAAAAAAACTTGTTTGGGTTTGCATGCCAAACCTCCCACTTCCCTTTTGGCATCACCAAGCACTAGAATACATTAGAACCACATTGGGATTATTTATAAAAATAAATAGTGAGAGAATAACATAGGGGCTTTTCACATACACTCACATTATCGACCTCAGCAAGGGGCTACCAGACTACATATTGTTGAAGAATAGAATTTTTTGGTGGATACAAAGTCTTGATTACAAAAATATGGCTTTCAAGTGTTATATATGTAACCAAAAAGGACATTACAAGATAACTGCTCATTGGCTAAAAAACTACAAAATAGGAGGAAAAGAAGTGGGCTAAATCAAATAACTAACAACCCTATGAGCCCCCTCTCTTAGATAGTGAAGAAGAGGAGGATAAAAAGGATCCACCCACTACATAAAATGAGGAAATGAATGAAGTAGTCGTATAGGTTGAGCACCCTCCAAAGACCATAAATCCTAATTAGAGGATAGAGACAACAATCACACCAAATCTGGAAATCATCAAAGTGGCAACAAAAAAGGACAAATTGATAATAGGAGCTAACATATCTCATGTATCAGAGAGCTCATAATCAGATAAGGAACTCACTCTTGAAGCAAATTGAATGGATATTACATTGTTTATTGTCCAACCCACCCCAAGGGACTGGAAGGAGGTAAAAAATAAGAGAGGGAAGAAAGGAAAACTGGATGATTTCTAAAACTATACAAATAATTAGGAATTCTTAGTTTTTTTTTTCTATTATGCTAAATTATGAAGGATTTAAGCCACTGTTATGATGAATCCATATGATATTTTTCTCTAAATACATGCCAGTCATGTATCTATAAAATGTAATTTTATATCAAATGATAATAAAATTATGATTTTTTTTTTAGGAAAAAGAAGTGTGCTTTGGGTTCCAACGGTGACCCCAATCAATGTAGTTATGCCCATTGTATCCTCCCCATGTTCATATTAAGGAAAATAGAGTAGCCAAATTTGTTGAACGGATCCAACAACTCCAACAATAAGTTCATAATATCCTACAAAAAGCCAAAGCCAAGTACAAGCAATGACATGACCAACACAAGGTTCCACACAAATTTTAGGTTTGAGATAAGGTGTGGTTACATTTACATAAAGGGTGTTTCACAAGCCCTGATAGGAAACTCAAACCGCTACGATATTGACCTTACACAATCATAAAGTTTGTGGGTAAAAATGATTTTGAATTGAGTATCCACCCCTTCCTTGTATCACACCCAATATTTAATATGGAGATGCTTTGACCATATTTTCCACCTATGGTGTACACATCAGAGGCAGTCGAACTATTGGCCTCAATGCAATTCAATCATAACTACATTGAACTTACTATAATTGATAGAATCATGGATTACAAGACAAAGGATACCCACCAACAACACATACAACTTTATTGGATGGTCAAAGCAAGGCTTCACCAAGGAAAAAGCTTACTAGGAGCCAGATTTAGTAAAATTTTCCCCATTTTATGAGGGAATTTGATGGAATGGAAACCATTTCTTCCCCAGGGAGGACTAATCCAAGTGGATATTGATGACCACCTACCTCTTCCAATGTCATGTGATTCTCTATTTTCTTAGCAATTTATTTTTTGGTTATGTTTTTATGGGTCCCAAACTTCTAGGGCCATTTTGAAGCCCTAAATGACGGGTTTTGGCAATTTTGGGGGACCATGGGTTGCCATGGCCTTAGTTGAAAATTGTAGTCCTTAGATAGCCTTTTCCAACAGGATATTGTATGCCCCAACTAGACATTGTATGTGAAAGTTGCCCTATGGGAAGTTGATGCAACAATTAACCATCTTGAAACTTTGCAAACCTTTTGGAATTTCATCATCTATGATTAGGGTTTTTAATCTTTAAGATTCTTTCTTTATGTTAAAAGGTCAATCTTTCAACCTCTTACAATAGCTTTTGTGAATGCATGTGACCACCATATCTCACTGCAAAAATAATTATCACCATTTTGACTAAGTTGTATTCTACCATATTTTATTGTTTTATTTATTAATATAAATTTAATTTTTATTCTATTATTGTACTCTTTGTGATATTTCTTTATATTTATTCCATTTTCTTTCTTACTTTTCATTTTATTTCTTATACAACTTAAAACAATATCTCCTTAAACTAAACAATAAAATATCTGCATAAATATATATACCTTCATAAATTAAATAATCAAATCCACAAATAAAGGTTATCTATATAAAAACTCATCTAATTCCTACAAATTAGTTAACTGACTTAAAACAATATCTCCTTAAACTAAACAATAAAATATCTGCATAAATATATATACCTTCGTAAATTAATAATCAAATCCACACATAAAGGTTATCTATATAAAAACTCATCTAATTCCTACAAAGCAGTTAACTGTTAAGATAAATAAACACTATTAAAACGATGGATTCACAAAATTAATTGTTTTTTAAATCGGTATAAACTAAAACTAAATTGAATATGCAATGTAAATCAATCATAACACCAATGACATGTTCGAGTTAATAAGTGTTGATGGAGAAAATTAAACGAGCAATAAGCTTTGGCTAAAATTGAACGAAATATAATGAAACTTAAAATAGATTATGTGAAGGTAGAACTTTGGAATAAAGTGAATGACAGCGAAAACTCGAGTAAAAGAGTCCGGAGCTCCTTTCTAAGCATTTGAAAAATTGCACAAAATGATTATTTTTAAACTAAGTTTCAACTTATATGATATTTTTTCCAAACATCATATTTTATATAAATGAATTTGCATTTGTATAATATAAAAAGAAATTCAGAACTGTAATTTAATATGTAAAATTAATTTTATAATAAATGTTGGTTTTATATTAAAAAGCCTTATTTTAAATTGATGTATGTACCCTCTGGACAATTGCCACAATTTTACGTTTAGGAAATGGAATTTCTCTTATAATAAATGTTTGGTTTGTATTAAATAATGTGCAGTGTCTCAAACAAAAAAAAAACTTTAAGATGCTGCAATGTTAGGTTGAAAATAATGTAAGTTTGTTTGAAAAAATAATTGTTTTTTGATATAAAGTAGATTTTGATAAGATGTTTTGTTAAAGTATTTTGCGATGAAAAGGTAAAGGTTATTGGTTTTAATTTTTATGAGACAAAATCCAACTATTTTAAGGACTAGTGCCCTCGTGCCGGGTGCTACACCTAGGCTATTTTGATAAGTTGTTTTGTAAGGGCTAGTGTCCAGTGTGATATCTAGGTGATTTTGACAACTTAAATGACTCTAGGTAGTAGCGACTCAAGTCACAAATTAAACATACTAGTCATTTAAGAACTTGCATTACCTAACAAATAGAAAAAATAAAAATAAAAACTGTTTTTTCATAATTTACGAAGAAAATTATTTTAATATCCATGAGGCTAAAGATGTTAAAGATAGCCTATGTGACAAATTGCTTCTCATGTGGTTGATGTATTCGACCCTTTTCCTATGAAGTCTCACTATAAATGCTCCAAGCTTCTCGACAAACCCCTAATTAAATATATTATCCCAATAGCTAGCTACCAGCATATCTTCATAACTTTCCATGTTGTCCTTGAAGGCCTCACATTCTAAAATGAAATCTTTTTCCGTTTCCACTTTTCAGGAAGAACAAAAAATACATACTCTTTCCTCCCACACTTCGCGCCTTGTTTCACAGCAGAGTTGATGAGAATTAATTCTTAACTGAGCAATAAGAATTTTGGCTCTCCAAGAAATATTGGCCTCTATGTACTCTTTTTGTTGATGATTATGAGTGGGATTAAACATTTCAATATAGTATTTTTTCTTTCTCCCTAGCTCCTTATCCCAAGTAATCTTGTAGAACTTATCTATAACAAAAAAATTTCTCTCTTTACTATTTATGGGACACATGTTCAAGCAAATACCCCATCTACGAGACCATTTGTTATTTTATTGCATCCAAGTCTTCTTTCTTTTGCACAATATGTCATTAAAGACAACCTCAGGCCATTTGTCATCTTCCATTTTCTCAATTTTTTTTAAATAGCTTATGATTCGCACAATAACAATTGTTTCAGTAGGAGCAACCCCTAGCATAATGAACTGCACTTTTAATTTTGAATTTGTTTGTAATCAAATGCTTCTGAATTTTCTCAATTTGTTTCCAATCCAGGTCAGATGGATGTCTGGCCCACAATTCACAACCATAGAGAATCACCGAAATAACTAGAAGCCCAAAAAGAGTTTGAGTGGTTTTCTAGTCCCTAACTCTGTCTAGTGACACATACTTTGAAAAGCATAAACTATTTTCCAACCCCCCAAAGTTCTTTTCTTTCTACAGTCATCCCATTTTCAATTTCGAGGTATTTGTAATCCACAACTTCTTCCACAATGTTGTCTTCAAAGTAGAACTTATGCTGGTTATATTTTCTTTTTTTAGAGAAAACCACTAGAGTCTCGTTTCTTCTGTTTAAACATTTGTGAGAGCCCAATTTTGTTAATTAAAAAGAAGGATGGTACATGGAGACTTTGTATTTATTATAGAGCCTTGAACACAATCACTATCAAGAATAGATACTTAATCTCCATGATTAATGGCCTTCTTGATCAGATTAAGGGTGTCAAGTTCTTTAATAATATTTCTCAGAAGTGAGGCTACCACCAAGTTATAATTGAGGAAACCAATATATGGAAGACAACTTTCAAATCTAAAGAAGGAATTTTTGAGTGGTTGGCCATTCCATTAGGCTGGAATAATTCTCTATCAATGTTCACAATAATGATGGATGATATCTTGTAGTTGTTCACAAACTCTATTGTGTTTGTATATTTGGATAACATCGTCATCTTTAGTATAATTTGGGAAGAACACCTGCAACACTCTCAACGAGTCATAAGCACTGTTTGACAATACAAGTTGTATGCCAATATGGAGAAATTAAATTTTCATGTAGTGAATTTAGTATTTAGGATACATCATGGATTGTCATGGGGTTCATGTGGACTTATCCAAGATCCAAGTCACCCAGGATTGTTTGGTGCAAATGAACTTAATAGAGCTTTGCAACTTCTTAGGCCTTACTAACTTCTATGGAATATTTGTATTAGGGTTATGTCATATTTCTTGGCCCTTTCGTCAAGTGACAAAGGGTGGAGCTAAAAAAAGTACTACTTGTTTGAATCACAACAAAGAGAATTTTTGGATTTGAAACATTGGCTTGTATTTACACCAATCCACACCCTACCAAACCTACAACATCCATTTGAGATTGAGATGAATGCCTCATAATATGTTATTGGTGCAACCCTCACTCAATATGGACATACAATGGCTTGTCACAGTGAAACACTCTCTAATATTATCCAAATATACCCAACCTATTCAAAAAGGAGATCTAGTCCATCATGTAGGAATGCTAACAGTGGAAGCACTTTATTCTAGGGAAGGAGATGATCATCCACACTGATCACAAGACAATTTAATTCATGTAGACATAAGGAAAGTTATATAATTATCATCATCATAAATGGTCTACATAACTGCAACAATTCTAAATGAACATTAAGTACAATAAGGGCATCATCGACTATGTTGTAGAAGGCAAGTCAACCCCAAGTTGTTGCACTAAAAATATTTTTTAACTCTTGCAGACATGAGAACAATGTTTGTCCATAATTATACAACAGTGATTGTTAGACACCTAATCCTCTAAGGGTTGGTGTGGAAGTTTAATAGTCTAAGGAAGTCGAAGAGACCTTGAAATACAAAACTAAGGGTCATATGAATGTAATATAAATGTATCTCTCTGTCAATAGAAAAATAATTCATTAATTTTTCATATTCTGTTCACATTTCATGTGTGTTTAACATGGTACCAGAGCAGGTGTACCTCTACCCTACTCAAATCTTAGACAATGGTTTTTTTGGCCATTCTCTATATGCCAATCATAATAACATCTTGCTTATATGCTTAGGGAACAATTTCTGGCTATCCTTTCATGTCGATGTAGATTCTCATAACCTCTCTGCGAGTTAACTTATAAGTGTTGATGGAGAAATTTAAACGAGCAATAAGCTTTGGCTAAAATTGAAAGAAAGCTTTGGCTAAAATTAAAAGAAATATAATGAAACTTAAAAGGAAACGTTTTCAATTGCATATAGATTATGTGAAGGTAGAACTTTGGAATAAAGTGAATGACAGCGAAAACTCAAGAGTGAAAGTGTCCGGAGTTCCTTTCTAAGCATTTGAAAAATTGCACAAGTTTGTATCACAAAATGATTATTTTTAAAGTAAGTTTCAACTTATATAATATTTTTTCCCATCATATTTTATATAAATGAATTTGCATTTATATAATATAAAAAAATTCAAAACTGTAATTTAATATGTAAACATAATTTTATAATAAATGTTGGTTCTATATTAAAAAGCCTTATTTTAAATTGATGCGTAGCCTCTGGACAATTTCCACAATTTTACGTTTAGGAAATGGAATTTTTTTTAATAATAAAGGTTTGTTTTGCATCAAATAATTTGTAGTATCTCAAAAAAAAATTAAGATATTAGTGTTTGAAAAAAAAATTGGATATAAAATAGATTTTGATAGATATTTTGTTAAAGTATTTTGTGGTAAAAAGATTATTAGTTTTAAATTTTAGGAGTAAAAATCTAACCATGCTAAACATTGATGTCTTTATGTTGGGTGTTATAGTTAGGTGATTTTGATAGGTTGTTTTGTCAAGGCATCTCTTGGTGAAAAGGTTTAGGGCAAAAATCCAACCAGGGCTAGTGTGTGATTTTGACAACTTAAATCACCCAGGGAATTTTGACAACTTAAATGTCCCTAGGTGGCAGCTACTCAAGCCACAAATTAAACATACTAATCATTTAAGAACTAGCATTACCTAACAAATAAAAAAATAAAAATAAAAATTGTTTTTCATAATTTAGAAAGAAAGAAATAAAATTATTTTAACATTCACTAGGGTAAAGATAGCACTATGTGACAGATTGTTTCTCATCTCGTTGATGTATTCGGTCATTGCTTATCTACAAACCCCTAGTTCAATAGATAATCCCAATAGTTAGTTGTTAGAATATCTATTGTCTTGAAGGCCTCACATTCTAAAATGAAATCTTTTTCTGTTTCCACTTTTTCGGAATAACAAAAAATACATACTCTTTCTTCCCACACTTCTTTTGGCCTTTTCCAATGCCCTGTTTCACAACGGAGTTGCTGAGAATTAATCCTTAACTGAACATTAAGAATTTTGGGTATGGAAGAAATATTGGCCTCTATGTACTCTTTTTGTTAATGATTATGAGTGAGATTAAACATTTCAATATAGTATTTTTTTCTTTCTCCCTCACTCCTTATCCCAAGTAAGCTTATGGAACTTATCTATAACAAAAAAAAATTATCTCTTTACTGTTATGGGACACTTATTCAAGTAAATACCCAATTTACTATACCATTTGATATTTTATTGCATCCAAATCTTCTTTCTTTTGCACAATATGTCATTAAAGACAACTCTAGGCCATCTACCATCTTCTATTTGCTCAATTTTTTTAAAGTATTTTAAGATTGACACCATAGCAATTGCTTCAATAGGAGCAGCAGCTAGCATAAGGAATTGCACTTTTAATTTTGATTTTGTTTGTAATCAAATGCTTCTGAATTTTCTCAATTTGTTTCCACTACAGGTCGGATGGATGTCTGGCCCACAGTTCACAACCATAGAGAATCATGGAAATAACTAGAAGTCCAAAAAGAGTTTGAGTGGTTTTCTAGTCCCGTAACTCTCTACACATATTTTGAAAAGCATAAACCGTTTTCCAACTGCCCAAAGCTCTTTTCTTTCTACAACCATCCCGTCTTCAATTTTGAGGTATTTGTAATTGGCAACTTCTTCCACAATGTTGTCTTCGAAGTAGAACTTATGTTGGTTATATTTTTTTTAAGAGAAAACCACTACTTTCTTTTTGTTAATATTCACTTGCATCTCCACCCTTTTACAAAAATGTTTAAAGGATAGTAAGTGCCCTTGCAAACTAACATCAGATTTAGCAATCAGAATAAAGTCATCTGCATAGAAAAGAAACCTTATAACAAAATTGCTCAAATGAATACCATCACCCCTTTACAAATTTAACCACTCATCAAACTTATCCCTATATAAACCCAAAAAATTAAAAATTAAAATTAAAAAATAAAACTATTTTTAAGGAATTAAATTATCGGTGTTCAAGATTTCTATGTTTGATGGAGCTTTCCACAAAACTGTCATGTCTCCTGGTGAAAAATTATGATTTGGAATTATCCACGCGTCTGGCCTATTCCCAAGCTGTGTGAAAAGTTTGAATCTTTATACATCGCGTGAAAGAATGGTGGAGGGAATGCATTGGAGTTCTGCACTGCTTTTGCAAAACAAATATTAGAAATGTGCAGCGCAAGTCTGGAATACAGGGAATGAGGAGCCAAGGAAAAGATGTGAAACCACGCACACATTATGCCCAGATTAGCGGCGGGGTCCATCGTAACCGTCCCACGCCACATCCTGCGAATCTCAATGAACCAGCCACCCACACGAAAATGAAAAGACAATGGCCGTCCAAGAGGTGGAGAATATTATTTTTAGCAAAGCAAAAGCTACGCAAAAGAAAAAGCAAAATCAGAAATCCAGAGTGCTGGTTGGAATTAATTTGATTAGAGTGGATAAATAAATGATGCGCGAGTTTGTTTGGCTAAAAAGAAATACTTGACCTGAAGCGAGTTTGTTTGGATAAAAAGAAATACTTGACTTACTCATGTCAGTTGATTCTAATGCTAAACCTAATATCATATAAATTTGCATTAATGTCTCTTCCTTGGTGTGCAGTATCAGAACTGATAGAAAATTTCAGGAAGGGTTAGCGAAGTGATTATTGAGTTTGCATTTTCTCAGAAACAAACAGAAGACGACAGCCTGATCTATAGATCAATTTAACGCTTTAATTAAATTGGTAAAGCATGGCTTCCTACTCCTCAGATGATGAAGACCACAAGCCATCCAGCATTTCTGCCAAATTTCGAGGATTTGGAAGATCGGATATTCTGAGTAGACTTCCCGGCGGAAGTAAAGGTAGAAGTTTTGGGTTTGTTGTTGTTGAAATTTCGGAATAGAAATTATGATTATTTGTTGTTTAAAATGTGTTTTTGACAGATTCGATAAGTTGGTTGAAATTTTTTAGTTATATAACATGATTTTAACTAAAATATGCTCAAAAAAAGAAGTTTTGGGTTCGTTGTTGTTGAAATTTAAGAATAGAAATTATGATTATTTGTTGTTTAAAATGTGTTTTTGACCGATTCTATAAGCTGGTTGAAATTTTTTTGATTATATAACATGATTTTAACTAAAATATACCAAAAAAAACCTAAAACCTAACCGAATTAAATGGTGTTTCAATATTTCAATAAAATTAGCCATGTTTAGATTTTGTTTTTTTAACTAATTTTGGTTAAAATTGAGATTGAATGTTCTGCTTTCATTTCATTTTATTGGCTTCACCCTGCACAACTATAGCTGTAAACTGTAATTTTGAAAAGTTGCCATGTTACTATGTGCAGTTGCAGATGTATTATTGTGGAAAAACAAAAAGAAGTCTGCCATATCACTGAGTACGGCCACACTGTTGTGGGTGCTGTTGGAGTGCATGGAGTATCATGTGCTGCCTCTGATGTGCCATTTTCTTATGATTGCCATGATTGGTGTATTTCTCTGGACCAACGGAGCTGCGTTTATCAAGAGGTCAACCAGCGCCCTTCTAAACCAATCATTCACTTTTACTCCTCATCTGGTTTATCTCACGAGAAATGATGATTTTTCGTTTTCTTTTTACAGGACTCCTCCACTTATTCCAGAGATTAAGTTTTCTGAAGAAGCATTTCTGAACGCCGCCTCTACTATGAGATCTGAAGCAAATCGTTTGTCTGCCACTTTATACGACGCTGCAACAGGCGGAGATTTAAAAACATTTCTTGTGGTATTGATGATATAAAGCCCTTTCATCTTTGATTTCAGCGTAACTCGGTATAGAGAATTTATATAATTAAATTTTGAGAAAAATAATAATATAACTTTAAGTTTATATATATTATTTTATTATACTTATTTTTTTGAAGTTTTAAACTTTTGATTTTTTGGAAAGAAATACATGTTCTTAATTATTAGGCTCACTCAAATTTTATATATATATACATATAAAATCAGCATTTTATATGTATATAATTCAATTTTTAATATATTAGGAATATTATATATTTTTAAGTAATACATTTTGATGTTTGAGTGAAATTATTGAATCTTTTTAATATGATATGCGGCTACCTACAAGTTGTATAATAAACTTATAATTATATTATTATTATTATCTAATTTTAAGGCAAGCGAGACACTACATTGGTATATGAGACCCCTTTTTTTATGGGACAAGAAACATATAACATGATCGAATATGCTTGATTAAGCAGAGTTAGCATTTTACCTACATAATTGAATTCCTATAATATGATATGTGGCTACCCACAAGTTGTATAATAAATTTATATGTTTGAGTGAAATTATTGAATTTTTTTATATGATAATAAATCTATAATTATATTATTATTATTATCTAATTTTAAGGTCAGGGCCACATTGGTGTATAAGACCCCCTTCTTTGTGGGACAAGGGACATATAACCGGTATAGTGATTTGATTGTTAAGTCTGCTGAGGCATACATACTCCACCCACATTGATGTATGAGATCCCCTTCTTTGTGGGACAAGGGGCATATTTGATTGTTAAGTCTACTAAGGCATACATACTCCACCCATATTGACGTATGAGATCCCCTTCTTTGTGGGACAAGGGGCATATTTGATTGTTAAGTCTACTAAGGCATACATACTCCACCCACATTGATGTATGAGATCCCCTTCTTTGTGGGACAAGGGACATATAACCAGTATAGTGATTTGATTGTTAAGTCTGCTGAGGCATACATACTCCACCCACATTGATGTATGAGATCCCCTTCTTTGTGGGACAAGGGGCATATTTGATTGTTAAGTCTACTAAGGCATACATACTGCACCCACATTGATGTATGAGATCCCCTTCTTTGTGGGACAAGGGGCATATTTGATTGTTAAGTCTACTAAGGCATACATACTCCACCCACATTGATGTATGAGATCCCCTTCTTTGTGGGACAAGGGACATATAACTAGTATAGTGATTTGAGTGTTAACTCTACTGAGGCATACATACTCCACCCACATTGATGTATGAGATCCCCTTCTTTGTGGGACAAGGGGCATATTTGATTGTTAAGTCTACTAAGGCATACATACTCCACCCACATTGATGTATGAGATCCCCTTCTTTGTGGGACAAGGGGCATATTTGATTGTTAAATCTACTAAGGCATACATACTTCACCCGCATTGATGTATGAGATCCCCTTCTTTGTGGGACAAGGGGCATATAACCTGCATAATGATTTGATTTTGTTAAGTCTATGAAGGCATGCATACTCTACTCACATTGGTGTATGAGACCCACTCTACTCAAATTGGTGTATGAGACCCCCTTCTTTGCGAGACAAGGGACATATAACCCGCATAGTGATTTAATTGTTAAGTCTACGAAGGCATACATACTCTACCCACATTGGTGTATGAGACCCCCTTCTTTCTAGGACAAGGGGTAGAGTGATTTGATTGTTAAGTCTACTAAGGCATACATACTCTACCCACATTGGTGTATAAGAACCCCTTCTTTGTGGGACAAGGGACATATAACCCGCCTAGTGATTTACGAAGGCATGAATACTCTACCCACATTGGTGTATGAGACCCCCTTCTTTGTGGGACAAAGGACATATAACCCGCATAGCATTGGTGTAAGCATGAATACTCTACCCACATTGGTGTATGAGACCCCCTTCTTTGTGGGACAAAGGACATATAACCTGCATAGCATTGGTGTATGAGACCCCCCTTCTTTGTGGGACAAAGGACATATAACCCGCATAGCATTGGTGTATGAGACCCCCTTCTTTGTGGGACAAGGGACATATAATCCGCATAGTGATTTGATTTTGATTGTTAAATCTACGAAGACATACATGCTCTACCCCCTCTGGTTTGGAACTTGTGACCTCTTAGGTGGAAACACATGCTCTTAACCATTAGGCCCACTCAAGTTGTCATTAGACCCACTTATTAGAATTAGGCAAATGTTAAAACACAATTATGGATATAGAATATAATAAATTTATAATTATATTAGGCAAATGTTAAAACACAATTATGGATTTAGAAATGAAAAAAACATATGGCCGAAGGCTTTTTATTTCAACTTAAGGTAGATTATTTTCAAGGGAATATGCTAAGCATATGCTTAATCTTAATGCTTATCATGGGCTATACTGTGTTAGAGTTTGTTAGGATGCATTGACTTTTAATAAATTTAAAAAATTAGATTCATTCCAATTTCCTAGGGATTTGAGATTATTCCAATTCTAATAAGTTCCTCCATGATAAGTTCCTCATTATTATTTATAATATTCATTTATATATAAGCAAATTTTATTTAGCAAAATGGTCCATTTTACAATAAGATGTATAATTCCTTTTTTTTCTCAAGTTAAAATTTACCCATAACTTTTTAATACATGGTTAATCAGGGAAATGTGTGCATTGGCAAGGCATTCTTCATATTGCAATAGTTTTTTTTGTTATATTTATGAAGCCTTCAGATATATCAACCACATCAATATATTTAATGTGGTTGTACTAGTTATTAAAAACTCTATGCATTGATATAGAGAAGACAAGAGAAATACCAGTATCTTTGTTGACCATAAAATCAAAATTTTGATTAAAAAATTAATTTGCAAATGTTCAATAAAAAATGTCTATTCATTCTTAAGATGCAAGAAAATAGATTTTATTACACACTCAAATTGTCACGAGACCTCTGTTCCACAATGTAATGGCTATCTTGCACATACCATTTTTTGATATAACTACACCAATCTAAAAAATTAATTAATTAGGAAAAAATTCTCACCCAACTAAACCTCAACATACACCAACATCCTCAACATACACCAAAATTAGTATTGATAATTTTGTTTCTTCTTTTATTTTTATATACTTTCCATATAGATAAACTAAACTATGATACAGATAGTTTGATAATTGTATTCCCTTTTTCTTATAATTTCCCCATAAAATTTTACCCATAAAAAAATTGTTTCCATCTTATTTTCTATTATAAGGAATTATACATATATACTGAATTACTCCTCAACTTTTCTGCATAATGATGTAAATTTTCAACATGGGTGACTTTTTTCCATTATCTAGGCATCGCTCCCATCTGATCCCCACAACTTTGACTTGATACAGGTCCTCGGAAGTTTATGGATTGTGTCCATCATCAGCAGTTGGTGTAATTTTGCCACTCTGGTTTACATAGGTAAGAAAATTCAATTCTGCCCTCTGTTTTATTTGGATGAAGACCTACCAGCAAGCATACTAACATTCAGTTGTTATGATGGTTTTTCGGTGACAGTGGTTGTTGGTGGTCACACGGTGCCAATTCTTTACACAAAATACCAAGACAGGATGGACTTGATTGCCGAGAAGGCAGGTTTGGAAATGAAGAAACATTATAGTACCTTCGATGACAAAGTGCTCAGCAAGATTCCAAGGCGTCCAGTGAAACCCAAAAGAAAGAAGTAAACAGACGTTATAGCGAGCAGGGTCCACCATGAGATAGCGATTGATCATGCCGCACTACGCAGCGTGAAATTTCTGTAAAATTTTAGAAATGTTGTAGGGTCTGCTGTGTTTCCCTTGCATTACTATTGTCGTGTTTATGTATAAAGTTAATAAAAAAAGGTGACACTCATGGTATGACAGATAAAGAAATCAATTTTATCGCTAATCAGCAGAGCACCATTTTTTTTCACATGAATACAAAATTGTTTCCCTTTATCAACGTTCAATCAAATTACTGAAAAAGAGTGCAATGGAGGGAAAAAATTCAATTATGTTGCTCGTTTGGCAGGAACCATTATTTTATTTTCATATTAATCTCTCAAACGAAGATAAACGCAGGATTATGTTGGCAAAAATCCATTGATTTAATGAGTTTTAAAGTATTTTTGAAGTTAAATTTGATTATTAATAAGTGAATAATAAGTTAATTGGGTTTATTTGAGATGGTTAAAGAAATTATTAAGGTTTCACCAAATTCAATTCTTTCAAATTATATAATATATTTTAAGGTTAATGTTACATCGAGCATGGATAATTATTGGAGATTTCCCAATGTTCCTTAAAATAATGCTTAATTTTTTTTTCCCTAATCATACAAACATGTTTAGAAAACCTCAAGACTATCATTTAAAATGAGAATTGAATTTTGAAGTTGATATTTCCAACATTAAAGACATTAAATTAAATTCAAGAAAATATGAAAAAAATTGGAGCGGATTCTCATTCCATTGTCTCTTAAAGTTAAGCATGGGTGAGGGACATTAGTCAATATTTTTTTTCAGAGCGAAAAAAGCTTGATTGTATTATATAAGATATATAATGGACAAAAATATTACATCATGTATAGCTTGTGAAATAGGTCAGACCAAATTTGAACAATGACAATTCCAGAAGAGTCGGAACCATAGAAAATCCCCATATTGGACTATTAGACAGCAGTAAGCTTGAGAAGGTGATAAAACAGCTTTGATAGATAGAAAGTGGCGAAAATGCCAAACCAGCAATATCCGGTAAAGTATAGGATCGTTTTAACCACCATTAGGAATAACAGCGGCAGATACAAAAAACAAAATACAGTAAACAGGAAGGACATACCTGGGATTCTGCAATGAAAATTTGAGGTTAAGTACCAGGGAGGGAGAATTCCTGAATGGAGAATTTTTCTATAATATTCCTAATTAGCCATGGCTAATTGGAATATTCGATTTTGCCCAATTTTTGCCTTCTATAGTTATTCATAAATAAAAAAAGTGAGGACGGGGGACATAACTCACTTTGAGAATTAAAAGTCACTTCCTAGTAGCACAACATTGTGACTTAAGGAGGAGCCAAGGGGACCAAAAGGGGATGCAGAAATGGGGCCCACGTAGACACATGGAGGGACTGCGCAGGAGGGAAAAACACATGGCAAGAGGAGAATCACGCAGGAGGAGGTAAGCCTAGGAATTGTGAGAGGCAGAGGCTATAAAATAGAGAGGAGCCCCCTCATTTTGGATCATTCAGTTATGTGCATTTTGAGCTAGTTGTTTCGACTTCTGAGCACACTAGCTGTTTAGCTGGTCTGCAACACTATTTAGTGCATTGAGTGTCTCTATTCGGAGATCTCACCTTTAGCCCCGGGGGACTTTGAGTGCCTACTCGGGCAAGGTATTTCCATTGGTATTTCAACAGTAGTTTTATCAGTATTTCAGCAGCAGTTTCATCAGCATTTTGGAGGAATGTGCAGCACTTGGAGAGGGACACAGTTCTTTTTGGGTGCAGTGCTGGATTGGGGTTTTGCAGGTGGAGTTATGCTAGGAGATTAAGCAGGGGTCCAGCTCTTGTCTCATTGGAGGATTTTTGGTAGGGTTTCAGGCAGTGTTTCAAGCAGAGTTTAGAGGGGTTTTCTTCAGTGGCAGTGCAGGGCATTGAGGAACTGCGCAGAACCCCAAGAGGGTGTTTTTCGGGGGTCGTCCATTCCAAGAAATCTTTCTGGGTTTTTCTGGGTTTCTTGAGTAGAGATCAAATCGAGAGTTTTAGCTTTTTTCGAGGAGGGGAGCAACCTCAAATCATCATTTGTTTTCTAGTAGCAGCAGTAGCACAGCAGCAGCATCCACGCAGAGAGGCCATTCTTGTCATTCTGAGAGTATTTCTTCACTTGCCTTGTGCAAGTCGAGGTGCCATCTGTCTAATCACCTCTTGTACTCATTTTATTGCTCAGTATGATAAAATGGCTTAGCATTTCTCGCTGCATTTCTTATGTATCTGCTTATATTTCTGGTTTACATTATTATATGTTGTTCCATTGTTATTTTATCACTTCTGGGTTATTATATCATTTGCACATATTTGGTTGGAGTTTTTGCTGAGGTTTGAGGAATATTCTAGGTTAGGAATATTACAGTGGTATCAAAGCATAAATTTGGCTCAGCCTGTGGAGCTAGTAATCAATGACACCAAGGAACAAACCCTACATCTGTTACAGAGGTAGGAAGTATAGAGACAGTGAGCGTAGGTTGGAGAATACCTATAGAGAGGGAGACTATGTTCCAGTGGTGGACGCAGAACAAGAGGAGCCTGTGGTGGACGCAGAGCAGAAGGATCAGATGGCAGACGAGGACGGGAAGAGATTTGTACATATGCTCCTCAAATCAGTGCAAGATCTGTCGAGACAGATTGAGGTGATGGGGCATATATTCACGGCAGTAGAGGCTAGACAACATGAGAGTCCACGGGTTTTCCAGGTTGGTGAGGGATTAGGTGCATCCCACCATTTTCCAGAGCAGCGTGATATTGCGCAACAAGTGGCCTCACATGCCCCTACACGCTCTACCATGCCCACTTTCTTAGGAGCTGACACAGGGGCCATAGCCCAGCAAGAGGCAGAGCCCGAACATATGGGCGATTATTTTGTAGAGTACCAGGCCTATGGGCAGGAACTCAGGGAAGCCCTCTCATTCAAAGATTTTGTTCAGCTCCAGCGGGATAGTAAACCCTGCGACCATCACAAAGGGTACCGACATTACCATGATGACACCCACCATGCAGCGAGTAGATTCCACTTGTCTATGTTTGATGGTTCATCAAACAGTTCGGTAAAGTCTTGGGTGGAGAAGCTGGACATTTATTTCCAGCTTAACCAGATGTCGGAGGCAGAGGCCATCAAGGTGGCAACATTGCATTTGGATGGCGAGGCCCAGGATTGGTGGTTTCATGGGATGGTTACACTGGGGCACTCCACAGTGACAACATATGCCGAGTTTACTAGGAGACTAATGGAGCGATTTGATCAGAGGGATCCAGAGCAGCATTTTGTTGAGCTGACAAGGCTCAAACAGATAGGGAGCCTAGAGACCTACATTGTAGATTTCTTGAGGGTCTCTGTGATGGTGCCAGACCTATCTACGGCACAGAAGGTTTATATGTATGTTGAGGGGTTAGTAGAGCCACTTCGGGGTTTAGTTTGATCCACTAAACCAGCTACACTCTAAGACGCTATCAGAAAGACCCGGGACTTATAGGATGTCTTACCCAGGACCCGGACACCGTACCCCCAGAGACAGAATTTTCAGTCTAAGGGGAAGGATGTGAGGATTCCTCCTCCAAAGGGGAATCCAAGACGAGTATAGCTTGACGACGATGCCAGGAGGGAGCTGAAGAAGAAGCGATTGTGCTTCACCTGTCAGGAGCCATGGGCACCGGGACATAGATGTGCTACTGGAAAAGCACATTTTATTGAGGTCTTCTCCGAGAGCAGTGGAGAAGAGGATGATGAGGAGGATGTGGAGGCGGGAGATAGCCATGTCATACAGGGACCTTTGCCACCTCCACCACCAGCAACAGGTGGTTCATCTTTTACACCCACCGGAGGGGCCCTTACAGCGTTGTGAGGAGTTCCCAAGTATCTGACACTACGCGTATGAGGGACAGTACGTGGCCAACGCGTATCAGTTTTGGTTGACAATGGGGCAACCCACAACTTCATCGATGCACAGATGGTTGAGCAGAGAGATATTAAGACAGAAAGCTTCGATGGGTTTTTAGTATTGGTTCCAGGAGATCAGACCATGACGTGTGCTCGCTATGTTCCAAAGCTTTCAGTGATGATGGGCACCTACACATTCATTGACCACTTTTTCGTGGTCGATATTCCGGACACCAACATGATATTGGGTGCTCAGTGGCTTATTACTCTAAGGAAGGTCACGACTGATTGGAAGATCCTAGAGATGGAGTGGGATGATGAGAAGATAGGGAGGCATGAGAAGATACGGGGACAGCACACATATCCGCCTCAGACTGTTTCAGCTCATCAGATGGAGGCAGTCTTCCGGAAGGGAGATATAGAGTGGGCAATGGAGCTGCGGGCATCAGAGGCAGGGACTACAGGATAAACGGTACATCCGGAGATACAGTCCATCCTTGATCAGTATGCCATAGTGTTTGGGGAGATTCCACCAGGGCAGCCACCAGATTAGTGGTTTGAGCACACCATCGAGCTTGAGCAGGGCATACAGGCAGTGATCACCACCCCCTATAGGCACCCCAAGGCCTATCGAGATGAGATTGAGCAAGCTATCCAGGAGTTGCTGGCTCTTGGGCACATTCGACCGAGCACGAGTCCTTTTACTTCTTCTGTAGTGTTGGTGAAGAAGAAGGATGGTACATTGAGGATGTGCATTGACTATAGGGCCCTGAACAAGAAGACCCTAAAGAACAGGTACCCCATACCCAGGATCGATGAGTTGATGGACAAGTTGAGGGGAGCACGATTCTTCTCAAAGATTTATTTGAGATCTAGGTACCATCAGATTCGCGTGAGGGAGCAGGACATTCCCAAGACCGCCTTCAGGTGTCACTATGGGCACTTTGAGTTCTTGGTGATGCCTTTTGGGCTAACCAATGCCCCCTCTACATTTCAGTCCTGCATGAATCACATCTTTCGTAGTCACTTGAGGAAGTTTGTGTTGGTATTCTTCGATGACATTCTCATTTACAGTAGGACTTGGGAGGAGCATCTCCAGCACATTGAGATGGTATTGTGTATCTTACAGGAGCAGTAGTTTTATGCCAAAATCTCCAAGTGTGAGTTTGGGTTGACGGAGATGTTGTATCTGGGACACATCATAGGAGTGGATGGAGTGAGGGTCCATGAGGAGAAGATCAAGGCCATCAGAGAATGGCCGGAGCTGAGAAATGTGACGGAACTTCGAGGATTCATTGGCATGTGTACTTACTACCAGAAGTTTGTCAATGGTTTCTCACAACTTGCTGCACCCCTGACAGATTTGATGAGGAAGGGGGCATTCAGTGGTTGGATACAGTGCAGCGAGCCTTTGACAGGCTCAAGGAGGTTATGAGCAGCTGCCCAGTGCTTGCATTGCCATATTTTATCCAGCCATTTGTTTTGGAGTGTGATGCATCGGGAGAGGGGATCGGCGCAGTATTGATGCAGGGAGGTCACCCTATAGCCTTTGAGAGCCCGAAACTCCTTCCGCATGAGAGGTTGTATTCCATATATGACAAGGAGATGCTAGCCATCATGCATGCATTGGCTAAGTACCGACAGTATTTGGTGGGTAACAGGTTCAGGGTGAGGACTGATCACAATAGCCTCAAGTTCTTTTTGGAGCAGAAGCAGCGACAGGAGAGGTATTAGAAGTGGATCAGCAAGATCCAAGCATATGACTTTGACATTGAGTATGTCAAGGGTAAGAACAATGTGGTAGTAGATGCCCTTTCACGTAGACTAGCCACGTTGTCTCTTATGAGCTTGGATACAGACTGGAGGGCTCCACTCTTAGTAGAGTACTCCAAGGATAGGTTTGCATGTGAGGTTCTGGATGGGCAAGTGGCAAATGACAGGTACAGGGTGGTCGATGAGATCATCTATTACAGGGACAGGATCTTCTTGACTGAGGGGTCTCAACTCAAGAAGAAGATACTCCAGGCATCTCATGATTCACCATTAGTAGGACATCAGGGGTTTACCAAAACCTACAGGTCCATTAGGGAGAGGTTCTCATGGAAGGGCCTCAAGGAGGACATACTCCAGCACATCCGGGAGTGAGATGTTTGCCATAGAAACAAGGGAGAGATGAGCCATCCCGCGGGATTATTGCAGCCTCTTCCCATTCCGGAGGGGAAATGGGAGAGTATTTCGATGGACTTCATCACAGAGTTACCCATGGTATAGGGCAAGGATTGTATCTTTATCGTCGTTGATCGACTGACAAAGTACGCACATTTTTTTGCCATATCTGCACACTATACAGCAGCACAAGTGGCCGAGATGTTCTTCAGAGAGATCTTCAGGCTACATGGTCTTCCTAAGACCATCATCAGTGACAGGGACAACCGTTTCATGGGCGGGTTTTGGTAGGAGCTTTTCCAGTTGGTGGGGACGGAGTTGACACCGAGTACTAGTTATCACCCACAGACAGATGGAGAGACAAAGATAGTTAACAAGTGGCTAGAGGGCTACTTGCGTAACTATGTCAGTGGGCAGTAGCGAGCATGGTTGAGGTGGTTGCATCTGGGGAGTACTGCTACAATACTTCACATCACATGTCCATTGGTATGTCACCATTTTATGCCTTATATGGTATCATCCTTTATCTTTTGTTGACATGATGTTTGGTGATAGCAGGGCCCCTAGAGCCAAGATTTGGATCTAAGAGAGTCAGGATATCCTTCGAGCTCTCAAGGATAACATGGCTACAACACAGAACTAGTAGAACCTGTATGCCAACAGGGGTTAGGTGGAGAGGCAGTTCGAGGTAGGAGACATGGTATACCTATGATTACAGCCATATAGACAGTCGTCACTGAAGCAGAAGGGGGATGAGAAGCTCAAGCCCTGCTTTTATGGGCCATACAGGGTGATACGCAGGATTGGACAGGTTGCATATGAGTTAGAGCTGCCCCAAGGAAGCAAGACTCATAACATTTTTCATGTATCATGCCTAAAGAAGGCATTGGGGCAGCAAGTGACAGTGACAGATGAGCTACCACCCATGGATGACGAGGGGCATTTGGTATTGCAGCTGGAGGCTATCATTGATACTAGGGAGAGGTAGCTACGGAGAAGGATGGTCCAGGAATTCTTGGTGAGGTGGAAGAATTTGCCGAATGAGGATGCCACTTGGGAGAGTGAGAAGATCTTGCAGCATCCATCACTTCAGTTGCTTGAGGACAAGCAACATTTTTCCGGGGGAGACTGTAATATTCCTAATTAGCCATGGCAAATTGGAATATTTGATTTTGCCCAATTTTCACCTTCTATAGTTATTCATAAATAAAAAAGTGAGGACGGGGGACATAACTCACTTTGAGAATAAAAAGTCACTTCCTAGTAGCACAAGGTTGCGACTTAAGGAGGAGCCAAGGGGGCCAAAAGGGGACGTAGAAATGGGGCCCACGCAGACACTTGGAGGGACTGCGTAGGAGGGAAGAACACATGGCAAGAGGGGAATCACGCAGGAGGAGGTGAGCCTAGGGATTGTGAGAGGCAGAGGCTATAAAATAGAGAGGAGCCCCCTCATTTTGGATCATTCAATTATGTGCATTTTGAGCTAGTCATTTCGATTTCTGAGCACATTGGCTATTTAGCTGGTCTGCAGCACTGTTTAGTGCATTGAGTGTCCTCGTTCGAAGATCTCACCCTTAGCCCCGGGGGACTTCGAGTGCCTACTCGGGCAAGGTATTTCCATTGGTATTTCAGCAGTATTTTTATTGACATTTCAGTAGCAGTTTCATCAGCATTTTGGAGGACTGTGCAACATTTGGAGAGGGACGCAGTTCTTTTTGGGTGCAATGCTAGATTGGGGTTTTGCAGGTGGAGTTATGCTGGGAGATTGAGCAGGGGTCCAGCTCTTGTCTCATTGGAGAATTTTTGGCAGGGTTTCAGGCAATGTTTTAGGCAGAGTTTAGAGGGGTTTTCTTCAGTGGCAGTGCAGGGCATTGAGGAACTGTGCAGAACCCCAAGAGGGTGTTTTTTGGGGGTCGGCCATTCTAGGAAAGCTTTGTGGGTTTTTCCGGGTTTCTTGAGTAGAGCTCGAATCCAAAGTTTCAGCTTTTTCCGAGGAGGGGAGTAGCTCCAAATAATCATTTGTTTTCTAGCAACAGCAGCTGCACAACAGCAGCATCCATGCAGAGAGGCCATTCTTGTCATTTTGAGAGTATTTCTTCACTTGCCTTGTGCAAGTCGAGGTGCCATCTGTCTAATCACCTCTTGTACTCATTTTGTTGCTTATTATAATAAAATGGCTTAGCATTTCTCACTACATTTCTTGTGTATCTGCTTATATTTCCGGTTTACATTATTATATGTTGTTCCACTGTTATTTTATCACTTCTGGGTTATTATATCATTTGCACATATTTGGTTGGAATTTTTGCTGAGGTTTGAGGAATATTCTGGGTTAGGAATATTACATTTTCTGCTTCAAATATTACCTCCATATTCCAGATACCCGATTTGGAGAGTAGACCTTTCTTGGATAATATATCAGCTTGTGAATTTTGAGATCTATAGATATGTTGAATTGAGTAGCCCTCCATCCTCCTCCATAGAGACATGATTCTATTCATCCAGCCAACAAGATGTTGTTTTTTGATATGATTCTTCCCTGTGACATGATCAATAATGACTTTGGAGTCTCCGCAAATCAGAAAGGAATGAATGTTTAGAAAATGACAGATGGAAAGAAGTCCTGCTAGTGCCATAGCCTCTGCTTTGATATTGGAACCCTTTCCCCCGTTCCAGAAAATTTGATATTGCAGGTTATTCTCCATAATAATATGAACCCCACATCCGCAAATATCATTTTGAGCTGCTTCGTCAAAAAACGCTCTTGGAAAAACCATAAGTTCTGGAGATCGTTCTGATTGATTTGACTTATTACTCTGAGAAGTTTTTGTTGGGATTGTGTTGTAGAGGGATACTATGTTATCAAAAACAACCATGAAAGGCTCCTTTCTGTCCTGAAAAATAATATAATTCCTCCACTTCCATATAAACCAGAGAACAAGTAATATGATAGGCCTCCATGATTCTTTCTGACTGCTCCACCAAACAAAAGCCTCTTTTATAGAGGCATGAGAAACATAGGGGAAACCAAAATATGCAGCAAGGACACGCCAGAGATGCTGAGATATATGACATTGAAAAAACATGTGATAATTGTTTTCTTCAGCCGATTTGCATGCATAACAATACCCAAGCCCAGACCAATTTCTCTTTTGTAAATTATCCCATGACAGGTTTTTGTTATGGTAAACCAACCATGAGAAAAAGATGGTTTTATAAGGACATCCAGTTTTCCAAAAGATTACTGGAAAGTAGGGAAAAGATTGAGCACATTTTAAACTTATAAGGTTTGAATAGATATCCTTTACACAGACAGGCTCCATTGCACTTGTGCCCTTCCAAATGAGTACATCATCATCCAACGTACGGCAAAAACCACAGTTTCTCAAACAACATTTGATCTGCTCCCACTGCCGCGCCAAAACACCTGTCATCCCCATATATGTGGCATCCTTCCAAGATGGGAAGGGGCCCTGCCATGCTGCAATAACCTTATTCCATGTAAAGTACCCCTTTCTATGAAAGAAATTTAAAAGCATCTGTGATATATTGATGTCATCTCCCCCGCCCATGATCGGATCAAGCCCAATGAGGATCTTTTTGTTGAAAAAAACACTGAGAGGGGGGGGGGAGTGAATCAATATTTTCAAGTCACTTATTTTCTTTTTCAAACCCAGATCATATACGCTACTTCAGTTAGATAAAACCGCGTATATACGCAACTACAGAGAAGGAAACCCGCGTATGCAATGCAGACTTATAATTTAATTTATCTTACTGATGTTGATCATTAATCTGTGTATTAGGATCAAATAAACAGTAACCAGAAACAATAAAACAGATCTGAAGACAATCACACACACAAGAACACAAGATATAAGGTGGAAACTCATTGTGGGTGAAAACCACCTGCTACAATTCGTCTCTATCTTCTTTTAGTTAGAAACTTCTTTTTACAATGTACGGTGCAGTCCTTTACTAGTACGTAGGTTGCAACCTGGAGAGAGCTACCACCCTCTCTCGTTCTCCAGCTTCTCCTGGAAGGGAGCTACAACCCCCTTAGCTCTTGCACTAGCCAAAATACTAGTACGTAGGTGCTGGTCTACAGAAGGCTACAACCTTCTCTTTCTTCCAGGGACCATGTTTCATAAATTTTCAGACTGGATCCATGAACATCAATCAATCATCAAGAATTTCTGCATCAAACAATCTCCTTTTCACCAATTAGAACTGAATCAAGTAGATACTTCTCTAACAGTTGTACCCAAAACACAGTAACAGTAACCACACACCAAATTCTGAACCCAGAACACTGCAGCAATAAACAGAAGCAGCTAGATCACAACTCAAAAGATATACGCTACTTCAATAACCTTAAACATGCGTGCATACGCTTCTGTGTTTGGAAAAACCTGCGTATATGTTGTTTTTATTCACTGAACCAGCGTGTATACGGGCCTTCACTTCACTGAACTTGCGTACAGATCTATAAAAGATAATTCACTCTTTCAAATATTTAGACACTAATTAACCCAGATTATCAGATTTATAGATCAAGCATGCGCCACATATAACAGATCAAAATCATGCAAAGATATTATCATTCAAGCCTAAAGATTATGACCCATCAATAGAACTTATCCTTCTCTTTGCGCTAAGGTTCCTCCTTCATTCAGATCTAGATCTGCATCATAACCCCAATCACCAATATTTCAGATCTAGCACTTATTAGATATTCAATTCATTCAGATTATCCTTTGCCAAATGATCTCCTTCCTCTTTTATAGTCTTAGGCCTTTCACAATACCACGGTCCAAAACCATAATAAAACAATACCAAGGACCCAATACTTGGGATCAATACTTCTAATGAGATACCATGGTCCAAAACCATAGGTTCAAATACCAAGGACTAACTACCACGGACCAAAAGTAAGTTCTCCAACATATACGCACTTTTCCTTGCGTGAAAGTGCGTGTATACGCATACGCATACGCGCCTTTGTAACATCTAACCCACGTGTATACGCGTCTTCGTCTAGGTGAACCTGCGTATATATATTTTTCTTCATTCTGAGAGCCTGTACTGAGATCTGTCACAAAAGTGAGTTGCCATCAAGGAAAACACCTGTGCCATAGCTCTAAATCAGTGCCATAATGCCATCACTTTTCCCAATTTGTAAGCTCCAAACCAAATTTTTTAGGAAATAAGATTCAACCTTACGGAAACTCATCCAGATTGTAGATCCGTAAGCAGACCCAATCTTCCCCATCCTAAACCAGTAAGTTATATCTTTGTTTGCCATATTTTTTCTCTTTATAGTTTTGCTCCATGGACCTTCCCCAAAGATACCCCTCCAAAGTGACTTGCAAATTAAAGCTTTCCCAAATATCCTCAGATCCAGAATGCCCCAACCTCCTAACTTCTTTGGTAAGGAAATATCAGATAATTTTGTTAAATGATATTTTCTTTGCTCCGATTGACCTCCCCATATAAAATTTGCAATCAATTTGTTCATCATATGAATGATGCTCGCAGGAATAAAGTATAAATGAGCCCAGTACATAGCTAATTGAACCAAACCGATTGAGTTAGAACAACTCTACCTGCCATGGAGAGACATTTATATTCCCACCCAGAAATCCTTTTATAATATCTGTCTAGAATCCATTGCCAATCCGATTTAGAATATCCATTTGCTTTTAATTGAAAACCTAAGTATTTCATACCTTCCTTTATGGATCGCACCTCAATCCCAAAAAGAAAAGTTAGATATTCTATAAGATCCATATTTACATCACTATGATAAAAGGATGATTTGGATTCATTTATATGCAAACCTGTAGCTTTTTGAAACCGATCCAATATGTCATGGAGACATACCCAAGTAAGTTTGCATAGCATGCCAAAAATAAGGATGTCATCCACAAATAAATTGTGGGATATAAAATTATTTCTGCATATCTTCAAAGGACGACACCTATCTTCCAAGACCGCCTTGTTAATGTGGAGGCTTAAAGAGTCCATGGCCAAAATAAATAATAAAGGGGATAAAGAACAGCCCTGGCGCAGTCCTCTAGCAGCTGAGAAATAGGTGGAAGGCAGACCATTTATAATGATTGCATAATTTACATTCTCCACGCAGGCCATGATCCAATTTATCATATTAGAATTTAAACCAATTTTTGCAAGTAGACATCTCATGAAACCCCAGTCAAGGCAATCATATGCCTTTTTAAGATCAATCTTCAGAATGACTGCTTCACTTTTTTTAGTATGCATAGTGAACAAACTTTTCTATGTGTTCGCTACAGCATCCAAAATATTCCTTCCTTTTAGAAACCCATGCTAGTCCTTAGTTAATAATTTGGATAGGGTGTCCTTAATTCTTCCAGCAATGATTTTTGAAATAATTTTAAAAGAAATATTGTAGAGAGAAATAGGCCTGAAATCCTGGAAAGAGGATGCTTCCTGTTTTTTCGGAATGAGAGAAATTAGAGTAGAAGATATAAGCTGATGAATATTACTTGATATTCAAGATTCCTCGACCATCCTCAGCAAGTCATTTTTAATAAGGTCAAAGAAATGAATAAAAAATTCAATCGTCCACCCGTCCGAGCCGGGCTCTTGTCTTTTTTGAAGGATTTCATGACCCCCAACAGTTCCTCCTCTGTTACTTGCTGGAAAAGGCACTCATTTTGAACTTCATCAAACATTTGAGGGTAAAGGTCAATACCCCAGATAATGTCCTGAATCCTACCTTCTCCAGATCTTTTATATTGATTTTCAAAAAAATTGACAACCTCATTAGAGATGTCTTGCTGTGAGTGAAAATAGCCTCCCTCCCCATCATTTATCCCCCATATAGTGTTTTTTTCATGTCTGGAGTTTGCGAACCTGTGAAAAAATTTAGTGTTTCTATCGCCTTCTTTTAGCCAAATAGCTCGACTTTTCAGTCTCCATGAGGCTTCTTCCTGATCCAGAATCTTTTGTTTTTTCATTTCTAGTTCTTTTATACGGCTTCGCAAATGAAATGGAAGCGAATGAGCAGACAAGATGCCAGATATCCTGTCTAGTTCCATTTGGATGTCCCAAAGGGCCATCCTGTTAAGCTGTCTTTTCCTGAATTTCCATTCCTTAACAATCTTTCTGATGGAAGAAAATTTATCTATAAAAGTCATAGAAGGAGACATATGGTCATGAGGAGGGAAATCATTCCAGGATATTTTTATGAGATCATTAAATTCAAGATCTTCTAACCAGGATCTGTTAAACTTGAAAGGATAACCTTTCCTAAATCCCTTCTCCTTCCATCTAAGAGATATCGGCCTGTGATCCGATATAAAACAATTTTCAATGTTTGACATCGGCATACCCAGACGGTCAATGATGCTAACATGTAGAATAAATCGATCTAACCTTTTTGCTATATATGCCCCTTCAATTCTACCATTATCCCAAGTAGGTTGCATCCGGGGAGGGCAAATATCAACAAGATTTCGGTGCAGCATCGCATTTTTTATACGATCAGCAAGTGGGTCTTTTTTCCTACTATTTCCCCATACTTCTCCAGAATTTAAAGTAACATTCAGGTCCCCCGCAATCATCAAAGAATCAATGTCAAATAATTCTGATGACAATAATTTTTCCCAGAAGGGGAGCCTATCCTTGTATGGGGCGTAAATATTTAAAATATTAATAGGGCCATCATATCCCCAGAAACAAGCAGAGATGAGGATGCCAGCGAAACATTTAAAATCCTTGGCTTTAATCCAGTCGGGGTCCCATAGTACCGCCAGTCCCCCCCGATAGACCATTTGCCTCAGAAGCAACAATATGCCATGAAGGAAACATTCTTCTGAAATAGGAGATTGAATCAGGGGCACTATGCATAGTCTCCTGAATAAGGATAATTTTGGGATGGGCCGAGTGAAATAGATTCTTTAGGGCCAAGAATTTTTGGTCTGCCCCAAGACCCCTGATATTCATTGAAAGAATGAGAGTCATGATGGCCCATGCTCGGGCATGCTTGCTCTAAGAGGCCCGTTTTTAGATAGGTCAATGATGGGAACATCAATAAGAGAGAGGTCACAGATCCCAATGCCAGATGAGTCCATCCTGCCCCAGAAGTGTCTGCTTCCCCTGTTATTCTTTCTCCTTACAGTAATGTTCTTTGTGGAATTTGGACTAATAAGTGGAGAAATAGGCTTCCCAGGTTTGTGAATTGTAAGAGGACGGAGTTCAAGTGACTTTTTACTCAAAAGATAATCAAGGTCACTACCCACAGAATTTATTGGAGAGGAAACAGGGGAGTTTTGGGGAGTGACTGATACGCATGGCTCCTTCCCTTTATCGGAGGGATTTTTTTTTTTTTGGGATGGGGAGGATGATGGGATATATGTAATATGGGAAGCAGAGGGAAAATCATGAAAGGGATGGGGAATGGGATTAGGGGGAGGAATTTCATTGTCAGCTAGAGGCTCCAAGGGGAGCTTGCATAATTGATTATAGACCATCTGACCAAGAGGGGAAGCCGATCTTCTTGAGCTTTCGGGTAAAATACTATGGATTAGAGGATTTAATGTAGAGGAAGAGAAGTCCTATACATTGTCCTTATATGGGGGAGATGGATTCTGGGTAATATTATCAACAGGAGCAGATTCATTGGGAGGACTACCCGAAATGATGGAAGATAAACAGATAAGAGAGGATAAATGGGACATACCTGAAAAAGGAGACCCCATCTTACGCCCATAAAATTTTGATTGAGTTTTCACCTAATGTTGCCGTCCATGGGATTTATGACCAGGTCGACGTGGACAATTTTTTATTAAATGACCTGTTCTATGGCAGGCCGAACATCTGAATGGGACTCCCCAGAAATCAAGTCTCTAATTTATGTTTAAATCTCCCCAAGATAATTCTATGTGGTCAGGAAACCCACCCCTATAAGCTTTTTCGATAAGAATCCATGCCACACGTTTATCTTTTTCCCCAAGGCATTTTGGGTCAACATAAACACATTTTCCTATTGCATTTCCAATCTCAGTAAGAGTTTCCTTCGACCATAGTTCGATAGGGAGCCCAGGAAGCTTAACCCATATCAGGTTGTTTGTAGGAGTGTTCCTCAAGGGATTGTAGCCAATATACCATTTGTGAAGAGCAAGAAAACTTTTTCCATGGACCCATGGAAGATTCTGAATGATTTCCAGGTCTTCAGCACTCATGAAATGAAAACTGTACCAATCCTTCATGAGTTTTGCAATTTGTGGAATATAACCCAGTAAAGATTTCCACTGAAAACCAAGCCATTTTCGCATCTGTACATCATCCATCTCTGGAAAATGCCATCAACCAACTAGAGCTCGATTTTGAAGGCTAGCTATGCGGTCAGTGAGGAAGACACTATCAAGGTTAATAGCGGAAGGTGGCGGGAGAGTTTTAATAGGTCTCTGGTTATTTTTACATCTCATGGATGGCTCACCACCTTTTAATTCCCGACGCGCAAAAACATGTTGATCATCCTCCCGCACATTCCTCGTATGCAGCAGCTCATCACCGCCCTGTCCACTAGCCGGCAGAGTGGGGCGGACCAAATCCTCTGCCAGTGTGGACTGCCAATCACTAGAAGGGATAGTAGCCCCGTGGCAGGCCTTGGCCAAGATTGTGGCTCGTACCATAGCAGACATGGCCGATGCATCCGAGAAAGGGTCCATGTGACCAAGTGGAAAAGGGAAATGACATCACGCACCCTGACTTAATTAGGAGATCGAGAAATCCAACGTCGATTTCTACAAGATAGAGTCATAAATAGAAACTGACAATCACTGAAACATTCCGATAAGGAATGATATGGCCAAGAAGGGAGAGAATAAGGTCTGGAATCTAACAGGCGAGGCCTTGAAAAATAAAAAAACACACTTTCCAAAAAAAATCAAGGCCCAAAGTGGACAGAGACCGTCAAGCAGTTAAGGATAGATGACATCTACAGGAGGATAGATAAGGTAAATGGATGAAAATTCAAAAAAATGGCGGCTATTATTGGCAGAGAGTCTGACATGTCCTTCCAAAATTTAGTCCCCGATGAACTTGAAATTCAAGGATCCAGACTTTTGAAAAAATCTGGTCCCAGAAAAATAGAAACAGCGAGATGGAGAGGTTTTCCGGCCTAGGAAAACCAGATGACAGGAGAAAGCAGGCAAGAAGCTCACGAAGGAAAAAAGATCTTCAAAAAATAGGAAAAACCTTTAAGATTTATGAGAACCCAGGAAGGTTCAAACATCAACAAATACACCCCTTACAAGTGCACCATCAATATCCAATTCTAAACCTAAAGTCGACTCATTGTCTGGAGATAATGCAGATATCATATGGTTTGATAGAAAATTTACGGGGAAAATTTAGAAAGAAGGCGATGATACCTTCCAGGATTCTATGAAAGCAAATAGAAGACATTTGCTAGAACCCTCTTCGAAACCTACTGCTTCAAAAAACATATTTGAGCACATAGAGCATAGATAGACTAAGATGATTCCGCTTCTACTTCATAAAGGGAGCATATAGAATCCATGCATATCCAATAAGTCAGGCAAAAGCCTTATCAGAGACTCGGATTACTAAGAAAAAAGCAGCTAGTCAACAGGGGAACTGTAACTTCCCTACAACATAAGCTTTTTTTACAGAGAAAGTCTGATAAATATAAGTCTAAGAACTTCTCCTTACCTAAATGGAACACGAAAAACACTGGTGCCGAGCCTCCCTGAGAAAATGAGCCACCCTTTCGCATTTCAACAACATTCCTCTTGAATGCCCAGAAGCCCAGATTACGAAACGACCCAAAGGAATAACAGAGGCAAAGGAATAACAGAGTACAGAGGACAATATGAACTAGATGACAATAAGACAGTGTGAAAGGTGAAAACAGTGTAGCCCCCTCGAAGACGGAGATGAAATCACTTTCACACAATAACCAGAGGGAATAACGCCCGCAATAGAGACATATTCCGGTACGAATGAAAGAATATAACGCAGCAAAAATCCAATCCACTAGAGCTGACCCCTATTCATAGAAAACGGGAGGAGCATGAAGGGACTCGACACGTCCAAAAACAAAATGACACAGGAAGATTGCATGAAGGAACAGGTGCCAGTGATTTATGGAGAAGGAATTCCATGACAAAAACAAAAGATGACAAATAGGGATAAACGCATGAATGATACGTGACCACAACGCATCAGATAGACACCAGCTATCGCCCTCCATTTTGATATTGTAGGTCCATCTCTACTCACCTGCTCAGACGCATTCAACAGGTTAATCTAATATCAAACATATCAACTCTGTCGGGTTGGGATGGGAGCACTAAGGGCAATCCTTAGCCTCCACAACATGCAAATCATTATCATGGCTCTATTTGTTGAACGCATTGATATATCATTGTTGGATCTTATGTAATAATGCACTGTTTGAAGTTTGGAATTGGGTGTAAATTCAACCAATTTAACAAATTGGTTAATGTGTTTTAAATTTATTTTTGTTGGTTTTTTTTCATGTGTCTTTTTCATGAAATATTATAAATAAAAAATATAGTTTTTTATTGTCATACAAATTTCAAGATTTAAAAGATAAATATGATGCTTGGTGATTCCTTTTTTATTCTATTTTTTAGAGACCCATTTTTGTCTTCAACCTAATTTGTCTTGATTAGATAATAAGAAATTCACTCATGGAGAACAAAGGTGTTATGAAATAGAAGAGAAATCTAAAAAGACATGAGGAAGACATATGGTTTGACAAGATTTCTCTATTCTTAATAGAAAGGTGTTATGAAATATAAGAGAAATCTAAAAAAAACATGAGGAAGACATATAATTTGACAAGATTTCTCTATTCTTAATGGAAACCAAAGTGCATGAGGACAAACATTAATGTGCCTCCCAACATACAACCATCATGAATTTATTGATTCACCATAAACATAAAATTAATATTTTAAAAATAGAATGGAATATGCCATACAATTTAGCTCTCAACTATTCTAAATATATTTTATCTACAACCTCAAACAATAAAGTATCAATTAATTCTACTTAGATTAATACTCACTAAAGATGAAATGGTCTATCCATTAAAAAAACCGATAGAACATGAGTAGCAAAACTCTCCTCTTTCAAATGTAAATTAGGAGAAAGAAAATAATCATTATATATTTCTTAAATTGCTATATTTTTTCCTCTCATCATAATTTTCAATGTTTTTATCAAATAAACTATTCACAAGAAAACTTGAAAGGTTTATTATACTTTTTTTTACTTTTTTTCTAACAAATCTGAAAATTAATTTTGTTAGGTGAAACTTCAAAATAATACTTTAGTATAATATATTAAGTTAATAAATTTAAGAATAAAATTTTCACTTATTTTTAGATGATTAAAAACAATAAAAACTAACTATTAATCGTTCATTTTTTAAACCTTACTGCACAAAAACCACAATACGAATATCAATTTTTTATAATATTCACAAAACATTAATATAATATATCGAATTAATAAATTTAAAAATAAAACTTTCACTCATTTTTAAATAATTAAAAACAATAAAAACTAGCTTTATTAACAATTTTAAACCTTACTCGAAAAAAAACCAAAATACCAATATCAATTTTTTATAAGTTCGCAAAACACCTAAAATCTTCTTTATGCTCAGACTCAATCGCCACTAAAACGAAACAAAAGTAAAAAATATCATTTTAATACTTACCTTCAAATTTGTATTTCATATAATATTTTTATTCTTTTGCAAATTCATTGCTTATGAAACAAGTACACCCTATGTTTAGAAATTCGTGGAAGCAAGTACACACCGCTGTTTTCGCTGCCTTCTTAATTAGCCGTTTTAAGTGTTTTTTTTTGGGGTCATTTTATTAAATTCACAATGCGTAGACATTATAAATTCTCCCATCAATATGCACAAGTTTTAATGTATCACTTATTATTATAAGTTTTATTAATATTATTTTAGGAATTTTATTAATTTTTAATAAATTTAAGGTATTATTTTGTGAGTCAGACTCCAATCAAAAATGCAAAAATAAGCTACTATAAAGAAATAAATAAATAATTTTTTTCTTTTTAACGACAATGAGTACTCATTATATTAAATTATATTAATTTCGTACTTGGTCGCGGTAAAATACACAGGTGAATTATAATTTGAATCCATCTATGAGATTTAATTTTGTCATTGACAAACTGATAAGCCAAGCCGAGTTGTCTTTGTTCACTACAAAAAGATACAGTGGAAACAATACTCGTATTTAGCTTACTAGGGTATACCTAACAAAATTGAGACAACAGGAGAACACAAAAAAAAACAGTCATTACAATTGAAGGCTAAGCATTAGGGTTAGCCGAGTGATTTAAATCAATGTTTGAGTTCTGGACTTCAGAAGAATTGCTCTGTTCTTCAAGAAGGGACCCTGATTTGGTCACCTTGAGTTAGAGGTCTTCAGTCATGATGCACAACGCTCCAACCTCGTCCTCTAGCTTTGCAACATGCTTACTTTTGGCTTCTATAACCTCAAAGTTTTCATAATCCACCACCCTTTGTCGATACAACAGGTCCTTGATGTCAGAGAGCTCAGCTTTAATCTCTGCGAGCTCCTATGCACACTATACACAAACAACCAGAGTCGAGGGGACCAAGAAACTTTGTTGTCAGCCCATTGTCATATTTTCTGCCTCCATTTCCACCACCTAGCCTAAGCATGGACGTTTGCTACCTTATGATCCCGAAGCCATCCCCTCAGAGAACCACTGTACTACGGAGCAAACGCTAAAGGCAAAACATCGGTGAGGCTCTTCCAAAATTGAAACCCACATAGCACGCGGGGGCAAACTGGAGTGTTGTCCAAAAAAGAGGTTGCAGACGCAGTCTCAAAGGGAGACTACAATCCCACACCCCAGAGACTCTCTTGGATTCTTCTCACCAAGGGAACAAAACCCAATCCAACCCGAATTGTAAACCATGAGAAGAATGGGAGGTTACAGAAATCCTAACTATAATTTATAATAGTGGCCCTACAGATATGAGCTAGAGCCACCAGGATCCCAATACAGAGTCATCATCTCCCTGAGAGGAGAGAGAGTGACCATTATTTGGGTTGTATACTCTGGGCTATGAGAATTAAATGAAACACGAAGGGTGAGAAGGCTCACATCGCTAATAGGTTCAAATTCTTGTGATAAACCTTGTACTAAGCACCATATGTGAAGACTCCCACGCTTAAATGCATATTCAACCCAAGAAGTGTCACATGGAGGGGAGATTGAGGGTCGTGTTGTAGGAGGTGTCAGGGTCATAAGTTTAATCATCAAATGTTTTTTCCTGTCCTTTAATTTTCAATTTGGAGTAGTTGAGCCTATGACTACTGTTGTTGTCATAGCCTCCAGATCAATGTCTGACATCTTTGATTTTCTTGCATGAAGGGTTCATTCAAATTTTGAAAGGGTCTCAGTCAATGGGAGTCATGGTCATGTATGTTTGTATAGTCAAGTCGTGCTTCCTTTTATTTCCTACCTTATTTCCCTATTTCCCTTTATACATAACTTCATATATCATCTACATCCTATCCACTTTTCACATATCATTTACATCTTTTTCACATTTCATTTTCTTTCCCTCCCTTAATTCTATAATTATCCCCATGACACCACTACCACTCCCCTATACTCATCACATGTACAACCCTCATGTATAACATGCACCCCCCCCTCCTCACCCCATCACCTAAGACACATTATACTCCCAACATTTTAATGATTTGCCATGCCTTATTCTCATGCCAAGCAAGGAGGGATTCTACACTATGCAATGCAATATCCTCTAAAATCGATTGTTTTAGTCACCATTTTTCAGAATGGTTTCTGACCACATGGAGGAGAAACTTGGGTGGCACCCGATGTTGATCATTTCGTTGCTTGTACTTGGCAATTGATTTCTCCATAACGTCATGGACCTGTTGGCGGATATGTTGGATGTGCTCAATGAAATTAGCAAGACCCAGAAATCTGTGGAGCTTTGTTAGAGTGGTTTGGGATGGGCAATCCCGAATGACTTGGATCTTGGCTGGATCCACATGCACCCCCCGTTCATAAAAAATGTATCCTAGATACTGGACCTGGGTCATGCCAAAAGTGCATTTCTCCAAATTGGCACACAACTTGTGTTGCCACAGTGTTTGGAGAACCTGTCAGATGTGGTGGAGGTGATCTTCCTAACTCTCACTGAAGATCAAGATGTCATCAACCCGAAAGGCATAACCAACCATTCGAAAAGACCCTCCTTGGATTTGAAGGCAGTCTTCCACACAACAGAGGGTTCGATTGGTACCTGGTGATATCTGGACGATCTTACTGAAATATTTTCCCCCCTTGAGTTGGTCCAGAAGGTCATCAATCTGTGGGATCGAGTACCTATTCCAGACAGTGATCTTGTTCATCACTTGATAATCGATACAGAGTCTCCAAGTCTCATCCTTCTTTTGTACCAACATGATCTGGCTCCCACAGGGCAATGAACTCAGCCAGATGTGACCTTTTTGCAGCAGCTCCTGAATCTACCTCTTGATTTCTTCGTTCTCTAGAATGGAGCGCCGATAGATTGGTCCATTGGGCAATGACGTAACTGGGATCAAATCGATGGAGTGCTTGACCTGATAATGCATAGGCACCCCTGCAGGGGAGGTGAAGATGTCCTCATACTCCTCCACGACCTTTTCCATCTGTTGTTGTCGTACGAAGGGGCCCTATCTAGAGGTCGTGAACACCATCTTCTTCTTTCCCTGAGGGCGTATCACCAGGAAAACAAATTTCCTGATTTTAGAAATGAGCTTACTGCATTGTTTTGCAGTAACCAAAGAGATAGCGGTAGGCGATACTACCTCTGGTATCCTGTACAACTTATTTCCCAAAGTAACAATAACAGCACGAGGCCTTGACTCATACACAACATGTCTCTTCCATAAGGATGGTTGGCCTAATAATACATCACAAACATCAATGGGAGCAACGTTATATAATACCTCATCCGTGAAGGGCTTGATGTTGTATAGAAGGCGGCACTGCTTGCTCACGCGAAGATCCCGTCCTTGGTGAAGCCACCTGATGGTGTATGGTTGTGGGTGTGTTGTGGTCGGTTAACCCAACCACTTCACGACCTCTACTGAAATGAGGTTCTTTTGGCTCCTGCTATCGACAATGAACTGTAGCGGGGAACCCTTTACCCACATCTGGGAGTGGAAGAGGAGCTCCTCCTCCTCTAGATCTTCAGGTTCCTCCTTCTGGATCTTCATGGTGGAAACAATGGGGTTGGGCTCCACGTCGATTATCTGTTTCCCTTTGTCATTCCCCTTTTCGGGTTCTGACTCATATTCAGAACATGCATCTAATTCCAAAGGCTTTAGCTCAGCCACGAGTGACTACTTGGCCCGACACTCGCTTGTGTTGTGAGTGGAGCTCTTATGGAACTCACACCACTTTCCTGTGTCCTTCTTTGGCTTTGTGGTGTTGATCTTTGCTTACGTCTTTGTTGTCCTGGGCTGCCCCACCTTGGCTTTGTCCTTTTTCCTATGGTTTGGGGGCACCTTTCCTTTGCTTCGGATTCACATATCCAAAGTCTTGCTTCTTCTGTTTAAACTTTTGCTCGATCTTGACGTCATATCGATATGGTGACGAACGAGGAGATGTCTAGGAACTCCATCTCATCCTGGATGTACCTGTGTAGGCAGTCACGGTACTTGAGTAACAAATGTTTCTCAAAATTCTTGATACCCAACTTCATGTGAAGGGTATGAAAAACATTGGTAAACTCTGGCACATCTTGGTCCCTTCCCTGTCACAGCATTGTCCACTTTATGTATTTATCCTCATAGCTCCCAATTGGGTAGTATTGCTCCTTGATGGCATCCCAGAACGAGTTCCAAGTGGGTGTGGCTGAAAAAAGTGAGGTTGTACATTCATCCTTCTGCTCACAGTAAGTTTCCCACCAGTCCTTGATGTGGGGGGCAACTTTGAGAAGAGAAAAAGTAATATTTTCTCGGCTGAAAAAATCATGAACAGAAAATTATCCTTCTAGAAAATTTAACCATTTATCTATGGCGTCTGCATCTATTTGGCCTTCAAATATGGGAATGTTAGAGTTTACTTGTACCTTAAAAGGAGTGGAGCCTCTAGAGTGGCTGCAGGATGTGGATGCACTGCTGGTGGGCAACCATTGAAGGATCTGGGCAAAGTTATCCATCATCGCATTCCTTTGTTTCTCGAGGGCCTCCTCAAAGAAATATTTTGATAAGATCTCCTACTCCCTCTTCTTTCTTTTCTTCCCTCATGGGCAACCATTGGGGTTTGTGAGGCTGATCTTGCAAAGGTTCAACCAGATCGAGCCCTAGTTCCTTATATCCCGACCTCGTTGGGGACATGCAAAGAAAAACAGAGAAAGAGCAGACTGCTCTAGTACCACTTATCCAGATTTTAACAGGAACGCCAAAAATTATAGATATAACCATAAATATAAAGAAGCAGTAGAAACAATACTTCATTTCATTAATTTCAAATACTAAAATATGCTTACAAACAGAATGGAAATAAGACTATCTCGAGCGATGGTAGCTTATCTATGAGAAGGGATGTGGCAACTACATGCCTTTGAACTGTGTTACAATGAGGCTCAAAGGCTTATTTATTATTGAGAAACAATTGAAAACCCTAAACATCCAAAAACCTAACCCTAGGAGATGAAGCGCCAAACTATGGGTCCCATTTGGGTAAATTGGTACATCAACTTCCCGAGGTTGTAACTTTGGCATATGATCTCCATTTGACATGCACAATACCTCGTTAGAAAGATCCATCTGAGGACTAAAAATTTTGAATGAACGTCATTAAGGGCCTCAAAACAACTCTGGAAGTTCAGGACCCGAAAAATTGCCAAAAATAGTATATTGTGCTACCAATAAGGAAACTGAAAAACTGAAAGAAACAATGGTGGGGGTCCAAGCAGAATAGGCGGGTGGCCACCAATATCCACCTAGATTACGAAAAGAGGTTTTTCTTAAGTATAGAACAGAGCACAATAACCTCTTCCATAATTTTCATAGGTGTCATGGATCAGGACATTTGATTGCATCTTCAAAGCCTTTTTTTTCGGACTGCATAAATACTATGTTTTAATTCATTGTTTTGCAAAGTGTTTTATAGGAAGCTGAAGAAGAATTTGGAGAAACTGAGAGAGGTTTATCTTCAAAAAAGTATCATCTACAATAACATCCTTCAGTTTTTACACAAGTATTATTGTTTGGGAGATATACCCAAAACATTGTCCCATTGCACAGGCGCTACACAGTGTTGCGCAGAGTTTACCAATGTTTGTGCAGTGCTGCGCAGAGGGTTATCAATGTCGCACAGTGTTTTCTGAGTTTACCAGTGTCGTGCAGTGTTTTCTGAGTTTACCAGTGTCATGCAGTGCTTCTCTGAGGTCACCAGTGTCACGCAGTTTAATTTCAGTTTGTGGGAGGTGTTCACAGGTGTGACGAAGATGCCAGATGTCAAAGTTTAAAGGGGTGAACATGTAGCAGAGGTGGTAGCCAACTCAGACCATCAGTTTCCAGCCACGTGTCAATTTTGAAAGAAAAAGTGCCAACACAGTCGTTTCCCAACTGTTACCCAGTCACTGCGTAGTCAGCAACCAACTGTCATTCTTTTTTTTGCTTTTGATCCATGAAGATATGCTTCGAAAACAAGAGTGTTTTTACAGTGATTTAGTGTTTTTTAAGATATGAATGCTTTATGTTTTTTATTTTTTATCATTAGAGGAAAAAGACTTTAAAACAACAAAATATTTCCTCTTTTTACTTTGATTTGATCCTCTGTTGGATCAATGATGTGATGCATCTATACACCTTGCATTTGTTATTGTATGTCTATTTAAACTAGAAAAATAGATTAAAAAGGTTGTTTTTGGGTTGACATTGTTTGCATCAGTTATTAGAGTTTATGAGAGTGATTGTGATCAATTTTATGAATAGGATGCTTATGACTTGAGGGTTATCAATTATTGTCTGCAAGGATTCTTATGGTATGACAATTTGGAGTTATCTTTGTCTATTTCTCAGTTATTCAATTAATTCTTCTCCATAGTTTCTTGTTTATGGGTATAGTGATCTCAGTTGGTTTGGAATTCAGTTAAGCTGCTCTAAAACAACTATATTCATATTTCAGTTGCAAATGAAATATTCTATACTCATGCATGTTGCTACTTCTTCTCAATTTCTTTCTTATGTATGAGAAATATTATTATATGAAAGGAAATAAATTGTGTTTCGGTTTTCTCCTCTATACTACAGTTGATCTCTTTTGTCCAAAGTTATGCCTGACAAGCCCTTGTGGAGGATGTTGATTTTACTTGCATAAGTAAAGTGAATAGAAATTCAAATTGATCACATGCTATTATCCTCTTTGACCATTCATACTTCAACCAAATACTTTAGAATTCCTTTTTCAGACCTGGTCTCTGCAAAAACTTGTGCTTTAAAGTCTTTAAACTTTATATTTTTCGAGTGAGGGAGCTCCCTCTAGTTGGAGAAGACCAGTCTCTCAACCCAAAGAGGCTTGTGGTTACCTTTGCGTTCCTCTCCTCATCCTGGAGGAATTACGAAGTGCTAACAGGAGGGAGAGGAGGTGTATGATCATGCAGATCAGCATAGGAGGACGAGATGACCTCATAATACAGATAGCCAGCCAGACAAATGGGAAATAACTAACAATGAAGGGATCGAAGGAGATAAGCCATAAGTGCCAAAGATAAGAGGGGTTATGGGGTGGGTGGGGGGGGCATTATGTGAGGGACTAATCATGGGGAAAGTTAGGGAATAGGGTAGAGACTAGGAGCTCCATTAATTTCCAAAGACCCTTCATTTAAACTACATGATTTATTTTCCATCAAGTTTGCTTCTGGATTGAGGTTTCAGAGAATATTCCAGGCTCGAGAGCCTTCAAAGGAAAGAAAAATACTTTGAACACGTTGAAGAGACTGGCTTAGGTGATCGTCTTGTGCAAGGGAGGATTTTCTTAAATGTTTAATTACCAGGTAGGAGTCTCCCAGAATTGTAATATTTTTAACTTCCCTCTTCTCGGCTAGGAGGAGCCCCATATACAAGCCATAAAATTATTCTTGATTATTGGTCTTGATACCTAGTCCCTAGGCGTACTTATCCACTATTATTCCTTCAGGATTGGAGAGAATCCCTCCCCCTCCTGCCACCCTTGGGTTTCTTTTTTAGGCACCATCAAATTGGAGAATCCAGGATTGGGCTTTCAATTTCTAGTCAGAAAAATTTCCATGGGGAAGCCAAATAAGCCAATCAGGACGAGATTTAGGATGGGCGCGGATGGGGGAGGAAGTTCAGGGCACAAACTAGGGCTCCAACCAGTGCTTCTCCTCTAGTTCTAAGGTGGGATCCAAAGAAGGGGAGTTGAATTCAAAACAGGACGAAAGAGCACTGAGGGAAGAGATCCTATCAGGAGGTCGAAAGGATTTGAAAATAGTTTTATTTCTAGACAACCAAATTTTCTAGAAAATATATTTTGGGAGTGCCACCCAGGATTCTTTGAGATATTTTTTAGTCTGAAGGGAGCCCAAATAATGCTTCGGCCAAGTGGCAAAGAGGGAGGCTATATCAAGAGGCCACTGAATTTTAGAGGAAAGAGGTCCCAAGGTAGATGACCAAATTTCCCGGGTGTAGGGACATGAGAGGAAAAGGTGGGGAATTATTTCTTTCGATTGCTCGCAAAGAGGGCATCGAGAAGGACCAACAATTCCCCTCTTCCTCAAATTCTCAGCAATGAGGATTTTTTATGGAGAAGTAACCAACAAAAGAAGTTTACTTTGGGGATAACATTAGACTTCCAAAGATTACTCCAGATTAATGATTTCAGAGGAGTTTGAAGATTAAAGAGGAGAAGGGAATATCCCTCCTTCACAGAATAGGAAGAGTTTCTCCACCCCCAACAATCTAATGCAGTTTTCCTAAGCTAAGTGGATCCATTCAATTGATGTTTCAGAATGTCAAACATCTACGATAAGTGGGTCGGGATATCCTCAAACTTCCATCCCTTCCAATTTCCATTTCCATCCCATTCTTAAATTTGGTCCAAGAAGATAACGCCAACTTGGAGGAGGTGTTCCTTTAGAGGGGAGATAGAGAGGTTTAATCCCAAAGGAGGGCGACCTAGAATGGAATCAGTCCAGAGGTTGGTCGAGCTGCCATTTCCATGGATTTTGCTTAAGTTTTCTAGGATAAGGGAAGACGAGGATCACAGGAGCTACCAAATGGGAGATCCTTGAATTGAAGAACTAACTTCTCCCATGATACTCTGTTGTTGGTACTTAGCTTGCAAGAATTTCACCCAACATTGATCTTCCTTAGTCTTGTATTTGCAAAAGAGTTTGGTTACCATTGTTGTATTTACCAAGGAGGGGTCTCGAATTCCCAACCCCCATGTTGCTTCGGGGCTTAGACAATATTCTAGTTCACCAAATGATTTTTTTTGGTTTCCTTCTTCCCCCCTTCCCAAAGGAATTTTCTTATATAAAATCGAAGTTGATGCATAAAATATTTGGGAGCTAATAATGTAGAAAATTGGTACAAAGGGATGGCTGATAAGAAAACCTTCACCAAGATAGTCCTACCCGCGTTATTGAGCCAAGCCAACTCCCAATTCAAAAGCTTTACTTTGATCTTATCTAGGATTCCTTGCCATGTTTTAGGGGGAGTTCTTTGTAATTATATTTGGATACCTAGATACTTAAATTCCTTCTAGTCCCTAACGAGAGTAAACCCCAAAGTATATTCAATATTCTTAGTTTTTTGTGTGGTAATATTCTAGGTGATGATATAGCTTTTTTTAACATTCGTTGCACCTTTAAAGGCCTTTAAGAAATTTCCTAGGGTAGTTTTGAATCTCCTGGCCATTAAAATATAAGCTCTACCACGAAGGATGGTGTCATCAGCAAACTTCCCATGATTTATGCTCTTGATCTCTAGTGTGAATTTGATGCATGGCATGTTAGATCTTTCTCTTTCCTATTCAAGCCTTCTGCTCAAGGAGTCAGCCATTATAATGTAGAGAAAAGGGGATAGGGGGCATCCCTGCCAAAACCCTCTAGATGCCTTGAAGAAACCTGCTACTCTCCCATTGACCAGGGGACTGATCCAGGGGGATGAAATATAAAGGGCCACCCATTGGATAAAGATTGAAGCAATCCCCATTTTTTGCATTACCTTAAATAAAAAATCATGCCTTACCCTATCAATAGTGTTTGCCATATTGAGCTTGATTGTTGTCCCCTGACCTCTGTTTTTCCAACTAGAGTACATTGCTTCTTAGATCAATAAATATATATAATTTTAATAAAAGTTAATTTACATTTTTTATTCAAGAGTTTCATTTTTTTGCTAAATCGCAAGTTTCTGGTATATCTGGTTTTTGGGCTGCTGGATATACTCTTGGTGTTACAGTGGTAGCCACGAGGTTTGATCTTGGAGCTCACTCAGATTAGTCCAAAAAGTTATCGATTCACTATGGCCAAAAAGTTAATTTTAAAAATATATAAATTTGATTTGTAAATATTTTTTTTTAAAATGTGAAATTAGAAAATAAAGTTTTTTTTAAAGTGTGGTTAAAATTTTAGAATATGTATAATAAATGATGATATTTTTTTAATAAAAAATAATTATTTTTAAAATTTGAATTATATTTTTTTATTTTTTTTATTAATATTCTAAAATGTATATATTATAGCGATAATATTTGTTATTTAATATATTGTTATTTATAAATACATAGTATAATAATAAAGTTTAGTAGTTAAGATACGAAAGAAAGAAGAAAGAAAGAAATTATTTTAACGTCCACGAGGCTAAAGATAACATATGGGACACATTGCTTCTTCATCTTCTTTATGTATTCGGCCCTTTCTTTGTGAAGCTTCACAATAAATGCTCCCAGCTTCTTGACAAACCCCTCGCTAAATAGATTATCCCAAGAGCTAGTTGTTAGCATATCTGCATAACTTTCCATGTTGCCTTTAAAGTCCTCACATTCTAAAATGAAATGTTTTTCTGTTTCCACTTTTCCATAAGAACAAAAAATGCATACTCTTTCCTCCCACACTTATTTTGGCCTTTTCCAGCGCCCTGTTTCACAACGAAGTTGATGAGAATTAGTCCTTAACTAAGCAATAAGAATTTTGGCTCTCGAAGAGATATTGGCCTCTATGTATGCTTTTGGTTTATGACTATGAGTGGGATTAAACACTTCAATATAGTACTTTTTCTTTCTTCCTAGCTCCTTATCCCAAGTACGCTTGTGGAACTTATCCATAACAAAATCTTTTATCTCTTTGTTGTTTATGGGACACGCGTTCAAGAAAATACCCCATTTACTAAACCATTTGTTATTTTGTTGCATCCAAGTTTTTTTTTTTTGTTGCACAACCTGTCATTAAAGACAACCTTAGGCCATCTACCGTCTTCCATTTTCTCATTTTTTTTTAAGTACCTTATGACTCACACCATAACAATTGCTTCAATAGGAGCAACCCTTGTTTCACTTAACAAGATAGCATAAGAAACTACACTTTTAATCTTGAATTTGTTTGTAATCAAACGCTTCTGAATTTTCTCAATTTGTCTCCACTGCATGTTAGAGGTACTGCTGGCCCATAGTTCACAACCATAGAGAATCACCGGAATCACTAGAAGCCCAAAACAAGTTTGAGTGGTTTTACAATCCCATAACTCTACCTCTCTACATCTATTTTGAAAAGCATAAAATGCTTTCCAAGCCCCCAAAGTTCTTTTCTTTCTACAACAATCCCAGCTTAGATTTTTTTTGAAGTCAATTCCGAGGTATTTGTATCCGCAACTTCTTCCGGAATGTTACCTTCAAAGTAGAACTTATGCTGGTTACATTTTCTTTTCTTAGAGAAAACCACTACTTTCATTTTGATAATATTGACTTGCATCCCCACACTTCTACAAAAATGCTCAAGGGATAGTAAGTGCTCTTGCAAACCAAGAGTGGATTTACCAATAAGAATAAGGTCATCTACATACAAAAGAATCCTTATAACAAACTTGCCCAAATAGATACCATCACCCTCTTGTGAATTTAACCACTCCTCAAACTTGTCGATATATAAACCAAAAAGGGTAGGAGACAGTGGGCGACCTTTCTTGACCCCAATATCGCTTCTAAAACTTTTAGAAATACCTGTTGAAGTTCTAATTTTGACTTTCACCTCTTCATACAGCCTATGCACAACTACTCTCAAATGTTTAGGAACCTCAAGTTCCTCAATTCTGCGCCAAATCTTATCCCTAGGAACCGAGTTAAACGCTTTTTTGAAATCAACAAAACAACAAAAGGCTTCTTCCTTTTTCTCCCAAACTTTTTCAATGATGTGCTTTAACGTTATACAATGATCAACTATGGAATGTTTAGGTCTAAAACTTGCTTGCCCTTTAGCACGCTTATCTCTTTCTTCTGCCCACTTGCTAATTTTATTTTCTAGCATGCTTCCAAATAGCTTTGCAAACAAAGGGTTTATCATGAGGGTCCTATAATTGGAGGGATTATTGATGCCACCACTCTTGAAAAGAGGTAATGCCAGACTAGTTGTCCAATCTGTGGGGAGCTCCTGTTGTATGATGTTGTTGAAAATTTTTGTAATGTGAGGTGCAAGGATCTTTCAGCCCCACTTTATATATTCTGCTTGGACTTCAGCAAAGTCTTTTTCTTTTCCAACACCCAACTTCTTGATACCCATCTCTACCTCTTGCATCATGAAGAGTTCAGTATTAGTGTTGACCAAGGGGGGAGGGTCAACCTTGGGATCGTGCCCATAGAGTTGTCTTGCATAGTCAAACCATTTAGAAGTTGTAATACTATTTCCAGTTTGTATCTTTTTCGGTTGGACCTCATTCCAAAATAATTTGGGATTATTTTTCCTAAAAAAGATTAGTTCTTCCCTCCTTGAAACCATGAAATCAGTGTTTTTCTTGCTTAATAATTGCTTGTAAGTTTGAGCTTATATTACCTTGGTTTAAAAATAAATAAATAAATAAATAAATTATTATAAAAATATAATATTAAAAAAGAAATATGTTTTTTTAATATTGATATTTATTATTAATAAAATAAAATATTTTATAAATAATAAAAAAATAAAATATGAAATTTTATTTTTGTTGATATTTCCTCATAAAAATTCATTATATTGCTTATGAATATAAATATTATCGAATTTAGAATTATAAACACATACCATATATTTTATTTTAAAATTAACGTGGCTAAATTTTGAGAGGACCAATAAAGTTTATTATGGTTGTAGATTTGTTATCATTATATTATTTATGAATATAAATATTATTGAAATTACATAATTTAATACTAATAAATGATTATTATGATTATAGATTTGTTATGATTATATGATTTATGAATATAAATATTGTTGAAATTACATAATATAAAATTAATACAAAATATGTATGATTAATTAAAATTAATGTCGGAGAATTAAAGTTTATTATGTTTATAGATTTGGTATCATTTCTAATAAGAGAGCTAAGGTCTATGTTTTATGGAGAGGTTTCAAAATAGCCAAAGATATTGACATGTTATCTCTTACATTGATAGGACATTTTCAAATCATTATTCAATATATGGTTTACGGTTTACAATTTAAAGTTGATAGCTTACTCTAATTTAGAGTTGATAGATTACTCTGTAACATTAATTATGGATTCTATTAGAGATGAAGTGAATTATTTTTTAATTTTTACCACGTATCAAATTTGGATTATAATATATATGAAGTAAAATATGGTTCAAGTTTTAAATTTGTGGAGTTAATGGTTAATGATAAATTATGTCGACAACCCATCTCCCAATGTATTGAATAGAACATTGACACATTTAATGGCCTTAAATTGTCGCATGGAAAACTAAAAGGACTTTACAAATTGTCACATGGTGCATATTCTAGACATCATCAAATATATTATATATTATCTATAGTGCAAAAGGATGGGATCCCTTCACCTGCATGTGCATGCTCCAAACATTAATATTGAATGCTTATCATCCATTAGGCCTAATTACTCTAGACCACTATGGGATAATGGTAATTCAAATCAATGAGCTCAGAAGGTATTCTAAGCCCCTCCACTAGATAAATAGTGTTCTTGCTTCTAGTTAGTTCTTTGGGGTTTTTGTTGGTGCCAAGGATCTCCCAAGGAACCACCCCTTAGTAGAGTATAAGTTTTCAGTGCCCTAGAGTGTAGAGATTGTATCTATAATACTATTAGCCCACAATTTTTTTTTAAATAATATTAATCTCATGCAGCATAGTTGAATAACAATTTAAGTAATACAAGACATTATATATTCTTTTAACGAAATAGAGAGAAACAATCCTAAGATATTGTGTTAATTTTTCCCTGCTCTATGTTGTTTCAATTAATTTAGCCCAATTCAATTCTTTAATTAGCAAACTTTCAGTAATAATTAATACTTTTGATCAATCAATAGTAACTGAAGGTAGAACAGTAATGCAATGACAATAAGAGACAATCTACACATCAACAAGAGACCAAATTTGGTCAATGACCAGGGAAAATCCCCACAAGGGGTGAACCTTTGTAATTCTTATTCTATTAGATTTCCATAAAATGTTCAGCAGAGAGTACAATGAGTGCGTACAAAAGTATTCAACAAGATCAACCAAGCAATATAAAAGATATGATCCCAACAACAATTCTGATCATATTTATCTTTCTTTCTCTACGATCAATTGTGATCAAATGCAAAATGGAAACCTTAGATCCCAACCGCATGGAGGAAGAGATATGCATGTGGTTGAGATGATCCAACCACACGGATGAGCTTGCATGCCTGTGGTTATAACCAAAAATTTCTTGAGTCAACCCCATGGCTAGAAACCAGAAACCCTAATCATACATGCTAGCTTCTAACCTTGCAATTTCAGACTTGTACGAAGAAAACTTTGTGAACCAAACTTCAAACCTATGCGAACCAATCCAATGAAGAGAGAAGAAGATGCTTGATGTTGGTGTCCAAATTAGGTTCACTTGACTTGTATTTATAGGCTTCTAAGGGTGACCAATTTTCTTTAGGGTGGACCTAATCAAATGTGGCATTATGGGCTTCAACTCAAAAATAGACTTTCCCTTGTCCAAATTGAGTGCTTCAAAAGTCAAAATTGGTCCTTGCGAAAAGAGGAATAAATTCCCATGATTGGAATTTGCATTGAGCTACCAAATTAACACTCCCTCTCAGTTAGGGAGAAATTCCAATTGCATTATGTAATCATCATAAGTATCCTATCATTATATCATGTCCCAAATTTACTCAAATCTATATGTTGAATCATTCTCTAATCTAAAGAAGAAGATTCATCAGGAAGCATTGGCTACCACCCTCTTAGGACAATAAGGGAGGTCTTATGAGACACTTTGACCTCATGTAATATCACAGGGGAGCATACGTCTTCCACCCTATGTAGATAAATAAGTGAGATACAATATCTCATCCATCATATTGCTTCCTAATCTTGTCAACAATGACCCTCAAGAGCCATGTGGTAGAACACCTTTCATCATAAGCTTAGGTGAGATACCTGACTTACCAAAGATAAGGATCACACACCCCCAAGCCCTCTCAACTCGTTGGCCAGATGGGGAGCTACAATCACAACAAGCCTCGCTTATGGGTATGATGCAAACTGTGTGAAAACTTGGTTACCCGATTCTAACTACAACAAACTGATGATATTTCTCCTATTTGTTAATTACTTGAACAAATTATTCGCAATTTTCTACAACAAATATTGAAGTACGTACACTGTAACATACATAAAATAAATATTGTGGAAACTAAATAAGATACAAGAGAGAAATAAACACACACACATCTAAATAGTTGTTTTTGGACAATGTCCCCAGAAAAACCCAACTCGGGAAAACTGATGCAACAACTGAGGGTTTTATTATGTGGTAGTTTCTGAGCACAAATCGTTAGATACCCAAACTGGCTATCCGATACCTAGAAAAACTAGCAAAGAGTTAGTGAGAAAAATATGATGCTGATTTAGGAGATCCGACATTGATCAAGAACTAGTTGGCTAGCCCCACACTGCCTTTGCACAGCTTCTGCATCAATCCTACACATCTCTGCATCACACTTGTTGGTCTCTGCATCACCTCCTCTTTTGATCTCCTTTCAGAGGGATTTCAAAATTCATTTGTCTGGAAATTCGTCATTTTGCATCCAATGGTGTGAACGACACTCAAATCTGAGTTCATATGCAGAAGATAGAGAAAGTCAAAGTTCAAGTTTGACTTGTTTATGTGGCAGGATTGGATGACATGGAAAGGGTCCCAACGAATGGGGAAGTACCAAGTGGCAGGTTTCCATTGGGTCCCACATATCACATATCGGAAAAAAAGAGGTACAAGTTAAGAATTGCCCCTCGCAAATCACACCAAGCACCCTGTTGTTATGTTGTTACCACCGGTAAAGTTCTGATTGCGATAAGACTATTGGATGCGATACTTTTATGTGTTATATTTTAACATCCCGGCGGGTCCGTCATATCGCATTGGTTATGTACTCATAGCCGGTTTTTTATTACGATAAGACCCAGACGCAATAATTTTATATATCATAGTTTAATATCCTTGGTCTGCAACACCACAATTGTAGTGTTCCCATGTTAACAAGACCTTTTGTCGTTGAACTTCGTCGATTGCGTTGAGCAGGAGGTTCTGGATGCGAGATTATATATGTTACAGTTAATTATCCCCAACGGGTCCGCAATACTGCAATCGCAACATTTTTCTGTGTTGGGAGCCACCAGAACTTGTCGATTGTGATATGGATACGACTGACAGGATATAGCCCTCCGAACGGAAAATTTCTCGCTCCATTAGCAGATTTTGGAGTGGAAATGGGGTTTTTGGTCAGTTTTAGAGAATTTTGTGGAACAAATAGTGGAAGAACTAGGAGAAGTCATAAATTCTTCATTTCTTATCCAAATTGGATGCAAAAAAAGGCTAGATAGCCATTTTTTAGTATTCTGAACTCATGGAGACATGTTTTAGAGGCATTTGATCATTATAAACACACTTTTGTTGTAATTTGAGCATAATAGAGAAGACCAAGTCATTGGAAGTTGGACCAAGGAGACGTAGCCCAAGAGGGTGAACACCTTTATCATGTGCTTGTTGTGTGTTATATTTTGATGTTCTTTGTTGTTGTTCAACATATATTTTTATGTTAAATTGTTTTACAACATTTGCTTAAGAAAATCTCATGGGAATCACTTAATTAAGCTAAAGTATTGAATCCGTAAGCACTCGATAAGAAAATGATAAGAATCTTGGGTTTGATCTGAATGGGGAATTAGCACAGCATTACTAATTTGCTCCATTTCAGATCAATTTGGTATCAGAGCCCTGGATTTTTCTTACTAGATTTGCTTTGTGAAAGAAGGATATAATTGTTTGCAAGTTTATGTCATGCTTACAAGGTTAAAACGCGAAAGAGGAGAAGGAAAGTTGGTTGAAAGCCCTATAGTTAGCTCAAGGGGAAGAAGAGAAAGGTTGCCAAAGTCTTCTACAACAGTACATCCTCAAGTTGCAAAAGTTGCAGTTGAGTCTCCAAAGATCATGTTTCATGAAGGAGAACCTATCATGACAAAAGATGAGAAGACCTTCAGAAAGGATTTCTTTGATATGAAAGAGATGGTTAAGGTCCTATATGAAGAGAGGAACAATAGGTTGCAAGGAGAAAGTTCCAAGCCTCCCAATGGAGAAGGCTCTTTAGGAGGAGGTAATGGAAAAGAAGATAAAGGAAAAGGAGGTAATGGGAATGGAGGCAAACCTCCACCATCTCCACCATCTTCTTCATCTTCTTCTTCGAAAGAATCTTCACCCCCTTCCACTAATACCACCTCTACTCATACTCATCATCATTATTTGAAAGGAACTGGTAAATCACCTTTTCTAAAGCTTAATGTTAAATTTGTGTTACCTATGTACAATGGTGAAGTGAATGCAGAGAAGTTGGATAACTGGATTTGTTAGTTTGAGGTGTGTTAGCGCTTGAATATAGCCTCAGGCTGAAAAGGACAAAATCCAAGGCAACACCAAACCACTTAGCCTCGTAGCTAGCCCTACGGGGCAGGAGAGGGCTCTCTTCGGGTCTATCTCGGCAAAAGGTCTTCACAGGGCGGAGATGACCAATAAAGAACACTGATTTTAGGCTAGTAAACTGATTGAGAAGGTTTGATTTCAGATTTTTAGGGTTTTGGTGGAAAACAGGGGGAGAGCAATTTTGGGTGCGGGGATGAGACACAGCTTTTGCAGAGGTCTTTTTGGGGCAAGGTAGGAGATTGTCTTGATGCCTTTGATTTAAGTGAATGGATAGGAATGACCGGTGAGGAGCTAAAGAGAGCAAGAAACCATCGAGAGTTCTCTTTAGACAGAGGAAAACATAGATATTAAGCAAACTTAAAGGCAGAGCATACAAATTATGAATTCTACCTTAACACTTCATTTACTTAATGTGCAGAAAAGAGAAATAGGAAATTGATACACATAAAAAATCTTACAAGTACATGAGAGAAGCACACCATCAACACAAATAACCACAGGAATCCCAAATAGTGCTACAAAACCCTGGTCTTTCCTTTGCCAAAATTGCAGAGATACAAAGTGTAATACAATAGAAGCTTATCCCTCAAGAGTCCAACCTCTCCAACCTCTGAAAATGACTAAGAAAATACATAATATAGGAAAGTCAACCCATTCCATTGCCTCTAGGGGTCGAGCTCATCATCCTAGGAGCTGTTTCAACCAATTCTAAACAAAGCACTATAATCTAGGCAGTCAAAACAACTTGCCTCTATAAGCTAGGAAACCAATTCATTCATTAAATGTTTGCTATTTCATGAATGAATCTTCTAGAATAGGTAAATAAGTGTCATGTCAACATGAAAATACATTAATTACATCAAAGAGGGTGAAAAATCCCATCACAAGTCAAAATTGGTCAAAGCTGGGCGAATTCCTGAGCTGTAGATGAAAAATTGAGAAAATGTGCTGATGCGTAGCGCCCCAATCCTGAACGCGTAGCGCGCCTTTGTGCCAACTTTTGAGGCACTTCTCGGCATCCAAATGAGGCAAAAGTAGGCTTGTTAGAAAGGTCTGGATGTCTACTTTCCAACCTAAGTGGAATTTCTAAATTTGGTGGTCATTTTCCCCTCCAAAATTGCAATCTCCCAAGACTGCTTCCTGTGTGTCCAAAAAGTGGCAGAAAGTCATTTTTTGCATGTTTTTTGACCTTCTGAGGGCTCAAAACCTGATGAAATGTCTTGTCCATTGCTGATCAAGTGTAATTTGTCATGAAAAATCCAAAAATGCTGAGTTTTTGAGAAATGGACTTGCCCATCTTCAGGGTAGCGCGTGGCGCGCTACGCGTTGAGGGCAAAAACCTGTGTTTGGCAAAAAAATTTCAAAATTGACCAAAATTGCTCCAAATTTTTTGAAATTTGAGCTGGGGGTGTCTCATCAAGTACCATTCTCCTTCAAATAGGCTTTGACCAAAATTTGGAGTGGATCGGGCCTTTTTCTCCGTTTTAGTGCTTTGCTCAACCTCCTTGGATCTGGCGATTGTATTTTTGACATTTCTCTAAAACCATGACACATGTGTAAAAAGTGAAGGAGGTTTTCCTTCTTTGGCATGTTGTGGACGGAAACCTCTTTCAGTTTTCCAAAATTCATCTTTGATTGCTCTGAAACACCTTTTGAGTGAAACTTATCCCGATGTGTGAAACAAGGAATTTTGTCGAAATGAAGCGAAATGAAGGGGATAAGAGGCTTCTAAATTCTTGGGGAAATTTTTGGAAGTAGGGAGGGATGTTAGGAAGCAGGGGAAAGTGGAATCGTGGAGATCGAGTTAGGGGAAGGGGTCCAAAAGGGAAAAACACAGGCCCAACCTAGAAAATTGCCAGGTTGTAGCAAGAAACTAGGGTTTGTGGAAAAATGAGGAATTTGGGGGATCTCAGTGATGGGAAGTGTTCGATAAGGTACATGAAAGATAGGGGAAGGTGTATGAACATCTGGATACAAATTTTTCTAGTGATTTTACCATCCAAGAGAAATTAGCTTCAAAACCCTAGGAGAGGGAAATGACCTTGCCTAGGTGCAACTGAAGCATGAACAAGGTGTAAAATGACTCATTTAGACACTGACATGATAATGAAAACCCTATGAATGATGATAGACTCAGCAGAATGATGACATGGACCGACATTTGGACACCTTTAGAAGGAGTGAAAGCAAACCCTAGACCTAATGCCTAGTGACCAAATTTTGGTTGAAAACTCTTTGAAATGACAAAATTTGACCTGGACACTCTGAGACCACTTTGTAAGAGCATATTTGATCACTGGAGGAAGGCTAGAAAGGCTGACACTAACAATGTGTATTGTATAATTTATAACCTTCAAGAGGATGATATCAAAATTCAGTTGGCTTCATTGAGAATGGAGGGTGCAACACTTGTATGGTGGGAATCAAGGACTCAAGATGAGATCAAAAAACATGGTAAGATCCCTATTTCTTGGAATGATTTCATTGCTGCTATAAAAATATAGTTCTACCCTTTAGCTCATATGAAAAAAGCTATCATCAGTTGGAAAAATTTCAGACAATTAAAAGGTCAAAAAGTGCAAGAGTATACTCAAGATTTTAGGAAAAGAGATCTTATGCTAGGAGTAGACTTACAATCACAAGATACTTTGCTGAAATACATAAGAGGATTTCACAACTATCTTTGACATACCATTCTTACGTTTAGTCCCACGAATCTTGATGAGGTCTTTGTTCAAGCTACACACCTTGAAGCAAGAGGAAAAAATGTATAAGAAGGTAAGAAGAAGCCATTTCAGAGTGGTGAAAAAGGGAAGAAATTTAAAGGAAAGCAGAAGAAAAATTCTTATGTTAAGAAATAAGGGGAGAAACCCGTGTGCAAGAATTGTTCCAAGGAGGGTCATGATGAAGCACATTACTAGAAGCTTCATCCATAATTAAGACCAAAGGAAAAAAATAAAGGGAAACAGTGGGAAAACATTGTTGCACAACAAGACTTGGGTTCTGATTAAGGAGTTGAAACCAAGATTGCAGCCACAGTCACTAAGGGAAAAGTCGTGGCAAAAGCAAGCAAAGAGGAAGTTGTGGCAAGCACCAACGCAACAAATAACTCATATAATGCTTCAAATGAGGAAAACAGAATTGAGTTGTTCCATATCAAAGTTATTTCCAAACACACCAATATTGATACAATGTTTGACAGTGGATCTCAGGCAAATTTAATTTCTTAGGATTTGGTCAAGAAATTGAATCTGGAAACTGTGCCTAATCATAAACTGTATCTGTTGGGTTGGATAACCAAGGATGGCAATTTGCAAGTCACACAGAAATGCGTTTTCAGGTTTGCAATCATTGCCAATTTCATTGATGAAGTTGAATTAGATGTTGTGCCATTGGAAATTTCCGGGATTGTGTTGGGAAGCCCGTATCTGTATGACAGGAAAGCCATTTTCCATAGGTTTGAGAAAAAATATCATTTGTTCAAAGATGGCGTGGAGTATATTATGACAACCCATCACAAAAAGCTTAGTATGTCTTTAGCAAGCAAAGGGGAAATGAATTGACTGATCAATTCTAGCAAGAGTCTTGTGCTCCTTATGATCAAGCAGAAGAATGACTCAGAGAAGGAATCCTTTGCAAACTGTGACATGACATGAAAAGTTGAATTGGTTGATGTGGTCAATCAATATGGAGACATGTTTCAAGAACCAAAAGGAACGGCACAAAAAAGAGGAATTCAACACGAAATTCAGCTACAGTAGGACTATCCACTCCCAAACATCAGTATGTATCGAATGTCAATTCTGGAAAGTTTAGAAATTAAGAAACAAGTCCAAGAATTGTTGGATAAAGGTGTAATTCATCCCTTGACTTCGCCATGTGGTTCACCAATTGTATTGGTACCAAAAAAAGATGGAACCTGGGGCATGTGTGTAGATTATTTAGCTTTGAATAATATTACAATAAAGAATCGATACCCACTACCCATAATGCTAGATCAGTTGAAAAATGCAAAAATATTTCACTAAATTAGACTTGAGAAGTGGATATCATCAAGTAAGAATAGCTGAGGAGGATATTTGGAAGACTGTTTTTAAAACCAAACAAGGATTGTTTGAGTGGTTGGTTATGTGTTAGGGTCACACCCTAACCTCCTTATTTATGTAATAGGATCGAGTCATAGTTATAGTTAAGTAAAGAGTCAATAAAGCCCATATTAGTAATTGTAAGTGGTTAACCTGCATTTAAAGAAGGGACCACATTTAGTTACAAATGGGCCATGGTATTAGATAGATGGTATTAATAAGAACCATGGTATTGCCCCATGGTATTGCATATATGAATGCTATATAAAGGATAGAGACTCCCCTCGAGGAGCATGGTGTCTTATTTTGTATTGAGCTCAGCTCTATTGGAGGTTGCCCCCTCGAAGAGGCAAGTGAACATTGCTTTCTGAATAATAAAATACTTGCTGTTATTTCTCATTGTTCTATGTTCTGGGTATATTTCTTCGCATATTTGGTATTATGGTATCGTCTTGCAAGTTAATAGCATAACAAGTGGTATCAAAGCTCTTTCCAGGGCCGGTGGGATCTCCAAATTTTAGCAAAAAAAAAATTGGCTAGAGACGTGTTTCGGCGTCTTTAAACCACAGGATCTGTCATTGAGCGCATAAACCTGCAGATTTGGGGAGGCATGCACACAGGAAATACAAGAGGTGGTCACGCTTGTTGGACTCCCTTGTAACCCCTATGGGTACTCCTTCGAGTAGTAGTGCATTAGACAAAACTGCGCATAGACTATCTTCCAAGTACCCTCTAGGTATATCGAAAGCCCCCTAGCTCCCTTGAAACCTCGCCATAGATAAACCGTCGGTCGTCTTGCTGCTATAGTACACCGAGAACACCAGTAGGAGAGATTACGCGCGCATACGATAAGGTAGTCGGGTTGTACGGCTAAGGGTATGGTTGATCCTCCTTGGTTAGTGCCCTGAAAAATTGGGCCGAGTACTATTGTCAGACCCTTATGTATATTGCGATCTGTAGCATCTGACACTCCTGGAGACCATAGTTCCCTTCTTTATCTCTGGATCACGCATAATCTTTGCCAGATCAGATCTCGCAAGTAGGGTGTTGTCGCAGCAGTAGTAATCATTTCGCTGTACAAATCTATCAAGATCAACCATTCAGATCTATTAGATCCATCAGATCCGTAGTTCCGCAGTTCAGATATATCAGATCAGCCATTCAGATCTCTCAGATCCATCAGATCCGCCATCTAGATCTGAGTAGTGGTGTGGGTTCCTATACCTGGGCGTGATTTTCGCAAGACTTTTGGAAGCATTGACATTTCTGGGATTCGGCTACTATAGTATTCCTAAGCAAGGAGTAAAACTTCGTTCAGAGAAAAAAAAAAAGGCTGAGATCCCCTCAAGGTGCTTATTGGTGACTTAGCCATCAGGACGACGAGCTGAGCAAGGTGGTACCATTCAATTGTTAGTGCCAAAAAATTCGGGCGGTCCCAAATTTCGAGTACATCAGATCGGTGCATGGTACAAACTAGAGCTCAAGCTATGGTGAATGAGAGATCGAAAAACTTGAATCAACATTGAATGAGGTACTAGCGTCGCTGAAGAACATAAATGAAACACTCTCAAGGGGCAATATAGAGGAACGCGCGGAGAATGAAAACAGAGTGGGTGAGTCTAGCCAGTCTCTTCACCTCTTTGGCACCCACCAACAATGCCATCCGCAACCACCCAAGATGGACATGTATAAATTTGATGGCTCTCACTCGACCGCATGGATAGCACAAATGGAGCAATATTTCACTCTAAATTACATCCTGAATAATGTGACTCAACTTAGTGTGGGTATCATGTACTTGGACAATGAAAGATAGCAATGGTGGCAATGGCATCAACATTGCTATGGAAGGCCCTTAACTTGAGAGACATTAAAAAAAGCTCTTATGGATCACTTTGACCATGAATCTGACTTTTTGGGTCATCTCACTAAGCTCCGACAGACAGGAACAATGAAAGAATATATTACAGCCTTTGAAGCCTTCGCTTTCCACACTAGTGGTCTACACACATAATTTTTTGTCAGTGGTCTCAAAGAAGCCATACAAGCCCATGTCCAACTGCACCACCCTAGCTCTTGGTTGCATGCTTGCAGGATAGCTCGTGAAGTCGAATGTGCATTAGTGGCCCAGTCCAATCGCCCAAATTTCATCGCCAAGGGTCACCCCCACAGGCTCAAAGCACTACCCAAACACTCAAGGTTCAAAAGGTGTCACCAGCAGAAATGGCGGAAAGAAGAAAGCAAGGATTATGTTACTACTATGATGAGAAATACTCCCCCGGGCATAAATGCAAGGAGCCCAAATTCTTTCAAATTGATGCTACTGATCACAGTTCATCGGAGGAAGCCCCACCACTTGAGGAACCAGAGGAGGAAGAAGAGGACAACCAACAGGACAATGTACCTGAAGAACCAGTTATCTCGTTGCATGCTTTGGTAGGGATTTCTTCACCTCAAACTCTCAAAATCAGAGGTTTTATTAAGCATCTCCCAATAGTATTCTTGATTGATAGTGGAAGTACACATAATTTTATCCATCAAAGAGTCGCGGAAGCAATGCATTGTTTTGTCCGAGCAGTTTCTAACTTCCAGGTCCAAATTGTTGATGGGGGAACAATGAAATGTGAAGGCCGCTGTGAAAATGTGAAACTTCAAATGGGGGATTATCAGTTAAAGACCCACATGTTCACCATACACATGGGAGGGTGTAACATTGTCCTCAGTGCTAAATGGCTTCGCACACTTGGCCCAATCACAATCAATTTCCAAGAGTTATATATGAGATTTAAGCAGAACAACCACACACATACCCTCCGCGGACTTCAGGCGGGAGCTCCCTCTATCATCAGCTCCCATCGGATGGAAAAATTGTTAAAAAAGGGCTGCCATGGAGTTATAGCTCAATTTAATGCCATCCAGGCCTTCGAATCCCATTCTCTTCATATTCATCCTGAGATGCAACAAATCTTAAACAACCATATGCCAGTCTTTGACAAGCCTCATGAGCTTCCACCCTCAAGAGGGGAAGATGATCATAGCATTACTTTGGTCCTAGGGGCCTAACCACCAATTGTGCGCCCATATAGATATCTATTCCCCCAAAAGAATGAAATAGAAAAAATAATCAAGGAACTCTTGGAAGCAGGCATCATTTGTCCCAGCATTAGTCCTTATTCATCGCCGGTGGGCATGATGCTCAAGAAAGATGGGGAATGGCGTATGTGTCCAGACTTCATGGCCCTTAATAAGTTGACAGTCAAAGATAAATTTCTCATCCCAATTGTCGATGATTTGTTGGATGAACTAAATGGGGCTCAATTCTTTACTAAGCTCAACCTTCGCTCAGGCTACCACCAAATTCGCATGAAAGAAGTAGACATTCCAAAGACTGCTTTCTGAACTCATGAAGGCCATTATGAGTTCCTAGTCATGCCATTCAGTCTTTGTAATGAGCCATCCACTTTTCAGAGTCTTATGAACCACCTGCTCAAACCATATCTCAGAAAATTTGTCCTTGTTTTCTTTGATGACATCCTCATCTACAGTCACACCTGGGCCACACATCTTCAACATGTAGATCTGCTCTCGCAACTGCTCCGCAAGCATAAATTATTTGTCAAGATGTCCAAGTGTTCTTTTGGAATGGAAGAAGTTTAGTGTTTGGGCCACATTGTGGGGCATGAAGGTGTCAGGGTGGACCCCAAAAAATTCCAGGTAATGCAAGATTTGGCTCAACCTAAAACCTTAAAGAGCCTCAGAGGATTTTTGGGTCTCACAGGCTACTATCACAAATTTTTCCTCAATTATGGTCGCATTGCTAGGCCCCTCACTCAAATCCTCAAGAAAAATTCATTCCTCTAGAATGATGAAGCACAACAGGCCTTTACAGCTCTCAAACATGCCATGTGTTCCACTCCAGTCTTAGCACTCCCTGACTTCACCAAATGTTTTGTGATTGAATGTGATGCTTCAGGTACAGGTATTGGTTCGGTCTTAATGCAGGAAGGTCGACCCTTGGCCCTCATGAACCAACGACTAAGTGGGAAGAGTATGGGACAATCTACCTATGAGAAGGATATGATGGCCATCTTACATGCAGTAGATACCTGGCGACCATACTTATTGGGGTGACGTTTCCAAATCCGCACAAACCATCAAAGCCTTAAATATTTTTTGGAGAAACGCCTATCCTCACCACAAAAAAATAAATGGCTAGCCAAAATGCTGGGATATGATTATGAGATAATTTACAAGAAAGGGCACGAAAATATTGTAGCAGATGCGCTATCCTGCCAATTTGAGGAGGAAAGTACCCTGCTCGCAATTTCCCTTCCCCTTCCAGAATGGATTGAAGAGGCTTGCAAGGAATGGTTTTCACATCCCTGGCTCTCCCAACTCATTAATCAATTGTAGGTGGATCCAAATTCCATAGCGGGCTACTCGAGGCAAGATGAGATTCTTCGCTACAAGGATAGAGTTGTAATATCACCAACATCCACCCTCAAAAGCTACATTTTAGCGGAGTTGCACTCATCTCCCACTACAGGACATTCAGGCTTTCAAAAGACGTATGCTCGCACTCGAAGATCATTTCTTTGGACAGGCATGAAAAAGTAAATTCTTGCTTTTGTAGCTGAATGCAACATTTTTCAGCTCCATAAAGGAGAAATAGACAAATCCCCAGGCACATTACAACCATTGCCCATCCCGACCTCAATATGGACAGAGGTTTCTATGGATTTCATTACGGGTCTCCCAAAGTCAGGAAACAAGTCAGTCATCATGGTGGTTGTGGACAGAATTTCTAAGTATGCTCATTTTTGCGCCCTACCCCACCCTTTTACACCGACTTTGGTCGCTCAATCTTTCATGGATTAGATCTTCAAATTGCATGGCATGCCCACTTCCATTGTGTCTGATCGTGACCTAGTATTCACCAGTAAATTTTGGTAGGAACTCTTCCGCTACAAGGTACCCAACTACAACTCAGTACTTCCTATCATCCACAAACTGATGGTCAAACTGAAGTAGTCAACAAATGTCTGGAAACCTGCCTTAGGTGTTTCACTTCAGAAAAGCAACATCTCTGGGTACAGTGGTTACCTCTAGCTGAATGGTGGTATAACACCAACTATCATCCCACCACCAAAATGACTCCGTATGAAGCAATTTATGGTCAAATCCCTCCTCCCCCTACTTTTTATATCAAGGGATGCTTGAAGGTACAAGCAGTGGATAAACTCCTACAGAACCACACAACCATGCTGGCCCACCTTAGAGAGAATCTCCATCAAGCTCAAAACTACATGAAGCAACAGGTAGATCAACATCGCTCAGAACGCCAATTTCAAGAAGGGGATCAAGTATTTTTGAGGCTGCAACCATATAAGCAAACATCACTCAAAGACAACGTTGTTAGAAACTATCTCCAAAATTCTACAGACTGTATCAAGTACTTTAGCGCATTGGAGAAGTTGCCTACAAGCTAGCTTTGCCACCCACTGCAAAAATCCATCCACTTTTCCATGTCTCATGCCTCAAGAAAGTGATTGGGAACAATTGCAGAATTCAAACCAGTCTACCTGAACTAGATGAAGAAGGGTCAATCTGGCTCCAACCTGAACAGGTTCTTGACACACGAGAATGGCACCTGCGTGGCCGCATGATCAAGGAAGTCCTCGTCAAGTGGAAAGACACCTCTCCAAAAGATGAAACCTGGGAACTAGCCACTATTCTTCAACAGTTTCCGCAGCTTCAACCTTGAAGACAAGGCTATTCTTATGGGGGAGGGCATGTTAGGGTCCCACCCTAACCCCCTTATTTATGTAATAGGATCGATTCATAGTTATAGTTAAGTAAAGAGTCAATAAAGCCCATATTAATAAGTGTAAGTGGTTAACCCACATTTAATGAAGGGACCATAGTTAGTTGCAAATGGGCCATGGTATTAGATAGATGGTATTAATAAGAACCATGGTATCGCCCCATGGTATTGCATGTATGAATGCTATATAAAGGATAGAGACTCCCCTAGAGGAGCATGGTGTCTTATTTTGTATTGAGCTCAGCTCTATTGGAGGTTGCCCCTCAAAGAGGCAAGTGAACATTGCTTTCTGAATAATAAAATACTTCCTGTTATTTCTCATTGTTCTATGTTCTGGGTATATTTCTTCGCATATTTGGTATTCTGGTATCATCTTGCAGGTTAATAGCATAACATTATGCCTTTCGGTCTTTGCAATGCTCCAACTACATTCATGAGAGTTATGAATGATGTTTTAAGATCATTTCTTGATGAGTTTGTAATTGTCTATTTACATGATATTTTGATATTCAACAAATAATGAGAAGAGCATGTCAAACATCTAAGGGAATTTTTGGATATCATGAGAAAAGAACAGTTATTTCTGAATATGTCTAAATGTGAATTCAGGAAAACTTCTTTAGTGTATTTGGGTCACATAGTTTGCGGAGGTGAGCTGAAGATTGACCCCTCTAAAGTTTTAGTCATTATGAATTGGCCAATACCCAAATTAGTCACATAAGTAAGGAATTTTATGGGAGCAACACAGTACTAGAGGAATTTTATTGCTAATGTATCCTCCATAGCAACTCCACTACATGCTTTGACCAGAGTGAAGGTTGTCTTCCCGTGGGGAGGCAAACAACAAAAAGCATTTGATGCTTTGAAACAAAAGATCAGTTCAACCCCAATTTTAGCATTGTCGGACTTGAAACAACCCTTTGAAATCCAAACAGATGCAAGTGACTATGCCATGGGTGTAGTTATTTTACAGCATGGTAAGCCCATTTCATTTCATTCTAATATTTTTAATGGCGGTGTTATTAATTATCCTACATTTGATAAAGAGCTTTATGCATTGGTACAAAGTGTGAAGAAATGGAAGCATTACTTTATGGGAAAAGAAACCATTATTCACACTGATCATCAGCCTCTGTAATATCTGCAATCTCAAACTAAATTGCAATAGTCAAAGCACTTTCATTGGATGGGATTTTTACAACAATTCCACTTGGTAATCAGGTACAAGAAAAGAAATTATAACAAAGTTATTGATATGATTTCTAGACCAGTTATTAATGTAGCCATTCTACTCAAGAATCATTCTGTTATGCCTGAAAGTTATGTTGAACAATACGCACAGGATGTTGACTTTCAAGAGGTATATTTAAACTTGAGCCAAGGCCACAAATTTGAGGAATTAGACTACCATGTACATGATAATCTGTTGTATCATTTGGGAAAAATTTGTGTTCCATAGGAAGAGATAGTAAATGTCATAATGGAAGTGCACACTTCTCTTATTGCTAGACATTTTGGTGTAAGTAAAACAGTGGCAAATCTTTAGAGGTATTTTTATTGGTCACGTATGCTTGAAAGTGTGTCACGTTTTATCAGAGGTTGTTCATTGTGTGCAGTCAGTAAGCCTAGTAATAGGAAATTAGGATTGTACACACCACTTCTAGTGCCTTCACGACCATGGGAAAGTGTTTCTATGGATTTTGTAGGAGGTCTTCCTTTATCAAGGAAAATCATGATTATTTGTATGTAGTTGTGGATAGGTTCAGCAAGATGTGCATATTAATGCCTTGTAAAAAGAAAATTACAGCTGAACAAATAGCTCAACTTTTCTTTCAAAATGTATGGGTTCATTTTGGATTGCCTACTTCTATTGTAAGTGATCGTGATTCTCGATTTGTTGGGAATTTTTGGTCAAGTTTATGGAACTTGATGGACACCAAGTTGAAGAAAAGTACAACCTTTCATCCACAAACAGATGGTCAAACTGAAGTGGTTAACATGACAGTTATTCATTTTCTAAGAGGATATTGCAACAAACATCCTAAGTTTTGGGATGAACAATTGCATTATATTCAACATGCTTACAACTGAGCAAAACACTCTTCTACTCTAACTTTTCCTTTTGAAGCATGTCTTGGTTATTTTCCTAAATCGCCTTTGGATTTCATCTTTGAGAAAGATGTAGTTGTATATGGACATAGTGACATAGATAGAGAAAAGAAATTCATTGAGAAAATTTAGTTGATTCACCAAATAGTTCAAGAACAACTAGAAAAGAGTCAAGGCAAGTATAAGGCAAGGCATGATAAGCATCGTGTGGATCATCAATTTCAAGTAGGTGATGAAGTTTGGCTATACATTAGCAAGGAAAGGCTTCAAGGTGAAGGTAAAAAGTTGAAACCAATTTGTTATGGTCCATTTAAAATTCTGGAAAAGATTGGTAATAATGCTTTCAAGCTTGATTTGCCTTCATATATGCAAATCTATTCCATTGTTAATGTTGAAAATTTGAGATTGTATGAACCTCCTTTGATTGAAGATCAAGGAGAGAATGTTCAAATTCCATCTATTGAAGACTTTTCTCTAGAATTCCTTGATGTGCTTCAACAAGACACTATACTTGACAGAAGGACAAGGACAACTAAAAGGGGAAGTATTGATTATCTTTGGGTGGGTCTCAAAGGTACACATCCATCAAAGGCCAAATGGATTGAAGTGGGGAAGGTGAGGGAATAGTACCCTCATCTGTTCAATAACTGAATATAAATCTTTTGGGGTCCAAAAGGCTTCCAGTGGGGAGGAGTGATCAGGTGCTCAAAATTATGCTCAAAAATCAAAGTGTCAGAATCTTGTCAAACTCAGCTTTAGATTGAATCATTCTAAATGCAATGGTGTGAACAACACTCAAATATGAGTTCGTATGCAGAAGATAAAGCAAGTCAAAGTTCAAGTTTGACTTGTCTATGTAGCAGGATTGGATGACATGGAAAGGGTCCCAACGAATGGGGAAGCGCATAGTGGCAGGTTGCCACTGGGTCCCGCATATTGTATATCGGGAAAAAAAGAGGAACATGTTAAGAATTGGCCCCTGTAAATCGCACCAAACACCCTATTGTTATGTTGTTACCATCGGTAAAGTTCTAATTGCGATAAAACTGTCAGATGGGATGCTTTTATGTGTTATAGTTTAACGTCCTGGCAGGTCCGTCATATCGTACTAGTTATGTACCCACAGCCGATTTCTGATTGCGATAAGACCCGAACACAAGAATTTTATATATCACAGTTTAATAACCTGGTGGGTCCATAATACCGCAATCATAATGTTCCCATGTTAACAAGACCTTCAGCCATTGAACTTCGTTGATTGCGATGAGTGGGAGGTTCCAGATGTGGGATTATATATGTTGCAATTAATTATCCCTAGAGGGTCGGCAATACCATAATTGCAACATTTTGTTGTGTTGGGAGCCCACAAATTTTTCCAATTGCGATTTGGATATGGTCAACTGCATATAGCCCGCTGAACAACGAATTTCTCGCTCCATTAGCAGATTTTGGAGCAAAAATGGGGTTTTTGGTTGGTTTTAGAGTATTTTGTGGAACAAATAGTGTAAGAACTGGGAGAATTCATAACTTCTTCAGTTCTTATCCAAATTGGATGAAAAAAGAGGCTAGATAGCCATTTTTTAGTATTTTGAACTCATGGAGACAGGTTTTAGAGGCATTTGAGCATTGTAAACACACTTTTGTTGTAATTTGAGCATAATAGAGAGGCCCAAGCCATTGGAAGCTGGACCAAGGAGACGTAGCCCAGGAGGGGTGAAATCCTTTATCATGTTCTTGTTGTGTGTTATATTTTGATGTTCTTTTTTGTTGCTTTGTTGTTGTTCAACGTATATTTTTATGTTAAATTGTTTTATAACATTTACAAAAGAAACTCTCATGGGAATCAGTTAATTAAGCAAAAGTATTGAATCCTTAAGCACTTGATAAACAAATGATAAGCGTATTGGGTTTTATTCTGAATGGGGAATTAACACAATTACTAATCTGCTCCATTTCAAATGAACTACAGACTTATGTTTCTTGCTCATCCAACATATCATGGTAGATCCAAGGCTAAAACAACATCCAAAAGTTCTCTTCTTGTCAACAACATTTCCTTCCCAATCAACATTGGTATATCCTTGTAGTTGAACATCTCTGACAAAATATCTCAGACCAAGGGTGATCATCCCATGCAAATATCTCAAAATGTGTTTGGTAGCAACCCAATGTGCATGGAGAGGCTTATTCATGAATTGAATCAATATTTTCACTGCATAACATATGTTTGGATGAGTTTTAACTAAGAGCATAAAAGCCTCAATCAACTTTCTATACGCTAATGGATTTGCCAAATCAAATCCTACAACTTCTCCATATAGATTTTTGAAACTCATTTCCATCAGTGTGGCTAAGGACTTGCATTTTGTCATTGCAAATCTCTCCAATAGCTTCACAAAATATTTTCCTTGTGAAAATAAGATCTCACTGGGCCTTTTCCACACCTCGAGGCCTAGGAGGTAGTGCATGAGTCCAAGGTCCATCTCAAATTTAGAGGCTAGCTCCCTATCGCATTTGATCATTAGGGGCTTGCTACCCGCCAAAAATTGATCATCAACATATAGAACCAAAATCAATGACATACCTTGGACTGCCTTGAAGTAGAGGTTGGGATCTATGTTGCTTCTTATGAATCCTATCTTCATTATGTAACTATAGATGCAGGTGTACCATGATCTGGGGCTTTCTTCAAACCGTGCAATTCCTTCTTAAACTTACAAACATGTGTTTTTGATCCTCTACTTCAAATCCCTGTGGTTAATCAACATACACTTTTTCTTGTAACATGCCATGAAGTAATGTTGACTTCATGTCAATCTAATGAAGTTTACATCCTTGACTTGTAGCAAGGACAACTATCGAATGAATTATGGTGTATTGAGCCATAGGAGAAAATATATCATCATAATCTTCTCCCTCTTTTTGGGATAATCCTTGGGCCATGAAGCTTGTCTTATATTTATCAATGCTTTCATTGAATCCATGCTTGATCTTAAATAATCATTTTGAAGTCACCATATATTTTCCCTTTGCTCTTGGTACAACATCCCATACGCCATTCTTCATAATTGATTCATATTCTTTGGCCATAACATCCTTCCAAACTTGTTCTTTCATGACTTCTTCAAAGGTGTGAGGCTCAACTTGAATCATATTGCTCATAACTACAACATATCCCTAGTACTTTCATGGCTTCTTTCTTTCTCTAAATGATATTCTAGTGGGAATGTATCTCTAAACATCCTATAATGTATCACGAAGCCAAAGTGGCCTCTTCTTGGCAGGAGGATCACATGGAGGAGGATCCAAGGGGTCCATGGGATCCATGGGATCATCAACAATGTCTCTCTCAGATTCAAGCACGGAAGGACCATATAAAATATCCATATCATCATTCTTATTCTCAAGCGAAGGAGGTGGAGGAAGGTCCCTTAATTTCCCAAGGGAAGAATCTTCATTGAAAGTTATATCCCTGCTAATTTGAACCTTCCCTTGACCAGGAATATACATTCTAAATACTTTAGAATCTTCACAATATCTAACAAACATATTTTTTATTTCTATTTCTTCCAACTTGTTCCTTTTGTCCTTCGGCACTTGAAACTATATGGGTCAACCAAATATATGGAGATGACGAACATCGAGCTTGATACTTCTTCGGGAATCTTGTTTTCCAATGCTTGATGAGGTACCTTGATTTGAACATATACAACTACATTAGTAGCTTCTCCCCAAAGAAACTTAGCAAATTTTGATCATGGAGCATGGCATGGGTATCTTCTACAATAGACTCGTTATTTCTTTTAGCCACTCCATTTTTTTCAGGATTATAGGGCACAATCATCTCTTTCTTGATGCATTCCTTCTTGCAAAAATCTATGAATTCATTTGAGATGTACTCTACACCATTGTTAGACCTTATGATCTTAATTTTCTTCCCTATTTGATTTTCGACAAAAGCCTTAAAATTCTTGAACAAATCGAAGATCTCATCCTTATGCTTCAAGTAATATATCCATGCCTTATTTGAGAAATCATCAATGAAGGTAATGTAGTAGAAATGACCACCAAGATAGTGTACGAGCATCATACCACATATGTTGTAATGAATGAGTTGGAGGATGTCATTTGTCTTGTTCATGAGAGAGGGGAATGGTCCCCTTGTCTTCTTTATACTGGCACATATAGGAAATACTCCATCGAGTTGGGCTTGAACTTTGAGAATTCCAAAGACAAATTCTTCATTTTTGGAAGAGAATCATAATGTAGGTGGTCCAATCTTCAGTGCCATAGCTCACTTTAATGATTAGTATCATGGACCAATGCTAGAAGAGTTCTTCTATTGACTCTATAGAGTCCTTCAAATCTAGATCCCAATGTGAATTCATCTCTCATAGGGGATCCCACTGGCCAAGTAAGTACTTTTCCCTTGATGAAGGCAACCCTCATCCCTTTGTCTTCCAAAGCAAATATAGATACCAAATTCTTCGTCAATTTTGACACATACATCACATCATGAAGAGAAATAGGTTCCCTAGATTCCAAATCAAATTTAACATACCCAAAACCTTTAAGAGGATGAGTGGAGTTTTCTCCAAGGATAATTTTCAAACTTGACTTCCTCTCCACCAAATTAGAGAGAACTTCCTTATACCTAGATAAATGATGAGAGGCCCCACTATCTACCAACTAGCTATCCCAGGTATTTGAAGGAGAGGAACTATGATCCAAATTGGATCATTATATTTTTTTTCATCCATCTCGATGCATTTGGAGTGGAAAACGTGGAGGAATTATCTCATGGGATCGTTTTTACCAGCAAGACCTAGTTTGGCGAAACAGAGCCTGAGACCTTCCGGGAGCGTTTTGAGCATCAAATGATGTTTTTTACGGGGTAAAAATCTTCTTCTTGAGTGCAGAACCTTTTCATTCTCTTCTACACATAGAGATATTTCCAACGACACAAGAATTGTGTCAATCAGAGTCTGTATGCAAAAGTTATGCCACTCAGAAGTTTACCTTCCTATTTTCACACCTACAGTTTGGGAGGATTTTGCATCAGCCCCCATTATTCATAGAAAAGGGGCTAGCCATGTGTTTTGAATGTAGAATACTCTAGAAGAGTCTATTTTGTAACTCTAGTTAAGAGTTGATGTAATCAAACTTAACCACTAGTAGGCTATCGAGTTATGTTATAATTGGGCCACTAGGAGGAAGAGGCATTCCATTCTTTTGAGAGAATTTTTTCCCATAGTTGAGAAAAGATAGCCATGACAGATAGGAGGTAGAGCACATAGAGAGGATATGTGTATTGTAGCAATCCATGGGCCACAAACATTACTTCTTTGTATATGCAGCCATATTTTTAGATAGAGAAAGAGAGTGAAGCAACCTCACCTTCCAGTTGGGTGTTCTCCCGAAAGGGTTTCCCCGAGAGCATATCTTGTGTATTATGTGTGTGTGAGATTATTTGGTTGTTCTCTACATTTCTGTTTGATTTACTTTTACATGCATGCACTAATTACAATTAATTTTATAGATCTAGAAATTAAATGAAACTGTAATAGTGTAGAATCTCATATTTTTAATATAATATTATCAAATTTGTTGTGACGAATTGTCCAGTGGAATATCCACGATAGTTTACGGATCAAAATACAAAGTGCATTTGCAACATTACTTGCATACCTAATGTTTCTTGACTTCTTTTGAGGATGGTGGTCTTCTTCATGATCACCTGGAGCATCTCTTCTTCTTCTTTCATCTCTTCCATTATGATCATTCCTTCGATCATCTATTATTATTTGATTATTAAACCTATTATTGTTGCTTCTAGTTTTGTAGCATGGACCATTTTTCTCCTTAGGGAAATATCGAGCACAGTGACCTTTCTTGTGATGATTGTATCATTCAATGTTCCATGTTTCTCTTTAATTCCTTCTTTTCGAATTTCAAGGAGGAGACTTCCTTGAATTTGAGGGACGTCATTTTCCCTTATTTTTCTTGTTATGAGTGATGAATGAAATGGGTTCTCTTTCTTCATGCTTTTTTATCCTGCCTGTAGAAACCATCCTCGATTCTTCTTGAGTGAGATTTCCAACGATCCCATTAAATGATGGGACAAGATTGTTATTGCTTATAGTAGTAATGAAGGTTTCCCAAATAGGAGGGAGACCTCTAAGGGTCAGAATCGCCAATTCCTTTTTGTTATCACTCAGGTTTTCCACAAAGTTGCAAGAAAAGGGAAGGATGTCGAGGTAACCACAGACCAATCTTTTAGATACAGAATCTAGCCAATCTATATCCAGAGAGGGCTCTCTCTTTATGATTTAGCTTTGTTTTTTTAAAGGTATTAGGCTAGTTATGAAGTTCAAGGGTTTTGTTTTGAGTTTGGGTGGTGAGATTCGATAGAACTGAGAGGTAAGAAATAATGGTTCATTCCATTGTGCATGATCGAATCAAAGAAGATGGCTTTCTGGATTTGGTTTCTTAACAGAGGATGGCTTCACAGAGCAAGGTAGTCAAACAGGGAACAAATAGAGACTTGAAACAGATGGAATGGGCTCAAATGGGTGAAGGGTAGTTAAGAATCCTTCAACATATTGAAAGAGGGAAAAATGGATGATTATTGATAAGGAGCAGTTAAGAATTCTTTAGCAAATAATCAACATGAAAAAATCAGGAAACAGGACCAATTAAGATTTCATTGCTTATTCTAATTCTGAAGAAAACACAAAGAAGAATAAAGACTAAATACAAAGTGAAATCAAGCATATTCTAAAATTAACCATTTTATTTATCATTTAGTTTATGAAACACAGATGATATAATAAACAAGAAAAATGTAAAACACAAGATATAAAGTACTTATTAATCTAGTGGTTGATTCAAGAAATCTGTGACAAGTCCTCTGCTTCAATTCTTCATCCAGTAGGCCAAACAACAGTTGATTCCAACATCTCTTTATTCCAAAATTTCAATATTACAGCAGAGTCTAGGAAATACACACACGACCCAAAAAATCTAATGGAGGGGGTATTTATATAACCAAATATGTACAACAAATATCTCATAATAGCTGTGATATAATAACTAGGTTTAACCTAAAATAATTTACAAGTAAAATAGAAACAACTAACTGATGTTCGTGCTGGAGGTAGGCCTTTAGGGTTCGGCTTGCAGCTATCCTCTGCAATAACTCTGCGCCCACTGCCTGCTTTAACTATGCTCTTTAATTCTGACCTACTACTCTTTAATTCTACTCTGACAGTTTTAATTCTGATATGATACACTTTCATGCTGAACTGATACTCTTTAATGTTGAACTGATACACTTTGACTTGTTTTCCTTTTTTCATCGTTGTTCCTCATGTTTCTGGCAAAACAGAACCACTAACGTGTCTTCTCACCACTGTTCTCTGGAAATTTATGTCTTCTGAAGGCCCACTGGTTAGGGTAGCAAATATCCCTGTATATTTTATTTCTTTCTTCTGCAAGCACGAAAGTCCCTCCGTTTGGTTTAAACTATGTTTGAAGAGGAATAAACCGTAAAAATGGCAATTTGGTTGAGGTTGCGAGCTCGTTGTTGGAGCTTTTCTGGTCGGAGAGTTGGAAATGCGACCTCAGTCGATTTTATGCCTGGAGCACAATACGCAGAGAAATACAGCAAAAATGACCTTTTTTACCCTTTTAATTGACAAAATGAAGCTTGGTAGGAATTTTTTATTTTAAAGGATGGATGACATCAGCGAGAGTATAGGCAGATGATGTGGCGAGTGACGAAAGCAGAAGGGCAGATGACGTAAGTAGAAGGGCGATGTCAGTGGAGGATGGTGGTAAGTGGTTTTTCCCACACTACTTTTGGAGCTGGGCAGTTTTGGGCAGAGGGCGAGCGATCACCCCGGATGGACGATGCATGTCTTTGGTACGACAGCAAGACTGTTGGACACCTAATCCTAAATGGGTTAGTGTGGAAGCCGAATAGACCAAAGCAGTCCAAGAGACCTTGGGATGTGAATCCGAACGGTCACATAATGTACTATAAATGTAAATCTCTTGTTAATAAAAAATGAATTTGCATGTTTTATCTTTTATATCTGTCTTGCTGTCCATGTGAGTTTAACATGGTATCAGAGCCATGATGTGTGGCCTGTGTAGTTTTCTCATGGTTTAGCAACTGGTCTGAGCTGCCTTGAATAATGCTGGCCTAGTCTTCATTACCCGACCATTTATTTTAGCTGAGCGCATTAGATCTGCAACTAGGCATTGTATTCCTACCTGCGGCCTATCAGAGTCTGCGCACTGGTATAACAGTGCTGCGATTTACCATTATTCCCTGACATTACCTGTGCCCTCTGTCTGCCATATTCCATTTATAAGACCTGCGCTTGACATTCACCTGACATGGGAACGTTTGTGCCTGACATTCACCTAACAGAGGAACGTTTGCGTTGTTCATCCGAATAAGTTGATTGCTCTCTGGCTGTCCTGACATAAAATCCATAAATGTTTCATAAAAGCGCTGGTCCGACCTGCCAATACGCTGTCCATACTGCCTTATCTGATGACTGTTGTGCCTCCACGCAGGACTGTCCATACTATGATTGTGATTGAAATCATTTCTAATTTTTGAACCCTGCGTGCCCTCCATTGCCGACAAAATATTCTCTTTCCACCGCACAAAGGTTTCACTGGAGGCTTCGCCATATCCAAGAGAAGGTTGAACTTCTGGACCTGTGCTACGATTCTGTTTCAAAACAGCGCTTGGTGTGCTACCTGGAGTTGTTGTGGCGTAGTGAGAGCAGTCGAACGGAGCTGTTGTGGCTGAAGGGTTGTTACCTGGAATGCTACATTTTAAGACTGATATGTGTTGATTGGTTTGTTGAATGCCGCTCTGTTGCTTCCAATGGTGCGTACAAGAACCTTCACATGCATATGAGAACATTCAAGTCCTGGTATGAGAACAGATTATTTCTCAGATTGAAGCATCAAGGACGTTGGAAGGACATAGCCAATGTGTTTCTTCCGTTGTCTGGGTCGAAAACAATACTATTTATTCTGCCTCTTGGGACCATTCAGTGCGGAGTTGGGATGTTGAAACTGGCGTTAATTCATTGACAGTGGGTTTCCAGAAAGCACTGCATTGTCTGAGTATCGGTGGTGAAGGCTCTTCACTAATTGCTGCAGGCGGGGCTGATTCTGTGCTTTGAATATGGGATCCGCGTATGCCAGGGAATTTTACTCCCATTCTTCAACTATCATCGCACAAATCCTGGTATCACAACCGTTTTAAACGCTGCCAATACGTTTTGAAGCTGCTGCCATTACGTTTTGAAGCTGCTGAATTTAAAAGGCGTATTCGTGTTGCGCTCAATGGTCTCAGCGAAATGGTGTGTGCGCCCTGAATAAGTTTTGAACGCTGCTCCGATTAAGGTATATGAATGCTGTTCCATATACGCAGTCCAGAACCTGTTAACATATATACAGTCCAGAAGCTGAGCTCAAAAGTCCATAAGCTGTTCCTGGTACTCGCTCGGAGAATGTCGGTTTATCTAGATTGACAGTCATTGCATGAATATGGCAAGCTGGCTAAACAAAGCAGAAGGAAGTGCGGTTCTCTTTCAAGCTCATTATGACCGTATAATATATGCTATTGTGCCTGAAGATAAGTAACATCTTTTAATGGATCTGGTTATATTTGGATCCAAAACTCTTGTCCCAGAAATATGCCTTTATGGGTTTTAGGCATCAAAATTAGCATTGTATTTGAATTCAATCTTACAAAGAGAGATAATATGAAATGTGAAGCTACATGAGTGATTCTATCAGCGGGGTATAGATCCAATCAGTTTGATAATAGATCTTGTCCATAGTAGGTTTGATCAAGTGGGTGCATCGTGACATGGTGCATGCAAATTGCTTTCGTTGAGACATAGAGGAAAAGGCGTTATGGAAAAGAGGCAAATAAGAGTGAATGTAGCCGAGACAAAGCCTGCCAGTTTTTGATTGTTGAAGCATGGGCCTTTTGCTACACTGCTCTACTTGAAGCTTGCTTTCAGCTTAGCTCTTCCTTTAATCACTAGTTCTTGTTATACAGTTTTAGCCAGCAAGGATATTTGCTATCCTCTCGACAGAACAATAGGTTGTTTATGACATTCAATAGATGAATAATTTTTTGTATGATTGCTGTCGTGTACTTACAATTGTTCAGAAGATTCTGTGCTGGTTGGTTTGTTGGTATTTTGGGTCAGTTTGTACCATACCAGAATGAGTTTGTCACAATTTGGATGCCATTTAGAGGCTGTTTGTGTGGCTGTATATTCTTCTCACTAGCTGATACTGAAGTGTTGATATACGTTGAAGAGTGAATGAGTATTTGAAGGATCCAAGCAAGTTTGCAGTTGCTGCTGCACCAGTTGTGAAATTGTATTTAAAACTCATTATAGTTTCTGTTCCTTGATTCATTTGCTGCACATTTACAAAGGATTTTTCTGTGTCTTTGTACTGTGAGTGGGTGTTACTTTTACTCATTGGGTCATAGTTGTAATCAGTCTTTTAAAGGGGTGTAATTTTGACGATGAAAAATATGCCTCGAATTACTAAAATATTAGAGTTCTTAAGAAATCTGATATATTCCTCTAATCATGAAACATTCCAAATCAGCAAAGGCTCTCTCTCAGAAATTCAGACATGTCTACAATATGCACAAGAGAAAATTGATTTTTTGCAGCTTGAAACACAGCTACAACAAGAAGAATTAAAACGAAGGAGTCATTCTGAACCTGTTCCTGTTCAGAACAATGAAGCAAACTCCCATAAACAGCAAGTCAATATTGTTCAAGTTCATTCAGATCCAGTACCCAATAAAGCAGTAGTTGTATATGCAGATGTAGAAACTCAGTCTGCACTTCCCAAGCCCATCATCAGACCTTGGGAACAGCTTGTCCACAACAAGCACAAAACCGGTCTTGGATATGAGAAGGACTTGTCCTTTCATATTCCAGACTACTCAAAGCCCATTCAGTTTCAGAGTGCTGGATTCATTCATGACAGTTCACTTGCTCCTCATGACAGTTCACCTGCTCCTTATGACAGTTCAGTTTCAGTTGTTCTAGATTCTACTCCTCTTCCACCGCAACAACAACAGATCATGAAATGCCAACACTGTGACCGAGTTGGCCATCTGAAAGATCACTGTTTTGATCTTCAGCCATGTAAGCACTGCCATAAAACCAGTCATTCTTCACACAGATGCTTCAGAAACAAACGTCCTGCAAGAACAAAGATTCATCTTGGATGGATCGCTTCTTGGCAATGGGCATCAACAGCCAAGAAGATATTCCAAACACATGTTAGAACTTGCTCCAGAGTATTGAACAGTCTTGCAGCTGAGTTTCCTCCATCATCTCACCTTGTATCTGACAGGGGGGGAAATGATGGTCATCTACAAGCTTCAAAGTCACATCAAGCGAGCCTGAGCCACAACCTGCCACACCAGTTTCAGAGTTGTAGCCAGCGACAAAGATGCCCCTGAACATGCCTTCAGCTGGCAATCTGGGACACTTCCTCTAGCAGAAGACTTTAGCTTCTTGCCAGTTTCGGAAGCATTCCAGGAACACAATTGAGAACACTTCCTCTAGCAGAAGACTCCAGCTTCTTGCCAGTTTTGGAAGAGTTCCAGGAATTGCATTAAGCATTCCAGAGTTGTTGGTTATCCTTAAACCATCACAGGTTGAGACTTCCCTTTTTTTTTTGTTGAAGTTTTACCTTTTATGCGGGGTGAGACCTCCCTTTTATGGTTGAAGGTTTCCCTCTTTAAAACAATAGGATCACTTCCTCTAGCAGAAAACTTCAGTTTCTTTCCAGTTTTGGAAGAGTTCCGGGAACTGCACTAAGCATTCCAGTGTTGGTGGTCATCCTTAAACCACCGCCCTTTTTAACAACATTTCATAGAGCACATTCAGCCTAGTGTTGCCATGCATTTTTTGCACATTTTGTATTACAGCTCTCTTCTTGGACTCATACATAACCCTTCGGATTAAGGGGGGGAATGTTGGACACCTAATCCTAAATGGGTTAGTGTGGAAGTCGAATAGACCAAAGCAGTCCAAGAGACCTTGGGATGTGAATCCCAACGATCACATAATGTACTATAAATGTAAATCTCTTGTTAATAAAAAATGAATTTGCATGTTTTATCTTTTATATCTGTCTTGCTGTCCATGTGAGTTTAACAAAGACCACCGGTCGATCGTGCGTTAACGCTCGGCGGCTATGGTGGTCGCGAAACAATCGTCAACCGTTGGATGATCGGGGGTTGATCGGACGACGGACGTGCTGTGGGGATGGTCGGAGAGTTAAACGGTGGGCCTAATTTATAATAAACTGTGTTTTAATATATCGGGCGCATTTCTATTGGTTCAGGATGGTTTGGTTATTAATTAACCAGAGGTTTAATTAACCCTTTGAGCAAGCAGTGAAGGCTATGGTTCTTGATAAACTTCAAATAAGTTTATCAATTCCATTCTAAAATGGTGCTATGGTTATAGTTAACCAGGGGTGGGATATTTAATATTTGGGGATTTTTTATACATTTACATAATACGGGGAAGGGTATTTAGTGAAGGATTTATATAATAAAAGTTAGGGTTAATATGAATTATGAAAATGAATGCGTGCTAAGTATAAAAACACGTGTATTTTTAGACTTAGGCTAAAGTGGGAATGGGGTTTATGAGTGATATTTGCCCTTTTCCTAAGAAAAATAGGGTTTTACTTAGGCAATGTTTATGAAATTAGATGAGTGATTTATGAATGTTATTAAGAACAGATTCTTAATATTTGAAGGGAGGAATTAGTAAGTGACTAGGGAAAAGTATGAAGGGGAGTTAGTTATGTAATCAGCCTCGCTTGAGCTGTATCAAAAATATATGCCTTGCACTTTGTGATAGAAGTGAAAGTTAACACATTGAGAGACATGATCCATCATAGGTATCATTTTGCAACACCAATCTACCTACCCTGCCTGCTTTGCCTAGCATTTTTTCCTTCTCTTTACTTGGGTGCACTTGGACTAGAAAACCCTTATCAACTTTTCTTTTCTTTGCATGGTAAGCCTACCTAAGTCTGCACTTATTACTTCCAAGGGCTCAGATTAAACTGTTGAGCTCCTTTGCTTCTCTACCTATCTACATATCTGCCAATATTAAACAGTTTGGTCAGATTTTTACTCTCTATCTCTAAAACATGAAATTCAAAAATGAACTTAGCCAAGATTAAGCTGTTTGGCCATTCATTAATTGTGGCATAAAGTTCAACAAGATGAACACAACGATTTATTACTAAAAATGAAAAAGTAGTGGCATTTTGGACTTGGACACTTTCCTGGTCTTTCTTTATTTGGGGTTCATTTCTTTCACTTTTTTGACCATTTTGTTCTTTTCACCCTTTGATTTTTCTTTTAGGGTATACCCTCTTTACATTTTTTACATTTTTTGATTTTTTGACAATATGGAAACCATTTGCAACAAGGAAAGGGATGAACATATTACAAAGCTTAACCAGTTAATCATGAAATATGACACCTATTGGTATAGGAGTATAACAGTGGCTCCACTTGGGGATGGCTTTCCCTGGTGGAAAGTCAAGAACAGCAGGTCAGATGGCCTTATGACTTTTACTGTGTTCTGAAATCTTCCTTTTCTGGTTGCTTTATTATATGTATGACAACACACTTATGAAGCTTAGGGCCTCCTCTTCGGGCTTCAACTGCAGCAAGTTACTATCCAATCCAAAATGTGACATTATTAAGGATATAATATGTACATGTCAAAGTCAGAATGCATTAAAAAATTGGGTCAAAGTAATGTTTCAGCATTCGACCATTCACTGGTCCTTCTTCTGTTTCTGTGCCATCCTGGATCTTCAGAAAGTAAGTATTATTCCCTTGTAATGCCTGAATGATAAACGAACATTTCTACAAGAAGTCAAACTTCCCATGTTTTCCTTTGTCTTCTCTCCTGGAATCCCACCTTAGAACTTTGTCTCCAATGTAGAAGTCTTCTGCTTTAATATTTTTATCAAATATTTTCTTGAGTTTTTCTTGTAACACTTGGGATCTTCGGTGCACTTATTCTCCGGTCTGCTACAAATGGATGGTTTGATTTATTATTCTTTGAATGTCATTGGGTTCCACCTGAGCTTCTTGTAGTAATTGCATTGCAGAAATTCCTAAAGATGAAGGAAACACAACCTCCAAGCCATAGACTAGCTCATAAGGGCTAGTTCCAATAGATCTCTTTGTAGTAAGTCTGTCTGCCCATAGTGCATTTGTAAGCTTTTTGTGCTAGTTTTTCTTGTTCTCTTCCAACAATTTCTTAATAATATTAATCAGGATTTTATTGGAAGACTCAGCTAGATCATTACCTTGAGGGTAATAGGCTATGGAATGGCTCAAAGTGATATGGTATTTGTTACAGAAATTTATCATTTTCTTGGACTTGAAGGCAAAAACATTATCGGTTATGATCTTTTCAGGACAGCCAAACTTAGACAAGATGTTGGTTTCTAAGAATCCTATAATCACTATATCATTGGCTTGTCTAGAAGGAATGGCTTCTATCCATTTAGTGAAATAATATGTGGCAGTAAGAATCCATTTATGTTGGCCAGAAGAGGGAGGATGGATCTCTCCAATGAAGTCCAAACCCCATTGTTGAAAGGGTCTTTCAGTGGAAATTGGTTTCAAGGGTAAGGGTAATAGTTTCTTTTTGCCTTCAAAAATTTGGCATTTGTAGCAAGCAGTGACAAACTTCTTTACATCAGCAAACAAGGTTGGCCAGTAAAATCCAGCCCTTAGGATTTTGTCCGCGGTTGATTTCCAGTAAAGGTATCCACTGCAGTCCCCTGCATGAAATTCTTTGAGAGCTTTGTCAGCTTCTTCTTATATTAAACAATTCAATAGAATACCTTCATGATTTGTCTAGAAGAGAGAATTATCTAAAATACAGAATTTTTAAGCTTTCATCTTTAAAAACCTTTTCTTTGTTCTGGATAACCCTGGAGGAGCTTGCAGGTTTAATAATACATGAGTTATATCAGCATACCAAGGTGATTCTAAGAAGGCCTGGCTAAAGGAGTCGTCGTCTCTTGTTCATTATCTAGTTCATTAATATCCAGGGCTTGGAAGTTGGTTTCAGTCATGAGTTTAGCCAATCCCTGTCCTTTTATCAACTTTGTAGGTTTTATTTCAATATCATACTCCAATATTTTAGCTATCCATTTACCTCGTTTGCCTTCAATTCCTTCCTGAGTTAGGATGTCTTTGACAACAGCATTTGGTACATAAGCTATTACATGGGAGTACAGTATATACACTCTGAAGTCTTGAATAGCTTTCAGAAGTGCAAAAGCCTATTTTTCCATGATTTTGTAATTCAGAGGTGCATCTCTAAGTGCTTTACTGAAAAAGGCTATGGGTTTTTCACATCCTTGATCATCTTTTTGAGTAAAATAGCCGCTATAGTGTGTTCTGATGCAAATGAGAAAATTATGAAGTCTATATCAAACTTTGGACTTGTGAGGACTAGTGTTTGTTAGGGCCTCATATTGTCCCTTTTTGACCATATTTTTTGCTATGACACTATCCCTTTCAAACTTATATTTAAAAGCCTTTGTTAAGATCTTGACCCAATTATCTCTAAGGTATGAAATGATTCTTCTCATCACTATACGTTTAATTATTTAGCATATAAATCACGACATCTTCATAGTTAATCTTTGGACTATTAAAAATTAATTTAAATCTATTTTAATTAATTAATTTAAACTTTAATATGGTATATTTATTATTATTATTATTATTATTTTTTATTTATTTATATTTGTTTATTTTTTTTAATCAATTTAAACTTAATTTACATAAAGTGAATTTTAAAATTAATCTATTTTAATATACTATTAGATTAATTTTAATATACTATTTTTATTTTATTTTATTTTATTTTGAATTAATTTTTATTTCCAACCCTTGAATTCTCAAAAAAATAAAATAAAAATAAAAAAATTGAATATTTATATTACTAACTAATATTTTAAAATTAATTTTATTAATTTAATTATTTATGTTATTATTATGATTATTATTAATTTTACATTATTAATATATTAATATATTTGAAATTAATTTATTTTATGTTTTACCTATTTTATTATATTAATTTATTCTATAATCATATATATATATCCCCTTATCATAGTCAAACTAGCCGTTATAACTCACTAATATTTTTATTTAACAGTTCAAAATTAATTTTATTCTTATTAATTAATATATTTAAAATTATTTATTTATTTATTATTATCTTTTAATGATTTTACCTATTCTAATATACATTTCTAACAAATTTTTTAGATTTATTAATATATTTAAAATTAATTTATTTGTAATTAATTTATTTTATGTTATTCTATATTAATAACTGAAATTTCCTTTATATATATATATATATATATATATATATATATATATATATATATATATATATATATATATATATATAATAATAATAATAATAATAATAATAATAATAATAATAATAATAATATAAATTAATATAATACCTCTTATCATGGTCAAACTAGCCGTTATCAGGTCAAATTTAGCTGTTGTCTTTTTAGTTGTTACCTCATCGTGAAATCTGAGTCAGTGGATATTCTGCCCTATCTATTTAAAGTGCATAGCCAGATCTGCTCATTCAACTTGTCCTGACGATGAACCACACTGGTTGGTTCGAAACGCGTCGACAAAAATTTCTCCATGTGATTTTCGCCGAAGAATTCTTAAAAAATTTGATATGGATTACAGAAGTCTCAATTCAATAAGTGCTAAACAATTAAAGGATGATGTGCAGTTTGTGATGCTGAAACAGCTGGAAGACTATTCTTGTAGTTGCTGAAACAACAGGAACAACATGCGGATCACGATGCTGAAACAATTGAGATCCGCATTCTAAATACAACAACAACAAAGGAATCGGGACTGATCACCAAAGAAGCTGTTACACGGGATGTAATGCTTATATCTAAAGAAAACATTACTGTAACAGAATTTCATTGATAGGGAATTGACTTCCCTATTTTTGTATAATGGGTTAGAACAATGTAAATCTTTTGTAATAGATGTCTCCTCTATAAAGAGGAGACATCTACATTAGAGAAAAAAAGACAGACTTTAGAGAAAGGCTTAGCTAAAGGAACAGGACTGGAACTCTTTTCTGTAATATGACATATTGATGGATGAATAAAGTTTTGTTCTGAGCATCTTTTTCTAGTTCTTGTTTCATGGGGAATCTTGTGAGGAGGACAGGGCCCACCTTCATCACAAGATTCACCCATTACATTTCTGCAGTGCGTTAAGTGTGCCCTTTTGCCTTGTTAACAATACTGTTTGCTGAACATTGTTTATAATACCTTTGCTGAAACTCTGTTTCTGATTATTGTTATATGAGTGTTTCACTGGTGATTAGTTACAGAGTGAATTGGCAAGGCTGAATTAATCAGAGGCAGGTGCTAGAGATTCCCGCTCCAGGGAATAGGGTCCTGACTCTTTGTTACAGCATAACCACTATTTGCTTTTGCAGATTGATTTTTTCATTTCTTTATTTGAATTAAGCGCTTTTCTGATAGCCATCTGCAACAGAGTGTAATTGCTGTAATGCAGAGTGGAGCTTCAGTTTGTTAACTTAAGGCGTGATTTGCTTATACTATAACTTCTGTTACTTTTAAAATTAAAGTACATACAGTACGCAGTTGCCTTTGAAATAACAAGACTTCCCTGGGTTGACAATTAATGTCGCACTTTGTTGTTTAATTCAATAAGCAATTAAAGTGATCAACATTTTGGCACCGTTACCGAGGAAGGCAATTATAGATTTTAAAAAGTACTGATGATTTTTCTGTAGGTATGCAGAATGCATGAGAGGACACAAGAAAACTAATCCTACAGATGGCAAGGGCAAAGGAAGAGGAGGAAGAAAAACTTTCATCGATGGTATTATTTCAAAAGCTGAGACATCCCAGAGGTTAAGCTCTCGAAGGCCACAAACCCAACACTCTTTCCAAACAGACTATCAAATAAAGGAAGTAGTGGGACCTGAAAGGGTTATAGAACCATCAGAATATACTGAGGAACCAGCGGAAGAAGTCGAAGGACCAGTAGAAAATATTGAGGAGCCAATAGAGGATATTGAAGTTGAGGAACCAGTTCAGGGCATTGAAAGTCCAACAGAAAGCACTGAAGACCGGGCAAGCGCATCAGGAAATCAACCAATGGAGGATAACAATGAAGGACTTTTCGATGGAGGTCACAGAGGAGAAGGAAGGGGAGAGAATTCTCTCTCCACCCTGGAATTCCCTATTGGGGAACTCCCCAGAGGAGCAACTCCTATGAAGAATATCCCACTTTTAGCATTAGCCAATTTCCATGGTTTATCCTCTGAAGATCCTGATGAGTTTCTTTTTGAATTTGATATATTGTGTAGAAGCTATGACTATGTTAATGCTGCTCAGAAATTGAAGTTGTTTCCAGCTACATTAAAGAGGGAATGCCCACTGGACAAGGTGCCAATCTGTACCATTTGTGAAAAGGACCATGAAACTCAACAATGCCCATCTTTACCAGGGATAAAGGCAGCGTTACAACCAACAGAGGAAGAAGCTAAAGCAGTTTATCTGTTCACACAAAGGAGGCAATGGCAACCACGAGGACAAGGTACGAATTCTAGTATGCCATTTAATCGTTGGAATAATTATCCTTTGTTTAATCAAGCAAATTACCCACCCTTTTACCAAATGCAATACCCACCCTTTAATTTCCCACCCATGCAGCAAACAAACCCTCCCTTTGTAGACCCTACAATGTGGAATCCCTGGCTTCTACAACAATCCTATTTTAACCAATGGAACCAAAACTGGAGAGCTCAACAGACTCCATTCTCAAATCAATTTCCTTAGCTTCAGCAACAACTTTCTTTTCCGGCAGGTACCCTGTTGAATAATCAGACCATGAAGCCTCAGCTGCCTGTACATCCGAACCCTAACCCAAATAGAAATAAAGCTATGCAAGTTATTGACATTCAGAACCTGCCTACATCTCCTATGCAATGCAATGATATTCATTTACGATCTGGGAGAGTAGTCGAGCCAATTATAGATGATATTACCTCTTCAGACTCTAAGAAAGAGGAAGCAGAATAGAATAAATCATCTAATAAAACTGTTGAGACAGTCAACCCATCCTCTAATGGAACTACTGAAATAGTAGAACCACCATTCCCTGAGTGCTTGGCTCTCACTAAGACGCTTGAGCCACCTGCTTTTAACCTTTTAGGCGAATTACAGAATCTATATGTTAAAATTCCACTCTTACAAGCACTCAGAGATGTACCAATCTATGCCAGAACTGTTAGAGAAATTTGCATTAAGAAACCTGGTAGGAGGGCTAAAGATCCACTTACAGTTCATGTGATGGGAGATCTATCTGCTTTAATGACAGCAAAATCCCCTCCTATCAAATATGGTGACCCTGGTCACCCTACGGTCACAGTGCAGGTCGAAAAAACTATTGTTTCATGAGTTCTGGTAGACCTAGGTGTTGCTATAAATATCATGACCCTTGAAATTGCATAGTGTTACAATTGAAAAATGTAATTAGAGAAACGCCAACTATCCTGGAATTAGCTGATCGTTCCACAATCAAACCAGAAGGGGTTATTGAAGACCTGATTATTTCAGTTGAATCTTGGAATTACCCAGCTGAAGTTTTGGTGTTACAGACTAAAGCAAAGTTGGGGGGGCATCCTCTGATTTTGGGGAGACCCTGGCTAGCTACAGCAGATGCTTTTATCAGCTGTCGATCAGGTTCAATGACAATTTCTAATGGATGTGAAACTAAGCAGCTTACGCTGTACCGTCATGCTACACCTATGATTAAAATGACGATTATGTATGGTTAGACTATGAGGATAATGATACTCAACCCATCTTGACCATTGGACAGGCCTTAACTCTTAAAGATACCACAGAAGACGAAGTAATTTGTAATTTTATTTTTGAACCTTCCTCAGTTACTTCTGAAGCACATAATCAGTTAACTGCAATTCTAGATGCTGAAGTACAACAAAAGCTTAAATCTAAATATTTACCTCAAACATCAACTGTTGTCTCCTCTAAAAGCATCACAATAGAAATTGAACCTGGAAAAACACTAAACATAAACCCCAATTTATCAGATGCTGAAACACAATAGTTAATGAGGTTGCTCCGTGAAAACAAAGAAGCATTCGCATTACACGGACATGAAGGGGATCTCTCCTGAATTATGTACTCATCATATTTATATTAAGGAGGGAGCCTGACCAGTCTGCCAACCCTAGCGACGAATGAATCCCAACCTAAGGGAAATTGTTAAGGAGCTTCAAAAATTGCTTGATGCCGGGTTTATATATCCTATATCTGACAGTGAATGGGTTTCACCATTGGTGATAGTACCTAAGAAAAACGGGAAATGGAGAGTGTGTGTGGATTATAGAGCATTAAACAAAGCCACTCGAAAAGATCATTTCCCCTTGCCCTTTATTGATCAGGTGTTGGATAGTTTGTCAGGGAAGAAATTCTTTTCCTTTTTAGACGATTTTAGCGGATATAACCAAATCAGAATTGCACCCCAAGATCAGGATAATACCACCTTTACTAGTCCTTGGGGAACTTTTACTTATAGAGTTCTCCCATTTGGACTATGTAATGCTCCAGCAACATTTCAAAGAGTAGTTATAGGAATTTTTTCTGATATGCTTAATGATTCTTTGGAAATATTTATGGATGATTTCACTCCCTATGGTGTCACTTTTGAAGTTGCGTTGCAAAACCTTGAGAAAGTACTTAAACGATGTATGCAAGCTAACCTTTCCTTGAGTACTGAAAAATGTCATATGATGATGAACGAAGGAATTGTACTAGGGCACTTCATTTCATTTCTTGGGATTCAGGTGGATCCATCCAAAGTACAGGTAATTTAGACGCTTCCTATTCCTAAAACACAAACTGATGTATGAATCTTTTTAGAACACGCTGGACATTACAGAAGATTTATCAAAAATTTCTCTAAAATAGCCTCCCCTTTGTTTGTGTTACTTATGAAAAATGTTGAATTTAAGTGGACTGATGCCTGTCAGAAAGCATTTGATGAACTTAAGCATCAGTTGTCAACAGCTCCTATTCTGAGGGGACCTGATTGGGCACTTCCCTTTCACATATCCTCTGATGCTTCAGACACTACAATTGGAGCTGTCTTGGGTCAAGAAGAAAACAATCTTCCTTATGCTATCTACTTCATTAGTAAGAATATGACCCCTGCTGAACTTAATTACACAGTTACCGAGAAAGAATTTTTAGCAGTCATTTATGCTATTAATAAATTTCGACATTATATTACTGGTTATCCTACTTTTGTTCACACTGATCACTCAACTATTAAGTATTTAATGAATAAATCCGTTACAAATGCTCGAGTTACCAGGTGGTTATTGTTACTACAAGAATTTGATATTACAATTGTGGATCGACCAGGTAAAGAGAATGTGGTTGCTAATTTCCTTTCTTGGATAAAAACTGATGATAATACTCCAGTAGATGATTCCTTTCCTGATGAATATTTGTTTGCAGTATCTGCTCACTCACCATGGTATGCAGACATTGCCAATTATTTGGTTGCAGGGAAGTTACCATCACACCTATCACATAGGGAGAAAAGAAGGATCATTAAAAAGTGCTAGGTACAGCTGGATAAATGGGTGTCTTTTTCATACAGGACTTGATCAGGAGATCCGGAGATGCATTAGAGAAGATGAAGTTTACGACATATTGAAGGCTTGTCATGATGGCCCTTGTGGTGGGCATTTTGCTGATAAGAGAACATCACATAAAATTCTTAGGATGGGTTATTATTGGCCCTCACTTTTCAAGGATGCAAAGACATATGTCAGGGCTTGTGACAGTTGTCAGAGAATGGGCCAACCCAACCATAGAGATGAAATGTCGCTGAACCCTTAGGTAATACTTGAACCCTTTGAAAGATGGGCTCTAGATTTTGTAGGGCCCATCAACCCTCCATCCAACCAAAGAGTTTATATATTGGTTTGTACAGATTTCATGACTAAATGGGTGGAAGATAAGGCACTAATCAAAGCTAATGAAGAATCTGTTTTAACCTTTTTATTTGAAGAAATCTTCGTTATATTTGGGGTGCCTAGAGAATTAGTCACAGATGGAGGACCTCCTTTCAATTCACATAGTTTCAAAGATATGCTTCAAAAATATCATATCAACCATAAAATGACTACACCTTATCACCTCCAAGCCAATGGTTAGGTGGAAATCACAAATAAAGTAATAGAAGCTATTTTAACAAAAACTGTGAAAGAGAATAGGAAAGATTGGTCTCAAAGACTGCCTGAGGCATTATGGGCTTATAGAACTACTTGGAGAAACACTACAGGTTTTTCACCCTATGAATTGGTTTACGGTAAAAATGTTGTTTTCGCTGTAGAATTTGAAATTAAAACTTTAAGAACTGCTTTAGCTGTTAACCTTGATTTAACTGATGCACAAACAGCTAGGTTGCAGCAACTGCAGGAATTGGATGAAAAAATGTTAGATTCCATCCATCAAACAACTATGATTCAGCAGCAAAGAACCAGGTGGCACGACAAAGCTATTAAACATAAGCAGTTCCTAAAAGGTAATTGGGCTTTACTATATGATTCCAGGTTTGAAAATTTTGAAGGAAAGTTACGAACAAGGTGGTTGGGACCTTATGAAATAGACACTGTTTTTCCCAATGGAACAGTAAGGCTCCTAACAATTGATGGTTCTAAAACTCCATTACTAGTAAATGGGTATCGGCTTCATCCGTACCGGTAACCAATTTCTAAGGAGGATTTTAAAGCCACTTGCATGGTAGAGTCACACTACATTGTCTTGGGGGAGTCTCTTGCCCCTCATTGCACCTAATTTCTGCATTATTTTTGTATTAGTATTAGATTAGATTACTTGACTAATAATCCCTGTCAAGGGTTGCCATATTACAATTTATTTTGCAGGTCTTAATCCGGAGGCTGGTTGAAGGAGTAATGGCATTACAAGCAAGATCAGGTTTCAGTTTGGGAAGCATGGCTATTTCATCTCAATTCATTATCCATCAACAACATTTCCTCTTTAACGACAACACTTTTTTTCCCGTTGCTGAAACACTAGTTTCAGCCGTTACTGAAACACCAGTTTCGGCCGTTGCTAAAACACCAATCTTCCCCCATCTTTTTCCCGTTGCCGAAACACCAATCTTTGCCCATCTTTTTCCTGTTGCTAAAACACCAATCTTCCCTCATTTTTCGCGTCGCTAAAAAATTAATTTCTCCTCATTCTTCTCCATTGTGGAAACACCAACTTTTTCTCATTTTTCAGAAAAAGCGTCAATTTTTCCCATCTTTCCCATAATTGAGGCATCAATTTCTCTCAAAAAAATAATTAATATATAATATTATCCATTCTCAGAGAATCAGCCATTTATCCTGATAATTGAAGTTCCTTTGCCGTCACCTCCTATGTATAAAGAAAGCCTTTTATGTAAATACCCTCATATCTTATAACTTGTTCTAATAACCATTAGTGATCCACTAAACAACAAAAATGGACTTTTAGCACAGCAATCAAAGGTAAAACGTGAGGTATGCGTGTTTATGTGTAAATATTAAACAATATTTAATGAGAAGATCACGATATGATTGCCGAAATTGTCATACACTTTTTAGCCGCAGTTGGGGGGGAATATCAAAGTTTCACAATAATTACCTGATATGTCAATCACCGTCGTTCTTTTAACACGATTAAGTCTCATCATCCTATCCCGGTTTTATTTGGTCACGCCCCATTTTTCAATATCTTACTCTGTCTCTGCTGCAGTAACTCGGCTCTGTATTGTGCATTTTACCGAACCAGCAACTATGGGAGGGAACGCTGTCTGAAATGAACCTGGTTCAATGGCTTTATTGGAGCTTTACCCAGAAGTATATCAAATTTTTCTACAGCGGGCTGGGTGGATTACTTCCGAAGACTCCAATAATTTGACTCTCAGCAAGTCCTGGAATTCGCACTTAATTTAAAATAAGACCATTCTATTGTTCGGGGAATGCGAATTCTCGTAATAGAGGAGGATATAGCACAGGTTTCAGGATTACCGGCCAATGGTATCCGCTGGTTCAGCCGAAAACTCTTAATTCTGAATGCTCAGCAAGATTTTCTTCTACCTGGGAGCAGGTCAAACCTAAAGGCAAAGGTGTTGCACTACGTTCATTACCACCTCCATGGGCAAAGGTTGCGGAGTTTGTCAAGCATTATTTTACCTGCGAAGGACGTTACCAGGTAGGTGTCTAAAGATTATGTCGCATTATTCCAAGGATGCAAGGTACCCACTCCTCTCCATTACTCACCATCGCCTGGTTCAGCTCTGAATCCTCAGAGGTTTTTCCCTGCAGAACCCTCTCCCCCTTAATAACCCACCTCAGGAAGCTGCTGCAATTCCGCAAGAAATCGCTGAAACTTCTCAGGCGGCAGCTGAGACTTCTCAAGTACATGATGAAATTCCTCAGCCATCCACAACAGCCAGACCAATTGACCCTACTATTGTATCAACCCCGTCCCATAATTCACCTGAATCATCCATTCCCACTGTCCATATTTCCAGTGGTGATTCAGACTATGACATTCCTCTAGCTAGGCTGAGAAGGAAAAGAAAAATGCAAGAAACGGCTACCTCTTCAATAAAAAGACGAACAAGGGCCTCAGTGAGACAAGCTAGTATTTCGAGTGTTCCTCCTACCCCAGAAAAGGCAATCCATAAAAGAAAAGCCTCTGTTTTTTCTGCCTCCTTACCTCGAAGATGAAGGAGGACGTCTCCCACAGCAGCAATAGAGACCCCTATCCTAGATACCCCACCCATCATTCTAAAACCCCATACCCCGCCTGAATCACTACCTTCCTCACCCTCGGCTACCAAAATTCAAAACGCCCAGGATTTTGTGACATCATTCATCTTAGAAGACGCAACTGCTCCACAAGAACCAACTGCTAACTTATCAAAAGTAGATACCTAGGACGATGAACTGCATATAGCTGTTACACAAAAACCAGCTACGAGACTAGCAGGTGTCAGACAAGAACCACTTGCTAACGACCATGATCTGAAAACACATCAGGTCATAGCAGCCACTGTCTCAGAAGGTGTTACACAAGAACCACCTGCTGATAAACAGGAAACGGGTAATCAACATACAACTGAATCAGCCACTGTCTCAGTAAGTGTCACACAGGAACCACTTGCTGATGACCAGGAATAGGAAACTGAACAAGACTTAGTTGTTACTGACTCAATAGCTCATACACAAGATCCAACTACTATTCCAGCAGGTGTTACACAAGAACCACCTGCCAATGAGCAAAGAATTGATACCCAGGATACTGCTGCTACAGAAGAGCTAGTCACTCAGTTGCTCAGTATGAAAAATTTACATGTTCAGAAAGAGATACCAGCCGATGGCCCAGCAGTTGTCACACAAGAACCACCTGTTGGAGAAATTAATGATGAAGCTGCTACCAAAAAACCTTCCACCTGAACTAACCATGGGGACTGCAATTGTTACAGAAGGCCCAGTCACGATAGCTTCCCTTCAACATGAGAATGAGTTTTTGAAAGCCGAGATTGAGGCCTATAAGCAGGAGTTAATAATAGCAGGGGAAGCTTATGAAAAAGAACTTAATCTGTATACTTTGGCCTAGGTAGCATCTGCAGCCGAGAGAAGTGCAGATAAGGATCGGTATGAGGAATACATGTGCAACCAATGTGGTGATTTTTATTCTTGAGTTGGTTATAAGATAGTTGAAGTTCCATTGTATGGACCTACTCCTGCAGTCACTCTTGTTGTATTTAAAAAGGAACGCCCTGCTGTTACACAAGAACCAGCAGGGCCTTCAAATATTTCTAAAAAAGAAGAAAAACCGCAAGTACACCGGCCTACCCCAGTTGTCAAAGTTGAGAATCCTGCACCAAAGTCTGCAAAGACGGTATTTACCCAGACTAAGCCTCTTCGTGCAGAGACTGTTTTTACTCAAACTTTAAGCATTCAAGAACTCAGTGCTATATGGAAGAAAGAGTATGCCTTATCGCAAGAACAGGCATTTTAGGCACAAAAATCATCATGGCAGAACCATGCATATAGGAATTGGGAAGTCTTGGAACAGTTCCACACGCAGCAGAAGGAAAATAAAAAGTTAAAAACCAGACTGTCCCTTATCTTTGAATTAGTTCAAAGACTTCTGGCCACCAGGAAACCATCTTTTAATTATTCCGTGTTCCTAGCAGAATGCCTAGCATTCCTTCAGATAAAAGCAGTCAGAGATGGACGACCACATGAAGTCACCACACAACAACAGTTTATTGAAACCTTTGCAGCAGCCTCAGTCAGTGAACAGAATCTCTTATGTGAACTTTATCTTCATAATGAGGCCATGCCGGAAGATAGGAAGTTTAATTTGATCCCTGTAGCTGGTGATATTCATATTAGAGCTTTGGTTTCTTTTATGGCTAATCAGCTCACATGGCAAAACGCTTTTCTTTCAGCAAAACATAACGAAGAAAATCGCCTTCTATGGATTCGAGCTGAACCACAGAACGCTGCTATTTTCATTGCTGAACATCATAGGATTATAAAAGAACCAGGAATGACTGAGCATATCAGGGAATTACAGGTAGCAGTGTTAGAAGAATGTCAGCAGTATATCAAGAAGAAAGGATCTCTTGCCATGCAGGCAAACAATTTGTTCTGGGAACACTGCCCTAAGGAGAGAAGGGAATATCATCCTTTTAACCCTCTCAATATTCATGCAGCAATTTCACGCGTGCCTAATTATGTTAAATGTGTTCAACAATGTGGTAACAAATGGTTAGGTTATCATTTTCACTTTCCCCTTATTTGGTTGCCAGTACAGCAATATAAGGCCGACTTTAAGGTGTCCAAAAAGGAGGAGCTTGCAGCATGGCAGAGATTACATAGTGTCCATGGTTTCAGAAATCCCACTGATAGCACCTTTTATACTTACTGTATAAGTAATTTGCACTGTACATCCCAGTATTCCGATTCAGATTCAGAGTAGATGTTGCATGGGGACATGCAACTGCTTTAGTTGGGGGGGATGTATGGGCCTCATATTGTCCCTTTTTGACCATATATTTTGCTATGACACTATCCCTTTCAAACATATATTTAAAAGCCTTTGTTAAGATCTTGACCCAATTATCTCTAAGGTATGAAATGATTCTTCTCATCACTATACGTTTAATTATTTAGCATATAAATAACGACATCTTCATAGTTAATCTTTGAATTATTAAGTGCTAAACAGTTAAAGGATGATGTGAAGTTTGTGATGCTGAAACAGCTGGAAGACTATTTTTGGAGTTGCTGAAACAGCATGAACAACATGCGGATCACGATTCTAAAATAGTTGAGATCCGCATTCTAAATATAACAATAGCAAAGGAATCGAGACTGATCACCAAAGAAGCTGTTACATGGGATGTAACGCTTATATCTAAAGATAGCATTATTGTAACAACATTTCATTGACAGGGAACTGACTTCCCTATTTTTGTATAATGGGTTAGAACAATGTAAATCTTTTGTAATAGATGTCTCCTCTATAAAGAGGAGACATCTACATTAGAGAAAAAAAGACAGGCTGTAGAGAAAGGCTTAGCTGAAGGAACAGGACTGGAACTCTTTTCTGTAATATGACATATTGATGGATGAATAAAGTTTTGTTCTGAGCATCTTTTTCTAGTTCTTGTTTCCTGGGGAATCTTGTGAGGAGGATAGGGCCCACCTTAATCACAAGATTCACCCATTACATTTCTACAGTGTTTTAAGTGTGCCTTTTTGCCTTGTTAACAATACTGTTTGCTGAACATTGTTTATAATACCTTTGCTGAAACTCTGTTTCTGATTATTGTTATATGAGTGTTTCACCGGTGGTTAGTTACAGAGTGAATTGGTAAGGCTGAATTAATCAGAGGCAAGTGCTGGAGATTCCCACTCCGGGGAATAGGGTCCTGACTCTCTGTTACAACATAGCCACTGTTTTCTTTTGCAGATTGATTTTTTCATTTCTTTATTTGAATTAAGCGCTTTTCTGATAGCCATCTACAACATAGTGTAATTGCTGTAATGCAGAGTGGAGCTTCAGTTTGTTAACTTAAGGCGTGATTTGATTATACTATAACTTCTGTTACTTTTAAAATTAAAGTACATATAGTACGCAATTGCCTTTGAAATAACACGACTTCCCTGGGTTGACAATTAATTTTGCACTTTGTTGTTTAATTCAATAAGCAATTAAAGTGACCAACAGTGTTCTGGTCAAAGCTGTTTTAATTTCTTCAAATGCTTGTTTGGCTTCTATTGTCCATTTAACCTTTGAATCCTTTTTTAACATATTGTTCAACAATCTAATTAATTCAGCCAAATTAGATATGAATCTTCTCAAAAAGTTAATCTTCCCTAAGAAAGCTTGAAGCTCTTTGACATTTCTGGGGTGGGGTATGTTATAAACATTTTTGGGCACTGCAAACCCAATCATATATGTCCATAAACCAAGGGCTCCTAAGTCCCTAAAAGTGTTGTTCCAACCCCTAAAAGAACAAGGTCATCTGATTACATCATCTCCGAGAAGTTCCCCATGAAAAACTGCTCAGAATTGGTCAAAATTGGACCATCTCACCTGCTCCATGGTCAAAGTGCGATGCATCCAACCTAATGCACACGAGAGGTGCGATGCATACTAAAAATCCCTTCTATGGGGTGCGATGGGCGAGAGTGGACAAATGGCAGAGTCAATTTGCGAGGTGGATGATCATGGAATCTTCCAGAAACTTCTCCGATGACACTTGCCTCTCTGAATTCGCCCAGGGATGAGTAAGAGATCATCAATCTCCAAGTGGAATCAAGAACTATTAGAGAGAGGACACTAATCAAATCTCAGAAGCTGACTCACCTCCCTGCAATCATCTATATATGTATCCCTCATCCCAAATATCCAGAGGCTGGAATTTTGTATCTTGTAAGGAAGTGTTGTTGGTTTCTTGGTGTAACATCATAATGTTGGGTGATCTAAGATTTTCATGAGGTGAAGAAGGGCTTTCTTGCTGAGAGGATGACACTGGGTCAGAAAAATTGGTTGTAATCCTCTTTGCTATTCTTGATATTAATAAATCTATTCAAGTTTTCCTCCACATTCTTTTATGATTGATGATATATGCATTTGTGTGGTCAATATATATCTGGTCTTATATTGTTTGTGATAGTAGATCTCTGTTCTTGGATATTGTTATGCTGCTTTGATTCCACAGGTACTCTTTGAAGCTGGGTAGATGAGGAAGCGAGTGGCAAAGATCTATCAGAAGGGAGAGGAATCAAGCAAGGAACCAAGCGCAAGACAGAGGTTGGTCTCCTTTGTTCCCCTCTTATCTACTTCTCATAAAGGAAAACGAAAGTGGTTTTAGTTTGTTTGTTTCTAAGATAACTACCAGTCTTAGTGGGACTAGCAGCTCTGCATAGACACTAGAATTCCCGATAACAAAATGGTGACTCCGCTGGGGAGCGAATAGCTTGTTTTATTTTCTATACTTGTTTGTTTTATAAACTTACAGACGGAGCCTGAAGTCAAGCCAGCTAGCCTTTGAACTGCATTTTCTATGCAAGTGTAAAGTAGATCAATGTTGCTTTAGTCTATCTCCAGGTTTTTTTTATAAACTGAACAATTGATTTGTAAACATCCTAATTGCCCTTGTGGTGGCTCTAGTAACCTCCTTAGATCTACTGTTGTGATTTATTTACTGATTATCACTTGCTCGGCCTAAATCCCTGAACTGTGCTGCAAAATGTGATCAAGAACTGGATCAAAAGTCTCGCACTGTACCATCGCACCCTCTCTTCAAGGATATCAGTATGCATCGCACTTCTCGTGTGCTGTAGGTGGGATGCATACTGGAATCTCTGTGTAACAGGTGCGATGATCAGAGAAGGCTAATTTTGCCTCCAGACTTTGTTTTTTCTTCACTCTTTTAAGCTCTATTCAGGAGTTTTGCTGCCTGCAGTCAGTATACCTCTGTGGAAACCCCCTTCCTTGCCATTATTCCACCTCCATAGTGCAAAGAACTGTAAATGTTTATATGTATTGTGAGCCATTTTCAGTTCTCTTTTACAAAGAAGTAGCGTAATTGAATTGTCGTTTCTTGATTTGGAAGTGTCGCAAGTGTCGTTTTCAGTCATAGAAGAGAATCCGATTGTTCTTGATAGTCAATTACACTGTTACTCTTGTATTTGATTTGAATTAGTAGTTTTTCAAGTGTCGAAAGCAAGTTTTCAATTCCAAATCGCAAAGTGTCGTCATTGTCTTCATTTTGTATTGAAAAGAAGCTTGTTAGTAATGTCACTTTGAAAAATAATTCAGATTTGTGCTTAGCTTTATTTTTATCATTCACACATTAAGAAGGCTGAAAACAAATACATGCATGTCCATTTGCATTTAGACTGTTTGTTGGTTTGATTTAGGACAGTGCATATAATGTGTGCTCTCTGCTCTACGTTGAAAGAATATCATCTCTCTTTCTTTAGTAGCTAGGATTTTCATTGCAAAAAGAAGATTAAATTATTGTTTATCATCTTAGATTGTATTTTAGGAATTGTATATCTACATCACGCGGTGAACTTGAAAGGAAAATTTCTTAAACAAGATCAACTGTAAAATAAATTTAATGAATCTAAAAGTTCTTTGGAACCTAACGCACAACATTTAGAAGTCTAGGCTAGAGACGTATTTCGGCGTCGTAAAGCCTGGTAACTGTTGTTTTCATTGCTGGTTGGGTGATTCCTCCACTTTGAGACGACAAGTGCCAGTACGGACTTGTGCTCCCATGTACCGTCGAGTATATATTTGGAGACTACAATAGGCTATATCCTTTATCCATAGGAAGCTGTGTCTGCCGCCCTATCGATCGCAATGCACTGAACACAACATTCAGGAAGATTGACTGTTGTACCGTAAAAAGTATTCTGTAGTTTTGCGATTGGTTTCGTAATCCCTCTATCTAGACTTCCAGAGTAGTCTCTTTTGTTCCTTTTTAGACTCCTTAAAAGAAAAGGTCCATCTGAGCACTTGTCACTTCAAGCTCATTAAAAATCGAAGGCGACTAGAGTCATCTTTTGTTTTTTCTCGACTCTTAAAAATTGAAAAAACAATTTGTGTCAAAGCGTCTAAAATTCATCTAATTCGGAAACATATTTCCCCTTGATTTTTAGTTGATCGAGTAATCCGCAATCATGGAAGAAAGTCAATTGGAACCCCGTCGTTCGCGGAGGTTTACGAGTCAACCGTCTTTGTCTCTAGAATCAAAACTGTTACGGACGAAGCGAAATTGTTTAACTGGTTCGAAATCCCCTGGTAAAGTTGGAACAAGTGTTCCGACACCATCGGAGACTCTGGTTACTCCAAAAATTTCTAGTATCACTGCCTTTATAGAAGAAGTTCCACAGCCACCAAAGGACAATAGAGTTGATCCTAGTGTGAAGGTAAACACTTGTATTACTGAACCAGCTCCATCTACAGCTGATTCGGAAGGTGTTATTCCCCAAACGACTATCGCTGCAGAATCTATACCTTCTTCGACACCAAAAATATTTTACGGACCTGACGGTCTACCTCTTCCACCTGGTCTGATTGCTATAGAAGAGATTGTGGAGGATCCTCCATCTAGTACTCCATCGCAATTTGGAGTCGGGATCACCCTATATCCTTCTTCATCAGAAATTAGTCTACCGTTATCGGAAGCTCCTATAGAATCGCTAGGAAATATTTTGGATAGACTAGAAATGTCTGAACAACCGTCGACATCTAGGACTGTGTCATCTGACACAACGACGACAGAACTTCCTGTTGTCACTCCAACAATGTTCGCCGACATACCATCTGTCCCAACTAGCTCTCAATCGCTAGATGGGGCCCACTCAGGGGCTATTTCGACAGTATGGTCCGTTCCCGTTTGTTCATCCGGAATAATATCTGGGAGCTCTTATGTTGAGTCTCAACAAATTAATCCTTCACGGTGTCAATTTGGGCAGTCAGTCCTCAAGGGAAAATCATTCCTTTGAGTATCGGATTACTGCAGTATGGGGGGAAATATACCCTTTCATTGTCTCCTCCATTAGAACAACCATACGAGAGTTCACAACAAAATTCAAGTGATGTTGGAATTACATCTAGCGGTTGGGTGCCAATACTGCCTCAACAACCAAGAGTTGTATACTCGATGCAACAATGTTTACATATTTCAAATATACCAACTACGCCAGCTATTGTGACGGTGTCGCGAGTACAAGCGTTGCCTGTAGTATGTCAACCTAAGGTTTCTCAGGTCGTAATGCAACAACCTCTTATCCCTGCGACTCAACCACAATCGCCAACTAGTGGAATGACACAGGCCCAAACGGGTACAATTACCCCTCATCTTGGTCAAACAGCCAGTATTGGACAACAGCACATGGCTTCACAACCATGGCTAGTGCAATATCAACAACCACAATTCCAACAAGCTTACTAAGGATCTGAGCAACAAATATTTGCAAATAATGGGCAGTCGTATATTCAAAATGGTCAAAATCAACCATTCTATAATGGTTATGCCCATCAACCTTACCAAAGTTACCATCATCAAATGCATTATGCTAGTATGCAAAGACCAACTGCTCAGGCAATTCCATCTTATCCTGGGTATGCTTCGCCAAACCTGAATCAACAGTTACCCTTCGTGGCGACTTTAGAGTTACCGGATCTAAATAGGCTAACGAACGATTCCACATAAAATTCCATCAGATATTCCTAAATTTAATGGAAATCCGGGTGAAGACCCGTCGAATCATGTGATGACCTTTCATCTATGGTGTTCATCAAACACCCTAAACGATTATTCGATTAGGCTTCACCTTTTTCAGATAAGGTTAACTGGTCCAACAAAAAAATGGTATATCGAATTACCTAGAGCTTCATTTGATAACTTCAGTACCCTCGCCACAACCTTTTTAACCCATTTTCAGTTACCCATAAGGTACAAAACGGGAACAGAACTTCTTACCAATTTCAAGCAAACGACGGCCACTCACATATCCGATCATATTCATGAGTGGCGACGTCGTCGTAGAATGGTAAAAACATACGTTCCTGATCAGCTTTTAGCTTAATGGTTTATTAAGTCATTATTACCTTCCATTACAGAAGATGTGGCAAAGGGAGGAGTCGTCACTGAAGAGAAAGTTATTGCTCGTGCGAAATATTTAGACTTGATTTATACTCAGTCTGGCACGCTCTACGATAAAATCCCTGACGCTCCCATACTAGAATTTTCCGTTCCTCCTCCTCCTAAATTGAACAATGACTCTCATGCCGGCGATGGCATGATTGGTACGATAGACACGAAATCAACGAAGGCTACATCTAAAAATGCCCGTAAGATTTCTAGTCAAAATGCAAATGAGGAACTTCTCGCCTTGGAAGTAAATGTCGTCTCAATTGACAAAGGCAAAGAAACAAAGCAACCAGGAGGCAAGAATAAAAACAAAGGGAAGAAGAAGAAACAAGAGGAATCATCATCTGGAAAATCTTCTGCAAACCCTTCTGGATATAAGTAACCAAATCATCCATGTCTTATATGTGATGAGGATCATTGGATAAGAGATTGTCCATATAAAGCTGAGCTTCAAAAATTCTTCAAGAATTCAAAAACCTCGGTGGTATTAACTGATCCGTTTCCAAATCCAAGAACAAATCTGGTTTCCAGTGACAATGCTTCCCCGTCCCAAGTGCTGATGTTGTCGGTTTCGAAGCAACAAAATGATGCTTTGATAACGATAAGGAATAAATATTACAAGAATCCACAACTTTTGAACAACAAGGATAAAGATCAACCTAGTAGTTCGACAACAACTTCGATAGAAGTTGTGCCGCCCATCATTCCAGAGCTAACAATAAAACCGCCAAAGGGAGTAGTACACAAGTCGACATTTAATCCTCATGCAAGAGCAGCACATCATTATAATATAGTGGAAGATCTGGCCCAATCGCCATCTGCTATGTCGACACTTGAGGTACTACAAAATTGCCCCTCCCAAAAACAGGCTTTTTTATCAGCAATAGGTGGGATTGACCCAAAGGATTCTAATCTTGTGTCCTTTAATCACAAAGGATATGATCCTCAGTTACCAGCTCAACTAGCTTTCCTCATTCAAGTGAAAGTCCTCAAAAGAACTTTTCATCGAACAATTATTGATGAGGGGGAATCTACATGTATTATGTTGATGAGTTGCTAGAAAACTTTACAATCTCCAACCTTGTCACGATCTTCGACAACATTAAAAGAATTTGATGGACGAACATATACACCATATGGGATTTTAAGTAACTTGAAAGTTGAACTGGGGGGGAAAACAGTAGAAATAGATGTTGAAGTAATCGACAGAAACCTCGATTACAACATCCTATTGGGAAGGCCCTGGACATATGCTATGGCTGCGGTTGTGTCGACCTACTTCAGGAAGATTGCATTTCCCTTTCAAGGGGGAATTACAATTGTCGACCAACAAACATTTCTCCCCAATAGTTCCCAAGTTACGAGAAGCATTCCGATGATCCATGGAAGCCCCCATTCGCTTCAAAATATTGGAGTAGGCCTACTAAAAGACCCTATATTAATGGGGACTTTTCCCTCCCACCTCCAATCAATCTGGCAGAAGTGGCGACGGTAGGACCTGCAATATGATATCTTCTATTCAAAAGATCTCAGAAAACGATATTAGCATGGATCATCTGCAGGTATTTCCTCCAAGGCCAATAGAAATATTGTAGAAATCAATGTTTTTGGCATGGGAGGCAAACCCAAATCAACGCTCATCAAGCGTTTGGATAGATAGGTGTAAGGAATATGGCACCCCTTCAGATCCTTGGTTGCGAGTACATTACACAGACGAAGGAATTTTTCAGTCAATGATAATTGACGGGGCGCCATGGGAAGATTACCACCATCGTTCCCATCTTCTGGATTGTCAAGAAGATACTCTTGATGACCTTTATCATCCTTCAGTTTTTGATTTCCTACCAAATACTGTAAACATGGTGGATTCCGAGCGAAACTTGTCCAATATCGAAGAGACGATCGCCATAAATATCTCGACCAAAACAGATGTTGTAGGGAATATTTATGTTGGCAAATGTTGTTCTCCTTCAGAACTGGAAATATATGAAGTTCTTTTTCACAAATTCAGAGATGTCTTTGCTTGGTCATATGATGAAATGCCAGGCATTGACTCAAGTATAGTTGAACAAGAAATAAAGATGTATCTAGATGTCAAACCAATACGAAAACGGCTGCGGCAGGTGCACCCCAAGAAAGCCACTGCCATCAAGGCAGAAGTTGAAAAACTTCTCCATGCTGGTTTTATTTACTCGGTTCCTCTAACCGATTGGGTATCAAACATTGTTCTTGTAATGAAAAAACAAGGAATGATTAGAGTGTGCATCAATTATAGGGATGTAAATCAAGCTTGTTTGAAAGAAAACTACCCTACACCCTTTATTGACCAGATAATTGATGAATGCGCCGGATGTGAAATCTTTTCATTTATGGATGGATTCTCCAGGTATAATCAAATAAATATCCGCCCACAGGTCCAGTCAAAGACTGCATTTATTTGTCCGTGGGGCACATTTGCATACCACAAGTTACCCTTTGGTTTAAAGAACGCAGGAGAAACATTTCAGAGGGCAATGAATTATGCCTTCCATCACATCAAAAACATCATTCAACCATATCTCGATGATCTTTTGGCTCATTCGCGAAAGCGAACCGATCATCCACAACATTTGAGAGCGATATTTCTACGTTGCCGACACTACAAAATACGGCTCAATCCACACAAATGTGTGTTCTGTGTCAGTTCTGGTCGTTTGCTTGGCTTTGTAGTCGCAAAGGACGGGATTCGTCTTGACCCATGTAAGGTTCAGGCAATCATAAATTTGCCTCCACCTTCAAATTTGCTTCAAATTCAGAAACTCCAAGGGAAAGCAAACTTTCTGAGGAGGTTCATTCCAAATTACGCCGAAATTGCTAAAGGTTATACACGTCTATTGAAAAAAGAAGTACCCTTCGTCTGGGATCAGGTAGCGCAAGATTCATTTGATGCTTTAAAGGAATCCCTAATAAAAGCATCATTAATTTACGCTCCAGATTATCAAAAAGACTTTAACCTGTAGTGGATACAACCATCGCAATGGTTTTAGTTCAAGAAGACAATGGAATTTGAACATCCTATATATTATTTGAGTAGAAACTTAAATGATATAGAAAGCAAGTATTCCTACGTTGAAAAGCTGGTTCTCGCAGCTGTTCAAGCGATACAAAGATTTCGACACTATGTCCTCTTTTGAAAAACTACCATTTTGTCATATTGCAACCCCATGACTTATATCTTGTCGCGACAGTTGCTAGGGGGAAAATATTCAAAATGGATAGCAATTCTTCAAGAGTTTGACCTGGAATTTGTAAAATCCAAATCGAAGAAATCCCTGGTTTTCGCAAAATTACTATGCGACCTCCCATCGTCGTCCAATGATGAAACATCCATAGAAACCATCGTGGATGAATCTTTGTTTCTGATATCTTCAAGCAATTCGTGGTATGGGGATATAATCATCTATCTCCAAACCCAAAAATATAGGTCTAATACCTCTCGCTCGGAACAAAGACGTATTCGATACCAATTAAAAGACTACATGATCTTCGGTGATACACTTTACCGTCGTGGTGTTGATACAGTTCTGAGGAGGTGCCTCACCCATGAGGAGGCTGAAAAAGTCTTGAATGATTTCCATTCAGGCGCGTGTGGGGGGAATCACTCTGGTTATGATACGGTGCAAAAAATTTTACGAGCAGGATACTTCTGGCCAACAATGTTCAAAGATTGCATAACCGTAGTCAGAAGTTGCCATGCATGTCAAATTTTAGATAGCAAAACTAGAAGACCACCCACACCCCTGCAACCAATAGTTTTTGTTGGGCCATTTGCCAAATGGGGCATAGATTTCATGACATGTAACCCCACCTCGACCGAGGGGAATGGGTATATCATAGTCGCGGTAGACTATTTTACCAAATGGGCTGAGGCAATGCCTACATTAAACAACACCGGCGAAACGGCTGCCCTTTTCTTTTTCAATCATGTAGTCGCCAGATTCGGTGTTCCACAATCCATAGTCACAGATCATGGATCACATTTTCACAATCACATGATGGTTGAATTAGCTGCCAAATTAGGGTTGTCCCACGACAGCTCTACTCCATATTACCCGTAGGCCAATGGACAAGTTGAAGAAATCAACAAGGTCTTGAAGAGGATGCTGCAAAGGATGATTGGAGTCCAAAAAAGGAGTTGGCACCTGATCCTGTACTCAGCCTTGTGGGCATACCAAACATCGGTAAGGAATGCAACCGGGTTTACACCCTTTCAACTGGTGTATGGCCTAGAAGCAATCTTACCAGTTCAGTGTGAAATCTCGTCCCTCAAACTCGCAGTCGACCTTCTCCCCAGAACTTCAGAAGAGGAGGCTCTTTTATTGGAACTAATCCAATTGGATGAAACCTGTCGTGATGCCACTTTGGCTAACGAAGCCCATAAGAAACGAGTCAAGGTGTATTTCGACAAGAATGTCAAACCCCGTGTCTTCTCAGAAGGTGACTTGGTCTTACTTTACGACTAGGAATCCGATAAATTGGGAGCAGGAAAATTCAAGTCTTTGTGGATGCGCCCCTATATTGTTAAACATGTATTAGCAAAAGGGGCCTACGAGTTAGTGGATTATGATGGGATTCCACTGGCGCAACCCCGTAACAGGTTGTACCTTAAGTGTTACTACGCATGATTCAGTTTAGTAACCCCTATGCTTTTGTTACATTTTTGTTTTCGCTAAGGGTAATTGTTTTGGTCAGGTAATCCACTTTTTACATTTGTTGCAGATGTTGAACCTATTGGAATCGTTTGTTGGGTATGCCGATGGAGCGAGTCGTAGTTCGTGGAACCTATCTTCAGCGGCCTGGGCCATTTTTGATCCAAGTGGCGAGTTAGTAAGTTTCAAAGGGGTACGTATTGGTCGGTCAAGAAATAACATCGCTGAATATAGCGCGTTGATAGAACTCCTCTATGATGCCATCACACATGGCATACGCCGACTTGTCGTCAGGCTAGACTCACAACTCGTCATCCTACAACTCATTGGTATCTACTCTGTCCGAAATCCAGCTATCTATCACATGTTCCTAAGGGTCAAGATTTTGGAAAAGCAATTTGATTCTATTCAATATCAGCATATTTCCAAAAACTTAAACACATTAACAGACTCATTGGTAAATTATGTGTTAGATAGACATTTGCAACATCTATAAAAGAAGCATTTCATCAATATTTGCATCATCATGTAACTTAACCAAAATAAAACTCCGAAAAACAAAAATATATATATAACTGTTTTTGGTTTACACATGATGTTCTGTAACCAAGACAAAATTGGTCAGATGACCCAAAACTCAAAATGCTAGGGGGCACCCTAGTCTAATGGTGCCGATGATAACAAGTCACCGCCTGTGCAATCATGCGTAAAAGCCGAGTCCATCAACTTGGCACGCCAGTAGTATGTCGCTGCAGCCTAAGAGGCAACTCGTCAGTCCTCACATCAGGAATACCAAGAATGATACCCTCGACCTGATCCTGCAATGCTGAAAGATTCTTAGCCACATCAAGGTCGCGAAGAATAGCCCTCCCCATAGCCTCTCCTACCGGAGCGGCAACCGACGCTCTCGAACGTACTACTGGTCGGACTGGTCCAATGTCTGCATGAGCGCATGAGTTTTGATTAGTCTTGAGTAAAGAAAATATAAGAACATTATGAAAAGCAATAAATAGGAATATGGTCAGAGAATTTACCTATGACACCCCACTGCTCACCAGCCAGTAGTGCCAAATCCAGATCACCCCGAAAATCCATACCAGCATATGGACACTCGGAAAAAACCATCTGCTGATGGTTGAACCACTCAAAGAAGGTATCAAAGAAAGAAATCCAGGACTGACCCGCATGTCGGGCCATGAAGTCAACCCATCTCTGCATCCATGGCTCAGTCGGTGGAGGTAAACCAAGTGGAATATACTGTGGCTGCATCAGTGGGATCTTTTCCAAGGCAAAAGCAGTCAAAATAGAACCATAACCAAAGTTCTTCAATCTTCCGTTTTTTACCTTGGTCAATTGTTCTTTCATCACAAAGAGTACTGCATCACACCAGTTGAACACCTTTGGTTCAAGGCATTCCAAGCCATACTGCATATAAGACCTGTTGGCCACATGAAGAGCCGCACTACCAGCCAGTATAGCAAAAGTGAATAGAATGGTCCTCAAGGACCTGTCAATGATGTCTCGGATATTGATCTTATCGTCCTTACTTGGCTGAGATCCCTCTCTGCAATACCAGCAAATGTAATCTCTCACGGATTCACCCCCACGGGCCGAACCTGATAATGAGATAGGGGCACCACGCCTCAATAAACCGGTCAAAAAATAGATGTCCACGACAGTCAAGGGGATGGATTTGCCCCTAATCTGGAACACCTGGTCGGTAGGATCCCATGCATCGAGAAAATATTGCAACAAGTTGATTTGTTGCCTCATGCTAGAGATGCGAAAAACTTCAGCAGGCCACAGTTCCGCAGTGCAGTTACCGTACCCGGATCATGTAAAGCAATCATGTCCTCTTCTTCATGCTCACATTCTCACCATGTAACAAGAATTTTTCTTTGATGAATCTCTGAAAAAAACAAGAGAAGAGTCAGGATCTTGATTTGCTGAAAAATAGGCAAAAAATTCCATGAAAAATTGTGCACAAGTTTCCCTCCTTGCACCCATCGCACCCCCAACAGTGTACTGGGTGGGATGCATGTTGACTGGCCAATGGCCAGGCCAGTATGCATCACACTTTTCGATATAGGAAAGGTGAAATGGAGCCAAGGCGAATTCTTCAACCCCAGGGGCTCAGAAAAACCAGGAAACATGCTCAGAATTCAAAAAGGAAAGAATGAAACTGAAGAGCTCAGGTTTAGCTCTTACCTGGTCCAGACGGCTCCGAGAATCATCCACAGAATCTCCCGGAATCAGCTAGTGAAAATCAAAGGGGAAAGCACCTCCAAAGCTCCAACAAACCAAAGTTCAAATGAAATGGTAAAATGAGAGGTAAAAACCACTTTTAAATTACTTTTCACGTAATTCAAGTAAAATATTAGTGTTTTGACTCATTTTTCAAGCATATATTATTCGTTTCTAACTAGTTTGATGAAGAAATTGAGTAGGCAGTACAACCTTTGAAGGAACAAAGTTGTCAATGGTAAAATCAAGGTAATCAATGACCATTGTATCGAGCAGTTTTTATGTGGAGTTCAAGCTCGTTAAAAATTAAACATAAGTAATGAGCAAATGTTTCCCCCAGAGTTTAAGCTCATTCATTAAAAAATTAACCAATTTCCGGTAAATAACCATCGTGAATGCATTATCATCAGCCTTTGAAGCCTTGGTCGTGTTCTCATCATCACCTCCACTCTGTTTTTTTGGCCGATCATTCACCTCCATTTGATTGTTTACCCTTTTTGAGGAACAACTGCGAAGAGTGATCTTGTTAGCCATCCTTGTGACACTTCCGTGATTGGAAAATTCCAAACCTTACCTGGAATCAGCTGCTACCTGAATTTATCACTCGTTCCTTGAAAAACGAGTCTCCTTTAAGCTCTTTTCATCTGATTTGTAAAATATGAAAAGATTGCCAAGAAATTAGCCTCTCCAGCTCGTTAAAGTGACCAGAAGTGCTATCCCTCCTCTAGATTTTAATCTTTTTGGACATGAGGGATTATTACACAAAAATATCGAGCGCTTGTTTTGTTCGGCTCGTTAAAATTATCGAAAATTCATCCCTTTTGTATTATTTTATACTTTTTTGGACTTAAGGGATTATGAGACGAAAAAGGATTATTGGATTTTTCTTTACGTCCCTTTCAAACTCTCTAAAATTGAAAAGGACCGAGTTATCTTTGTCGTTAAACTCGTTAAAACCAAATAGCGACAAACTTGTCCATACAGACAAGAACGAGTTTCACTATCGCTAGGCTCGTTAAAACATAGCGATGAGTTTGCCCGAAGGGAAAATTATAGAACAAGCATATGTTATCCTCCTCAAGCTTGACAAAAATAAAGAGGTACTGGTCAGCAATGACTGGGGAAAAATTGGGAAGAAAACTTGAAGAAACTTTATTGGTAGCAAGTCGCTCTTGAACATGACACTTTCACTCCACATCTGAGTCGGGTTGGGTTGTTCCGTTCACTGGTCATATCACCATTGGTCCATCACACCATCCATATTTGGGGTTAACGCTACCAATCCATCATGTCAGTGTCACCGGTATGTTCAAGAGAAGTCGCTAAGAGAATCCACCTGTGTCTCATCCACTGCAATACATTCACGCTCCATTCTTTCATGATCGCCACCCTGAACCCTGTATCATCAGACTGTTTTCACCTCCAAAATAATTTACTCCGTTCCATGCTATAGATGTGGGATTCATTAAGGCCCTCCTACGACAGGTCACTTCTTGTCGACATTAGCTCATTATCCAAGAAGTCGACTTAGGGACAACCCTTTCAGTACTTTGAAGCTTGCATGCCTCAATGGCAAGTTTCTCACTTCCGGAAACAGGTTTACATCAATGGCCTTTGACCGAAAGATTTTGTGTGGTGTTCGACGCCAAGTCCCTTATTCACACCACGTGAATTGTACTGTAGTACCTTGAGGGTCATCATCATTATCGGTGATTCCTCTCGCGCCTGTGAACAACTTACGTCATTGGCTGGTAATCAGGCAATGTCTTTCCATGTTCGACTCTAGAACATCTCTCACATGGATCGACTTGTACTTTGTGAAGATCGAATGAGATTGAAGGCCCCAAATCTACTTTCATCCATCCGGGCTGTGATATATATTCAGGAAAATAAAGACATCAAATGTACATCATTGCTGCACAGATAATCATCCAATCTAAGGGATGATGGCTCTACCAGAATCATCAGTCTGCACACAGACGATTGTCTGTATTATGTACATGAAAATGAATTTATAAAGTTGAGCATGGGAATGCCCACCTCAGCTAGATCATGAAAATATTATGAAGATAATGTAATGTATTGTATCTTATTATAGGTCACCTTCCAGCTCGAAAAAACTTCGGATCCTCATGATAAAGCATTTCACCTGACATCAAAAGATTAACGACCTCATGCTTTAGGGGGCAAATGTTATAGACATTTTTTGGCACTACAACCCCAATCATATATGTCCATTAACCAAGGGCTCCTAAGTCCCTAAAAGTGTTGTTCCAACCCCTAAAAGAACAAGGTCAGCTAATTACATCATCTCCCAGAAGTTTTCCATTAAAAACTGCTCAGAACTGGTCAAAATTGGACCATCTCACCTGCTCCATGGTCAAAGTGCAATGCATCCCACATAATGCACACGGGAGGTGCGATGCATACTGAAAATCCATTCTATGGGGTGCGATGGGTGAGAGTGGACAAATGGCAGAGTCAATTTGCGAGGTGGATGATCATGGAATCTTCCAGAAACTTTTCCTGCGACACTTGCCTCTCTGAATTCACCCAGGGATGAGTAAGAGATCATCAATCTCCAAGTGGAATCAAGAACTATCAGGGAGAGGACACTAATCAAATCTCAGAAGCTGACTCACCTCCCTGCAATCATCTATATATGGATCCCTCATCCCAGAGATCCAGAGGCTAGAATTTTGTATCTTGTAAGGAAGTGTTATTGGTTTCTTGGTGTAACATCATGGTGTTGGGTGATCTAAGCTTTTCATGAGGTGAAGAAGGGCTTTCTTGCTGAGAGGATGACACTCGGTCAGAACAAATTGTTGTAATCCTCTTTGCTATTCTTGATATTAATAAAGATATTCAAGTTTTCCTCCACATTCTTGTATGATTGATGATATATGCATTTTTGTGGTCAATATATATCTGGTCCTATATTGTTTATGATAGTAGATCTCTGTTCTTGGATAGTGTTATGCTACTTTGATTCCACAGGTACTCTTTGAAGCTGGGTAGATGAGCTAGCGAGTGGCAAAGATCTATCAGAAGGGAGAGGAATCAAGCAAGGAACCAAGTGCAAGACAGAGGTTGGTCTCCTTTGTTCCCCTCTTATCTACTTCTCATAAAGGAAAACGAAAGTAGTTTTAGTTTGTTTGTTTCTAAGATAGCTACCAGTCTTAGTGGGACTAGCAGCTCTGCATAGACACTAGATTTCCTGATAATAGGGTATTTGTAGAATAGCTTCTATTCTAGCAGGATCAATTATGATGCCATCTTTGGAGATGATGTGGCCTAATAGTTTGCCTTATTCTAGACCAAACAAAGAATTTTTAGGATTTAATGAAATACCATACTCTCTGCATTTTAAAAACACTTGTCTCAAATGATCTAAATGTTGTTGATCTGATCTAGAAAACACAGTGAGGTCATCTAGATATACAACCAGAAAATCGTGAATTTCTTTTGCAAAAGCTATGTCCACTACTCGTTGAAAGGTTGCCCCTACCTTCTTAAGTCCGAATGGAATTTTAACATATTTGAATGTACCCCATGGTGTTGTAAATGCAATGTTTTCTTGGTCATCAGGATGAACAAGAATCTGATTAAAACCTGAAAACCCATCCAAAAGTGAAATCCTAGAAGCACCTACTACTCTTTGTAAAATATGATCCATTTTAAGTAAAGGGTATTTGTCCTTCAAAGAAACCTTATTTACATTTCTTGAGTCAACACATAATCCAATTTCTCCTGTTTTCTTCCTAGTAGGCACTAAATTAGACACCCACTCTAAAATTCCGATTGGAGAAATTATCCTGAATCATGCATTCATTTGATTTCTTTTTCAATTAAAGGAAGCAGTACAAGGTTGACTCTTCTGAGCTTTTGTTTGAATGGTTTTTGATTTTCCTTGAGGGGTGTTGTATGCTAAATCATAGAGGTGTCATAAGATTTCAATTCTTCATAGCTCCATGCAAAAACATCCTGGAATTCTTTGATCAATTCAACATACTTAAGTTTTTTATCAGGCGGCAAAGATTTGGACAATTTTACCACTTTGGGATTCTTTTCAGTTCCTATGTTGTAGTCTTCAATGTCTGCTTTTGGAGGTTCCATCTGGGGTTTCTTTGGAATATCGTTGAAATCAAAGAGATCTTCCAAAGGAGTTAATCCTTTGGGAAAATGATTGTCTTTCAAATTGATAACTTCAGATTCTCCTTCAATAATCTCATCAACATTTGTTTCTTTAAGATCCTGTATTTCCTCTTTGGTAAATTTTGTTGGGTGAAGCATTTGAGTTGCATTTTCTGCTGAAATGTCTATTTCTATCTAATTTGCTGGATTAAACTCTCTAACTATATCTCCATCTTTGTTAGTGCTAGAAAATTCTTCTTCTAGGGTTAAAAAATTGTTGATCTGATTATCACTGTCAAACACTTGCCAGTTCTTTACATTATCAGGTATGGTTGGCCTGTACCTAATTTCTGCTGTGAATTGATGATTTGGTTCAAATGATAATTTACAGGTGCTAGAAAACATTGCTAGGCTATGAGCTTGCAAGTTATGTTTTCTTGGGAATTGGCAAGTTGAGTTTCTAGAAATGTATTGAGGATCTCTATAGCTATTCCTCTGTACTCTCTTAACCTGGGATCATTTGTTAAGAACTTCCCTTTTATCCGTTGAATGATTAAATCAGAATCTCCTAGGACTGACACTCTAGTTGCTCCCAATTTATTGACCAGTTTAAGACCTAGCAACAGTGCTTCATATTCAGCCATATTATTAGTGCACCTAAAGTTTAACCTGTATGCATGGCCTTCAGCATGATTGTTTTCAAGATTGTGCACCCAGACTCCTGCTGCTGCTCCTAATTTGTTCACAGAACCATCAAATTCTAAGTACCAAAGGATTTCATGTTCATAATTAGTATCTGGAGTTTCTGGGATTTGTTCAATAGGGAGATCTGGTTTTTCAGTTTCTTCTGGTTTATCTAATGTTTCATGATTTTCATAAATTTCTTGGATTCGGACCCTAGACCTCTCATTTGCAATTTTTTCTGTTTCATTTGCTAAGACTTTTATTACATGTGGGGGATCAATTTCAGCATTGTAAAGGATAAAAGAATCCATATCTGAATGTACTGAGTAGATAGGGAAATTTTGAGGTTTCTCTTGACTACTAACTACATACTTCATTAAGGTTTCTCTGTATAGTCTCTTGGGTTGACCAAACAGGGAAATAGTAGCATAAGACATGTCTAACTGTAGAGATCCTTGAAGATTTGCACCCCAAGATCTAGACAATAACATGCCATACTTTGGTGGAATATCAGCTTCTACTATGTCCATTAAGATGGTTTTGGCGGGATATTGGACTAGTGACACACATAAGTCTTTGATTAAACCTAAAAATTTGACCTGACTTGAATCAAAAGAGAAAAGGTCCTTATATGGCCTGGTGATGTCAAGGTCTAGTCTCTCCATTACAGATTTAGGCATTAAGTTATGAGAAGCACCAGAATCAAACATGGCGTTATGAAGTATTTTATCATGTATGTTTAAACCTACATAGAAAGGAGGAACCTCTCCCTCTATTGTTTTTCCATTTACTCCAGGGCCAAATATAAATTCAGGCTGGTCATCAAAAACATTTACAGAATCTTCATTCACAGAAATTTTGAGTGATTTGATGATTTGACTTCTGTAGACATCATGTTTAGCTAATTTTGATAATGGAACAACTATCTTTAGTATGTCTACTTCTGTCTCAAGATTGAAATATTTTTCGGTCTGATTTCTTGTATTTCGGAGAGCTGGATTTTTTGCATTTTTCTCCTCTTCAGGAGTGAGATTATGGGCTGAAGTTGTTTCCAAATCAAGTTCTAGAGGCTCTTCTACTTTTTCTTTAGTAGGATTAGAAGTGGAAGGTTGTCTGTTAGGTGGCTTATTTTCTGATATATCTTCAACAATTGGGTTATCAAGGTTAGGACCTGCTTTGGAAAGAATATGTATAGGGGGGGCACTGATCTTACCTTTGTTAGCCTACTTGGTATCTTTCTGTTTACTGGTTTCAGGGACATCTATTATTCTGCTCCTCAGATTGTATTGTTTGTGGACTTCATAAATCGATGTATCATATCCCTCCCTAAAGTCAAATGATTCACCTTACTGAGTTTGGAAATGTTTAAGAATTTGAGCTTCCTGATCCTCTTGGGTCAAGAAAACTTTTTATTCATTGTTGAGTCCCATTAGATTAATTTGAGTGTCTTCTGTTGGTTCATCAGAAGTTGAGGCTTCAGCATAATTTTCTTGAAATGGGGGCCTAATATTTTGGTTAGACCTTGTCTTTCCAGTGTTAGGATTTTGGTTCTTCCTGAAATTTGGATTTCTCCCAATATTGCTTGGTTGACCATCCCAAGGGGATTTTCTCTCAATTGTATCTACTGTATCTCCAAGTTTGTCCATTCCTTTAATAATTGCATCTAATTTATGTTCAAAGGTAGAAGGTTCTTCTTTGAAAGGTGTCCTCCTTTCAGCTCTGGCTCTAGATCGTTTAGATATCAGGTTGGCATCAACATTGACAGCTATGCTCTGCATCTCTTCTAAGTTTCGAGGATCTCTTTCCCTAAGTTGGTATGCCATATCAGAATCAAATGCATCAGGCAATTTGATCAAGACCAAATCTGGAGGAGGTCTAAGATTCTGAGGAATAGCATTGTAGATATTATTGAATCTGGTACAATAATCTTGGACAGTTTCTTGTGTGCCTCTTCTTAGGTTTTCATATTCTATTAAAATGTGGAGAGGATCTTTCTTCTTTTCCCATCTGTTCAAGAAGGCCTGATAAAGAGCTTGTGGGTCATTGATACTGTTAACAAGGAGGGATCTAAACCAGGTTCTAACATCTCCAGTTAAACTTTGAACAAACACTTTCATTCTAACATCATCATCATAAACCTTATATTTTTCAAAATAGTCGATCATTTTATTGGTATGTTGTTGAGCTGTTAAGTGCCCATACTTTCAAAATAAGGGATTTTACTTTGATAGTCTTGGGTCATAGCCCCTGGATTGGCAGGTAAGTTTAGGGGAGTATATCGGTTTTCCATGGTTGCATACATAGATGTGACAACTGGAGGAGTAGGTATAATAATGGGAATGTGTATTGTAGATGGAGGAGTGGAAAGGGTAGTTGGAGGTGTTGATGGTGAGCTTGGAGAAGCTGTAGTAATCACAGAAAGGTTTGGTGTTCTTTCAGAGGTAAGCTCAGATTGAATGGAGTTCTGCAAATGTTTATCAAGGTGTGAACTAACAGAATTTCCTTGGCTCTCTTGACTTCTAAGAATCCTAGGAATCAGATTAGGATTTTCAAACACAGGTGGGGGATTAGGATCAGGATTTGATCTGGTGTAACAGATCCTTTCTGAGGCCAGTTTCTACGTGTGTTTTTGGTTTTTTCTTGAAATAGGTTTGACAATACAACTTTAACAGTCTCTTGTAGGAGGTTTTAGATGTGGGAGTTTTGAACTTTCCTAAAGATTTTTTGAACAGAGGGATTGATCAGGTTTTTGGAACCAACTGTTCAATACATAAACTAAACCGAAGATAGATTGAAGCAGCATTCATTTACTTCTGCAATTGCAAAGAAAAAGCATTTCAAAGGCTACCTTACTAACTTCAAGCTCCATCTGTAGCTTATGAAATAAACAATAGTAACGAACAATTGTTCAGGTTCCCAGTGGAGTTTCCAACGACGTTATCACTCAGGTTTTCCCCAAAGTTGTAAGAAAAGGGAAGGATGCCGAGGTAACCATAGATCAATCTTTTAGATACAGAATCTAGCCAATCTGTATCCAGAGAGGGCTCTCTCTTTATGATTTAGCTTTGTTTTTTTAAATGTGTTAGGCTAGTTATGATGTTCAAGGGTTTTGTTTTGAGTTTGGGTGGTGAGATTCGATAGAACTAAGAGGTAAGATAGAATATTTCAATCCATTGGGCATGATGGAGTCAAAGAAGATGGCTTTCTGGATTTGGTTTCTTAACAGAGGATGGCTTCACAAAGCAAGGTATTCAAACAAGGAAGAAATAGAGACTTGAAACAGATGGAATGGGCTCAAATGGGTGAAGGGCAGTTAAGAATCCTTCAACATATTGAAAGAGGGAAAAATGGATGATTACTGATAAGGAGCAGTTAAGAATTCTTTATCAAATAATCAACATGAAAGAATCAGGAAACAGGAGCAATTAAGATTTCATTGCTTATTCTAATTCTGAAGAAAACACAGAGAACAATAAAGACTGAATACAGAGTGCAATCAAGCATATGCTGAAATTAACCATTTCTTTATCATTCAGTTTATGGATCACAGATGATATAATAAACAAGAAAAATGTAAAACACAAGATATGGAGGACTTATTGATCCAGTGGTTGATTCAAGAAATTTGTGACAAGTCCTCTGCTTCAATTCTTCATCTAGTAGGCCAAACAACAGTTGATTCCAACAGCTCTTTATTCCAAAATTTCAATATTACAGCAGAGTCTAGGAAATCCACACACCACCCCAATACTCTAATGGAGGGGGTATTTATATAACCAAATATGTACAACAAATATCTCATGACAGCTGTGAGATAATATCTATGTTTAACCTAAAATAATTTACAAGTAAAATAGAAACAACTAACTGATGTTCATGCTGGAGGCAAGCCTTTATGGTTTGGCTTGTAGATGTCGTCTACAATAACTCTATGCTGACTACCTGCTTTAACTGTGCTCTTTAATTTTGACCTGCTACTCTTCAATTTTGCTCTGACAGTTTTAACTCTGATATGATACACTTTAATGCTGAACTGATACTCTTTAATGTTGAACTGATACACTTTGACTTGTTTTCCTCTTTTCATCATTGTCCCTCGTGTTTCTGGCAAAATAGAGCCGCTAATGTGTCTTCTCACCACTGTTCTCTGGAAATTTATGTCTTCTGAAGGCCCACTGGTTAGGGTAAAAATATCCCTGTATATTTTATTTCTTTCTTATGCAAGCCCAGAAGTCCCTATGTTTGGTTTAAACTGTGTTTGAAGAGAAAGAAACCGTAAAAATGGCAATTTGGTTGAGGCTACGAGCTCGTTGTTGGAGATTTTTTGGTCGGAGAACTGGAAATGCAACCTCAGTCAATTTTATGCCTGGAGCACGATACGCAGAGAAATACAGAAAAATGACCTTTTTTACCCTTTTAATTGACAAAATGAAGCTTGGCAGGAATTTTTGATTTTAAAGGATGGATGACGTCAACGGGAGTACGGGCAGATGACATGACGGGTGATGTGGCGGGTGACGACAACAGAAGGGTGGATGACGTAAGCATAAGGGTGACGTCAGCAGAGGATAGTGGTAAGCAGTTTTCCCTGCACCGCTTTTGGGGCTGGGCGGTTTCGGGCGGAGGGCGAGCGATCACCTCAAATGGGCAACATGTGTCTTTGGTATGACGGCAAAACCACCAGCTGATCGCGCATTAACGCTCATCGGCTATGGTAGTCGCGAAACGATCTTCAATCCTTGGATGATCGGGGGTTGATCGGACAACAGACATGCTGTGGGATGGTCGGAGAGGTAAACAGCGGGACCGGTTTATAATAAACCGTGTTTTAATATATTGGGCGCTTTTCTATTGGTTCAGGATGGTTTGGTTATTAATTATCCAGAGGTTTAATTAACCCTTTGAACGTGCGGTGAAGGCTATGGTTCTTGATAAACTTCAAATAAGTTTATCAATTCCATTTTTAAAACGGTGCTATGGTTATAGTTAACCAGGGGTGGGATATTTAATATTTGGGGATTTTTTGTACATTTACATAATACGGGGAAGGGTATTTAGCGAAGGATTTATATAATAAAAGTTAGGGTTAATATGACTTATGAAAATGAATGCGAGCTAAGTATAAAACACGTGTATTTTTAGACTTAGGCTAAAATGGGAATGGGGTTTATGGGTGATATTTTCCCTTTTCGCAATATTTATGAAATGAGATGAGTGATTCATGAATGTTATTAAGAACATATTCTTAATATTTGAGGGGGGAAATTAGTAAGTGACTAGGGAAAAGTATGAAGGGGAGTTAGTTATGTAATCGGCCTCGCTTGAGCTGTATCAAAAATATCTGACTTGCACTTTGTAATAGAAGTGAAAGTTAACACATTAAGAGACATGATCCATCACAGGTATCATTCTGCAACACCAATCTACCTACCCTGCCTGCTTTGCCTAGCATTTTTCCTTCTTTTTACTTGGTTGCACTTGGACTAGCAAACCCTTATCAAAATTTCTTTTCTTTGCATGGTAAGCCTACCTAAGTCTGCACTTATTACTTCCAAGGGCTCAGATTAAACTATTGAGCTCCTTTGCTTCTCTACCTATCTACATATCTGCCAAGATTAAACAGTTTGGTCAGATTTTTATTCTCTATCTCTAAAACAGGAAATTCAAACATGAACTTAGCCAAGATTAAGTTGTTTGGCCATTCATCAATTGTGGCATAAAGTTCAACAAGCTGCACACAATGTTTTATCACTGAAAATGAAAAAGTAGTGGAATTTTGGACAATATGGAAAATGTGGAAAATGTGGGGTTAATTTCTTTCACTTTTTTGGCCATTTTATTCTTTCCACCCTTTGATTTTTCTTTTAGAGTATACCCTCTTTACATTTTTTACATTTTTTTATTTTTTGACAATATGGAAACCCTTTGCAACAAGGAAAGGGATGAACATATTACAGAGCTCAACCAGTCAATCATGAAATATGACACCTATTTGTATAGGAGTATAACACCTTTCATGTACGGTTTCTACAACTCTCAAAAATTGATATCTAAGATGAGATATCCTCATAATGTAGGATTTCACAAAGTCTCCTTTATTCATCTTTATATCTTTGAGTTGTTCTTTCAAGGAGATGTTTTCATTCTAATTGTTGACTTCAAACATGCCAGCTAGCTTATCATACATATTCTTAGACTTTTTCAAATTTCCAACATATGAAAGTAAATGATCTTGTAAATCATCAGCTATAATTTTCTTTGCTTTTAAATCAGCGTTCTTGTACTTTTTCTTGGTGGTAGCAAAATCATTCTTTGGGGGCCTCAAGTAATTTTTTTGTATGTATTCTCAAGCGTCATTGTCTTCAGCTATGCTTTCCAACCTCATATTCCAAGAAGAAACATTAAATGAGTCACCTAGCTTCTCATTATCCTTCAAGAAAGAGGAATACATCTTGACTTGATTAGATAGGCTCCTTCAACTTTTCAAAGATGATTGCTTCAACTCTTGTCTCCTTTGGGCTTGTCCTTCACCTTAGATCTGATACCATGTTAATTTTTCCCTACTCTATGTTGTTTCAATTACTTTATCCCAATTCAATTCTTCAATTAGCAAGCTTTCAGTAACAATTAATACTTTTTATTAATTAATAGTAACTAAAGATAGAACAATAATGTAATGACAATAAGAGACAATCAACACATCAACACGATTCACCAGATTTGGTCAATGAAGAGGAAAAAACCCTTTGTAATTATTAGATTGTCATAAAATGTTCAACAGAGAGTACAATGAGGCCATACAAAAATATCCAACAATATCAACCAAACAATATCATAAATATTATCCCAACAATAATACTGATCAGATTCAGCTTTCTTGATTTGCAATCAACTGTGGTCAGTTGCGGTCAATTATCAGACTGAAACCCTAGATCCCAACTGCATGGAGGAAGATGATGTGTTCGGTTGAGATGCTCCAACCACATAGATGAGCCTACATGCCTACAGTTATAACCAAAAATTTCCTATGTCAACCCTGCGGCTAGAAACCAAAAACCCTAATCACACGTGTGAGCTTCGAACCTTGCAATTTCAGACCTGTATGAACCAAACTCCACGAACCAAACTTTAGAACTATGCAAACCAATCCAATGAAGAGAGAAGAATATGGTGGTGTCCAAATGAGGTTCACTTGACTTATATTTATAGGCTTCCAAGGTGACCAATTTGCTTTAGGGTCAACCTGATCAAATGTGACATTGTGGGCTTCAATTCAAAAATACACTTTCCCTTGTCCAAAGTAAGTTCTTCAAAAGTAAAAATTGGGCCTCTCAAAAATAGGAATATATTCCCATGATTGGAATTTAACACTGAGCTACCAAATTAACATATTGTATTACCAGGAATAAGACAAATTAATAAATTCCATATAACATTCATTCATCCATTAAAAAACTATAAGTGAATCAAATTATAAACCGCACACCAATATGTAATACATGTAACACTTTAAATTCAATTCATCCATAATTTATTTATAGAATTTAGCACAATAAAATAAACATACAATGGATATTTATGTAGCCCAAAGTATTTCTCACCAGAGGGATGAAGACTCGTCTTGAATTTGTGGATCCTTGTGCTCCCTGGTGGCTGTCCACATGTAATTTTGAAGGAAGTAGCATCCTTGGTCAAATGTTGTTGACTCACCAGTTGACCTCCCAGCCTACTCCTTGGCTATTCTTCTTCCCCATGGACCCCTGAGATACAATGGAGCTGTAAGATAGTGGAGAAGTGCTAGCCAATGGATAACACTCCTTGATCAAGTGTCACGTTCTCAAAAGAAAACCTCCACTATACCAAACTCACTATAGTCTAATTCACAGTCAAACTAGCATTATCTAGTTCATCCAACAATAGGGAAAAAAGTTCCTTTCTCCCATAGCTTTTCCTTTCTTCCGTAGGAGGCTTCATAGGTGACACTTGGCACTTCATGCATAATTAATTATTTTTATTAATCCAAAAGTTTAATTATTGACCCACCCATGTGTCACCCTTTCACCAAGGCTCTCCAAAATTATTTACTTAAATTTTTAATTCAAAAATAATATTTTCCTCACCCTATCAAGACTCCCTAGTTCTTCTACCAATTGTCTCTTAATCCCCCTTTTCTACTTAATTTGAGTTCATTACTGAAGTCAACTGATAAGTCTCAAATTTGGTCCCCCAACTACCTCCTAATTTAACTCAATTTTCCTCTTAGATGGATATTCTTATGTTGGCTCTTGCCACATGGAGGTTCTCTAAATTTCTTTAATTTAATATATTAATATTTACTTTTATTCATCCCCAACTTTTCTTAATGAGGTTAAACTATTTTAGGATTAATATTTCTAATTAACTCTATGTCCCTCTTCCCCCTTTTTTCCTATAAAAACACTTATGAACATTATGTACCTAATATTTTCCAACATGGGAAGGTGTTGTAGCTACTACAACCACCCTACAAAAGTTTTCCCATGCTTTGATTTTTGAACCTCCATTTTTCCTACAGGACCTCATCATTCGCTTTTGGCAAGTATTCATGCAATGTTAAGACTTATCATTTCGTGAAGTGCTTGTGATGTCTTGTTTTAATACCAATCATAACCTTTTCAAACACAAGCCATCTCTTGTCTTGACTTTGCAGCTTTGTTGGTCTTCCCTTCAAAAATTGCATAATATTGGAAGGCAGACTAGCCTTGAGGATCTAAATTTCACAATCCAGAGAGGCAGGCTGACCTTGAGCTTAGAAATTGCACAATTCACTAAGCCAAGGAGTTGCCCAGTCCCTTGTGGATTTAGAATTTCACTATCCTTCTTGGCAGTGTGAATGGCCAATTTCTTAAAAAATAAGAAACAAAAAGTGAAAAATCAATCCCTAGAAATAGGGATTAGGTAATTAGTTTCTCGAAGATTGGCACAATTTTCTATATTTTACTTTCCGTCGAGTGTCACTTTTTTCTTGATTTTAGGCATGCGCGTCATAAAACCTAGCCCACCTAGATCTATATAATAGACACCCCTAGAGCTAATTTTCACATTTGATCTTGGAGCTCTATCTTTCCCAAGGAGATTAAGGAGCCTTCAGTGGAGTTTGCCAAAATTTTCGGGGTGAGTTTTTTCTTTTGTCACTCTTTTTGTCTTTTTTGTCATTTTGCTTCTATGAGTGTCTTTTTGCATGTTTATTTTCATAGTTGATAGTGTTTCAACTTATATTATCTTGTAAAAGTGTTGGTTCGATCTTTCATTCGATTTTTACAAATGTCACATCAGCTTCTTGTTTCTACCCATTAGTGGTTGTCGTTTCAGCAACTCCCTATGCATGTTGTTTTTCCTTTTTCATGTTGATCTTCTGCACTTGATTTTCACCGATATATATTTCCCTTAATCTTATCTACACTTTGACTTGCACTATCACTCATAAATTCCACTTTCCCATCCCCTTCCCAGGAACATATACCCCTTACTTGGCTAGCAGTTTCGATGTCCAACTACACATTTCACAACTCCAAGGCTCAAGCCTCATGCTTCACCTTTGATACTACCCAATGATTAGTCCCTGGATTTCCCAACTACACATTGTACATTTCTAGGGCTCAAGCCTCACCCTTGGCCACTGAGACAGTTCTATGTGCAGTCTCTCCCTTAGTCTGCATAGATTGAGACTGCGCATTTCGTAGTCTCAAGCCTCAAGCCTCTCCCTTGACTTCTAAGACTGCACAATGCACATTTCATGAGGCTAGTCTCTTCCAAAGGCCCAATAATTGTGCAATTTTCCCTCTCATTCTTGTGTTTGTTGCCTTGATATTTCTTTGTGATTCATTTTTCTTGAGATAATTTATGTTTTCCATGAGTTCATTTCTCTCTTACAGGCATTGCAATTTTTTAAGACTTCTCTTAATCAGTTACTGTCACTATGGATCCGAAGAGTTTTGTTTCAAAGGAAATTACAAAAAGAAGCACCGAAGAGGCAGCTAAGAGTACTCCAGTGAACTTGTCAGTTCTTAAAAACTCAGTTCTTTATAGAGAAAGAGTCAGACATTACATGGAAGAAGGTGAATGAGGCATTATCAGCAAAAGGCTTCAAAGTAGATCTTGAAGTCAGACATGTGTACATCAATGTCTAATGGTCAGGATTACACAATATTGCATGCAGGTACCCAATTTTTCCATGTGCAAAAATTGTCAGCTACATACTGTCACATATGGATAACAATACCATGACTCTCAATAGTGCCAGTGGACAAAGGCTTTCCTCTTTCTTGACACATGATTACCAGCTTGTGTATAATTTACTGATGCTAGAATCATACATGGATTCCCACTTTTATGCATTCACCAACTACTTGAGCACAAAGGATGTCATCAAAGGTTGGGTGAAAGAGCCTTCCAAATTCTTCCAGACACCCAACAACACTTATAAGACCAAATATCTCAGGAAGTATTATCAGTACTTGATAGTCTTATGTTACCAGATCTATGGTCAAAGAAGTATTGAGACCTTTCCAGAAGGTTGGGAATTCTTGCTTAATCAGGTTGTGAATGAAGGAAAACCATTCAAATGGTCAGATTTTTTGTCTCAATAGTTAATAATTCATGTGACTAATTCTAAGAACCCTCCCAAGGGTAAGAAAGCCAAATTCTACATGTTTTCTTATTTGTTGGATGTAATATGTGCTCAGAATTCATTTCTTGACATGAATTGGACCTAGTCACCAAGAGAAATTGTTGTTCACATTTACTGCAAGATTCTTTTGGATTACAACTACAAGGGAGTAATGGAAAAGTTGACTAGTCCACTTCCTTATTCCATTGTACTATTAATATTTGAGGAAGAACCACTTTGAATGTCCCTTGAGGCAATGGAAGAAGTGTCAGAATTAGCAGATTGGTTTGCCACACCAAATGACACTTTCCTCAGAGTGTTTGGCGGATAGAAGTCTCCACATCTTCTACCGAGGTATGCCACCTATAAGTTGGTCATGAAAGAAGTTCCTTATCATCTTTCCATAGGGTTATCAAGATTTTTTCATAGGAAGAAGAAAGAACCTTGGCCTGTTCTTCCTTTGCAAATCAAATTATACGAGATCAAGAATTTTAAAGAGCAGCCATCAAAGGAAAGGAGATAGAGAGATTCACATTCGGTCATTTGGAATTCAATCCATGTGATCCTAGGAATGTTTTAAATAACACTGTGAGAGGATTAATTTCCAATGGCCAAGAGGGAAATTTTACAGGCCCGAGGAGGAAAAAATGAATAATTTTACAATGCCTCCAAGTCTCACGAAACAGTTAGCTTCGTAGGAACATCTTTGGTTACTCCTTAGAAGGAAGTCACTATAAAGGTAGAACCAGTAGGAAGACACAAACCAATGCCTGAAAAGGGAAAGAGGAAGGTTGCGCATAGTCTAGTGGAAGAGAAGAGCTGCAAGATGAAGGTAAATCTAATCATCCTAAAAGCGACCATAGCAGCAAAAAAGAGGAGGAAACATAGGAAGAAAGAAGAAGAAATGACGCTGAAGGAAGAAAAAGAGCAGAAAATATTAGAATAAGAAAGGAAGAAACAAGAAGAAGAAGAAAGGTGGAGAATAGAAGAAGAAGAAGCAACACAGAAACATGCCGAAGAACAAGAGTAGAACCAACTACTAGAAGAAGAGAGAAAATAGTTGTAGGAGAAGGAACTTTCTCAAGAAATTGAAGAACTGATTGTAATTCAGGACATGGAGGTGGAATTAGAGCCGCTAAACCAAGATGTTGATATTATGTCAATCACTCAGCAAGTCACCATTCAATCTCCCCCTCCTCCGATAGTAGAGAAAGCTCCAAGCAAAGAAGAGGAAATTGTTCCTCTTGATGATGGTCCAGTCATGGATACATACAATCTAACTTACGATGAGCTTCAAAATAATATTGTACAAGCGAGAAAGAAACACTTTCTAGATGATATTACATCTCCTGCATTCATTAGAGAAAGGGTGATTGTGATGGATACCAAGAGAAATCCAAAAGTCATTGTTGCAGCCAACTTGGCCTTCATAGGTGCTACCAAGTCAAACATAGAGTATCTCATGGCTGAGAATAGGCAGATGGCAAAGAACTTGCAAGATGCAAGGAAAAAAATTGAGAATCTCTAAGCAGAGGTCTAGAAAGCAGCTCTTGCATAGGTATATCTAGAAGAACTGAAGGTAGCCATACTTTGGGAAGTATCGACATTAGGAGAGACCATGCTAAGCCTTTAAGAGGAGCTTGTCACTGTGCGTAAAACAATTTTCTGCTTGCACGACATGCATTAGAAGTGCAAAGATAATGCTAAAGATCTCAAGGCTATCTATATAGCCATCGTTGTCATGCATGAGTAGTCAATGCAACAAAAAGGGGCACCTTCCAAATTAGTAAAGAAAACAAGGCAATAGGCAGAGTTGAAGAAAGCACAAGTTCAGATGATCACCGAGAGTAACAAAAATCTCACCTCATTCATCACCAACATTCAGGACTCATATGCATGATTATACAATAGCGTGGATTTCATGGTGAAATCACACAAGATCCCTTCAGTTGGCTCACTCACTGAGGCAGAATGCAGGAATTAGGCCAAGAAGGAGGTTAAAGAATACTTGGACCAGCTCAGGAAGGTCGACACTAAGGAAGCTTTGGAGGTGAATAGGAGTAATATGTAGAAGTACATTAGTGGCCCTGTCTAGATCAACACTATGTTTCTCCTACTGAAGAACCAGACATTACAAAAATAAGCACTGGAGAGGTAGTTAAGAGTACTCCAGTGAACTTGTCAATTCTTAAACACTCAGTTGTTGATAGAGAAAGAGTCAGAAATTACATGGAAAAAGGTGAATGAGGCATTCTCAGCAAAAATATTCAAATCAGATCTTGAAGATAGGCAGGTGTACATCAATGTCTAATGGTTACGATTCACAATATTGCATGCAGGTACCTGGTTTTTTCATGTGCAAAAATTGTCAGCTACATACTGCCACATACAAATACAAATACCATGACTCTCAGTAGTGCCAATGGACACAGGCTTTCCTCTTTCTTGAAACATGATTACCATCTTGTATATCATTTACCGATGCCAGAACCATACATGGATTCCCACTTTTATGCATTCACCAGCTACTTGAGCACAAAGGATGTCATCAAAGGTTGGGTGAAAGAGCCTTCCAAATTCTGCCAAACACCCAACAACACTTACAAGACCAAATATCTCAGGAAGGCTTATCAGTACTTGATAGTCTTATGTTGTCAGATCTATGGTTAAACAAGTATTGAGACCTTTCCAGAAGGTTGGGAATTCTTGCTTAATTAGGTTGTGAATGAAGGAAAACCGTTCAAATGGTCAGATTTGTTGGCTCAACATTTAATAATTCATGTGACTAATTCTAAGAACCCTCCCAAGGGTAAGCAAGCCAAATTCTACATGTATTCTTATTTGTTGGATGCAATATGTGCTCAAAATTTATTTCTTGACATGAATTGGACCTGGTCACCAAGAGAAATTGTGGTGCACATTTACTTCAAGATTATTTTGGATTACAACTACAAGGGAGTAATGAAAAAGTTGACTAGTCCACTTCCTTATTCCATTGTACAAGTTAATCTTTGAGTAAGAGCCACCTTGAATGTCCCCTGAGGCAATGGATGCAGTGTTGGAATTAGCATATTGGTTTTCCTCACTTGATGGAAATTTCCTCAGAGTGTTTAGCAGACAGAAGTCTCCACATATTCTACCGAGGTATGCCACTGATAAGTTGGTCATGCAAGAAGTTTCTTATCATCTTTTTATAGGGTTATCGAGAGTTTTTCATAGGAATAAGAAAGCACCTTGGCCCATTCTTCCTTTGCAAATCGGATTATACAAGATCAAGAATTTGAAAGTTGCAACCATCGAAGGAAAGGAGATAGAGAAATTCACATTCGGTCATTTTGAATTCAATTCATATGATCCTAGGAATGTTTTTAAATAATATTGTGAGAGGATTCATTTCCATTTGCCAAGAGAGACATTTTACAGGCCTGATGAGAAAAATATGAAGAATTGTTACAATGCCTCCAAGTCTCACGAACCAGTTAGCTTCGTAGGAACATCTCTGGTTACTCCTCAGAAGGAAGTCACTCTAGAGGCAGAACCAGTAGGAAGACACAAACCAGTGCATGAAAAGGGAAAGAGGAAGGTTGCACATAGTCTAGCGGAAGAGCAAAGCCACAAGATGAAAGTAAATCTAATCATCCTAAAAGTGACCATAACAGCAGAAAAGAGGAGGAAACATAAGAAGAAAGAAGAAGATATGAAGTTGAAGGAAGAAAAAGAGAAGAAAATATTATAATAATAAAGGAAGAAACAAGAAGAATAAGAAAGGTGGAGAATAGAAGAAGAAGAAGCAACACAGAAACATACCGAAGAACAAGAGTAGAACTGGCTACTAGAAGAAGAGATAAAACAATTGTAGTAGAAGGAACTTGCTTAAGAAATTGAAGAACTGATTGTAATTCACGACATGGAGGTGGAATCGGAGCCGTTAAAGCAAGATTTTGATCTTATGTCGATCACTCAACAAGTCAACATTCAATCTCCCCCTCCTCCGACAGCAGAGCAAGCTCCAAGCAACGAAGAGGAAATTGTTCATCTTGATGATGGTCCAGTCATGGATACATAAAATCTAACTTACGATGAGATTTAGAATAATATTTTTCAAGTGAGAAAGAAACACTTTCCAGATGATCTTACATCTCATGCATTCATTAGAGAAAGGGTGACTGTGATGGATACTAGGAGAAATCCAAAAGTCATTATTGCAGCTAACTTGGACTTTACCAGTGCTACCAAGTCAAACACAGAGCATCTCATGGAGAAGAATAGGCAGATGGCAAATAACTTGCAAGATGCAAGGCAACAAATTGAGAATCTCCAAGAAGAGGTCTAGAAGTAGCTCCCGCATAGGTATATCTAGAAGAACTAAAGGTAGCTATACTTTGGGAAGTATCGACATTGGGAGAGACCATGTTGAGCCTTTAAGAGGAGCTTTTCACTCTGTGTAAAGCAATTTTCTTCTTGCACGACATGCATTATAAGTGCAAAGATAATGCTAAAGATCTCAAGGTTGTCCATATAGCCATTGCTTATTTGCATGAGTGGTCAATGCAACAAAAAGGGGCACCTTCCAAATTGGTAAAGAAAACAAGGCAACATGCAGAGTTGAAGAAAGCACAAGTTCGGATGATCACCGAGAGTAACAAAAATATCACCTCATTCATCCCCAAAATTCAGGACTCCCATGCATGATTATACAATAGCATGGATTTCATGGTGAAATCACACAAGATCCCTTCAATTGGCACACTCATCAAGGCCAAATGCAGGAATTAGGTCAGGAAGGAGGTTGAGGAATACTTGGACCAACTTAGGAAGATTGCCACTAAGGAATATTTGGAAATGAATAGGAGTAATATGTAGAATTACATTGGTGGCCCTGTTTAGATCAAAACTATGTTGCTCCTACTAAAGAAGGAAATTAAGGCTGGTTCTAAATCAGTGTACCTGGATACAATGGAGGTTCCTGATCCCATCACACATTTTGGGGAAGTCATCATGCAATACAAATCTTGGTAGCACTATGTGACTGAGAAACTACAAGTTAAAGTGGCTAAGATGGAGTTTCCCCAAACTCAAGCGTGTTTTGTCTTATTAGGATGTCTTGTTGACTCTACCCAATTTGTCTTACATGGGTATGAGTGATATTGTAATATGTTTTTGTAATTAATTGTAAGTGAAATTCCAAGGGTCAATTGTGGAATGTGAAGATTCATTTTCTAATGAATTCTAAAGGTCATGGTGGAAGTAAGTCAAAAGTCATGAGGGAAGTAAAAGAGTCACAAAGGGAGATGAATAGTCACCCCTTTGGTTATAAATATACACTCATTAGTCATGTAAAGGGATTATGGCGTAGGATTAGAATCTTGGGAGTTTTGTTGAGAGTCTTGGATTCTTTGTAGCATAGAGGGAGTATCTTTCTTTGGAGGAGTAGGCGTTGGCTTCATGTTCCACTATTGGGACTAGTGGTTTGTTAATTTTATATGTATGCTTAGGACTTCACTTTAATAAAACCTTAGAGTCGACATGTTTTCATGCATATGTTGTGAATATAGCAAGAATATTCTTGTTATGTTTTCAATATATGTTATTTCATTTATGTTAACGCTTATGAACTATTTCGTTTGCATTAGTATGAATCTTGTTGAATGCGTGTTGTTGTATATTTCCATCATGGTTAACTTGTGAACTATTTTGCAGGCTAACTTATGATCCCCTTTTATGCTTGTGTGTTCCTTTCAAGTTGTGTACTATTACAGGCTTCTAAGGGGCTCACTCACTTTTCCTTTGTCATGTTAGAACCTTTCATGCATTGCACTTGACCCTTCACAAAGTTATACACTTGTTTCACCAAAGTCATGAATACATCATTCTATGTGTTTTTCTACCAAGGCATAACACTAAAACCCATTATTTCGGAAACCGGGTTGCATTGGGGTTCTTAGTCCAAATAGTGTGAGGTCTAACTGGGACTTCATATCGAGGATACCCCCTAAATATTGGTGGGTCTAACACTGTCAACATTTCTGGTGCTAGAAGGAGGGCCAGATGACAAGTTGAGCCCATGAAGTCTGTTTGAACTTTCCTTATCTTTTAAATGGCTTCTTCCCATATCTTAACCCCAACATGTTTTTCCAAAACTACAAATCTAAAAGTTCCCTCGGGGATAATTAATGACTTGTCAAATCTAAAGTTTGATGGTGAGGGTGGAACAACCATTCTTGAACACTCTCGCTTTCTTGAATTTTGCACTCATCACGTAATCACTGTGAGGATACTTCTTGTAGGTTGTTCATTCTCATGTTCGAAGCAAGCATTAAGGAATGGTGTTACACATTGCCAACCACTTCTATTCACTCTTTTGGGCATCTTATCAAGGAGATTTACTGTGATTTTGATAGGTATGATTATAAATTTGTTGATAAGAAAATCATGCATCTTAGAAAAGCACATGATGAATCTCTTAACGATTTTCACGATCGCTTTATCCATTTATGTTATCAATTTTTTGAAGACGATGTTGATTGGAATTTCATGAAAGAGAAGTTCGAGTTTCTTATTCATATTTCAATGAATCCAATAGAATATGAATCTTTCTAAAGTATCCCAACATACACCGGTTATGGAGCTTTTAAATCTATGATGAAGGAATTTGTTGTTCCAAGTGACTCTTCATCTTCTTCTCATCAAATAGCTCCATTTATGTAGGTTGAGGTTGGAGAATTTGAAAGTTCATCCATTGATCTACCACTATTTTATCCCACCCCACAAGTTCATAATTTAAACACAATTTTGGACTGTGAATTTGATGTTTCTAGTGCTATTTTGTCTCCTCGTCCTCCATTCGTTGCTTATTTTGGTCCTTTTGATTGCGAGTTGTTCGATTCACCTATTTCAATCATTTATTCTGATGTTAATGAGGATCAAATTCATGTTGGATTTAGTGTTATCATTTATAGTGACTATGTGTGGGACTATATTTCTGAACAAAAAATTGCAATCCAAGTTGATCTGTCTCCTTTTTAGCCTATACCACATTATCCAGAAATTTTCCATGATTTTGTTGTGCCTATTGTATCTTTCAAAGAATCAGTTTCTAACAATGTTAATTCCGATCATACTCAGGACTCATGGAATGTCAGTTTTACATCTGAACTTGGAGAGGAAAAATCTTTCCTTCCTGATCTCTCCCATCCATCATCCAACCTCTGTGAAGAAACAAAGAGTATTTTTTTTTTGTTTTCAATATCCCCCTCTTTATGATTCATCAGATCATGAGGACCCTTTTCTTCTTAATGATGGAATTTATAATCATGGATGTCGTGATCTATTGATCGACTCATCAATTCATGACTCCATTTTTTCTACTGTTGATTTTTCTAAGCCACCAGTTTTCAATTATCTACCTCATTTTTCGATGATCTACCTTCTGATGTCTTGGAACTACCGCAAGTTGTCAAGCCACTTCATCCCACACTGATGGTTATATCAGGTTATTTCAGTTTTGATTCTAGTCCCAATCATGATTAGGATATTAATTCACCTCGCAAGAATCCTCATTAGTTGATTGCATAGATTGGAAATCAATCTATTTCACAATTTTCACATCCTCCATTTGTTTCGCATGATCCTATCGCTCATGATAGGAGGAGTAACCTGGTAATCTCCTTCACAAAATGTAAGTTTTATAATTTCTTTATGTTCACCAAGTTTGGAAGTTAAGAAGAATGTTTTTTCATGTTACCTTGTTGCAATGTGTACGAACACCATCATGCATCTGCAAAATGTTTCACATATGCTTTCTTGATGTATTTTCTGCCTACATTTTCAGTCTTCGAATGTTGCAGCATGTCGCAATTTATCTTTCTTATCTGGTGTTATTCTTGAATATCTTTCTTATTTTTTATACCCTCGCTCGTTGAGGTCAGGCAATGATTCGATGGTTACATTGTGTTAGCATAAGGTTTACACCTTCATTTCAAGTCAATGATGTCAGTCCATCTTTTTGCAAGTCATAAATCATGTAAAGGCAAGTGTTTTATTCATTATAATGTTTGATAAGCCTAGGGAAATGTGTCAATAAAACTCTTTTACCTAACCATAATTCTATGCAAAATTTCTCTTAGTGATTTGACCTATAGAAAAAATTGAGTGGCGCTATGAAATGTTTTCGTAGCTCTTTTCGAAAAAATTAAAAACTTGATTTCTGACTCGATAAGTCATCCTTTTTTAGAGCTCAAGTGGTGGTTTGTGAAATAATGGTCCTCTTCCTACATGATGTGGCGTTTTCCAACATTTTTTAGTCTGTTTGAGTCATTTTAAATCAAACCATAGTTTTCCTTGTTTTGATTAAAAATGGTTTTTCTAGCAAACCCTATTTTTTTTTGTTTTCTAGTGTTGAAAGAGTGCTAGTTGTCTTGCAGTCCTCTTTTAGGGTTTTTCAAGGTCAATGAAGGTGTTGTAAGTCTTGGATCTTGGAAGAATGGGTCGGTCTGGCCATGTGAAGAGGTTCGAACCTAATGGCATCTACTTCAATGTGTACCCTAAAATGCTTGATCTTTTCAGAAGTGCAGGTTGGAAACTAGCCTTTCAACATTTTAATAGGTACAATTTGAGTTCATGCCATGATTTTTTATTCTCTTTCTATGGTAATACAACTAGAAATAGGACATGCTAGTTCCTAGTCATAGAAGAGTCGATTACTGAAGCAATGGGTTTGCTAGAAGAAGGTGAAAGGTGGTTCAAGAACCAAAGGTTGTTGAATGTGGATTTAAATTTCTTCTTGAAAGAAGACTGCCAAAATCAAGACTATGATGTAGGGGTCCTCCAAAAAAAATTGAAACCTCAATGGGGCTACTGAACTTAGAAATTTCCAGCTTTTCTTCACTTGTGAAGGTAGGTATTCCAAAGCTTACCTATACCACATGAGGTTTCTTTCTCACTTAGCAGGTTTTAGGAAAATGAATTTGCCATATTTCCTACATCAGAATTTGTTGAAAATGTGCACTAATGCAAGGAAGAGACCTAAATTACAAGCTCATGATATTTTTCATCACAATCTCATTAAGGTTTTATATACTGATGAGTTCAATAAGCAAGTATAATAGTTAACACAAATGCGGTAAAGGAACCCAAACCCACTTGTATCTAGAAGATAAAAAAGAGGCCAAAGTGTAGTTCCTTCTCAAGTTGTAGCTCATAAGACCAAAGGAGAATCTAGTCAACCCCAAGTTGAAAAACATGAGGAGGTCCCTATGAAGATGCTAGAAGTTTAATTTTATGAAGGTAGGACTAGATGCCAAAGAAACCAATAGAGAATTATGGTAGAGGAGGAAGAACCAAAACATAAAATCTCAAAGAGCAGAAAGGGTAAACAAAAAGTTGAAATAGAGGATAAGGAAGCCGAGACAGAGATTAGGGTTAAGGGTAAAAGAACTCACACTCAGCCTAATAAAAAATTGAGGTTGAATTTCAAAGCCATAATGAATCCTAAGTTTAAATAAATAGTTGTCATCCTTGATGAAGAAGAAAAAACAGAGCAGACTAAAAAGAGTAGAAAAAGACACAGAAAAACAGAGTATGTTGAGAAGGACAAAGGAAAAACCCTAAAAGTTGATAAAATCCCAAAACAACTTACCAGAAGGGTGATGAGGAGTCAAGATAAGCTAGACATCCTTACTCAAGTTGCAGAGGACATAGGGAAGTGAGCAGTTTACTCCAGGGGAAGAGTATAGTATAGATCCTAATTTTGTTGCACCAAAACCTTAATAGATATCTAACATTTTGGTTTACCAATGGTTAATCATCAAGCAATAATTATTTTGAGTATACTGTGGTACGATATCAAATATGTTTTGTGGCCTAAGGAGTATGAGTCAACATGAGGAAAGCATTTCCAGGTTCATGCATCAGTTGGCTACAAGGAGGGAATATGATTTTAGCTTCAGAGATCAAGCTTGTAAAGCAACATACCATTCCATTACCTATTTTGTAGCATACACCTCGTTATTCTTCCAAGATACTAGTAGGAAGAGCGTATGGAACCTTGTGCTTTGTTTGACCAGGGATTATGTACTAGATTAAGGATCCAAATAACTAAAATGATAGGGTTTATGTGATTTTTGTCAATTAAACTCTCAAAGATTATGTAAATATTTTGTAATTATTTCTACCATACTTCAAGGAGTTGAACTCTATTGTATTTTCTATATATTTCATCAAGAATATGAAGAAAGGGTTCCTTTTTTTCTGAAAAACATAATTATTGCCTCTATGTCTATGAATGCTTTAATTATTTCATTTTCCAAGATTAGTAGATTCTAACCATTGATATAAATATCCATGAGATAGTTGGTTTTAGTATGTATCTCTATGTTTTTTCATTTTCTCCTTTAATAATCTCATGAATGCATTCCTTCTGAATGTTTGGAAAAGATAAATTAATTCAAAATTCATTCTATTTTGATGCTCTAAGTTAAGTTTTGAAAGGTTCTCATCTTGATCTTCTAAAGCCACCATAGGATTCATTGCGCATGCCCTATAGTGGTGGGTTGTTATTCTTTTTCTTTGTCCATCTACAAAAAATGGCAAAGGTCTAGGATCTACTATATAAAATTTCCTTTATCAATCTTGATTAGACAATCAGTTACCTTGGTAACTCTATCTAAACCTTAGCTATTTGACTCCATCACCCAATGAGATATTGATTTCAAGCCCAACCAAACCCTAAATCAACACAAACTATGTAAAGGTCTAGCCACAATGTTAAGGTGAGAGAGAGCCCTCTCTGGATTAAAGGGGCTAACCTTCAATCTACAAGTTGGAGTGAAAAGGTTACCTTGGGATAATTCTCTTTCATCCAAGAGAACTTTTCTAAGTGCTAACACATTGGAAGTTTCATTTTAGTAAGCCTAGCCTTTTCTCGATTAGTGTAGGAGTAGGGGTAGTTTTTTTTGTTTCTTTGTCTTGTTTCATTTCATTTTTTTTCTGCCCTACCCTTTTATTTCTTCCTGTTGCAAATAAATTACGCATGGGATCATCTTTGCTTTCAAAGCAAGCATGGTGAAGTTCAAGAGGAAATTGTGCCACTGTCAATACTTGGTTATCTATTGATTCCCTCTCTTTGCATGTATATTGCACCTTTTAGTCGATGATACCCTAATGGAAAATATGCTCTTTCTCGGAGAGAACCATAGTGGAATCACAATTCTTGAATCTATAACTAGTACCACCTACTCTAATCAGTTTTAATGATTGGCTAGTTTTTCCTTCTCAACTAAATTGAGTAGAGTAAGGAGGGGAGGAAAATTGAACAAGTGAACTTTATTTCAGAGGTGTATAAATATCCTTCTCTGAAGGGGAAACCTCCTTTGATCTCAATAAGTCAAGATCCCTCTTTTGCCCCATGAAATCAATAAGTGCCTATGCATAGTTCTATGAATAAAATTCCAAAAAAATAAAGGGCGAAAGAAGAGAAAGGCTTCCTGCACAAGGAGGTGAAGCAAGCAACTCTGTTGGGGTACTATCCAGGATCTCTGGTAGTGAAGCAACGTTTATGTCCTTGAAATGACTCTATCAGGGTACCATCTAGGCCTGCTAGCAGTGGAGAAACACTAGAGATTAAAAAAAATACTCTGAAAATCCTTTTACACTTGTGTATTTATATACTCCCCATCCCCAGTCGAAACAACTGAGTTTGACTTGTCTTTGTTAGTGTGCTGCCGATGAAGAGAATGGTAGGGATTATATATTTAACTTGAGCTAAGTAAAGAAGCTATGGTGATCAATGAAATGAAAAATACTTCCTGAAGAGTTAGATCTGTTTTACATGAATTAAGACCCATATAGAGAGCTGGAGTTCTACCAGTGTGTCGCCAAGTGTTGTAGCTACCACAAGCACCCTCCAAAAAATTTCCCATGCTTTGATTTTGGAGCCTCAATTCTTCCCATAGGATCTCATCATTCAATGTCATATAGTATTCATGCTATATTAAGACTTATAATTTCATACAATGCTTTTGATGTCTTGTTTTGATCCCAATCTAAACCTTTTAAAACACAATCCATCTCTTGTCTTGACTTTGCAACTTTTTTTGTCTTCCCTTAAGCAATTGCACAATCTTGGAAGGCGTGCCATCCTTGAGGATCGAAATTGTGCAATCCAGAGAGGAAAACAAACCTTGAGCTCAAAATTGTGCAAAATATCCCCCTGCCCTCAGAAATTGCGTAATTCACTGAGCCAAGGAGTGTCCTAGTCCCTTGTGGATTGGGAATTGTGAAACCTTTTCTTGGTAGTGTGAATAGCCAATTTCTCAAAAAATCAAAAAGAAAAAATTTGGAAAGCAATCCCTAGAAGATGGGGAGTGGATAATTAGTTTCCTGAAGAGTGGCACAATTTGTATTTTTTACTTTCTGCCAAGTGTCATTTTTTCCTTGATTTTAGGCACGCACATCATAAACACTAGCCCACCTAGATCTATATAGTAGATGCCCTAGATCTCATTTTCACATTTAATAATTGAGCTCTAGCTTTCCCAAGGAGATCAAGGAGCCTTCAGTGGAGTTTACGGCGCTTTTCCGGGTAATTTTTTCTCTTGTCATCTTTTATTGATCTTTCTATCGCTTTTTATCATTTCTCTTCTATGAGTGTTCTTTGGGTTATTTATTTTCATAGTTGTTTCCATTTGATCTTATATTAGCTTGTACAAGTGTTGGTTTGGTCCGTCATTCTCTTTTTACAAGTGTTGCATTAGCTTCTTGTTTTTACCCATTAGTGGTCGTTGTTTTGGCGACTCCCTATGCATGATGTTTTTCCTTTTGCATGTTGATCCTCTGCACTTGATTTTCACCAATCTATCTTTCCCTTAGTTAGATCTGCACTCTTACTTGCACTATCACTCAGATCTGCCACTTTCCCATACCCTTCCAAATCAGATATACCCTTTACTTGGTCAGCAGTTGCCATGTTCAACTGCACATTTCGCAACTCCAAGGCTGAAGCCTCGTTCTTGGCCTTCAAGACTACACAATGCATAGTCCATGGCTTTCTCAACTGCTCATTGCATAGTTCCATGGCTCAAGCCTCACCCTTTTCCATTGAAAATATGCAATGTGTAGTCTCTCCCTCAATCATCCCAGGCTAAGGTTGTGCATTGCATAGTCTCAAGCATCAAGCCTCTCCCTTGACTTTTGAGACTACCAAATGTGTAGTTCACGACGTCAGTCTATTCCCTCACCCAAGGAATTGTGTAGTTTTCCCTCTCAGTCTTGTGGTTGTTGCCTTGATCTTGCTTTGTGAGTCATTTTTCTTGAGCTAATTTATGTTTTCCATGAGTGCATTTCTTTCTTACAGGTATTGCATTTTTTGAGCAGTTCTCTTGATTAGTTATTGTCACTATGGCTCCCAAGAGATTTATCTCAAAGGACACTATAGAAAGCAACACCAGAGAGGCAGTTGAGAGTACTCGAGTGAAATTTCCAATTTTCTCAGACACTCAGTTTTTTATAGAGAAAGAGTCAAACATTACATGGAAGAGGTGAATGATTTATTCTCAAAAAAAATCTTCAAAGCAGATATTGAAGATTGATAAGTGTACATCAATTTCCAAAGGTCAGGATTACACAAGATATCATGCAGGTACTTAGTTTTCCATGTGAAAACATTGTCAGTTGGATAATGTCACATATGGATAAAAAGACCATGACTCTCAACAGTGTCAATGGAGTCTTGTCTCTTTCCTGGCACACGATTACCAACTTATGTATCATTTACCGATGCTAGAATCATACATGGATTCCCACTTTTATGCAATCACTAGCTACCTGAGCACAAAGGATGTCATCAAAGGTTAGCTAAAAGAGCCTTCCAAATTCCACCAGACACCCAACAACACTTACAATACCAAATCTCTCGAGAAGGCATATCATCACTTGATAATCTTAGGTTGTCGGATCTATGGTCAAAGCAATATTGAGACCTTTCTAGAAGGTTGGGCATTCTTTCTTAATCAGGTTGTGAATGAAAGAAAATCATTCAAATTGTCATATTTGTTGGCTCAATAGTTGATAATTCATGTGACTAATGCTAAGAACCTTCCCAAGGGTAAGCAAGCCAAATTCTACATGTCTGCTTATTTGCTAGATGCAATATGTGCTAAGAATTCATTTCTTGGCATGAATTGGACCTAGTCACCAAGAAAAATTGTCATGCACATTTACTGCAAGCTTCTTTCGGAGTAAAACTACAAGGGAGTAATGGAAAAGATGATTTATCACTTCCTCATTCCATTGTACAAGTTAATATTTTAGGAAGAGCCACCTTGCATGTACCCTGAGGCAATGGAACTAGTGTCAGAATTAGTATATTGGTTTGCCTCACTGGATGACACTTTCCTTAGAGTGTTTTGTAGATAGAAGTCTCCACATATTATACCGAGGCATGCCACTAATAAGTTGGTCATGCAAGAAGTTACTTGTCATATTTCCATAGGTTTATTAGCAGTTTTTCATAGGAATGAGAAAGCACCTTGGCCCGTTCCTCCTTTGCAAATCGAATTGTACGAGATCAACAATTTGAAAGTTGCAGACACTAAAGGCAAGCTGATAGAGAAATTCGCATCCGGTCATTTGTACTTCAATGCATACGATAATGGGAATTTTTGTAAATAAAACTGTGTGAGGACTCATTTCCCATGGCCAAGTGGGAAATTTTACAAGCTCGAGGAGGAAAAGATGAAGAATTGTTACAATGCCTCCAAGTCCCGCGAACTAGTCAACTTCACAGGAACATCATAGATTACTCCTAAGAAGGAAGCCAATCATGAGGTAGAACCAACAGGAAGGCGCAACCCATTTTATGAAAAGGGAAAGAGGAAGGTTGAACATAGTCGAACAAAAGAGAAGAGACACAAGATGAAAGAAGATCCAATCATCTTAGAAGTGGCCATAACAGTAGAAAAGAGGAGGAAATAGTGGAAGTAGGAAGAAGAACCGAAGAAGAAGGAAGAACAAGAGAAGACAAGATTAGAAGAAGAAAGGAAAAAACAAGAAGAAGAATAAAGGAGGAGAATAGAAGAGGAATAAGCAGCACGAAAACAGGCTAAAGAACAAGAACATAACTGACTACTAGAAGAAGAGAGAAAATAGTTGCAGGAGAAGGAACTTGCTCAAGAAATTGAAGAATTGATTTTAATATAGGACACGGAGGTTGAACCAGAGCCACTAAACCAAAATGTTGATCTTATGTCGAGAAATCAACAGGTCACCGTTCAATCTCGCCCTTCTCCGACAGCAAAGCAATCTCCACGCAAAGAAGAGGAAATTTTTCCTCTTGATAATGGTCCCATCATGGTTATGTACAATCTAACTTACGATGAGCTTAAGAAGAATATTGTACAAGCAAGAAAGAAACACTTTCCAAAGGTTATTACATCTCCTTCATTCATTAGACAAAGGGTGATTGTGACAGATACCAGGAGAAATCCAAAAGCTATTATTGCAGCCAACTTGGCCTTCGCAAGTGCTACCAAATCAAACACAGAGTATCTCATGGCTGAGAATAGGTAGATGGAAAAGAACTTGTAGGATGTAAGGAAACAAATTGAGAAGCTCCAAGCAGAGGTATAGAAAGTAGCTCCCGCACAGGTATATCTAGAAGAACTAAAGGCAGCCATACTTGGTGAAGTATCGACATTGGGAGAGACCATGTAGAGCCTTTATGAGGAGCTTGTCACCATGCATAAAGCAGTTGTCCTCTTGCACGACATGCATCAGAAGTGAAAAGATAATGATAAATATCTTGAGGTTTTCCATAAAACCATCACTTCCATGCATGAGTGGTCAGTGAAACACAAATGTGCATCACCTTAATTAATAAAGAAAACAAGACAATAGGAAGAGTTGGAGAACACACAATTTTGGATGATCGCATAGAGTAAAAAACATCTCGTCTCATTCATTGTGAACTTTCAGACCTCATATACACAAATATATAATAGCATGGATTTCATGGTGAAATCACACAAGATCCCTTTAGTTGGCTCACTCACAGAGGAGAAACACAGGAATCAAGCCATGCAGGAGGTTGAAGACATTAGGGGATTTTTGAGGTCTAAAATGGACCTCCTAAGGAAATTATAAAATAATAGTGGAAATAATAAAATAATATTAGATGGCATCATCAAAGTTTAGAGGGAAAAAAGGAAAAATTATTTTTTCAACTCGAATTTTTAACTTATCTCCCTATGTATTTACTCAAGTTTCGAGTGGAAGCACTCATTGGATGCATAATTTAATTCTTCATCCAAGGATTACCCATGTTACATAATTTAGATGGACCCTGCTACATGAAAACGGAGAAATACATGAAAAATGTGATTGCAATCACATTTTTTCATGTATTTCTCATTTTTCATGTAGAAGGGTCCTTCAAAAGTATGTAATGTGGGTACTCTTTGGATGAGGAATTAAAGTTTTCATCCAATGAGTACTCCCTCTCAAACTTTGAGTACAACCACAGGGAGATAAGTTGAAAATACGAGTTGAAAAAGTAGTTTTATTATTTTATTATTTTTTAATCTTTTTACTTTTTACTCCAAAAATGGTGAATCATCCACCATGGTTGACATCATCATCTTGAATCCTATTGGTTCTTATAAAGTTCATTTTGGTTGTATATTTTTATTAGGAGGCCCATTTTAGACCTAAAAAGTCCCCTAATGAATACTTGTACCAACTCAGGTGGATCACCACCAAGGAAGATCTGGAGGTGAATAGGAATAATATGTAGAATTACATTGGTGGCCCTATCCAAATCAACACTATGTTGCTTCTACTGAAGAAATAAATTCAGACTGGTTCCAAATCAATTTCTGGATGTAATTGATGCTAGAGTTCGCTTCTAGCCTAATCCCATCGCACAATTTGGGAAGTCATCGTACAGTACAAATCTTGGCACCACTATGTGACCAAGAAACTACAAGTTGAAGTGGCTGAGCTAGAGTTTCCCAAACTCAAGCTTAACTTGTTTTGTTTTATTAGGTTGTCTAGTTGACTCTACCCAATTTTGTCTTACATGGGTATGAATGATATAGTAATTTTTTTTTTAAATTAATTGTAAGTAAAATTCCAAGTGTCAAATGTGGAATGTGAAGAGTCATTTTGTAATGAAGTCCAAAGGTCATGGTTGAAGGAATTCAAACAGTCATGAGGGAAGTCAAAGAGTCACAAAGGGAGATGAATAGTCACCCCTTTTGTTATAAATATACCCTCATTAGTCATGTAAAAGGATTTTGGCTTAGGATCAGAAGCTTGGGAGTTTTGTTGAGAGTCTTGGCTTCTCCGTAGCATAGAGGGAGTATATTCCTTTTGGAGGAGTAGGTGTTGGCTTCATGTTCCACTTATGGGACTAGTTGTTCGTTAAGTGTATATGTATGCTAGGGAATTTCACTTTAATAAAAGCTCAGAGCCGACAGGTTTTCATGCATATGTTGTGAATATAGTAGGAGTATTCTTTTTATGTTTGTAATATATGTTATTTCATTTATGCTAACACTTATGAACTATTTAATTTGCATTAGTATGAATCTTGTTGAATACATTTTGTTGTATATTTTCATCCTGGTTAACTTGTGAACTATTTTGCAGGCTAACTTATGATCCCCTTTTATGCTCATGTGCTCCTTTCAAGCTACATACTATTACAAGCTTATAAGGGGCTCACTAATGTTTTCTTCATCGTGTTAGAACCTTTCATGCATTGCACTTGAACCTTCACAAAGCTATACACTTGTTTCACCAAAGTCATGAATACACCATTCTATGTGTTATTGAAACCAAGGCATACCACTAAAACCCACTATTTCGGAAACCAAGTCGTACTTCAGATGGGGCTTCTACTCCAAACATTGTGAGGTCTAATTGGGACTTCATTTCCGGGAGACCCCCTGAATGTTTATGGGTCCAGCACTATCAATAGAAGGGTAGAGGTCTCAAGTGGTATAATCTTTTTATTTCTTCCTACTCTCCCTTTATCTGAATATTTATTCTTGATTTAATTACCTTGGTTCTAAAACATCATTTACAACCTTACGCAAATTAGTAGGATTTTCATACCTTGATTATATTTAGTTATTTCTTCTTGATGAAAAGGGTGACAAGTCAGTCATGCCCTTCAAGAACTTCCCTTTGATGTTACAAGGGTGTTATGCCAAGCAATTTCTTCTTGATGCCAAGGGTGCCAAGTCAGTCTTTCCCTTCAAGAACTTCCCTTGAAGTTCCAAGGGTGCCAAATTTCTTACCCTTCAAGTATCCAGTGACTATGAGGTGAAGATCCAAGTGCAACGATGGAGACCACTATCCTCTCACGTGTTCCCCTTTATAGTGAGACTAATGGTGTTTGGGATCAAGAAATCCACCTCAATGTGTGCCCCTCAGTGAAAATCCTCGTGGGCATCCCAATCTAGGGTCCTCCACCAAATCATCATGATATTAAAAGCGAAGGTATCCCAACACCTTCCAACCCAAGTCATGATAGGAGTGCTAGCAAGTGAAATAAAGGACATTGTCCTACCCCTCCCATGAAGTTCCATCTATTTGTACGACCCCATCACCCATGTGTGAGTCGTCAGCTAAGAAACTAATATGTGCCTCCAACCACTAATAGGTAATTAGAATTTATAGCAAAAATTCAAGTTGGAATTTAAAATTTCAGAGACAAAGTATTCAATTCCATTAAAATAGATGTCATCAACTCATCGCATGCGAGTGCATCTAGTGGTCTCCTGCCATACTCAATAATCATCAATAATAATGTTTCACAATGTTAGTCTTTTACATAATAACATATGTTAATTCATTAACATGACATAGCCATCAACATCTTTGTTCATCATGAGTTAAAGCTAACATAAGTAGCCAACCATATTGAATCCATCACATGATTAGACATAAAAATAAACACATCCATCACAACTATTATCATCATAACGTCAACTAGAAAGCATACACATCCATCATAGTTATTATCATCATAACATCAACTATAAAGCATACACATCCATCATAACTATAATCATCATAACATCAACTATGAAACAAATACATCCATCACAACTATTATCATCATAACTATAATCATCATAACATCAACTATGAAACAAATGCATCCATCATGACTATTATGATCATAACATCGACTAGAAAACAAACACATCCATCACATACACTAATAATGAGAGTAAAGTATCTAGATAATAAGAGGCCTTGCAAAACTCTACAATTTTCCTTGAAGGTTTTGGCCAAACTCCATAAAATTTGTATTGCAATGTTGTTCATTCAACCATATGTTTTCTTCCAATACAACAATATCCATCTCTAAAAAAAAAAACCAAACCTTGTGTCCTGAAGCTTTAACTTCAACATAATCCAACCTGTATGTTTCACATCATATGCATGTCCACTGGCCACATCACTTGTCTATTCTACACCAAGTGCAATAGATCCTTCCCCTGCACCATACCCAATATGGCTCTACCGAACAAAATCTAATGATGTGCACTTGTGTTATCAAAAAATAAAGCAGGGGCCACCTTTCACCCAGTCACCATATCTCGTGGGCTCTAGTCCTCTAGAGCGTCCTCTCTCACCACTCTTCTAATTAAACATATTATTTGCCCTCCTCCTTTTTGTCACTATGATTCCCATGCATTTCTTCTTCTTGGTCGTTTTTTTGTTTTTTCAACTCATTAGAATTAGAAAGATCCTGCATTGATAGCAGAAATACCTTGGCATAGGTTTGAGAATCAACCCTTGATGCCTTAGAAAATATTTCATATCAAGTTGTGTGATCGAAACATCCGGACTATAAATTCTACCGAATTTAAAATCGAATTTGATAAGGGAATATGGGCACTCAGACTACAACTATCAAAGGACCTGAAAATAGCCACTTGAATATTATAGGAGTGAAGCTCATAGAATTAAGAACCAAAGAGAGATTGTGGCAATAGTTCCAATTTCCATTTAATGGTAACCCATCTGACTGCCTTGGATTTCTAAATCTAGACTATAGGAAGTTAGCATTTTAAACATTGGTATTACAAAGGAAATTTTATCACTGCAATGAATCATTATCATGAAATAGTTCAACTTCAAGGGGCCCTAGGTTCTATAGGTTGAAATTGGCTCTAATACCAAGTGTATAGAATGCATCTATCACATTATTTACCTACAAACTTGTTTTTCTTTTTAAATAATATTAATTGGATGTAACACGAGTGAATATTTTATGTAACCAGCTCACAAAATAGAAGAAAATATAGATCAACAACTTCAAAATCAAACTCTTCGAGGGGGAAGCCCCCTTTACATTACAGAAATGAACAATTCTTAGATGATACAAATGACAAGAACTCCTTTCTATATATATGAGTCTAAGGGGTCCCAATACATTAAGGGCCTACATAACAATAATATTGTAGGGGCACAACAATAACAATACTGGGCTTCTATGGGGCATAATAATAACAACATGGGGACTATATGGGCACAATAATACAATAAGGGGCTTTCACTAATAACAATAAGGGGTTACACTAGTAGTATAGGGACCTAACATGCCCCTCTCCTTCAAAAAGTGTTGTCCTCAACGCTTGAGTAGTTATGGATGCTTCTGTATAAAAATATCATCCTCCCACGTGGAATCTTTAGCGGGTAAGTTATTCCACTTGATCAGATACTCTGAAATTAATCGATTTCATAGCTATCGCTTTCTTGTTTCTGTGATTGCTTCAGGTTCCAATATGATTTTTCCTTCCTCGTCAAGTTCTGGCAATATTATTTGAACTGGGATCTTCTGCAACTTTTGAATGAGTGGCCACACTTATTCGTCATTCTTCCATTCATCCCATGCTTCGTTTATCCAATCTGGTTGGATAATAGAAATGGCACAAAAAAAATGCTTCCACATCCTCCTCCTTTCTTGAGAGTGCATCTGCAACAAAATTTTTCTTCCCTTTTTTATAGATGATTTAAAAGTGATAACCCAACATCTTTGTGACCCATTTTTGTTCTTCTTCTTAAGATAATATTTGTTATAAAAAGTATTTAAGACTATCATGATCCATTTTTACCTTGAAGTGTCTTCCCATTAGGTAAGGTCGCCATTTCTTAAGTGTATGTAGTATTGCCAACATTTCATTCTCGTAAACAGCTGTGTAATTACTTTCCTTTGATTGGATGACTTTCAAAATAAATGTGTCTTTATTCATGCATCAAAACAACACCAATTCCATTTCTTGAGGCATCACATTCCAAAATAAAGGTTTTTGTGAAGCCTAGCATAGCCAAGACTAGTGCTCGGCACATTGCCTCTTTAAGATGTTCAAAGGCCTTCGTTGCTTCTGGAGTCCAAGAAAATCCATCTTTCTTTAGTAATGTTGTTAAAGTTGTTGCTATTCTCCCATAATTCTTAATAAACTTGCGATAATACCCTGTCAACCCAAGAAATCCTCGCAGATGCTTTATGAATGTGGGAATTTTCCATTCCTTAATGGCTTTAATGTTTCTAGGGTCTACCTTAACACCTTCATGACATACAATATGACCCAAATATTCTGCCTCTTGTACTCCAAAGAAACATTTGGATATTTTTGCATATAATTGTTTCTCCTCCAATAGTTTGAGCACCTTGTCAACATGTTGAACATGATTCTTCCAAGACTTGTTGTAGATTATTATATCATCAAAAAATTAATAAAAATTTTCTAATGAAGGGTTGGAAAATGGAATTCATCAAACCTTGAAATTTAGAAGGTGCATTGGTAAGGAAAAAAGGCATGACCAAAAATTCATAATGACCCTCATGAGTTCTAAATGTTGTTTTTGGAATGTCTTCAATCTTCATTCTAAATTGATGATATCCTGAATGAAGATCCAACTTGGTGAAGTAAATTGCTCCATGTAATTCATCCAATAATTCATCAATGACAGGAATGGGAAATTTATCTTTAATAGTAAGCTTTTTGAGCTCCCTATAATTCAGGCACGTGCCCCATGATCCATTCTCTTTGTGTACCAATACCACTGGAGCAGAGAAAGAACTTTAACTAGGTTGAATTATACCAACCTCTAGCATTTTTGCAACCATATGTTCAATTTCACTCTTTTGGGCATATGGATATATGTAAGGCTTGATGTTTTGGGTAACACTTCCTGGAATCAAATGAATAGCATGATCATGACCATGAATAGGTGGGAGGCCTTTGGGAGTCTCAAATACCTCGTCATGATGGTCCAAAAGTTTTTGGAGATCTGGAGAAATAGATGATTTCGATGTGGGAACCTCTAGTGAACATAATTGTGCAATTACGCCCCGATGTTATTTATTTAGAATATTTGTCATGTTGTTAGAGCATATTATCTTTCCCAGCTTCCCTGCGATACCCCTTAATTCAACTTCCTTTCCTTCCCAAAAAAAATTCATGAAAAGTTCTTGAAAATTAAAAGCTATTGTACCCAAGGATTGTAGCCATTAGACTCCTAGTACAACATCAACGCCACGCATTGGAATGGAAAGAATTGGGCTATTCAATACATATTCTACCATGGATAGCTTGATGTTATGGAACTTTCTAGAGAAATTTATGGTTCATCCACTTGCAACCATCACTTGACACTCTGGTGCTAGATATATGAACCAATTCAATTCCTTGACTATCGTACAATGAATAAAATTATGGGTACTACCCAAATCAATCAACACTATTACCTTTTTCTTCTTGATATGTCTTTCTATCTTGATAGTTTGAGGAGTGGTAATTCTGACCAATGCATTACAAGATATGGTCAAATTCATTTCTTCTTTCTATAGGGTTTGTTCCTAGTGTATATCCTCTTCTTTTGACATTTCTTGTTCCTTTTCTTTGTCCTCTTCACACTCTATGTAAAATAATTTCTTCTTAGCACACTTATGACCTTTAGTGTATTTGATATTGCAATTGTGACAAAGCCCTTTTGCTATTTTTTCCTCCAATTGTTGTGGTGTCAAGCTTGTAGGCTGTGGAAGGCTAGGGGAAGCAACACTTCCATCTTTGGAGTTGTGAGTGGTAGGCTTCCTTGTTGCCATAATTTTTCTTTCCATTTTTCTTGCCAATCTAAATGCCTTCTCCAAAGAATCAGGTTCCCAAAGGTGAACCTCATGTTGGATGTTATCCTTTAAATCCCTAATGAACCATCAATCCTATGCTCTGGAATATCTTTTACCCTTATATTCAATTTTTGGAAGTCCTCAATGTGCTCCATCATTGAACCCTTTTGTTTGAGATTTATCAATGGGATAAAAAAGGTGTTTCCTTTTGTATCCTCATAATGTGCTATCATTTCTTCCATAAAAATTGCCTAAGTGACAATTTGTTTACAAGAGCAAAGTCATCGATACCATACAAACAAATTTGGTTCCAAATATAAAGTTTCAATGTGTACCTTTCATGTGTTTTACACATTATGGAGATCAAAATATTGCTACATCTGTAGTGTCCATGTTACAGAATCCTTCCCATCAAACTTCCTCATATCGATATTTGGAACATGGTGGGTCTTCAATCCAATGTTAGAGTCTATGAAATCATGATTAACATTTATATTTTTTCTCATCATGAGTTTCCTTTACTACCCTTTCTCCATTAGTAAGCATTTAATGTAGCAACTTTGCCAAATATGTCTTCAAATCTTCCATGTTGCCTTTTAAGTTTTTCTTCTATACCATCCATCTTAGCTTCCACGTCTTTATTTAAACCATACATCTTAGCTTCCACACCTTTCTTTAAACCATCAATCTTAGCTTCTGTTATTTTTTGTGAGAGCAAATTTTGTTGCACTTGGTCTCGTAATTTTGATATATCATGTTGCATTTGTTCCTCTGCTTCATGAGTCATGCTAGAGATTTTAGGTTTCTTACTAGGTGTTTCCATTTTCTTTCTTTGGGGCATAAATTAATGATAATAATTCTTCACTATTCCCTTTGAATTCCTTCAAATTAATTTTTCAACCAAGCTTATGCAAAATTAAAAAAGAAAACTACACACCTTTTTTCACTTTGTAGGAGCTCAATATTGAATCTGTTGTATCTCTGTAATTTCGGATCTCCAAGTCCTAAAATTGTGTACTACGATATCCATATAAGTCCTATTTCCAACCCTACAAGTCTGATCAATATTGGATTCTCCAAGGAAGAGTTATGCCAAGTCTCCCATGATGACATGATTATAGACTGGTTCAGTAGAGCGAACTTGTACGAAGTTCCATGTGTCATTGTTTTGACCTTAGGACCTAAAACCAATATACAGAAAACTACAGGCCATCCTCTTTCGGTAACTTCTTACGCAATTTCAATATGATTCTCATAGAGAATGTTATGATGATTTTCTCCAAATCACGGGTTTGAGAAATAATTCAGGAGCCTACAAAAACCCTAACTTCCTTGGATCTTGTATCTGAAAATACAGTGAGAAAAGCTCTGAAATTCAGACCTGGGTTCACAGATCTTTCATATCAAATGGGTTTTAATTTAAGATTATGAAACATCATAGAAAAATAATTATAGTGAAAATTCCATGATGGCCTGTTTGGGGCAACGAAACTCTAGAATCCAAAGCCTCTGATACCAAATGTTATGTAACTAGCTCACAAAATAGAAGAAAAGATAGATCAACGACTTCAAAATCAACCTCTTCGAGGGGGAAACCTCCTTTACATTACACAAATGAACAATTCTTAGATGATACAAATGACAAGACCTCCTTTCTATATATAGGAGTCTAAGGGGTCCCAATACAATAAGAGCCTGCATAACAATAATATTGTAGGGGCACAACAATAACAATAGTGGGCTTCTATGGGGCACAATAATAACAACATGGGTACTAGATGGGCATAATAATACAATAAGGGGTTTTCACTAATAACAATAAGGGGTTACACTAGTAGTATAGGGACCTAACAGAATAACATTTTAAGGAATGCAAGACACTATATATTCTTTTAACAAAATGAGAGAGACAATTGTAAGATACTTTATTACCATGAATAAGAAAAATTATAAATTCCATACAAAATTCATTTATCCATAAACAATAACAATAAATGAATCATATAATAAACCATGCACCAATATTCAATACACATAACACTTTAAAGCCGATTCATACATAATTCAATTATACAATTTAGCACAATACAATAAACATGTAGTGCATATTTATGTAACCTGAAGTATTTTTCACTAGAGGGATGGAGACTCGTCTTGACTTTATTGATCCTTGTGCTCCCTGGTGGTTTTCCACGTGTGATTGTGAGGGAATTAGCGTCCCTAGCTAAATGTTGATGACTAACTAATTGACCTCCCAACCTACTCCTTGGGTACTCTTCTTCCCCATGGACCCTAAGCTGCAATGGGGTTGTAAGATAGTGGAGAAGTGCTAGCCAATGGAGGAGATAAATCCTTGCTCAATAGTCCCCCTCTCAAAAGAAAACCTCCACTATACCAAACTCACTATAGTTGTATTCACTGTCAAACTAGCATTATCTAGTTCATCCAACAATAGGGAAAAAGGTCCTTTCTTCCATAGTTTTCCCCTTCTTTTATAGGAGGCTTGATAGGTGACACTTCGAACTTCATGCATAATTAATTATTTCATTAATCCAAAATTTGATTTTTTACCCACCCATGTGTCACCCTCTCACCAAAGCTCTCCAAAATTATTTACTTAAGTTTTTAATTCAAAAATAATATTTTTCCTCACCCCAACAAGACCCCTATTTCTTCTCTTAGTTGTCTCTTAATCCCCCTTTTATATTCCTTAATTTGTGTTCATTACTAAATTCAACTAATAAGTCTTAGATTTGATACCCTAACTACCTTCTAATTTAACTCAATTCGCCTCTTAAATGGATATTATTATGTTGGCTCTTTCCACATGGAAGTTCTCTAAATTTCTCTAATTCAATTTATCAATCTTTATTTTTATTCACCTCCCTCTTTTCTCAATGAGGTTAAACTATTTTAGGATTAATCTTTCTAATTAACTATATGTCCTTGTTTCCCCCTTTTTCCTATAAAAACCACTTATACATATTATCGACCTAATATTTTCCAACATGGGAAGGGTAGAGTTCTCAAGTGGTACAATCTTTTTATTTCATCCTACTCTCCATATACCCCAATTTTTATTCTTGATTTATTTACCTTGGTGCTAAAACCTCATTTATCACTTTATGTGAATTACTAGGATTTTGATATCTTGATTATATTCAGTAGTTTCTTGTTGATGCCAACGGTGACAAGTCGTTCCTTCCCTTCAAGGACATCCCTTCGAAGTTCCAAGTGTGCCAATCCAAGTAGTTTATTCTTTATGCCAAGGGTGCCGAGTTGGTCGTGCCCTTCAAGAACTTCCCTTGAAGTTATAAGGGTGCCACACAACTTGCCTTTCAAACATCCAGTGACTACGAGGGGAAGATCTAAGTGAAACAATAGAGACCACTATCCTCTTTTGTGTTTCCCTCTATAGTGACACTAATGGTGTTGGGGATCAAGGAATCCACTCTGATATGCACCCCCTAGTAAAAATACTCGTGGGTGAACCAATCCGAAGTTTTCCACTATGACATCGTGATCTTTAAGGCGAAGGTATCCCAACACCTTCTAGCCCAAGTCACTACAGGAGTGTTAGCGGGTGAAATCGGGGACATTGTCCCACCCCTCCCTTGAAGTTCTATAGATCTATACAGTCCTATCACTCATGTGTGCATCGTTCGGCCAAGCAACTAACATGTGCCTAAAACGACTGACATGTCATTAGAACTTACAACAAAAAAATAAATTGATCTTTAAAATATCAGAGACAAAGTATTCAATTCCATCAAATTATATGTCATCGACTCATCACATACTAGTGCACCTGGTGGTCTACTTCCATACTCTATAATCATTAGTAATAATGTTTCACAGTGTTATTCTTTGACATAATAGCATATGTTAAATCATCAACATGACATAGTCATTAATATCATTGTTCATTATGAGCCAGAACTAATGTAAATAGCCAATCATAATGAATCCATTGCATTATTAGACATACTCATAAATACATCCATCACAAATATTATCATCATAACATCAACTAGAAAGCATAAACATCCATCACAACTATCATCATCATAACATTGACTAGGAAACAAACACATCCATCACAACTATTATCATCATAACATCAACTAGAAAATAAACACATTCATCACATCCACTAATAGTAAGGGTCAAGTATACAGATCCTTGACCTAAGGCACTCAAAGAATAATGTGTGATCCTTAAGGCTATGTCAATGCTAATGTCATATAAGGGTCAGTAAACCAGAGCAGGGCACTACATAGAGGATTCCTAGCAAGAGTCAACTATGACTAGTTTATGACTTTTTGGATTCAATGGAATTTGAGTGTTTAAGACTTGAATATTGGCATGGTTACAAAATGCAAGCTATATATCAGCAAGAAATTAGTCAAATAGGGTACAATATGGACTCTAGAGAGCTTCAAGAAATATATTGTGCTCTCATAAGCCATTGAAAGCTTGTGTACTGCAACAAAGCCTTAATGTTTAACCTTGCTTCTAATGTTCTTGAAATTGAGTTTGATCTTACCACCTAAATAGAAAATTTATGGTATATTTGTTGGAATTGAAGAAACCATTAGAATTTGTGGAAACCAAGTATAGTCTCCTTCAAAATAAAGCTCTTTATTTGCACAAGGGTGACCATTCCATGGCTTCTAACCATAGGATTTTAGCCTTCTCATCTAGGAAAAGTACAGGGGAGAAGAAACTATGAATCAATTTGGCAAGGAGATGATAGTTGTGAACTAGGAACTTCATCTAGCAAGCATAAGTGTAGAAAGTGTTGCTAATCATTATGCTCTTTGTTAGTTTTCATGTTTTTCAAAATAATTAGAATATTAGGCATACATTATAGAATTTATAGTACTAAGTATTAGGTAATTTTGTACAAAGGATAAAGCCAATCTTTGTTTTGGATTTGTAATAGGTCTATTTATAAGCTATGTATTTGTTAGTTTGAAACTTTCTTGATATTTTTAGAGATGTAATAACAACTCTTACTGAAATTTTCTATCAATATACTTTACCTAGTTATTATATCATAATATTTTTAAAATAATACATAAAACTTAAATAACATAAAATCTTAATGAAAATCATCATTTTTAATAAAATAATATATAAGTGGGTGCAAGTTAATGATGGTATATTCTAACAAATTAGTAGCAATGAAAAACTAGAAAATTAACAATATGTTAACTTGGAGGGATAACCAAAGGTACTTATGCAATGATTTTGAAGATAGTTGAAAAAGATGAAATGTAGGAAAATGAGTTGGGTTTACAAATACATAATTTTTATTTATAGAAATTGTGTCTAAATATGTAAATTTTTAGTTTTTCCTGACATTGGTATGTTATTTTTCATGTAAAATATAATGCATATGTTTGCGTTAGTGCAACATTTGAGTATCTAAATGATGGGATATTTGTACTAGGCAGGTCCACCTGAAGGGATCACTTCACGTTGGCTCAACCATGAAGCCTAACCATGAGGGTGTCAAGAGAATGAGACTTATGACCTCTCAATAAGAAAGGTGCTTTAACAATGGGGTCCCAACCAATTGAGCTATCCCTTGGGGCTATAATCTCTCTCTCTCTCACACACACACACACACACACGCAAAATGAAAATTCTTATACCCTTGAAATTAAAAATTCTTATGTTAGTACAACCATAAAGGATCTTACCATTGTCAAACATTTTTTTTTCTTTTTTTTCTTTTTTCTAGATCGTATGTCTTAATGTCCTCTATTTCACCATATAATTTTTTTTTCCAAAGGTTAAGGCCCCAACAAGTTATAGCAGAAATATATGATGTATTATAAGATTTTGATATATGTCAAGAGAAAAATAGTTGACTATGTATGGCCATATAATTTCATGGACAACTTATTTGTCTAGATCATAGAAAAAGAACATCAAAGATAGAAATATATATGTGGTTTTTTTTAAAGTTGACGTTTTCATGTATTTGTAGCCCAAACCACAAGGTTTTTGATCCTAAAACTATATCTAAAGCAAAGAAATCGCCATGCACATAAGATTCCCACTAAGAAAAATATAAACTCAAAAAAACATGTGCACGTAATAGCACATGCACATTCTTAGTGTCAAAAACATGTAGACATTCCAAAAACATGTGTGAATTTCTTGCACTAGGAAAGCACACATATTAATGCAACCAGTTCCTTTAGCATACAATAAATGGTTGAGGTGGGTTTGGTGGGGAGAGAGAGATATATCTATGTGTGGAGAAAATTTAGTTTGAAAGAAATGGTTAAGGCCAGTTTAGGGGGGATAGGGAGGGTGAGAGGAAGGGATAAAGGAGCCAAGAGGGGTGAGGAAGAATGATTTGGTAAGTGAGAGAAGAGAGTGAGTGAGAGTCAAAAAGTGAGAGAGATAAGCAAAGAGGATGGGGAAGGGAGAGGGAGGGAGATATTTGTGGTTGACATGAGGAGGAAGAGAGACAAATTGGAGGGATTGAGAGAGAGAGAGAGAGAGAGAGAGAGAATGGAGGGGTAAGAGAGAGGGATACTGAGAGATAGCAAGATGAAATGTGGGGGAAGAGAATGAGAGAGGGGAAGGGAGTGAAGGAGGGAGATATAGAGAAGGATAAAGGGTGGGAGATAGAGACAAAGCTAAAGGGGAGAGAGAGAGAGAGAGAGAGAGAGAGAGAGAGAGAGAGAGAGAGAGATGGGGAGGGAAGGAGATAGAACTAGGGGGAGGAAAGTGGTGTGAGGGGGAATATTAGAAAAATGGGGGGAGATAAAGGGAATAAGAGAGAGAACGAGAGAGAATGATAGGAAAATATAATTTGTGATAGGGGAGAGAGGGGGAGAGAGAGTTAAGGAGAGAGGGACGTAGATAGAGATGAAGGGGGGAGAAGAGATATAGATATGTAGGAAAATATGTAAATGGAAATAGAGAGATAGAGTGTAAGGGGAGAAAAAGAGAGAGAGTTATGGGGAGAGGGGAGAGGAGAGAGGGAGAGGGAGAGGGAGAGATAATGGAAAAAGAAAGAGATATAGAGGAAAGAAGAGAGAGAGAGAGGTGCAAATAGAGAGAGGGGGATAAGGAGAGAGAGGTATGGATAGAATGGATAGATATGGAGGAGGGATAGAGGGGGACGAAGATATATATATATATATATATATATATATATATATATATATATATATATATATATATAGAGAGAGAGAGAGAGAGAGAGAGGGAGATATAAATAGAGAGGGAATAAGAGATAGAGAGACACAAAAAAATATGTAAATGAAAATAGAGAGATAGAAAGTTTTGGGGAGAGGGAGAGAGAGGGAAGAAGACAAAGAGGGAGGAGAGAGAGAATGAGGGGAGGGATATTGAGATAGGAGAGATAGAGAGGGAGAGATAGTCAAATATGATAGAAACATGTGGATATGGAGAGAAGGAGATATGGAGGGATGGAGAGAGTGGAGGGGGAAGAAGAGAGAGAAAAAAAGAGAGATGGAAGGACATAGGGAGGGAGGAGAGAGAAGAGGGCTAGGAAATTGAGAGAGGAGAGTGATGCAGGAGCATATAACCTAGGGTTGAATGTTTACTAAAGGAGTTAGTTTCCTAAGTTAGGATTTAATTATTTATTGTATTTTCGTATAGTTTTAGAGAGAATGGGAATTATTGTAAATAGGAGAAGGTTCAGGAGTATTTTGGAAGAGTTGAGAGATTTGAGAGTTAGTTGGATATTATATAGAGATAAGGGATTAGATGAGAATTTTTATGGATCATGAGAGATATTGTGGGTGTTAGTTTAGGATCTAGAACCAACTTTGGGTTTAGACCCACTTGTATAAATATAGGTGAGCCCATGAGGCATGTAAGTAAGTGAAGTAAGGAGTAGAGTGAGGAATGAGAGGCCAATGATGAGGCCAATAGTTCTCTTATAAATATTTTATTTCATTAATTAATTAATTCTGAGATTTTATGTGCATATATATTTTCTGGTTTTTATTTTTATTATGTGTGTGTTTATTAATTTATAGGCCCCCTACAATATGTTGTGTCACATAGATAAAGAGGGAGAGAGAGTGGAAGAAGAGATAGAGAGAGAGAGAGAGAGAGAGAGAGAGAGAGAGAGAGAGAGAGGCGGAGATATAGAGTGAGAGTGAAGGCAAGAGGGAGGTATGGATAGAGTGAATGGGGAAGAAGAGAGAGATAGCAGGAACATATATAGTGAGGAAGTGAGGGGGAGAGAGAGAGAGAGAAGGAGAGCAGTAGGGAGATAGACACAAAGAGGGAAAATATATAGAGAGAGACATAGAAAAATATGTAAATGGTAATAGAAAGATAGAGAGTAGGGGGAGATAATGAGAGAGATTGAGAGGTAGAGAGAGAGAGAGAGGACATAGATGGAGAGGGCATATAGAGGGAAGAAGAGAGATATAAAGAGAGAGAGTTAAAGGTATAGAGAGAGATAGAGAGTTATGAGGGAGATAAGGTGAGAGATGGTTATGAAGTGAGGGGGAGAGAGAGGGAGAGAAGGAGAGAGTGAGGGAGATAGAGACAAAGATGAAAGAAGAGATAAAGAGAAACATACAAATATGTAAATGGAGAGAGTGGGGCAGAGAGAGAGGGATGGAGATAGTGGAGGGGAAGGAAGAGAGAGACATACAAATAGAGGGAGAGAGGTATTGAGGGAGAGAGAGAAAGGGAGAGGGAAGGAGATAGGAAGGGAGGATAGAGAGAAGGAGCAAGGGAGATTGAGAGAGGAGAGATAAAGAGGGAGAGAGTGGAAGAAGAGAAAGATAGAAATGGAAGAAGAGAGAGAGAGAGAGGTGGAGATATAGAGTAAGTACGAAGGAGAGAGCGAGGAGTGGAGAATATGGAGGGGTAACAAGAGATATATAGACAAAGACAGGGAGAGAGATAGTGAGGGAGTGAGGAAGAGAGAAGGAGGGGAAAGAGAGAGGACGAGATGGAGATTTTGAGAGGAGAGATAGAGAGGGAGAGAGTGTGGAGGAAAAGAGAGATAGAAAGGGAAGAAGAGAGAGAGAGAGAGAGAGAGAGAGAGAGAGAGAGAGAGAGAGGTGGATATTGAGGGTGAGAGTGAAGGATAGGGAGGGATAGAGAGAGTGGAGGGGGGAGAGATAGAGAAAGAAGGAGAGAGGGAGGGATATAAATATAGAGAATAAAGGGGGAAAGAGAGGGAATAATATAGATAAGGATGAAGAGAGATACAAAGAGAGAGAGAGAGAGAGAGAGAGAGAGAGAATTATGTAAGCAAAAATAGAGATATGGAGAGAGGGGAGGAGAGAAAGAGCGAGGAGAGAGAGAAAGGGAAGGAGACAAGGAGGGAGGAGAGATAGAAGGAGACAAGGGAGACTGAGAGAGAGAGAAGTTGTAAGAAAAGAGAGAGAGAGACGGAAGAAGTGAGAAAGAGGGGGAGACAAAGAGTGAGAGAGATAGAGAGAGGGAGGGATGGAGAGAGTGAAGGGGGGAATAAGAGAGAGAAAAATATATATAGGGAGAGAGACAAAGAAAGAAAGAGAGAGGGAAGGAGACAGGGATGGAGGAGAGAGAAAAAAGAGTGGAGAGATAGAGAGGGGGAAGAGTGGAAGAAGAGAGAGAGGGAGGGAGGGAGAGGGAGAGGGAGAGAGAGAGGGGGGGTAGAGACAAAGATAGAGGGGAGATATGAAGGGAGAGATAGAGAGAGAGATGTGGGGAAGAGTGTGAGAGAGAGAGAGAGAGAAAGAGAGGGAGGGAGTGTCATGACTTGAAATTGGCATGGTTTTACTACCAATCTTCACCCTTTTGACCTCATATAATGCCCATTTTTACCACATAATGTTATCCTTTCATGCCTTTACCATAAAAAGTCACCAAAAGAGGCCTACAAGGTAATTTGTATGTATTATATATTTATTCCAATGTTTTAGCATAATTAGGAGACTTAATTAGGGATTTTGAGCTTCTAATGAGGGTTTTGAGTAGATCCAATAACCTCTTGGGATCTTGTAACCAACCTCCAAGTTCGTGATGGTTCCACTATTCTTGGGAATAAATGGAAACATGGGTTTTCCTATACACATCACCATTATGCTTTTGTGTTCATCATATTAGGTCAAGGGTCATTGTACAATGTGTTGGCTAGCAGTTAAAATTGTGTTGAACAAAATTTCCCAAGTGTGTAATGAAGCACAATTGTCATGCCTACATTGATCGATTTGATAAACCCACATGTAGTACCAACTTGTAGTTGGGAAACATGGGTTCATTGTCTAGAATTGGCCATGATATCCACTTTGTATCTCCTTTCCTTGGCATTTGTTGAGATCAATTTGTAATTATAGAGCAAGATAAGGGATCCCCTGGATTTTTTTGTTCACTCCTCTTCCTTATGTACATGTATAGACCCCGACCCTTTATGCATCGCAAGTGGGAACGACAGAGGTAAAGAAGTAGATTGGTCAAACCTATATCATAAGAATGATGTATTGTTTGGGTTCGCTTATGCTGATTGACATGTAATTTATTTGGGATTGAATTGATATGATTCAATGTGTTGGTATTTCACATATGATGTCTCTACATACTTTGTGCCTAGTTTAGGTAGCTAAAGTAGGTGACACAACTAGTTGGGAGGGCCCACAAATTCATCCATGTTTTCCTTGCATCTCTATTTTACATTATCTCTTGAATGTGTGTGGTAACACTCTGTTTTACATGTTTTTTCTTGGTTTGATTTGTAATGCATATACATTGTTGTTTATCACTCTCACCGTTTTGTCGTTGTGTATCGTAATGCTTGCTATATATCTTTTTCATTGAATTTTCCATGTTATATATATTGTTGTATTAATATTCAATGTGATGCAGGTACATAATGTTGCTTTTATTCATATTTTTTCGTACGAGTGTGAATATTGTTGTTGTGTGTGTTATAGTATACAAAAATAGACCCATTCACTTTCCCAAAATAGATTAATATCCCATATGACTAGTTTGTGTATGAGCCCACAAAAATGAATCTTGGCAAATACTTTCTTTTCCATGCAAACATAGATATGTTTCATTTCCATGTTCATTTTGGCATGTTTTGAAAAAATAATTAATTTTGTAGCTTTACTTCAAAATTTCAAACTATGAGAGAGCACATTGAGGGAAATTTTATGATTTGCTTCCCTCCTAGTTGTATAATGACTGTTTGGTCCATCAAGCATGACAAATAATGTCTTGTCAAACCAGGATGTCATGGGAAACCCTAAATGGCCTTAGTGTACTTAGAATTATTCCCTTTTCCCTACCTTTGCTTTTGTTTTTACCCACACAATGAATCAAATATGAGATTTAGTTTGAGGTTTCTTAAACGAGATATGAATGTAACAATTGTCCTATGCAATACTATTGTCTTGTGAAATATCTATAACCTTCTTATTTAAATCTATAATTGTCCAAAGAACAAATTCCCTATGAATTTTCTTTCAATTGTTTTGGTTTGTCATGTCATTTCCTTTCATAGTGATAGGATAGAAACCCATCAATAATCTAGCCTTTGCATATATATTGTAGTATCTCGAAATTTACGAACATCCTAGCTGATAATTTAATGTCAAATTCTTTAGATAATTAAACTGACTGAAATGTTTGGCATAATTTTCAAGGACATACTAAGGAGACTAATGCACTTATGATTTAGCTTTAATTTCTACAATCAATTTGTGTGAATTTATTTTTACACTAGCAATCTATATTGAGTAGTTTAATTATTGGTTCTTAAACCAATGCTAGGACTCTATGAATAGGGATTAAATTAGAGATGTTAGGGGTATATTTACAAGAAGATAAAAGATAGTTACTTTCGATAAGAAAATTCCTTCGAATTCTAACTTGTTGGCAAGTACATCTAAATAAAGACAAGCATGAAAGACTCCCTCTCCAAATCCAACATTTGGGGGGAGTAGTTTGAGGTTCTAAAAGCAAATGATCAAGGCAAGTGGTTTTAGATTTCAAATATTAACAATTAATACCTCATTATTAGGTCCAAACTGGGAGCCTCATGGTCCAAATATCTAAAAATTCAAAATAAGAAGAGCCACAAAACCTATGAACCCTCAGATGAGACTCATAGTAGTAGAAACCATTGTAGGAAGTCCACCCCAACTTCCAGAACTTGAAATAAGCACCAATCCAATTAGAGATCTAGAGACTCCTCTAATATACATGGAGTTTAGCTTTATTGGAGGGGTGAATATGGAAGGAGGAGGTGAAGTTCACATTTCTGAGGAAGAGAGTATGCACACAAGATATGAGGATGTGGTAATGTTTGGATTTCCTATTATAGATCCTATTGCACATGTTCAAATGAAAAAATATTCCTCCATCAAAATTGCTTCATTTTCATGGTATGGTCCTAAGACCCTGATGAATTTTCCTTTGAATTTGATACAATATCTCATAGCTACGATTATTATAATGATGTAGAAAAGGTTAATTTATTCCCTTCTACTCTCAAGGACTCAAGCTTGCACTAGTTCATGGGATTGGAAGAGAATACCATATAAAAACGGGATGGAATGCACAGAATTTTTCTTAGGGAATATTAGGATTATTGTAAAGCCATATAATTAAGGGAATATATTTTCAAAATGGTGCAAAAAAGAAAGAAATTTTAAAGGACTAGCTTGAACAATTCTTGTATAATATTCAAAGATTTAGAAAAAAATAGCTTGACCCAAATTCTATCAGAGGAATATTTTTTAGGGGGGGTTTTATGAATCAATTAACCCTATTAATTTCATGGGAGTAGGGGAAGTTTCACAACTAACCTTTGATAAAATTAGTGACCTTTGTATAAGATACTAGAGGGGACAAACTTCATCTGGTAAGGGGATTTGAGACACAATTTTGAAAGATACCAAATCAACTACAAGTTGTGATACTATATCATATTTAGGACATTTATTAGATAATTTCAAAATAATCTTCTTGGCACTTTCAATATAAATTTGGATACCTTGTAACTAAAAAACAAGCAAGAAGATGAAAATTTTCCCTTTTCTATTTTTTGTCCTAAATGTAGAAGAAAACATCCACTTGAAAAATGCTCTTTGGATAATATTAATGTTTGTGCCATTTGTAACCTTCTCTACCAGGGCTAAAGGAAATGTACCAAGGAAAAGATAAATTAATCGAGCAACTATATACATCAGCATAAAAGAGCCCTTGGTAGCCAAGGACCTTAGGTATAACCTATAAACTTGTGCAAAAATTTCCTTCTTGTTATCATTAAGTGTATCTATCTTAGTTTTTTAATTCTAATGCCTTAGAAATCATGCCCACCATAGCATCTTCCACACTATCCTTGGAAAAAAGGATGGTGAGGTCCTAAATTTGGGGTTATGCTTTCTTACCAGTACCATATGCAACCTCAATAACATTACCCTACACAACCACCTCCAACATTTTATCAACAACCACAATTTACATAAACAATAGCCCAACATATGACACAATTTCCACCACCTCCAAAAGCTTCACAACTACAATTTCCACCTACTCAACCCCCAAATCCAACTCAATTTACTTCCGAGCCATTAACCAATCTAAACAACAAGGTGACCCAGCTTGCTAATAATGTCGAGCCACCACCCTCTCCTACCTACTTAATCACCCTTGTAGAATTGGAGGATGTACACTTTAGGTCAAGAAGGGTGCATTAAATAGAAATCTAAGGAGACCATGTACAAAAATAATAATAACATATGGTAGATTCTTTCAACATTAAAATCCCCCAAAATGTTCTAGATTGCCTCTTTATCCATGGAGTCTTAGCTTAGAAAATCCTATTGAACGATCCAAAAGTGAGTTGATAATAGAACTAAGGAATATCTACATCTAGGTTCCCTTACTATAGGCCATTAGATATATTTCCATTTACTCCAAAACTATTAGGGAACTCTATTTTAAATATCTAGAAAGGAAAAGAGTCAAGCCCAAAACTATCCAATTTGTACTAGGAAAGAAAGCATACTTGATGAAAGGAAAACCCTTTATAGAGAAATATGAAAATCATAGTAACCATGTTGTGATTGTCCATATTAATGGAGTCCTCATCCTAAATGTCTTGATTGATGTAGGGTCCTCCATTACATAATGACTAAGTATCCATGAAGCAATTAAAATTATTTAATCTTCATCCCACAGCTACTATTCTAGAACTAGCTAATAGGTCTAACATCAAACTCGAAAGTGTGTTGGATGATGTCATTGTTTCCCTTGATTCATGGGAGTACCCTATGGAATTTATGGCATTGCAACTTAAGGTCTTTTTGGTACAACACCCTGTAATTTTGGAAATACCATAGTTGGCTATTGCGAATTCCCTTATTGGATGCCCATTCAAAAATATAATTATTTCACATGGGGACTCTATTAAAAATATGACTTATTATATTTCCAAAAAAAATACCAAGAAAGAAAAGTCAGGGCTTGAAAAAAATGATAGTTATGAAGAAAACACTAAATTAATCTTTACAGTGGACCAAATTTAATAACTTAAAGAACAAACTGAAGAATGACATATCCAATATTCCCTCGTCAATCTAGAAACTCTACAAAATTCTGATTTCCTTGATCATATATTTACATCATATTTTCAAGATAATTGAAATCCTCATGACCCACCATCACTGCCTTTGATTGCATCCGACATATAAATTTTTACTACATCTCTAGATATTAATCAAGGCTTAAGTTTGTATATAAACATGCATCTTGATCGGCTCCAGTAAGTAGAATTAATTAGCATGTTGTGAAAGAATGCAAGTGTGTTTACATAGGATTACCATGATATGAATGGAATTCATCCCAACATGTGTACACATCAAATATATACTAGGGAGGATGTTCTCCGCATTAGACAACTAAAAATATGAATGAACCAAACCCTTAAAGGAATAGTAAAGGAGGAGTTACAAAAACTATTAGATACCAATTTCATTTACCCTATTTCAAATAGCTAGTGAGATTCACCCCTGGTGATAGTTCCTAAAAAGAATGACAAATGGAAAATTTTCATAGCTTATAGAGAATTAAATAAGGCCACTTTGAAGGATTATTTTCCCCTTCATTTCATTAACCGAGTTTTGGACACTTTGGATAGTAAGGATCACTTCTCATTTCTTGATGGATTTAGTGGATATAACCAAATACAAATAGCTCTAGAAGACTGGGAAAATACCACTTTACATGCCCTTGGGGAACTTATGCTTAAAGGGTGTTATCCTTTGGTTTATCTAATGCTCATGTTACTTTTAAAAGAGTTGTATTAACCATTTTTCTAATCTTATTAATGATTATGTTGATATTTATATGGATTAATTTTTTATGAATGGTAATTCTTTTCATGAAGCCTTAAAGAATCTTGAGAAGGTTTTAATTGGGTGTTAAGAAACTAACCTATATTTGAATGATATAAATGCCAAATGCTCTACATTGCAAGAATTATTTTTAGGAACAACATATATGATGCAAGAATACAAGTTGACCCTACAAAAATTGAAGTAATTACCAAGCTACCAACTCCAAAATCTCCAAAGGAGGTGAGAAGCCTTTAGGACATGTTGGCTTCTATAGGAGATTTATAGAAAATTTTACAAAAGTAGCTACTCTATTTAAATTTCTTAGTAAAGATGCTAATTTTATTTGGGATGAACATTGTCAAGTTTCTTTTGAAGGGTTGAAAGATAAGCTCACTAAGGCACCTATTTTATGGGGGCCTAATTAGTCCCTCCCATTTCACATTTACATAGATGTCATGGATACAACCCTTGCAGTAGTGTCAGGACAACAGGAAAGCAAATCTTCTTATGCCATTTAATTTGTTAGTGGGAATTTAGCACATGTTGAGAATTACATTGTGATGGAGAAAGAATTCTTAGTAGTAGTACATGAAATAAATAAATTCAGGCATTACATTATTGAGTATGAGGTTTTTATCCATACTAATCACTCAACCATAAAATATCTAATGAATGAACCAATAACAAATGGTAGAGTTATTAGGTGGCTTTTATTATTGCAAGAGTTTAATGTTACTATTTTGGATAGGCCTACGAAAACTAATTTAATAGCACAATTCATTTCCAAGATACATAATTAAATATTATATACTCATGTAAATGATTATTTTCTTAACGATTTTTTTTTATTGTGTCCACTAACATTCCTTGGTTTCAAAATATAGAAAATTATTTGGTTGCAGGAAAATTACCACAACATTTGTTTCCCAAAGAGAAACGAAGGATCATCAAAGATAATACCTCTTATTCTTGGATTGAAGCATACCTCTTCCGTACAGGACTAGACATGATTATCAGAAAATGCATATGAGAAGATGATATATTTTATATCCTAAAAGCATGTCATGATGAACCCTGTGGAGGAAATTTTGTATACATAAGAACATCATACAAGGCTCTTTGATTAGGATACTATTATACCACTCTTTTCATTGATGTCAAAGAATATGTTTGAAGATGTGATAGTTGTCAATGAATGGGCGACCTTGCAATATAATGATATGCCTCTTCAACCATAGGTATTGGTGACCCTTTTGAAAAGTGGGCTCTAGACTTTGTAGAACCGATGATCTAGGTGGATCCTTGATGACTCAAAATTCAGAGTCTTTGGATCACATTAAAACCAAGACCAAATCAAAGAGCTTGTTACAAAATTTCCAACGACACAAATGACACCTCAATAAGAGTTCGTATGCAAAAGTTATCGCTAGTCAGAATTTTGGTCAAACTAGGCAAAATTCAAAGTGAAAGTCAACCCACAGTGCCACATGGCATTCCCATAGGATGCCACATGGAAGCTAAGTCAATAAGTCTAGTGGGACCCATAGAGCAGAAGTGGCAACCCAGTCAACAAACTAGGTGGACCCATAAGCAGGTGATGTGGAAGCACCACAATTCGACACATGCAAAATAGGTGGAAAAGGTGGCATATGATGTGGACCAATGAGAGCCTATCACATGGACCAATCACATGTTACCACATGGAACCTCAAGTTAGGCCTAAGTGGCCTTGGGATGGTGCAACCTTCATTTTTGTCTTATTCTCATGGTTTGGGGAGTTGTTACAATGTGGACATATGTTTACCATATATTATATGGTTTGAAAACTATATCAAAACCAAAATTGGGCTTCAAAACCATATTAGATAAAAATATGCCAACCACACACTTTGTCTTATTCACCCTCACACTTTGTTATAAAATGCCATTCCAATGGTTCAAAGGAAACCATGGAAAATGCATGAGAGAGGAGGGTGCACGCAGACTAATGCAAGCATTAATCTCAAGGATATTCTAGTAATATTACCAAAGCATATATTGGGGAATATTTTTAGAGAACATTCCCATGTAGAATTTGTGTAGGAATATTTAGATTCCCTGAGGGGCCAAAATTATAGCGGCAAAAAGGGGTAGAATTTATACTCATTTTAACCAGAATTTCGCAAGGATTGAAATGGTGTAGTCAGATTTTGCATCTGAGTAGAGGATTTCAGGAGTCATGGAAGATACCCACCTTCTTCATAAATTGTTGACACAAAGTCTGAGACAACAATGCACCTTTCAGAAGAAGGTTATGTTTACAGTCAAAAGTCTTAAGAGGACGAGATGGATCTACTGGAGCTGTGATAGTTGTGATTTGAGAAGTCGAATCTCAAGCCACTCCTAGGAATGGAGGTATAATGATGTATTTTTCCATGTGCGTGCCTTTCTTTTATGAGATGAATGAAGCAACCTCCCCATTATTGAAGCAGTGCTCAAAGACATAGTCCACATTGGATGAACTCCATTATCAAACATTTTTGTGTCATCTCTTATGAAATCTTTATGTGTTTTCATACATGGTTTTTACATGCTCTTTCATGAAATTCTGAAAACATCACTAAATAGAAGATCTTGGATAATGTTGGTAAAGCAAATAGATTTCAGAAGTTTGGTATCAGAGCAATCTTTTTGTTGATGTGAATTGCGAGTGTCAATGATAATTAGAGATTGAACATGCAACACAAAAAAGTAAAATGGAGAATAACAAAGATCTCTACAAGGCCTTATATAAGATGACAGACATGGTAGACATATTGTTTGCATATTATGAGAAGAAACTGGCAAAGGAAGAAAGGGAAAAAGAGAGAGAAAAGGATGATGCTCCACCTCCATCTTCGAGTGAATATTCTTCTTCTCATCATTCGAATGAGGAGATTAACCAGGGCCTTAAAGCATAGAATGTTGAACTAAGAAGACTTCTACAAGAAGAATATATTGTAACTTCAGTTATGAGCCATAGAAGAGACATTGGAAAATTGCAATGACCTCAGTCCCTGACTGTATTTCCCACTTCAAAATCAATAGCTATAGTAAACAATGATTCTTTAGTTTCATGTTCTCATTATGATGATAATTTTGGTGCATTTGAGAAGAAAACTACAGGTATTGGTTCGAGGCTCATGAAGAAAATGGGATATGAAGGTAAGGGCCTAGGAGTTAATGGCCAATGCATTGTGAATCCCATCCAAGTGGTGGAATTACCAAGACATGCAAGATTGGGCTATGCCAAAAAGGAAGAGTAGGGAAAGTCTTCGAGCAACACGTCTGAGACATTGAAAAGCACATCACACCATTCCAGTGATCGTGATTGTAGACCATCTCCAAAAGGAGGTGAACATTTCAAATGAAGAGCTACGGTAAGCTCTCCTCATCAAAATTGCACTAGAGACAGTCGTTCAAGGAAGGTTATGTTGACCAGGAAGGAGTCACGACACAAGGATACCTTTCCACATTAGGGGAGAAAGAAGGTTAAGAAAGTCTAGACGAATAAGAACCATTGCAGGCATTAAAACAAGAAAGGACACCAAAAAGCTACAAGATATTGGGAGCTCCTTCCAAAGTTCCGTCCCAAGAAGCTCCATCCAGAGTTGGAATCCTTTTTAAGTAGTTTGGCATGGCCACCATTCTAAACCACATGTTGCGAAATGTTTGTTGATGGATGTATAACATTACTTGTGTGTGAAACATAGTGATATTTGGCCTTTAGTTGGATAACATGGGATATGGTTTCTAATGTAAAACTTGACCATGAGTGTGTTATAAACCCTTGGAAAGTACGGTGTTGTTTGGGTCTTGAAAATTGGACATGTATTGACAACTAAAATTTTTCATATGGATATAGATGTTCATTTCATCACTTTAGTCTCTGAAGTACAAAGGTGAAGGAGAAGAAAGTGTGGCCTTTCAAATACATTTGTTATGCATATTAGATTGCAATATTGTTTATGATTTTTGAGAACCAAAATATCCTCAGTGGGTGTGAATGATATAGGTGGATCACTGATGACTAAAAAATCAAAGGACTCTTTGGATCACAACGAAATTAGGACTGAATCGAAGAGTTCATCGCAAGATTTCCAACAATGCAAATAACACCTCAATCCGAGTTCGTATGCAAAAGTTATGGTTAGTCAATTTTTTTGTCAAACTAGCCAAACGTCAAAGTAAAAGTCAACCCATGATGCCACATGTTACTCCCATAGGCTTCCACATGGCATCGAAGTCAGCAGGCCTAGTGGGATTCATAAAGTCAATGTGGCAACCCAATTCGCAAACCAAGTGGACCCAAAAGTAGGTGATGTGGCAGTACCATAAGTCTACACATGACAAGTAAGTGGCATAGGTGGCATATGATGTGGACCAATGAGAGCCTACCACATGGCCCAATCAATGGTGCCACATGGCACCTCAAATTATGCCCAAGTGGATTTGGGATGGTGCAACCTTCATTTTTGTCTTATTCTCATGGTTTGGGGTGTTGTTATAATGTGGATATACATTTACCATATATTATATGGTTTGAAAACTATATTAAAACCAAAATAGGTCTTTAAAACCATGTTAGAGAAAAATTGGGAGCTTATGTGTTTTGAACCCAAAACCTCCCCAACAACAAGTAACTTAATATGACTATGCCAACCACACCCTTTGTGTTATTCACCCTCACACTTTTTTTATAAAGTGCTACTCGAATTATTCAAAGGGAACCATGGAGAATGCATGAGAGAGGAGGGTGCACACAAGCTAATACAAACATGAATCTCAAGAATATTCTAGGAATATTACCAAAGCATATATTAGGGAATATTCTTAGATAATATTCTAGGAATATTTCCATGTAGAATATGTGGAGGAACCTATAGATTTTCTAGGGGGCCAAAATTGACAGTGGCAGAACGAGGTCGACTTTATACTCATTTTAACCATAATTTCACAAGGATCACAATGGTGTAGTCAGCTTTTTCATATGAGTATCAAATTTCAGGGGTCATGGAATAATCCCACCTTCTTCATTAATTGTTGGGCATGAAGTTCGAGACAACAATGCACCTTTCAGAAGTAGGTCATGTTTACAGTTAAAAGTATTATGAGGATGAGAAAAATCTATTGGTTTTGTGATTTGAGCATCTGAATTTCATGTCACTCCCAATAATGGAGGTACTATGATGTATTTTACCATGTACTTGTCTTTCTTTTTATGAGATGAATGAAGCAACCTCCCAACTATTGAAGCAAGGCTCAAAGATGTAGTCTACATTGGACAAACTCCATTATCAAACTTTTGTGTGTCATGTCTTAGAAACTCTTTATGTTGCTTCTTCTTTATGTGTTTTCATACATGGTTTTTACATGCTCTTTCATGCAATTCTGAAAACATCACTAAAGAAAAGATCTTGGATAATGCTAATAAATTAGAGAGATTTCAGATCAAGTTTGGTATCAGAGAGGTCTTCTTGCTTATGTGAATTGCGAGTGTCAATGATAATCGGAGATTGAATGTGAAACATAAAGAAGGAAAATGGAGAATAACAAAGATTTCTACAAGGCCTTCTATAGGATGGAAGATATGGTAGACATATTGTTTACATATTAGTTTGTAGATTATGAGAAGAAATTGGCAAAGGAAGAAAAGGAGAAAGGGAGAGCATAGAATGAATCTCCATCTCTATATTTGAGTGAATATTGTTCTTCTTCATCTTCTTCTCATCATTCTTATGAGGAGATCAACCAGATACTTCAATAAGAGAATGTTGAACTAAGAAGACTTCTACAAAAAGCAGAAGAGGAGAAGAAAAGATTGCAACTTTAGTTACGATCCATGAAATAGGACTTGGAAAAATTACAACGACCTCAATTTCCAATTGTATCGTCTACTTCATAGTCAACAGTTGAAGTAAACAATGATTCTTTAGTTGCATGTTCTCATTATGATGATGATTTTGGTGCATTTGAGAAGCACACTATAAGTATTGGTTCGAGGCTTATGAAGAAGATGGGATATGAAGGCAAGGGCCTAGGAGTTAATGACCAAGGCACTGTGAATCCCATCTAAGTGGTGGAATCACCACAACATGTAGGATTGGGTTATGTCAGAAAGGAAGAGATAGGAGAATATTCAAGTGACAAGTTCGAGACAATGAAAAGCACATCACACCATTTCAATGATCATGATTGTAGACCATCTCCATAAAGAGGTGAAAATTTCAAAAAAATAGCTATGGTAAGCTATCCTTGTCAGACTTGCACCAAAGAAAACTTTTCAAGGATGGATATGTCGAACAGGAAGGAGTCATGACATAAGGATCCCTCTCCACATTAGGGGAGAAAAAAGGTCTATATAGTTTGGAGAAAGAAACGCCATTGTAGGCATTGGAACAAGAAATGGCACTAGAAAGCTACCTGTTGGGAGATCCATCCAGAGTTGTGTAACAAGAAGATACATCCAAAGTTTGAAGCCTTTTTAAGTGGTTTGGCATGGCCACCATTGTAAATCACCTATTGCGAAATATTTGTAAAAGTGATGGGTGTATAATATCACTTGTATGTGCAACATCGTGACAGTTTAGCCTTTAGTTGGATATCATGGAGTATGGTTTCTAATGTAAAACCTAACCATGAGTGCATTATAAACCCTTAGCAAGTATGGTTTTGTTTGGGTCTTGCAAGTTAGACATGTATTATCAATTACAGGTTTGCATATGGATACAAGCGTCGGTTTCATCACTTCAGGATCTGAAGTACAAAAGTGAAGGAGAAGAAAGTGTGGTCTTTTAGAGACATTTGTTATGTAGATAAAATTGCAATATTGTTTACGCTTTTGGAGAACCAAAAGCTCCTCAAGAGGGAGGAATGATCCATGTTGATCCCTGATGACTCAAAAATAAAATTCTTTGGATCACATTGTGTTAGGTCCGTATTCTACTAGTGTAACCCCTTATTGTTATTAGTGCAACCCCCTTATTGTATTATTGTGCCCATATAACCCCCATTTTGTTATTATTATGCCCCATAGAAGCCCACTACTATTATTGTTGTGCCCCTATAATATTATTGTTATGTAGGCTCAAATTTATTGGGACCCCTTAGACTCCTATATATAGAAAGGAGGTCTTGTCATTTGTATCATCCAAGAATTTTTCATTTGTGTAATGTAAAGGAGGTTTCCCCCTCAAAGAGGCTGATTTTGAATTTGTTGATATATCTTTCATATCTTTTTTTGAGTTGGTTTCATAACATTTCGTATCAGAGCTTTGGGTTCTAGGGTTTCGTTGCTCCAAACAAGTCATCGTGGAATTTTCAATATAAATTTTTTTCTACGAAGTGTCAGAAGCTAAAAAAATACCCCATTTGCACTGAAATTGTTCTAAAACTTGGTCCGAATTTCAGATCTTGTCTCACTATATTTTCGAAAATATGATCTGAGGAAGTTAGGGTCTTTGCAAGCTCCAAAATTCCATCGCAAATAGGTCATCATGAAATTTTCACTATAATTTTGTTTCTACAAAGGTTCAGACTCTGAAATTAAAACCCATTTGAGCTGCAATCTTGATGAATCTTGGACCCAAATTTCAAATCTTGTGTCACTATAGTTTCGGAGATATGGTCCAAGAAATTTAGGGTTTTTGCAGGCTCCCAAATTACATCCAAAGCAGATGACCTGGGGAAAATCATCATAACTTTTTCTCTAAGCATCAAATTGAAATTTTGTAAAAAGTTATAGAAATAGGACGGACTTTGGTTTTTTGTGTATTCTTTTCAGGGCCTAAGGTCGAAAGCGTGACACATGGCACTTCATACAAGTTTGCTCTACTGAACCAGTCTATAATCAGGTCATCGTGGGACATTTAGCATAACTCTTCCTTGGAGAATCCAATCTTGATCATACTTGCGGAGTTGGAAAGAGGTCTCAAAGGGCTACCACAGGATTCAATTCCAGATCTTGGAGATCCGAAATTCAAGAGATACAATAGATTCAATATCGAACTCCTACAAAGTGAAGCAAGGTGTGTAGTTTTTTCTTAAGTTTTGCATAAGTTTGGTTGAAAAATTAGTTTGAAGGAATTCAAAGGGCGTGGAAGCTAAGATGGATGGTATAGAAGAAAAAATTAAAGGCAACATGGAAGATTTGACAAAGTTTCTACAAGAAATTCTTGCTAATGGCGAAATGGTAGTAAAGGAAACTCATGATGAGAAAAAACGAAATGTTAATCATGATTTCATAGGCTCTGATGTTGAATTGAAGATCCATCATGTTCCAAAGATCGATATGAGGAATTTTGATGGAAAGGATCCCATAACATGGATACTACAAATGGAACAATATTTCAATCTCCATAATGTGCAAAACACACAAAAGGTACGCATTGTAAATTTATATTTGGAACCAAATCAGTTTCTATGGTATCGATGGCTTTGCTCTCGTAAAAAAATTGTCACTTGGGAAATTTTTACGGAAGAAATGATAGCAAATTATGAGGATAAAAAAAGCAAAACCTTTTTTAGCTAATTGATAAATCTCAAACAAAAGGGTTCAATGATGGAGCACATTGAGGACTTCCAAAAATTGAATGTAAGGGTAAAATATATTCTAGAGGAGCATAGGGTTGATGTGTTCATAGGGACTTTAAATGATAAAATCCAACATGAGTTTCACCTTTGAGAACCTGATTCGTTGGAGAAGGCATTCAGGTTGGCAAGAAAAATGGAAAGCAAAATTATGGCAACAAGGAAGCCTACGACTCACAACTATAAAGATGGAAGTGTTGCTTCTCCTAACCTTTCACCACCTACAAGGTTGACACCACAAAAATTGGAAGAAAAAATAGAGAAAAGGCTTTGTTACGATTGTGATAAAAAAATACACTAAAGGTCATAAGTGTGTTGAGAAGAAATTAATTTACATAGATGGGTAAGAGGAGCAAGAAAAGGAACAAGAAACATCAAAAGAAGAGGATATACACCAGGAACCAGTCCTAGAGAAAGAAGAAATGAATCTGACCATATCTTGTAATGCATTGACATGAATTACCATTCCTCAAACTCTCAAGATAGAAGAGCATATCAAGAAGAAAAAGGTAATAGTGTTGATTGATTCGAGTAGTACCCATAATTTTATTCATTGTAAGATAGCCAAGGAATTGAATTGCTTCGTATATCCAGCACTAGAGTGTCAAGTAATGGTTGCAAATGGAGGAACCATAAATTGCTCTAGAAAGTGCCATAATATCAAGCTATCCATGGGAGAATATGTTTTGAATAGTCCAATGCTTTCCATTCCAATGGGTGGTGCAGATGTTGTACTAGGAGTCCAATGGCTACAATCTTTGGGTACGATAGCTTTTAATTTTCAAGAAATTTTCTTTAAAACTTTTTGGGAAGGAAAGGAAGTTGAATTAATGGATATCGAATGGAAACAAGGAAATATAATCAGCTCTAATAGCATGACAAAGCTTCTAAAGAAAGAACAACAGGGTGTAATTGCATAATTATGTTCACTAGAGGTTCCCACATCGAAATCATCTATTTCTCCAGATCTCCAAAACGTTTTGGACAATCATTCCAAGGTATTTGAGACTCCCAAAGGCTTCCCAACTATTTGTGATCATGATAATTCTGTTCATTTGATTCCAGGAAGTGTTCCCCCAAACATCAGTCCCTATAGATATCCATATGCTCAAAAGAGTAAAATTGAACGTATGGTTTCATAAATGCTAGAGGTTGGTATAATTCAACCTAGTCAAATTTATTTCTCTACTCCAATGGTATTGGTACATAAGAAGGATGGATCATGGTGCATGTGTCTAGATTATAGGGAGCTCAACAAGCTTACTATTAAAGATAAATTTATCATTCCTGTCATTGATGAATTATTGGATGAATTACATGGAACAATTTACTTCACTAAGTTGGATCTTCGTTCAAGATATCATCAAATCAAAATGAAGACTGAAGACATTCAAAAAACAACATTTAGAACTCATGAGGGTCATTATGAATTTTTGGTCATGCCTTTTGGGCTTACCAATGCACCTTCTACATTTCAAGGTTTGATGAATTCCATTTTCAAAACCTTCCTTAGAAATTTTGTGTTTGTATTTTTTGATGATATACTAATCTACAACAAGTCTTGGAAGGATCATGTTCAACATGTTGACAGGGTGCTCAAACTATTGGAGGAGAAACAATTATATGCAAAAATCTCGAAATGTTTTTTTGGAGTACAAGAGATGGAATATTTGGGTACTTAGTTATCTCATAGCTCATGTTATCATCCTCAATCTGATGGGAAAACTAAGATAGTGACCAAATGTTTGGAAGGATATCGTTGTTGCTTTGTATCTAATAAACAAACACAATGGGTCAAGTGGTTGCCTCTGGCTGAATGGTGGTATAACACTTCCTTCCATACTGCAGCAAAAATGACCCCATTTATGGAACTTTATGGATATCATCCATTTTCCATCACATCATATTTAAAATAAATTTCTAAAGTTCAAGTAGTGGAAGATACCATCGAGCATCAACAACAAGTTCTCAAACTCCCAAAGGATAACCTCACTTTTGACACAGAATAGAATGAAACGACATGCAGATCAATATCGCATCGAAAGAAGTTTTGATGTAGGTGACTGGGTATTTCTACAACTACAACCATACAAAAAAATGTCCCTCAAGCAAGCTAAGAAGGATAATAAATTATCACCAAAGTATTATGGTTCGTACAAGGTGTTACAAAAGATTGGTGCTATATACAAATTGGATCTTCCTGCATCTTCCCGAGTGAACCCAGCTTCCCATGCTTCATCCTTAAAGAAGGTTATAGGTGAGAAGATCCCAATTCAAATAATATTGTCAAAACTTGACGAGGAAGGAAAAATCATATTGGAACCGGAAGTAGTCACAAAAACAAGAAATTGACAGCTACATAATCGATCAATTTTAGAGTATCTCATCAAGTGGAAGAACTTACCTGCTAAAGATTCCACATGGGAGGATGAGAATTTCATACAGAAGCATCCAGAACTACTCAAGCGTTGAGGACAACACTTTTTGAAGGAGAGGGGTGTGTAAGGTCCCTATACTACAAGTGTAACCCCTTATTGTAATTAGTGCAACCCCCTTATTGTATTATTGTGCCCATATAGTCCCCATGTTGTTATTATTATGCCTCATAGAAGCCCACTACTGTTATTGTTGTGCCCCTACAATATTATTGTTATGTAGGCTCTGACTGTATTGGGACCCCATAAAATCCTATATATAGAAAGGAGGTATTTTCCTTTGTATCATCCAAGAGTTGTTCATTTTTGTAATGTAAAGGAGGTTCCCCCCTCGAAGAGGCTGATTTTGAAGTCGTTGATCTATATTTTCTATCCTTTTGTGAGTTGGTTTCAGAACACATTGAAACTAGGACCAAATCAAAGACCTCATTGCAAGATTTTTAATGGCACAAAAGACACCTCAATCCAGATTTTTATGCAAAAGTTATGTCTAGTCAAAGTCAAAGTCAACCTAGGGTGCCGTGTGGCATCCCCATAGGCTGACACGTGGGTAAAGTAAATAGGACTAGTGGGACCCATAGAGCTGATGTGGCATCCCCGTTAGCAAACCAAGTGGACCCAAAAGCAACTGATATGGAAACACCACAAGTCAACACATGGCAAGTAAGTGACAGAGGTAGCATATGATGTGGACCAATGAGAGCTTTCCACATTACCCAATCACATGGTGCCACATGGCACCTCACACTAGTGGCCATGGGATGGTGTAACCTCCATTTTTGTATTATTCTCATGGTTTGGGGAGTCATTACAATTTGGACATACGTTTACCATATATTATATGGTTTGAAAACTATATTAAAACCAAAATGGGGCTTTAAAACCATATTAGAGAAAAATTGGGATCCCATGGGTTTTGAACCGAAAACCTCCCCAACAACATGTATCTTAATATGACTATGTGAACCATCATGCGCACTGCACATTGTCTTATTCAATGTCACACTTCGTTATAAAATGCCATTCTAATTGTTCAAAGGTAACCATGGAGAATGTATGAGAGAGGAGGGTGCACACAGGCTAATGCATGCATGAATCTCGATAATATTTTAGGAATATTCCCAAATCATATATTAGGGAATATTCTTAAAGAATATTCTAGGAATATTCCCATATAGCATCTATGGAGGAATCTTTAAATCCCCCGAGGGGCAAAAATTGACAGTGGCAAAAAGGGGTCGACTTTATACTCATTTTAATCATAATTTCACAATGATCACAATGATGTAGTTAGTTTTTGCATCTGAGTATCATATTTCATGGTCATGGCATAAACCCAGTTTCTTCATTAATTTTTGGGCACAAAGTTTGAGACAATAATGCACCTTTCAGAAGTAGGTCATGTTTATAGTTGAAAGTCTTCAGAGGATGAGATGGATCTATTGGTGTTGTGATTGTTGTGATTTGATCAGTTGAATTTAAATTCACTCCTAGGAATGGAGGTATAATGATGTGTTTTTCCATGTACTTGCCTTTCTTTTTATGAGATGAATGAAGCGGTCTCCCCAGTATTGAAGCAGGGCTAAGAGACGTATTCCAAATTGGAGGAAATCCATTATCAATTATTTTTTTTCATGTCTTATTAACCCTTTATGTTGCTTCTTCTTTTTGTTTGCATACATGGTTTTTACATTCTCTTTCAAGAAAGTCTGAAAACATCACTGAAGAAAATATCTTGGATAATGCTGGTAAATCAGAGAGATTCCAGTTTCGCCAATGTATAGAGGTAAGAGGTTTATTTTAGTTTTCATTGATTATGTAACTAAATGGGTAGAGGATAAATCCATTCTTCATTCTACTGAAGAATCTATTGTTGACTTTCATTTTGAAAATGTTTTACCAATTTTTTTGTGCCAAGAGAATTTATGAAAAATTAAGGAACGTAGTTCACATCAAAATCAGTGCAAACTATTACCAAATGATACAATATTAAGCATTGGAAGTTCTCTCCATACCATCCAAAATAGAATGGGTAGGTGGAATCAACCAATAATTTTCTTGAAACAATCTTAACCAAGATGATACAAATGCATCATAAACAATAGGCAGATCAACTTCTTGAGGCACTTTGGGCCTGCAAGGCCACATGGGGAGATACTAATGGATTTACAACACATGACTAGTTTATGGAAAGCATATTCTTCTCCCAATAGAATTCTAGGTGAAAATTTTTAGAATCGTAACTCGGTTGGGAATGGACCTTTCAGAATCCCAACAACAAATAATAGCTCAAATAAATGAGTTGGATGAGATACGTAAGGATGCCATTCAACATACAAATATAATCTAGCATCAAAGAAGTAAATGGAACAATAAGTTCATCTAAAGAAAGTAGTACAAACCAGTTGACTGGGATCTCCTTTTGACACAAGATTTAAAATTTTCAAAGGAAAGTTCACCACACATTGGATGGGCCCATATGAGATTGAATAGGTCTTTGATAATGGCTTGGTTAGAATCAAGACAATTAATGGGCAGGAACTTATGTTTTGGTTAAGGGGAATAGGTTGAAAGTGTATCAAAAGCCCCTTAGCCATGAATAATTCTTTCAACATGTCTCATAGAAATCTAAGACTAAAGTAGTGGGAAGTAGGGATTCTCAACCTATTTTAATTCCTCATTGATCCCCTCTCTTTCTCTCTTTTCCTTTTCTAATAAAAAATTTGAAAATTTGAAAAAAAAATGAAAAAATATATGAAAAACAAACAAAAGTAAAGATAAAAATAAAATTCCAATCACAAAAAGTAGTGTTTGGAATAAATGGATAGGAGTTTTTGCTTGAAAAATAGGGAATTAATGGGAAAACACTCCCTCAAATATTCTAATAAAAGGGAGGCCACTAGTTGTAAGAGAAGCAAAAGTATCTTGTCTCAAAAAAGCGGTTTTTTCTACCTCTGGGTATTTTTAAACAATAATCTTGTGTTTGTCACAAATTAGGGTCATGGAAAGATTCTTCGTTATAGAGCTTTGGATGGTCATTATTGTTAATCTTGGTACCCAACTATTAATCACCTATGTTGTAGTTATTTTCATGGGAGAACCCCTTCTTCATTAGGTTTATTTTCATTAGCTTTTGTTTTTCATTCATCCTATAAGAAGAAAGATAAAAAATGAAAGTTTCAACATCAACATCAACACTCTAGTTTCTTTACTTTGAGGAAAAGGCATAACAAAAGGAATATAAACTTTACTTTTCCTCCAACATTGATATTACATGGTTATCTTCAACATTTAATCTTAATTTCTATTGGTCACTAATAACATTTTTGGAGCCTTCAAAATAAAAATTTGAAAGATATTGGTCATTAGGAAGTCAAATAATGCATCAACAACAATATTTAATGCACCTACCAGTTTTCCTGTAACCAACACATAATCCTATAACCATGGTTACATGAACACATAATGGTTACAAGACTACATGTAGCATAACAAATAAAAATATTTTACACTTTATTTGTTTCTTCAACAACAAATGATTATTGAATAAGGGTCTAAAGTGACAAGATGAATTTAGATCCCTCCTCTTCTTGCTCCATCCTTCAGGTCTTCTTCAAAAAAAACAATTTGTTGGTTCAAACATTCAACAAGGTGATAAGTTCTTATTTTGAAAGACACACCAACATTTGTTCCAAAAATTCATGTCTAGAAACCTTAGCACTTTACTACTCAGTAGCATTAGCACTTCAAAGTCAACAACCTCAACACTCTAGTACATAAAATCCCCAAAACTTCTATGATCGGTAGCCTTAATATTCTCATAATCATGAAGGTTCCAAGGTTTTGTTTGCAAGTATGTTTTAATCATATGGTAAAACTAGAGGTGTGCATGCTATATTAATTTATTTCAACATGTTAGGATTTGAAATTATATTTGACAAAGCATTGATTATTATTAACACAAGTGACTTTTCCACCACCTCACTCGTTGTCCCTCACCATGACTCTTTGTCACATTTCACTTACCATCATTCTTTGAGCCACTTCCACTAATAAAAACTCATCATGAATCAACATGCTACGCATGCATCATCATTCAATAGAGTTTCTTCCTACTCATCTAATTAGCAAGACTCTGATGAATTCCTTGACCGAAAAAATCAACTTCACTCAATTTTCCTTCCCACTCTTAGTCTTCCTCCCCACTTCATGATTGTCAGATAATCATTGAAATGAAAAGCACCTTGATGCTAATCCACTAAAGCTAATATGGAAAATATAGGAGCCATGAGGAAATATCTTATGCTAATCATACTTTTGGAGGCATATCCAAAATATAACGTGTGTAAACCCATATTGAAGGATGTGAGATGGCTTCCATTTATCGAGATATTTTATGGGTATGACAATGCATTCGCCCAAGATTTTACACAGGGTTTTAATGGAAAATTTTCTCATGTTGGAGACATAGTCATGGATATTTCATAGGAGTCAATGGCCCAAGCCACTACACTACCCCAAATGAACAACTAATAGTTTTTTAAAAATCAAATTGAGAGCAAGGTGTGGAGATTATTCTTGCACTCAAAGGACTTGAATCTCGACTAGGGAAAATGGGTCCCAAGGTCATTGATTGTTGAAAAATGGCGGAACTTCCATTTTGAAGGTGAACTTGTTAACTTTCCGTTTTATTTGCATAAATGTCTTGGTCACATGGAAAAGAAAGGGCATCAAAACCACATAAATGTGAATTTTAATCTATATCATCATTGATTGATAAAGCTCCCAAATTTAGAGGAGCTCCAAAAAGGGAGGATACAAGGGTTGTTTTCCTTGCTAGAAATTGATTTAATGGCAAACCCCAATTTCTAAGAGAAACACCTAGAGGACCCAGTAGAGAAATAGTTGAAGAAGGTGAAAGTTGAAAAAGGTTGAGCAAGAAAAGGAAAACAAGCGTGACAATAGTATATTTGAAATTGAACAGCATGAGGAAAACCCCAAGAAGGTTGATAAGATAAGCAAACATCATGTTTTCACTAGAAGGGTGACTAGGAGTATGGCAAGAATAGGGTCACTTCAACAAAGTGAGGACGCTTCTTTGTCCCCGTTAGAGCACCTCAAAGAGTGCTCATCCTCTCTTCACCCTCAAGCTTCCAAAAAAATTATGTCTGCTAAGCTTTCTAAGGAAGCTACATTTAACATTGTGCCTAATACATTTAGTCATGATAAACAAAAGGAAACCATAATCTCTTCATCCAAAGTACCCCAACCCAGATACTCTAATTCCAAGATTTCTAATGTCCATCATTCAGACATTTCTATACCATCTACTCCCACTAAGTCTGAAGACACAGTTTATTATTATGAGTAACCTATACAATTACCTCATTTATTTTCCTAAGCGGGTCTTCACTTACAGATTTAAGAAAGAAAGATAAGAAAAATTCAAAAAAGAATTCCATGCTAAAAGAGTTCAAGGTGTTGGGTCACTATATCAAGAATGAGAACTCTGTCCTCAAGAGTAAAAATGCTCAACTATAGGAATAAATTGATAGATTGGTGGTGAAAATGAGAAAAAGTAAAAATTAGCAAGCAAATGGTGCCTAAGGAACCACTACCTAGTCATTCAAAATAGAGCACTGGAAAATAAATTGAAGAAAACAAGAAAGAAGAGTGGGGCCAATGTGAAAATATTCATTGGCATCCATTAACTTTGAAAATTAAATCTTTTGATCAATTTTGTTCTTTTTCCACCTTCAGCCCAACATGATCAACATTCCACCAAGTTGGTAGTTTCTATTTTGGTGCGTGATGACACACGAGAACTTTTGCATGGAGGAGATGTCAAGGCTTGACATTGACATAATTTTACTACCAATCTTCCCCCCTTTGACCTCATACAAAACCCATTTGGACCAAGTAATATCACCATTATGCTCTGGTGTTCATTGGATCAAGTTAAGGGCCATTGTACAATGTGTTGGCCATCAATCAATTTCGTGTTGAAAAAAATACCCAATTGGGAATGAAGCATAGTTTTCAGGCCTAGATTAATTGATTTGCTAAACCCACACACTATACTAGTTTGTAGTTAGGCTCATTTTCTAGAATTGGCATGATATCCACTCATATCTCCGTCTTTTGCATTTTTTGAGATCACTTTGTAATTGTCGAGCAAGATAGGGGATAACTTATATCCACTTATCCGCTCCTCTTCCTAATGTACCTGTATAAACGATAACCCTTTGTACATCACATAGGGTGAGGTGGAGGCTAGGAAATAAATAGGTCAAACTTGTATTTGTTCTATCATAATATCAAATTGCTACTAGGATTCACTTATGATGATTAACATGTAATCTATTCGGGACTGAACTAATATGATGCAGTGTGTTGATGTTTCATATTTGATGTATCTATATACTTTGTGTTTAGTTTAGGTAGTTATTACAAGAAACATAGTTAGTTTGGGCCAATCCATCCATGTCTACCTTGCATCTCTATTGTACATTTTCTCTTGAATGCATGTGGTAACACTCTATTTTACATACTTTGCACCGGCTTGATTTGTGAAGCATATTCTTTGTTGTGTATCGTTCTCACATTTTTCATTGTGTATTGTTATGCTTGGTGTGTATCTTATTCCTTGTATTTTCTAGGTTATATCTATTTCTATGTTAACATTTGATGTGATGCAGGTATTCAGTGTTGCTTGTATTCATATCATTTTGTATGAGTGTGAATATTGATGTTTTCTATGTTATGGGTATACCAAAATAGACCCATTCACTTTCCCAAAACAAAGTATTGATCCATATGACTAGTCTTTGTATGAACCCATCAAATTGAACCTTGGCTAAGGATTTTTTTTCCATGCAAACATACATAGGTTTCATTTCCTTGCATAGTTTGGCGTGTTTCCACAAAATTCATTGATTTTGCAACTTTTTTTTTGAATCGCAGAGTGTGAGAGAGCACACTAAGAGCAATGTCAAGTTTTTCTCCCCCCCCACTGTACAATGACTGTCTGGTCCAAACATCATGAAAAATATGGTATTCTCAATTAGGGGCATTGTAGGAAACCCTAGTGGCCACAATGGACTTATAATTTTTTCCCTTTCACTACCCTTGCTTGTGGTTTATACCCTCATAGTGAACCAAATATGAGATTTAGTTTGAGGTTGCTTGAATAAGATATGAATGCAAAAACTATCCTATGCAATAAGGATATCTCATGAAATCCCTATAACCATGTTTGTTAAGTCTATTATAAGGAGAACAAGTTCCTTTTGAGTTTTATTTTAGTTGTTTTGGTTTTCCATGTCATTTCCTTGCATAATGATAGGATAGAAGCTTATTAGTAATCTGATCTTTGCACATATATTATAGTATCTCAAAGTTTACAAACATCTTGGTTGATAATTAAATGTTGAATCCTTTAAGAAATTAAACTAGCCAACAAGAAGGGAGAGAGAAAGGGTAGAGGAAAAGAGATAGATATAGAATCATGCACATGTTATGATAATGCATGTGTAGTCTTGCCAATTCTAGGATAACATTAGAAAGTGTGAGATGAAGGTAGGTAGGGTATTTATTGATGTGGATATTAGTATCAGGAACACATGAACATTTTGTACACGTTCCTAAGAATCCATGTGCATTTCTAGAAACATGTGCATGCTTTCTTTGCTAGCCTTAACCCAACCTACCTACCACTTTCCAAACATCCAAATAGAAATCTAGTGAAGAAGCACAATATAGTAGTGATTTTAACACTTTCTCTGAGTTTTTTTGTTATTAGAAAAAATATTTTTGTCCACTTGTGTTATTCAAAATCAAGTTTTTGTCTTATTATGTAACTAGAAGATAATTTTTACGTAATTACAAGGCATTTTGAGTAACTTGAAGGAAATTATTTGTTGGGTGTGGAGCTTGATTATCTTCTTTATTCAGAGGTATGACCATATTAGACCCCATTTCGTAATGTGGCGGAAATGTCGCCCGTAATATTTGCGCTACAAGGGAGGTCCCGGGGGGGGCAGCGATGATCTTTAGATGCCCCCCTGGCAGAGGATCGGGGGCAGCGCCCTCGAAGCTAAAAATAGATGTAAATTTTCCTTGTAAAATGTTGTAGTTTTGTAGTCAATCTAGGTCGTTCATTAGGCGGAGATCCGACGATAGAAGTTATGTTTAATTTAGGATTTTACCCTAGAAGGTAACCCCTCGCTATATATGAGGGAATTGTATTGCATCTATGTAGATATGTATTCTGAGTGAGAAAGAGAGAGGAGATTGTATGAGATCGAAAGAAGGGAATTACAACGGATCTGTTGTAGGTTGTATCTCTTTAGTTCGTTGGATAATATAAAAGGAAGGATTCGTTGTTTCCCATGGACATAGCCCAAATTGGGTGAAACACATATATCTGTGTCTCTCTTGTTTTATGTGTTTTCTGTGTTTATATTTCTGCAATATATTTTATGTGTTTCATTGCTCTGTAATATATAAATTTCTAACAACTGGTATCAGAGTCGAAGGTCTGTTTGGCTGATAAAATCACAGGAGAGAAGGGTTCCTAGTTTGAGTGGGAGCAATGGCAGAAGATGGTAGGTTTAGGGTCGAAAAATTTAAATGCCAAAACTACAAACTATGGAAGATGCAGATGGAAGATTATTTTTACCAGAAAGATCTGTACCAACCATTTAGAGGAAAGACAAAGAAGCTGACGAGTATGAGATACACAAAATGGGATATTCTCAATAGAAAGACACTTGGAACAATACGGTTGTGCCTAGTGGCGTTGGTAGCCTTTGATATTTCAAAGGAAACGACAACAGAAGGTTTAATGTCGTTATTGGCCAACCATATGAAAAACCCTCGGCCTCAAATAAGGTATTTCTTATGAATCATTTATTTAATATGAAGATGTCAGAAGGTGGATCTATTGCTGATCATTTAAATGAATTTAAAACAGTTACCAATCAGTTAAGTTGATGATGAAGTTAGGGCTCTATTATTTATGTGCTCATTGCTAGAAATTTGGAATGGTTTAGTTATGGCCATTAGTAACTCTGTCTCTGGATCTAGTACTTTAAAGTTTGATGATGTTGTTGGTGCAATCCTTGGCAAGGAAATGCGACGGAAAAGCTTCAGTGAGACATGAGGTAATGCTTTGACTACAGAGACTAGGGGAAGAAAAATGGAGAGAGGAAAGAACCCAGGATATCGCAGTAAGTCAAGGAAAGGTAGATCCAAGTCTAGTTCAGGGATAGTGTACTGGAAATGTGGGAAGAAAGGACACCTAAAGAAAGAATGCAAGACTCGAAAGGGAAAAGAAGGAGATGCGCAACAAGAAAACAATCATGAAGCGAATGTGGCATGTGATGTGTTGCAAGATTCTTTGATTCTTTCATTAGAAAATATTATTGATGCTTGGGTGGTAGATTCAAGGGCCTCGTTCCATGCCATACCTAATAGGAAACATTTTCATGATTATGTTCAAGGAGATTTTGGACAGGTTCAATTGGGTGATGATAAACCCTGTAAAATCATTGGAATGGGTACATTTTTCATTAAACAGTGGAATGGAAATCAATGGCTATTGAAGGAGGTAAAGCATGTTCCAGATCTGAAGAAAAATCTAATTTCAACAAGGAAGTTGGGAGGTGAAGGTTGTGTGACTACTTTTATAGATAAAACCTGGAAGGTCACTAAAGGATCCCTAGTAATAGAAAAAGGAGAAAAGGTTGGTACATTGTATTTATGCAATGGTATTTCTAATTCTGTTAATGCTTTAACCTCTACAAGAGAGGATATGGCATTGTAGCATCATAGGCTTGGGCACATGAGTGAGAAGGGGATACAGATTCTTCACTCAAGAAACTTATTGCCAGGTTTAAAGCATGTTGATTTAAAATTCTGTGAGAATTGTGTTTATGGAAAACGGAAGAGAGTCAGATTCCTCAGAGTTGGGAAAGAAAAGAAGAGCGAGAAAATAGAGCTTGTGCATACAGATGTATGGGGACTTTCTCAAGTATCATATCTCAGTGGCTCTCGTTATTATGTTACTTTTATTGATGATGCAACCAGAAAAACCTAGATTTATTGTATTTGAAATAAATTTGATGTATTTGATACTTTCAAGAAATGGAAAGCTTTGGTTGAAAATGACATAGGAAAAAGGTTTAAGTGTCCCAGATCAGACAATGGAGGTGAATATTGCAGCAAAGAGTTTGATAGGTATTTTTCAGAGAATGGAATTCGTAGAGAGAAGACAGTTCCAAGAACACCAAAAGAAAATGGTGTGTCATAAATGATGAACGGGATAATCATGGAGCGTGCAAGGTGCATGAGATTTCATTTAGGATTGTCTTTACAATTTTGGGTAGATGATGTAGATATTGTTGTTTATCTAATAAACAAAGGGCCTTCAAGTTCCTTATATGGTGGTATTCCAGAGGAGGCATGGATGGGTAACAAGGTAAACTACTAATTTTTAAAGACTTTTGGTTGTGAAGCCTTTGTCCACATTAATAAAGAAAATAGAACAAAGCTTGAGGAAAAATCAAAGAAATGTACCTTTATTGGATACGGGGTTTATGATTTTGGTTATCGCTATTATGATTATGAAAAACCAAAAAATCATTAGAAGCAGAGATGTCATATTCAATGAAAAGGTTTCGTATAAGGATCAGTTGCAGGAAAAGAAACAAGAAAAAGAAAACAGAGAATACAAAGTGCTTGACGAAGTCACAAAAAAGTGAAGGTGCTTGAAAATCATAATTATCAACATCCAGAACAACAACAACAACCACAACAATAACAAGCACCTCAAACGCCTGAAAGTGGTGTTAGAAGATCTACCAGGATAAGTAGACCCCCTGAACGATACTCTCCTTCATTATATTATGTATTGTTGACTGATTCTGGTGAACCAGAATGTTATGAAGAAGTAGTGCAGGTAGAAACCAAGAAGAAGTGGGAGCAAGCCATGAAAGAAGAAATGGACTCCTTAAAACATAACCAAACTTGGGACTTAGTCAGGTTGCCTGCAGGTAAAACAACATTGCAGAATAAATGGGTTTACAGGTTGAAGGAAGAAGATGGAGGTAGAAAAAGGTATAAAGCTAGACTTATGGTGAAGGGGTTTGCACAGAAAAAGGGTATAGACTTTGATGAGATATTTTATTGTGTTGTTAAAATGACTTCAATCGGAACTATTTTAAGTCTAGTAGTAGCTGAAGATTTGCATCTTGAGAAGTTAGATGTAAAGACAACCTTTCTCTATGGGGATTTGGAGGAAGAGATATATATGTAGTAGCCACAAGGACATGAGGTAAAAGGGAAGGAGAAACTAGTGTGCAGGTTGAAGAAGAGTTTGTATGGCTTAAAACAGGTTCCAAGGCAGTGGTATCTAAAATTTGACAAGTTTATGTCTGAACAAGGTTATACTAGATGTCACTCTGGTCATTGTGTTTATCTCAAAAGGCAAAATGATGGCAGCTATATTATATTGTTATTCTATGTAGATGACATGCTTTTTGCAGGTTCTAACATGTAGGAAATAAATGTGCTCAAAAGAAAATTGGCAAACTCATTTGCAATGAAGGATTTGGGTGCTGCAAAACAAATCCTTGGTATGAGAATAACTAGAGACAGGAAGAATCGAAAATTAACATTGTCTCAGAGTGAGTACATAGAAAAGATGTTGAAAAGATTTAATATGCAAAATGCAAAACCAGTTAGTATACCTTTGGCTAAGTAAGGAGGTGTGTCCCAAGACTCAGGAAGAAATGGCTTATATGTCTAAAGTTCCATATGCATCAACAGTTGGAAGCTTAATGTATGCAATGGTCTGCACAAGGCTTCATATTGCACATGCATTGGGAGTTGTAAGCAAGTATATGAACAATCCACGAAAAGAACATTGGATAGCAGTGAAGTGGATTCTCAGGTATTCGATAGGTACCACAAATCAAGCATTATGCTTTGGTGGTTCAAACATTGCTCTACAGGGATATTTTGATGCAGATATAGCGAGTGATAGAGATAATAGGAGGAGCACAACAAGGTATGTGTTTACTGTAGGTGGAAAAGCTGTCAGTTGGGTTTCAAAACTGCAAAGTGTTGTTGCACTCTCAACAAAGGAAATAGAGTATGTTGCTGCTACAGAGGCTAGTAAAGAAATGATTTGGTTACAAAAGTTTTCTGGATGAATTGGGTAAGAAGCAGGAGTTGGGCAGGTCATACAGTGATAGCCAGAGTGCCATACATCTTGCAAAGAACTCTCAATTTCATTCCAAGACTAAACATATACATCTCAAGTACCATTTCATACGTTCAGTGTTGGAAGATGGACAGTTGAAGCTGGAAACAATACACACTAGCTAAATCCTACAGATATGTTAACAAAAGTTGTAACCAAGGAGAAACTGAGATTCGGCTCAGTTTCAATTGGTATTAGAGTATGATGAAGAAAATGAGAAACAACCAGGTCCAAAGTGGAGTTATTGTCCAGCAAATGAAGCAGCGGTATAATCAGTCTCCAAGTGGGAGATTGTTAGGTGTGAAGCATGATTATATTCTTTATTCATAGGTATCACCGCATTGGACCCCAGTTCGTAATGTGGCAGCAATGCTGCCCGTAATACTTTTGCTGCAAGGGGGATCTGAGGGGGCGACAATGATCTCTAGGAGCCCCCCTGGCGGGGGATCAGCGACAGCACCCCCGAAGCTAAAAATAGATGTAAAATTGCATTATAAAATGTTGTAATTTTGTAGTCAACCTACGTTGTTCATTAGGCGGAGATCCGATGGTAGAAGTTATGTTTAATTTAGGGTTTTTTGCCCTAGAAGGCAACGCCTCGCAATATATGAGGGAATTGTATTGCGTCTATGTAGATCTGTATTCTAAGTGAGAAAGAAAGAGGAAATTGTGTGAGAGCGAAGAGGGAATTACAACGGATCTGTTGTAGGTTGTATCTCTTTAGTTTGTTGGATAATATAAAAGGAAGGATTGGTTTTTTCCCGTGGACATAGCCCAAATTGGGTGAACCACGTATATTTGTGTCTCTCTTGTTTTATGTGTTTTCTGTGTTTATATTTCTGCAATATATTTTATATGTTCCATTGCTCTGTAATATATAATTTTCTAACATTATTATCATGTTGAGGATTTGGAAAAGAAATTGGAACACAATTTTTTTTCCTTTTTGTAGGATTGGAAGACAATATTTGTTATCTTGTATAACTAGAGGACAATTTTTGTAATTAGAAGATAATATGCTTATTTGTGTTTGGAAGACAATTTTTTCTCCTTGTAATTATAATCCATTTAAACACAGGGAACCATTGTATTTGGAAAAGGAAGTCCTCAAGTGAAAGGCAACCCATATAAAATATCATTGAAGCAAGAGAAAAATGACAGGGTAGGTATGGTAAAAAGAAAACTTTTAAGAAAGGAGAATCTAACTTCCAATCCAAAAGATGAACCTCCAACAAATATTCCATCAATTTTTTTTTTGTGGATGATCAGATGATGCCATATTTTTCTAGAGTTAATTATAGTTTGGATGAAACTAGAGAAGCGATTGGTGCACAACTTCTTGATGAAGTTCCTATGGTGCAACCCCTTGTTCAAAAAGGTGAGATTTCAAAAGCTACCCTTGAACATTTCCACTCCCCTTCAAGGAATGTAAGTCCACAAAAAAATGTCAATTTCTAGGATATAGTGTAGAAAATTTGTGATAGGTTAACCTGATAATGTAATATAAATCAAAGCAAAATAATATAACCTACTTCTACTATCAATTTGCGGAAGCTTAAAGATCGAGTTGAACAATATAACTAGAAGAAGAAGAATCAATGACACAATACACATGAAAATACTTTGGGGAAAATCTTAGATAAAAAACCCACACTATTGTATTATCATACATGGTGGAAAAACATAGGAATTATACAAAGCCTTAGCTCTCACAACTAGCCAGCTCTCAGTACAATCCTCATAGATTCTCACAGGCAATCTTGGCTTCTCTCCAGCCTTCCTCTCTGCCCTCCAAGCTCCTATTTCCTTGCACTGTTCCTTGTGGATGATTAGCCTATTACCAAGTGGAAAAACAAACCTTCAAAACTGTGCAATCCTCAAGGATGAACCCTTGACTACATGCATGAGTTTTCTCCATGAGAAAACACATGCAACTGATAGTACATTGTCCTTGAACATTAATGTCAATTGGGTCTTTCTCAAAATAGACATGCATGAGTTTCTGAAGAGGGAATCTTTAGTAAACTGGAGTAGCACTAGTTGAGTGCATTAATGCATCAACTAACTGTTAACTCACTATTAGTTCCTCAAAAAGTTTGGAACTAATTTAACTGGACTTAACTCAGTAAACTAAGTTAACTAATTACAACTCAAATATAACTCAATATTATCTCCTTAATTAAGGGATAACTCTTGCGTGACTTCAGAAAGACTTCTAACTTGAATTTCTCCAACTAATTAATTTAAAATTAATTAATTAATTATTTCCAAGTAGCTATTAAGACTAAATTCAAATTTAATTCAAGGACAAATTAAATTGGAATATTCTTGTTGCCATATATCAACACTCCCTCTCAACAAGAAAAGGATTATCTACCACCTCGATCTTGTCTCCATGGAACTTGAATTTACACTTTGACAATGCCTTTGTCAAAATGTCAACGTCTTGATCCTCTGTCGAAATATACTGCAACAACATGATCCTCCTCGCTTGTGAAAAGCCATAGGCAACAAATCTTGCCTTATGCTTCTCCACACTACCATCAACAGCTTGATTTACCTTGTAAAGCTAACGGGAACTCACAACTGACTTGTTCTCCAGTCTCGGAACCATGTCCTAAACACTGTTACGAACTATGGAGTCACACTCCTCCACCATAACATCAACCCAAATCCGTTGCTGCACTGCTTCCTCAAAGGAAGATGGCTCAATCTCAACACATTCCCCAGCAAGGTCCATGTATCCAGTGTACCTCTCAAGTGACCTCCTCTGTTTGCACTGAGAATATGGTGCTCCAACATTCTCTCTCGCATCTTCCAACAATCTGTCAGCTTCTCTTGTGCACTTCCGTCCATCTCTGGAAGATTCTACTTGATTGGATGTCTCCACTCCTGGAACCTCTGCATGCGGCTGCTCTGCATCAGTCTGAGGCTCCTCCTCCTTAGGAACCAACAGTTCCTCCACAGCCTGTAGTTGGAGCTCCCTCTCAAGGGAAACTCGAATGGCCTTCTGCTCATCAAACTTGAGATCTCTGCGAACCATTGTCCTCCGACTAGTAGGCAAGTACACCCAATAGTTATGAGGTGTATCAGTGTACCCCACAAATATCCCCAACTTTGTTGTCAACTTAATCTTCTTCTGTGCATCCTTTGTCACATGGAAATATATCGATGAGCCAAAGATCCTGAAGTGACCCACATCTAGTCTCTTACCGGAGAAAGCTTCCTCTGGTGTCTTCATCCCAAGTATGTGATGCGGGCTTCTATTCTGCAAATAGAATTTTGTGTTGCATGCCTCAGCCCACAAGTGAAGTGGTAGGCCTTGGTCATGTAGCATTGCCCGTGCTGCCCCTACAATAGTTTTGTTTCTTCCTCTCAGCCACCCCATTCTGCTATGGGTTATGAGGTGTTGTCAACTGTCGTTTAATTCCTTCCGCTACACAGAAGTCCTTAAACTCTTGAGAGACATATTCTCCACTATTGTCACTTCTCAAGGCCTTGATATTCTTCCTTGACTCTTTCTCGACCAAAGCTTTGAACTCACAAAACTTTGTGAAGGTTTGGTCCTTCTTCTGCATGAAATAAATCCAGCGTTTACAAGAATAGTCATCAATGAAAATCACATAATACCTTTGCTTCGCTGTGGATGCTGTCGAGAATGGTCCACACAAATCAATATGAACTCGCTCTAAGATAGTCTCTTCTCGACTGTCTCGATCATGAAAGGAAGACTTGGTGTACTTTCCCAAGGTACAACCTTTGCATGTGTCAACTTGCTCAAGTTTACCTTTGGGAAGTCCTGTAGATATCTATTGCATTATCTTCAAAGCCCCATGATGCAAATGGCCCAAGTGCCTATGCCACAACTCACCAATGTCTTGGCTTTGCACTAGTTCTGCTTTCGTACTCAATGTTGCATAATCATCTACCTCTAGTTTATAGAGATTATTCACCCGAATCCCTATCCTCTTGGTCTGACAAGTGGCTATGTTTCTTAGGAACGCCTTTCCTTTACTGAAGACAACATGGTAGCCTTTGTCCTCCAACATCGCGACCGATACCAAGTTCTTCTTCAGTCCAGGCACATACATCACATCTGTCAAGGTGAGAGGAGCTCCATGCTCCCTCTGAAAAGAAACCGTGGCCACTCTTGAAACACTATACCTTCCATCGTCACCCATCTCTATGCGCATATTGAGGTCTTTTTCCTCCAAGGCATTGAATAAATTTTTATCACCGGTCATGTGGAATGAGGCTGCATTGTCAAGATACCAGACACAACTCATCATCGATGACACCATGCATGTGATGAGGCTAAAGTCCATTTCAAACTAAGAAGCTAATGCCTCACCTTCCGATCCTTATAAGGATACCTTCTTGGACTTCCTCAATGGGGAATTAGTCGCATAATGTCCCATCTTGTGACAATTAAAGCATCTTACTTTAGACACGTCACCCTTCTTCCCTCCATGAGAAGAATTCAATTTGAAATGGAAAGCCTTCCCCTTCCCTTTCCTTGCCTTACTTGCTAAGGCCAAATTTTCTTCGTCATCATTCTTGGGTGAAGAACCATCTCGTGTGCTCCTCTTGATATCCTCCTACATAAGATCTGACCACAGTCGTTTCCAATCTGGTAGTTTCTCCCTTCCATTCACAGAGTCCTGGTAGCTATTCCAAATCTTTGGAAGGCCAAGGAGAGCGAGACTCACCATATCATCATCGATAGTAGTTATTCCCACACTTCCAAGCTCATCTTTGCAGGTGGTGAGCTTGTTCAGATATGTGGAAATAGTATCGCCCTTCTCCATCTTGATTCTTCGAAGCTTATCCTTGAGCGCCAATTTCCTCTGGTCACTACTGTTCTGGTAGAGGTCCTTCAATGTCTTCCACATTGAAAATGGATTATCCTTCCCATGGAGACTCGAGACAATATGGTCTCGAACTCCCTCAAGGATGATCCATCTCGCCTTTGCCACACACTTCTTCCACTCAGCCAACTCTTTTGCATTAGTTGAAGTTGGCTTTGGGATTTCTTGATCAATGAATTCCTTCAAGCCATTGTCTTCTAATACAGCCTCCATTCTATCTTTCCATGCTATGTAATTCGAGCTACATTCCAAGACATACCCGAGTCTCAAGCCATAGAACACCATTGGCCAACCTTGAAGTATGATATCAATTCGATTTTCACCTGCAACCCCAAACCTCAAACTTCGAATTCTCTTCTCAGAATACTGTTTACAGCTCTAATACCATGTAGAAAATTTGTGATAGGTTAACCCGATAATGCAATATAAATCAAAGTAGAATACTATAACCTAATTCTACTATTGATTTGTGGAAGCTTAAAGATCGAGCTGAATAATATAACTAGAAGAAGAAGAATCAATGGCACAATACACATGAAAATACTTTGGGGAAAGTCTCAGATAAAAACCCCACACTATTGTATTATCATAAATGGTGGAAATACATAGGAATTATACAAAGCCTTAGCTCTCATAGCTAGCCAGCTCTCAGTACAATCCTCACAGATGCTCACAGGAAATCTTTGCTTCTCTCCAGCCTTCCTCTCTACCCTCCAAGCTCCTATTTCCTTGCACTATTCCTTGTGGATGATTATCTTATTACCAAGTGGGAAAACAAAACTTCAAAACTGTGCAATCCTCAAGGATGAATCATTGACTGCATGCATGAGTTTTCTCCATGAGAAAACACATGCAACTGATAGTACACTATCCTTGAACATTAATCTTAATTGGATCTTTCTAAAAATAGACATGCATGAGTTTCTGATGAGGGAATCTTCAGTTAACTGGAGTAGCACTATTTGAGTGCATTAATGCATCAACTGACTATTAACTCACTATTACTTCCTCAAACAATTTGGAACTAATTTAACTGGACTTAACTCAATAAATTGAGTTAATTAATTACAACTCAAATATAACTCAATCTTATCCCCTTAATTTAAGGGATAACTCTTGCATGAATTCAGAAATACTTCTAACTCGAATTTCTCCAACTAATTAATTTAGAATAAATTAATTAATTAATTCCAAGTAATTGCTAAGATTAAATTCGATTTTAATTCATAATTTAATTCAAGGACAAATTAAATTGGAATATTATTTTTGCCATATATAAAAACTCCCTCTCAACAAGAAAGGGATTATCTGCACCCCGATCCTGTCTCTATGGAACTCAAATTTACACTTTGACAATGCCTTTGTCAAAATGTTAGCATCTTGCTCCTCTGTCGAAATATATTGCAACAACATGATCCTCCTCGCCTGTGAAAAGCCACCGGCAACAAATCTTGCCTTATGCTTCTCCACACTACCATCAACAGCTTGCTTTACCTTGTAAAGCCAACAGGAACTCACAACTGACTTGTCCTCTGGTCTCGGAACCACGTCCCAAAAACTGTTACGAAATATGGAGTCATACTCCTCTACCATAGCATCAACCCTAATTAGCTGTTGCACTGCTTCCTCAAAGGAAGATGGCTTGGTCTCAACACATTCCCCAACAAGGGCCATGTATCCAGTGTACCTCTGAGGTGACCTTCTATGTCTGCGCTGAGAAGATGGTGCTCCCACATTCTCTCTCGCATCCTCCAACAATCTGTCAGCTTCTCTTGCGCTTTCGTCCATGTCTGGAAGATTCTGCTTCAATGGATGTCTCCACTCCTGGAATCTCTACATGCGGCTGCTCCACATCAAACTGAGGCTCCTCCTCCTTAGGAACCAGCAATTCCTCCACAGCCTGTAGTTGGAGCACCCTCTCAAGGGAAACTCGCATGGCCTTCTGCTCATTAAACTTGAGATCTCTACGAGCCACTGTCCTCCAACTGGTAGGCAAGTACACCCAATAGTTGTGAGGTGTATCAGTGTACCCCACAAATATCCCCAACTCTGCTATCGGCGCAAGCTTCTTCCATGCATCCTTTGCCACATGGCAATATATCGATGAGCCAAAGATCCTGAAGTGACCCACATCTAGTCTCTTACCGGAGAAAGCTTCCTCTGGTGTCTTCATCCCAAGTATGAGATGTGGGCTTCTAATCTGCAAATAGATCACTGTGTTGCATGCTCAGCCCACAAGTGAAGTGGTAGACCTTGGTCATGCAACATTTCTCGTGCTGCCCCTACAATAGTTCTGTTCTTCCTCTCGGCCACCCCATTCTACTGTGGGTTGTGAGGTGCCATCAACTGTCGTTTAATTCCTTCTGCTGCACAGAAGTCCTTAAACTCTTGAGAGACATATTCTCCACCGTTGTCACTTCTCACGGCCTTGATCTTCTTCCCTGTCTCTTTCTCAACCAAAGCTTTGAACTCACAAAACTTTGTGAAGGTTTGGTCCTCCTGCATGAAATAAATCCAGCATTTACGAGAATAGTCATCAATGAAAATCACATAATACCTTTGCTTCGCTATGGATGTCGTCGAGAATGGTCCACACAAATCAGTATGAACTCGCTCTAAGATAGCCTCTGCTCGACTGTCTCTATCATGAAAGGAAGACTTGGTGTACTTTCCCCAGGTACAACCTTTGCATATGTCAACTTGCTCAAGTTTACCTTTGGGAAGTCTTGTAGATATCTGCTGCATTATCTTCAAAGCCCCATGATGCAAATGGCCCAACCACCTGTGCCACAACTCGCCAATGTCTTGGCTTTGTACCAATTCTGCTTTTGTACTCAATGCTACACAATCATATACCTCTAGTTTTAGAGATTCTTCACCCGAATCCCTATCCTCTTGGTCTGACCCATGGCTATGTGTCTTAGGAATGTCTTTCCTTTATTGAAGACAACAACGTAGCCTTTTTCTTCCAACATTGCAACCGATACTTCTTCAGTCCAGGCACATACATCACATATGTCAAGGTGAGAGGAGCTCCATGCTCCCTTTGAAAAGCAACCGTGCCCACTCCTGAAACATTATACCTTCCGTCATCACCCATCTCTATGCGCATCTTGAGGTATTTCTCCTCCAAGGCACTGAATAAATTTTTATCACCGGTCATGTGGAATGAGGCTCCACTGTCAAGATACCAGACACAACCCATAATTAATGATACCATGCATGCAATGAGGGTAAAGTCCATTTCGAACTGAGAGGCTAATGCCTCACCTTCCAATCCTTCTAAGGATCCCTTCTTGGACTTCTTCGATGGGAAATTAGTCGCATAATGTCCCATCTTGTGACAATTAAAGCATATTACTTTAGACATGTCACCATTCTTCCCTCCATGAGAAGAATTCAATTTGAAATGGGAAGTCTTCCCCTTCCCTTTCCTTGCCTTACTTGCTAAGGCCAAATTTTCTTCATCATCATTCTTGGATGAAGAACCATCTCGTGTGCTCCTCCTGATCTCCTCCTACATAAGATCTGACCACAGTCATTCCCAATCCGGTAGTTTCTCCCTTCCATTCATAGAGTCCTGGTAGCTATTCCAACTCTTTGGAAGGGCAAGGAGAGCGAGGCTCACCATAAAATCATCGATAGTAGTTATTCCCACACTGCCAAGCTCATCTATGCAGGTGGTGAGCTTGTGTAGATATGTGGAAATAGTATCACCCTTCTCCATCTTGATTCTTCGAAGCTTATCCTTGAGCACCAATTTCCTATGGTCGCTACTGTTCTGGTAGACGTCCTTTAATGTCTTCCACATTGAAAATGGAGTATCCTTCCCATGGAGACTCGAGACAATATCGTCTCGAACTCTCTCAAGGATGATCCATCTCACCTTCGCCACACACTTCTTCCACTCAGCCAACTCTTTGGCATTAGTTGAAGCTGGCTTTGGGATTTCTTGGTCAAAGAATTCCTTCAAGCCATTGTCTTCTAATACAACCTCCATTCTATCTTTCCATGCTATGTAATTCGAGCTACCTTCCAAGGCATACTCGAGTCTCAAGCCATAAAATGCCATTGGCCAACCTTGAAGTATGATATGAATTCGATTTGCACCTGCAACCCTGAACTTCAAACTTTGAATTCTCTTCTCATTATATTATTCACATCTCTGATACCATGTAGAAAATATGTGATAGCTTAACCCGATAATGCAATATAAATCAAAGTAGAATACTATAACCTACTTCTACTATCAATTTGTGGAAGCTTAAAGATCGAGCTGAACAATATAACCAGAAGAAGAAGTATCAATGGCACAATACACATGAAAATACTTTGGGGAAAGTCTCAAATAAAAACCCCACACTATTGTATTATCATACATGGTGGAAATACATAGGAATTATACAAAGCCTTAGCTCTCACAACTAGCTAGCTCTCAATACAATCCTCACAGATTCTCACAAGAAATCTTGGCTTCTCTCCAGCCTTCCTCTTTCCCCTCCAAGCCCCTATTTCCTTGCGTTGTTCCTTGTGGATGATTATCCTATTACCAAGTGGAAAAACTAACCTTCAAAACTGCACAATCCTTAAGGATGAATCCTTGACTACATGCATGAGTTTTCTCCATGAGAAAACACATGCCATTGATAGTACATTGTCCTTGAACATTAATCTCAACTGGGCCTTTCTCAAAATAGACATGCATGAGTTTCTGATGCGGGAATCTTTAGTTAACTAGAGTAGCACTAGTTGAGTGCATTAATGCATCAACTGACTGTTAACTCACTATTAGTTCCTCAAACAGTTTGGAACTAATTTAACTGGACTTAGATCAGAAAATTGAGTTAACTAATTACAACTCAAATATAACTCAATCTTATCTCCTTAATTTAAGGGATAACTCTTGCATGACTTTAGAAAGACTTCTAACTTGAATTTCTCCAACTAATTAATTTAAAATAAATTAATTAATTATTTCCAAGTAGCGTTTAAGACTAAATTCGATTTTAATTCACAATTTAATTCAAGGACAAATTAAATTGGAATATTCTTGTTGCCATATATCAACATATAGGTCTGTCACCCCTACCTAGATTGGATATTATGTAACAAAGAATACTTTGAATTGAAGTTTGATGTAGCCAAATTCCAATTATTTTTGTCTTTGTTAAAATATAAGAGTTTAAGTATTGTTAGAATAATTCTAGGGATTAAAATAATGAAAAGTATATAAACAAGTAATCATATTATTAGAAACCTTGTGTATGCTTTTACAAAAAATGGTAAGACAACTCAATCCCAACACCATAACATATCATGTTGTGTATTTTTGTAGTCAATTGTTAACAAGATCACTAGAAAACAACTTGCCAAAACACACATCCCATCTCATTAAATGGAATGTAAAAACTCTTCGAAAGTATTCTATTATATGAGATAGCCTCAACACAGTTGGCTAAATAGATTGTTGGGACTTCAATGGTAGGTTACTTTGTTTTCATATGAAGTTAATTGTTATAGTTAAGGGACTAGCACAAAATTTGTAGCATGAGAATATTAGACCTTCTTCTACCAAAAAAAATTGATAAAATTAAGAAGGGATTCTAGGGATCATGAACCCCACATTTAACACTTCCTTGACATGGCATAAACCAAATTGTATGAGATATTTAGGAGGGTAGATTATGCAATTAGGCCAATGATCATTTGAGAAATGCAAGTCTGTTAGAAACCAGGACAATACTGGGAGGGGGGGTGGTGGGGCGGTGTTTGAATCAGTGTTGTGAGAACTTAAAAAAAAATCACCAAGTAAAGAATACTAGCACACCAATAGCAGTTCAACAACCATTCATATAAGCATCACAAGAATCAACACAAGAAACACATATTAAACACATTTATTTTCCAATCCTTTCTTCAATTACTTTCACAAAGGAAAGATTCAACTTGCTTTTACAAAGCCCGTTGGCTCCAACCAAAAGACACCCTAGTTTATCAGCTACTACGGAAAGGAGATACAACCCTTGATTTATTAGTTGCTACAAAAAGGAGTTCATGCCCCTAATTGTTTACCAACCACTACTGGAAGGAGGTAAAAGCCCTGGAATGAAATATGCCACTCTCTTGACCTCCTTGATTCATATTTCATTTCATTTTCAAACTCAAATCATGAAGGCCACTTCCTTTCATAAAACAAATAAATTATCTCCTCAACCATACACCCAATCACCACAAAATCACCTTCAAAATCCTATAATCTATGATCAACAAACATAGCTTTAAAAAATTGTTTCTAGAAGAACCTATTCAGAGTTATTTTGCTTAAACCCAATGTTTCAGATTCTATGTGAGTCCATCTTCAGGGGGACGCCCAGATTCTAGAAACAATTTTTCAAATTTAACTCACATGTATGGATTCCCTCTTTAAAAAAAAACATAACATCAACAACATTCTTAATAATTCAATTATGCTTAGAAAGAATTAGCGCTGATCTTTTTTGGTTAAAACTTTGGTTAAGTTCAACTCTTAACTTGTACTTAACAAAGGTTTTGATCTCATTATCTTCATGTTTTTCACTTTCTGTTAAGTCTTCTTAATGTTGTCAATCAAACTCTACTCCCTGTCTCCATGAAAAATTCCGAGTTAAACTATCCAAATTTGCAATTTTGGAATTCTACAGGATTTAATAGGACTTTATCTACAATTCCAACTTTATTAAACCACTAATTTTTGTTGAAAAGTGTGCAACAAGAAATGTTAAATTTAGAATGTGCTAAAAATAGCATGTCTAAAAATAGTAGTTTGGCCAGTGAGGTCATTGGCCACATTGGGTGAGAGGTGAAACTGCTAAAAATAGAAAGTTCTAAAAATAACATTTCAGGGTCCCTTCCTATTTTTAGCAGTCCCTAGTCTAATTATAGGAAGTAAAAATGAATTTGGTCTTAACAGCAGTTTAAAATATTAATTAATTAATCTCTATGAGTTAATTAATTATGGAAAATGAAACTTGAAGTCGTTGTGAGATCATGCAATTATTTTCTCCCTTGATTTAGGAATTTATCCCTTGATTAAAGGAGATAAGGTTCAGTTCTATAATGAGAGAATCAGTTGACTTAGTTTTACTTAGTCAAGTCTAGTTAGATTATTTTAACAAGTTGTTAAAATAATGAAATATAGTTTGTTAATGCTTGCATGCATGTGACAACTATTATTTCAGATAACTGAGCATTCCCTCATGGATAACTGATGCATGTCACTTTAGACAGAGACCCAGTTGAGATCAGATGAGGGACAGTGGACTATCAAATGATTGGATATTTCTAATAAGTATTCCTTGCATGGAGAAGGAACTGTTTCCAAGAGAAATATGTATTATAAGAGATTGGAGGACTTGTGGCCTACATATTGAGGCCTAGGTAGTCTATGATTTTCATATATTCATATCTTCACAGTTCATTGAGAAATGAATAGTTTGAGAGCTAATTCTTTTTGTATTGTGAAGAGGATTTCCACTTGATTGATAATACATGGTTGGGGTTTTATGCTGGTGATTTTCCCTGGATATATCTTGTGTTATGTGTGATTATTTCTCTTGATCAGTTATGCATGTTTCTACTTGATGTTGCTATGAATTTGATTATGCTTCTGCTTAATGTTTTGTAGAAGTAGAACAAGTATTATGCTTTAGGACATTGCATATATCAGTTTTTTCTATAGGTGAAATTTCTACACGGTATCAGAGCACAGGTGAACAAGCAAGAACAATATACTAGTAGGAGAATTTTGAAGTTTATTATTCAGGATATAGATCTCAAGTTCTTATCACATCTATTTCATCAATGGCATTCTATGGTTTGAGGCTTGAGTATGCCCTTGATGGCAGCTCAAACTATATAGCTTGGAAGGATCGCATGGAGGTAGTTTTGGAAGATAATGGTCTTAAAGATTTCATTGATTAGGAAATTCCTAAGCCTACTGACAAGACTGAGCAGGTGGAATGGAGGAAGTGTGTGGCTAGAGCTAGGAGAATTCTCTTGGAGGGAGTACAAGATCACATTGTCTCAAGCCTCCATGAGAAGGAGACTCTGCATGCAACGTGGAAAAAATTGAAAGATTTATATCAAAATAGCAGTGATCAGAGGAAGCTGGAACTGAAGGAAAAACTTCGAAAGATCAAGTGTGAAAGGGATGAGACGATCTCTATGTATCTGACCAAGCTCATCACATGCAGGTATGAGCTTGCAAGTGTAGGGGTCGTGACATTGGATGAGAATATGGTGAGTCTAGCACTCCTTGGCCTTCCTAAGAGCTGGCATAGCTTCCAGGACTCGGTGAATGGAAGGGAGAAACTGCCAGATTGGGAACAACTATGGTCGGATTTGATGTAGGAGGAGATCAGACGGAGCACCAGAGATAGTTCTTCATCCATGCATGATGAGGAGAATTGTGCCTTAGCAAGTAAGGCGAAGAAGTGGAAGGAGAAGGTTTCTCTTTCCAAATCCAGTTCTTCCAATGATGGGAAGAAGGTTGACAAATAGAAAGTGTGATGCTTTCATTTTCATGAGGTGGGCCATTATGCTGCAAATTGTCCACAGGGGAAATCCAAGAAGGGATCCGGGGAAGGATCTGAAGCTGAGGCACTTGCTTCACAGTTTGAGTTGGATTTCACACTCTTTGCATGCATGGTTTCATCCATGGTGGGAAGTGGTTGGTTTCTTGACAGTGGAGCTTCTTTCCACATGACCGGTGACAAGAGTTTGTTCAGTAATTTGGAGGAGAAAGATCTCTAGATTCTCATAGCGATGGGTAATGATGAGAAGTATAGTGTCTCAGGTGTAGGCACATTTATTTTCCAGAGGGAGCATGGATCTCGCCTTAACTTGACCGATGTCAAGTATGTACCAAGACTGAAGATAAACTTGGTGTCGATCGTGATGCTGGAAGACAGAGGCTATGATGTAGTCTTCAGTAAGGGAAAGGTTTTCCTTAGACACATCATCACTAGAAAGGTGAAGTAGATTGGTTCACGGGTCAAGAACATGTATGCTCTTGAGGTTCAAGATGCATGTAAAGCCTTGAGCAGCAAGGCAAATGATGGAGACTCGGTGATTGAGAGGGAGGGTATATCACCTCTCAACATGCAAAGCCAGAAGAAGTCTCAGACGATTATGGAGGAGCCACGATTGGTGCAGCAACTTCAGGAGGTTGTGAAGCAGCCACAACAGGGGAAGTTGAGTGGAGATTGAGTAGAGACATCTACTCATGTAGAGACCTCCAGTAGGGGGAGACTTCGAGCCAGGTGGGCTGAGGGATCACATGCAGCCATACCTCTAGGTAGGAGGTGGGGCGATATAGAGTGATTGTCCCAAGGAGGAGGGGCAGGATCCTTGAGGTACCCAACCTCTTGGATGAGACCTTGCTACGGGAGCCCCGATGTGGAGTAGTAGGCACTAACTGATTGGGTAGAGACAGATGCGGATGGAGTGGCAGAGAGAGCGACAGTGCAGGGAATCCCAGGACAACGCATAGCTATCAGGCTACAACAATGCAAGAGGCACAAGTGTTTTGCATAGTGCTAGGTGGCACAGAGAGGTGTGCAATGGTGCAAGATGCATGGAGATGTTGCAGTAGCGCAGATGTCAGAGATGGAGCACTTGTCAGCGGTAGGTAGAACTTCAGCATTAGAGTATGTTCCTAGCCCAATAGAGTGATCAATTGGGAGTGTTTTTGTTCCAAGTGTTGTTGGAGCAAGTGGACTGGGTAGATGTGTTGCATGCAGAACATTCCAAAGTTACAAGATCGGGTTCAAGAGGAAGCCTTTCTTGTTGAGAGGGAGTGTTGAAAAGTGTGCAACAAGAAATGCTAAATTTAGAATGTGCTAAAAATAGACCTGCTAAAAATAGCATGTCTAAAAATAGCAATTTGGCTAGTAAGGTCATTAGCCACATTGGGTGAGAGGTGAAACTGCTAAAAATAGAAAGTTCTAAAAATAGCATTTCTGGGTCCCTTCCTATTTTTAGCAGTCCCTGGTCTAACTATAGGAAGTAAAAATGAATTTGGTCTTAACAACAGTTTAAAATATTAATTAATTAATCTCTATGAGTTAATTAATTATGGAAAATTAAACTTGAAGTCTTTGTGAGATCATGAAATTATTTTCTCCCTTGATTTAGGAATTTATCCCTTGATTAAAGGAGATAAGGTTCAGTTCTATAATGAGAGAATCAGTTGACTTAGTTTTACTTAGTCAACTCTAGTTAGATTATTTTAGCAAGTTGTTAAAATAATGAAATATAGTTTGTTAATGCTTGCATGCATGTGACAACTATTATTTCAGATAACTGAGCATTCCCTCATGGATAACTGATGCATGTCAGTTTAGACAGAGACCCAGTTGAGATCAGATGAGGAACAGTGGACTATCAAATGCTTGGATATTTCTAGTAAGTATTCCTTGCATGGAGAAGGATCTATTTCCAAGAGAAATATGTATTATAGGAGATTGGAGGACTTGTGGCCTATATATTGAGGCCTAGGTAGTCTATGATCTTCATATCTTCATATCTTCATAGTTCATTGAGAACTGAATAGCTTGAGAGCTAATTCTTTTTGTATTGTGAAGAGGATTTCCACTTGATTGATAATACACGTTTGGGGTTTTATGTTGGTGCTTTCCCCTGGATATATCTTGTGTTATGTGTGATTATTTCTCTTGATCAGTTATGCATGTTTCTACTTGATGTTGCTCATGAATTCGATTATGCTTCCGCTTAATGTTTTGTAGAAGTAGAACAAGTATTATGCTTTAGGAAATTGCATATATCGGTTTGTTCTACAGGTGAAATTTCTACAATTTTGGCCAAAACTTCCAAATACTCCACCTAGTCTATCCATTCCGCTAACCAAGCTGCCAACTCATTCAAGCACTCAACCAATTTTGGATAAATCACCAAATATGGTGCAAAAATACCAAATATAGCTACCAACTTGTTCATTACCATAATCACTAAGTCCTTAGCACTTCTTAACCTAAAGGGCTTAACCATTTATTCCTTAAAACCACAATTATCGACACATTCATACATTGTATAAGCCCAAAGGCCTAACGCTATAAAGCCTTAAAATATAACCATTGGCAAGGAATTCCTTTGTTGTAAGCCTCAACGACTTAACCACATGCATAAAACTTATTTTCCCTTGCTCACAAAATACTACACAAAACCGAGTGTTGGGTGAACGCTTTAGCTCCTGACTTTTGTTTCTTAGTAAAAATACGGTGGTTTGTCTTCATTTTCTTCTGAGATATATTTTTTGGGATTACATGTCCCAGTGGGACCACACACCTACCAATCACCAAATAATCAGGGTGATGTGTCCCTACAGGTCCACCCTATCTTCCACTTGCTCGATACTGATTGGTCCACCGCTCCATCTCTTTGTGCCACTAAGATGCCACCATGTCCTGAAACTTTGTCACCCCGGATATAAAACATTATGTTCCATTTGAAATCATGTGCATGCACTTCTAGGACCAAGATGATGTTTCCTCATTGCTAATTTTTCCACCAACATGTTTTCCACCTTTGCAAGGATGCAACATGTCATACGCTAACTAGTGCCATGTGTCACCCATTTTTGGCCCACTTGGCCACCCAAAATGCTAAATCTACATGCCATGTGTCATGTCCTCATTGTTTCCATGTGTCTTGTTGAAATCATCCAACCATTGTGACTCCTTGTCACTTTGTCATCCAATAAAAATGTGCTATGTGCCTTTTGCTATTTTTTCCTTGTTTTTTATCATCCAACCAAATCATGTAATGTGTCCTCTTTTGTACGACAACGAGGGGGGTCTCGGGATTGTATTTTTCCATTAAAATGCATTATAAGGTTTTGGATTCGGATGAGAAATTTTACAACAATCGATGGCGATGGAAATATTCATGTCTCCATGGTCCCATCTCGTTGGGAATAAATCTTCAAGCACCATTAGATCCATTCAGGGAGACACCATTGGGTTGATGTGTTGTGTGGGGTCCTCCCCTATCCAATCACTACTCAGTTACTCCATCATGTCATATTTCTTAATCAGTCCTTGAGACTTCACCTTGCACCTGCCTTTGAAAACTTTGAGATCCAATCATCAAGGTTATATGTCTTGGGTGGGACCTCTATTGTTGACTTGTAACAAAATTGAAAAGTGCCAAGATTATTTGTCAAGTGCACTAACCCTCTTGAGCTTATTCATTGGTCCACCTCCATGCCCAGATGGTGGTGCTTGCCACCTATGCATTTTGACTATGTTGTGGGGCACTTGGCCTACAAACACAAAAATCTTGACTTTCACCATCAAAACTTGAAACTTTGACCGGCCATATCTTTTGATCTAGGGGGCCCTTTTTTAGACTTCAATATACCATTGGAAATCTCTTTCCAAGCTCTATACATCTTAGTAGTTTTCAAGTGCATCTGCTCTAATATTCTAAATTGAAAATGGAATCAAAGTCTTTACTTAAGCAATCTACTTACAACCACTCTGTTGACATCAATGCCAACATATTTTCAACATTCTCCCCCTTTAGTATTGATGGCAACACCGAAAAAAATAAAATCATAAAATAAATGTGTATTTCTCTTACTTCTCCCCTTTGGTGAAATTATCCCCCTTTGACTGTTGGAAATACTAAGGGGGGGGTGAATCAATATTTCTTTTCAATTATTATTTTTATCAGTTAAAAACATTTATATTTGGAACACAGAAATAGATAATAGGAATAGATGCTTTTATTAATGTGATCTTTGCAATAAATCAAGTACAATATATATATATATATGTGTGTGTGTGTGTGTGTGTGTGTGTGTGTGTGTGTGTGTGGTTTCAATCAGTTGCCAAGCACAAACTTGGACTCTTTGTGAGGCTCTAACCTCCAGAGCACCAACTCCCTGGACACCAATCCTTTAAGTTCTGAGGCACCAACCTCAAGGGCTCCAACCCTTTGCTATAAACTGTCTAGATCTGTTTGGTTGTAATTCTCTACTCCCAACCCTGCTGGACCTATGACTTACTTCTGTCCTCCTGTTCCTTCCACCTTTGCCAGAACTTTGGCTTCCTTTGTTTCTTACAGTTCGCCAACCACCCTAAACTTTCCTTATTCTCTATTTTATATGCCTGATATGCCTAACCTTTCGCTTCCTCCTTGCTCACTTGAGCTTCAACTTCCTCAATGCCCGTTTGATCCTTCAGCTTCCTCTGCGCTCACTCTTCAGCTTCCTCTGCGCTCACTCTTCAGCTTCCTTTGTCTCTTCGAATTCATCAATTCTCACGAGACACGTTAATTAGGAAGAGAGGCCATCTTTATTATTATTCAAACAATAGACTTATTATTTATGGTAATTGCAACATTCATGAATAGTCGAGTTATTCCTTTAAACCCACAAGCGCAATCGCAACATTTTGGAGGTCTTTATAAGTCGTGCCCATAGTACAGCCAATGGCTGATAGCCGATTCTCCTATTGCCGACAGAGCGGATGTGATTATGTTATTAACCAATTGTTAATAACTTTGTCGAGTCCATTTCTTTATCACAATCGGAAGTTTATATCGTTACACTCCTTCAAGACTTGCGATTGAACCGGATGCGATATAACATTAGGGTGTATTACAATGGTGCAGTCAGGTCCATTTCCTTATCACAATCGGAAGTTTATATCGTTACACTCCTTCAAGACTTTCGATTGAACCAAATGCGATATAACATTAGGGTGTATTACAATGGTGCAGTCGGGTCCATTCTCCACCGTAGATTTCAACCCCCAAAATCTGACAGTCTATAGTGATTTCAGGTGGACTACTTGCATGAGAGTTACCCACCTGAAATGAGCAGTTTTTCTCTCTCCTCTAGTTGCTATGTGTCAATCATTGAATGGAATCAGGCGCTCTCCTCTAAATACCACTTACCATTTTGCATCTGCCTGAAATCCCGCTTATAGATTTAAATCCACCTTCCTTCATTGACTAACGCCCGAGCTTGTTCCAATGATCATAGATCTTCTACCATCGACGGTTGCGATGCCTTCTCTGGATTCCTCTTCCGCTACTGCTTAAATCAATCTCTGTCGTTCATTTCTTGACACTAGTCTACGCGATTTAATATTGGCCAATCATTTCCTTCGACCTCGTCCGTTGATCTCCAAGATCCAATGGTTCCTGTGCGTTCAATCTTCATATGTCTCCTCACTTTGACTTTGATTCATTTCTTCAATGTTTTTCCTGTGGTTTCGGGTTTTCTTCAGGGTTTCGGCCTTTCACTTTTCCGCTGCTCAACTCTCTCTGAGCCTGCCTTCTGCGAATTCATACATCGTTGATTCTCTCTGAGCTTCACTCTAATTCTTCAACCGGATTCAAAGACCCATTATGATTCCTCTTTGCTTCTTTTGATGAATTCTTCCTCTCGGTTCTTCTTGGGCATACATTACACACGATACTCCCGATATGGCTTGCTCCTCCTTAATCCTCTGCTCTTACACTTGCTTCTCTTCTCTGATTTGATAGATCCTTGGATTCATATTGACATCAATGACAATCTAGATCAACAATCTCCCCTTTGTTATTGATGGCAATATTCTTCTTCTCTCCCCCTTTGTCATTAGTGGCAAAATATTGTACAAGGACTCCCCCTGTCGAACTGCTCCCCCTATCTCGCAACATCTTTATGAATCAACTTAAGTGATGCTAAAGAGATAACCCCCATCTTTTGATGAAGATGTTCAAATGCTTCTTGAGGAAGAGGTTTTGTGAAAATATCAACTATCTACTCCTTAGTATTGATATATTCCAAGATGATATTTTGTTCATCTACTTGTTCACGAAGGAAATGATACTTGATTGGTATATGTTTGGTCTTTGAGTGCATCACTAGATTTTTACTGAGGCTGATCGCACTTGTGTTATCACAATAGATGGTAATTTCTTGATTTGTACCTATGTTGACATATTTTAGAGCTTCCTTCATCCATAGTATTTGAGTACAACAATCTGTGGCAGCCATATACTCAGCTTCAGCTGTAGATAGTGATATGGATGTCTGTTTTTTGCGGAGCCAAGATACTAAACAGTCTCCTAGGAAGAATTCATTTCTACTAGTACTTTTCCGATCATCGACACTTCCGGCCCAATCAGCATCAGTGTATACAGTCAAAGTAAGAGTTGAGCTCTTAGGGTACCAGAGACAAAAATCAGGAGTTCCTTTCAGGTATCTGAGAATTCTTTTTACAGCCAACCAATGGGATTGTTTAGGAGTTGATTGAAATATTCCCACCATTCCTACTGCTTGTATGATGTCTAGTCTTGTAGCAGTTAAGTATAGAAGGGCTCCAATTATTGACCTATAATGAGTTGCATCTACTGGAGGGGAGTCATCATTTTTGCTCAATTAGCAACTTGTGGTCATAGGTATGTTCATGGGTGCACATTCTTCCATTCCATATCTTTTAATCATGTCTGTAAGATATTTGGCTTGAGATATAAACATGCCTGCCGTGGTTTGAGATAATTGTAGTCCAAGGAAGTGAGATAACTCTCCTATCATTGACATCTCAAACTCTTTTGACATATTTTGAGAAAACTCATAGCTCATCTCATCATTATTACTAGCAAAAATCATATCATCAACATAAACAAGTGTGATTAGTAACTTATCCTCATCCATCTTTATGTAGAGATTACTTCCTGCCACCCCTTCTTGAAGCCTTGTTGTTGTAGATAGTGATCCAATCTTGCGTACCAAGCTCTAGGAGCTTGTTTCAACCCATATAATGCCTTTTTCAACTGACAAACAAAATATTTTCCTTATGTTAGATTAAACCCTTCTGGTTGCTCCATGTAGACTTCTTCCTTGAGTTCCCCATTCAGAAATGTTGATTTTACGTCCATTTGATAGATTTTGAATCCTTTTGAGCAAGAAAATGCCAAGAACATCCTGATAGCGTCCACACGAGCTACTGGTGAAAATGTTTCTTCAAATTCAATTCCTTCAATTTGTGAATAGCCTTTACAAACAAGCCTTGCCTTGTTTCTGATGATTTGTCCATCTTCATTCATTTTGTTTTAAAACACCCACTTGGTTCCTATTATGTTTTTGTCCTTTGGACGAGGTACCAGCTCCCACGTCTCATTCTTCTCAATTTGAGACATTTCTTCTTCCATGGCTTTTACCCAATGAGGATCTTTACTTGCTTAAGTAAATGTTTCTAGTTCTATCATGGATAGAAGAGCCATATCATTTTTCTTTGGTGCATTTGTCATCCTTCTTCGGGTTTGCATCCCTTCATCTATATTTCCAATAATATGCTCTTCCAGGTGATATATTTGGAGAAGTTTCATCTTTGAATGAGTTTAAGATGGTTCTTTTTCCTTGGGTATTTCTTGATTTTTTTCTTCTTCTTCAGGTTCTTCTTCTTCAATGAGAGGATCAACTTCATGTTCTTCAATTTCTTTCTGTGGAAGGTCTTCATCAATCTTCACATCAATTCTTTCCACTATTTTCCGTAGTCGGTTATTGTAGCACTTGTAGGCTTTGCTTCATGTAGAATATCCAAGGAAGATCCCTTCGTCAACCTAAGAATCAAACTTTCCTAGTGAGCCATCATTGATTTTTATGAAGCACTTGCTTCCAAAAATCTTGAAGTATTTTACTGAAGCAGGTCTTCCTTTCCATAATTCATAAGGAGTCTTTTCATTATTTGGTCTTAATTGAGTTCGATTCAAGGTATAGGCAGCTGTCCCCACTGCTTCTCTCCAGAATTTTGGCTACAAGTCAGCTGCTATTAACATTGTTCTTGCCATTTCTTGAACTGTTCAGTTTCTGCTTTCAACTACCCTATTTTGCTTGGGTGTTCTGGAAAAAAAGAGTTCTCTTTTAATTCCATGTATTTTACAGAATCCATTAAATTCTTTTGATTTGAATTCTCCCCATCTATATGTTCTAAGGTACTTAATCTTTGAGTCCTTTTCATTTTCTACAAGAGCTTTAAGATTCTTAAAACACTCAAATGCTTTGGATTTATATTTTATAAAATATATCCACATCATTCTAGTAAAGTCATCAACAATTAAAGAAAAGTACCTTTCTCCTTGGGGTGTCGGAGTTCTAGTTGGTCCACATAAATCAGCATGGATGATCTCCAAAGGCTTTGATGTAGAAAACTCCTTGGTCTTGTGGCTGGTTCTAGTTTGTTTTCCATGTTGACATGGACCACATATTGCTTGATTTGGTTTGAATAACTTTGGAATGTATCATACTGATTTAATCTTGTTGATATTGATCAAGTTATCAAAGCTTGTATGTCCAAGTCGCTTGTGCCACAACCAACTTTCATCTGTTTGACTTAAGTAGCATTTGTCTTCTTGAATCTTGTTCAGAATGTAGATGTTGTCTGGTGTTCTAACCCCTTTCACCACAAGTTCCCCTGAGGAAGAGTTCCTTATTTCACAGTCTTTGGTGCTAAAGGCAACATTATGTCCTTGATCACAGATTTGGCTAACACTCAGGAGGTTTTGTTTGAGCCCGTTTACTAGAAGAGAATTTTGAGCTTTTCCTTTTCCATTAATAAGAGTAATAGTTCCTTTTCCAGAAATTTTGGCAGATCCACTTCCAAAGGATACATTTCCTTCCTTTTTTGTTCAATGAAACAAACTTCCTTTTGTCCCCTGTCATGTGCCTAGAGCACCCACTATCCACAAACCAATGATTTTCATTATTTTGAGCACATAGAGATAGGCCACATTTATCTATATTTGGATTCCCACTTCTTGCTTTTCCTCTTTTGAGTGGGAAATTTTGTTCATTGTGTCCATTATTATTACATAATGAGCAAATCAGATCAAATTTGGTCAAGGGATCAAAAGAATTGTAGGTCTTGATTTGTCCTTTCCCTTTGGGGCCATATGGTTTGTTTATTTTATCCTTCAGTTTTGGTGTGTCATTCTTACGAGCCATGCAATGTCTAGCTTGATGACCAAAATTTTTACAATGGAAACAATGCCCAGAAAAGATAGTTTTGTACCTGTTGTAATAGCCATGATTTGAATCAACATTCTTCCTTGGAGTTACTCTCTCTTCATTCTTTGGATCTGGGATGATCCTTTGATTAAATAATCTTTCTTCTTTTGGGTTGCTCGAAAGTACATCGGCATAACTTTTCGCATTATTCTTAGTACTTGATGATTCTCCTTTAAAACCTATTCCAGATTTTTCATGTTGAGGCTTTTTATTATTTAGGATAGTGTCAAGTATTTGAGAGCTTTTCCAACCCTTTTTAACTTGCTCCAATTCCTTCCTTAGAGATACTATTTCGGCTTCACGTTCTTCGCAAGATTCTTCTCTTTCTTCTAGCTTATTTTTCAAGAGATCTTCCCTTATTTTTGTTTCCTCGTTTTCTACCTTGAGTGAAATGAATTTATTCTGTAATTTCTCATTTTCTTCAATGACACTTATTAACAATTCATCTACATTTCCATCTAGCCCTGAGTCATCATCACTTGTGAACGTCATGAATAATACTTCTTGGCTTCTAGCATGGTCATTTTCTTCATCTAATTCTTCATTACCTCCTTTGCGGTGAGGTAACTGGTTAGTTAATTTCTTTTTTATGACTACAAATTCATCTTCATCGGACTCATCTTGCTTAGAGAGGAAATTCTTCTTATTGAACCCTTTCTTTTTGTATACCATCCTTTTACAATTTTCTTCATCATCATTATCATGCTTATGAGGACATTTTGCAGCATAATGACCTATTTTTCCACATTTGAAACAAATAAGAGGGTATTTACCTTTTAGCTTAGATCCTTTCTTCAGCCTTCGTACAAATTGTGCCAATTCATATTCAACATCGGAGTCATCACTACTGACAATCCTTTCTTTCCCCTTTGTTGATTTTGAGGCCTTGAATCCTGCATCTTTGGAACTTGGGCAACCTTTTCTCATCTCATAGGCAATGAGGATTCCATGGAGTTCATCCATCTTGAGTGTATCTAGAGCCTTCATTTCTTTTGTGGCACTTACTTTGGAGTCAAATCTGTCTGGGAGAGATCTTAAGACCTTTTGAACAATGGTGCTTTCTTCAATGTTTTCTTCCAATCTTTTAAGAGAGTTGACCACTTCAGCTACTCGGAGAAAGTATGATGCAATATCTTCTTCATCATCCCTTTTTAGACTTTCAAATTGCCTTCTATGAGTTTGAAGCTTTGCCTTCTTGACTTTGGAGTCCCCATCGTATAAGCTAATTAGCTTATCCCATACTTCTTTGGCAGAGTTACAATTCATGACTTTTGTAAATTTAGAATCAATGATTCCACTAGTGATGGAGTTTAAGGATTTTGCATTTGCAACGTAGACTTTCCTCTCGTATTGATCTGTTGGAAGAGTGGAAGGAGTTATGTACTCATTTAAGACCGAATGCCAAACTTTAGGTCCAAGGGATATTAAGTAGTAGGACATTCTCTTTTTCCAAAAACCAAAATTTGTGCCATCGAACAGAGGAGGTCTTCTTGACACTTCTTGATTTCTCATCATGATTGAGAATCCTTCTTCAAGCTGTTAGGATGATATGAAAAAGACTGATCTGATACCAATTGTTGGAAATATTGAGAGGGGGGTGAATCAGTATTTCTTTTAAATTATTATTTTTATCAATTAAAAACATTTATATTTGGAACACAGAAATAGATAATAGGAATAGATGCTTTTATTAATGTGATCTTTGCAACAAATCAAGTACAATGTATACATATATATGGTTCCAATTAGTTGCCAAGCACCAACTTGGACTCTTTGTGAGGCTCCAACCTCCAGAGCACCAACTCTGTCTTGTCAAGGCACCAACCTTGAATTTAGGAGCACCAAATCCCAAGACACCAATCCTTTCAGTTCTGAGGCACCAACCTCAAGGACTCCAACCCTCTACTGTAAACCGTCTGGATCTGTTTGGTTGTAACTCTCTGCTCCCAACCCTGCTGGACGTATGACTTACTTATATCCTCCTATTCCTTCCAATTCTGCCAGAACTTTGGCTTCCTTTGTTTCTTATAGTTCACCAGCCACCCTAAACTTTCCTTGTTCTCTGTTTTATATGCCTGATACGCCTGACCTTTGGCTTCCTCCTTGCTCACTTGAGCTTCAGCTTCCTCAATGCTCGTTTGATCTTTCAACTTCCTTTGTGCTCACTCTTCGGCTTGCTCTGTCTCTTCGAATTCATCAATACTCACAGGACATGTTAATTAGGAAGAGAGGCCATCTTTATTATTATTCAAACAATAGACTTATTCTTTACTTTAATCGCAACATTCATGAATAGTCAGAGTTATTCCTTTAAACCCACAATCACAATCACAACATTCTGGAGGTCTTTATAAGTCGTGCCCATAGTACAGCCGATGGCCGATAGCCGATTCCCCTACTACCAACGGAGTAGATGTAATTATGTTATTAACCAGTTATTAATAGCTCCGTCGAGTCTATCGCCTTATCACAATCAGCAGTTTATATCGTTACACTCCTTCAAGACTTGCGATTGAACCGGATACGATATAACATTAGGGCATATTACAATGGTGCAGTCGGGTCCATTCTCCACCATAGATTTCAACCCCCAAAATTCGACGGTCTACAACAATTTCGGGTGGACTACTTGCACGAGAGTTACCCACCCGAAATGAGTAGTTTTTCTCCCTCCTCTAGTTGCTATGTGTCAATCATTGAATGGAATCAAGTGTTGTCCTCTAAATATCGCTTACCATTTCGGATCTACCTGAAATCCCGCTTATAGCTTTAAATCCACCTTCCTTCATTGACTAACACCCAAGCTTGTTTGTACTCAATGACCATAGATCTTCTACCATCAATAGTTGTGACGCCTTCTCCAGATGCCTCTTCCGCTACTACTTAAATCAATCTCTATTGTTCATTTCTTGACACCAGTCTGCGCGATTTAATCTTGGTCGATCATTTCCTTCAACCTCATCCGTTGATCTCCGAGATCCAACGGTTCCTGTGCGTTCAATCTTCATCTCTCTCCTCACTTTTACTTTGATTCATTTCTTCAGTGTTTTTCCCATGGTTTCAGGTTTTCTTCAAGGTTTCGACCTTTCACTTTTTCGCTGCTCAACTCTCTCTAAGCCTGCCTTCTGCAAATTCATACATTGCTAATTCTCTCTGAGCTTCACTCAGATTCTTCAACCGGATTCAAAGACCCATTATGATTCCTCTTTGCTTCTTTTGATGAATTCTTCCTCTCAGTTCTTCTTAGGCATACATTACATGCGATACTCCCAATATGGCTCTCTCCTCCTCAATCTTCCGCTCTTACAATTGCTTCTCTTCTTTACTTTGATAGCTCCTTGGCTTCATATTGACATTAATGACAATCTAGATCAACATTGACATCAATGGAAAAGAAAATAATATGCTCCCCCAACAACCAATCTCCCCATGTCTTGTTGATCCTGTGGATCTAGCGGCTTCCATTTGATATGTTGAGCGTTGGTTAGATCCCTTTCTTCCTCTTGAGGAAGATCTAGTGAAGCGAGGTAAGAGGAACTACTCCCAACCTTTGCCTTAATTATTAAAATTAATCTATTGGGAGAGGTTTAGTGAATATATCAGCTACTTGCTCATTTGTAGATACATACTCCAACTTTACAATCTAATTGCAACTTGTTATCTTACAAATTGGTACTTTCTTGGAATATGATTTGTCTTGGAGTGAAAAATATGATTCTTTGACATGTTGATTATTATCACAAATGATTCATATAAGTTGATGATATTTGACTTGTATATCTTATAAATTCTGCTTCATCCATGATAACTGAGTGGAACAAGAAGTTGTTGTTATACATTCAGCTTCAATAGTAGAGAGAGAAATTGAAGCTTGCTTCTTGCTCAACCATGAAACAAGACATTCACTAAGAAAGAAAGGACCACCAATAGTTCTCTTTCTTTCATCTGTATCACCTGCCAAATTAACATTAGTAAAAATAGTTAGTGAAAAATATTTACCTATGTGGTACCAAAATCCATAGCCCATTGTGACTCTAAGATATCTGAGAATCCTCTTTGCTGCTAGGAGATGACTCTGTCTAGGGGTTGCTTGAAATCTTCCAATAATACTAGTTTCTTGCATAATTTCTGGTCTAGAGGTTGTCAAGTATAAGAGGTTGCCAATAATAGATCTATATAAAGTTTGATCCATCTCTGGTGAGTCATCATTCTTGTTGAGTTTGCAACCTATAACCATTCGATTGATTACTAAAGAACATTCCTCCAGATACTTGCTTTGTGAGATGAAAATTCCTTTTGAAGATTGTGCAATTTGCAAAGCAAGGAAATAGGAAATTATCCAAGCCTAGAAATCTCAAATTCGGCCTGCATATCAAATGCAAACTGACAAGTTAGATTTTTGAATCACTTGCAAAAATAATATCATCAACATAGAAAACCACCACTAACAATTTTCCATCATTGGATTTCACAAACAAATTACTATCAATTGCACCTCTTTTAAAACCACACTTCAACAAATAACTATCCAACATGGAATACCAAGCCCTTGGGGCTTGTTTCAGACCACACAAGGCCTTTTTCAACTTTCAAACATAATCATGCTTATATAATAATTGAAAAATGTCAGGTTGCTCAACGTAAACCTCTTCTTGTAGTTCTCCATTTAAAAAGGTAGATTTGACATCCATCTAATATATCTTAAATTTCTTAAAACAAGAAAAAGCCAAGAACATGTGAATTGCTTCTAATCATGCAAAATGAGCAAAATTATCATCAAAATATAAGCCCTCAATTTGTGCATATCACTTGCAAACTAACCTTGCCTTATTTCTTACCACTTCACCATTTTCATTCAATTTGTTCTTGAAGACCCACTTTGTTCCAATAACTTTCTTATCTGTCGGTCTTGGAACAAGCTCCCATGTCTGATTTTTCTTGATTTGATCAAACTCTTCTTTCATGGACTTTAACTAATTGTCATCTTGGCTAGCCTGAGAAAAATCCTTTAGTTCCATCATAGATAACATGACTACATGTGATCGAGTAGGGGGATATAATAGTTTTCTTCTTTCCTGAACCTATATTAAAATCACCAACAAATTTTTCAGCTATAGGATGTTTTTACACAACCTTGCAAGACCTTTTGAATTGTGGACAAAAGGGTTCTTTAATGTTGTCATCTTTAAATGGCTAATCATCCTTCTCATCATTGTTGACTAGAACATTAGAGCTTATATTAATTGGTTGATTATCTTCAGACTTAATGTTCTTATCAACCTTAACATCTATGCAATCAATTATTTGTCTTGTATTATTATTGTAGCAATTGTAACCCTTGTTATTTTGAGAGTATCCAATAAAATACCTTCATCAGCTCTTGCATCAAACTTACCAAGCTTTTAATTGTTTTTCTTGATATAACACTTGCTTCCAAACACTCTGAAATGCTTGATTGTAGCAAGTTTGCATATCAGAGCTCATATGGGGTTTTGTCACTATTTTGTTTGAAGTGTGCCTTGTACAAAATCACCACTATTGTGTGAATGGCTTCAACTCAAAAATTTTGTGGAATATTTATTTCTCCCATAATAGCTCTAGCCAACTACTAAACTAATCTATTGGCTCTCTTTGGTACACCACTTTGCTATGGAGTCTCTGTTATGGTTAAATACCTTTTGATGCCATGTTCCTTGCAAAATTCATCAAACTCTTAAGTAAACTCACCTTGTTATTAGACCTTGTGCACTTTATTTTATAGTCTATCTCATTTTCAAACATGGCCTTAAAGTTTTAAAACTTCTCAAAGGCCTCTAATTTCTCTCTTAAAATGCCACCCATGTCATTCTACTAAAATCATCAATGATAAGCATGAAATACAATTTACCTGAGGGTGTCCAAGTTCTTGAAGGACCACACAAATCCATATGTACTAATTGTAAAGGCCTGGTTGATGAGCTCTCCTTGGATTTCAATGGTACTCATAGTTGTTTTCCCATTTGACAAGATTTGAAAATGGTGTCCCCTGGCTCAGAAAGCTTTGGTAGATCTCTGATAAAATTCTTCTTACACAATTTGAAAATATGATCAAAGTTTATATGTCCTAGCCTTCGATGCCACAACCATCTCTCATCAATCTTTGTGAGAGAACACTTCTTTGTATTTTATTTTAGAACATAGACATTACTTTCCATTCTAAAAACTTTAACTACTATCTCTCATGTGCCTGTAGACTTTATTTGAAAAATTTTAGATTTGAACAACACATCATAGCCTTGGCCACACATCTAAGACATGATTGAGTAAATTGTGATTCAAGTCATCAATAAACAACACATCCTTGGCCTTACCTTTTCTATTTGCTAGGTTGACAAGTCCTTTACCCATAATTTTACCAGGTGCATTATTTCCAAAGGCCACATTACCTTTCTTGACATGTTTCCATGACAAAAACTTGTTTTTATCTCCTGACATATGCATGGAACAACCACTGTCAACATACCAATGGCTTCCTTCATTCTGATCGTATAAAACCACACATTAGAGAATTTTTGAGGTAAAAAATGGGTCTCAAAACAAAAATGTACAACCAAACCAACTTTATAAGAACCAATAGGATTCAAGATGATGATGTCAACCATAGGGAATGATTCACTATTTTTGGAGTAAAAATGTAAAAAAAAAAAAATAAAACTACTTTTTCAAATTATCTCCCTATGTTTTTACTCAAATTTCGAGTGGGAGCATTCGTTGGATGCATAATTTAATTCCTCTTCCAAGGAGTACCCATGTTGCATACTTTCGATGGACCTTGCTACATGAAAAATGAGAAATACATGAAAAACGTGATTGCAATAACGCTTTTTCATGTATTTCTAATTTTATATGTAGCAAGGTCCATCGAAAGTATGCTACATGTGTACTCCTTGGATGAGGAATTAAATTCTACATCCAACAATTCTCTCGCTCAAAATTTGAGTAAAACTATAGGGAGGTAAGGTTAGAATACAAGTTGAAAAAACATTTCCCTTTAAAATTTGATGATGTAATCTAATCTGATTTTATTATTTCCACTATTATTTTATAATATTCCTTAAGAGGACCATTTTAGACCTCAAAATTTCTCTAATGTCATAGTTATTTGTGTTTTCCTTTTTCTTCCATACTCTGGGACGTTGGCTTGTTTGCTTGATTTCTGGAACATGCCTTTTGTCTTTAAGTTTGCAATCAACTGCTTTGTGGCCATAGTTCTGACATATATAGCATTGAATGGAATTGTTCAAAGGGGAGAATGAATTACTATACCTGGGTCTTCTCATTCTTTATCCAGCAAATTGATTATTTGGCCGATAATTTCTTCTTTGTGCCTTGAGTTTTGTAAATGGCAGATTCACCTGACAATTTGCTGCCTTGTGCCCATAACTTGTACAAGTAAAATAGTAACTTAGAAAGGTGTCTTCATACCTGGGAGAAAATCAATTTGTGTTTATTGATTGAGCTACTCTTTGATAAATTTCATTTACCTCTCCTACATTGTCAAACTTTTGTTGAATCAAATTTCTCTTTCTATTTTGTAATAGCTAATTTATCTTTGGTTGCAAATTGGACTATGTGGTCCCTTTTTGTTTTTGTTTTTGTGTTGGGTCATCTCTAGCTATCGTGTTGTCTACATTTTTTAATGCTTGCACGAAGGTAATTACTTTCTTTCCCTTCATATCAACTGCTAAGCTTGACTCGACCTCAAATCCAAGACATGCTATGTTATTAGAGACTCTTTGGGCTTCAATAAGTTCATTTAAACTTTCAGCCCTTTTTCCAAATTTATCATTAAAGCCTAGCTATATTTTAGCTTTTTCAAGCTCTTTCCTTAGAGAAACAATTTCTCCTTTAATCCTTTCACATGATTTATCCTTCTCATTGAGCTTCTCTTTCAATATTTCTTAGATCTTTTTACCTTCTTCAATTTGCGAGAGTAACGGTTCTATTGCTTCAAATTTTTCCTTGGCCAAAAATTATTTTTTGTTTTATTTTTCTTCATCAACCTCTATATCTCTTCAAGATCACTAATCAACTCTCCTTCTAAGTCAACTTCAACCTCTTCTTCATCAGAATCAACAACTTCTACTTCCAAATTTTCTATGGCCATGAGCATAAATTCTTTTGAGCTTTCATAGGCTCTATCCTCATCTGAAGATTGATTGTCTTCACTTTCATAGGCGCCACGGTATGAGCGTAGAAGCTTTTCTTCTTTAGCTTATTTTTGTCCTTTTGCACTTTTCTAAACATTTCTTTGGGATCATATTCATTCTTCTTCTTTTTAGGACACTTAGAAGCATAGTGACCTACTTTACCACAGTTAAAGCACTTGAAAGGTAGCTTACCTTTGTACTTTCTTAAGCCTCTCTTGAGCTTCCTCACGAACTTAGCTTCCTCTTCATCTAATTCACAACATGAGTCATTATTTTTTTCATTGGGCTTCATGTTTGCTTTGAAGGATGATTCTTTTGTTGTAGACTTTCCATTTGAAATCCTCGTCTCATTGGAACTAAGAGTGCCAAGTAGTTCATTCAAAGTGAGAGCCTTCAAATCTTTCTTCTCCTCAATGGCTAAACTTTAGTATTAAATCTCTCAGGGAGAGATCTCAACACCTTTTGAACTACTACTATTTATTTTACATCTTCATCAAGACCTCTTATTGTGTTCACAACCTCATAAACTCTAAGAAAGTATTTAGCAATATTTTCATCATCATGCATCTTCAAACACTCAACTTTCACTCTAAAACCTTGAAGTTTGGCACGCTTTACCTTTCTACGCTTTCATAGTAGCTACTCATCTTGTCCCATTTTTATTTTCCAGTAGTGCAATCCATGACCTTGACTAGTTCTGATTTAGGTAAGATAGTGAGTAGAGCATTCATAGCTTTGGCATTGCATGTAAACTCCATATTCTGATCTCTAGTAATCAGGGCTTGAAGCTTTTGATATTCCTCTTCCACTACATCGCATACATCAGGACCAAGAGATTAAATATAGGTTTTCATCCTTACCTTCCAAAAAACATAGTTCATTCCATTGAACATAGGTTCCCTATTGGTGTATCCTTCTTTCTGGTTTTCCATGGTCCCTTATATTTCTTTCAGTTGTTAAACTAATCTTGAAGTAACCATGGCTCTAATAACAATTGTTCAAAACCAGGAAAATACAGAGGGTGGCAGGGGGAGGGGGGTGAATTAGTATTGTGAGAACTTTAAAATTTTCTTTCACAAAGTAAAGAATGTTAGGACACCAATAACACTTCAAAAACCATTCATATAAGCATCACAAGAATCAACACCAGAAGCACATATTAAACACATATATTCTCCAATCCTTTCTTCACAAAGGAAAGATTCAACTTGCTTTTACAAAGTTCTCTGGCTCCAACCAGAAGGAAGCTACTACTCCCTAGTTTATCAACTACTATTAAAATGAGCTGCAATCCTTGATTCATCAACTGCTACTGACAAGATCTCCTACCCCTGATTTTTTACCAACCACTACTGGAAGGAGCTATAATACTTGGAATGCAAGCTACCACTTGCTTGACCTCATTTATTCATTTTTCATTCCATTTTCAAACTCAAATAATGAATGCCACTTCCTCTCATGGAACAAATAAACTCTCTCCTAAACCACACACCCAATCACCACAAAAGCACCTTCAGCATCATCTAATCTCTGATCAAAACACATAATAGCAACAACATTCTTGATAATTCAATTATGCCTAAGAAGAATTAGAGATGATATTTTTTAGTTTAAAACTTTAATTAAGTTGAACTCTTAACTTGCTCTTAACAAAGGTTTTGATCTCATTATTCATGTTTTTCACTTTTTGTTAATACTTCTTAATGTGGTCAATCAGTCTTCAAACGTTTCTCTCCTTTCTCTGTGAGAAAATCTAAGTTAAATTTCCCAAATTTGTAATTATGGAATTCTACAAGATTTAGTAGAACTTATATATGTAGTTCCAACTTGAGTGAAACACTAATTTTGGAAAAAACTTCCAAATACTCTTCCTAGTTTGTCCATTTCACTAACCAAGTTTTCAACTAGCTCATGTGCTCTGCTAATTTTGGCTAAATTTTCAAATATGGCGCAAAACTGCCAAATATAACTTCTGACTTATTCATTACCATAAGAACTAAGCCCTTGTCAACTTTTAAGATGGAGGGCTTAGCCCTTTATTCCTTAAAACCACAATTGCCAACACATTCATACATTGTATAAGCCTAAAGGCTTAACACTATAAAACCTTTACATATAACCATCAGTTAGGTGTGCCTTCATTCTAAGCCTCAGGGGTTTAACCATATGCATAAAACTTCTATGCCCTTGGTCACAAAATACTACATAGAACCGAGTGTTGGGTGAACACTTTCACTTCCGAATTCTTTCTCAGAATAAACATAGTGGTGCACTTCCATTTTCTTTCGAGATCTATTTTCTAGATTGTCTGTCCCAGTAGGATCACATGCTTAGCAATCACCAAATAGCTAGGGTGATGTGTCCTTGTAGGTCCAGCCTCGCGTCCACGTTCTTCACACTGATTCATTTGTCACTCCAACTCTTTGTGCCACCAAGATGCCACTATTTCTTGATGCTTTTCCACCTCAGAAATAAAACAATGTGATGTGTTTGAAATCACCAAGGTGCCTAAACTTACATGACCAATATGAAATTTCCTTACTACTGAGTTGTCCACCATCATGTCTACCATGTGTCAATCACTAACAAGTTCCATGTTTCACCCATTTTCGGCCCAATTGGCCACCCAAAAATGCCAAATATGCATGCCACATGTCACGCCCTTATTGATACCATGTGTGCTACTGATGTCATGTTGATCTCATCCAACCAACATGGCTCCTTGTCACTCTATTAGCCAAAAAATATGTGACATGTGTTTTCTGCTAATATTTCCACATTGTCCATCATCCAACCAAATCATGCAATGCGTCCTCTTCTATATGACGATGAGGGGGTTCTTGAGCTTGTGTTTTTCTGTTAAAATGTGTTATTGTGACAACCCCAATTACTTAAAACTCGTATATGCAATTTAAACATTCTATAAATGGGCAAAGTAATGAGACAAAATTCCAAAGACTGGGGAGGTTGCTTGCTTGGGATGGTGCAATTTCCTTGAGGTAGGGAAAATTGAATTGTTGGGACAACCATTAAAGGCTATTCGTTGACTTCCTTAATATGTCGGGTCTTGAACTTAATCGAACTGCAAGAAGGTATGTTGAACCATACTCTCTTGGAGAGTAATGCAAGCAAGAGTGGACACAACAACAAATGAAGTTGACTATGTTGTTAAAAAATGATGCCCAGAGCATGCAAGAGGGAGTGGGCCATTGAACCACATTAACATTCTGATGATAAATGAGGATGTGGCTCACTTGTCATTGGTCTCCAGGATCTGTTGGCAGTGTCATTTTCAAAGTTTATACAGAGGAGAAGATGACTCAAATGAAGGAGAACAAAGGAGGAAGACATAGAGAGAGAGCAAAAAAGAGAGGAGGAGAATGCATAAGAGAAAACACAAAGGAGAGAAAGATACCCATGGTTAGAAAGATGTTAGAAGAAAACCTTCCAAGTGGGGAATAAATTTCCTCTCGAGTGCCTAGTGGCCAGAGGGTGGACATGGTGATTGTTGAAAAATCCTACAGGGCTGGGGTGGAGGAATTGTTACTAGGAAAATTCTTGGAAGGCTTCTGGATGGCTTTCTTGCTACTTATTTGATTTTTTGTGGCTCTGGAATCCCCAAGCTAGGTGGATCCATGGTGTTCAGGTGAAGGTTGGATATGGTGATTCTCTCAGTTCCCTATGCAATTGTTGTTTACAACTCATCTAGAGGGTGGAGAAGGCGAGTCTCTCAATTCTCTGTGCATTTGCTACTCAGATGAATCATGAAGATGGTGAGTCTCTCGATTCCCTGTGAAATTGTTGTTTACAATTTAGCTTAAGGGTGGAGAAGGAAACTCTCTCAATCCCTTGTACACTTGTTATTTGCAACTCAGTTGAGGGTGGAGGTGGAGAGACCTCTAGAGACCCTGGAGCAACTGTAGGTTGTGGTTATCCCTTGAGTAGAAGACCCCTCAGTCTTTGGAATCTAGCTCGAGGATGATAGCTACAAGTGAGACTTGGTTGCAACTATATACAATTGGGTGGAGAGTCATATTCCAAGACTCAATTTCTCGAGAATTTATAAGAGAAGTATTCATGTGTAATTTTCATGATAATGAATGTATGTTACATTTTGTGTCGCCAATGCTTAAGACAAGGTTGTGTAAATGATATTTAATAGGATTGGATAAGATACTGTGTGATTACTTTAGGCATTGGGACAATATATAAAAATGTTGAAATGTATAGTAACATTTAATGTGGAGAACCTTTTCCTATGTAGCATGGTGAAAATTTGATCTTCAACTTCTAATGAATTGTTGTTCTTGCATTGTGGAATGTGAAGTTCCTCCTTGTTTAACCTTATTGACTTGTTATATGGAATAAGAGTCTTTGTATATTCAAGAAGCATACCCTTGCGTTGGGTATTTGCAATCATTGCATTAAGGTCTTGAACCAACAACTCCATATATTATGAGGTGTGGATCACAGTCTTGCGAGTTCATTGATATGGTTTTACACCCCATGCTCTCGGTGATGTTGAACTTTTGTTATGAATGCATTGTTGATTAAATCCTCTAAGACTAAGAGTTCTAGTCTATATGTGGTCTCAATGTTGGAACATCCTAGTAATATCTATTTGAATGGCTGGATATATTCAAGCTAATTTACTTGGTTGATGTCCTGTCTGCAAGAGACCTTTTACGAGTCCCTGCTAATAGCCAAGTTTCCTGGAAACCTTTCAAAAGTGTTGCATGCTTGTTCTTCATGTTGGTATTGTTTGTATATGTGCCTATGATCATCTTCAGGGTTGACATTTGCCCTAGGTTGCACCTTAGTGTGTGGCAGGAGCATTGAAGTCCCTTCAAGAGTCACCAAGTTGGTGAGAAAGGGCATATGACTTTCATTGATGTAGCTCATGCCTGGAATTCCCATCCATGACAAGGGGATGGTTGTATGCTTATGGAGATACTAACCATGTGCCTGCATATATGGCTCAAGCTTATCAATGAACTTGAAAAAGCATCCTCCTCCTTTCTTGTGGAATGTCAATCTTCCTACAACCCTTCTTAGCACCATATATTCCTGATCATTTATATAAGCTTACAATATATTTTAGTTTTCAAGAGATATCTTTGTACCTCTGGGTAAGAAAGAAATTCTCACGGGATTTTAACATAGTCACTTATGTATTTATACACATGCTCTATGTTAGTTCTTGACCTTCAAAAGAGGGATTCCTAATGATTTGGTGTGTTCCAAGCTCCTTGTGGCCTTTTGGCACCATATGTCATCTACAAAAAAAAGAATAGGAAACATGGTTGTAAGCTCAGGAGTGATAGCACCTGCATGTGCATCACAAAACCCCAAGTTTAAGGTTCAAAGTTTGTCTCAAGTCCAAATGGTTATAGATCCACCTAGGCCGAGTCATGGTAGAGACCTTCATGTATGGTCCTCCATGGTTTTTATAGCCCATGTTAAGTTGAAACTACTGCTATTGTGATGAGAATATGTCACTATGTATGTAGTAGGGTTTCCTTATCTTGTTTGTAGCCCAAATACACAATATTGTAAGGGGAAATGAAGCGTGATATGTACATTTATAGGAGGTTATCATTCACTAGCCCCTTTTTCTTTAGCCCTCATGACCAGAGGCATGACTAATTCCTTGTGGACAAGGTCGGGGTCAGGGCTATCCTTGTGCCTCTGTTAAGTGAGTTGAGGTCGAGGATGACCTCACAGCTTGATGGTAAGCATCACTTGGGGTCAGGGTTAACGTGGCGAAATAAAAGTTGTGTTGGATTCAAGGTCAACCTCCGACTTGGGAATTCACATGGATATGGGGTTGGGTTCGGGTCTAATACAATGGAAGCAGTGGTGCTACTGTAGTAATGAGTTGACCTCCTATAATTATACCTTGGCTTTTGAACCACGATTTTCCTTAGTAAGGGTTACGTGTACAATGCAAGGGAAGTGGTGGAATCCCAACCCATGAATGGGTCAGCAGCGAATACACTTGTGCTATGTGGCATTGAGAGAGTGGCTAGGCTGGATGTGTGGGTGCCACATGACAAGTTGATGATGTGGCATCATTAGATTTTCTAGAAATGTAATTGGCCATAGGTTTTGGTCTCGAGGTCAGATTGGGGTGAAATTTTATATCACTAAAAATGTTTCACCAAGACAAATACCACAATGATATCCAATGCAATTTCTGAGGACAATTTTTTGTTGTTGTAATTATCCCATCACTCTAACATCACAAGGGAGATTGGATTAACAAGTGAACACTTCTCACCATGGATTGGGATGGGGAGATGGGGTGTTTACAGGTGGTATCAGAGCATCTAGGTTCAACACTAGGACTAGATGGACTCTATCATGGGCAATTAACAACAAATTTTCTGCAAGGGGGGTCTTGTAACAAACAAAGTTCATACTGTGAAGTGATCTTTGAGGCACTTGGAACATGAAGGCATCCATTGAGGATAAGAAGCATATATATTGAATAGTGTATATGAGAATTGATTTGAGATTATATGTTTACAAATGAGGATATGCTTATATACCTAGGCAAGTTCCCCTTCATGAACTGTCATGTCCTTAGAGACATGCCTATTCAATAATAAGTATTGTTTAATTTAATTACTATTTATGATTGATATTTTTTATATAATTTATATTATTTTTATATATTTGTATTCATAACATTGGCTTCCTCTTCAAAAATCTTTCTCCTCAAAGCTTGTTGTTGATAAGGGGTGTCATCTATTTCTTTGTTTTGTAATCTATTCACATCTTCGATGATACAAGATGATATAATCCTTTGAGTGATAAATAAAATTTCCGAACTAAGAAGGCATTTGACCATCCTAAATCAAACTTCTATGGAGTCTTGTAGTTATTGGATATTTCAAATGAATTTTTATCATAAAACTGAAATGTGGAGATATCAACTTTGTTTGGAACATAAGTCAATTATCTCTGGTCTGAGTGATGTGGATTTATAAACTAACTGATATGTCTACTTTTATGCTTTGAGTGTACATAAGGAGTTCTTGCAATTTGATTTCCCCTTATCTTATTTGTGTCAATTTCTTGATTTAGTTTAATTATCTGATTTCCTTTGGGTATGGAAGTTGCTTGGTTGATCATTGGATCTTCACTTGAAATATACGTATTTTGAATTGCAACATCCAAATATGTTTTAACTTCCACGGTTTTTTCATCATATTGAGTTTTTATATTGATTGGATCAACATTCTTTCCTTTTTCTTCAACTTGGATAGTTCGGTCTGAAGACTTCAATGCTTCTTTCATAATAAGTTCTTCTAATTTGTTTTTCAACAAATTTTTTTAAGCTTCTTAATTTGAGTGAGTTTTTTTTTTTTATGTGGTCCTTAAGGCAAGTAAGTTCTTCATTTTTGTTTGTCATGATCTTTTCAACTTCCTCCTACATATTTTACATTGCCTTTTGGTTTTCTTGAAGAATTACTTTTGAGATATTTTTTACGTCTTCTAGTGTAACTGAATCTGACTTCAATGTAACATCTTGTAGCATTATTTTCTTCCTTTTGTAGGAAAATGTCAAAAATATCTTTTTTTGTATTTAGGATGAAGGACCCTAGTGATTCCATCCAAGGTGAAAACAAAATCTATCACCTTGATCGCCCCATAGGGATTGAATAGAGAATTGCGATAATGCCCAATATTTAATTGTAAATCAGTTATGTCATATTGTTTTGTGTTTTAGAGGTCTAATTTTTCAATTATATCTGACTCGGGAATCACCAATTGGTTAATGAATTTAGGGTTTATATAATTATTATCTTTGAATGACGAAATCTCAATAGTAACATCTTTCGAGAGTCCCTTTAATTTTAAATAAAACTGACGAATAATTATATGAAGTTTCTAAAAATCTTCTTTCCTTCATTTCTAACTTAGACTTTATTCCTTTCTCCTTAGTGATTGATTCCATTATGCTTTACAAGATGAACTTAGGGTTTTAAAATAACCCTTTCTAATATTTTATAATAAACTATTATTATTTCTTTTTAATAAACCTTCAAAACAAACCTTAATATTCAATCCTTTACAACCCTTTCTCTGTACACCATTTTCAATTCTCAAATGCGTCTCGTGTCTCTCTTTTTTTTCTTAAGGGTAATATTCTTATGTATATACACCCCTTTAAAAAAAAAAAATTCTCCTTGAAAATAAAATAAAATGTAATACTTCTTTTTTTATTTTAAGAAACTTTACCACAAATCCTATTTATAAAAAGAGGAAGCATTTTGATACTTATGTTTTATCTTCACATAAAAAGCTCGCTTTTATGTTAGCAAGATATGTCATGGAAGGTCACAACCTTAGATTGAAATTGTTTAAATTTATTTTGGTGCACACTTCTTTTTTGGGAACCAAATTACCTCTTTCCTGCCTATGATTAATATCCACCTTCATATGTATCAACACTAATATACAAGCAAATGATGACCACTGCAATTTGTACGACTAGATGTACATATGCTTGAGCAAAGTACTGAGTGGCTGGTGATATAAGTGCGTCATCACCTTTCCACAATTTTTTCATGCACATAACTGTTGGTAGTGTGAACTAGATAGATCAATGGTGGAATGAACAAAATAGAGTGACGCAGGGTTGCAAGGTGCATAGGGCGACTGGGAAGAGTTTACAAGGCCGATGAAAGTGGTTGTGAGGAGGTTGTCCACCTGTCAAATGTTGCAACAACTATTGTGGCTTATGGCGGTGAGGATCCTGTTGTGGAAAAAATCTGTCACAATCGCGGGATCTATGAGATGCGTGTAGATGCATGTACAGGGGAGTGGCAATGATAATGGGAAAGCCCAAGCCACCGTGTCGGTTATGTTATGGAGGAAGTGATTTCGGTGGACCCAAATTGTGGTTGTAGTTTTTATTTGTTTTTTTTGTATTTTCTTTTTTTTATAATATTTTTTTTATTTTTTATAATTTTTTTTAAATATCAAAAGTGTGATTTTTTTTCTTTTTTTTTTTCCTTATTTTTATTATATATAGCCCTAAGGGATAGCTGAGTTGGTTGAGTTCCTATTGCTAAGTACCTTGCCTATCACGAGCTCACGGGGTCAAATCTCCTCAACGCCCTTGGGGTTAGCCCTTGCTAATTTGGTCGGCGGGCAGATCCCTTCGGGTTGATTTACCTGGATTTTCCTGTGGATGTAGCGGTCACTCTATGTCCGTGAACCACCCTTCAATATATATATATATATATATATATATATATATATAATCTCTCTTCTTCTTTTTTAATGGTCAAAGTCCTATTGTGGAATGGATAAGCTTCAAACTTTGTGTAGCGAAATGCTTCAATTGTGACAACAAAAGGGTTGACGAAGATTTTATGGCCAAAGGCTAGATCAAACTAGATCTGTGTAGCGGTTGAGTGACTAGAAGACCAAACAACTATGGTACCATTGTAACGAACAAAGTCCGTACTATGTAGTAATTTTTAGAACACTTGGAACGTGAAGACATCCATTGAGAATATATATATATATATATATATATATATATCTATATATATTGAATAGTCTATAAGAGAATTTATGTGAGATGATATGTTTACAATTGAGGATCTGCTTATATACCTAGGCAAGTGCCCCTTCATGAACGGTCATGTCCTTAGAGGCATGCCTATTCAATAAATAATTATTTTTTAATTTAATCATTATTTATGATTATTTTTATTTTTATTATTTTTATATATTGTTATTCATAACACGTTCCATAAAGATTTTAGGAGATTAAATAAAAAATGTTTAGGTGTTAAAAGTCGGTTTATTTAATTGATTGCACATATCACTAATGTGGTTACCTTGCTAATTCATTAACAATAATTTGCTGACATGAATTGTTGGTTGCAACTAGTTTCCCTTAACAACTCTGCTAGAGGAGGATCATGGGTATGATTTCTTGCTGAAACAATGTAAACTTTGAAACGAGAACTATAAACTCAAAACGGGAACTCTGGCCAAAAAACCCCGAAAAAACATCAAAAACAGTGCTAAAAACGAAAAGTGTTGATGCTGGAATAACACCTTTTTTTTTCCAAGCTAAATTTTCAACATGTTTTAAAAATGACGGTGAAAACCAATGTTTGGTGCAAAAATTGTCCAAAAAACGCCCTCAAAACGAAGTGTTGATGATCGAATAACTTTTTTTTTTCTCAATGGTAAATTTTGTGCAAAAAACGCCCTCAAAACGAAAAGTGTTGATGATGGAATAACAAATTTTTTTTTCAAGGGTGAAATTTCAACATTTCAAAATAATAGCATAAAATATTTTATCATAACCCCGAAAAACATTAAAATTTCAAAAAATAAAAATTAAAATTAAAATTAAAATTAAAACAATGAAAAAACACAAAACAAAAAAATAAAAAATAAAAATAACAAAACATAAATAAAAATATATACTAAAAACAAAACATAAAATAAAAAACACAAAACAAAAAAAATCAAACATCAAAAATAAAATCAATCATAAAAATGTAAAATGTAAAAAAAAACAACAACAACAAAACAAACTTAACCTATAAAAAATAAGAATTAAAAAACTAAAAAAAAATTACAAATTATAAACAAATAAATAGTAAAAAAAACATATCTAAAAAAAATTGGGGAAAAAACAAATATGTAAACCATAAAAAAATTTGGGAAAAAAAAAAAAAAAACACATTTAAAAAACTATAAAATTAAATAGGTAACAATAGAAAAATTAAAAAAAAAAAAACATTAACAAAAAACTAAAAAAAATTCAAATTAAAAACAAACTAGATTTTTTTTTAAAAAAAAGGAAAATTAACCAAAAATAAAAAATAAAAAATAGTGAAATTAAGATTAAAATGATGATTACTTAAAAAATAAATGTAAAAATACATATATATGAGACATAAGATCAAATTATTAAAAAAAAAAAAACTAAAAAAATATCGAAATTTTAAAAATATAAGTATTTTTCAATAAAAAAAATTAAAGAACATTTTCAACTTACAAAAAAAAGTCTTTTTGATTTAAGAATAAATAAATAAATAAAATTTTTTATTAAATTTTCATTATTTATTTAAAAACAAACAAAAAAAAATTAAAGATAATTTTTTTTTTAAATGTAAATTTATTTATTTTTTTAATTTGAAAGAAAAAATTCATTAAACCGTAGCAATAAAAATTATTAAATTGTAATTTATTAAAAAATTTAATAAAAACAAAATTAATAAAAAAAAAAAAATTATTAAAATATTTTAATCAAAATTAAATTTTAGTTTTTTTTTTTATAACTTTGTTTCAAAACAATATTTTATTTATTTCAAAATATAAATCATAAAAAAAAAATTAAATTTTTTTAAAACAAATTTTAATTTTTTAATTTAAAATTTAAAAAATTAATAATTTTTTTTTTTTAATTAATATATTAACCCCCGCCATCCCTACGCCCTCCCCTCCCTCCCCCGGTCCCGCCCCCTCCCAGCCCGGCCCCGCCCCCTCCCCGGCCTCCTCCACCCGCGCAGGGCCACCCCCGAGTCGCCCCGCCCCGCCCCTCGGGCAGGGTGGGGCGGCCCGAGGGTGGCCCTGCGCGAGTGTAGGAGGTCGGGGAGGGCGGCGTGGGCGGGGGGAGGGAGGGGAGGGCGGGGGTTAATATATTAATTTAAAAAAAAAAAAAAAATTAAAATTTAAAATTAAAAAATTAAAATTTGTTTTAAAAAAATTAAATTATTTTAATTATTTTTTAAATAAAACGTTAATAATAATTAAAAAATTTTAATATGTTTTAAAAATTTTGTTTTAATAAATAAAAAATAAAAAAACTTTAATAATATTTTTTAATTTTTTTATACAACACATAATTATAATTAATTTTTTTAATATATTAATTTAAAAAAAAATTATTAATTTTTTAAATTTTAAATTAAAAAATTAAAATTGGTTTTAAAATTTTTTTATTTTTTTTTTATGATTTATATTTTGACATAAATAACATATTGTTTAAAAAAACATTATAATTTTTTTTTTAATTAAAAAAAGATGGTTTAAAAAAAAATGTAAATTTAATTTATTTTTTTTAACATAAAAGGTAGGTTTAATTTTTTATTTTTTTTTTGAAAATATAAAATGTAGTTTTAATAATTTGAATTTTTAAATTGCGGGGTGGGCAGGGGGGGCCGGGGGAGGGAGGGGAGGGCGGGGGTTAATATATTAATTTAAAAAAAAAAAAAAAAAAAATTTAAAATTTTAAATTAAAAAATTAAAATTTGTTTTAAAAAAAATAAATTATTTTAATTATTTTTTAAATAAAACGTTAATAATAATTAAAAAAATTTAATATGTTTTAAAAATTTTGTTTTAATAAATAAAAAATAAAAAAACTTTAATAATATTTTTTAATTTTTTTATACAACACATAATTATAATTAATTTTTTTAATATATTAATTTAAAAAAAAAAAAAAATTATTAATTTTTTAAATTTTAAATTAAAAAATTAAAATTGGTTTTTAATTTTTTTTTTTTTTTATGATTTATATTTTGACATAAATAACATATTGTTTAAAAAAACATTATAATTTTTTTTTAATTAAAAAAAGATGGTTTAAAAAAAAATGTAAATTTAATTTTTTTTTTTTAACATAAAAGGTAGGTTTAATTTTTTTTTTTTTTTTTTTTAAATATAAAATGTAGTTTTAATAATTTGAATTTTTAAATTAAAAAAATAATAATAATAAAAATTGTTTAAATTTTTTTATTTTATTTTTTTAATAAAAGACAAGATTGTTTAAAAAAAAATTATTTATTTAGTTTTAAATAAAATAGGTATGTTTAATAAAAGATAATTGTATTTTTTTTTTTAAATAAAAAATAACCATTTTTTTGGTTTATTTTTTTTTATAATTTAATTTTATTTATGTTTTTTTAATACTAATTTTACTAGTTTTTTTGTTCGTTAATTTTCTATTTTTTTTAAAAAAACTAGTTTGTTTTTATTTTTATTTTTATTTTTTTTCCTAGTTTTTTCTAATTTTTTTTAATTTCTCTCTCTCTCTCTCTCTCTCTCTCTCTCTATATATATATATATTAATTTTGTTTCTTTTTTCCAAATTCTTTATGGTTTGTGAGATTTTATTTTTTTTACATTTTTTGTTTTTTTTTTAAATATTAATTTCACTAGTTTTTTAAATTTTTTTCGTTATTTTCCTATTTTTTTCTTTAAACTAGTTTGTTTCTATTTTTTTTTCCTAGTTTTTGTTAATATATATATATATATATATATATATATATATATATATATTTTATTTCTCAATATTTACTTACTTAATTTTATATATATATATATATATATATATATATATATATATATATATATTATAATTGTTTTTTTTTTCCAAATTCTTTTATAGTTTATGATATAATTTTTTTTTTATCATCAGAAAAGAAAGGAAAAGGATTATATGCCCAAGGAATTTAAGAAGGCCAAGACACCCACATTTTATGGGGATTTGAAGAGAGCCGAAGATGTGGAAGCTTGGTTGCTTGGTATGAAGAAAGTTTTCAAAATTCATGATTATTCTTAAAATATGAAAGCAAAGATTGCCACCTATAGCCTGAAAGGAAGAGAAAACATCTTATGGGAAGATTTGAAGAATGTGAGAAGCATTGCTGAAGAAGAATTGACTTGGAATGAGTTTCAGAAACTTTTAAGAAATCAATATTTGTCTGAGCGATATTATAACAACAAAGCAAAAGAGTTTTATGAACTCAGGATGAGAAAAATGATCGATGACGAGTACGTCACTAAGTTCCTAGATTTGTTGAGGTATATGCCATATATAAAGGATGAGAAGTCCAAAATCCAAATATTCATTAGTGGAATTCCTACGGAATTCAAAGACCGAATTGAATTTTCGGAACCTCAAACCTTGAATGATGCCATTAAGAAATTGAAGCAATGTTATGAGTAGGCAAAACGCGAACCATAAACTAAAAGTGATTGGAGGACAAGGAATAATGCTGGAAATTAAAAAAATGGCCCAATAAATTTGTAAATAAAAAGGATGGTAATCACCCAGCCTCCATGAACTGATTCCAACAGAAAACTAGTCCAACTATCAAAGGAAATACACAGCAGCCAACAACAGAGACACAAAGAGTTGAAATGAAGGAGCAATTAAAGTGTTGGACATGTGGAGAGAACCACTGGAGCAGAGATTACCGACACCAAGGAAACATAGGGCCAAATATCTATAGTTCCCAAGAAGATTCCACATTGAATGATGTGGCTCAAAGCTTGCCTAAAATTTATGCAACCATGGACAATCGCCAGGTAGACCACTAGGCATCCATCATTAAGATGGAAAGTAAATTGTGTGATCAAGTTATCTCCATTTTAATTGATCTAGGTTCTAACTATAGCTATATTGGTCTAGAGCTCGTGGATAGATGTAAATTGGCTAAGGAATTACACACAGGGCCATGGTTAGTGCAATTAGCAATGAGGACAAAAAGGAGAAATAGTCTTTGGGTGAAGTCGTGTGTGTTTGAGCTCAGCTACATGCCCACAATAGTGCATTAGAACGTGTTTCCATTAGGTGTGTATGACATGTTATTGGGCATGGATTGGTTGTATATGCACGAAACCAAAGTAGATTGTTTTGAAAAAGAAATTAAATGCTTGGATGATGCTGGAGAGAGAAGAATTTTGCAAGGCAAATGGAAGCCCATGACGGTAAGGCAGATCATAGCAATGTAGACCAAATGCAATTGCCAGAAAGGCTGACAATTATTTGTTGTGCAAATATCCAGTGATAAGGAAGTTAGTGACAATGTTGGGCAAGAGGAAATTGAATTGTTGAAGAAGTATCTGGTGTTGCAATAATACAAGGACGTGCTTGCAATAGACATACCTAGTTTACCTCCCCATAGGGAAGTTGATTTCTCCATCGAATTGGTGCCTAGAGAAGCACCAGTGTCCAAAGCACGATAATCAGATGAACACGACTGAGTTGATGGAATTAAAATTACAACTAAAAGAGATGCTCGAGAAGGGTTACATATGGCCAAGTGTGTCACCTTGGGGAGCTCCAGTATTATTTGTGAAGAAAAAGGATGGGACACTCCAACTCTGTATAAACTACATGCAATTGAACAAAGTAATAATCAAGAACTAGTATATGTTGCCATGGATTGATCATTTATTCGATCAATTGAGAAGAGAAACAATCTTCTCTATGATCGATTTGAGATCTATATAGTATCAAGTACATATCAAGGAAGAAGATATTCTGAAAACTGCTTTAAGGACAAGAAATGGGCACCACAAGTTTGTAGTGGTACCGTTTGGCCTCACTAATGCGCATGCCATGTTCATGTTTTTAATGAAAAGTATGTTGCATACTTAATTGGATAACTTTTTCATTGTTTTTGTTGACAACATATTGGTATTATTCAAGAACCGAAGAAGAGCATGAAAGGCATCTAGTTATAGTGTTGCAATTTTTGAGGGAGCATAAGCTTTAGACAAAGCTTAGAAAATGTGAATTCTTCCAAACACGAATACATTACTTGGGGCACATTATCTCCAAGGAGGGGATATCAATCAATCCAGAAAAGATCAAGGCCATAATGGAGTGGCCAACACTGAAGAGTGTGAATGATATTAGATCATTTATGGGATTGGCAGGCTACTACAAGAGGTTCATCGGGAACTACTCTGATAGGAAATCTTATCACATCCTTGTAGAGAAAGGAAAAGAAATTCAACTGGACAATTGAATGTGCAACAAGTTTTGAGCAGTTGAAACAACTGCTCACTAATGCACTAGTATTACATATTGTACATCTAGATAAGGATTTTGTGGTGTGTACGGATGCCTGCAAAGAAGGACTCAGTGGAGTCCTTATGCAAGAAGGGCAAGTAGTTTTCTATGGGCCCAAAAAACTAAATGAGCATGAAGTAAACTATGTGACTCATGATCTAGAGTAAGCCGCCATTATTCATGCATTAAAGATGTGGAGGAACTATCTTCTCAACAGATGATTCACCCTCATGACAGATCATGGTGGGCTCAAGTATTTGTTTGATCAACCTAAGTTGAACGCAAGACAAGCCAGATGGTTGGCCACACTTAGCGAATTGGATCTTGAGATTAAGTATATCAAAGGAAAAGACACGCTAATGCACTCAACAAAAGGATTCAAATGAATCATCTGGAAACCATAAGTGCATATGAAGTGGACCTAGTAGAGAGGGTTAAAATTTCTAGACAATATGATGAACAATACAATAAGTGAAGGAAAAGTTGCAACAAGGAGGTGAGAAGTAGGAATATCATCTCGCAAAAGATGGTATTGTTAGATTGAAGAAAGGAATCTGTGTACCAAATAGTGATGAATTGAGAAATATCATAATGAAAGAGTTCCATGAGAAGCCATATTTTGGTCATCCGAGGTATCAAAAGACTCTTTCAGCCATTAAAAAGTTTTATTATTGGTCGAAATTGAAGAAAGAAGTGGTTGATTTTGCCACTAAATGCATAAAATTCCAACAACTAAAAGTTGAATGAAAACATCTAATAGGATTATTATAGCCCATTCCCATTCTAGAATGGAAGAGGGAAGTAATCTCCATGGATTTCATTACTATTTTTCCAAAATCCTCCAGGAAGCATGACGTGATCATGGTAGTAATTGATAAGTTGAACAAGGTGGCTCACTTTGTAGTGGTTAAATCCACCAACTCAACTAGTGAAGTGGCTTAAATTTCATAAGGGAAATTAGGACACTATATGGAATTCCCAAGAAAGTTATCTATGATATAGATGTTAAGTTCACTTCAAAGTATTCGAAGGAATTTTTTATAGTATTGGGGACAAAATTGGCATTAAGTACGGATTATCATCCTCAAACGGATGAGAAAACAGAGAGGACGAATAGAATCCTCGAGGACATGTTAGGATGTATGTGATACACCAACTCAAGAAGTGGGAAGAGAAACTTCCTCTTATGGAATTCACATACAACAATGGGTATTATGAATCCATAAGAATGAGCCCATTCAAGGCAATTTATGGAAGGAGTTGCAACACTCCTATCAGTTGGAGTGATCTAGTAAATAGGGTATTTATTGGCCCTAATATGTTGAAAGAGATTGAACAACGAATTTAGATTATAAGACATAATTTGAAGGTGGCACAAGACAGGAAGAAAATCTATGAAGAGCAGTATAGGGTGCACAAGGAGTTCCAAGTTTGGGAACATGTTTACTTGAGCAGTTGAAACAACTGCTCACTAATGCAGCATAGGGTGCACAAGGAGTTCCAAGTTGGAACCATGATATTGTAGACATTTTGAGATCCTTGAGAGGATTGGGCCAGTGGCCTATAGGCTAGACTTACCTCCATCAATAAAATTTCATGATGTCTTCCATGTTTATTTTCTTAAAAGATATCTACAAGATTCTAATCATGTGATTGATTGGTCTATGCTACAAGTGGAACTAGAGGGAAATTTCCAACCATAACCACTATGCATCCTAGATAGAGGAGCATCATGCTCCAAAATCCAACAATAAAGCAAGTCAAAGTGAAGTGGAGGCACTTTGGGCCCTAGGAAGCCACTTGGGAAACGAATGACTCAATGAGTGAAACATATCCTTTTTTGTTTTTCTGTAGAAGCCAATGCACATAAATTGTAAATATTGTACAAAGACATGTACATAAAGCTCCATAATTGTATGTGTTTGTTTAAACATGTCTTTTTTGTTGCATATGGACAAAAAATGACAAGGATGGTGTTCCCTTAAAAGGGAGGGGATTGTGATAGGCCCAATTTCTTAACACTCATATATGTAATGTAAATGTTCTATAAATGGGATGAACACTTGGACAAAGGTTCCAAAGACTGGGGATTTTTCTTTCCTACAATGGCATAAGTTCCTTGAGGTGGGGAAAATTGAATTGTTAGGATAACCATTAAAGGCTAGTTGTTCACTGCCTTAATAGGCAAGGTCATGAACTTAATGGAACTGCAAGAAGGTATGTTGAACCATACTCTCTTGGAGAATAACGCAATCAAGAGAGGACACAACAACAAATGAAGTTGAATACACTATTAAGAAATGATGCCCAGAGCGCGTTAGAGGGAGTGGGTTGTTGTACTGCATTAACAGACTGATGATAAAGGGGGACATGGCCCACTTGTCATTTGTCGGAAAGATCTATTGGTAGTACCTTTGTTAGAGGTTATACATAGAAGAAGACAAATCGAATGAAGGAGAACCATTGGAGGAAAGAGAGAGGAGGAGAATGCAGAGGAGAGAAAGATACACATGGTTAACAAGAAGTCATAAGAAATCCTTGGCAGTGGGGAATAAATTACCTCTCAAGTACCTAGTGGCCAAAGTGTCGAGATGGTGATTCTTGGAAAAACTTAAAGGGTTGGGGTGGAGGAATTATTCCTAGGAAAATTCCTAGAAGGATTTTGGATGGCTTTCTTACTATTTATTTGATTTGTTGTGGCCTTTGAGTCCCCAAGCTAGTTGGATCCATGATGTTTAGTTGAAAGGTGGAGACAGTGAGTCTCTCGATTCCTTGTGCAATTGCTTTGTTGCAATTCAGCTGAAGGGTGGAGATAGTGAGTGAGTCTCAATTCCCTGTGCATTTGCTACTCAGCTAAAGAGTGGAGATGGTGCGTATCTCAATTCCCTGTGCAATTGTTGTTTGCAATTCAGCTGAAGGGCGGAGATGGTGAGCCTCTTGATCCCTTGTACACCTTTTGTTTGCAACTCAGTTGACAGTGGAGGTGGAGAGAACTATGGAGACCCTATAGAAACTGCAGGTTGTGGTTTTCCCTTGAGCAAATACTCCTCAGTATTTGGAATCTAGCTCGGGGGTGATAGTTGCAAGTGAGACTTGGAAGCAGTTATTTATGGTTGGGTGGAGAGTCATAGTCTCAGACTCAATTTCCTAAGAATTTATAAGATAAGTATTCATGTATAATTTTCATGATATTGAATGTATGTTACATTTGGTGTCACCAATGCTTAAGACAGAGTTGTGTAAATAATACTTTACATGATTTGTTAACATATTGAGTGATTGATTTAGGCATTGGGACAACAAATAACAATGTTGAAATGTATAGTAACATTTAATGCAAAGAAACTTTTCCTGTGTAGCATGGTGAATATTTATCTTTAGATTCTAATGTATTATTGTGCTTGGATTATGGAATGTGAAGTTCCTCCTCATTTAACCTTGTTGACCTATTATTTGGAATGAGAGTCTTCTGTATTCGGGATGCATACCCTGACATTGGGTATTCACAATCATTGCATTAAGGTATTGAACCAATAGCTCCATATGTTGTGAGATGTGGAGCACAGTCTTAGAAGTCCGTTGATGTGGTTTTACACCCCATGCCCCCAATGACGTTGCACTTATGTGATGAATGCATTGTTGATTAAATCCTTCAAGACTAGAAGTACTAGTCTATGTGCAGTCTCGATGTCCAAACATCTCAGTAATATCTATTTGAATGGTTAGATATAGTTAGGTTGATTTACTTGGTCGATGTCCTGCCTGTGGGAGACCATTTATGGGTCCCTACTAGTAGCCAAGTTGCCTGGAAACCTTTCACATGTGTTGCATCCTTGTTCTTCATGTTGGTATTGCTTGTATATGTGTGTATGTCCATCTGCATGGTTGATATTTTCCCTAAGATTCACCTTAGTGTGCGATAAGAGTGTTGAAGTCCCTTCAAGAGTCACCAAGTTGGTGAGAAAGGGTGTATGACTTTCATCGATGTATCTCATGCCTAGAATTCACATTCATGATAAGGGGATGGTTGTAGGCTTATGCATTACTAACGATGCACTTACATATATGGCTCAAGCTTATCAATGAACTTGAAAAGGGGTCCTCCTCCTTTTTTGTGAAATGCCAATCTTCCTACAACCTTTGTTGGCAGCATATATTCCTGACCGTTTCTATCAACTTAATGTGTTTGTTAGTTTTTAAGAGAGGTCCTAATTAGAGAAATTATGAGGTCTAAAATGGGCCTCAAAACAAAATGTACAACCAAAATCAATTTTATATGAACCAATAGGATGCAAGATGATGATGTCAACCATGGGTGGTGATTCACCATTTTTGGAGTAAAAAATTAAAAAGATTAAAAAATGAAGAAATAAAAAATCTATTTTTTCAACTAATCTTCCTTCGGTTTTACTCAAATTTTGAATTGGGAACACTCGTTAGATGAAGAATTTAATTCCTCATCTAAGGGGTACCCATGTTGCATACTTTTAATGGACCCTACAACACGAAAAATGAGAAATACATGAAAAACATGATTACAATCACATTTTTTCATGTATTTCTCATTTTTCATGTAGTAGGGTCCATCGAAAGTATGAAACATGGGTACTCCTTAAATGAGAAATTAAATTATGCATCAAATGAGTGCTCTTGCTCAAAATTTGAGTAAAATTGTAGGGATATGAGTTGAAAAAGTAGTTTTTCCTTTTTTTCCCTCTAAAATTTGACGATGTAATATAATCTTATTTTATTATTTCCACTATTACTTTATAATATTCCATAGGAGGCCCATTTTAGGCCTCAAAATTCTCTAATGTGGACATATAGGCAAGAATGAAATATTCGTGGGCTCTTAGGGTAGTCACTTATGTATTTATACCCATGGCCTATGTTAGTGCTTGACCTTCGAAGGAGGGATTCCTAAGGATTTGGTGTGCGTTGAGCTCCTTGTGGCCTTTTGGAACTGTATGCAAACCAAGAAGAGGAAACTTGGTTGTAACCTTAGGAGGGATAACACCTACATGTGCATCACAAGATCCCAAGGTTAAGGTCAAAGTCTATCACCGGTCCAAATGGTTATAGAACCACCCAAGGCTAGTCATGGTTGAGACCTTCATGTATGGCCCTCTGTGGTTTTTATGGCCCATGTTAGGTCGAAATTGTTGTTATCACAATGAGTAAATGTCATTATGTATGCAGTAGGATTTCCTTATCTTGTTTGTAGCCCAAATGCATAATATTGCAAGGGGAAATGAAGTGTGGGATGTACATTTATAGGAGGTTGTTGTTCACTAGCCCCTTTTTCTTTAACCCTCATGACTAGAGGCATAACCAAGTCTTTGTGGACAAGGTCGAGTTAGGGCTAATCTTGTGGCTTTGTTACGTGAGTTGAGGTCAAGGCCGACCTTGTGAATTGATGGTAAGTGATAGTCGGGGTCGAGATTGGCATGATAGAATAAAAGTTGTGTTGGAATGGGGGCCGACCTACGACTTAGGAGTTGACATGCATGTGGGGTTGGGATTGAGCCCAATGCAATAGAAGAAGTGGTTCTACTAGAGTAATGAGTCGACCTCCAACTATAATTATACGTTGTCTTTCAAACCGCGATTTGTCTTAGTAAGGGTTAGATGTATAATGGAAGGGAAATGGTGGAGTGGAATTCCAACCCATGAACAGGTCAGCAGCGAAAATACCTTCCCTATGTAGGGTCGAGAGAGTGGTTGGGTTCGCCGTGCGGGTGACACGTGGCAAGATGATGATGTGGCATCATCAGATTTGTCGAGAACTAAATTGGCCATAGTTTTTGGTCTAGAGATCAGATTGGTGTGAAATTTTATATTACTAGAAATGTCTCGTCGAGAAAAACACCACAGTGATATCCAATCCAAGTTCTGAGGACCAAAAAAAAATTAATTATCCCATATCTCTAACTGCACAAAGGAGACTGGATTAGAAAGTGAACACTTCTCACCTTAGATTAGGATAGGGAGGGGTGGTGTTTACAATTATAAGGTTTTGGAGCTAGATGGGAAATTTTATGATAATTGATGGTGATGGAAATTTTCATGTTTCCTTGGTTCCATCTCCCTGAGAGTAAAGCTTCAAGCATCATTGGATCCAGACGGGGACAGATCAATAGGGTAATGTTTCATGTGGGTTCCTCCCCCAACCAATCCCTACTCGCTTGCTCCAACACGTCGTCCCACTTTATCAGTCCCCGAGATTTAACCTTGTGTCTACCTTCGAAAAATCCAATATTTAATTGTCGAGGTTACATGTCTCTGGTGGGACCTCCATTGTTGACTTGTAACTGACTCGAAAAGCACCAAGATTATTTTTCAAGCACACAACCCCTCCTTAACTCATTCATTGGTCCACATGCATGCGCATGTGGTGGTGCTTGCCACTTATGCATGTTGATTGTGCTACGAGGCCCTTGGTCTACAAACACCAAATTTTTTAATCACCCTTCGAATTTTGAAACTTTAAAGGCCATATATTTTGATCCAGGAGGCCCTTTTTCATACTTCAATATACCGATGGAAAGGTCTTTTCGAGCTCTATCCATTTGAGCAGTTTCGAAGTGCATCTAATCTAATATTGTAAACTAAAATTGGCTTCAAAATATCTTCTTAACCAATCTACTTGCAACCACTCCTTTGACATCAATGCCAACATGTTTTCAACAAATCCTTGGTATGTTAGAATATACACAAATCCTAACACATGTTTTTGTCAATACCACATTAAATACACTTACTATTATGACACAAATCTATATATTTTTCCTATATTTCATAACATTTTTGTGTAGGAATGCTTTGTTATATTGCTACCAACATCATCTAGAGACCTTATCACAATATCCTGTGTACAAGGCCTAATGGGGGTACATCTTATAGAAAAGATTTCTTTGAGGGGACATGCCTCAGTTGTGATGAAATGGAATTACTGAGTAAGTGCATCCACATGAGTGATGAATATGAATTTGGGAGGAAGGAGGTTAATATGTCACATAGGTACTAAGGGAGAGAATGAATAGGGTCAAGCACCTCATTCAATTCAAGATGGGCCTTCACGAGTTAGTGTATTTCCCCTCCCATTCCTTCCCTTCTCTCCGGACACTTAATTACCCCATTACATTCAACCCACTATATCATGAAAAGAAGGAGGACTAGGAAGGAGGTGAAGGCATTAAAGGTAAGGGTAAGGTTTATGGATCTAGTCTGGTAAGTTTCTAGCAGTCCCATTTTTAGGTCTTCATTCCTCTCTCGAGGGTCTTTAGACTCCGTACATCAATTCAAAGACTATTTAAATCCCTATATTTACTTCTTTGGTGGGGGGCCTGACACTTCCCAAGTTAGTGATGAGTACATAAATAATATCCTTTTTCTTTCAAATTGTAGTTTGATGCTAGGATTTTAACATTGTAGCAATATGTATATGTATTTATTGTTGTTCTATAAGGTACAAATATGTGACTACATCAAGGCATTCTATGAAAAGATCCAACAATATGTGCAACATGTCCATGTGGCTCAATGGAAAAATGAGCATTTTTTATTGTGTAGAGATACATTTCCAATTGGTATTTTATTATCAGTGATGGATTTTATAAAGAGCTACAACCTTCAACCATAAATTGAGATTCAAATCCAATATTATCACATGGAGAAGGTTCACATAATGATCCATATCACATATATGGGATAGATATTAGCAGAAACAACGAGTTTATATTGTAGGAGTATCACCTCTACATAAGTGACGATATGTGCCATGACTTAGCTTATGTACAACAATGCTTTCATTTTTTCTACAATCACTTGAAGGAGAATAATATATAGATGGACAAACATTGAATTTGGTCATATGGTTATGCTAGCTAGTTCAAAAATCAATGTGTATTTCAAAGGTTGTGTATGTCATATAAAAACCCAAGTTACCACATATTTCTAACTATGTTGAGACTTTGCATGGACAAGGGGAGCCTGATGGAGTAGGTGCATGCATTAAAAATGAATTACACAGAGAAGAGATGAAATTCACTACTATTTTTGTCATTCTAGATGCAAAATCCATTTTTTATTGGTGTTCTTCAATAACGGGGGAGGGAGAAAGAACATGAGAATACCAATCAACTATGAAATCATAGGTACATAGATTTTTTTGGCATGTGGTTGATGTAGATCAAACACAGTTATATGAATGCAAAACAATCTAGGGAACTCATGGATTTCTTTCAGTTTGACCATTAGACAATGCCATACTTGAAATATGGATGAGAAAACTCTCTTACTTTTGTGTAGTAAGTGGTAGTAGTGAATAGGACAATTGTGATTACACTGGCTGGGTAGATAGTTGTGATCGCGTATCGCTCTCGCTTGGTCAACACATAACTATAGAATTATCATAGTTGGAGGAGGAACAATCAAGTATTTTAGTAGATTATGATCACATCTTAGATCTTATATAACCAAGTTCGATGAATATTTTATTAATTTTTATTAACTAGCATGATTGTAGTATGCTTTGTTTATTTAGTGGATTGACATGTTGGCACTTTATATTTTATAAGGCAAATATATGCAATGATTGTCCCAAAAGGTAATGAATGGGACAATGACTATTGGTTGACTCATTGCAGAGAGGAAAAATAAACCTTCAATGTTGTATTAATTGACTCTAAAAGCATTTATTTTTCGATTGGCTTGAAAGTTATCAAAGGAGAATATCTAACATAGAGTCAAAGAGCACGTAGGAGAAAATGGTTTATATTTGGAGATTATAGACCATGTAATTTTGTATACCACTATACAAACTTAGATGTTGGTACAAACCTCCAACTATAGACAACGACAAGAAAAAACTCATCAAAGTTATGATGCTTCCTGCCTAATCATGAACATGAGAAGTTAATGGACACCATTATCATTAGAAGTGATCTTGGTGGTCTACTTGAATCACTGTAGTTATGTAGATAGATATGGGATATGTTTGTTATTTTTGAGTATGTTGGCATTTGTTGGCAATTCTTGTTATTTATGTCAAGTCTAATCATTGTTATCAAGTGATGTCAAGTTCAAGGGGGGGTTGTTGAATTTCATGCATGATCCTTATGTTATTATTGATATCTTAGTTGTTTCCATTAATAATGTCCTAAGTTTATGATCACTAGGTTGTTTGTTGAGTAGCCTATCTTTGAAGGCATGTTATCTACAAGCAACTTGCTCAAAAGCACATGAAAAGTTCTTGGTGCTTGGTTAGATAGCCCTCTCAAGGATATAACTCCCAAAGGATGGGGAGAAATCATAGTTTGAAATGTTTAAGCTCAGTAATGGCTCTAAGGCTCAAGGTTTCATGATGGCCCCACCTCATTGGATCAACACCAATCAGAAATGTAAGGATGGAAGCTTGGGAGGAATAATATGTCGATGGTTGATGGGTAGTTCCCTGGCAAATCGTTGGTCACAACGCTCAGTGGCCAAGGAGCCTGGCCAATAAGAACTTATGTGTCTCTTGGACTGCTCAGCTAGGGGAGTTTTTGCAAATGGGCAACACAACCGACGAAGTGGCAGGTAGTGGCCAACAAATAAGCCCAAGGTCCTACTGCCTAGACACAGGGAACTTCGCATAACCACTCAGGCACTTGTTGGACCACTAGTGAAGAATTAAGTCCATCTGCATCTAGACGAGCATGTGCAATGAAGCAGTAGGAGATGATGACATGGTAAGGTGATGTGGACACACGTGGGAGTGAAATGTGGCAAGTGAATTTGACATTTTTGGGTGACAAAGCGGCCTTTTTCTGAGTGACATGTGGAAGTGACACATGACGATGATGTGTGTAGGCAGACACAAGGTAGGATCTAATTGGTTGCATCAACTGAGGTGTACATTGTGTGGCGACCGAGGTGGCATGTGGGCCCCTCAACTAGGATACTAGGCACTGGGTCATTAGAGCATGAGTTAAGTGTTGTAGCTCTGCCAATGGGCAATGAGCGACAAGCAGGAACCATATGATCTTAGGTGATAGGTAGTGGTCTTACAAGTGATAAGTGTTAAGTTCCAACTAGTGGTCACATGCAACTTAGGTGTGAGAGTCGAAGGGCCTATTGACCACTTTTCAGTGCCCATCAGCATGGAAACAAAACATTGTGAATTCCTTGTCCAATGGAGTACGAGACCCCCCAAATAAAAATTAGAAATATAAGGGGGCCCCAAAGTGTCACCTATGTTTTTGGATGTGATTGACTTACATGATTACTTGGTGTGCTCCAAAGATATGGGGGTCAATTAAATTGCATATGCGACAAATTGCAAAACCCCCTTTGTTACAACTCAGACAGGAAAGAAGGCCCTAAAGTGATGTTTCAGCTGTCGATTACAATCTTGTTTACTGGGGCTCCTTAGAAGGTGTTGGTGGTTTAACCATTGAGCAATTAGTAGTGAAGTAGTAGATAGAGAATTCTCCATCAAGTGTAGCATTGTCATTTTATGTTTATGTCTATTGAACCTCCAACTTGAAAGTGATGTCATAAGTTATGAACATCGAACGATGAACAATGAAGTGGTAGAGGGAGAATTTCCCATCAAGTGCAGAACTATCAAATGATGTTTACAAGTACCAAATTGTTGACTTGAAAGTGTTGTCACAAGTTATGAGTAGCAAGCGGTGAGTGGTGAAGCTATAAGGCAGTGGTCACAACCCAGGTTCCATGGAGTTAAGGTTTAAGTGCTTAAGTCAAATCCCATCGATCATCGAACATCGAGATACAACAAAGCATGGAGAGAAGCTACAAATTTAGTTAAGTGGTTAAACTCAGAGAGGGACAAAAACAAAAGTTGTCTTACTGAATTTGTTTAATTGGATTATTAATTGTTAAAAGTGTTATAACATTTATTCACACCCCTCTCAGTGTTATCTTGATTCCCAACAATTGGTATTAGATTGGGTTCCTTTAGGAACAATATAACCACTAGAAAGTAGATTTGAAGGGAATCAATGGCCAATTAGGATGGATTCTTCTCAAATGGAGCACCTATCTTTAATGGGACAAATTATTTACTCTAGAAGGTAAGGATGGAAGCTTATTTAATGACTCTTAACTTGGATGTATGGTTATTTGTAGTGAATGGAGAGAAGAAGAAGAAGTATAATACAAAAGCTATGAAGGTAATCTTGAGTGCAATTTCAAATTTAGATCCTTATAGGGTAATTCACTATGAGATTGCATAAAGAACTATTGGATAAGATGAAATGTATCTATAAGGAAGAAGCTCACAAAGAATCAAAGAAGATTGAAGACCATGCCTACTCAAGTGACGACTTGGACAAGAACAAAGCCTAGATCGAAAGGAGATTGCAAATGAGATAAGGAAAATGTAAGCAACTTGTTAAATGCGTCAAATGTGGAGAAATAGGTCATAAATTTTATAATTGTTCAAATGCCAAGACAGACAACAATGGAGATGAAGAAGTGAAATCCACAACTAAGATACTATTTTGTTGTAATTGTAGAAGAATAGGCCTTCTCTCATACACAATTTCATAAAATAGTAGTGATAAAGAAGAAAATGAGCCTAAGAGAAAACCTTATGAGCTTAATAAGAAAAGTTTTTACTCCTTAGAAGAGGGTTGCTCATCAAAGGGAAAAGACAAATATACATCTAGTAATGATGAATAAGGGATTTTACTCGTAACTATGGAAGAGACACTAGATTTAAAAACCAATATAAAAATAAAGCAAACCATGTTGAAATATAGATGCAAAAAATAAATTATTTTTAGATTTTAGGTAATAGTTATGAATAAAATGTGTGTGAAATAATAAATTAATTAATGCTAACTATTAAACTCACTTTAAAACAATAATTATACATTTTAATCTATTATGACATGTTTTACTCTCATACAATAAGTGTGAATATGCTCAAACTAACAGTTTTATTACACATTTTTATGAACCGCATTTTTTCTCCACCGTTAACAAATGTCCTATGCTCTTCTTTTCATTTCATAGCCTAGTACGAATGAGGTAAAAAATATTGACACACTACTTATGGTATAATAAAACTCTTAAACAACTTTTAACGAAGAACTCAATGAGAACTTTTAGAAAATGATGAATTTAGCGAAATTTTGACTATGTTAATGAGTTTTAAAAGGAGATAGATGACATTAGTCATGAAAAAAATTGATGTCTTTGTATTATAAAGTAATATGTATCATGTGTCTGGTGTATATTACTTTACAAATAAATTTATTGCTACATATATGTAGTTATAAACATTATAAAAATATATACAAAGCACGTGTACACTACTTACCTCATTCTTAACACGAAAGATTGATAAACAACCTTTGAAATTTGAGTTCAAAGGTAGCTTTATAACAGGTTAGGTGTTACTAAATGTGCATTGTTATTTGCGGGTGATTTATTGTTTAATTTTATTTTTTATAGTTGGATAACATGTTATTTTAAATTTTATGTTAGGAAAGTTGTAATATTAATTACAGCCCCAAGGGATAGCTCAAATGGTCGAGTTCCCGTTGCTAAGTACTTTCCCAGTTGGGAGGTCACGGGGTCAAATCTCCTCGACGCCCTCGGGGTTAGGTCTGTAAAGGCCGATGGGCAGATCCCTTCGGGTGGAACTGCCCCGCTTCTCTACTGTGGATGTAGCGGCCACTCAGTGCCCGTGAACCACAATAAAAAAAAATAATAATAATAATTATAATAATAATTTTTTATATATTTAATTTGAAAATTGAATCTGAAGTATGGCAAAATTGGTGTTTTTATCTAATAAATAAATTATATAATAAAAAATATTAGCTTTTACTTTTAGACATTATAATATTGATTTTTAATTTAAAATATGATTATTATTAGTTTGGAATTTTTAAAGTAATTTTTATAGTATAAAATTATATTTGCATTTTTGTTTGGTTTATTTTTTTAGTAGTTTTTAGAATATAGAATTATATTCATAGTTTTGTTCATGATAGTGGCCATTCCTATTTTCTTGATTTGGGATTCTAAATGTTTTAGATTTTTTTTGAGGGGTTAAAAAATATGTTTTTAGGAAATATTTTGAAAGTATGCCTTTTATTTTAGGATGAAAGTATTTTCAAAAGATTTTCAATGACCTAAAGAAGTATATAACCATAGTTTATATGGAATTTTATGCCATGTAATGCTTTCAACACCTATGTTTTGACCACCACAATGTGAAGTTGATGCTACGATTACTCACACATGTGGAGCTCGGCATGTATGAAGCTTCAACAATATTCTAGAGTATCCAAAACCTTAAACCTAAACAAGAGTTGGGGCATGCAAAAACCCTAATAGTAACCTTAAATAAATATTAAGACATGTTAAAAAAACAAACTATGAGGAAAAGAAGGAATTGTATTCCTTGTAATGATTTATTATTTCATATATAAGAAAAGCAAAGGGGTTGGATAACTACATAAAGAACAAAGGATGGAGATGGCCTTGTAGCAACCATTCATGGGACACAATGTCTATTGTAATTTCATAGTGGACTATGAAAATAAAGAGCAAGGAAAAGTCCTCATATTCTTGGTACGTTTTACCACAATAGGTTCTCAAGGTAAGTCTTGCATTTATTGTGTTAACAATATGCTCAATAATTTTAATAGAGTTTTTCTCTTGCATTATTAATGCATTTCAATAATGGGTCAAAGCATGGAGCTAGGTTACACATTTTGGCGAAATGAGGGCGCATTTTGATTAAAAACGGATGCTCGATCAAGCAATTTTAAGCACTCGTTTCCCAAGTAGTGCCCCTGTTATGACCTTGAGGCCTTAGGAGAGGTCCCACTAAACTAGGTTTTAAAGATTAACCCCCATCGTAAGGTGAGAGAACAAGTTTATAGTCAAGATCAATCAATCATCCAAATCACCCCTCTGTACACACTAAAATGCTCAAAAAATTAAGTAAAAGCACTGAATTGCAAAATGGTCAAAGTCCTTGTTGAGTGGTAGCCAATCTTTATCCAAGAGAAATGTCGAATGGTGATAGGTATGTGAACGGTGCAAATGCAGAGGAAACTGGCATATCATCATCAACAAGCAAATGTGTAGGGATGTTGGTTGGCTGGTTATCCAAGATAAGAGAAAAAGTTTTCTATTATGGGATTACTCATTTTGGTGGGCAACACACCGAAACCAGACAAATTTCCCTTGTTTTCGATTACTAGGATCTTTATTTTTTTCATAGTTTGACTCCCTAGCTTAGGTAAGTAGGAGGCAATGAAGACATCATTAAGTTCCCATTTATTTGAGATATTTAGTGTAGAGGCTAAATTACCCACCTTGTCGCTTATCGTGTGTGCTCCATAAAACTTTGGTCGTTTCTTATTCTTACCCTACTCCTTAAGGGTGGTTAGTTTATGTAGTTAGAGGCATATAGAGACCATCTTGCGAACACTAAAGTGACATTTTATTTTATGATGGATAGCATACTGATTCATTCCATAGACCACAATTATCAAGCCGTCTTTAAGAGTATTTAGAGTGCTGTAAATCTTTAGTAGTGTTTTCTATTGCAAAAGCATTTATGCTTTGAATGGTATTTTTTTTTGTAAGTGAGATTCATAGCCATTAAGAGATTTAAATGGTGACATTTTGGTTCCATATATATGATAAGAATTGATGTACCAGTATTCAACTAAATGTCGATCTTTCACCCACTTGTTTTTCTTACCACACAAACATTTGGAGATGTTCTTGCAGGCACTCATTGGCAATCTTCATCTCACCATAAGTGTAGGTATAATGCATCATGCTCATATTAAATGAAGTGGCAGCTAGTTTAAAGAGACCTTGCTAGAAATGGATGATGAATTTACTATTTGTATCATGAATTATGTAGTAAGAAACACCATGCAATTTATAGATATTCTTGAACAAGAGCTCAACATTTCACATGACATATGCTTAGTTAGGAAGTGTACAAAATATACATACTTAACAAGGTGATCAACTATTATAAAGATTGGAACTTCACCATTAGATGACAACCCTATGATAAAATACAAGGATATTTCCTTGCTTTGCTTATTTGGAACAAGATTATGTTGTTGCAGGCATAGATACAATATATTTCAACCTTATTTTGTCGGGATGTATCACATTCTAGAAGTTTAAAAGGAAATGCTCTTGTAGGAATTTTGAAAATCAAGTCTTAGTGATAGTGAGTTATGCCTTTGTTCGAGGGCCTTCCAAATCATGAGGAGATCATCACTAATGCAAACATTATAATGTATCAATACCCCAATGCATCCATACCTCAGTTAGGCATCCATACCCAAAGTTTGGACAACAAAGTACGCACTGAAGAGTCCTAGTAAACATTACAGTATTTGATCACAAAGTATCTTATGCACACTAGTTTGGCAACATGCTTTTGTAAAAGCAGTAACAAAATCTTAGTCAATTCACAATAATTGTAGCAAATTAGTGTCTTTAATTTAGCATGTGCAATATGTGCAAGCTGGCCCATATTTACTAAGATGAGTTAGCTTCTTCAAAGGTAATATTACGGTTGTGCTAGGAGTTTGTCACAAGGAATTTAAATAACTCGGAGTTTTCCAGTTAAGTAAACGATTGCAATTCCAGTAGTTGACTCAACATGTTTTAAGAGTGCACAGCTTATTGCGTATGTTAATTCATTAGAGCCTATACTTAAAAAACAGGTTGAAAAGTATGCTCGTGCACATCATGAGCCCCTAATACCACACCATAGGAGATTAAAATGACATGAAATAAGAGCAATGCCCTAATGTGGGAAGAAAGCATATAATTTAATCCATCTCATTTGATCATGCAACTAAACTTGCATTCAATTGATGCACCAAGGTACAAAAGCAAATTAGCCAACTAAGTGGACAGAGGATGTAGTTCATTCCAATGGAATCACATACAAGGACATAAGTATAGTTTAAACCCAACACTGCCCTATTATCGGCAAGTGATTACCTCTAAATCCTATAATTGGAGAATTTTAGTGTCTAGAGCCATCCACAACATTGTTATGAATAAAATATATATATATATATATATAAATAATACAAAATGATATAAATAATAATTAATTAGTGAAGAGGTATGTCTCTATGGACATGACCAATCGTGAAAGGGTAACTGCCTAGCTATATATATGAGACCCTCAGTTGTAATCAAATTTCTCATATCTTTGTACATTTCTATATAAATATATACTATCCTATAATGGATATTTACATATACCAGATCTTCTGAGTATTCTTCTAAGTTTATGAACTTCGTTCATAACAAACATTGGTTGAGAAATTTTATTCAAGAGCCTTCACAGAGTTGGCAAGAACTGGTTGTACGAGAAGGAATCCAATATAAATAGGAATAACTGTGACTAGTTTGACTTCAAGCATCTGTATTGCAAATCTTATATATGAGCCTCTAGGATGCTTCCACACCCAACAATCAAGGTATTGTATGGGTACCTATTGAATGGCATCTTTTAAATCTAGACCAATTAAGGGTTTTTTCTCTGTTGACATCCCCGATTGAAGCATTAATTATGTTTGAGTACATATATGGGTCAACAGTATATTCATCAAGTAGACAGATATTTCAGCCGAATTGCTTTCACTTTCTTGAAAATATAAAAGATCATAAATTAAGAGACAATACATCTCGAACACCACTGTATAGCCTCCACTGCTACTTGCATATGCAGCTACATTTGAAGATATTGAATTGAATGAAATATAAATGGCAATTGCTTTCAACAGATCATTAAATACTAGTATTGTCGTCTCAGAATTCACAAGGTATGGGCAAAAATGCTTTCCATTTCTCTCTGTAGGAAGCAATTGTATCTTCTAACCACAATTCTAACATTGCTTGGCTAAAATTAAAATAGTTAACGTTTTTCCAACATACAAACTGCAATGCCTGTGGAATATAACATTTTTGGATCACATGCAGAATGACTATGATATCTGAATACAAAACTGTCACAATTAACAGAATCAAATGTCACTGACCTCAGGAAATGTGCACAATTCACCTAATGCTTGGAGACTTAGACAAAAATTGAGATATCTCCTCTGCACTTTCATAAGCACCTTCCACACAACGGCCCAAAGCTACTCCAGTAACATAATTACCTCCTAGAAACAAACCTTCCAAGCCAGAATCATGCAAGGCACAACGTGCAGTATCTAAAAGATCAAGATGGCCTATCAGAAACTGAGGGATGGCTTGCGGCCACAACCGGACACCAAGAGTGATGGGTGCAGGAGCATCCGGCCTAATAAGCATTGTCCTTAGTTCTCTGTCAACAGTACTCACAATTGCACTTTCACTCTGCAAAAGCCATAATAATTATAATAATCAAAAAATCAAATTGTCAGTGACCAAGTTCAAGGAATGTCAATGTAAAACAGAAATCACACCTTCAATTAGAGAAAGAACCCTATATCACATATTGTTAAAAGAAACAACCAACAAAGTTTGTTATGATAATCAACAAAGATTGTGAGCACAACCCAAGTATGGAATCTAATGAGCAAATCCTCTGAAATAAGAACAAAATTATCCATATCAATCACTGCCAAGGAAGCATACAGCAGGGCTGACGGTACTCAAGAAACTCAATGCTAAAATCTTCGTAATATTGATAAGATACTCTGAATTCTGCAAACTTCCACAAGTTTCACAAAAGATTCAAATGAGAAAGGAAATGTACGTCCTATGAGACAATCCCGGCTATAAATTGAAACAAATGGCTGTGTTTTCTAATGGTCAGAAATCAAAAAGAAGATATTAGGCAGCAGAAGCTAGAAGGGTAATATTCTTGAAATACTTCTGTTAAAAACAAAATGACTCATCTAACTTGTTATTATTTGATCAGTCAAAACAGTTAGCTTGTGTTAAAATTGGCAACTAGGGCTAAATTCCACCTTGGGACAGCCATATGATGAAGATGATTATTGCATTGGAGTCCTTTTTTTGAGAAGTCCAAATTTGATATAAAGATCATCTCATTCGGACAAGCAGAAGTGGAATTTTGAAATTATTCTCTCTCATGCACAAATTGTTAAGGTTGGCCTCAGCGTAATGTAAACTCAAAAAGCCCAATAGATGTGTCCTTTCACGCTCAACGAATTGTATAAATGGGAGTGACCTCTCTCGTCATTTGGACATCACACACTTCATCATTCTTCTCTCTCCAAAACAGATTGGTTCCTACAGCTTGGGAATCTTCTCTCTCTCTCACATGTGCGGCTAGGAAGACAGTTTTCTGGGCTGAAACAAGATGAAAATTTCAGGACTGTTGACCAGCATTGACCACTGCTGTTTTGACCAAGTTTGACTGTGTTTTCTAGGGCATAATTTCCCTCTCTTGAGGCCGCATTCATTGGCACAGAAATCAAGGTGTTTGGGAATGTTTGACCAGCGTTGACTTCAGGTTGACTTCTGTTTTGACTGCAGCAAATCACAGCAGATATTCCCTCCTTTGACCAGGTTTGACCGAGCTGTTTTGAGCTGTGTTTGACCTCCTCTTCAGGCTGAGTTTGACCAAGAAAGACCAAGCTGCTTTGGTGAAGTTTTGTTGCTGTTTTGACCAGCGTTGACTTTCTGGTTAGGGCTGAAATTGACTGCAGAATTTTACAGGACTGATTTGGCTATGTATTGGGCAAGTGAATTTGATTATTGTACTCTCTCTCTCTCTCTGCTGAACTATTGAATAATAATAAGAAGATTTGATCAAAGGTTTTCCCCACATTGGGGTTTTTCCCTGGCATCCGCCAAATCTGGTGTCCTCTTGTCTTGGCTTGTTTTCTGCATATGTTTTTATGTTCTATCTGAATTTATTGTCAATGTGATTAATGGTTAATGTGATTGCTACTAGAAATAATTTGAAATTGCCATTGGGCTGCTAAAGGACAATTGAAATAAATTGTGCTAAGCATAGAACATACCATTGTTATCTAAAATTAACATGGTATCAAAGCTCAAGTGAAGACAAAGCCCAAGCAAGAGTGACGAAAAACAATCACTAAGGGACGTTGTTGGACAAGAACTTGGAACTAGTCCCAATGACGACTACATCTTACTTCAAATCCGAGGACAAGCTTAACGACAAATCCGAATAGTCATGCATGGAAGATGTCTTTGGATTTGACTTTGGAAGAAAATGATGCCATGGACTATGTCAAAGGAAGAGTAGTGAAGCCTCCTTCAAGTGCACCCACTGCTGCAAAAACAAAGTACAAGAAAGGTGAGGTTAAAGCTAAGAAAATTATTGTTGATTCTATTCACAAGCCTTTGGTTGCCTATATTTATGATTTGGAAACATCTAAAGAGATATATGACAAGCTGGTTGGGATGTTCAAAGTATAAATAATGCAAATCAAGCTCCCTTTCTCAAGAAAAAGTTGAAAGACATGAAGATGGATAGAGCAGAATCCATTCAATCCTACTTCATGAAGATTAGCGAAATCAAGAATGATCTCCTATCTATTGGAGAATTTATTAGTGACAGGGAGCTCACTCTTATTGCACTTGGAGGCCTTACAAGAAAATGGGATTTGTTTAACACTACCATCCTCAACAATAACAGGATTTCGGGATTTGATGAATTATTGGCTAGATGCACTCAAGAAGAAATAAGGATGATGGAAAGAGACAAGCCCTCAAATGGAAACAAAACTACCACCTTCTCCACTCATGCTAAAAGGAAGAACAATGCAAGTCCAAGAAGACAAGGTCAAGGGTTCAAGCCGGGATTCAAAGAAGGAAGAAAAGGAAGATGCTTCAATTGCAACAAGTTTGGCCACTTCGCTAGAGAGTGTCCTCACAAGAAGGATACTCCAAGAGATGATGACAACAATAACAACTACAAAGGCAATGGCAATCAAAGGAACAACAGGTTCAACAACAAAGGAAAGAGGAATGCTCCCATTGCTCGATATGGAAATGGTCGTCCTCCCAAGAAGTCGAGAAACTCCAAGTATGAAGAAGTTAATGTTGTAGAAAAGCAAAAATAATTTTATCTTATTTCTGCCCTTACCACTGCCTCTCCTCCGGATACATTGGATTATTGGTTGATTGATAGTGGTGCCTCAAGGCACTTCACTGGGTACAAGGAGACCCTCTCAAACTTGATTGAAAAGAATACTAATATGGAGATTATACTTGGGGATAATGCCACTTATCTCGTGAAAGGAATTGGGACTGTTACTCTTCACTTAAATCAAGGTCAAACCCTTCATTTACAAGAAATGTTGTATGTACTTGATCTGAAAAATAACTTGGTCTCAATTTCTGCAATGGAAGATAAAGGTTTCAAGGTGACATTCGTTGATGGGAAGGTTCGTGTTTGGCAAAGGAACCCGAAAGATGTATTCATTCCTGGATTTAGGGTTGAAGGTCTCTATTAGGTTGGAGGAAGTCCATTGGGAGTAATGACTTGCCATACTTCTCTTCAATCCGAATTATGGCACTGAAGATTTGCTCACCTTCATTACAAAGCCTTGCCTGATGTAAGGAAGATGGTCATAGCTATGCCCAAATTCAACTTAGATCATGAAGGAGTTTCTCAGGGTTGTGCAGCTGGAAAACATACAAGGGGACCATTCCCCTCAAGTGGAAGTCAAACTACCGATATTCTTCAATTGGTCCATTCTGATCTATCAGGTATGTTGCCTGTAACATCTTTGGGAGGATATTTGTACTATGCAATTTTTGTGGATGACTTCTCTCGCAAAACATGGATCTATTTCTTAAAGAAGAAGGACGAAGTGTTCAAATGGTTCCGCTCTTTCAAAGCCTTGGTCGAGAATCAAATAGGGAAGAAGATCAAAATATTGAGGATCGATAATGGGACCGAATATGAGTCAAATGAATTCAATGACTATTGTAGAGAAGTTGGCATTAAGAGGGAGACCACTACTGCATATACTCCTGAACAAAATGGTGTTGCTGAAAGGAAGAATCGAACTATCATAGAAGCCACTCGTGCCATGCTTCATGACCAAGGTCTACCGAAGTTCTTATGGGGAGAAGCTGCCAACATCGTTGTGTATGTTCAAAATAGATGCCCACATCAAGCATTGGACTTCAAGACACTTGAAGAAGTTTTCACCGGTAAGAAACCCAATGTTTCTCATTTTAGAATTTTTGGTTGTTTCGTATATTTTCATGTGCTGAAAAAGAAAAGAAACAAGCTAGATGCTTCTGGGGAGAAAGGAATGTTTGTGGGCTACAGGGAAACTTTAAAGGCATATAAATCTATGTGCCTAGTCAAAGAGAAGTGGAAATAAGTCATGAAGTCACTTTCGTTGAAGATCTTCCTATCCCTAGGAAGGACAATGATGATGATGCAAGAAAGCGGGATGAATCTTCATCAGATGATCTGATGCCCGGTGTTGAAGGTCCGATGGATCCCATTAATCCACCTCCTAGTGAGCCCTCTACTTCAAGAAAAAGACCTTTGTGGCTCAAAGATACTCTTGAAGATGTCGAGAGACATGTTGCACAAAGAGGAACATTTTGTGAAAGCAAGAAAACGAACAGGTACCAAGGGTACTTCGCTGCCATGAGTACCATTGTACAATCTGACCCATGTACATTTGAAGAAGTCGTGAAGCACCAAGTCTGGAAGGATGCAATGAACAAGGAATATGAATCGATCATGAAGAATGATGTCTGGTGTGGTTCCTAGACCCAAGGACAAGTCATTGGTCACTTCAAAATGGCTTTACAAAATCAAACATGGCGTTGATGGGAGTGCTAAAAAGTTCAAGGCCAGCTTTGTTGCTCAAGGCTCTTCTTAAAAGGAAGGAGTAGACTATGATGAGATATTTGCACCGGTTGCCTGATATACCACCATTCGTTCGATCATAGCCCTTGTTGCCTCGCAAGGATGGAGCCTACACCAAATCGATGTCAAAACTGCTTTCTTGCATGGCTCACTTAAGGAGGAAGTCTATGAAGAACAACCTGAGGGGTTCGAAGTTCCAGATCGTAAGACACCTGTATGCAGGTTAAAGAAAGCCCTCTGTGGGTTGAAGCAAGCCCCCAGGGCTTGGTATGAGAGGATAGATAGCTATCTTATGAAGCTGGGATTTACAAGGAGTGAAGCTTATCCGAACCTATACTTCAAGGTTGAAAAGGACAAGCCTCTCATTCTGGTCCTTTAAGTGGATGATCTCTTTCTGACAAGTGATGACCCTATCATTCATCAATGCAAGAGGGACTTGGCTTCTGAATTTGAGACAAAGGACCTAGGACTGATGCATTGTCTCCTAGGGCTAGAGGTCTAGCAAACCCCAGGTGAGATTTTCCTTCCTCAAGGAAAATACATTGTGAAGCTACTTGAGAGATGTGGGATGGTGGATTGCAAGTCCGTGTCTACTCTGATGGAGCTCAACTTCAAGAAGCTATGTGGAAGTGTTGTTGGGCCCGAACTAGTAATCCCTTTCGAGCATCGTCAACTTATGGGGGCCCTGATGTTTTTGGTAAACTCTCGTCCTAACATATGCTTCACTGTGAACACGTTGAGTCAATTTATGGTCGAGCCTCATCACATTCATTGGATTGCTGCCAAGAATCACTTGAGATATCTTCAGGGCACAATCCACTATGGACTGAGATACACTGCCGAAATTTGAGGCTTCATGGATATACAAATGCTGACTGGGCTAGCAATGTGATAGATCATAAGACCACGTTTCGGTGTTGCTTCTCTTTGGGTCAGCTTCAATATCTTGGATGAGTAGGAAGCAGAAATCAGTTGCTTTCGAGGCAGAATATATGGCTGTGAGTATGGCCTGTTGTGAAGTTGTTTGGTTGAGAAAGCTCTTCAGCGTTATTTGAGCGCGTGTTGGATACCACCATGACCTTCTACGACAACTAGAGTGGGATTTGCCTTTTAGAGAATCCCGTGTTCCACGACCGCTCCAAGCACATTGATATCAGATAACACTTTATCCGAGATATGGTACAATGAGGAGCAATAAAGCTCCAACACATCAGGGTAGATTAGCAGGTCATAGACATTCTCACGAAGCCCTTAGGGAAGGTCAAATTCTTAACCTTCCAACAAATTAGATATCATTTTTGGGATTCAACTGCGTTAAGTAAGTCATTCAAACGTATGACCATTTCCATGAGAGGTAGTCGTAACTGACTAATTTCTCATGATTTTTGAATAGTTCACTTAGCACTCATTGCATCGGGTGATGCTCACAGGGGTGAAGAAGTGGGATTGAAACTAGTGAAATGTGGAGAACGAATCACATAGCATCAATCATCACTTCCGGGGCTTGCACCCGGTAACCAGGACTTCCCAGGAGGTCACCCATCCCAGAACTCCTCTGGCTCAAGCGCGCTTAACTGTGGAGTTTTTCCCACAATCAAGCCCACTTAGCTTGCTACCCCATTTGCAAAACCTTAGCAAGTATTGTGCCTCATGAACCATTCAAGTAGAGATCCCTTGACTCTTTTTGAATTTAAGTATCGGGGGACCGATCTGCGATATAACGATGAACCACTAGTGAAGGGTTAAAATAGTGTAACACAGGAATGGCTTGCAAAACCCAAGGTCAGGCCTCCCCTTCTCTCTCCTGCACGTGTCGTCGGCAATTGGCTATTGGCGGGTCAGGCCCCAACATTTATCGGCGGGGTTTTGATTTAAAGGACCTTTGCAGGGGCCGATTTGTGATATAAGGCTATACCGCTTGGGAGGGGCCGAAAAGTGTTAACAAAGAAAAACATTAAAAAACCAAGGGTCGGGCCTCCCTTTCTCTCTCCTCCATCGGCGACTCGGCGAAGTGTCAAATTAAAGCAACTTGCCAACCGTCGATATGGCGATAAAATGTTGCATCGTCGTGGGGTCGAGAAAATCAAATACAAAGGAATTCCCTAAAAAACCAAGGCTTGGTCGGCATTTTTCTCTCTCCTCCAGGGGAGCACGTGGCAGCCTCTGATTGGTCCCCCGAGCTGAGACGGACGATGACATGGCGAGTACGGACGATGACGTGGTAGTGGACACGTGTCACTTGTTTTTGGTGTTTTTAGGGGTCCTATAGGGCTATTTCCAAGTGCCACGTGGCACCACTCACAAGGTAACATGTGGCAGTGATGATGTCAGCAATGACATCAGTAGGTTATCGACAATTGGCGGCTCTAAGTGTCAGGCTTATCAACGATTGCGTGCGATAAGGAAGGCCCCAGATGCGATATTTCATGAGTTGTCATTTATAAAAGTTTTGGATCCGAGAAATCGGCCAATGAGGGATATTGTGATATAAAGAAAAAGACCCCCCACGCGTTTATTGAGGGTCTTAAATGCTTCAAAGAAAAGCCTCGATCTCCGCCTATGGTCCTATAGGGAAATTCATAAAAGGGGCTAAAAGCATAGAGACTAAGGGGAAAATTAAAGGCGCCTGCCTGTTTCATCCGTTTTTTAATGTTTAAAGGCTCACGGCTGTGAGAATTAGTTGTCACACTTCAGCGAGGCGCCGATAATGCAGGACAGAGGGAAAAAGGGCATGATGGGTCGGCGGTTAAGGCAGACAGTGACCAAGAACCGACCGAGAGAGGATCAGTCATGACTTAGCAAGAACACGCCAGGACCAAAGGCCAGCAAAGAGGAGTGGCATGAAGATATTTCCAGAAACCATCATTTCAGTTTCGATGGACTAATTATGTTTTGTTGTTGTGATCATTGTATTGTTATTCTGTTTTTCTTTCAAGAAAGGAATCCCCCTGCTGTAATAGTTAGAGGATTCACGTTGAGACACTGATTCATAGAGACAGTTGCAACTTCAGCCTGAAAGATATTTTCTGTAACTGATTTTCTTGTCCTCCCTCTCATTATAAAAGGGAGGAAGAAACATTGAAGAAAGGTTCTGAATTCTAGGAAAAAACTGCATGTGCTTCTGAAGTTGTATGGATTCCAGATCTACATCTTTCTGAATATGAATGAAACAATGGTGATTCCCATATTCGAGTATTACAATATGTTGTTTCTTTGTTAAACTTCCATTATGTTCGCACTTCCTCTCTGATTTCAAGCAATTGTAGCTGCCAGAAATATCTCTTATATTCTTACAAATTCATTAGTGTTAACTAGTTAATACATATGGCTATATTCAAGTCTGAGATTATATCTTTAAATGTGCACTTCCTGAAATCATAACATTCACTCTTCTTACATCCACCTGTCTATCTTTAGCTCAGATAAGTATAGAACTCTTGATGTTTCAAGCTCTATGTGATGAGTTAGTATTCTCTTTCTCTTCTTTCATTATTCTGCAAAATTTGATTAAACTGTAAGTCCTTGATTACTTGGCCTCCACTTGTTTTTGCCTTATTCTTGTGAGTTGTATATGTGAAAGGATACCAGAAAGACATGGCTTATATCCTTGGATGAAGGAACCAACCCATGCTGTTATGTGTATATTTGTATATTTGTAATTACTTTGTGTAGAAGATGCATATGATACCTACAATTTCTTGAGGATCATATGAGATACATAGAATTTAGATGTGCCCAGGCCAATGTTACTTGGGAGCGGGAGCGGAAGCGGGGAGCGGGAGCGGAAGCGGGAGCGGGAGCGACCATTTTCAGAAGCTCCCGGTTTGGGAGCGAATCCCTGAGCGATTTTTTAAAAATATATATATTTTTTATATTTTTTAATTTTTGATACATATATGTCAACAAAAACATGTAGAATGATGAATTAGATATAAAAAACATAAAAAAGCATAGATTGAACCATATAACAACAATCATCTAGAAGTTATAATCTTCATCAACCACGTCCGCAAGTTAGTAACATAGTAACATACAACATATTGAGTCTCATGATTCATCAATCTTAAAGTTTCAAGCTTTCAAAATTCAATATATAACATTTATCATCATTGATCACCAAAGTTGTACTTGTAAGCTAAGTGTAACCATTACAACAAATAATATCTAACATGAAATGAAATGTTATAAAATGAAACGAAATGAAACAACTTTCAACTTTCATGAAGCATCATATTCATAATTCATTACTAATGAGTTATAATTGCCAACTTCAAACTTAAATTGTCATATATTGTTTAAAAAAATATCATAATAAATATGAAAGAGTCAATAGTTATAAAAGCTACTAGAAACTAGAGAAGAGAAGTAAATCTATTATCTATTTCTTATGCTTGGGCCTCTTGCCACCACGAGAAATGTCTAATTTTTTAGTCTTGTTGCAAAATCAGGATCTTTGTCATTAATATCACCCTCCAAGCATTAATATCCAGAGGTATCTTTGTCATTACCTTTGTATCTGTATAGGGATCTTTGTCATTAATATCACCCTCTAAGCATTAACATAAGATAGAAAAAGCATAGCATGTCAAGTCAAGATTTTGTTTGAGTGATGCGTACATTTTTAGAAGGGTCATGATAGAGGAGTTCGACAACCAATGTCACTAACATCAAGGTACATAGAGGGATTGGTACTCTTGATTAAATATGAGTTCCATACCCTAATACATGACAAAATTCAATGGAAACATTGCAATCCCCCAATCCTGAAATCCTGAAAAACTGATAAGTCTGCTGGATTTTGAATGAAATCTAAAATTCTACTTTCTCCATATGAAATCCAATGAGGACGAAACCACTCTCAAACATCCTGAGTCATTTCATGGTAATGTTAAAAATTTAAGTAAAAGGATGAAAATGAAAATTAAAGAAAATGTCACTTTTACTTTAAGAATTTAACATTACCATGAATAGCATATCAATACTAGGGCCTAGACTTGATCATTAAGTTGCCCCACTCAAAAACTATTTGTTTCTTTCAAAAAAAATTGCATTTCGAACATTACTACAAAAAAAAAATGCAAAAAAGGCAAAACGCTCCCGAAAAGGCAGGGAGCGAAATTTTTTTTAGGGAGCGCGCTCCCGCCCGGAGCGCGGATCGGGAGTGGGAGCGAGGGGGGGGGGGGGGGGCGCTCCCCCGCAACACTGGCCCAGGCACTGGTCTTGTAAGCAATCCAAGGTTGTCTCTGGGAGAGACAACATCTTTTGGTGTTGTTGTCGGGGAGCTTATTGAAGGATTTTTCCCCCGAGATACGACAAATTGAACACCCTTCGTGTAGGTGAGCGAAGTCTGTTCTGATTGCATTCATATCACCTTGGCGACTCCACACCCCCCTCATTATCATTCATAACCCTGGCTTTTAAAAGGCCTCATACTCGCTCAAATACATCCCAAAAGAAAGCCCCATTTGTATTTGATCCAGAAAAGTTAATGTCCAAGAAAGTCGGGAAAGAGAAAACTCCCCCTGCTTGTACTACCATCTCATCAACCTTTGCCACCTCCGCCTCCAATTCTCAGCCCACTATTGCTCACTACTCAGGACTTACTCCTAAGGCCCTGACATACCCTACTTCTCCTCCAACCACTGTGGTCTTGACCCTAGTTCCTCAAGCAAATTTTAATCCCCCTCCACCAATCCAGATGGCTCTTCCGGGCTTTTTGCTAAATAAGTATGCACCTCTTAATTTACCTCAGCCTCTGAGTGCAATGCCCCAGAACCACCTAAAGCAGCTGCCTAGGTTCAATGGGGAAGATGATAACACAGCTCAGAGTCACATTGAAGCCTTCAGTTCTTTTTCTCACATCCTAGATGTGGATCAGCTAGATGTGGTCATGAGACTTTTTGTACAAAGTCTTGAGGGAGAAGCCAAAAAGTGGTTCAAAGACTTACCCAATGCCTCCATCGCTACCTGGGAGGAGCTGGAAAACACTTTCACCCAGAAATGGGGAGAAAAGAGGAGTCATGAGTACATCCTCACTGAGTTTAATGCCCTAAGAAAAAAGTTGAAGGAGGATACTTCAAAATTTATCAAAAGATTCAATAAGCAGTACAATAACCTGCCTGCTGACATAAAGCCTCCTCCAACTGCGGCTCGTGTGGTTTTCCTAGGAGCTTTTGAGTCTGACGTTGGTTTTTCCCTGAGAGAGAGGAAGTCTCTCACTCTAAACCAACTTCTAGGAGGATGCTCTTGAAGTGGAAGAAAATCTAGTCTCGAAAGGAAAGTCAAGGGTAAAGCAAGAAATTATTGAACCCAAAAGAGGGAAAGAGGAGGCATCCTCCTCTGGTCAAGATAGAGAATCATCAGACCTGAAGGTGGACGAGCTGTACAAATTCATCAGTAGTTTAACACAAAAGGTTGGAAAGCTTGAAATTGAGAACAAGAACCTTTCTAGACAAAATTCTCAAGTCAATAATCATGGCTATAACCCTCAATATAGAAGGCCTCCACTGCAACTACTTCCAAGGGAAAGAAAGGAACAGCTTGATCAGATCCCCCATCCATTATACTTGGAAGATGGTCCTGATGAACAATCATCGGATACACAAGAGATGCAAGGAAATATGTATTTTGCTTTTACCAAAGAAGAATATGAGAATATGGCTCATCAAGAGGCCAGCAATGATAGCGAAAAAACAATAGATGAGGAAGATAAGGATTATTATTGCAAACAATTTGTAGAGTTCATGCAAGCACAACCACAACATAAGTATGATCTAAGATCTTCAAAGAAGAGGACGAGATAACCAGAACAACAAGGGGAAGTTGTTCCCCCAGTACTGAATAAAGGGAAGGGTAAGTTGAATCCTGACCCTTCCAAGATAAAAGTCTCCTCTAATGAGGAAAGAACTAGTTCAGAGGGACATATAGAAAAAGAGACACCTATTCTACCGAAAGTTGCCAGTGGCAAGGTAGAAGGAACAGAGCCAGGAGGTACAAAAAAAGTCCAACCTGCATTCAATCTCCAGAAGGAGCTTGAGAAGGTAAAAATTCTTGTTCCCTTGACTGAGCTCCTGAAGCAGCCTATTTATAAAGCTCAGGTCTCTCAATTTATGTATCCCTCTATCTCAACACCAGCCCATGATAGTTTAAACCTCCAAGAGGAGAGGCCAATGGTCGTTTTTGGGCTGCATGTGGAAGAGTTGGATCCTTCTACCGCACCTTTTTATGTGACTTTAGTGATCCATGACCTTTTGTTGCATAATTGCATGTTGGATTCAGGAGCCTCACACAACCTCATGCCATTATCAGTAATGGAACAATTGGGCTTGGAAATCACTAGACCATACAAGGATTTGTACTCCTTTGACTCCAAGAGAGTCAAGTGCTTAGGCATGATAAAGGATCTGGTGGTAAACTTGGCTCAGATCCCGGTGAAAAGTGTGGTAATGGATATAGTGGTGGCTGATATACCTCCTTGTTTGGAATGCTCTTATCCAGATCTTGGGGTTCAAAGGTAGGTGGCTCTATCAAGCTCGATCTGACTTATGCCACCATTCCCACTTTTGGAGGTGAGCAAAGAAGGTTGTACAGAGAATCCCAATTTGTGAAAACCGTGACCCCAGCTAACGGCTCATAGAACTCCCCAGTGCATGGGAAAGATAGCGACATCTCATGTCTGTTCCTAGAAAAGGAGGAGACCTTCCTAAAGGAAACATCAATACACCTAACAGGGCAGTCATAGCACTTACGACCAAGTGAAAATAAAATATGGAAATTATACTTCGATGGAGCAAACTCAAAAGATGGAAATGGAGATGGAATATTGTTGGTATCTCTGGAGGGCAGCCTGATACCCCTCTCGTTCAAACTGGAGTTTGAAGTGACCAATAATGTGGCGGAATACGAAGCATTGATCCTTGGGATACAAACAACAAAAAAGATGAATATTGAATGCCTTACAGTCTACGAAGACTCTTAGCTGGTCGTAAGGCAAATCTGATATCAATGCCAGGCCAAACACCCCAGACTGAGAACATACCAAAATGAAGTGTAGGACTTAATCGATAATTTCTTCCTAGCCTTTGACATCCAGTTTCTGCCCAGGGAAGAAAACAGGATCGTTGACTCTCTTGCGGTAGCTGCAAGCACTTTCAGGCCCCCACAGAATCCACTCCTCAAATATGAGATAGAAGTCAGACACAGGCCTTCAATACCTGATAATGTTAAACATTGGCAGGTATTCGAAGATGATGAGCAAGTCAAAAGATTCATAGAAGTCGTTGGGCAGTTTGCCCACTCCACCATCAAAGAAGAAGAAGAAGAAGAAGCAGAACAAGAAGCCACTCCGTGGAAAGACACAGTCGCTGGGCAAAAAATTTTGCAACTAAAAGGAAACACCATCCCTCGTGGACTTGTTCCACTTGAAAGACTTTTCAATAAAGACAACATAGTGTACAAACAGATGACCCCAGAGAAGGATGAGCAAGTAGAGGACTGCAACATCGGATCAAAGGAGGAACCCCAGACGATCAGGCTGTCCAAAGAAATCCCCTTGCAATACAGACAGAGGTATTTAGATCTATTCAAAACTTACAAAGATGTATTTGCTTGGTCTTATAATGATTTGAAATTGTTTGATACAAATATTATTCAGCATAAAATTCCTTTGAAGGGTGGGATAAAGCCATGCAAACAAAAACTTAGACAAATAAACCCACTCTTACTCCCCTCCATTGAAAAGGAGGTAAGGAAGTTGTTGCAGGCCAAGATCATAGTCCCTCTAAGATACTCTGAGTGGGTAGCTAATCTGGTCCCTGTCCATAAAAAGAGCGGAGAGATAAGGTTATGCATGGACTTCCGGAATTTAAACAGGGCGTCTCTAAAAGATAACTACCCTCTGCCCAAGATGGATAATATATTGCAGAAGGTAGTAGGTGCAACCAAAATGTCCATGATGGACGGATTCTCAGGATATAACCAAGTGGTGGTCCACCCCGAAGACCATAGAAAGACTGCTTTCACCACCCTGTGGGGAACCTTCATGTACACACACATGTCGTTCGGGTTGATAAATGCAGGGGCCACATTTCAGAGAGAAATGGACATAGCCTTCATGGGCAAGAAAGATAAATTTGTTGTAGTCTACTTTCACGACATCACAGTCTTTTCTAAGACTGATGAAGAGCATATTCTCCACTTAAAACTCACTTTCAAGAAGTGCGGAAGGTATGGCCTCTCTCTGAATCCGAAGAAATCTTAGTTTGCCATGAGTGAGGGGAAGCTACTTGGACACATAGTAGCGCAGGAAGGAGTAAAGATTGATCCTGAACGAGTCAAAGCCATCAGCCTTATTCCCCTGCCCAGAAACAAGAAAGAAGTCCAAGCCTTTTTGGGGAGGATAAATTTCTTAAGGCGATTCATACCCAACTATGCTGAGATAGTTAAAGGTATCACATATATGCTCAAGAAGGAGAACGAAGTTAAGTGGAGCTCCGTCCCCCGTGATTCTTTCACAAGGATCAAAGAAGCTTTGGCTGAGGCCCCAGTGCTAGTCAGCCCCGATTATTCAGTACCCTTCTACATCTTTTCTTTCGCCTCTCCACATACCATTGTTGTTGTGTTGTTACAGAAAAATAAAGAAGGTTACGAGCAACCCATTGCCTTTTTTAGCCAAGTCCTAAGGGACGCTGAGCTGAAGTATGATATATTGGAGAAACAGGCTTATGCACTGGTCAAGGCGCTGAAGTCATTCCATATGTATGTACTACAATCCGAAATCACAGTGTTTGTCCCAACGACTACAGTCAAAGACATTCTGGTGCAGGGAGACAGCGAAGGAAAGAGGGGCAGATGGATAGCTAAAATACAGGAATATGAGCTGGAAATCAAGCCTACCAAGCTCATCAAAGGCCAAGGGTTGGCCAAGATTTTGTCTAAATCCAACTGCCAAGCTCTAGGGATAAGCCTGATCACAGAGGAGGGCAATCCAGAGGATGAACAGAGCAGAATTAAAATGGTTGAACAGAAGATCTATGCCAAGTATGAGGGATCGCCCAAGTATAAGAACATTGTTCATTACCTCTTGTTTCTAAGATGCTCGTTGGGACTGGATAGATCAAAATACCGGAGTCTAAGATTGTAGGCACAAAAATACATTATATCCAATGGACTGCTCTACTGGAAGGACCCGATGGGGGTATTACTATTGTGTTTGGTTGAGGGAGAGACCCATGAAGTGATTGAGGATTTCCATGGGGGAGTCTGTGGAGGACACTACAGTTGGAAGGCAACAGCACACAAAATCCTCAAGGTAGGATTTTACTGGCCCACGCTATTTGGAGATGTTTATTCTAAGGTCAGGTCATGCCAAAAATGTCAATTGTTTGCTGAAAGACAAAAGTTTGCTCCTCTCCCCCTAATTCATGTACATGTAGAGGAGCCCTTTAGACAGTGGGGATTGGACTTCATCGTAGAAATAAACCCACCTTCTAGCGGTAATAACAAATGGATTCTAACAACCACTAACTATTTCACCAAGTGGGTAGAGGCTATCCCAGCTAGGAATGCTACTTATTCAGTGGTGATAAAATTCATGGAAGAAAACAAATTGTCTCGCTTTGGGTGTCCTTTTAAAATCATCATTGGTAATGCACAGGTCTTCAAGTCGGCCAAGTTCACCAACTTCTACCACAAATTCAACATCATTATTGGACACTCCACTACATACTACCCTCAAGGGAATGGCTCGGCTGAGTCTTCTAACAAAACTATGGTGAGAGTTCTAAAGAAGACCACCACTGAAAATCAAAGGAACTAGGACTCTCAACTAAAGTTTTCTCTGTGGGCTAACCATGTAATACCCAAAAGATCCACTGGGAAATCTCCTTTGGAGCTAGTATATGGTAAGGTTGTTATCTTTCCTATCCAATTAGCAATGTCAGTAGCTAAGTTGCTGTAAGAAGCCGAGGAAGAGCCTTGCACCTTGACTAGAAGAATAAATCAGTTGGTGGAGCTTCACGAGAATAGAGAGTAGGTGGGGACCAAATTGTCAAACTACCAACAAAGGATGAAATCTCTGTTTGACAAGAAGGCTAAGGACAGACCTCTTCAGCAAGGAGATTTAGTTCTCAAATGGGATGTCAGGCAAGAAGACAAAGGCAAGCATGGGAAATTTGATCCACTATGGTTGGGCCCCTTCAAGATTGCAGAAGAGAGGGGAAACAACACTTACATGCTTGAAAACTTGGATGGTGAAATCTTGGAACTGCTTGTAAATGGTCAGTTCCTATAATTTTATTTTCGTCTCTTAGTCACTGTATATATTTGGTGTGCGTGTTGAAAATTGTTATTTGAATTTTCAGTTTATTGTCAAAAAATTCCCTCTTTCACAAAATTATATGTTGTTTAAGAATAAATCCATGCCCAATGGAAGGAAAGGCTACTGGTCTGCAGGTCCTCAACACCTTGCCAGCAAGGCACTGTCCCCAGTTGGAGCCAATGTTGTCACTCACTGCATTATGGGTTTCATTGGTTAAGGTTGCCTGAGAGAAATGAAGTTAAAGCCATTTTTCAGGCCACAGAAACTATCAGAGCTTAACCAGACCCTCTACATTGCCAAGTGCTCAGAAAACGTTTTCCAACAGTATATAGAAGTTTGAAAATGGACTTTCGTATCAAAAGTTAGAGCCTGTTGAAGATTGCCTTGGAAAGCTCAGGAAAACCAAAAAAATGGCTAAGTGTGGAGATGAAGTGTAATTGGGGTCCCGGGTAGAGCGCAATTGGCCAACAGCAGTATTCCTGAGGCACGGACACACTGTTATCAGTGGGCGGCTGATCTGCGATATAACGTCGAACCGTCGGGGGAGGGTTGAAACATCGTAACACAGGAATGGCTTGCAAAACCAAGGGTCGGGCCTCCCCTTCTCTCTCCTCCACATGGTGGCGGCAATCGGCTATCGATGGGTCAAGGCCCAACATTTGTCGACGGGTTTTTGATTTAAAGGACCTTTGCGGGGGTTGATTTGCAATATAAGGTTGTACCGTCGGGGAGGGGCTAGAAAGTGTTAACAAAGAAAAACATGAAAAAACCAAGGGTCGGGCCTCCCTTTCTCTCTCCTCCATTGGCAATCTACAATTTGACGGATTGTCAACTTAAAGCGACCTACCAACCGCTGATATGGCGATAAAATTTTGCATCGTCAGGGGGCCGAGAAAATCAAATACAAAGGAATTCCTTGCAAAACCAAGGCCTAGCCAGCCTTTTTCTCTCCTCCAGGGGGGCCGCGTGGTGGCCTCTGATTGGTCCACCAAGCTAAGGTGGCAGATGACATGGCGAGTACGGATGATGACATGACAGTGGACACGTGTTGCTCGTTTTGGCATTTTTAGGGGTCCTATGGGGCTGTTTTTGGGTACCACGTGGCACCACTCGCAGGGTGACACGTGGCAGTGATGATGTCAGCAATGACGTCAATAGGTTATCAGCAATCAGCGATTGGTGGCTCTGAGTCTCACACTTACCGACAATTGCGATGCGATAAGGCAGGCCCTAGATGTGATATTTCATGGGTTGCAGTTTATAAAAGTTTCAAGTCCAGGCAATCGGCCAGTGAGGGATATTGCAATATAAAGAAAAAGGCCCCCCGCACATTTATTGAGGGCCTTAAACGCTTCAAAGAAAATCCTCGATCTCTGCCTGTGGTCCTATGGGTAAATTCATAAAAGGGGCTAAAAGCATAGAGACTAAGGCGAAAATTAAAGGTGCCCACCTGTTTCATCCGTTTTCTAACTTTTAAAGGCCCGCGACTAAAGAATTAGCTGTCACACTTCAGCGAGGCGCCGATAGCACAGGACAGAGAGAAAAAGGGAGTGATGGGTCAGCGGTTAAGGTAGACAGTGACCAGGAACCAGCCAAGAGAGGATTAGTCATGACTTAGCAGGAACACGCCAGGACCAAAGGCCAGCAAAGAGGAGTGGCATGAAGATATTTCCAGAAACCATCATTTCAGTTTCGATGGACCAACTTTGTTTTGTTGTTGTGATCAGTATATTTTATTTTGTTTTTCTTTCAAGAAAGGAATCCCCCTGCTGTAATAGTTAGAGGATTCAAGCTGAGACACCAATTCATAAAGACAGCTGCAACTTCAGCCTGAAAGATATTTTCTATAACTGATTTTCTTGTTCTCCCTCTCATTATAAAAGGGAGGAAGAAACATTGAAGAAAGGTTTTGAATTCTAGGAAAAAACTGCATGTGCTTCTGAAGTTGTATGGATTCCAGATCTACATATTTCTGAATATGAATGAAACAGTGGTGATTCCCATATTCGAGTATTACAGTATGTTGTTTCTTTGTTAAACTTCCATTATGTTCGCACTTCCTCTCTGATTTCAAGCAATTGTAGCTACCAGAAATATCTCTTATATTCTTACAGATTCATTGGTGTTAACTAGTTAATACATATGCCTGTATGCAAGTCTGAGATTATATCTTTAAATGTGCGCTTCCTGAAATCATAGCATTCACTCTTCTTACATCCACCTGTCTATCTTTAGCTCAAATAAGTATAGAACTCTTGATGTTTCAAGCTCTATGTGATGAGTTAGTATTCTCTTTCTCTTCTTTCATTATTCTGCAAAATCTGATTAAACTGTAAGTCCTTGATTACTCGGCCTCCACTTGTTTTTGCCTTATTCTTGTGAACTGCATATGTGAAAGGATACCAGAAAGACATGGCTTATATCCTTGGATGAATGAACCAACCCATGTCGTTATGTGTATATTTGTATATTTGTAATTACTTTGCATAAAAGATGCATATGATACCTACGGTTTCTTGAGAATCATATGAGATACAAAGAATTTAGATGTGCCGAGGCACTGGCCTTGTAAGCAATCCAAGGTTGTCTCTAGGAGAAACAACAACTGCCAAGCACAAATATGGGACACTACGAGTTAGGTTCAATAACTAGGGCCAAAACCACAAGGGGAAAACCCAAATGATTCTTCTTCTATTAGATTTCTTCAATTGTTCACCAGAGTACAGAGACAGAGACAGAGAGAATGAGAATGAATAAAGTCACCAATGTCTAATCAACTTGCAGTTGAAGTGCTCTTGCTCTTTGCTTGAAGATCTCATTTTCTTGATCAGATCTTGTCCTTCACACTTGCGCTAACCCTTCCCTTGCTCTTACTCTTCACTTGCTCTCACAATTCTCTTGCACACACTCAACACTAGCTCTCCTTCACAATGAACATGCTACATCAACTCTCACTTGCTCTTGCTTAAATAGATGAGAAAGGAGAGTTACAAAATGAATTAATGCCTTGAGCCAATAATAGTTGAATCGAATTCCATGAGGAACGAGTCACTTGAGGAGAAGTGTAACTCATCCCAAGAATAGAGAGTGTTGAAATTTCTGAATCTAACACATCATAAATCTCTAATGCATTATCTAGTTTATTTCACCTACTTGTTTATTCCTTAACAAGTTATTTATCCATATAAATACTAAAAATAAACACAAATGTAGTCTTAACTCATATACAGATCATCAACTAAAATAATAGACAAACACATAAGGGACACTGTTATTTTTGGACAATCGTCCCTGGAAAAACCCAATGTGGGAAAATTGGTACAGCAGTTTTGAGGGTTTTATTATTAAGCAGTTTTCTTGAGTACAACTAGGGTGCCAAACTAGCTCACCCAACAGAGATTTTTACACAAAATTAATACCTCTTCTGGGAAGTAGATATTCAGCTTCTCAGCACTATTCTGCCCCACGAAAATCCTTCTGGCACTTCTCCAAGGCTCTGCGTCAGCCCTGCTAGCCTCTATGTAGCTCTAGAACCCTCTGCATCAGCCTTTTGTGCCACTCATCTGGCATTAGCTCTCTGGCCTTCTAAATCACCCACGCAAGCCCCTCAGCGTTTGTGCAGTCTCTAGCTGCCTCTGCGTGGCTCCTGCTGCTTCTGCGTAGCCTCCTTAATCACTGCGCTAACCCTTTGGCACTATCTCTGCCTCTCTGTTATGTACTCACTTCCCCTTGCTGCAACTCTGATCACTTGTTTGAATTTTCTCAGCGAACCCCGCTCCAGAAAATCGAACTGACAGATCAATCTTGGTGTATCTCCAACTGACCCTCAAGCCTCCTCTTATACTTTTCCTGTTGAGTCTTCAACGACCGAGATTAAATCCCTAATCAACGGATAAGATTAGATTTGGCTTGATCCATGTCATTTAGAACATTCTCACCCAATTTTATATTAATACCCATTAATATTTTAATTTTCCTAAGTTTAGACTTAGGAACCCCATTAAAAATATTAATTATTTTAATATCTCTTTAACTGGGTGGAATTTCCCCATACCATTTATGGGTCTTGGATATCTCATGTGCTTTAGCCTCTCCACCAATTTTCATGGCTAGAGCACCTCCGATGCTAACACAAATCAACACTCCCTCTTAGCGAGGAATGTGCTCTAGTAATGCGCCATCACTGAACATCACATTGATCCTCCCGCACCAGTACCTGTGTTGATGCTTGGCCTGTTGTCCAACATCCTTGTCAGTCCGGAAGCCTCCTGATGTTGAAGCTACCTTACTGCTATCCTGTGCTCCCTTTGCTGCAAACACCTTTGTGCCTCTCACACTGCTGCAACCACCTTTGTGCCTTTCTACACTGTTGCAACCATCTTTGTGCCTCTCGCACTGCTGTAACCCCCACTGTGATGCTACAAACTTCTGCACTTTAGCACTGCCTTGTCGTTCCATCGCATCTTGCTTCTATCGACATCTGTCATCCTATTATTGTCATTCGGGGCTCCCATAGTCGGATATGATCCAAGAGTTTGGGTACCTCAAGGATCCTCCCCATCATCTTCTGTAGTCCTCCTGACTACAGCTCGATGTCTCCCCGCCTCTTCTCTAAAGGTGCATGATCACTCATGGCACAGTCATCCTAAGTCATCGGGTTCAACGAACTTGAACGAATAAATTTGAAATTCTCCAAACTTCAACCGAATTCGAATTTATTCATTCAAGTTCGCCGAACAAAATGTCAAACTCGAATAAAATGTCGAACTCTAATAAAATACGCCATTAAATTCATTTAGGTTCGTTTTTTTCCCAGTTTTAAAAAGATTGAATTTTATGCGGGCCTTTTCGTTGTTTAAAAATTAAAAAGAAATTAAGTTTCGTTGTTTGCGGGCCCGTGGGTTTGGTTTTGTTGCAACTTGCAGCGTGCGGGTTCTATTTTGTTTTGTAAACATAACAGTGACCAAAAAACATAGCGACCATAAAAGTTAAAACTAAACCGTGACCAGTGCACAGCATACACAGCCCTCTGCGGGTTTTCAAAGGGTTTTTTACACCGGCATACACAGCCTACAGGTGACGAGTCCACACTGCACAGCATGACACATAGTTATTAGCAGCACACCAGCATACACAACTCGGCCTCCTGCACACTGCACACATACATAGTGCAAACTACAACTCGACACTACATGCATACAATTTATCAGTGTTTATTTTATTTTATTTTTATAAACAGCTCTAGCCTCTGCCTTCTCCTATACCGTGCACACATTCACAGGCTGAGACTCTATTGGATAGGCACAGCAAACGGCATTCCTGAGGTAGCGTAAGGGCTTTGAAGGATTAATCTTTGTGGCCAAGTTCCAACCTCAGAAGACAGCGGCTCACACTTGGAGATAATTTAGAGTTTTGTTGAGGGTTGCAATTCTGACAAAGCAGTGAGCTGCCTTCAAGCAGCCTCCAGCAAGCCACACTGTCCAAACTCTAGCCTCCAGGTAAGTCAAAAATTAAAACACATTTTTTTTATCAGTTGAATACAATTTACTAGTTTTTATCAGTTAAATACAATTTATCAGTAAGTCACAAATTACATTTTACTAGTTTTTTTAATATAGTGTCTGGACTCTCAGGTTTCAGCCTGAGAGATCGAGACTCTTTAAATTTATTTTATAGATTATAGTTTCAAACTTTCATAATTTCATTCTACAAAAAAAATATAAAGCTAATTAAAATGTAAATTAAAAAAAAATCGCAGACATTTTAGGCTTCTAGCATTCACCTCAGTCTTCAACAATCAGAAGTTCAGAACCTTCAAATTTCAATGGCACCCCCAAAATCAACTATTGTAGCATGGAATTTTGTCAAAAAAAAGAGGGGAAAAATCTTTTGTCCCAGCTGTGTGGACATCAATTCACTGGCTCTTTAACTAGAGCAGTGGATCACCTTCTCAGTATTAGCAATGGAAGTGGAGGTGGTGTTGAAGGCTGCACTAAGATCTCTGATGAACAAAAAACCAGAGTCAAGAAAAACTATTTCAATTCAAAGATGGAAAAGGAGAAAAGGGAAAATAAGAGGTGGCGAATTGAGAGGGAGATTGCCATGTCTTCCTCCAACACCATTAATTCAATCTCAACCATTGGTGGATCAAGTTCTACTCAAGTAAAAATAGGTGGAACCAAAACATTAAATCAATTCTGGAAACCTGTTGAGAAACAAGAAGTTGATGATGATGTTGCAGAATTCTTTTATGCATATGCAATATTTTGGAATTTTGGATGAAGCAATTCAAGAGGTTGGGGAGTAAAATGTGGTCCATGTTATTACAAATAATGCACCAAATTGTGTTGGTGTAGGGAAGCTAATTATGGAAAAGTATAATCACTTTTATTGGACCCCTTATGCAGCTCACTGCCTGGATTTAATGTTGCATAACTTGGCCAAATTTTCGTGGGTCAATGAGACAATCCGAAGAGCCAAAACAATTGCAAACTTCACCATCAACCATCGTCTCACTTTGAGCATATATAGGAAGAAGGCATCAAAAGAGTTGTTGAGGCCTTATAATACAAGGTTTGCCACTTTTTATGTTACTCTAAAAAGAGGTATTGAGGAAGAAGCAAGCCTAAGGGCTGGTTTTGCAATACTAAGTAGGAGAGATCTACCCTTTCAAAAGAAACTAAGGGGAAAAATGTTGAACAAATAGTGCTCAATAATGGCTTTTGGGAAATTGCAAACAAGGTTTTAAAAATATGTGGCCCAATTGTTAAGGTGCTCCGCATGGTTGATAGTGACAAACCTTGTATGGGTTTTGTTTATGAAAGCATTGATCGTTGCAAAGAGACCACTGCAAGTGCTTTTAATAATGTGGAAGCTGATTACCAGGACATATGGGATTTAATTGATCAAAGATGGAAAATGATGCATAGTCCATTACATGCAGCAGCATGCTATTTGGACCCTAGATTGTTTGGGTTCCAAGTCATAGGGATGAAGAAGTCATGAATGGACTTATCCAGGCCATTGAAAAGCTAAATCCAGATCCAGAAATTGCAGGTTTGGTTAGAAGTCAGTTGAGGGCATACATGTTAGAAGAATGGTTATTTGGAACACAATCAGCAAAGTATGATAGGAGCAGAAGTGATCCAGCAGTATGGTGGGAATTTTATGCTTGAGGGGCACCAAAACTGCAAAATTTTGCAATTCGTATCTTAAGCCAGGGATCAAGTGCATCAGCATGTGAAAGGAATTGGAGTTCCTTTGACCACATTCATTCCAAGAAAAGAAATAGATTGTTATCTGGAAGATTATAAGATCTTGTTTATGTTTGTAGTAACTTGCAGTTGCCTTTAAAAAATGTGGCTAAAGAGTCATCCAATTCCTCTACTCCATGGATCGATCCTGTTCCAAATGCATCAATGGATGAAGCTAATTTGTACATTGATAGTGACATTGATAGGGAATTGAATGATGAATCTGATGTTGAAGCATCTAGCAGATTCACAGCTCCTACTGCTCTTGATGATATAGAACTTTTTGATATAACAAGTGGGCCACAGGAACATCAAGAATAAAACTTGTGTTCATGTTTTAGGTTTCTAGTTTACTTTTTGCATGAACAATTTTCTAAAACTACCAAGCTACTTTAAACTTTCGATTTTATATATTTTGAATACTTTTTTATCATTTTTCTTTCAATATATGAAATCTGATATGGCCCATGGTTTTGTTGAACTTTATATGGGTGCGAATGTCTATGATGAATTTCTCACCTTGTTTACTATGTTACATGTATGGAAGTTGGTTCTTTATTGGCACTCGCTTTCATGGTTTATAAAATTATGTGGAAATGATTTAAATGTTTGAGCAATAATCTTATGTGTTTGCAATGTGCATTATGGACATTGAATTTGACTTTAAATTGAATTTTTTATATATATACATTTTTTTTTCAAATTTCTATATGTCGAATTTTATGTCGAACTTTATCGGCAAATTTTAGGTGTCGAACTTTATTCAAATTTCAAGGTCGCCAAACTCGAATACAAAGACGAACCTGGTGACTTAGCAGTCATCATCAATCTTGACTTCTTTCTCCACCTTAGTCGGAGCTCCCTTCAAGTCAGAAGCCTCTCCCTTATTCTTCCTCCTGGGACACTGGGTTGCATAATGACCCAGCTCCCCACAATGGAAGCACTTCACCTTGGAGATGTCCTCCTTCTTCCTCTTCCCCTATTGTCCCACAGATGCCAAAGCTGCATCCTCCTCCTCCTCTTTCTTCATTCGACCTCCTTTGTTGCTACTTCTTGCCTTGATCAACCGTCTGATCTCTTCTGGGCAAAGAGTTGCCAACATCTCTTCCCATCCTGAAAGATCAGCTCTGCCCAAAATGCTTTGGACAAATGTCTCCCAATCCCCAGAGACTGCATTCAAGGCAATCCTCACCATGAAATCCTGATCCGGTGTGGCAACCTGTTGAGGTATAGATCTATCTGCTCCCCCTTTTGCATCTAATACGACAGCAATTGATTCTTCAACAGCATCTCCCTCTGCACGGAAGTGCCCTGATACAATGTTGTCAGGGTATCCAACATCTCCTTTGTCGCGTTATTCTCAGTAATATGCGGTACTACATGATCCTTGACCCCATCAAGGATTATGTACTTTTCCTTCGCCATTACATCCTCATACCTTTTATTATCAGTTGGGTCGGCTGGGATAGCCACGGTTCTCAAGGCGAAGCCCTTGATGCGATGTCTATCCAGAACAGACAGGATCCTAGCCTTCCAGATGATAAAGTTTGAGGCCCCATCCAACCTGTCCCGATCCCTCAATCCGTACATTGCCATCTCTGCTCCTTTTCTGGACTCCCTCTGAGTCTCGACTTCCCTCCTGGAAGTTCTCTCCTAGACTCCCTCTAAGTCTCCACTTCCCTCCTGGAAGTTCTCTCCTAAACTCCTTCTGAGTCCCGATTCCCCTGCTAGAAATCTTCCCGCCAACTGTTGATTCACTCCTCTCTAATCCTCTTTGCAACTGCAACTCGGATCTGGATTTCTTGGCTAGAAATTCGTCAAGGCAGCGACTCCCTCTACCTTGGTTCTGTCTCATTAGGTACTGTTCTGCTTCGATAGCAACAACACCCCACCAACTTCCTAATCCACAATCTGCCCACAGCTCCCTATGCCCTAGCAACTGAAGAAACTGAGCCTTCCAGCTCTGTGCAATCTTGGCAAAGGCTGAATCACTCCTCTGACCAACTGCGTCAAGCCTACCTGACAGAGTAGGATGACGTAGCTCTTCGTCAGGCTCTTCTGCCTCTCTTTGCCTCTGTGCTAGTTCTCTCTCTAGCTCAAAATGATGATGTAGGCCCTCTGCGTCACTCCTTCTCTGCTGCTTTTTACTTAGGAGCAACTCTATCTCTCGGGACAGCTGCTACTACTGCAAATACTTTTGATTATGTTGGTGCCTTCAGTCCTCCTGTGATCTGCAATGTTCTGATACCATGTTGAAATTTCTGAATCTAACACATCAGAAATCCCTATTGCATTATCTGGTTTATTTCACCTACTTTTTTATTTCGTAACAAGTTATTTATCCATATAAATACTGAAAATAAACACAAATGCAGTCTCAACTCATATACAGATCATCAACTGAAATAAATAACAAACACACGAGGGACACCGTTATTTTTGGACAATCATCCCTCGGAAAAATCCAATGCGAGAAAACCGATGCAGCAGTTCTGAGGGTTTTATTATTAAGCAGCTTCCTTGAGTACAACTAGGGTGCCAAACGGGCTCACCCAATAGAGATTTTTACATAGCAGTAATACCTCTTCTTGAAAGTAGATATTCAGCTTCTCAGCAATAGTCTGCCCCACGAAAATCCTTTTGGTGCTTCTCCAAGGCTCTGTGTCAGCCCTGCTAGCCTCTACGTAGTTTTGGAACCCTCTACGTCAACCTTCTACGCCACTCCTCTGGTGTCAACTCTCTGGCCTTTTGCGTCACCCACGCAGGCCCCTCAGCCTCTACGCAGTCTCTATCTACCTCTGCGTGGCTCCTGTTGGTTCTGCGTAGCCTCCTCAATCAATGCATTGGCCCTCTGGCACTATCTTTGCCTCTCTGCTATGTACTCACTGCCCCTCGTTGCAACTCAGATCATTTATTCAAATTTTCTCAGCAAACCCCGCTCCAAAAAATCGAACTAACTTATCAATCTTGGTGTATTTCCAACTGACCCTCAAGCCTCCTCTTATACTTTTCCTATTGAGTCTTCAACGGCGGAGATTAAATCCCTAATCAACGAATAAGATTAGATTTGGCTTGATCCAGGTCATTTAGAACATTCTCAACCAGTTTTATATTAATACCCATTAATATTTTAATTTTCCTAAGTTTAGACTTAGGAACCCCATTAAAAATATTAATTATTTTAATATCTCTCTAACTGGGTGGAATTTCCCCAAACCATTTATGGGTCTTGGAGATCTCATGTACTTTAGCCTCTCCACCAATTTTCATGGCTAGAGCACATCTGATGCTACCACAAATCAACAAAGAGATGTACACATCTTGAGGAGTTACAATTTGAATTAAAAAGAGAGAGAGTTACACTTAGACATGAGAGAATATTTGGTGAGAGTTACAAATCGAATTGAATGAGGGAGTTACAAGTGCATTTAATGAAGAGGAGTTACACTTTTGCCATATATTGAATTAGTGAGGGAGAGTTACATTCTCTTAAGTGTGGAGTTACTATTTTATTCCAAGAGAGAGATTTGATTTGCCAAGTAAGAGATTCTCAATTTAATTTACTTATTTCATGAGAGAATTCATTTTTATTAATCCATTAAACTTAAAAAGTGAGAATCCAGATTCCTTTTATTAATCAAATACAATTACATATATATAAGAAGTGTTGTCTCAAAATAGGGAGACTATTTTGGACACACAATCTGTTATTTGAGGAAATCTCTCAACCACACACCAAACTAGGAAATGGATCCTAACTACTAGGAACAGACTCCTTTACTTAGTGAGAATCACAACTAGAGACAAGTAGGAATTAGATATTCCAACACTCCCCCTTAATGAGTACTTGTCTCGATATCAGTTTGCAAAGTCTATTTGTGGTCAAATATACCAAAAAGAATATGTTGATGTCCATATAAAGGAGCAACCATCCACCGGAATGCATGGGTGCAAACCGCTGCAACCACCAGTCCTGTAGGATGTCCTTTGCATACATGGTTCTTCCAACCATTAAAATTGCACACCTTACCTATACCTATAATTCCCCCTCCATCATTGTTAACCCGGGTTTTGTAGGATTACCCGTAACCATGCACTGGGTTTTATCGGATCACCCTCAACCATGCCACCTAGGGCTCTCACTATTAGTGGTTTTTAGATTACCACGAACTATATGGGGATACACATGCCTTACAAGGCTTACATTTCACACTCCAACTCTGGAGTTACCAGGTACACAGTTTACAGACCACTATAAAGCCATCCTAGACTTGCTTACATAATAAACTGTGACTCATAAAATAACATGCTAGTGAGTCTATTCTAGAAACTCACACAAACTTTCACCTAGTTGTGCATCATCTTTCAATCTTTGATGCAGCTCCTCTAATGTCATCTTCACTGTCATGTCTTCATTATATTTGGTAGCTAAGCATTCCTACAAATAAATTTGTCTATTGTTGGAATGGCCAATTCCAACATAGACACAAACTTGTGACAATAGTTGGCCAGACTAAATGTCACAACAACAAAGTGTACCATTCTTTTGACCAAATTTACATTAATAACATGACCCATTCAAATTTAAATTCAAAGCATTGAAGCCTTTCAATAGCTCCAATTCCACCACTCTAAATTTTGATGCTTCCACGAGAATGCATAATTGTTAGTAAGATTGGAACCACTGCTGCACTGAGGTGTTTTAATGTGTGACCACTAATGACGTAATGATTGAATCTGTAAAGCTTCTTATCTGCTACTTCTGCAATTTCCGTAAAGAGCTTGAATCTGAACTGTCAAATCTACAAGGAGCTACAGAATCATCATAGCCATAGCCAATAAAAGCTCCACCTTTACGACAAAGAAGTTTCATTCTCATACGCCAAAGACGCCAAGAATAGGGAGCACATTTAACCTCGTCAACCTGAGTGAACCTGCTCACATCAGTGGACAAGAAAGAAATGATGCCTTTCTTAATGGCCTTGCAGTACGTTGAACCAATATTTGATGTTATGCGGTTTGATGAGCTCAAATTCAAAGGATATCCGCAAGACCCACAGCTGTAAGTAACATCGGTTTGTGACATAGTGCAACAGTCATGAGTCCATGAACTTGATAACCGCTATCAGCTGGAATGAGATCTGCCACAGCCGAGTCTCTTTCCACCCAATCGCACTATTCATCCAAGATTGTCCGCTCCTTGCGCCTCCCTACGACATGTATATGCCTATGCCATGTAACATCTGTGAAGATCTTAATGATCCCCTTTATGTGATCGGATCATGACTCCTTACCTGCTTCTCAAAATTGACATTAACGCCCTCTCGCAAAGCAGGCCCATTTAACGCTCCGCATCTCTTTCATGTTTGTACGGTCGGATCAAGCAATTCAACTGTTTGATCTCGGAAGCCTAAATCGATCTCCGGCGGAATGGATTCGTTGAAGGAGTTGTGAAATAGAAATAAGATTTCGAGTTTTTTTTTCTAACATCCCTGACTTGCACAACTCTCATGCTAGTTTCATTCCATCAGCGTTGAATAATCAATGCAGGGACGAACATGCCATTAGAACTTGCAGAGGCACAAATAGGCCACTCATTGGAGCTCTGGGCAGATCCAAGATCAGTCAAGACAGCCGCTCCAAGATCTAGCTAATCAATACAATGTTCCATGCACAACGTTACACTCCCTCGACTCCATGGACAAACTAAAAATTAAATCAAAATATTCTCTCTTATTTCTCTCAGCCCAGGATAGGCCAAGCCCACGAGGGGCCAAGCCCTCAGGGGCTTTGATACCAATTAAAAAGTGAGAATCCAGATTCCTTTTATTAATCAAATACAATTACATATATACAATGAGTGTTGTCTCAAAATAGGGAGACTATTTTGGACACACAATCTGTTGGTTGAGGAAATCTCTCAACCACACACCAAAATAGAAAATGGATCCTAACTACTAGGAACAAAGTCCTTTACTTAGTGAGAATCACAACTAGAGACAAGTAGGAATTAGATATTCCAACAATTAAAGGTGAATGACTTTAGACTATTATATAAATAATAATATTGTAATAATAATAATACTAGTAAGGATAAAAATATTACTTTTTGACTTGTATAATCATGATTGATTTGATTTTAAAATGGATTCCATATGTCGAAATCATCCTTGATCATTTAGACATGACTTTCTATTTTGGAAAGTTGCTTCCAAATTGAAATGTGACTTACTATTTTTGGAAAGTCATATTAAAATTGTTAGAAATGAAATCTTATTATAGGTGGTTCAAAGTTCAAACAGAACTGAAAGATATGATTTCTTCTAGGAGAAATTCATCCTTGAGCTATCAAAATTTAACAACCAACTCAGAAATTTTAGTGGGAATTTCGAGATATTCCAAGGGGCGTATCTTACACCCTAAGGTTGAAAATTCACAGGGTAAGACCAAAGAAGCTTTCTAGGTTGAAGGTGAAATTTCTGTTTCGCACTGAATTTTGAATTCCAAGAAATCTCCATGTTTGGTGGAGGATAGACATCCATTGGCTTTTTGATCATCAAGCCAAGACTAACACAAGCTTTTCTTGGTGGATAAGTAACTACTTTTGGATATTCTTTAACATTTTTTGTGGATGACAATTAAGCACATGCTTGCTGAAATATGTGGATAAGATTCTTGTGCACACATGACTAAAAAGACACGAGTGAAGGTTGCTTATTCATCAAGCAATGGATAGAATAACTTTGCTTGCAAGTCAAGCAACCATGTGCATGGCCTATATTTGGCTCTCAATCTACTCCAAGATTAGAAGTTAAGATAGTGCTCCATAGAATCAAGCACTTTTATGGAGACACATGCATGATAAATCAGCACCCAATCAGCAGCATATAATCACCTATAGATCAGCACAGTCACACGTGGAAATTTAGCACAATGAAAGAAAAAATTAAATCAGGAAACAAGAAAAAGCCAGTGCATACATAGCAGACTTAGTCTTCTACAAAAAGTAGGGTCAAGCCAGCAACAGTAGCACTGCCCAAGAACACAAATATGGCAGTTTAGAGACAAAACTTCTTGAAGGTCTAAGTCTGCATCTCTGAGGCTGAGATTAGCAGATGCAATATGCTACATGAAGCAAATTACATAATTGCTTCTAAATCATATTAAAAGCAGATCTAAGCATGATATATAGGCTGATTTTGTACCTTTATCGAACAGCAAAGATCAGAACTTAAGGTAGACAGATCAAATCAGCAAAGGAAGTGAAGAAAACTTCTAAATCAGCTTCCAGATTCAGCACAACTGCAGTACTACTTTTCTGAAACAGATATGCTTTTAGAGAGACATAAATTCAGCCTCCAAGTCAGTGCTAGCAGCAGCTAATGGATAGAATTTTCTTAAGTTGAAAAGGCAGTTCATGGACACGTAATGCATGCAAAGAGATTATCTAACAGTGTAACACAATGATGTTTTACATTTCAGAGAAGTGTGATACAAAATGTCACAAACATATAGTAATATCAAAAATTTGTTTATATTTATCTAAGGAGTTTATCATAAGATAAGCATGCTTCTTCAGTCCTTCAAATGTCCTAATTAAAACTAGGCTGCTCGCAATCTTTCAATGAGATCAAACTTACGGAAACAGGACACTGTTAATTCTGTACCTTAGAATCCTCTTTACAGAAATTATACACGAATAACCTGAATTGATGACAGTTTCTTACATCGGAAAACCTAAGACAACTATAATGTAATAGCCAACAGCAAAGTAGTGGTGAAGAGATAATTTCACAAATATAACTGTCAAAATGTCTAAATTCTCTGCACTGTACAAAGCTAAAAATAAAATAAAAGAAAAAGTAAGACTTGTTTAGAAGATATTCTATATCCCAATTTTCACTCTGCTATTTCTTCTTTATGCACCATTCTGGTGTTTGGTGAAACATTTGATCACAGTAACTATCCATACCTTTGCTATAATTTCAAGATTAGTTGCACCTCCAATGTAGCTTAGAAGAAGCACCCTGTCTGGAGGAGCACGACCAGGAAACAATGCAGAGCTATATAACGTTCCTGTATAAAGTTCACATTATGAGTTGCACATTATATTTTGGTATAGCCACATAAATCTGTTGATAGGTTTTTCTCAGAGATTTGCAATAGGCGCAGAAAAGAAAAGGAAAAAACCAGCTCACTGTTCTCAAATACCAAGCATTTTCCTGCAAAATAACGGGTTGTTTAAAAAAACTATATATCTATATTTTTTATATTTTTAATATGCTGTGATTCGCCCATGTGCCCATTTATTGGGGGCGTCACATTTCTAGGCATTCCTGGTTTGGAAACTTGTACATGTTTCATGCAACTTAGAATTAAACAGTATTAGTCCAGATGCTTCTACCTTAGTGGCGAAATTACCGCTTTTCCATGGAACTGCCCAAAAGTTAAAACAGATAATATACATGTTTACAGAGAGACTACCAATAAAAGATACCTTAATAAAGATGTTCTTACATAGATAAAACCTATAATTGATTTACCTTTGGAAACCCACATTTCCTACCAAGAAGTCACTAACCAAGTACATTGCTTGGAAGCTTCATTGAAATTCCCATTTTGGTGTTGGTGTTGCATACATAAGTCAATTTCTTCCTTAAAAAGACTCTCCTCCCATTTCATACAGACTGCCTCATAAAGGTCTCAAGTTGATACTTGGGTACATAGAAAGAACAAATTAGCAAGTATCACTCAATGTAGTCTGTCTTAATAGTTGGTAAACCTACCGTCTATTCACAAATGTGATTAAAGCTCCAACTGGCCCAGTAACTAAATATGCAATCCTACTTTAAAAAATCAATACATAAATGCTATGTTATTGGTTACCAAAAGGTTCCTATAAAAGGACTTCATTTTCAGTAACAGAAGCCAGCCTCCTTGTGGGGTGAGAGAAACACTTTCATGGCCAGTGCCCTGTCTAACAAGGAATGTTAAGCTACAATAACATGTATAAACCCCACAGTATCTTTTCTTGATCTTCAAAAAATCAGATTTGACACCGAAAGCACTCTGAATTTCCAATGCTTGGACTGTTCAAGATCACCTAATCGAATATATATCATTTACATGGACCATATCATCAAGATTGCTTTAATTGACTGAAATTATGAGGACATTCAACATAACGATGAAACTGTATTTCAGATTCACCATCCGCGCCTAGATTGAAGTTTGGAGACATTAAGGGAAAAAATCGTTGTGTGAGAAGGGAAAGATTTTGTGGGATGAGAGACCATGCCGGTTTTCTGTTACAACCTTGATGAAGATTCACACGCAAAGAACTAAATGGAGGCACAAAAAGCACACAAAAGATACAAAACAAATAACTGACATTAAATGATTGATAATGTCTTGAATTACAGCAGTGCGTATATAAATACATGTAGGGATGACAAGTCATGCATTTTCATAAAAGCAGTGACTTATCCTAATTATAACATTTAATAAATATACATTATGTCATTATTATATAAAGGCTATTAATGTAATAATATTACATAATGTGGTAATATGCCCTAGCTATATTACAAGTCCTCACCATAAAAAAACTTTTAACCTCAAAGCATGAGCAGAGAAGAGTGTGTCTCCCTCTGATTGGCAATGACCTGTTATGCAACGACTTCCATGATTAGGGTGACAATAAAGGTCATTATGGTTATCCTCTTCTTTTTTATTAGGCTCAAATCTTGGAATTTCTACTTCCATTACAGGTTGTTCTCTGGTATCTTCAGTGAATACTACTGATTTTGCATGATCTTCTAATTTGATAATTACTTTCCTATGATTTCTTAATCCATTCATATTATATCATTAAGAAATTACACATAGAAGATCTCAACAGTAATAAAATAATGACAGTAGGATTATAAAGAGACAACCAAACACAAGAGACACAAAATTTTACCCTGGGAATGTTGAAATATGTAACTAGGTTCAGTCTTCATAATGAGATATGGAATCATAATTTTATTTGATGTAAAGAGAAAATAAATTTATTATTGTTGTTATTCTTGAGACATGGGTTTCTTGCTCAAGGAAAATTATTTTATAGGTCAAGCTCCCATTGAGAGCTTCTAGGGCTTGTCATTGAGCCTACAAGTCAAGAAAGTCATTGTCATGTATGAAAGGCCCTTCTTGGGCATGCTACATATTGTAAATAAAATTATTTCAGCCAAAGTTTGTTATTTTTTGTAAAATCAGATGTGTTTTAGCCACAAAATTTGGTGGAGGGACTAGAATACATCAGTTCTCCAAAACCAGAAATTGTTTCTAGAAATTCCACCTAGAAGTGTCTCAATTAGATTATTGACCGTTTTTTTAATATTTCCCAAGTCTAAACTTAGGGAATATGGTTAATTAATTTGTATTAATTGAGATAAGGTGAGAATCATCTAGAAACTCACACGGACCGACTTCAAGATAATCGTAGCCATTGATTAAGATTTAATCTTGGTCGTTGGTGCTCCAACAATGGATTATAAGAGGAAGTCGATGGGCACTTGGAGAACACACTAGAGAACACTAGAAGTTCGTTTTCCTTGGCAGATCGATTTCCAAAGTAGTAGCAGTCCGTTGTCGGAGAGCCATAGATTGAAGCAGTGAGTGAGAGGCAAGGACAGTGAGTCCGGAGGATATTTTCCAGATCCAGAGACTCAGCAACAGGAGGGCCGAGTTTCCTTAGTGAGGTTGCACAAGGGTGTTGAAGAATCTAGGGCATTTGAGTTATAATGAGATTCTTCTAGCAATGATAACAATTTGTGAAGTACTTTTTATTTTTCTTATTACCACAATCTTATCTTATTATTATCAGTGTGTGTTCTCTTATTTCATCAAACAGTTACCAAAACAAAAGAGACAAGAACACAAGATGTTGGCTCTTAGCCAGGGAAAAACCTCTCTCCTAGAAAGAAAAACCCTTCTGCAAGTTTCTCTTATTGAAGTTTCAATTGACAACTGCCAAACCCTAGACCCTTGACAAGAAGATCCTCCAAGCACAAGTCAAGCCTTTCCTGAGATCATTTGCTCTTGCAACACTTTGTCCTCCTCCCGGCAACTAACAACTTTACTACAGCAGCCCTAGTTTGTATGCCCTAGAAGAGATATACTTCTTCTCTTCCTTTGCTTGAGATAGAGATTTCCTTAATCAAGGACAAGACCTTGTTACTAACCCAATCGAGCTCTCTTTTCTTCATTGTGGTTGCAAATCTAGAATAGGAGCAATATGTCTTCCCTTTCTTCGCACGTGTGGAGGATACCTTCAAGAATTGCAGCTGTGCATGCTCTCTTAACTTTGCTTGAGGGTCTCTTCCTTCGCTTGAGTAAAAGGCCTAATCGGCATTCTTTTTCTAACCCAACCAAGCCTCTTCGTATGACTGTACTAGGTTAGCAGATTGAGCCTCCTTCTCATCGCATGTGTGATTGTAATTACGCCTAAAAAATGCCTTGTGAACTCGGTCTTCTATCCCTCCTCCTTCGTTGTAAGAGAGACACCTTTCTTCGTCCTTTTTCGTACCCTTTTCTCTTCCTTCTTCCTCGCTGATTTCAGAGGTGACTTGCTGCACTTTGGAGAGGACGAGTGACCCTATATATAGTGGTCTATCCTCCTGTTTTGGGCCGACTTGATCACTTTATGCCGACTTGTCTTTGGAGATTCAAATTAGTCCTTTTTATGAGGCCGACATATGGAGGAGGCTTGTGACTTTGCTTGGAGGTCTTTCTTGGACTCTAATACATAAATTTACATGGTGTAACATGCCCTTAAGGGTCTTCAACATTTACTTTGACTCTTTGACTTTCCTATAACACTTTAACATGTGCTAAACCTATGCAATGAGCAAGAAACTCATTTTTATAATTTACAAAAATAATATTTCTTTTCTTTTACAAGTACAACGATCAAAATTACATTTATGAAGACCAAACATAGTTACACTTTCTTCAACAAGAGGTAGCGCATAAGCTTCAGAGGCCGCAATTTGATTTGGCCAGATAGAGGGTCGATTCAATTGCTAGAGGCCAGGAAGATTTCTAGAAAGGACCAGCGAGTCATCCTCAGAGGTTGAATTGGGCAGACGGCTTGATCAGTTGCAGTTCTAGGCAGAGCTATCAGTGGTTGCGTAGGCTTGACGCATAGGCTGATGCAGGGGTTTCGTGGAGCGCATTCAGAGCTAGTTTCAGAGTTGGATAAATATCGGGTGAGACAAAATTTGTCTCACTAATTTTTGTGGCCAGTTTCTCCTGTAGTGGATTGTCAGTTTGTGCATCCAGATTGTACACAAATTTTCACTGCTACATAATAATAAAGCCCTAATCTGCTGCACCGACTTTCTGACATTGGGATTTTCCGGGGACAATTGTCCAAAAATAACAATGTTAATTTTTATGTGTGTGCTAGCATTTCTCAACTCCAACGCTCTTTTATTTCCACAATTTTTATTTGTGAAGGTTGCAGTGTGTTTATTTCAATGTTGTCACAGCAATAATGTTAATTTTAGGTATGTTCTATGCTTAGAGCAATTTATTTCAATTTTCACAGTTAGCTCAATATATTTTCCAAATTAGCAATCACATCAGCATAATAGTAAATTGCAGATAAAACATAAACATAAATCGCAGAAGACAAGCCAAGACAAGAGAACACAAGATGTGGCGCTAGCCAAGGACAAACCCCAATGTGGGGAAACCCTTGATCAATTCTTCTTATATGTTCTTCAATAGTTCAGCACAGAGAGAGAGAGAGAGAGAGAGATAGTACATTTACAACAGAAGTCAACACTTTGACTTATCTAGATAAGAGCATAGATCTTCTCTAAGAAGATGATACATGAGATTAGTTGAAGACATGTTGCTTCAATCGATTCTCCAAGGTCACTCCTTCACCTATCATTGTGTTGCATCTTGTCATCATGTTGCACCTCACTGTGTTGCACCATGTTGCACCCATCATTACAATGTTGAACCTCATGACTGTTGCATCTTGTGCTGCACTGTTGTCCCATGTGCCATTGTTGAACCATGTTGTCATACAACATGTCTCATGTACTTGCAGCACCATGGTTGCCACTGCTATCCATGATGTCCATGCTTGCCATGCTTACCATGCTTGTCATGTTGATCATGCTTACCATGTTGTCCATGCTTGCCATGTTATCCATGCTTTCCATGTTGCACCATGCTTGTTGTTGTCCATGCTTGGTGTTGTCCCACTTCGCTGCCTTGCCATAGCTATTGTCCCACTTGTGCCACTACTGCACAATTGTCATTGTTGTCCTATGTCATTGGGTTGTCCCATCAAAATTGTCGTCCCAACGTGTTGCTATCCCATTGTCCTATTTGTTAGTGACATTGAAGCTCCTATATGGCAATATCCAACACCTTTGTACCGTTGTTCATGGACAGAATTCGGTCACTGGTTAGGGCACCCTCCTATAACCTACAGCAATCCAACGATCAGCCCATAACTCACCTTGAATTATGCGGCCTCCCTTTCTTTACAAGGTAGGTGACCTCGTTGGTTGAGGAGACACCTACAGCTCCATGTAGAGGGTTGTTTTGACCATCAAAACAATACTTACATGCCTGCGGCTTTCACACGGACCTTGCTGCCTCTTCAAGTAGTGACAAGGGTGACCTTAACGTCCCTTCTCCTTCGCTGAAGTAGGCCTCGTATTGCTACCTTCTAGCCCAGCTCCTAGGCCCTCCTAACAACAGCTCAGTCCTCCAATGACTTTGTTGTAGCTAGGACCTATTAGGGCAGCGTATATCCTTTTCTTGACTGCGGCTAGGTTACCCTTGAGATAGCATAGGTTAGGGTTGCCTTAGGATAGTGTTAGGACTGCCTTCCATTTGCGTCTAGGGCTGCCTTCTAGGACTACATTAGGGTTGCCTTAGGATAGCGTTAGGGATGTCTTCTATCTGAGTTAGGGCTGCCTTCTATCTGCGTCTAGGGCTGCCTTCCATCTGCGTCTAAGGAAGCCTCTTTTCCTCCAATGTCTAGGGCTTCCACTCCTAGATTTCTCTTCCACTAAAACCCAAGACAAGTGGAGAGAAATCAAGATAGAAGTATGTATGAGAAATGACTCTCAAGTCATCTCCTTTCATACTAAAACGTTGAGCACATGTGGAGTTTATTTGGTCGTTGACTGACCTTGATGAATTGTCTTATAGCACAAATAAATTCATAACTCTATGAATACTTATCGGAATCGGATGATCTTTAAATCAATCCTACACCTCTTGATGAGAGGGATCCAAGAAAAATATCAACTGCCATAAATAAGATGACCCACATGGAGTTTGGCCCTAGTTGCCAATTTTAACACTCCCTCTCAACTAGGGAGAACTCCATCAGCCGATCCATATGTCTAACTGTAATATCTCTGCCATCAGTGCCCTGCACTGCTCTGCTCTGCTCTGTTGAACCATGAAGAAGAAGAATTGATCGAGAATTTCTCATACCATTCTCTACTAACTTGAAGTCAGTTTTATTAATCCCAGATCAATATCACAAGAGAGTGTCTCAAACCACTCATACTGATCCCAGATCAGTTTCATTGATCCCAGATCAATGGAGGTCATCCTAGCATAGGGAGTACGGTAGATACAACGATGCGTCCATTGATAGTACTACTATGGTCCCTAACCCCATTTCCCTGCTCATTGGCCATATGAGAGGTACTTCCCATGAGTCCTAAACTGCATGGGTAGGAAGCCTCGACAGGAGAACCATTCATCCTGTCCCTAAGTCGCCATGTGGTATCACAGGGGAAGGCTGAGCCATTCACCCTGTACATGGCGCACCATTAGGGGAGGGTGAGTCGCCCTATGGTCGCTTGTTGCTCCAATAAGTACCCCAAGCCCCCCGGAGCTCAATGCATGCATCATGCAGGACCCTCATAAGAAGGTCTCTCAACGACTCCAAGTCGTTCAGGAAAGTCACAAATTTGACCTTTCCCCGGGGCTTTGACAGAATGTTTGCGACCTGTACATCAGTCTCAATGCGATATAGCCTCCTCACTCATCAACGTACCATATCCCAGATAAGGTAGTATCTGATGTCTATATGTTGGAGCAATCATAGAATACAGGATTCCTCAACAATTGAATCCCCCCACTGGTTGACACAAAGGATCCCAATGGTATCCATCATGTGTACAAACAGCTCACTGAAGAGCTTCCACAACCAGGCAGCTTCACACGAGATCATACTCGTAGCTATGTATTCGGTCTTAGCGGTGCTTATAGCAACCGACTTTTGCTTCCTTCTCATCCAGGATATCGAACAAAACCCAAAGAGAACCAGCACTCGGAAGTGCTCTTGTGATCCTCCACACTGTTTGCCCAGTCAGTATTCGAATAATCATGCAGCTTCACATTTCCGGTAATGTATCTCAATCCATGAGAGCTTGTGCCCTGAAGATATCTCGGAAAATTCTTGGCACCAATCTAGTGAGGCTCAACCAAATATGAGCCCAACATGCTAACTGCAAAACATATATCCGGACGGAAGTTCACCAAGAACATCAATGCAAATGAGTTTATGAAACTCAGAGGCATCTCCCAAATCTGGTCCGGCATCACTACCACATAACTTCTGAAATTTAAGCTCCATTGAGGTAGTCATGGTCTTGCAGTTCACCATTCCCAATCCAGAATCCAACTCCCTCTTACTTTTGCAAATGAGAGGGTCTGCATCTGTCAGAAAGAGGTCGTCCTCAGAAGGTGCAGGTATGAGAGATCTATCATCCACAACCTTCAAGCAAATGTTTGGATCGGCTTCACTCCTAGTGAATCTCAGCTTCACCAGACAGCTATCAATCCTCTCATACTATGCCCAGGGTGTTTTGCTTCAAGCCATAGAGGCCTTCTTCCACCTGTATACATGAGATTCCTGATCATGAATCTCAAATCCCTCGAGTTGTTCCAAACCTGTGGACCTGCTACATGAGGGGAATGGTCCCCTTGTAATATTTTCCTTCAGTACATCTCAAACATGTACCTTCATGCTCTTTTTGAATTCAAGTATCCCTGTCACCATCTGACTCATATCGGGTAGGGCCCGATAAAGTAGACGAGATGTGTCAACTGACATGGTCCCCAATGGACTTCCTGCAACTTGATACAAATTTCCAACCCTGAATCCATGAGTAAAAGCATCTTTGGTAATTTCATTTTCAAACACGTACCTTTCTATCGATGAATTCCACCCTGAAAACTTTGACTTCCATTGTTGAAATGGACCACAGGTTGTTCTTGCGATCAGGTACATAAAGAGATTCTCGTAAATGAATAGAGTACCCTCATTCAATTGAGGGGTAACATTCCCTACACCCTTTCCAGGATAGGTGGCATCGGCTCCAAGTATAATCCCACGATTGTTTCCATTAGAGAGATCACTCTTCTATCCGATGAAGTGCCCGAGGTTCCTATTGAAGTTTCTAAGTTTACTTAGTTAGAAACCCTCCATGCACTTTATCTGATTTATTCCTACCTACTTGGTATTTTACTTAACAAGTTATTTACAATGTAAATACTGAAAATAAACACTAGTGCATGCTCAAAATATTACAGATCAGCAACTAAAGGAAACAGAAACAATCACACCATATGACACCATTATTTTTGGACTAATGTCCCCGGAAAAACCCAATGTGGGAAAACCGGTGCAGCTATCTAAGGGTTTTCATATTAAGCAATATCAGAGTACAATCTGGGTGCCAAAATTGGCCTACCCAACAGAGAATTTCCTTGGCAGCAATACCTCTCAGTTTCTGACAAATCCCCTAGCTGAAACCCTGGATAAACCTTCCGGCAGCTACACAGCACAAATCTGTCCCAGAAACCCCAACGTCAGCATCTCTCTGGACTGCGTTAGCCCCTCTCTGCCCAGCATTGGCCCTACGTCGCCATGGATGGGTCTGCGTCAGCCTTAGGAGGCCCTACTGCGTTTCTCTCCCGGCACTATCTCTGCCTCTCTGTCTCTCTGTACTCAAATGCCCCTCAGTTTCATCTCCCGATCACTAATTCTATCTCTCTTAGCAAAACCCGCTCTAGAGAATAGAATGACTAATCACTCTGGTGTACGCTCCAAGTGACCCTCAAGCCCCCTCTTATACTTTTCTCGTTGACATATCAACAGCTGAGATTAAGTCCCTAATCAACGGCTAAGATTAGATCTGGCTTGATCCATGTCTTTTGGACCATTCTAACACAGTTTCATATTACTTCCCATTAATATTTTATTTTCCCTAAGTTTAGACTTAGGGACTCCATTAAGAATATTAATTATTTTAATATCTCCTGAACTGTTTAGAATCTGCCCAACCCCTTTCTGGGTATTGGAGATCTCATGTGCCCTAACCACTCCACCAAATTTCTTGACTAGAGCACATTCGATGCTACCCCAAATCAACACTCCCTCTTAACGAGGACTATGCTCTAGCAATACTCCTTGCTCAGTATTACTCTGATCATCCGGTATCGGTACCTGTGCTGATGCTAGGCCTTCCTGCCCAACATCCTCTACATTGTTGTATCCTGTATTGCTGCCCATGATTCTGCCACTACCACTACTGCATCTTTACGACAACTCCCTCTGCATTTCTGCTTTTGTTGGTCCTTTCTCCCAACACTGCACCTCCTCTCATCATGCTACATCGTGCTACCCACTGCTGCACTGCAACTCAGTTACTGAGAAGTAAGTAATTGATCTCCCAATCTGACCTCCTTGTTGGGCTAAAGACACCCATTGATGCTGAAGCTCCCTCTGCCGCTGACAAGTGCTCCCACTCTGACCTCTGCGTTGTTGCAACAACTTCCTGCATCTCACACCGTTGCACACCTCTCTGTGCCATCCTGCACTGGTGCAACACTCCTGTGCCTCTCGCACTGTTGCAGCTTTCTAGCCTCGCGCTGTCTTAGGACTCCTACACTGTAGCTCTCTCTGTCGCTCCAGCTGCATTCGTCTCTCCCCTCATCAGCCAATCCTGCTACTCCTCTTCGAGGCTCCTATAGTAAGGTCTAATCCAAGAGGTTGGGTACCTCGAGGATCCTGCCCCTCATCGCCTGTAGTCCGCTTGACTACAGCTCGATGTCTCCCCACTTCCGCTCAAGTGGTGCGTGTGCACTCATGGCACAATCATCGTCTGTCAAAACTTCCTTCTCTGCCCGTGTTGGCGCTGCCTTAGTCTCGGAAGACTCTCCCTTACTCTTCTTCCTTGGACACTGGGTCGCATAATGACCCAGCTCCCCACAGTGGAAGCACTTGATCTTGGAGAGATCTTTCTTCTTCTGCTTTTCCTGCTTTCCCTCAGATGCTAGGGCAACATCTTCCTCCTCCTACTTGACTTTGATCCCCTTGCTGCTGCTACCCGTCTTTGACTGCCATCTGATCTCTTCCTGGCGAAGAGCTGCCCACATCTCGTCCCAAGGTGGGAGAGTCCCTCTGCCCAGTATACTCTGGACAAATACCTCCCAAACTTCTGATACGACATTCAGGGTTTTCCTCACCATCAACTCCTGATCTGGTGTCGCTTCTATAGCAGTCAACTAATCTCGGATCTCATTCAATACTCTGAGGAAGGTGTCAATTGATTCTCCCTTCTTCATCTGATACGACCTCAACTGATTCTCAAGTACCATTCTTCTCTACACAAAAGTATGCTAGTACAATTTCTTGAGAGCCTCCCACATCTCAAATGTCGTTTCCTTCTCAGCTGTGTGGTACTACATGATCCTTGACCCCATCAAGGATGATGCTCTTGGCCCTCGCCATTGCCTCCACGTACTTGTCGTTATCATTGGGGTCGACTAGGATAGCTATTACCTTCAAGGCGAAGTTCTTAACACGATTTTTGTAAAGTACGGATAAGATTCTGGCCTTCCAAACTGCGAAGTTCGACGCTCTGTCCAGTCTATCCTGGTCTCTTACTCCGTGTAGTGCCATGATGCTCCTCTACTTCCCTCCTGGAAGTTCTTTGTTCGACTCCTCTGAGTCTCTACTTCCTGTCTGAAGTTCTCTTCCGGACTCCCTCTGAGTCTTGATTTCCCTCCTAGAAATCCTTCTGCCGCTGTCAAGATGCCCCGTACTCTGATCATCTTGTGCAACTGCACCACTGATTTGGGTTCCTCGGCTAGAAACCCTCGGTAGCAACTCCTCTTGGCCTTGCTCTATCAGGTACTGTTCTGACTACAATACCTCACCAGCTCCACTCTGCAATATTCCCACAGCCTTTTAAACCCCAGCAACCCGAAGGTGAGAGCTCCCAAGCTCTGCGCAATCCCGGCACCAGCAACCCGACCTCCTTAGCCAACTGCATCAGCCCTCCTAGCTACTGCATGGCTCTGCGTGAGGCTCCCTTTGCCTTCCTTAGCCTTTGCACTGCCTCTTCTCAGCTCACCTTTGATGATGTAGGCACTGCATCACTCTCCCCTTGTTGTTGCTCTACTAAAAACAACTTCTGTCACCTCGGGACAGTTGTTTTCTACTTCTATCGCTCTGTTCAGCTGATGTCCTTAGTCCTCCTGTGATCTACAATCACGCTTTGATACCATGTTGAAGTTTCTAAGTTTACTTGGTTAGAAACCGTCCATGCACTTTATCTGATTTTATTCCTACCTACTTGTAATTTTACTTAACAAGTTATTTACAATGTAAATACTAAAAATAAACACTAGTGCATGCTCAACATATTACAGATCAGCAACTAAAGGAAACAGAAACAATCACACCATATGACACCATTATTTTCGGACTAATGTCCCCGGAAAAACCCAATGTGGAAAAAACAGTGCAACTATCTGAGGGTTTTCTTATTAAGCAATATCATAGTACAATCTGGGTGTCGAAACTGGCCTACCCAATAGAGAATTTCCTTGGCAGTAATACCTCTAAGTTTTTGACAAATCTCCTAGCTGAAACCTCGGATAAACCTTCCGGCAGCTACTCAGCACAAATTTGCCCCAGAAACCCCAGCGTCAACCTCTATCTGGACTGCGTCAGCCCCTCTCTGCCCAGCGTTGGCCCTACGTCACCCCGGATGGGTCTGCATCAGCCTTAGGAGGCCCTGCGTCAGCTCTCTGGCCCTCTCTGGCCCGGCTGCCTCTGCGTGGCCCTACATGAGCCCTAGCTAGCTCTGCGTCACTCTCCCTGGCTACTGCACTGCTCTCCTGGCACTATCTCTGCTTCTCTGTCTCTCTGTACTCAAATGTCCCTCAGTTGCATCTCCCGATCACTAATTCTATCTCTCTTAGCAAACCCCGCCCTAGAGAATAGAATGACTAGTCACTCTAGTGTACGCTCCAAGTGACCCTCAAGCCCCCTCTTATACTTTTCTCGTTGACATATCAACAACCAAGATTAAGTCCCTAATCAATGACTAAGATTAGATCTAGCTTGATCCATGTCTTTTGGACCATTGTAACACAGTTTCATATTAATTCCCATTAATATTTTATTTTCCCTAAGTTTAGACTTAGGGACTTCATTAAAAATATTAATTATTTTAATATCTCCTAAACTGTTTCGAATCTGCCCAAACCATTTCTGGCTATTGGAGATCTCATGTGCCCTAACCTCTCCACCAAATTCCATGGCTAGAGCACATCCGAGGCTACCCTAAATCAATAGTTCCTTGCTTTCTTTTAAGAGTCAGTCATTTCCTTGATGACTTGCATTACCTGTCATTCCTCGGATCATTGAAGATGTCCCTGGAATGATTGTTATCTTCATTAAGAGATGTGTCCTTTCCATTTGGACACTCCTTCGCATAATGGCCGAACTTATTACGAACAAGGCATCGGTCTTTCTTTCCACCCTTAGATCCAGACTTCCCATTGAAGTGATCTTTAGGTGGGCCATCAGAAGCTTCCGCTACACTATTCTAATAATATTCTCTGCTTCGATTTCACCCTCGGTGAATTTGAAGAGGGATGAGGAATCCACCGATCCTTTTGTCCTTTCCCAACTGTCTTCAGTGATTGCTCTTTCACTCTTGCTTGGGCTTTGTCTTCACCTCAACTCTGATACCATGTTAATTTTAGGTATGTTCTATGCTTAGAACAATTTATTTCAATTTTCACAGTTAGCTCAATATCTTTTCTAGATTAGCAATCACATCAGCATAATAGTAATTTGCAGATAGAACATAAACATAAATCGCAGAAGACAAGCCAAGACAAGAGAACACAAGATGTGGCGCTAGCCAGGGACAAACCCCAATGTGGGGAAACCCTTGATCAATTCTTCTTATATGTTCTTCAATAGTTCAGCACACACAAAGAGAGAGAGAGAGAGAGATAGTACATTTACAACAGAAGTCAACACTTTGACTTATCTAGATAAGAGCACAGATCATCTCTAAGAAGATGATACATGAGATCAGTTGAAGACATGCTGCTTCAACTGATTCTCCAAAGTGACTCCTTCACCTATCATTGTGTTGCATCTCATCATCATGTTGCACCTCACAGTGTTGCACCATGATGCACCCATCATTACAATGTTGGACCTTATGACTGCTGCACCTTATGTTGCACTGTTGTCCCATGTGCCATTGTTGAATCATGTTGTCATACAGCATGTCTCATGTACTTGCAGCACCATGCTTGTCACTGCTATCCATGTTGTCCATGCTTACCATGCTTGTCATGTTGGTCATGCTTGCCGTGCTGTCCATGCTTGCCATGCTATCCATGCTTGTTGTTGTCCCACTTTGCTGCCTTCTCATAGCTGTTGAGCCACTTGTGCCACTACTGCACAATTGTCATTGTTATCCTATGTCATTGGGTTATCCCATCAAAGTTGTCGTCCCAACATGCTGCTGTCCCATTGTCCTATTTGTTAGTGACAATGCAACTCCTATGTGGCAGTATCCAACACCTCTGTACTGATGTTCATGGACAGAATTCGGTCACTGGTTAGGGCACCCTCCTGTAAACTACAGTAGTCCAACGATTAGCCCATAACTCGGCTTGAATTATGCGGCCTCCCTTTCCTTACAAGGTAGGTGACCTCGTTGGTTGAGGAGACACCTACAACTCCATGTGGAGGGTTGTTTTGACCATCAAAACAATACTTACAGACCTGCGGCTTTCACACGGACCTTGTTGCCTCTTCAAGTAGTCACAAGGGTGACCTTAACGTCCCTTCTCCTTCGCTGGAGTAGGTCTTGTATTGTAGCCTTCTAGCCCAGCTCCTAGGCCTTCCTAATAGCAGCTCAGTCCTCCAATGACTTTGGTATGGCTAAGACCTATTAGGGCAGCGTATATCCTTTTCTTGACTGTGGCTAGGTTACCCTTGAGATACCGTAGGTTAGCGCTACCTTAGGATAGTTTTAGGGTTGCCTTCCATCTGCGTCTAGGGTTGCCTTCTAGGACTACGTTAGGGTTGCCTTAGGAGAGCGTTAGGGATGCCTTCTATCTGCATTATCGCTGCCTTTTATCTGCGTCTACGGCTGCCTTCCACTAGGGTTGCCTTCCATCTGCGTTTAGGGCGGCCTCTTTTCCTCCAACGTCTAGGGCTTCCACTCGTAGATTTCTCTTCCACTAAAACCCAAGACAAGTGGAGAGAAATCAAGATAGAAGTGTGTGTGAAAAATGACTCTCAAGTCATCTCCTTTTATACTAAAACGTTGAGCACATGTGGAGTTTATTTGGTTGCTGGCCGACCTTGACGAATTGTCTTATCACACAAATAAATTCATAACTCCACGAATACTTATCAGAATCGGATGATCTTTAGATCAATCCTACACCTCTCGATGAGAGGGATCGAAGAAAAATATCAGCTGCCATAAATAAGATGACCCACATGGAGTTTGGCCCTAGTAGTCAATTTTAGCAGATAAACTAATAAATTAATTTATCAATTACAAGAAATAATACCAGTTGCTGCAATAGGATTCTAGTTGTGGTAATTTTCACATGGTATCAGAGCGTAAGTAATCAACTGGAAAGCCCAGAAGCGGAGAAAGAATTTTGCTGCTCAGAGGGAGCAGTAGGCCGAATTTCTTGAGGCAGCGCAGTGCTCAAACAATCAAGCCGAATAGTTGGGCCAGCAGTTCGGTTTTCAGCTGCAGGAGTGTAGAAAATTCGATTTGCCCAGGAAAGTGATTCCAGTAGTCAGAGGGAGCAGCTGCAGCGCAATTTTTCACTAAGCAGATTTCTAGTTGGACGCAGAGGGTTTTTGCATCACGGAACCAATGTCAGGTGGAAGAGAAGAGCACACACAGCAGAGGGAAAATTTATCTCAAGGAACTTCGAGTCTTAGAAGTTCGATTTTTCCTTGCAGATTGGCAGTAGTTGTGAGCAGATCTTCTCACTCCAGAAGGGAGCGCAAGTAGCAGAGTAGCAGCCAGGCAGAAGGAAAGAGGGGATTTTTGACATTTTTCAAGATGGCTACTGCAGGGCTTAAAGATCAAGATAGGTTGGATGGATCATCCATATATGTCATCTGGAAGGCTAAGATATCCTTCCTTCTAGATGAATATGGCATGATAGCCTACATTGAAAATGTAGTGGCAATTCCTCAGGATTCAGACCAGAGATGGTGTGGGCAAAGCAGTTGATCCTGAATGGAGTCATAGATCATATAGTCTCACATATAGCGGCCAAGGGAATGGCCAAAGAAATGTGCGAAGCTCTCTCCACGTTATACCAGGGTACTTCCCAGCAGCGGAAGATGTTCCTAGAGGAAAAGTTGAGATACATCAAGATGCAGAAGGGGGAAGGCATAGATCCCTTCCTCATCAGGATTCAGGAGGTCCAAGACTAGCTTTCAACTGTTGGGGCAGCACCTCAACCTTCAGAGTTAGTAAGATTGGCACTCAATAGTGTCTCAGAGGATTGGCATGTCTTCGTCCAGAGTATATTGGGCAGAGACATGCTACCAGGATGGGATAGAATGTGGGCCGATCTGCAGCAAGAGGAGTTGAGACGAGCTCTATTGAAGAGCTCCATCAGTGGCAGAAACAACAGTGGATAGAAGGCGGTGAAGGAGGAAAAGAATGTGGCCCTCGCATCTAAGGGTCTCAGACAATGGCAAGGGGAGCAAAGAAAGAAGAAGGACCTGTCAAAGGTCAAGTGCTTCAGGTGTGGTGAGCTTGATCATTATAGCACACAGTGTCCTCTCAGGAAGAAGGACAAGTCGGAGAAGCAGGACCAGTAAGCAACATCAGTCGAGATCCACAAGTTGGCCTCCAGGTTGGAGAAGGACTTCATGATGTTGGTAGCCATATCTCCAGGAGTGAAGTGGGGTGACTTGGAGTTGTAGCCCTAGAGAGCTACAGATTTGGACAGGATCCACTGAGGAGTCAACCTCATGGATCAGTACCTTGCTACAGTGGCCCACAGTATTCAGTAGCAAGATGGATCAGTGGTTGTTGGTGCAGTCAGTACCAAAGTGATAGTTGCAGGCTAGTAGCAATCAAATGTTGAGGGGCGTAGTGCAGTGTTGATAGCAGAGTAGGTGGCTCAATGCAGAGTTAGCATCAACGCATATTCTTCAGTGACAGTGCAAATGCTAGTAGCAATCAGGGGTCGAGAGACAGATACATCATATTGAACACAGATGATTCAGTATTTTGGATGCTTCTCAGTTGCAGTAGTTGCAGTTGCAGCAACAACAAATGAGAGGGAGTTGAAGTGCAGACGCAGAGTTTGCAGCAGTATGGCAGTGTCAGCAGCAGCACAGATGCAGTATCAGAGTTGTGCAGTGGTTGGTGGGCAGCAGGAGCGAGACATCAGCAACATAACAGAGATGATACAGAGACAGAGTGTTGTAGCAAGGTGTGCAGCACTTGAACACATTCCTCGCTAAGAGGGAGTGTTAGTTTTTGTAGCATCAAATGTGTTTTAGCCACGAAATTTGGTGGAGTGGTTAGAAAACATGAGTTCCCCAAAACCTAGAAATCATTTCTGGAAATTCCACCTAGAAGTGTCTCAATTAGATTATTAGGCGTTTTTTAAATATTTCCCAAGTCTACTCTTGGGGAATATGGTTAATTAATCAGTATTAATTGAGATAAGGTGAGAATCATCTAGAAACTCACACAGATCGACTTCAAGATGATTATAGCCATTGATTAAGATTTAATCTTGGTCATTGGTGCTACAATAGTGGATTATAAGTGTAAGTCAATGGGCACTTGCAGAACACCAAAAATTCGATTTCCTTGGCAGATCAATTTCCAGAGTAGCAATAGTTAGTTGTCAAAGAGCCAAAGATCGAAGCAGTGAGTGAGGGGCAAGGACAGTGAGTCTGGAGGAGATTTTCCAAATCAAGAGAGTCAACTACAAGAGGGTCAAGTTTCCTCAGTGAGGTTGCATAGAGGCGACACAGAAGCTTCAGAGGCAACAGTTCGATTTGGCCAGATAGAGGGTTGATTCAGTTGCTGGAGGCTAGGAAGATTTCTGGAAGGGACCAACGAGTCATTCTCAAACGCTAGATTGGGCAGACAACTTGATTAGTTGCAACTTGCAGTTCTAGGTAGAGCATATCAATGGCTATGCAGGCTTGACACAAGGGTTTTGTGGAGCCCATTCAAAGCCAGTTTTAGAGTTGGATCTGTGCCAGGTGAGACAAAATTTGTCACACTAATTTTTGTGGCCAGTTTCTCCTGTAGTGGATTGCCAGTTGTGCATCCAAAATGTATTCATATTTTCACTGCTGCATAATAATAAAACCCTCATCCATTGCACCAGTTTTCCCGCATTGGGTTTTTCCGGGAACATTTGTCCAAAAATAATGGTGATAATTTTAATGTGTGTGTACTAGCATTTCTCACTTCCAGCGCTATTTTATTTCCACGATATTTATTTGTAAAGGTTGCAGTGTGTTTATTTCGATGGTGTCAATTAGAAGAAATAATATCAATTGCTGCAATAGGATTCCAGCGGTGGGAATTTTCACAAAGTTAGAGTCAAAAGACCCTCCAAGGCCTTGTTTATGTGCTTCAATTAAATCGGCCTCCAAGAGAAGCAAGTTGGCCTATCAAGAGGACATATTGGCCTAGGAATGATATCAAGTCGGCCTACTAGCATGGGTGAGGAGCCTATATATAGGAGGACTCGACCTCATTCAAAAGTGGATCAACCAAGCATACAAGTCAAGGAAAGAAGTGCAAATAAGGAAGAAAGGAAGCCTCTTGAGCAGTGAGTAAAAGGAAGGAGAAGATCGAAGTCTTTAAGGATAGTTTTTGGGCCATTCACCTCACACGTGTGACTGCAACTAGGGTTTTTGCAGTAAGGTATTGCAAACATTGAAAGAAGTCAAGATATAGCCTAAGAAAGGATCATTCTACTAGCCGAATTCACAAGGAGAAGAGTCCAAGACAAGCAAAGGAGAGAAACCACTTAATTTTTCCTTCATTATCTGACATGTGTGGCCTAGGGTTTCTGAAGCAAGATTGTAGAAGTTGCAGGCAGGCCGAAGTTGCAGAAAGAGAGGTTGAAGTTGCAGTTAAGGTATTACAGGACCGAAATTGAAGACAAGAAAGAAGTAGCTAATTTTACTTGGCAAAAAGAGGCAAGATTGACTTGGTCTTGTAGGAGTCTCTGTCAAGGGTCTAGGTCTTGGAATTCGTCAATTGAAGTCTATAAGAAAAAGAATTCTTGTGGGTTTTCCCCTTAGAGTGGAGATTTTTTGGCCCTGGTTGATCGCATATATTTTGTGTCCTTTGTCTTATTGTTTTCTATGGTTTGGTAGTTGTTTGATGAAGAGAACAAAATAATAATCAAGTTGAAGAATAATCTAATAAGTAAAAGGACATCACAAACACTTATCAAGAAAAGAGAAACCATCTATCTAGTTTCCCCTAGATTTTTCAACATGGTATCAAAGCTAAGGTAACAAATCAAGGAAGGTCAACTGAAAGAAAGACACTCAAGGATTGAAGCACTAGAAGATTAGCAAGAGCTAAGGTAGCAAGATAAGGAAAGGCAGCTTGAAGAGAGGCATCAAAAGGAGTATCAAAGTCAAGGCATCAAAGAGAACATTGAATCTTCAAGAATACTTAAGGTTGAGTTCAAGAAGAAAGCTTGATAAAATTCTGGGCACAAAATTCTCAAAGGTTTGATCTCAATATAGCAAAGAAGTTACAGTGAACTACATCTCTCTCAAGACATTGAAAAGGAACCAAACTCATTCCAAAGTCAAGCGAAGTTCTGGCTACAATATCAGCCCTTCACCAAGTAAGTAGACCTACAAACTATGGGAATAATAGAGTGATTTCTAAAGGATACTATATCATTATTTCAAGAGACCGAAGGCCTAATTCAAATATTCAAAAACAATTTGAGTCCTCCGGTAAGAAGATCAACATCTGAGCCTTGAAAGAGAGGTTTGTTTACATTTCCTCAAAAGGACAATCCTACTGTAGCAACTTCAGAGTCATATTTTTGGGCATCCTCAGAATCGAACTTCTCAAAAAGACCAATTAGTGAAGGCAGTCAAGATACATCATATTCCTCTCACTAATTTTGTGGTGAATCAAACATCTATGGCACTAAGAATGCAGACATCAATCATTCAAATATACTTGTTCTCTATAGCACGATTAGTCATTCGAGAAGGCTAAATGAATTATCTTGATAATCATTTATACATTATGAAAAGTGGTGAAAACAAGAATCTACAGGCACTAGATAAATACAACAAGAATCTCTACTGTGAAGTTATGTAGCAAAGAAATATTTCAGTGGTCAACATAGTAGAAAAGAGCTCTTGGAGAAGCAGGTCCCATCAAAAGAATAGTAATATCTCTAGTTGAATCCTCATTAAAAGAAAGTCTTGAAGATAGCAAAGGGTCAATAAAGATCACAATATCTTTGTGAAGGAACCATAGCATGCAAAAGTGTTGAACACTACAAGTAGGTAACCATGAGGTATGTATGATATGTTTATTAAGGGTCCATCATAAGATGTTTTAGGGTTGAAGTTATGGTTCTAGGGTTTGTATTTTGAACTATAAATGGTTCATAAGAAACCCTAGTAATTAGAAACCCTAATCTTAAGGTACTCGTTCCCTATGATTTCATTTCTAGGGTTTGTTAGGATTATAGAGCTTGGGATAAAACCCTAGTATGACATGAAGAATATGATTTAGGGTTTGAACTTAAAGAAACCCTAGGATGACCTCTTGATTGCATGAAAAACCCTAGAAAGATAACTTGACATCATGTTTTGGTTGTATACCTTGCTTGGGGTACTTGTCAATAAAAATTGCAAGTACAAGAAGTAAAGATGGATGGGTTGGTCCTTTGTTTTAAGAAGCGTGATGGAAGGAAGGAACTATACAAACCCTTAGATCCTAAATTTAATTGTAGAACTATGGATGATTGGTTCATAACAAGAAGAAGTAGAAGGTGGAAGACCTCTACCATGGTTAAAGTATTACAAGTCAGATATAAATCACTGTAAAGTATGGATGCATCATATTAGAAATGACATCATGGTAGAAACATATCGTTAAAGCAAGAGCTCATGACATCATAAGAAAAGCTTGAAGTAGAAGTCTACATGGATGTAGTAGTCATCCTATAAAGGAAATAGCTCTTGGTAACCTCATTGAAAGCATATGTAGTACATATGGCTGAAAGAAAGTCATCTAGCATAAGGAATTCATCATACATCATCATCATGAAAGGAGCATTTGCCAGATGAGGATAATCTAGATCCTCTGTTGGAATCTTCATTAGAAGGTTCACCTCTACTTAGAAGAAGCAAGTGTCTCGTTGATGATTCCACCTTGTGTGGGATACATTGTTTAAAAGCAGTGTTGCGAACATCGCGATTAAATCAAGATTTTTTCAAAAAAAAGCGATTTTTTTGCTGAGCCGATATAATCCCCGATTTTTTTGGTGATTTTTTTATTTTCAAAAAATCGCGATTTTTTTCGAAATAATCGTGGCGGCGGAAAACAACGAGTTTTTAAGTTCCTTTTTGGGTTTTTTTTTTGTGATTTTTTTCATACAGAGGGCAAGATTGAGCGTTGAGGAGGAGAAGAAGTCATCTACAAGGGCAAGAGAAAAAAAAAAAGTGAAGCAATTTAGCATCCGAAGCAAAAAATAAAAATAAAAAAATCGAGTTTGGGCCAAGTTTCTTCAGCAAAGCGCCGTTTTCAGGTATGGGCATCAAATTTGGCCCTTTTTCTTTGTTTTTTTCTTGTTTTTTCTTGGGTTTCTATAACCCATTGATTTTCAATGATTTTTGAGTGGATTTGATTGTATTTTTTTTCATTTTTGTTGCATATAGTGGAAAAGGTTCATTTTGGTCAAAAATGCAAAAACTTGATTGTTAGATTTATAAGTTTAATTTCTTGTGCCCTAGTTTTTTTCCATCATTTTTGTTTGGGTTTGAATGTGTATTTTTTCCATTATTGTTGCATTGAGTTGAGGTTTTTTTTGTCAAAAATTCAATGTGTTGTATGTAAATTTTATTTTATTTTTTTTTAACTTGCAAATCTTCTTGTGCCCAAGGTTCAACTTCAAACTTCATCTTATATTAAAACTCAAGAGTTCAACAAAGTTACAAACATACCAAGGAAATTGGACCCTCTGTAGGAATTTGGTGAACCTGATGGAGGGTTTGACAGATCAAACTTGACTTGCAAGTTATGTGAGCATCATATGACACGGGGGGGTATACAGATTGAAGTATCACCTTGCACAAATCCCTGGACATGAGGTAGGGCCTTGCACCAATACAAATCCAGAAATCATCCAAAGAGCCCTCAGATCATTGGAAGAAATAGAGCAAACCAAATTGTCCAAGTCAACTCTAAAGAGTCAACTAGCAGCGAGTAGAGTGTTCAAAGGTGAACATGAGAGTGGCACTGGCTCTACTTCAACATCAGTGTCTACAACCAACCCTGTAGCTGCCTCATCATATTTTGTTCCTAGAACCACACCTGGTTCACAACCATCTATTCTTCAATTATGTAAAAAAGGGAGAAAGAAGAAGTTGGCAAGTGGATGGGAAAGTTTCTTCTTTGGAGTGATATTCCTTTCAGCATTGCAAGGAACAATCCATTTTTCCAGCCCGTTGCTAATGCTATTGCAGTTGTTGGCCCAGGGTACAAAGTCCCTTCTTATGATGACTTTAGAGGGCGCATTCTTCAAAATGAAAAGCTTGACTGCACCAAGAGATTGGAGGAGTTTAGGGCATCATGGACACACACAGGATGCACTATGATGTCAGATGGTTGGACCGATCAAAAGGGTAGAAGCCTTATAAACTTCTTGGTTAATTGTCCCAAGGGGACAATGTTTATGAAATCTGTTGATGCATCTGCACATATCAAAGATGCACGGTTATTATGTGATTTGTTGGATGTGTTCATTCTAGAGGTGGGTCCAGGACATGTTGTCCACGTCATAATGGACAATGCTGCAAATTATGTTGTTGTTGGCAAGATGCTTATGGAGAGGCATCCTACCTTATTTTGGTCACCTTGTGCTGAACACTGCATTGATTTGATGTTGGAGGACATAGAAAAAATTCCGTTTGTCATGCATATTGTTGACTCATCAAAAAGCATTACAAAATTTATATGTAATCATGCATTTGTGCTTCATTTGATGAGAACATTCACCAACAATAAGCAGTTCGTGCGCCCTTCCATTACACGGTTTGCCACCGGTTTCATATCTCTTCAATCCCTCTTGAATTCTATGTGGGATGTGAAGAGAATGTTTATTTTAGATGAGTGGCGTGCTTTGGCATTTAGCCGCAAACCAGTGGGAGAGGCCATATGCAAATTAATTTTATACCAAGAAAGCTTCTGGGTGGGAATGCAAGAGGTGTGCAGCATTACTGAACCTTTGGTAAAGGTTCTTCGATTAGTTGATCGAGACAAGCCCGCAATGGGCTACTTGTACGAGGCCATGGACAAGGCCAAAGAATCCATTCGGACCTACTATGATGATAAGGGGGATGAGGGGTTTCAGAAACACCTCCTATGGGAAGTGATTGATGAACGATGGAACAATACACTCCATCGTCCCATTCATGTTGCATGGATCTACCTGAACCTCGCATTTGCTTACTCTTGTGGGTTCTTATTTGATGCTGAGGTCATGGATGGATTCTTCACTTATGTTCAAAGGATGGTACCATCTCCGACAAAATGTGCAGAAATCTCCAAAGAAATGGAGATATACAGGATGGCAAGTGACACATTTAGCTTTGACATGGTTGTGGCTTATAGAAAGACTAAAATGTCAGGTATGTTTTAGTTTGTTTCAAATTTCATTGTCTCTTCAAGTTCATAACTTCATACTTTGCTTCAACTTTCAAATTTCATTTTTTTCTTATGTTTATCTTATTTGTAATTTTGTTGTAGATGCATGGTGGAGAAGCTATGGTGGCAGAGTACCCAATCTGCGAAGGCTTGCCATTCGAGTGCTCAACCAAACATGTAGCTCCTCGGGATGCGAACGCAACTAGAGTGTATTTGAAAAAATACACACCAAGAAGTGCAATAGGTTAAAACTTAAAATATTCCAAATTTCCAATTAATTTTTTGAATTCATTAAATAATATTTTTTTATAATTATAATTTTATTATTTATAATTTATTAATTTATGACCCTTGTATAGGTTGGATTCCCAGCGACTTAATGACATGGTCTACGTCTGCTACAATCTTCGATTGTGGGTGAGGCAACATGAGAGGACACCTGATGTGAAGGCCATTTCATTGGAGGGGATTGACACCACTGTTGCATGGAGGATTGAGGTCGAGAGGACACTCATGGAATCAGTCGTTGATTGGTTAGAGCAGGAGGTAGTAGAGGGGGTAGAGGACGAGGAGGAGTAGGAGCAGGAGCAGGAGCAACAGGAGGAGGAGGTGACACCACCTACCCAAGTGTTAATTTATGGTATGTTCTATGCTTAGTGCAGTTCGATTTCTTCTTATTAGCCATTGTTTAGTAATCACATAAACATAAGGTAAAATGTTGATAGAACATTAATAGATCGACAAACAACAAGCCAAGACAATAGACACAGGATGTGGTCGCTAGCCAGAGACAAACCCCAATGAGGGGAAACCCTTTGATCATTTTTTCTTTAATCTTCAATAGTTCAGCAGAGAGAAATAGTACAGTTCAGAAATCTGTAAATTTATAACAGCAGCAGCAAACCCTAAATCAGCGAAGTCAAACAACCTCGGATTGACCTCTAGTCAACCTTGAAGAATTCGGTCTTCAACATCAAACTTCGGCAGCCCAAAACAACCCTTGGTCAACGATCAAAACAATAGTCAAAGATCAGCAATCTGCGGTCAGCCCTAACTAGTCAACGCTGGTCAACGCTTAGGTCAACGTTGGTCCACGCAGCCCTAGAAAAGTCAGCGCAGGTCAGCCCTTGGTCAACGCTTCACAAAACAGCCCTTCGCTTGGTCAACGTAGCCCCTAGAAAAAGTCAACGCTGCCCTAAAATCAGTCAATGCTGCCCTAAACAGAAAATGCGTCCTTCTTCTTGCACGTGTGAGAGAAGTTGTTCCTTCACTAGCCCAAAGAGATGAGGAGAGAAAAGATGAGTTGAGATGAGATTAGTGAATAATGACTCAACCTCACTTGTACTTATATGATGTGTTGGGCATGTGTGCCACACATTTAGCTGTTGGCTGACCTTAACAATTTGTCAAGTAAATACAAATAAATTCATATCTCCATAAATACTTGTCAGAATCGGATGATCGTTAGATCAATCCTACACCTCTCGACGAGAGGAATCTAGGAAAAATATCAGCTGCCATAAATAAGATGACCCACATGGAGTTTGGCCCTAGTTGCCAATTTTAACACTCCCTCTCAACTAGGGAGAACTCCATCTGCTACTTTGTCTGACCGTCGGTACTATCTCTGCCATCAAATGCACTGCCCTGCACTGCTCAACTCTGCTCTGCTAAACTATGAAGAAGAAGAAATGATCGAGGATGTATCATACCATCCTCCACTGACCCAAAGTCAGTCTCAGAGTGTGTCATACCACTCTCACTGATCCCAGATCAATGGAGGTCATCCTAGCATAGGGAGTGCGGTAGATACAACGATGCATCCATCGATAGTACTACTAATGGTCCCTAAACCCATTTCCCTACTCATCGATCAAATGAGAGGTACTTCCCATGAGTCCCAGACTGCATGGGTAGGATGCCTCGACAGGAGAACTAATCATCTTATCCCAAAGTCACCACGGGGTATCACAGAGGAAGGTTGAACCTTTCACCCTGTACATAACGCACCACTAGGGGAGGGTGAGTTGCTCTGTGATCGCATATCGCTCCAAGAAGTACCCCAAGCCCCCCGAAGCTCCAAGAGCTCAATGTATGCATCATACAAGACCCTCATAAGAGGGTCTCTCGATGACACCAAGTCGTTCTCAAAAAGTCAAGAATTTGATCTTTCCCAGGGGCCTCATCAAAATGTCGGCAACCGGCTCATCTGTACCGATATGTTGCAGCCTTATTGCTCCCTGCTGCACCATATCTCGGATATAGTGGTACTTGATATCGATACGCTTGGAGCGATCATGAAATACGAGATTCTCTGATAAACGAATCCCGCTCTGGTTGTCACACAGGATCATAGTAGTATCCAATGTAAATCCAAACAGTTCACTAAAGAGCTTCCGCAACCAAACCGCCACAAGAAGCCATACTCGCAGCGACGTACCCTGTCTCAACGGTGCTCAAAGCCACCGACTTTGGTTTCCCGCTCATCTAGGATATCGAGGCAGACCCCAAAGAGAAACAACACACGGAAGTGCTCTTTCGGTCCACCACACTGCCTGCCCAATCAGCATCGATATATCCATGTAAACTCACATCTCCGATAGTGTATCTCAACCCATGAGTGATTGTGCCACGAAGGTATCTCAATAGATTCTTGGCACCAATCCAATGTGTGTCGAGAGGCTCAACCACACGTTGACTCAACGTGATGACTACAAAGCATATATCCAGACGGGAGTTCACCAAGAACATCAATGCTTCGATGAGTTGATGATACTCGATAGCATTTTGTAAAACAGGTCCGGCAGCACTATTGCTTAACTTCTTGAAATCAAGCTCCATCGGGGTAGTCACGGGCTTGCAGTTCACCATACCGAATCTCTCCAATATCTTCACCACATATTTTCCTTGAGATAGGAAAATCTCCCCTGGCTTCTGCCAGACTTCTAGTCCTAGGAAATAGTGCATCAGCCCCAGGTCCTTCATCTCAAACTCAGAAGCCAACTTCCTCTTACATTTGTGAATGAGAGGGTCTGCACCTGTCAGAAATAGGTCGTCAACGTACAACACCAGTATGAGAGGTTTGTTATTTTAAACCTTAAAGTAAAGGTTAGGGTCGGCTTCACTCCTAGTAAATCCCAGCGTCATCAAGTAGCTATCGATCCTCTCATACCACGCTCGGGGTGCTTGCTTCAGCCCATAGAGGGCTTTCTTCAACTTGCACACATGAGATTCCCGATCATGAATCTCAAATCCTTCGGGTTGTTCCACATAGAATTCCTCGTTGATCGAACCATGCAAGAATGTGGTCTTAACATCCATCTAATGTAGGTTCCATCCTTGCGAAGCAATAAGGGCTATGATCGAGCGGATGGTGGTATATCGGGCAACAGGTGCAAATATCTTGTCATAGTCTATACCTTCCTTCTGAGAGAAGCCACGAGCGACAAAACGAGCCTTCTTTTCAACACTTCCATCAGCGCCATGCTTTATCTTGTAAAGCCATTTCAAAGTGACAACAGCTTTGTCCTAGGGTCTGGGGACCACATCCCAAACATCGTTCTTCATGATGGACTCATGTTCTTCAATCATAGCATTCTTCCATACTTGATGCTTGACAACTTCTACAAACGATGATGGCTCATTTTGAATGATCGTGCTCATGATGGTCAAGTATCCTGGATATCTGGCCAGCTTCTTACTTTCATGGAAAGTCCCTTTTGGAGCAATGTGTCCTTCGGCATCATCAAGTGTCCCCCCGAGCCATGAAGGCCTCTTCCTAAAAGAGGAAGGCTCTTGCGGAGGGGGCTCAATAGGATCCATAGGTTCTTCCACATCGGGCATCGTCTCATCTTCCTTTTCCTCCAGTTTCCTGGTGTCAACTTCTTTAGATTCCCTTAGAGTAGGAAGATTGTCAACTTTGCTAAGAGCCATATCTTCGTCAAAGGTGACATCATGGCTAATCTCTTTCAGCACACGAAAATATACAGGACTTCCAAAAATTCTAAAATGAGATACGTCAGGTTTCTTACCAGTGAACATTTCTTCGGGAGTCTTGGAACACAATGCTTGATGAGGGCAACGGTTTTGTACATATACGGTGGTATTCGCAGCTTCAGCCCATAGAAACTTCAGAAGCCTTTGATCGTGGAGCATAGCACGAATAGCCTCCAGAATCGCACGATTCTTCCTTTCTGCCACACCATTCTGCTCAGGAGTATATGGTTTTGTGGTCTCCCTCTTAATGCCAGCCTCTTTGGAAAAGTCATGGAACTCATTTGATTCATACTCAGTCTCATTATCAATCCTTAAGATCTTGATCTTCTTTTCGGTTTGATTCTCGATCAAGGCTTTGAAGTGACGAAACCATGAGAACACTTCATCCTTCTTTTTCAAGAAGTATATCCAAGTCTTGCGAGAATAATCATCTATAAAAGTGAGGTAATATAAATATCCTCCCAAGGAGTTCATAGGCATCATACCAGATATGTCTAAGTGAACCAACTGCAATATATCAGAGGTCTTGCTATGACTTGAGGGGAATGGTCCCCTTTTGAGCTTTCCTTCGGCACATCCCGAACATACACCTTCCTACTCTACTTTGAACTTAGGCATCCCTGTCACCATTTGTCTCACATCGGATAGAGCTTTATAATGAAGGTGAGCAAACCTCCGATGCCATAGTTTGGGCTGAAGAGATGTGTCACAAGACATGACACCCAGCAGACTTCCTCCGACCTGATATAATGAATCAACTCGAAACCCAAGAGTGAAAGCATCTTTAAAATTCTTTTTCCATACACGTACCTTGCCATCGATGAAGGCCACCTTGTAGCCTTTGTCTTCCATTGCCAAAATGGACACCAAGTTCTTTTCGAGATCTGGTACATATAGGACTTCTTGCAAATGAATTGTATTACCCTGATTCAATTGAAGACTAACATTCCCTACGCCTTTCATGGGATATTTTGAGTTGTCCCCAAGAACAATTTCCAGGTTGGTCTCCTTCTCTATCAGATTAGAGAGAGCTTCTTTGTAACCAGTGAAGTGCCTTGAGGCACCACTATCAATAAGCCAATTTCCCAGCGAGTCTGAGGGAGCAATAGTAGAGAGGGTCGCTGGTAGATAATATTCATCTTGCTTATTGTTAACAACGTTAGATTCATACCTGGAGTTTCTTGCCTTCTTGGAGGGTTGACCACTTCCTTGATTTCCAGGATTCCTTTTGCCATTGAACCTGTCATTCCTTTGATTGCCTCAGGAGTGATTTTGATCATCGTCATGATGTGAGTCCTTTTTATCAGGGTACTCCCTTGCATAGTGGCCCATTTTGTTGCAATTGTAACATCTTCCTTTTCTTCCAACCTTCAGTCCGGCCTTTCCTTTAGATTTAGCCCCGAAATTGTTTCTCCTTTCAGCATGAGAGGAGAATGCAGCGGGATTGCCTCTTAGTGTAGGGATTTCCTGCTCTTCCATCCTAGCTTCTTCTTGAATGCATCTTGTCGTCAGTTCCTCAAATCCTGGGATTACATTATTGTTGAGAAGAGTGGTTCTCAATATATACCATTCAGATGGGAGCCCTCCGAGAGTTGTGATGGTCATTTCCCTGTTAGGAACGACTTCCCCAATTGATAGGAGATCATTCTTGATCTCGATGATCCTTAAGAAGTATGCTTGCATACTCTCATCTTTGCCCTCCTTAATTTCCTTCAGCGTATTTCTAAGGAACAAAACCTGATTTGCATCATTACCTTTAAATAAACTTACTAGTCTATCGTAGATTTCCTTGGAGGTGGTCAGCTCAGAAACATAGGCCACCAGGTGTTTGTCGATAGAATCCCGGATGATCTTCTTTGCTTTGACTTCTCCCCTGGTCCACTTGTTCCTAGCAGCAGCGGTTGCATTTGATGGAGGCTCAACAATTCTGCCTCTCACATGGTCCAACACTTCCTGCTCTTCTAATGTCAGATCGAGAGACATCTTCCATCCGTGATAGTCAAAGTTCTCATGGAGCTTGTCTTCAGCAGGGAAGTGTGATGAGGACCCCATGAAGTCTTTGAGATTGCTTCAACAGCCTTTGGTGATTTCTCTTGCTCTTGCTTGGGCTTTGTCTTCACCTCAGCTCTAATACCATGTTAATTTATGGTATGTTCTATGCTTAGTGCAGTTTACTTCAATTTCTTCTTATTAGCCATTGTTTAGCAATCACATAAACATAAAGTAAAATGCTAATAGAACATTAATAGATCGACAGAAAACAAGCCAAGGCAAGATACACAAGATGTGAAAGCTAGCCAGGGACAAACCCCAATGCGGGGAAACCCTTTGATCAATTCTTCTTTAATCTTCAATAGTTCAGCAGAGAGAAATAGTACAATTCAGAAATCTGTAATTTTATAACAGCAGCAGCAAACCCTAAATCAACAAAGTCAAACTTAGTCAAACAGCCCCGGATTGACCTCTAGTCAACCTTGAAGAACTCGGTCTTCAATAGCAAACTTCGGCAGCCCAAAACAGCCCTTGGTCAATGGTCAAAACAGCAATCAAAGATAAGCAGTTTGCGATCAGGACTAACCAGTCAACATTGGTCAACGCTTAGGTCAACATTGGTCCACACAACGCTAGAAAAGTCAGCCCTTGGTCAACGCTTCACAAAACAGTGCTTCGCTTGGTCAACGCAACCCTAGAAAAACTCAACACTGCCCAGAAAGTCAATGCTGCCCTAAACAGAAAATGCATCCTTCTTCTTGCACGTGTGAGAGAAGTTGCTCCTTCGCTGGCCCAAAGAGATGAGGAGAGAGAAGATGAGTTGAGATGAGATGAGTGAATAATGACTCAGCCTCACTTGTACTTATATGATGTGTTGGGCATGTGTGCCACACATTTAGCGATTGGCCGACCTTGACAATTTTTCAAGTAAATACAAATAAATTCATATCTCCATAAATACTTGTCGGAATCGGATGATCGTTAGATCAATCCTACACCTCTCGACGAAAGGAATCTAGGAAAAATATCAGCTGCCATAAATAAGATGACCCACATGGAGTTTGGCCCTAGTTGCCAATTTTAACACTACCCTTATCACCAGTAGAGCATGTGGTCTACCTCCTATAGCTCCTAGTTCTTCAGCTTTTAGAGAACAGTAGGGTCCACTGCCAACTCCACCGCCATCTACATAGAGGGAAAGCTATTGAATTTTCTCACAAGAGCAGCAGAGGAAATCTGTAGCATTAGTTATTTGGTTCATTTCATTGTATATGACATTATGACTCATGATATGAGATACATTATTATATTTTTTGTTGATATTTTGAGGCTGAGTTGGGACTCGGGACTTACTATTCAGGACATGATTCACTGTTATGTGTGATGTAGCACTAGAAATGATATTACACATCTTATATATTAGTTCTCTTATCATATTTATGTGTCAATGCATCTATTTTATGTTGTAGATGCTTTAGATATTAAAAAAATGAATATTTTTGTATTTGCCGATTTTTTCCCAATTTTTCCGATTTTTTCCAATTTTTTACCCTCGCCAATTTAATCCCAATCGTGATGTTCACAACATTGTTTAAAAGGATGATGGTCTGGTGACAAAGGAGTGCAACAAATCAAGTTGATTAAAGTACTCTCAATCAAGGAAAGGAAGCTGCCAAAGGAAAACTAGATGACCAAAAGGAGGAAAGAGGTATGTATATATTTGATAAACAATTCATGTCATCATATAGTTGCAGACAGCATGGGTAAATGCTCTACTTTGTGAGCATGACCAAGGATCTCTTCCTTTGAAAAAATTGCATGAAGGAATGATTCACATATTGGCAAGATGAAATCAACACAATATGTCCTCATATGGAATATGAAGTGGTTGACAAAGATAAAAGAACTAAGGATGAAAGTTCCTCGGGAGCAACATGTGAAGAAAGAAAGAAGAGATCGTGAAAGATGCAAGAATGATCACATAAGAAAAAGGAAATCAACATCCTATGACTAGAAGAATTTGCCATGACATCTCCATAGAGAAGAAGACCATGATAATGTCTATAAAGAAAGGAGACCATTGACATATGAAGTCTTGGAGATGTGCTTATGAATGTATTGAATGTTGATGCTGCAAGCAAGCAAGATGTCCTGATGAAAGGCCATCACAAAAGGTAACTTTGATTTGATGTTCATTTTTTATTTTTGAACAACATCTGAATAGGTTGATACAGGGCTACCGAAGGAGGGTTGTAGATGTCACCTACAACTAGCAGTCATGTGATTGGATAAAAGATCCTGGAGGAAACAGGACTTGACAAAGGTAGTTGTATGAGGAAAAAGCCAGATGTGGACCAGAGGATCACTTTCCAACAAAGAAAAGGATGACATGACCGATGTGGCTCCTAAAGGAAAGTGATGGATGGTCGATGCCCTACGAAAAGATGAAAGCTCCATAACGTTGAAGATGAATTTCATGACATCAAAAGGAGCCCCACAAGCAGCTGATAGTCCCATGATCTCCACCTAGAGCAGAAAGCTGCTAGAAGCAAGTCCCTGGTTAAGAGGGAGCTTGGACAAGTCCTTGGATAAGAGGGAGCTTGGGTACATTCCTTTATAGGAATGGGTATATCATCCCTAGTTAGGAGGGCGAGATAGACACATCATTCTTATCTTCACTTTAGGAAGAAAGAATGGAGGATTGGGTAAGCATCTAGCATCTAATACTTTTTGAGGATGAGGTAGGGCACCCAAGATAAGAGTAGTCATAGAGAACCAATATACTTTGAGGACTAGGAATCCAAGATAAGAATAGTCCTAGAAGGACGTACTCTCTGAACATTCGGGTGGGGTATGTACCTTGAGAGACAGTGATGATGGTGTCTATAAGCCATTGGTCTCGCCAGCATTGTGCTCTGATCTTGTCGAGAGATAGAGTCGTTAGTCAAGGCCTTGCTATGTGACAATTCTAGATGATATGATGCTAAAAAGATATTTGATGTAAAGAGAAAATATATTTATTGTTGTTGTTATCCTTGAGACATGGGTTTCATGCTCAAGGAAATTTATTTTACAGGTCAAGATCCCATTGAGAGCTTCCAGGGCTTGTCATTGAGTCTACAAGTCAAGAAACTCATTATCATGTATGAAAGACCCTTCTTGGGCATGTTACATATTGTAAAGAAAATTATTTGAGTCAAAGTTAGAGTCGAAAGACCCTCAAAGACCTTGTCTATGTGCTTAAATTAAATCGGCCTCCAAGAGAAGCAAATCAGCCTATCAAGAGAACATGTCTGCCTAGGAATGATATCAAGTCGACCTACTAGCATGGGTGAGGAGCCTACATATGGGAGGACTCGACCTCATACAAGAGTGGATCAACCAAGCATACAAGTCAAGGAAAGAAGTGTGAATAAGGAAGAAAGGAAGCCTCTTGAGCAGCAAGTAAAAAGAAGGAGAAGATCGAAGTCTTTAAGGATAGTTTTTGGGCTATCCGTAAAATGCAATGGATATTCCACTGGACAGTTCGTCACAACGGATTTGATAATATTATTTTAAAACTTTGAAAATTCTACGCTATTACAGTTTATTAAACTTTAATATCTATGGATTTAACTGTAACTAGTGCATGCATGCGAATGGAAATTATACAAAAAAGTAGAGAATGAAACAATACTCTCACACACACAAGACACAAGATATGCTCTCTGGGGAACCCTTTCGGGAGAAAAGCCAACTGGAAGGTGAGGTCACTTTGCTCTCTTTCTCTGTCTGGAAATTTGGCTGCAGATGCAAAGAAGTAATGCATGTGGCCCATGGGCTACTACAATGCAGAGATCCTCTCTATGTGCTCTACCTCCTATCTCTCGTGGCTATCTTTGCTCAGCTATGGAACAAAATTCTCTCAAAAGAAAGGAATGCCTCTTCCTCCTAGTGGCTCGGTTATAATACAGCCCGATAGCCTACTAGTGGTTAAGTTTGATTACATCAACTCTTAACTATAATTACAAAATAGACTCTTCTAGAGTCTTTTACATCACAAGCATGTGGCTAGCCCCTTTTCCATGAATAATGGGGGTTGACGCGGCATCCTCCCGAACTATAGGTGCGAAAACAAAAATGTCAACTTCTGAGTGGCATAATTTTTGCATACGGACTCCAATTAGCGTGCTTCTTGCGCCATTGGAAAGGTATCTGTGTGTAGAATAGAATGAAAATATGTGGAGCTAAAGTGGCAAGTTTTACCCCCAAAAAATGTCACTTGATGCATCAAAATGCTCTTGAAAGGTTTCAGACCCCGTTTCACCAAACTAGGTTCCACCAGTAAAAACGATCTCGTGCGCTAATTCCTCCACTTTTTCCACTCCAAATGCATCAAAATGGATAACAAACAATATAATGATCCAATTCGGATCACACCTCCCCATTTTGAGAGGTTTTTGGTCCCCAAAAGCTTTTACTAAAGGACGTGAGGAATTTTTTCCTCCCCCTTCTCTCTGGTGTACCATTTTGCTTTCCCTGGAAGTTGTCCCTTCCATCTAATTTGCCAAAGGTCATGCTACCCCTATCTTGTAGTTCTGGACTTCTTCTACAAAACTGTATCTTCTGTCAACTCTGCCTGAGCATCTGGTGCCAAATCCTCCACAGAAGGTAGGACCTGTTCCTCTTCCTAGTCTAGCATGGAAGCCTCATAGAGTTTCAAATTATCTACATTCACAACTGAGTAAATGTGCATATATAGTGGTAAACTGAGTCGATAGGCATTATCACCCACCTTTTCTAGTATCTCAAAGGGACCATACCTTAGAGCCTTGATTTTCTTACTAGGCCTTTGCAGCCTCTCCTTGTTCAACTGTAGCCATACTATGTCTCCCACCTTGAATGATTTCTCTATTTTGTGTTGATCACGTTGTTGATTTGGGGTAGCATCGGATGTGCTCTAGCCATGAAAATTGGTGGAGAGACTAATAAATGGTTTGGATAGATTGTACCCGGTTTGGGAGATATTAAAATAATTAATATTTTTAATGGAGTTCCTAAGTCTAAACTTAGGAAAAAATAAAATATTAATGGGTATTAATATAAAACTGGGTTAGAAGCATCCAAAAGTCATGGATCAAGCCAAATCTAATCTTAGCCATTGATTAGAGATTTAATCTCGGTCACTGATGGACCAACGAGAAAAGTATAAGAAGAGGTTGAGGGTCAGTGGGACAACACACCAAATTGATCAGTCAGTTCAATTTTTCTAGGGCGAGGTTTGCTGAGAAAATTGGACAAGTGATCCGAGTTGCAGCTGAGGGGCAGTGAATACATAGCAGAGTGGCAGAGTTGGTACTAGAGAGGGAGCGCAGAGCCCAGAGAGGTTGACATAGAGGCAGCAGGAGGTTATCCAGAGGTAGCTAGGAGCCGCGCAGAGCCAAAGAGGCCAGCGTGTGAGACGCAAAGGGTCCAGGGGTTGACGCAGAAGCTAGCAGAGCTAATGCAGAGCCTAGAGGCAGCATTGGGAGGATTTCGTGGGATAGACTGGGAGCTGGTGAGCCAGCTAGGGTGACGCAGTCCCTATCAGAGTGACGCAGAGCAACAGAAGCTGCAATTGTTGCTATGGGATTGTTCATCCAGTGATTTATCAGCCAGAATATCTCTCTCCGAGTGAGAGGTACTACTACCAAGGGCATTCTCAATTGGGTGAGCCATTTCTGGCACCCTGGTTGTATTTTGAAACTGCATAATAATAAAACCCTCTAAATAGCTACACCAGTTTTCCTGCATTGAGGTTTTTCAGGACATTAGTCCAAAAATAACAGTGTCACTTGTGTGCTTGTTTTCCTTCAATTGATGATTTGTAGATGTTGATACCGTACTTGTGTATATTTTCAGTATTTACATGGTAAATAACTTGTTAAGTATTTAAACGAGTAGGAAGAAATAAACCAGATAGTACAGGAAGAAGTTCTAACAGGTTAAACTTAGAAACTCCAACATGGTATCAGAGCGTGGTTGCAGATCACAGGATAACTGAAGGCGTCAGCCGAGCAGAGCAGCAGCAACAGAAACAGTTGTCCTGAGTGACAAAAGTTGTTCCTAGCAGAAAGCAGCAAGGAAGGGGTGATGCAGAGAGTCTGCATCATCAGTTCGAGCTAGGAGGAGGATCAGCGCAGAGGCAGAGAGGAGCAAACCTGACCTATGCAGTGCCCAGTCATCTTTCTCAATCAGGAAAGATCGACGTTGTGGCCAGGAGGTGCATATTTTTCCGGTCCTAGGATTGCGCAGAACCTAGAGGCTCAATCCTTCAGTTGCTAGGGCATAGGAGGCTGTGGGTAAGTTGCGGAACGAAGCTGGTGGGTTACTGCGGTCAGAACAGTACCTAGCAGGGCAAGATCAAGGAGGAGGGAGTTGCTGCCGAGGCGGATTTCTAGCCAAGGAATCCGGATCAGTGGTACAGTTGCACAGACGATCAGAGTGGGACAACTCGACATTGGCAGAAGAATTTCCAGAAGGGAAATCGAGACTTAGAGGGAGTCGAACCGAGAACTTCTAGACGATAAATTGAGAGACTTGGAGGAGTCGAAAGAAGAGCAATATAATGGTCGTGAATGGACTGAGAGATCAAGATAGGTTGGACGGAGCATCCAACTTCGTGGTCTAGAAGGCCAAGACCTTGTCCATTCTAGACAGATATCGCATCAAGGACTTCGCCTTGAAAACAATAGCGATCCCAGTTGACCTAGTTGAAAATGAGAAGTACGAAGAGGCAATGGCCAGGGCAAAGTGCTTCATCCTTTATGGGGTCAACGATCATGTGGTGTCGCATATTGCCGAGAAGGACACGGCAAATGAGATGTGGGATGCCCTGAAGAAATTGTACCAGCATACTTCCGTGCAAAGGAAGATGTTACTTGAAAATCAGCTGCGGTCATACCAAATGCAGAAGGGAGAGCAGATAGATGTCTTCCTCGATCAATTGAAGGAGATCCGGGACCAGCTAACTTCCATAGGGGCCACGTCGGATCAGGAATTAATGGTGAGGACCGCATTGAATGCAGTCTTAGAGGATTGGGAGGTATTTGTCCAGAGCATACTGGACAGGTCGAGCCTCCTGGATTGGGAAGAACTGTGGGTGGCTCTTCATCAAGAAGAGATCAGACAGGTGACCAAGGCGTGGAGTAGCGGAAAAGGAGTCAAAATCAAGGAGGAAGAAGAAGATGCGGCTCTCGTATCTGCGAGAAAGCATGAGAAGAGAAAGAAGAAGGACCTCTCCAAGGTCAAATGCTTCCATTGTGGGGAACTGGGTCATTTTGCAAACCAGTTTCCTAGCAAGAAGAGTAAGGGAGAGGCTTCTGAGACCAAGGCAGCACCAGCAAGGGCAGAGAAAGAAGTCAAGGAGGATGACAATTGTGCCATGAGTGCTCATGTACCTCTAGAGAAGAGATGGGGAAACATCGAGCTGTAGTTAGTAGACTACAGGCAATGAGGGGCAGGATCCTTGAGGTACCCAACCTCTTGGATTATACCTTGCTACGGGAGCCCTGAAGAGAGAGTAGCAGGACTGGTGGATGTCGGCAGAGACGGATGCGGATGAAGCAGCAGAGGGTGCTATAGTGCAGAAGTCCCCGGGCAGCGCGAGGCTAGCAAGTTGCAACAATGCGAGAGGCACGGGAGTGTTGCAACGGTGCAAGATGGCACAAAGAGGTTTGCAACGGTGCGAGATACAGGGAGTTGTTGCAGTGGCGCAGAGGTCAATAGAGGGAGCACTTGTTAGCGGTAGAGGGAGCTTCAGCATCGGGAGTGTTTCTAGCCTGACAAGGATGTCAGTAGTTGGGTGGATCAATTACTTACTTCTCAATAACTGCGTTGCAGTGCAGTAGCAGTATGTAGTAGCATGATGCAGCATGATGAGAGGGGGATGCAGTGCAGATGCGGTGTTGGGAGTATGGACCAGCGACAGCACGGATGCAGAGGGAGTTGCCGTACAGATGCAGAAGTGGCAGTGGAAAAGCCATGGGCAACAGTGCAGAGGATGTTGGGCGGGGAGACCTAGCATCATCACAAGCAATGTTGCATTAATCGTTATCGGGATAATATTGGCGCGAGGAAAAAATCGGGAAAAATCGTAATTATCGGGAAATAATCGGAAATAGTCGGGAAAAAATTGTTCGGTACAAAAATATTCATTTTTTTCAATTTTTTTAATATCTAAACCATCTACAACATAAAATAAATACATTGACACATAAATATGATAAAAGGACTAATATATAAGATGTTTAATATCATTTCTAGTGCTAAAATCAGACATAACATTGAATCATGTCCTGAATAGTAAGTCTTGACCCCTGAGTCCCAACTCAGCCTCAAAATATCAACAAAAAATATAATAATGTATCTCATCATGTCATAATGTCATATATAATAAAATGAAGAAAATAACTAAAGTCTAATCCTATTGATTTCCTCTACCCCTCTTGTGAGAAAATGCCATAGCTTTCCCTTTCCCACTAGATGTAGATGATGGTGCTGGTGGAGTTGGCAGTGGAGTCTGCTTATGCTCTAGAAGCTGAAGAACTAGAAGTAGGAGCTATAGGAGGTAGACCATGTCCTCTAATGGTGGCAGGGGTAGCCCGGGCAGGTGGTGTCACCTGGAAACATTACAATCTCCCAATCCTGAAATCCTGAAAAACTGATAAGTTTGCTGGATTTTGAATGAAATCTAAAATTCTACTTTCTCCATATGAAATCCAATGAGGCCGGAACCACTCTCAAACATCCTAAGTCATTTCAGGGTAATGTTAAAAATTTATGTAAAATGATGAAAATGAAGATTAAGGAGGATGTCACTTTTACTTTAAGAATTTAACATTACCATGAATAGCATATCAATACTAGGGCCTAGACTTGATCATTAAGCTGCCCCACTCAAAAATTATTTTTTTCTTTCAAAAACAATTGCATTTCGAACATTTAGCATCCCTTATAAAACCATGCTACCTCGACCCTCGGCGATAAATTGGGAAAAAATCACGATTTTTTCAAATTATCGCGATTTTTTCAAAATTATCGAGTATAAAAAAAAATCTGCGATTATTACTCGCGATAATATCGGCTTCGGGAAAAAATCGCGACAAAAAGATAATATCGCGATATTATCGCAATTTTCACAACACTGATCACAGGTACCAGTGTCGGATAATCAGAGTGATGTTCAGTGTAGAGTATTACTAGAGCACACTCCTCACTAAGAGGGATTGTTGATTTGGGGTAGCATCGGATGTGCTCTAGCCATGAAAATTGGTGGAGAGGCTAAACCACATGAGATCTCCAAAACCCAGAAACGGTTTGGACAAATTGTACCCAGTTTGGGAGATATTAAAATAATTAATATTTTTAATGGAGTTCCTAAGTCTAAACCTAGGAAAAAATAAAATATTAATGGGTATTAATATAAATTGGGTTAGAAGGGTCCAACATTCATGGATCAAGCCTTAGTCGTTGATTAGAAATTTAATCTTGGTCGTTGATTTACCAACGAGAAAAGTATAAGAGGAGGTTTGAGGGTCAGTTGTAGAACACACCAAATTGATCAATCAGTTCGATTTTTCTGGGGTGAGGTTTACTGAGAAAATCGAACAAGTGATCTGAGTTGCAGCTGAGGGGCAGTGAATACATAGCAGAGAGGCAGAGTTGGTACCAGAGAGGTAGCGCAGAGCCCAGAGAGGTTGACACAGAGGCAACTGGAGGCTATGCAGAGGCAGGCAAGAGCTACGCAGAGCCAGACAAGCCAACGTGTGAGACGCAGAGGGTCCAAGGGTTGAAGCAGAGGCTCCAGAATCTGACGCAGAGGCTAGTAGAGCTGACGCAGGGCCTAGAGGCAGCGCTAGGAGGATTTCGTGGGATATACTAGGAGCTGGTGAGCCGGATAGGGTGACGCAGTCCCTATCAGAGTGAAACAGAGGAGCAAAAGCTGCAATTGTTGTGGGATCGTTCATCCGATGATTTATCAGTCGAAATATCTATCTCCGAGTGAGAGGTACTACTGCCAAGGGCATTCTCAATTAGGTGAGCCATTTCTGGCACCTTGGTTGTATTTTGAAAACTGCATAATAATAAAACCCCCTGAATAGCTGCACCGGTTTTCCCGCATTGGGTTTTTCCGGGGACATTAGTACAAAAATGACGATGTCACTTGTGTGCTTGTTTTCCTTCAGTTGATGATCTGTAGATGTTGATACTATACTTGTGTTTATTTTCAGTATTTACATGGTAAATAACTTGTTAAGTATTTAAACAAGTAGGAAGAAATAAACCAAATAGTACAAGAAGAATTTCTAATGGGTTAAACTTAGAAATTCCAGCACATGCCTGGCCTTATACTTCTCCAACGACTTTTGCAGTGTTTCTTGTACCTGTAGATGGATCTGCCTGATCTTCTCTATAAATTTTTCAGCCCTCAAAGCACCTCCTGTAAGATCTTCCCTCGCTCCTCCTCGCAAACCATATGCAATATCCAAAGGTTAAGGTGGAAAATATCCAAAACAAGTGTCAAATGGGGACTTTCCTGTAGAAGTGTGGACTGCTCTATTATAAGAATGTTGTATATATACCATATTTTCATCCCAGGTCTTTGGATGTTTTTGGTTGTATCCCCTCAAAAGCTGCAACAAGTCCTATAGACTACTTATGTCTGCCCAGTTGTTTGTGGGTGGAATGTTGTATATCTCTTCAGCTTTGTGTCCATCTTCTCCCACAATGTAGTCCAAAATGCACTAAGAAATCTTGTGTCCCTATCTGAAATTATGCTCCTTGGTATCCCAAAGTGCACCCAGACCTGTCCAAAGAATAAGTTTGATGCTTCTTATCCATTGATGGTATTTTTACAGGGCATCAGAACACACATCTTGCTGAACCTATCAGCTACCACGAACGGGTAGTCATTTCCCTTCCTAGTTGTCAGTAAACCTCCCACAAATCCATGGAAATGCTTTCCCAAGGACAAGTAGGTACAGGTAAGGGATGATACAGACCCTGTTTCATGTTGCTAGGCTTGCTGGCGCAACAAAGCATGCATCCTCTTATGAACCTAGCTACCTGCTCTTACATCTTGGGCCAATACACATACCTCTGCAAGTTAGCCACTGTCTTCCCTACACCAAAGTTCCCTGCAACATTGGAGGTGTGAACCTCTCTAATCAGCTGCAAACACTCACCTTTAGGAACACATAGCTTATCCAACCTGTAGAGTAACCCATCCTAGAGATGGTAGTCAATGGTTTTGTCGCCATCATGCACATGACTCTAACTCTGCAACTGCTGATACACCTCCTTGAAGTCCTCATCTTCTGAATATGCCTCTCTGTATGCATCATGGGTGAATGGCTCCATGTGCATAAGAGTCCCCAAAGTTGTAATCTTTGATGTGGGTGGCCTTGAAAGCATATCGGCCAACTTGTTTGTGCTGCCCTTCTTATACTTGATCACCAAATGAAAATACTGTAAAAACCCCATCCACTTGTAATGCCTGGTTTGTTGTAGCTTACTCTGGGCCTGCAAGTACTGTAACGGCTAGTGATCTGTGTGGATTATTATCTCCTTTCCCATCAAATAGTGCTTCCACTTCTTCACAGCTTGCACCATGGCATAAAGCTCCTTATCATAGGTAGGGTAGTTAAGAACTGCCCCATGAAATATGTCAGAATGGTAGCAAACGGGCCTTCCTCCTTGCATCAAGACAGCTCCCATAGCATACCCACTCGCGCTTGTCTCCACTTCAAAGGGTCACTGCAAGTTTGATAATGCTAGAACTAGCGGTTGACTGATCTTCTTTAGCTCCTCGAAAGCATTATGTTGACCTTTTCCCCACTAGAAACTCTTGTCACTTGTTGTTATGGCGTGGAGCAGTGCTGCTACCACTGAAAATGAGGCTATGAATTTCAACAAGTACTGTGTTGCTCCAATGAAACTCCTAACCTCAGAAACATTAGCAGGCAATGGTCATTTCATGATGGCCTCCATCTTGGAAGGATCTATCTTCAGTTCTCCTCCACTAATCACATACCCCAAATACACCAAGGATTGTTGCGCAAACTCGCACTTCTTGAGATTTGTTAGCAATTGGTGCTTCTTCAATGTTTCCAACACCTGCCTCAAATGCGAAATATGCTCCTCCAAAGTAGCACTATATACTAGTCTATCATCTAGATAGACAATAACAAATGAATCTATAAAAGGGCACAATATATCATTCATTAATCTCATAAATGTAGTTGGTGCATTACATAGGCCAAATGGCATAACTAACCACTCATACAAATCTTGCCTGGTTTTGAAGGTAGTCTTCCATGTATCTTCTTCTTTGACTCGAACCTAGTGATATCCAAACTTCAAGTCCAACTTGGTGAAATACTTTGCTTGCTGCAACTGATCTAGTAGATCGTCTATCCTAGGCAGGGGGTATCTGTTCTTGAGTGTGATTTTATTCAATGCCTTGTAATCTATACACATCCGCCAAGTCCCATCCTTCTTTGGCACAATGATGATGGGTGACCCACATGGTGATGTACTCGGTCGAATGACACCATGTTCCAGCAGTTGCTGCAACTGTTTCTTCACCTCACTTGCTTCTATAACAGACTGCCTGTACAGCCCAATATTTGGCAATGGGGAGTTTGGCAATAACTAGATCTCGTGCTCCACTTCTCTCTTAGGTGGTAACCCTTTAGGCTCTCGGAACACATCCTTGTATGCCTGTAACAACTCCTCCAATTGTTGTTTTTGTTTCTTAGTACACCCCTCCAGGGATGCCTTGCCTCTTATTGACTCCTCTTCAGACTGACTTTCTCTTAAAAACAATAAAACATACTTCTTGCTGGAACTGATCAATTTCTTGGCTTGGTTGGCACTTACCAATGAAATTTTCGACTTGTCTTTGTGTGTGTTGATGATGAACGATTTTCCATCCTTGATGAACTGGTACTGGTTAGATCTCATGAATATTGCATCACACATGTACATGTATGGACTCCCAAACACGACTCCACATACATCAAGGGGAACCACATCCAAATCTACTTCATCAATAAAATCAACACTGATAGCAAATCTAATTTTGCATTGTTTTGTTACCTTCAGCTCTGCATCCTTATTTACCCATCCCAATGGATATGGGTTTGGATGATCACGAACTTCCAGCCCCAACTTCTTGACCAGCTCTGCTGCAATGAGATTCGCCTACGATCCTGAGTCAAACAAAGCATCAATCTTCGTCTTCTTGACTTGCATCTTTATATGCAAGAGTTTGGTCATTTCTTTCTCTTCCTGTTGCTGAAGGCTACTCAAATTCACCTCCTTTTGCACTGATGTACAAACGATCTTCTTATCCACGTCTGAGTTGCTTTCAAATTGGTTGCTCGAATCAGTGGCCATGAGATTCTTCTTATTATCATCTTTCTTCTTGTTCTTCAAGTTTAGTTTTGGATGCAACTTCCAGCACTTCTCCTCTGTATGGCCATCAATGTTGCAGTGGTTACAGTGGTTGCTAGGATCTTTGCACTGGTGTGTTGTGGTTGCCATCTTTTTATCTTTTCCCCCTTTTTGCTTCTTCTTCCCCTCCTTAGAAGCTTCCTGTTGCTCCTTCTGCTTCGATCCACTTGATTGTGCTCTTTTTAGGCCTATGTTCTTCAGGTATTGTGCCTGTACACAAGCCTTGTCCACTGATTTGGGCTTGAACAACATCACTTGCTCACGCAAATGACGGTGTAGACCCACCAAATACTTGAGGAGTACATCTGGGTTCTTTGGAGAGATACCCAGCATTATAGCCATCTTTCTAAATTATGTGGTGTAATCCTGCACGCTTTGGTCTAGATTTTGCCTAAAGGAATGCCACCTTATCCACTAGTCCTCCACTTACCCAACGGGATAAAATTGTGACTTAATGAGGGTTTTGAAATCCTCCCACTTAGTCACTGGAGGTTCTCCCTCCAACCTCAGGGTTTTCGTGTGTCTCTCCCACCAAGTCAATGCATGGCCCTCTAATTTCAGCCACGCGAATGAGATCTTTTGCCCTTCCTCGATCTGATGGACGTTGAAATAAACTTCCAGTTGCTACAACCAGTGGTTCAACTTCAAAGCGTTGATCTCACCGTGGTACGGTTTGATATCGACTTTTGCTTCCATTTTGATCAGGGACTGATTCACAGCACTCGAACTGGGTCGATATTTTTTGGGTTCTCTTCAGTTGGTTCTCTGTTTCTCAATGATCTTTTGATCCTCATTCTGATTTGTCCTCTGCATTCGAAACCCCATCTTCTCCAAATATCACCAACTTATTGCTTGAGGCCGCCATGAGGAGGCTTACATTGCGATTTATATCTGCGACTTGTTGTTCAAGCCGCAAAAACCTCACCTCTGCAAGATCACGAGGTTCGTTTACAAATTCGTCACCCATGATTAGGGATTTAAGATTTTCGGCCTCACCGATCTACATCCCTACAATCTCCACAAACTACCCAAAGAAACTTGCTCTGATACCAAATGATCCGTAAATTGTCGTGGATATTCCACTAGACAATTCGTCACAACAAATCTGATAATATTATATTAAAACTCATAAAATTCTACACTATTACAGTTTATTAAACTTTAATATCTGTGGATTTAATTGTAATTAATGCATGCATGCAAATGGAAATTATACAAAAAAGTAGAAAACGACAAAATAAGCACACACACACACACACAAGACATAAGATATGCTCTCTAGGAAACTTTTTCGGGAGAAAACCCAGCTGAAAGGTGAGGCCGCTTCGCTCTCTTTCTCTGTCTGGAAATACGGCTGCAGGTACAAAGAAGTAATGCCTATGGCCCGTGGGTTGCTACAGTGCATAGATCCTCTCTATGTGCTCTACCTCCTATCTCTCCTGGCTATTTTTGCTCAGCTATGGAACAAAATTTTCTCGAATGAATGGAATGCCTCTTCCTCCTGGTGGCCCAATTATAACGCAACCCAATAGCCTACCAGTGGTTAAGTTTGACTACATCAACTCTTAACTAGAGTTACAAAATAAACTCTTCTAGAGTCTTTTACATCACAAACACGTGGCTAGCCCCTCTGCCATGAATAATGGGGGCTGATGCAGCATCCTCCCGAACTATAGGTGTGAAAACAGTAAGGTGAACTTCTAAGTGGCATAGCTTTTGCATACGAACTCCGATTAACGCGCTTCTTGCGTCATTGGAAAGGTCACTATGTGTAGAATAGCAAAAATAAGTGCTCCGCTAAAACAGCAAAGTTTTACCCCCAAAAAACATTGTTTGATGCCTCAAAATGCTCCCGGAAGGTTTCAGACCCCATTTCTCCAAACTGGGTCCCGTTGGTAAAAATGGTCCCGTGAGCTAATTCCTAGACTTTTTCCACTCCAAATGCATCGAGAAGGATGAAAAACAATATAATGATCTAATTCGGATCATTGGGCCATTCACCTCACACATGTGACTGCAACTAGGGTTTCAGCAGTAAGATATTGCAGAAATTGAAAGAAGCCGAGATATAGAATAAGAAAGGATCATTGTACTAGCCGAATACACAAGGAGAAGAATCCAAGACAAGCAAAGGAGAGAAACCACTTAATTTTGCCTTCATCATCTCACACAGATGGCCTAGGGTTTCTAAAGCAAGATTGCAAAAGTTGGGGGCAAGCTGAAGTTGCAGAAAGTGAGGTCGAAGTTGCAGTCAAGGTGTTGCAGGGCCGAAATTGAAGACATGAAAGAAGTAGCTAATTTGAGTTGGCAAAAAGAGGCAAGGGTGACATGGCCTTAGAGGAATCTTGGTCAAGGGTCTAGGTCTTGGAATTCATCAATTGAAGATTCTATAAGAAGAAGAATTTATGAGGGTTTTCCTCTCAGAGTGGAGAGGTTTTGTCCCTAGCTGATCACCTATATCTTATGTCCTTTGTCTTATTGTTCTTAATGCTTTGGTAATTGTTTGATGAAGAGAACACAATAATAGTCAAGTTGAAGAATAATCTAATAAGTAAAAAGACATCACAAATAGTTATCAAGAAAAGTGAAATCATTTATCTAGTTGCCCCTAGATTTCTCAACAAGGAAAACCCTAACTAGGGAAAAACCTAGCAATCTTTTCCTAGGAAAAATTATTCAATTCAACAACAGTACAATTTGAGTTTAATAGGATAACCTGGAAATTCCTAGGGCTAGACCAGCCCTTCTTCCATGAACAACAATTCCCAAAGATCTTGGCCCTGTGATTTTATAAAACTGAAGATACAAGGTTTCCTTCCAGGGCCTCAGCCCTCTTACAAAATCTCTTATACAAAATATGTGGCCTTTTGTCCTTCTGGCAGACTTGAAGCTTTTAGGCTTCCTTCAAACAGAATCTCAGACTTCAAAATCTGCCTCAAAAGTCCCATTTTTCGCATGTGTGAACAAATCCAAAAATTCTTCTATTTGCATGTGTGAACAAAGCAATAGAGATTATCCAAAATTATGTCAAATGGAGAAGGTCGAATGGCTATTTTATAGTGATCTAAGCTGCCCCAAAGGGCATGTCTCTTAGTGTTGGGCCTACTTAAACAATTGGAGCCGACCTAACTTTTTGGAGGCAAAAATTAAATTCAAAATTTAAGTTTTAAATTTCTTCTTTTTCGTTTTTCTTAGGGGTCGACTTGTAGCTGGGAAATACCTCCCACAGTTACCAAAAATCAACACTCCCTCTTAGCTAGGGAGGTATTCACTTTGACTTCGTCAAATGTACATTTTGTTGAAAAAATACTCCATCCCAAGAAAAGATTGAATAAGTTAGCTATGTTGATGTAAGTGGAAAGCATCCTGCATCAGCATCATGCAAAGGGATATAGTTACCCACTAGCCACATACCCTTTGCAAAGGATCTAATCATCCACTAGCCAAATACCCTTTGGCAATATGGTTAGGTGCTCCCTATCACAAGACTAGTCCTTGGGTCACCAACTAATCACTTGGAACTAGAACAAGTACCCCCTGACCAATAGCAAAATCCTGGGCCGATTTACCATTCCCACATGTCATCACATGTTATTGAATAGTAAAAAACACTTGCTCTATGCTATGAGGCACTCACTCAACCCATTAGCCAAGTAACCTTTGGAAATCTGGTCAAGTAAACCCTACCCAAGGGAGCACTCCAAGCCTTGATGCTCACTGGGCCGATCTCCCTAGCCACATTACATGGCTCCTAGTCAATACCCTTAACCTAGGGAGAATCCCCGCCCCTTGATGCTACAACATCAACACTCCCTCTCACCGAGGGAGGCACCGTCAACCACTCCAAGCTTGTCCTTGAAGTAAACAAACTTCACCCTAGGACAGAGGCTTTGTGAGAATGTCAACAACCTGCTCGTCCATAGATATGCATTGGAGCTTTACTACTCCTTTCTGTACATTGTCTCGGATGTAGTGGTACCATGATCTCAATGTGCTTCGACCTATCATCACGGTCGTCTTCTACATTTGATCAAACAATCCTGCAAGTAGCTTTTGAAGCCACACTCCTTCACAACTCGCCAAACAAGCTGCAATATACTCTACTTCAATAGTGTTGTCAGCTTCTTGCTCATCATAGCAGACCCCAAGTTGAATCATCATCCTGATGTGCTTTTCTTGTCTTCTGCATTATCTGCCCAATCTGAATTTGTATATCCTATAGTTGTACTTCATCATTTGAGACATATTTCAATCCATATCCAGTTGTACCCTTCTGGTACTTCAACACATGTTGTGTTGCATGTCTCGGCTCAACCATAAACTTACCATCTTCCTGTATTGGGATCCATCGCCACAGTTGCTTTCCAGTCATCCTAACTGGGTGCTTCCTGAAACAAATTCTACTGTGGCAATCCTGATTGCTCTCTCTGCCACTCAACTCTTCAGATTGGTTACCATGAGAGTGGTCATGGACTTGCAATCCATCATCCCAAAATCTTTGAAGGATCGTAATAATATACTTTCTTTGACCAAGCAAGCTCTCACCCGACTTCTGTCGCACTTCTAGTCCCAAGAAGTCATATATCTAACCAAGATCCTTCATCTCAAACTCAGAGAGCAGGGCTTGACTACTCCCTCTATCACAGAAGCAAATCCTCATGCCATTGTTGCTTCCCTTATCACATGAGTCCTTCTGCTCCCGTCAGAAACAAATCATATAATAACAAGATCACACTTCATCAAAACTCGAGTTGCCTGCTTATGCCCGTACAAAGCCTTCTTCAGTCTGCAAACATGAGATTCCCTCTCATGTACCTCAAGGCCCTGACGTTTTTTTATGTGCACTTCTTCTTCCTCAATTACTCCATTGAGGAAAGCGGTCTTTACATCCATCTGATGTAACCTCCAACAAAAGCAACAGAGATAATGGTTCTAGCATAAGTGTACCTGACAACAGGAGGAACCGTCTTGTCATAGTCTTCTCCCTATTTCTAGGAGAAACTTCTTGCCATGAATCAGTTTGTGCTTCTATGTTGCCACCTACCACATGTTTCATCTTGGAGATCCACTTGGAAGTCACTACTAACTTCTCTTTGACACAATTTTCTCCATCATGGCATCCTTCAAACTTGTTGGTCTGCCTACTCCCTCTGAACTAGGAGCTCTTCCTATTATCAGGGACGGTTCTGTATGTCATACAATTTCTCACAAATCACTCTAGTTGAGTTTATGCCTGATCCTAGGAGAATCCACTTGTCACAAGCTTTGCTTCGTTCTTCCCAATGCTTCCATCTACTGCCAGAGCCTTCGCAGCCTTAAAAATGTATCTGCAACCCTCATTAGGAGGTCATGGAAGAAACATTTATAACCAAACAAAATATACAAAGACAAGAGGTTGACCCAAAAATAAAGAAATAATCAAGGAATAAAGATATAAAGTACTTATCTTTTTTTTTCTGAGGATTGTAGGGAGTTGTCAACTTCCTCTTGATCCTTGCCTTCTTGCAGAAGTCATAGAAATCCATCTGCAAACTCATCATCCTGATCCTCATCATCAGTTACTAATGCATGTGTGAGATAGGGTTTCTTCATCCGCAAATTGTCCATCCACTAAATAGATTTCAACTTTGTCCTTGAAGCTGCCCAACTAGGCTTGAATCAAGGATGTTCCATCTTTGTCAGACTACCAAGATCAATGATCCAATATAGATTTTGTAAGACTTGTATTCTGCCTCTTTACATGGCATGGTATTGTTTTGGCACAAATCTGGGTGATCTATTAGAAAACATGCAGTCAAGATCTAGATCTAGAGCTTGGAAGTTTCTAGGTCTCCTTCAATTGTAAACATTCCACCTTAAACCATGAATCTCATCCTGAGAACTAAGAACTTGAGGCTTTCTCTCCTTCTGGTTCTAACTTCCTTGAATCAAACAATCTTCCAATCTATTCTGGCAAGAATTTAAGTAATGGCACCTTAGTAGTATAATTTATTTTCAAGGTATCAATCAAATGCCTCCTTAACTCACAAGGGAGGCTCCTTTCAGTCTTATCCACAATCTGAGGTTTATAAGTAGGAATTACAAATCTAGGAAGCATCAAACCATACTACTCAAATATCCTTAAACAGACTTTAGCAGACCTCCTACACAGAAAGACAATTTCGCTGGCCTCTTCACAGGTCTGGGGTATTCTATCTTCTTCTGCCCTCCAAACTGAGGCTTCTTGGCTTCCTTGTTCTTGGACTGAGGCCCTTCTGCCCTCCTGCAACTAGGGATGAGGCCATTTGCCCCTAATCTAGGACTTTGGCCCTTCTCCAAACCTAGTGGATTGAAAGTGAGAGAAAATCCCAATAGAGGCCAAGTTGAGTTCTAACTTTGTGAGTTATTGGAAAGCACAGCTTGAAGCTTCCATTTTCTCCTCTTGCTGTAAATTAGATTGAACTTTTGAAGTGCTTGGTTGTTAATTCAAATATGCTGTCATAACTCCATGGCTAAAGCTATTCCATTGTAGTTTGTGGGTTTCTTGGGCTAAAGAAGAGGTTTGGTGTGACTATTTTAATTCTCCTGGACCTATTATGTAAACACGGATGAAACAAGATGTTATGTTTGTCGCTATTCCAATAAAGAAGGCTGTCCTGCTATCCTATTTTGGCTATGATTGCAAAATACAGCATTTGATTTTGAGTAATGTGAAATAGTATCATCTGTGAGAATTTCATGGTGTTTGGCATTGAAATCTGGTTGATATTTGCTAATAGGATTTGTTGTATCAGCTTTATTATGCATTCTTCATACACATTCAAGCTTTTAGTATTTTTCTTGATTCCATTGCCCAAGGGATTAGGCACTTGTCCTCTCAATTCCAGCATATTTACATTATAAAACCCTAAAACAATCCACTTCCCAATCTGTTTTTTGGAACTCAATTCAAAGATAGGTTAGTGCTTTTATCTCAGTGAATTCCCCACTTGAGCCAGAGGACAACCAACCTAAACCATGGATGACAACCACTGAGGTGACAATGGCGGATGTCCTTGAGTTGCTGTAGGGTCTGTAGTTGATAATTGGACTTATCTTTGAAGTGCAGATTTTAGAGGTAACATGGCATTTTTGTTGGGGTAAAGTCCCTTTCCTGGAATCATAGACACGCTACAGTGAAATGATGAGGTATTTTTTTTGAAGATCATTTTTCTCATCTAGCTACTCCACAAAATTTTCAGAGACACATCCTATGAAGAATGAGCAAAGGAGATGATCCAATGGAAAGTTATGAAGAGGGTGCTAGCTTCTTGTGGCACAAAGTCCTTCATGTCAAAAAGGAAGAACATGAAACTCAATGGCGATTTTATCTCAGATTAATCAAGGCACACAGGGTGACCTATCCATCATCAAGGGTAAATAAAAAATTAGAATTGTCTTACAAAGCTTTATATTAATGCATGTGATTCAAATATGTCTTATTTCTTCTGGATATTAAAACAGAAGATTGGGCTTCCAGTTATCACTTAGAGAAAACCCTGGCTGTGGGGAAAAACAAGGTAACCTCTAACCGCTTTTGAATTGAAAGCTAGCCCTTTCAAATTGGAACAAGGATCCCTTCTATAACTCAGTCAGTATGACTGGATATGTACTAAAACAATGACTAGATTTGCTGTAACAAGGGTTTCAAAAATGTCGTAGGGTTTGATAGAATTCCATTGGGCATGGAGTCAAATATTTGGCTTAACAAGAAAAGAAACCAAAACACTCACAGAGGCAGGGTAGCTAAGATACTTTAAGATTTTAAATTGATGAGATGGAATGCAGAATATGAGGGTAGCAGTATACTTATAAGAGCATCGCAAGGATGAATTCTACAAAACATAAGTCGGAAAGATATAGATGACTGAAAATATAAACAAAGCACAGTACATATGAATTTTGTTCATTCACTCTTATGAGTCATAGAAGAGCATACATATGACAATGTAGAAAGGAAAACAGAAACAAGAGAACACATATCCAAATTTCCCAACACAAGAATCTCTGTTGCAGAATCAGGCTTCCGTCATTAAACTTTCAGAAATATACAGTGCACAATAAGTCTTTTGATCAAAAACCTATGTTACACGGGAATCGCTCCCAAGAGTTGGGAAACCCGTTCCAATGGTTCCCGCGCTCCTGGGAGCTTTGGAGCCGTATGGGAACGTTTCCTTTTCAGTGGGAGCTGCAATAGGAGCTTGGGAAAGTTCCGGGAGCTTTGAAGACTATTTTTTTTGGAGTTTCGGTGTTTCCTGGGGTTGGGGAATACAAAGTCTGTAGAGAAATACACTGAACTACCCACAAAACATGAGCCTAAGTTGAAATCTCCGTAGGAAGAAAGGCCAAAGACATCCTTAACACCGATATCCTTAATTGAGAAACTGGAGCAATCCCTTGATGGGTTAAAGAAGCGTGTGGCACCTCGATGTAAGGGCGATATCTGGGATGTCATGCTGATGAGTATTTCTTTTGTTGTTTATGTATATATATCACAAAAGATTGTATGTGCAAATTATATGTGGCAGTCAATGCTTAAACATTAGAGTTGCTTTATTTTTTCTCTTAAGAATAACTAGAGAAACATATGTAAAACTGTTCTTTTGTATTTTTAAGCCAAATTGTTTCAAAGACTCGTCATGTGTCATAATGAGCTTGATATTTTAATATTTTATATATATAAAAGGGAGAGACCCAGGGAGAGAGACACCCAAAGAATATATCTATATATAAGAGAGATGCTATATTTATTATTTATATATTTAAATTGATTTTAATATTTGAATATTTTGATTCAATATTAATTTTAATTATTATATAAATTATATAATTAAAAAAATATTTTTTATTTTTTTGTTTTTATTTTTTTTATTATATAATATTACCGCTCCCGATTAGCCATTTCTTGTAAATTTTGGGGAAACCTCTAGCCGTTCTCGACACCCGTACCCAAGTTCCCAATGTTCCGACATTCCAGAAACTGATGCAACATAGTCAAAAACACACCCCACCTTCTTACAAAATCACAGTCTTTATAGACTTTGTAAAAACAAACTACTAGTATTGTTCTGGAAATAAAAAATCTCAAATGATTTCAAAATAAAAAATAAAAAAATGAGAAATTGCTGCAAGTGTATCGAGCTATTGGAAATGTTGAGTCTTTGAATCTAAATTTAGTTCAAATGTTGACTAATATTATGCCTTGAAAAGCTCTGCCAGATGTAACTGACTTCCACCTCATCCTTGACTGTTGATCTTCTATTGACAATTGTTTTTCCACCTGTTGATTAGATGCCCAAGTCGAATTGACGAGGTGCCTCATCAACAGTTGTCCATGAACTGTTTCCAGTGAAACCCTGAAAAATGGACTTCAAAGAGCCATTAGAATCTCCAAAACCGTGATAGTCGTGCAAAATTTGAGAGAGGTTTTTGTTAAAGGGTTTCTTCCCGATAAAAACCTTTTTTGGTTTTCAAAAATTCGTTCCCATTTGTCCGGAAATGGTGCCCGAAGTTACTGTCTTTTACAGGAAAAACATCTAAAAAGAGTTTTGATGTGAAAACAAAACATGTTTGGCACCTTTTCCTTTTGACTGCTAAGTTTGGGTCATTATGATTGAAATAGTAACTTTTTTGTGAAGCTCGGGCCAAATCCACCAAAATAGGAGTCATTTATTTGGCCAACACTTGCTTGATCACACTTTCAATTTGGTGTTGATAATCCAGTTATAAGCACTTTTATACTAGTTTTTATAGATTGGCATTTACACTGAAACTGTTGGCTCCTTAAAACTATTAACTAAGATTGTGATAACAGCTGGCTCCACGGGGTTGTTTTCAATCATAGATGGCAGCAAGAACCCCTATAGACCAGAGACCTGATCCATTGGACTGATCCCAACTCAACAACTGCAACTTGCAACAAAAATCAAACTGCAACTGTAAATTGAAACTAGAACTGTACATGTTGCAAACTGAAACTTGAAATTGCTGAAAACTAAAACTGAAAGTTGCTACAAAACATGCTCAAAGTGTTGAGCTTATTGGCACACCAACCTATCCTAAGCTGCTGGAAAATTTTTGAATCAAATGACACTAAAATGCCAATGCAACTAGTCAAGTAGCTGCTCAGATAGTATGGCTTTTTTACTGTGCTTGAACCTAGTAAAAATGGCCAATATAATGGCAAAGGTAACTGATTATGGATCTGCTTCTTGTTAGTTTTTGGTAGCATCGGAAGTGCTCTAGCCTTGAAAATTAGTGGAGAGGCTAAGGCACATGAATTCTAAAGAACCTAGAAACTGTTTGGTGAAATTCCACCCAGATTGTATTTTATTAAAATAATTAATATTTTTAATGGGGTTCCTAAGTCTAAACTTAGGGAAATTAAAATATTAATGGGTATTAATCAAAATATGGGTGAAAATGATCTAGAAGGTGGATCAAGTTATGTTTTAATCTTAGCCATTGATTAGAGACTTAATCTCGGCTATTGAAGACTCAACAGGAAAAGTATAAAATGGAGGCTTGGGGTTCATTTGGAAACACACACACAGAGAGAGAGAGAGAGAGAGAGAGAGAGAGAGTTGATCTAGAGTTCAATTTCTGGGGCTAGGAAGCTAAGAAATTCGAACTAAGTGATCATTCTCCAGTAGAGCGGTAGCAAGAATCCGGGAGAAGGACTTTCTAGAGAACAATGACAGAGAGGCAGAGAGAGCTTGCAGAGAGGCAGCACAGTAGTCGGGAAAGGCTAACGTTGGGTCAGTTTGGGCCCACGCAGTCCTAACGCAGAGCAAGAAGGGCCGGCGCAGAGCAGAAAAGTTGCCTGTCACACAGAATCCAGAACTCTCGAGAACAGCCGGAATTGCCAAAAAATGCTAGAACAGCCTAGAGACCTGAGGCAGAGGGCAGAGAAATTGACGCAGAGCCTAAAAAGTTGACACAAGGCCTACGCAGGGCCAACGCATAAATAGTCGGGGCTAGCCAGTCTTGTGCCGGATCAGCCAGAATTTTGTTGGGTGAAGTGTGGTAAAACTCACTCAGATTTTCCGCCAATATTTTCTTTGTAAAGGATTGCTAGATAAGCATCCTAGATTTGTATTCAAATATCTCTCTTGCATAATAATAAACCCTCAAAGTTGTTGCACCGGTTTCCCACATTAGGTTTTTCTGAGGACTATTGTGTCCAAAAATAAGTGTGTCTTATGTATTTTGTTCTTTGCTCCGTTTTATGTTTCATGAGATCAAATATTTAATTAAGTGTAGGTTGCGGAAGTAATTTGCTTCAGTGTTCAGAAGAATAACTTGATGAATGCAATTTAAAAATCAAGTAGGTGAAGTAGACTCAGATTCGATGCAGTAGGGGTTCCTTCGAATCAAGGAATTTTCACATGGTATCAGAGCATTGATTTTGAAACAGGAAAAGCAGATCCAATACTGAGCAGTGAGGCCGAAAGCTACACTTGGCAGCAATTCGAATCCCCTTGAAGGGATTGTGCAGTCCTTGTCGAGAAGCAGATCCGAAGAAACCTCTCTCTGAGTGAGATGACAGAGAGTTACGATTTCCAGATCGTGAGCTTGCAGAGGCAGAGGGAGTGACGCAGAGCCTCAGCGTAGTGCTTGAAGGGCGCAATTTCTGTCAGGGCAGAAATCCGCTGGAAAAGAACAAAGACATGTAGAAGTGGAATTTTCTCCTCATAGAACTTTCCGCCAGAAAGTTCAAATTTCTCACTTACTGAACAGCTGAGCAGTGCTAAGCAGTGACTAGAGGAGTCAGTTCAACAGTTGAGTAACATGGCATCGCATGGGCTAAAAGATCAAGACAAGTTGGAAGGAGCTTCCAACTATGTCATATGGAAGACCAGAATCATTGTTGTTCTGGAGGAACATGATCTCGAGACCTACGTTAATAGTGTTGTAGTTGTTTCTGCTAAAAACGATGAAAAGAAGAAATACAAGGCCGAGCAAGGGAAGGCAAAGAGGTTCATTCTTGATGGAGTTCGAGATCATGTGGTCTCACACTTGCAGGGCAAGGATACAACCCGAGAGATGTGGGAAGCCTTGTCTTCTCTGTATGAAGGCTCTTCCGAACAGCGGAAGATGTATCTGGAGCAAAAGTTGCAGCAGACTTTGATGGAGAAATGAGAACGGGTGAACCTCTATCTTCACCGTCTTCAGGACACTAGAGACCAGCTTGCTGCAGTGGGGTCCACTCCTCAGCCAACCGCGATGGTGAGGATAGCCCTGAATGGAGTCTTGGATGAATGGCAAGTTTTCGTCCAAAGCATATTGGGCAGGGAAAAACTACCTTCATGGGAGGAGATGTGGGTGGCTCTTCAACAGGAGGAGTTAAGAAGAGACCTAGTGAAGGTCAACCTCAGTGGCAGCAGTGGGAGTAGCTCAAAGACGAAGGAGGAAGAGGAAAACGCAGCTCTGGCAACGAAGGGACAGCAGAAGCCGAAGTGAAAGGACATTTCGAAGATAAAATGTTTCAGTTGTGGCGAAATGGGCCACTATGCATCCCAGTGTCCTTTGAAGAAAAAGGATAAGGATGAGAAACATCATCCTAAGGCTGCTTCAGCAAAGATCGACGAGGATGAGTTTTCCATGAGTGCCCACGCATCTCTAGGAGGGAGATGGGGCGATATTGAGTTGTAGTTGGGAGGACTACAAGGGGGCAGGATCCTTGAGGAGTCCACCTCTTGGATCAATCCCTTGCTACGGGAGCCCAAGACTCAGCAGTAGCGAGATGGACTTACTGTCAGATGATGCAGTGGATTGTTTGGACGACAGTTGTAGTAGTTGGGGACCAAAGACTGATCAGCACAGAGCAAGGTTGGCAACAGTGCAGTTGGCATAGTGCAGGAGTCAATAGCAGCGCAAAAGATTCAGAGGGCCAGAATCAGCAGCAATCAGATTCCAACATTCATTGTATTATGCTGAACACAGTTAAGTTTAGCTAATTTTGGATGTTTTTCAGTTTCTTCTCTCAACAACTGAGTTGCAGTATAGATGCAGTGTTGGCAGTGGCAGTGCTAGCAGCATAGCAGATGCAGCATTTGAGAGGGAGTTGTAGTACAGATGCAGCAGTGGCATTGGCAGTGTCATGGGTAGTAGTACAGTAGCAGCAACAGCACAGTGTTGCTACTAGCAACAGTGCAGAAAGGAGGTGCTTCAGAAACAGGGCAACATGCAAGTGGACATTGTTGCTAGAGTACTTTCCTCGCTAAGAGGGAGTGTTAGTTTTTGGTAGCATTGGAAGTGCTCTAGCCTTGAAAATTGGTGGAGAGGCTAAGGCACATGAGTTTTAAAGAACCCGGAAATCATTTGGTGAAATTCCACCCGGATTGTATTTTATTAAAATAATTAATATTTTTAATGGGGTTCCTAAGTCTAAACTTAGGGAAATTAAAATATTAATGGGTATTAATCAAAATATAGGTGAGAATGATCTAGAAGGCGGATCATGTCATGTTTTAATCTTCACTGTTGATTAGAGACTTAATCTCGACCATTGAAGACTCAATGGGAAAAGTATAAAATGGAGGCTTGGGGTTCATTTGGAAACGCACACAAAGAGAGAGAATTGATCTAGAGTTCGATTTCTGGGGCTAAGAAGCTGAGAAATTCTAACTAAGTGATCATTCTGTAGCAAAGGGGTAATGAGAATCTAGGAGGACTTTCCAGAGAATATTGACAGAGAGGCGGAGAGAGCTTGCAGAGAGGCAGCGCAGTAGCCAGGAAAGGCTGACGTTGGGCCAGTCTAGGCCCACGCAATCCTAACACAGAGCCAAAAGGGCCAGCGCAGAGCAGAAAAGTTGCCTGTCACGCAGAATCCAGAACTGTCGAGAACTACCGGAACAGCCGAGAGAGCTGACGCAGAGGGCAGAGAAGCTAACGCAAAGCCTGAAAGGTTGACGGTCTTGTGCCAGATCAACCGGAATTATGCTGGTTGAATTGAGGTAAAACTCACTCAGATTTTCCACCAGTATTTTCTTTGTAAAGGATTGCTAGATGAGCATACTAGATTTGTATTCAGATATTTCTCCTGCATAATAATAAACCCTCAAAGTTGCTGCACCGGTTTTCCCACAATGGGTTTTTCCGGGGACTATTGTGTCCAAAAATAAGTGTGTCCTATGTATCTTGTTCTTTGCTTTGTTTTTTGTTTCATGAGATCAAATATTTAATTAATTGTAGGCTGCAGAAGAAATTTGCTTTAGTATTCAAAAGAATAACTTGATGAATGTAATTTAAAAATCAAGTAGGTGAAGTAGATTCAGATTTGTTGCAGTAGGGTTTCCTTCGAGTCTATGAATTTTCACACTTCTCACAGTGGAAACATGGCTGGAAATTCAAGCTAAAACAACTCTCCATATAAACAGCTATGGGATCATAAAAGTCATATTTTGTTTGATGATGTTCAATGTATTTTGTGACTAGAATATCCTGCTTGGATTGTTCATATGTGCTCTCTTTATCACACCATTGCTCCAACTGTGAATTGTCAAACTCATCCTCAAAAACATAACATTCCTCAATCAAAAAATCATAGGGCAACACTATATCCTATTTTTTCGGTAGAAAAGGGCTTTCAAAGGACTGATTCTGATATTGGGAATTATGGGATTGTATTTGAACCTCTAAGACCTCAATAACCTTCTCAAGTTCTCCAACGAATGTTTCTAAAAAAGAGATCTTATCCTCGAAAGAACATTTGCATGAATGTAAATACATAGGTAAAAACCTTGAAAAAGTTGCATCAATCTGATCATCATCAAAATTGTCCCAATATTCCTTAAAACCTTCAATAGAAACAAGAATTTTAACATACCCTGTCATCTCGATTGACTAGACAACTAGATCTACAGTTCAAGCTTTGAATTGTTCGAATAGTAGAGTTGCTATGAAAGTTCTGACTTATGGAATCTGACAATGGAGTTGTTAGGTGAATGATGTATACCTCAATGGTGTCTCACTGTTGTTCACCATCAGCGATCAGATCTGGATCTTGTCGTTCTCCCAAAGAAAATTTCACTTTGCTCCCCTGCAATGGTGGCAAAATGTTATCACTTAGAGAAAACCCTGGCTCTAACCGCTTTTGAATTGAAAGCTAGCCCTTTCAATTTTGAAGGGGGATCCCTTCTATAACTCAGTCAATATGATTGGTTATGAACTTAAAACAATGACTAGATATGTTGTAGCAAGGCTTTCAAAAATGTGGTAGGGTTTGATAGAATTCCATTGGGCATCGAGTCATATTTCACTTAAAAAGCAAAGAAACCAAAACACTCACAGAGGCAAGGTAGCTGAGATACTTTAAGATTTTAAATCGATGAGATGGAATTTAGAACATGAGGGTAATGGTATACTTATAAGAGCATCGCAATGATGAATTCTACAAAACATAAGTTGGAAAGATATAGATGACTGAAAATATAAGCAATATGAATTTTGTTCATTCACTCTTATCAATCATAGAAAAGCATACATATGACAACGTAGAAAGGAAAACAAAAACAGGAGAACACATATCCAAATTTTCCAACACAAGAATCTTTGTTGCAGAATCAAGGTTCCTTCATTAAACTTTCAGAGACATACATTGCACAATAAGTCTTCTGATCAAAAACCAACCCCACCTTCTTACAAAATCACAGTCTTTATATACTTTGTAAAAACAAACTACTACTATTGCTCTCGAAATAAAAAATCTCAAATGATTTCAAAATACAAAATAAATGAGAAATAGTTGCAAGTGTATCAAGCTATTGGAGATGTTGGAGTCTTTGAATCTAAATTTAGTTCAAATGTTAACCAATATCATGCCTTGAAAATCTTTGCCACATGTAACTGACTTCCACCTCATCCTTGACTGTTGATCTTCTATTGACAAGTGTTTTTCCACTTGTTGATTAGATGCCCAAGTCGAATTGATGAGGTGGCTCACCAACAGTTGTCCATGAATTTTTCTGGCGAAATCCTAAAAATAGGCTTCAAAGAACCATTAGAATCTCCAAAACCGTGATAATTGTGCAAAATCTGAGAGAGGCTTTTGTTAATGGGTTCGTTCCCATTAACAAAATCTGTTAGGCCCCTATACTACTAGTGTAACCCCTTATTGTTATTAGTACAACCCACTTCTTATATTGATGTACTCATGTAGTGCCCATATTGTTAGTATTGTGCCCCATAGAAGCCCACTATTGTTATTATTGTGCCCTTACATTATTATTGTTATGTCGGCTCTGATTATGTTATGACCCCTTAGACTCCTATATATAGAAAGGAGGTCTTTTCATTTGTATCATCCAAGAATTGTTCATTTATGTAATGTAAAGGAGGCTGCCCCCTCGAAGAGGCTGAATTCTAAGGTGTTGATTTCTCTTTTCTATCTTTTCTTGAGCTGGTTTCATAACAAAATCCGTTCCTATTTGTTCAGAAACCGTGCCCAAAGTTATTGTTTTTTACAGGGAAAAACGTCTAAAAAACATAGTTTTGTCAAGTGAAAACAAAACATGCTTTGGCACCTTTTTCTTTTGACTACTGAGTTTCGGTCATTACATTTGAAATAGTACTTTTCCGTGAAGCTCGGGTCAAATCCACCAAAATAGGAGTCATTTATTTGGTCAGCGCTCACTTGATCACACTTTCAAATTGGCGCTGATAATCCAGTTGTCAACGTTTTTATACTATTTTTTACAAATTGGCGTTGACACTGAATCTGTTAGCGCCTTAAAACTATTAACTAAGATTGTGATAACACTTCCTATGAGATAGAAAAAGTTCTTCTTTATCTTGAGAAGAATTATGGCATAAAAATATTGGAAGAAAGATGGAAGTCTAAGTTGTTGGAATGTTTTAAATCGCTTCTATTGGAGGATTCTTCAAGGTGTAGTGAATGTGACTTTCCTCATGAGAACAAAGCATGTAATTACTTTAGAAAAGCCAAACACAATAAAGGCAATGGAGGTTTGTATGCTAGTTACTATTCTTATCCACATGACCTTGATGAAATACATCGTAGCCCTATACAAGAAAATTTTGGTAAAAGAGATGAGTATCAAAAACGTTCCTTGTTAAGGAAACAATCCATGCTATTATTGCATGAGATATTAACCCTTGCTCTTGCAAATATGGAGTGGGATGATCAAGCTCCTAAAAAAAATTTGCACCTCAAGAAGAAGAGTATATTTCAAATCCAGTTGTTGACGAACTTGAAGATCTTATGGTGGAACCTCCTGAAGAAGACCTTAGTGATAAGAGTTGTGAGATTTCTATTGAGGATGATATACTCCCTCTTGATCTTGAAGAAGCATCTTATGATACTAGCACATACTTGCATGAGGAAAAGATTCAGCAGCTAATACATTTCCCGTCCTTGACAAGAGTTTGGTAATTCTCATCCTTGACAAGAATTTGGTAATTCATTATAATGTTTCTTTTCAAATTTATGAATATAACAAAGAATTTTTTCAGAATTGAAAAGGATACCTCTTGAGGAGAAACCTTTGGAAGATGAACACTTTTCAGTTGCTCTGATTCTCTCATGAGATGAAGAACATGGCAACCGAAATCAGATGACATTGGTACTTTTTGTTTGGCTGGGAGATATAGAGATGTGTATTGGGTTATTCGTGGATATCTCATCTAGGGCATGGATAGTGAGCACTTGACAATGGAGAACATGAATTTGCACTTCCCATTTCCATTCAAACTTTGAGACAACTTCATGGTGCATGATAAAAACAATTCATATTTTGTTTCCCTTGGTGTCGAACAGCTAACGGATGCTGAGGTATGTGATATATATTCTATTGTTACTAATCAACATCCTTTTAATTGAGCGGAGAGAGATTTGCTGCTTCACGACGAGAAATGCCATCATGAGATGATGGTTCATTTAATAAAGGAAAAATCAACCATTCGCATCTTCAACATGTACCATCTTTCTACATAAAAAATCAGCAAGATATTGAAAAATGTAACTAGGTTCAGACTTCATAATTGTTTTGTATTTGTATCGATATATATATTTCTTGTAAAAAGCAAAAGAAGAAAAGAAAAATTATTATTATTGTTATTTTTCTAGACAAGCATATTCTTCATGCTTCTAGGGATTATTTGAGTCAAGAAGAAATTTTGTCATGTGTCAAAGTCCCATTTGGACAAACAAAAGAAAAATATTATTTTTGAGTCTAGAAAAGTATTTTTGACGCCCAAGACCAAGTCGGCCCTGCCGAGAAGAAATCAGCCTAGGAGAGGCCTAATTCGACAACATGGATGGCTATATAAAGGAAGAGACTTCATCCTCATTCGCACACTTGAGACACAAGTTTCATCTTTGAAATAGAATGAAGAACAAGAAGAGCGAAGGCCAAGTAAGAAAGAAGAAAGCCAAGGAAGCAATGAAATTTCTGAATTTTTTATTGTTCTTGTCCACGTGCGAGTTTCTGGGGCAACTATACGAATTGCAGGTACAAAAATTGCAGGGCTGAATTTCAGATCTGAGTTGCAGGGCCAAAAAACTGAGTTGGACCAGATTTGGTGAAGTTTGACTATCATTGACTTTGTGACCTGACTTGCTTAAGGAAGGTTTTGAAGGAGGGCTGACTTGGTGCTTGAGGAGGTTTTGGTCTTGGTCTTTAATGTCTTGGATGTCTCACTTTGATCTGATTCTATAAGAAGAGAAGAGTTACTAGCTTTTCCCCTTGGAGGGGATTTTACCTGGCTTGGAGCCTATGTCTTGTCTTCTTTGTGTTCTTCTGATCATGCATTTTATTTTTTGATAATTGCTTGATGAAGATATAATGATGTAATAAAAGGCCAACAAATACTCACAAGTAATTATCAAGTAAGAGAAATCAACCATAATCTATATCTACATTGATTTCTCAACATGGTATCAAAGCTAAGGTGAAAAAAGGAAGTCAGAAGATCAGATCCTTGTTGGCACTCTTGTTGGAAGACTCTATTGAAGCACTTATTTATTCTCTCTCTCCCTCTCCAATGGAAAGCTATATGTGGAAAGGTCTCAAGACTCCTAGGAGTCTCTTTGTAACTATCAAAGGTTGCATCATGAAGTTCATCTCCAAGCTATCTAAAGAAGTCATGGATGGAAGTCTCTTTTCTGCTCTCACAGGTACTTTTGAAGATGATAGTATATGGGTAATCGACAATGGAGCATCTAGACGTATGACAAGGGAATGTGGTCAACACCAAACCATATCAAAAGGAATCTCTTCTCATTCAGTTGAACTTGGAGACAAGAAGAGCTACTCGGTCAAATGAATTGGATCTACTGCTTTGGAGCTGGAAACTGGTGGAAGCATTCGTGATTTCATCTCAACAATATACTCTATGTTCCAGGTTTAAAGGAAAAATTGCTTTCTATTTCTTTCCTAGAAGATAAAGGTGATAGGGTTGTTTTTGTTCATGGCAAAGTTATTGTATGGGGTGTTGATTTGGGGTAGCATCGGATGTGTTCTAGCCATGAAAATTGGTGGAGAGAATAAAGCACATGAGATCTCCAAGACCTAGAAATGGTTTGGGCAGATTCTACCCAGTTTGGGAGATATTAAAATAATTAATATTTTAATGGAGTTCTTAAGTCTAAACTTAGGAAAAATAAAATATTAATAGGTATTAATATAAAACTAAGTTAGAAGGTTCCAAGAGACATGGATCAAGCCAAATCTAATCTTAGTCGTTGATTAGAGATGTAATTTTGACTGTTGAAGGACCAACAGGAAAAGTATAAGAGCAAGCTTGAAGGTCAGTTGGAGAATACACAAGAGTAATCAGTCATTCGATTTTCTAGAGCGGGGTTTGCTAAGAGAAGTCGAATCAATGATCAGTTTGCAACGAGGGGCAATGAGTACTGGATAGAGAGGCAAAGGTAGTGCCACGAGACCAGCGCAGAGGCAGAGAGGCAAACGCAAAAGCCAAAGTAGGCCACACAAAGGCTAGCTGAGACAGCGCAGAGGCCAGAGGGCCTGCGTCATCAACACAGAGGGCAGCTTGAGTGACGCAGAGGGCCGTAGAGGCTATGCAGTGCCTCAGAGGGTTGACGCAGAGGGTTTTGGGCTGACGCTGAGGCCAGGTGGGTTGATGCTGAGCTTCAGTTGTGCTGGAGAGGGTTTTGTGGGGCAGATTTTATGAATATCTGCTTCCGAATAGAGGTATTACTGTCGGATTATTTTCTCTGTCGAGTGAGCCGGTTTGGCACCCAGTTGTACTCAAGGATATACTGCATAATAATATAACCCTCAAAATTATTGCACAAGTTTTCCCAAGTTGGGTTTTTCTGAGGACGAGTTGTCTAAAAATAACCGTGTCACTTGTGTGTTTTCTATTTCTTTCAACTATTGATCTGTAGATGGTTGAGACGGTATTGTGTTTATTTCGATGTTTATGTGTTTAAATAACTTGTTTGTAATTAACAAGTAGGAGAAATAAACCAAAAGAATACAGATAAAATTTCTAACGGTTATACTTAGAAATTTCATCATGGTATCAGAGTGTGGTTGCAGATCACAGGAGAGTTGAAGGCACCAGCTGAAGCAGAGCATTTGCAACAGAGACAGTTGTCCCGAGTGACAGAAGTTGTTCCTTGCAGAAAGCGAAAGAAGAAGGGTTGATGCAAAGGGACTGCGTCATCTGTCCGGGCCAGAGAGAGGCCAGCACAGAGGCTGAGGAGGGCAGAAAAAGGCTCACGCAGAGACCAGGAGGGTTGACGCAGTTAGCTACGGGAGCATTTCGGCCAGTGCCAGAATTGCACGGAGCCTAGAGGCTCGGTCCTTCAGTTGTTGGGGCATAGGAAGCTGTGGACAGATTGCGAGGAGTGAAGTTGGTGGGGTACTGTTGTTGCCGAGTCACAACAGTACCTAACGGACAAAACCAAGGTAGAGGGAGTCACTATCGAGGCGGATTTCTAGCCAAGGAATCCGGATCAGTATTGCAGGTGCACAGGAGATCGAAGAGGTGCAACTCGACGGTTGGCAAGCAGATTTCAAGGAGGGAAATCGAGACTTAGAGGGAATCTAGGAGAGAACTTCCAAGGGGAAGTAGAGACTCAGAGGAGTCGAAAGGAAGAGCAGAGAGATGGCCATGAATAAACTGAGGGATCAAGACAGGTTGGACGAGGCGTCCAACTTTGTGGTCTGGAAGGCCAGGATCCTGTCCATTCTAGATAGACATCGCATCAAGGCCTTCGCCTTGAGAACAGTGGCTATCCCAGTTGACTCGACTGACAATGAGAAGTACGAGGAGGCAATGGCCAAGGCGAAATGCATCATCCTTGATGGGGTCAAGGATCATGTGGTCCAACATATTGCTGAGAAGGAGACGACAAAGGAAATGTGGGACACCTTGAAGACGTTGTACCAGCATACTTCCGTGGAGAGGAAGATGTTACTTGAGAATCCGTTGTGGTCATACCAAATGCAGAAAGGGGAGCAGATAGATCCCTTCCTCGGTCAGTTGAAGGAGATTCGGGACCAACTAACTTCCATAGGGGCCACGCCGAATCAGGAGTTGATGGTGAGGATGGCACTAAATGCAGTCTCCGAGGAGTGGGAGACATTTGTCCAGAGCATACTAGGCAGGGCAAATCTTCCAGATCGGGAAGAATTGTGGGCGACGCTTCGCCAAGAAGAGATCAAACGGCTGAGGAAGACAAGAAATAGTAGCAAATGAGTCTGGATCAAGAAGGAAGAGGAAGAGGATGCAACTCTGGCATCTGTGGGGAAGCAGGAGAAGAGGAAGAAAAAGGACCTCTCCAAGGTTAAGTGCTTCAACTATGGGGAACTGGGTCATTCTGCGAACTAGTGTTCGAGGAAGAAGAACAAGGGAGAGGCGTCTGACTCCAAGGCAGCGCCAGCGAAGGTGGAAAAGGAGGTAGAGGAGGATAACGATTGTGCCATGAGTGCTCATGTACCTCTGGAGAAGAGGTGGGGAGACATCGAGCCATAGTCAGGAAGACTATAGGCGATGAGGGGCAGGATCCTTGAGGTACCCAACCTCTTGGATTATACCTTGCTACGAGAGCCCTGAAGTGAGAAGTAGCAGGACTGGCGGATGTCGGTAGAAACGGATGCGGATGAAGCGGCAAAGAGTGCTACAGTGTAGTAGTCTCGGGCAGTGCAGAGCTAACAGGTTGCAGTAGTGCTAGAGGCACAGAGGGGCTTGCAGCAGTGTAGGATGGCACAGAGAGGTTTGCAGTGGTGCGAGAGGTAGGGAGTTGTTGCAGCAACGCAGAGGCAGTAGAGAAAGCACTTGATAGTGATAGAGAGAGCTTCAGCATTGGCAGTGTTTCTAGCCCGACAGGGATGTCAATAGTTGGGTGGATCAATTACTCACTTCTCAGCAACTGAGTTGCAATGCAGTAGCGGTTAGCAGTAGCATGATGCAATATGATGAGAGGGGGTTGTAGTGCAGATGTAGTGTTGGGAGAAAAGACTAGCAGCAGCACAGATGCAGAGGGAGATGTCGTACGGATGCAGTAGTGGCAGTGGCAAAGCCATGGGCATTAGTACAGGATGCAGCAATGTCGAGGATGTTGGGCGGGGAGGCCTAGCATTAGCACAGGGATCGGTGCCGTATAATCTGAGTAATGCTCAATGTGGAGTATTACTAGAGCACAATCCTCACTAAGAGAGAGTGTTGATTTGAGGTAGCATCAGATGTACTCTAGCCATGAAAATTGGTGGAGAGGCTGAAGCACATGAGATCTCCAAGACCCATATATGGTTTGGGCAGATTCTACCTGATTTGGGAGATATTAAAATAATTAATATTTTTAATGGAGTTCCTAAGTCTAAACTTAGGAAAAATAAAATATTAATAGGTATTAATATAAAATTAGGTTAGAAGGTTCTAAGAGACATGGATCAAGCCAAGTCTAATCTTAGTCGTTGATTAGAGATGTAATCTTGACAGTTGAAGGACCAACAGGAAAAGTATAAGAGAAGGCTTGAGCGTTAGTTGGAGAATACACCAGAGTAATCAGTCATTCGATTTTCTAGAGCAGGGTTTGCTAAGAGAAGTCGAATTAGTGATCAGTTTGCAGCAAGGGGCAGTGAGTACTGGATAGAGAGGCAAAGGTAGTGTCGAAAGACCAGCGCAAAGGCAGACGCAGAAGCCAAAGCAGGCCACGCAGAGGCTAGCTGAGACAGCGCAGAGGCCAGAGGGCATGCGTCATCCACGCAGAGGGCAGCAGGAGTGACGCAGAGGGCCGTAGAGGCTACACAGTGCCTCATAGGGCTGGCGCATAGGGTTTTAGGCTGACGCTAAGGCCAGGTGGGGTTGACGTTGAGCTTCAGTTGTGCTGGAGAGGGTTTCGTGGGGCAGATTTTCTGAATATCTACTTCTGAATATAGAGGTATTACTGTCGAATTATTTTCTCTGTCGGGTGAGCCGGTTTGGCACCCAGTTGTACTTAAGGATATAATGCATAATAATATAACCCTCAGAATTGTTGCACAGGTTTTCCCAAGTTGGGTTTTTCCGAGGACGAGTTGTCTAAAAATAACAGTGTCACTTGTGCGTTTTCTATTTCTTTTAGTTGTTGATCTGTAGATGGTTGAGACTGTATTGTGTTTATTTCGATGTTTATGTGTTTAAATAACTTGTTTGTAATTAACAAGTAGGAGAAATAAACCAGAAGAATACAGATAAAATTTCTAACAGTTATACTTAAAAATTTCAATATGGGGTAAGGCCCAAGGGATCTAGTGTTGAGGATGCTAAGACTATTGGGATTCGTGAGGGGAGGTTGTATAGGCTTCTAACACCTCTTCCTCAAGCTCTAGTACAATTAGATATTAGCCCTTGTGAACTATGGCACAGAAGGTATGGTCACCTTCATTATAAGATATTGACATCATTGAATCATATGGTTACTGGTATCCCCGAACTAAAGGAAGAAAACGAAAGAGTTTGTAAGGGATGTGCTCTAGCAATGTTGCATGAAGCAGGGACGTTTTTTGGAATCAGATCCGCGAAAGCGTCATTTCCCAAAAATCTAGGAAGCGAAGCATCTCGGATGTGTCTACTATATATATTTGCATTCATATGAAAAAAAACATCCAAAATACCAGATTAGTTGTAGAAGATATGGAAACATGCATATTTGTATATAAATCAAGATAGATATGGTATCCAGTGTACATTAATGATTAATTATTCGAGCATCAACCATCTAGAATCTAGATTCTTGTCCTCTTGTCTAGCCTTTGCCTCTACCTCGATTGTCTAGCGATATTAGTCAACATTACCCAATTTTGATCAAACTACCTAAATTAAGCCTTAAAATATGGTAGAAAAAGCTTAACATGCTTGATTGATGATTTTGACTTGATTGAAAGGTAATTTTTTACTAAGGACATGACAAAGGAGTTCAACAATTAAAACCACCAACACTAGGGTACATATAGGGCTTCGTGCTCTTGATTAAATGCCAATAACATACCCTGATACATGATATAATCTAATGAAATGCCACAATCCCATTGATCCTGAATTCATGAAAATTGTTAAGTCTGTTGAATTTTGAATAGGATATGAAATTCTATTTTCTCCATATCTTCCATAAAGGAGAATGTCACTTTTACTTCAAGGATTTAACATTACCATAAGGGAGCATCTAGGAAGCATCTAAGGATCAAGGGAGCACCTTGGGAGTGTCTGAGAAGCCCCAACCCAACTTAAGTCAAAGAAAAAATTAAAAGAAAAATTAAAACCCTGTGGAACTGCTTGTCTCCCTTCGTATTTGCTCGGGATCCGTGCTCGATCCACCGTTAGATCTGCGGTTCAGAAATATGGAACTGCAGATCAGGCCAGCACGGTTCAGAATTTCCAGGAACCGTCTTTGCCGGCCCAATCCACGGTTCCGGATTTATGAACCACAAATCTGACGACGGATCCCCCATGGATCCGTACGGGATGTGGTTCCCAGTTTGGATCCTTGGGGAAGGGGGGGAGGGAGAGGCGTTTCTAGCAATATTGCCACCAAGTATTATAGTTACAATGAAAGAAAAATACCCATGTTTTGTTTATCCTTATATTTTAGCTCAAATTAGCTATAAAGAGACTACTCCCTGAGCTGCTATTGCAATCCCAAGTTTCATCAATGGATGAATCCTTGACAACATTTTCATGAGGAAAAATTAAAATAAAAAGTTTAATCCATTTCACCTACAAGAAGCATTGCAGACAATAGATATCAAAACAAACAAACAAACAAAATGAATCGAAGCTTGCTTGACTAATCTAGCTACCTAGGGCATGTTTGCCACCACTTATTATTGCAGATTCATTAAACTGCAATATTTTAAGTAGCATATGCAATTTCCAGAATATTATTTATCATATTTCTCATTTTAAGCTACATTTGTAGATACTTTAAGACTTTACAATATAGTCAAGACTGTCCAGAAGTTATGCTCAACATAAAATTTAAAGAATTGTGAGGTGACATTCAGAAAAGAAGAGTACAATTATAGCAAAGAAGAATCATCATAGTTCCTGATAGCAATACAATCTCTACCTCATCTCTTATAAAAAATGGATTATACCATACCTAGAGTCTCAATTCCTTCACTGCGAGGGTGTAGCTGCCCAAATCCTTTCAGTTCACCATTGATTAGGCATTCGTTTCTGATTGCTGACTTTGGATAGGATACTGTAACTACCACCACAGGTGGATAGTAAAACTGTGAGAGAGCATCTGCAGCAGTTACCTGTTAAACAGCATAAACATAAATCATTAAGCTGAAACAAACTTGAGTAATAAAAATGCCAGTGGAAATTATTTCCTTGAGAAACTTATAAATCAGAGTGTCAATATGGAATATACAATTTCTCTGCCGAATGTTACTCTTGACAAACTTTACATGGCACAAAATACAATACACATACCACATTTCAAAGATGGAAAAACACTGTTTCCCAAGACTTTGAAATGCTACAAATTTGAAGAATATCACTAAAATTGTGCAAGAACTATAATGAGTTGTATCAAAAGTGAAGGCCCGCATTGACTTGTTATTAAGCACCCCTAATTATTGTTAAGCATTTCACTAGTTCCCAACAAAGGAAGCCATTTAACAGGAGCACAAAATCCTGCATTGGCTTGGAAATTAATAGAAGGGTCTAAAAGAGAGGAGAGAGGATATGCTTTGAGAAAGATTTAATGTGTATGTAGCAAGATATCACCTTAATGATTTAGGGGTCACACCTTGCTCTTGCAAAGTTCTCCAATTATTTTTTTGATTCCTGTTTTGGACGGATAAATTCCATCTTCGAAGGTACAAAACAAAATAACATTGAAAACTTGGCTTGGCAAAATACTCTGGGAGGCCAGACTGTAAGTGGACTCCGAAAAAGCTCTAGTAAAATAACTCTTTTTAAATACCAAAATTTTGATTAAAAAATAGAAACTCATTAATATGAAATATATTAATGTCCGTATAATACCAAACATCAATATATGAGTCATGACGTGTCTCATCATTGATATCAACCAGTGTTTTTAAACTAGACCCACTCAGACTCAGACTCAGACTCAGCCATGTTGACTACAAACTGAGTGAACATGGCCTTCTGCTCAGTTCAGAACCAATTTGGTACCAAACCAGTCCAACTCGGTCAAGTTAAGTCCTCATCCTCACTGAGACACAGTTTTTAAGGGAATTTCTTTTTTTTTAATTTTAAATTCTACCTAAATCCCAAACCCTAGCACCCTAAACCTTAAAAACAAACTATATAGAGACACTCCCCCCAAACGTCTATTTGCTTCACACCTCTTTCATTGAGCATTTGTAAGCATTTTGAGTTTTGCAGACACGTTGAAGAGCTGTGATTTATAGTGATCTTGGAGCTTGTTTGGAAATCCTATTGGGCTGTTTGCAGTGGATTTGGCATCTACACAAGGAGGCTACAGACCATCTTCAATGTTGGAGGAGTCATGGACCAGATTCTTGTGCCCAATGCCCATTGATTTCATTCCAAGGTATGTTAACAGTTAAATCTTCCCTATCTTTTCTCTCATGAAATTGTAGATCTGGAATCTGTCTTTTCTGTTGTTTCAGCTTTTTACTTGTTTAAAGTTTGAAATTTGAACTTTCAGCACTACTTAAAGCAACGGGATCTTGCTTCCTATTCATCCATGAGATCATAACAACTCCTACACTAAAACATCCTCCAGTAGTGCTCCTTCCATCGGTCTCACTGCCACCCCAATCAAAGTTTGTATAACCAATTAGCTTGACTTCCTTACTATCATACTTCAGGCAGTGATGTATAGTGCCACGAAGATACCTCAATATGTGTTTGGCAACTATCCAGTGATCATGACGAGGCTCCAACTGAAACTAACTAAGAATGTTTACTACAAAGCATATACCTGGCCTAGTATTTACTAAATACATTAGGGAGCCCACCCACTGACGATAAGAGGTAGGATCCACGAGACTAGAGTCAGAGCCCCTCAACTTCTTGAGATTGGTGATCATAGGAGTAGTCATCGGCTTGGAATCCATCATCCTAAAATTCTGCAACAACTTGATGATGTTCTTTGCTTGCCCCAAATATATCTCCCCAAGTTTCTACCGTACTGCTAGACCCAGGTAATAGTGCATCAATCCTAGATCCTTCATTTCAAATTCAGCTGCCAACATCTTCTTGCACTCCTGAATTCTTCGCTCCACACTTGTAATGAATAGATCATCCACATATAGTAGAGTAATGACAGGATCATTATTCACGACCTTAATGTAGGGATTTGGATCAGCATTACTCTTTACAAACCCAATTATAAGTAGATATGCATCCATCCTTGCACACCATGCCCTAAGTGCTTACTTCAAACCATATAGAGCCTTCTTGAGTCTCCAAACATGAGAATCCCTGATATTAACTTCAAAGCCTTCGGGTTGTTCGATATACACTTCCTCATCAATGGTCCCATTCAAAAATGCAGTTTTCACATCCATTTGATGGATATTCCAACCCATTGTAGCAGCCAATGAAACCAAAGATCTAATGGTAGTGTACCTTGTTGTGGGTGCAAAGGTTTCTTCATAATCAATGCCTTCCTTTTGAGAGAAACCCCTTGCAACGAATCTAGCTTTATACTTGTTTATACTTCCATCAACAACATGTTTGATCTTATAGATCCATTTGGAGGTGACAACCGATTTGTCACTAGGTCTAGGAATGATTTCCCAAACCCCATTCTTCATAATGGATTGATATTCTTCCTGCATCACCTTCTTCCAAACCTCTTGATGAGCAGCTTCCTTGAATGTGGATGGTTCGGCCTCAATTAACTTTGTCATATATGTAGCCTAACCAGAATATCTTTTCGGTCTCTTACTTTCCCTGAAGGTTCATTTTGCAGCTTCATGTCATTCAACATCTTCTAATGTAGCTTTTAACCAATTTGGCCTTTTCCTTGTGGTTGGGATGACCACGAATTGAATAGACTCACTTGGTCCTTCTTCTTCTTGATTTGTAGTAGGGTTTTCATGATGATCTTCTTCTTCTTCAAATATTGGAACTTCTTCGTCATCAAAATCAATAGGAATATCCTTTGATTTCTTGTAGGCTAGATTTTCATCGAATATGACATCCCTACTTACTCTGATATGTCTTCCTTCCTTAATGTAGATTCTATATGCTTTTGAGGAGAAACTATATCCAATGAATATTCCCTTGATACTTGTAGAATCCAACTTCTTTCGCTTGTCCTTTGGAACATGGATGTATGTTGGACTTCCAAAGATTCAGAGGTGATCCACACTCAGCTTCTTTCCTGTGAATACTTCTTCGGGTGTTATATTATTAAGACTTCTATGAGGACTTCTATTTTGAATGTACACGGTTGTCATTGCTGCTTCTCCCCATAAGAATTTTGGTAGGTCTTGATCAAGGAGCATTGTTCAAATGCCTTCTTCAATTGACCTATTCTTCCTTTCGGCCACTCCATTTTGTTCAGGATAATAGGGACCAATCAGCTCCCTCTTAATTCCTGCTTCCTTACAATATGCAATCAACTCCTTAGAAGTGTATTCCCCACCATTGGAGTTTTTATCTTTCTTTCGGTTAGGTTTTCCACTTCGAACCTAAACTCCTTGAACTTTTTAAATACTTCATCTTTTGTTTTGAGAAGGTAGAGCCATGTCTTTTTAGAATGGTCATCAATGAACGTTACATAGTAGAGATGACCTGCAAGTGATTTGTCAGACATGGGCCTACACACATCAGAACGAATGAGATCTAATATCTCTTTAGACCTAGTTTCACTATTTGGAAATGGCTTTCTTGTATGCTTTCCCAAAGAGCATCCCTTGCACACACCTTCATGATCTAACTTCATATTGGGGATGCCATGAACCAATTGACTAAGAGTAGGGATGACCTTATAATGTAGATGACCATACCTCCTATGCCATAGCTCAATGGGATTGATCTCCATATGAACCAAAGCTTGAGGAGGTGGTGTAATAACTCTATAAAGGCTTCCTTCACAAACTCCAATAACCCTAGCTTTATCAATGCTAGAGTCTTTTCCCCAAACCAATACTTTTCCATCAACAAAAGCAACTCTATCCCCTTTATCTTCTAAACAAGAAATAGAACCAAATTCTTTTTCAAACCTCGAACATATAGTATGTTGTTGAGGTGCAACTTCGATCCATTTTCTAGCTTCAGTGATGTTGATCCCAGGCCTCTAACAGCATAGCTTTTGTTGTCAACCAATTCCATTGCATGAGAAGATGGCTCCTTTGATAGTGCATGAAGTTGTTTACTTTCTCCTGTCATGTGTCTTGATGCTCCACTATCAATGATCCATTCATTGTCATCACTAAGAGATCCTGTAAGAGTAACCAAGAACCATTGACTTTCGACCTTGTTGAATAAGTAGTAGATGACCTTCTTGATCCAGCGTCCAACAGTGTTGATACCCATTCTCATGTAGTTTATCAAGGAGGGAGAATCCATGCCAACAAAGTGATCGTCAACTTTTCCTGACCTTAGCTCTGATATCATGTTGAGAAATCAATGAAAGTAGATTAGGGTTTGATTCCTCTTTCTTGATAATTACTTGTGAGTTATGTTGCCTTCTTTTACTTCTTTATTATCATATCTTTCGTCAAGCAAATACCATATTATGTGTGTATGATCATAAAAACACAAGACACAAAATGTAGGCACTATGCCAGGGAAAATCCCCCCTCGAGAGGAAAACCCAATCAAAATTCTCTTCCTTCAATAGTATTCTTTGAGACTCTTCAACCTAGACAATAACCAAACCTTCCCTCCACACCAAGTCAACCTTCCAAATCTTCAACCCCTTTGCAGCAGCACTTCCACCCCAGCAACTTCGACTATGCAGCAGCTTACAACATCAAGCAGCAACTGGCAACAGCAACATTTGGAAGACTTCAATCTCCCAAACTAGGGCACGAAACAGAGAGAGAGTAGCTCCAAAACTTTGATTTCTTCCTTCTCCTTAGACTTGACCCAACTCGCACTTCCTTTAGACTTCTTTGACCAACTTCACACTTCTCCAGCTTCCTTAGAGATATCGAACTTGCTTGAGATGAGACGCTCCAAATGAATTCGATCCCATTGTATTTATAAGCTCCTAGTGAGGTTGAATTGGTGTCCTTAGGCCGACTTGGTGTGGAGGTTACATAAATTACATTTGACTTGATAATAAACCCTTTTACATGATTCAAAAGCCCAAGAAGGGTCTCTTCAAATGTACAATGACTCTATAGACTCAATATTAATCCTAGGAGTCCACAATGGCGACTTTGACTAATATAATGATGACCCAAGCATGAAACACATGCTTTAATAAGTCATTGATATAAAAATTATTTTCTTTATTCTTTTGACAAGTACATTTTATGATGGCTCAAATACATTAATGAAGACCGAACCTAGTTACATTTTCCAACAAGTAATGCATGCAATATTTCATCTAGATAGCCTTCAATTTATCTTTAACAAATTTAGGGCACAATTTAGCATAACCTAGAATCAATTATTCCATACATTAGACATAAGAAAATAAATATTCAACAATTAGGTGCACTTACAAGATAACATGCAAAGATTCCATCCATTTGACCAAAGAATAGCTCCAAAGATAAGCAGAATCAGCACCAAATATCAAAATGCATCCACAACATCCAAATCTTCCACAAGAGAACAAGTTTGAATTACAGCTAACTAGGCCAAAAATCCAAAGAGGTATGATGATGAGATGTTACAATGAAGGCCTCCTCTATTTATCTGAGGAGGCTGAGTTTCTATTTACCCTAGAAGCCCCTTTAAATCATAAAATACTGTGCTAGGTCACAAGCCAACCTAGTAGCCTTTGAAAAACAAAATAACTCTCCACATGTGAGCCGAAATAACAGAAGTAGTTGAAGTCATGTAAGGATAGGCCCTTCTAGGGTTGGCACTGAGGGAAAATGGGTGCCATAATGTGTGTAGAAGCCCTCTAAAATCCACCTACAAGGTTGAACCCTAGATATCTAACATAATCCATCCATACGTTGACCCCAATTTTGGCTTTGGGGCACAAAAGTGGTCTCATAGGTCTCCAAGTGGCCAAAATGCATGTCTTTGCTTCAACATTGAGGGTTCTCATGGTGCTACTAACCCTCCCATGTCTTAATGTGCAAGAGCATCCTCATATGGGCCCTGGATTATCTACCATGTATCCAATCACTGCTAAGTTGGCTAGGGGAATGCTGGTCCAAGTCATCATCCAATAAAAGTCAACAATGTGGGGCAAAGTGTTGGAATGTTGTGAGTGTTGGAGGTGCCCAAGGATGCCAGTGATGCTCTACAACTGTCTGGAGTCCCATGGCTCTCAACGTTTCACCTTTGGGTCTCAATATGACCCTATGGAGAACTTGGACCCTAGTTAAGTTGCCCAGACCTATAAATGGGACCACCTGCCAATTACACACAATCTCCAATGCTACAACTTTCACCATTAGGTACATTTAATCATTATTGCATCTAAGTGAACCAAGCTTGAAAGTAATGGAAATATTAACACTTCATACAAGGCTTCCCTTCCAAAATTATGGTTTTGGTCACGTAATGGTGTTACCTCCCTAGGTAGGAGTGGTTAATAGACAACCCTATTAGGTGTTCTCAACTCTCAAGGGGAAGTGACATGTCCATGGTCCACCCTCTATCAATAGGCACCAAGTGAATAATGATGGAACGGAGGGGAAAAGACTTCATGGCCAAGTGCCATGGTCAAAGGGACCAGCCTAGTGGGGATCCTCATCCTCGGTGCATAAATGTGAGGAGGGAGCAACTGTGGATGTATCAGTTACCAACTCAGTCTTTGTTTTTCCACCCTTCTTAGGCCTTCTACTTTTTCTTGATTCTTCTTTGTATTACTACTCATAGCTCAAGGAATGAGAGCATGATTTATATGATGTATGGTAGTTATTACCCCCTTAAGGATGGGGCAGTCCATCGCCCATCTAGGGTTGGTACATGCAAGGGTTCCTTGTCTTTTATGAGAGAGGGCAACATTGGTTGAGGAATGTGAAATTTTTAAAATTGTTGTAGATAATCTAGTTATTATTCACCTATCGTTAAGAGATTATTTGTCTTCTGCAAATTATATCCAAACTACAACAAATATTGAATAAAACACTACTACAACTTCACCAAAATCAAATAACAAGAACTAAGAAAATATCACACACAAAATATTAGACATTGATATTTTTGGACAAATTGTCCCTGAAAAAACCACTATGTGGGGAAAACCAGTTCTGCAAATGAGGGTTTTATTATTCTTCGACAAATCAAGTATTACATAAATTGCTTGCCTCTTACTAGCAAAGATCTGGCAATATTTTTCTTTCACTTCTACTAGTCAAATCAAACATCTGCAAACAAACTCGGCCCTCTTTGTGAAATGTGCACAACCTCCTTCTGGAACTCGCATTACCTCCGGAAAATTGTTTCGGCTAAACAAATTGACTCAAGCAACTCACTAAAGCCACTCGCACTTCCTCTTGTAACTATCTCCAATAGCTGGAAATCAATTTGTAGCTCCAACAACTCGCATTAATTAATGTGGGCTCTCTCTGCAAAAATAATTCAACATGCTTCCTTCTCTCAAAAAACCAGAATCTCTGTGAAGAATTGCTCTGGAAATACTCTCAATTTCTCCTGTTGAAACCCCGTTGCTGGTGTCTCCCACACTATCACTACGCACTTACTATCAATGCAAATCGTTGTGTTCGAATTGATTTCCAAAGGCCACATAGATCTTTTATAATCTCTCGTTGAGCAATCAAAGGCCACGATCTATTCATAATCGATGGCTAAGATCATCTTGACTTCATTCAATCACTTTTCTAGAAGTCGCTAGAAAAAAAGCGATTTGTCTCAATTAATCTTGATTAATTAACCACTTTTCCTAAATTAGACTTAGAAAAATAATTAAACTGGATAATTAAATCTAATTAAGACAATTTTCCTTAGAAACGTTTTTTTGGGTATTGGAGATAATTAATCCATCTATGTTTCTAGCCTCATAGACATCACCTGAGACTAGAACACTTGTCTGAGCTACACAAACTAACAAGGAACTAGGTGATGGCCATATGAGTGAGGTAGAGCTCATGCTTGGCTTTTGCCCACATGTTAATTTGAGTGTCCCGACCATCTTTTGCATTTTGATTTTTCTTTTGTTTTGCTTGTGGCCATCATATGCTATTTTTGTTTCTTTCAGTTGCATCGACTTCCCAAGGCAAATTTCTAGGCCCTACCCAGGCATGACGATGCGTGGGTGCCAAATCCCAATGAACCAGTGGTCAGTTGACCCTGAATAATGGAGGTGGAATAGGGGCTTGTAATGTAAAATGGAAAGTGGTAAGTATGGAATAGGGAGAGACAGGGCTACACTATCTCAATCATGGCTTTCCAAGTAGTGCCCTTCCTATATCCGTTGGGCCATTAGGGAACGTTCCACTTGTGAAAATTTGGAAGCCCCAAATGCTACTGCAGCAACTGATTACGTTTCTTCTATTTCTTAATTACAGAACAAAATTATTTATTGTTTCCTACAGTAAACACCGAAACTAATATACTGCAGCCTTCACCATTTAAATAAAATGCGAAAACAAGAAATTGAACAAGAAGGAAGTACACAACACATCTACATAGTTATTTTTGGACAAATGTCCCCGAAAAAACCTAGTGTGGGAAAACCGATGCAGCAGATGAGGGTTTTATTATTATGCAACAGTAATTTCTGAGTACAATTCGATGGATGCCCAACTGGCTATCCGATACAGAGAGAAACTGGACAAAACAAGTAGTGAGATGCTCTCACCCTGTCACAAGAAGAATTCAGCACTGAACTTGCTGGAGAAGAGCCTCAGCGTCAGCGTCTGCGCAAAACTGCATCAACCCCAAACAATCTCTGTGTCATCTCTGTTGGGGACTGCGTTGCTCCTCCTTCAAACCTTCTGTTGGCTGGAAACTTCGATTCTCTACCCCCCAGTCTCACAACCCGGCTCCCGGCTTCTAAAACTCGATTTCCTTAGCAAAAATTCGATCTCCTTCTAGGCTCTGCGTTGCCACTGCGTCAGCTCTGCGTGGGCCAGCATCAGCCTCTCTGGACGTCATTTTTCCCTCTCTGCCTTATACTCTTCGACCAGGAAAATTTCCCTTCGGATACTATCCCTGCCCCTCACTACAAAAAGATCACTTCGAAATTTTCTCCAACAGCTACTCTACTTCAGAAATTCAATCTTTTGATCTCTACTTGATGTGTTTTCCACTAAGTAACCTGACACAGGGATTCGGGGTTCGTAGGATATGGGGGTTCGAGTGTCAGATTCAGACACGTTGACCTCCCAGAACAAGACATGTAGGATTCGTTATATATATTAGATATTTCTTACACAAATTCTCATTAATTATACAAATTCATTGATTTCAAACATAGATCTTCATCTAGATGTTAGTTTTATTGTTTACAAAGTAAGTTAGTAACATTATAGCATGCATAGTACATACAAAATTCAAATACATGTCACTGTCACATAAATCATAAATGATAAATCAATGAATCATAAATTATAAACCATAATACATATTCAATTCATCAATGATCCAATAAGAGAAAGACAAGATAGTAAGATAAAGACACTGACAGCTGTAGTTTTCTCATTAAGTCATCAAATCAAAATGTGTTACATAGGTAATGCAATGCCAATGGCAAATAGAAATAGAAAATATAAAACAACTACAGATATAAAAGCCTCAAGGCAGTAGGTAGCCCATGACTCATGAGTCATCAATCCTCATAGTCATCATCAAAATCAGCATCAATGTCCTCATCATCATGGTCACCACTACTCTCCTCTGCATCCTCCTCCTCCCCTATATCCATAGTCACCTCTGCATCTGCTGGTGTGGAGGATGACCCCTCTACAATATCACCGTCATCAAATCTAACAGGCTCTAGCACTAGATCATTGAGATCCATGTTGGCCAATGCCAACTCAACACTGTTGTCCAGACCCATATCATCAGGAAAGACATCCCACATCTTTGTCTTTCCCTTCAACCACTCTTCCCTCTGCCTGTAAATAAGACGAAGGTTGGTGTGCACATACACCATTGTCTCTGCCCTAAACTGCTCAAGCCTGCTCTTCTTCACACTATACAAATTCCCATATGTGCTCCAATTCCTCTCGCAATAAGAGGATGAAGTCAGCTATGAGAGGACCCTCATGGCTAATTGCTGAAGAGGAGGGCTTGTTGCTCCATGATTTGCCCATCAAAAATAGGCCTTCTTAGCCCCCCTGTCTCTAATCATATCATATCCTGCAAATCGACCAGTGCCAGTGGAAAATTCAACAAAAGCATCCTCCACCTCATCAAGTAATGCTCTATCCTGAAAAACCCACCTGAATGCATCTTTCCTCCCCTGTGAGATTTCACCATCCATGTTAGCAGGGAATCTACGGGAAGGTCCACCATTCAACCACTCATGGCTGTAGTATTTTGGGTTCAATGAGTGAGCCAAACAATGTAAAGGTGTGCAATTCATGTCCCATCTGTTGACAAGAATATCCTGTATAGTACCACAGAAGGCCTCTAGTGATGTCTCATACTCAGGGCACTCACTCTGTAGAATAATGCTCCTCACAGACTCAATCATGGAATCCCATCCCTCATAAACCTCTCCTAGGATGGGTTTTCCTGTATCTTCAAATCGAAGCAAAAAAATGATAGGGTCCATGATCTGAATAATTAGATCTACCCTCTCCCACCAAGCATCATCTAGCATTGTGTCCTTCACTCTTTTAGAGTCTACTTGATCTGTCTTTCTCCAAAAAGACCAAAACTCAGAAATAACCATGGCCCCGAGAGCGGTCTTGACCTCCCTCAACCTCTTCAACATGATGAATGAAAAGGCAAATTGTGTATCAGCAATCTTCAACAATGATAGATTGTTGTACTCCTTGTAGATAGTGAGGGGCCAGGGCATTTGTATGATTTTGCACAAAGTTACGGATATGTCGTGCATCCTCAATAATGTTACCAATCCAAAGCACATCAGAAGCAATGGATTTCAGTGCTAAGTTCAATGAATGGACAATGCAAGGTGTCCAAAACACTTGTGGATATTTAGCTTCCACAATCATGCCAGCAGCCTTGCAAACAGGTGCATTATCTGTAATGATTTGCACACAAGAATCAACACCTACATCTTCAATAACTTTAATAAATAACTCACCCATAAATTGTGCATCCTTGTATTCTCCAAGTGTATCCACCGCTTTCAAGAAAATTGGACCATTCAAGGAAGACACCATGAAGTTGATGAGTGGGTGTCGTGTTGGATCTGTCCATCCATCAAAAACAATGCTAATCCCAGATGTTGGCCATGATGCTTTAATAGGCTCAAGCATTTTTTGAACCTCTATTTTTGCCTTCGTCAACAATGTGGTTCTAAGCTTCTCTGAACCAAGAGGCACATACCATGATGGAGACCTGTGAGTTAGAACTCGGCACATCTCAATAAATAGAGCAACATTAAAGGATATGAAGTTTTGATAGAAAAAGAAGGCAATGGTGAGATCAAGTTCTTTTTGTTTCTCTTTTTGAAAAATCTTGTCCATTGGACCAAGTGAAATTGTCTTTCTTTTTGCTGCTTGTCCCCCAATAGAACTCTCAACTGGATATTTGGTGGTGCCTTTCCTCAAAAATGGAAGGGGGTCATCATTCTTGGTTTTTCTTGATTTTGCAACCACATTTGCCATACCAACAGTGAACTCTTTTTCCATTTCTTTCCTCTTTTGTAAAGGAACAACTTTACAAGCTCCAACTCCACAACCTGGTAAAGCCAACAAATGGTCTTTCACGTGGTAATATGTGCTTGTGAAAGTATTGTGGCAAAAGTTGCATCTTCAATGCACATTGCCTCCTCCCTTCCCCTTGGTGCTTGGCCCATCCTCTCTTGTGACATATTTCCACAAGGGATATTTCTCAATGTCGTCTTTAGGAGGAAGTCTTCCCTCAACATTACTTGCATTAGACTCTGATGATATTGGGGGAGGAGGGACATCTCCAATGGGGACATTCTTCCCCTTCCTTTGCCCCCTGCCTGCTGCCCTTGATTGAGCCATGAATACTATAAAAAAAAATAAACAAAACATGCACAAATTTGTAAAAGAAATGCATATACAAACTGTTGTAATACAAATGCAAAAAGATAGAGATGAAATGCACTTACCTGGTGCTTGAATCTCCTTGCTGAGCGCTCCAAACCCTTGGCTCCTTGCTCCAAACTTCTAACAGCAAACCCACAGCTCACTTTTTGCAAAAGGAATGAGAGAAAATGGTAAATAAAAAAAGGAATGCGTTGTTTTTAAAGCCCGCAAGTTTCATTTTCGCTGAATTCGAATCCAGTTTTCAGGACACATTGTGTCCTAACGAGACACGACCCGGATTCGAGCATGTCCTGTTAGGACACGACGTGTCTCGAATTTGGGATTCGAATTCCCTCTAATCGTGTCCGATTCGTAGGATTCAGACACTTCAAGAAAAAATGACGAATCCGGTTTCATAGGTTCTCAAAGTGCCCCTCAAGCCTCTTCTTGTATCTTTCTGTTGGACAACCAACATCTCAAATTAACTACTAATCAATGGCTCAGATCATTTTGGCTTGATCCTCGTCTTCTTCTAAAAGTTTCACCCACAGTTAGATTAATATCCTTTAATTATTTTAATTTCCTAAGTTTAGACTTAGGGTCCCATTAAAAATAATTAATTATTTTAATAAAACTGTCTCCGGGTGGAATTTCCCAAAACGATTTGTGGGTATTGGAGAATGCATGTGTCTCATCCACTGGCTGCCATCTCTGCCAATTGAAAAATTTGAATGACCTCCTCTCTCCTACTGCTGCTCAGTAAATGAGAATTTGAATTCCCTGGCTAGGAATTCTCTGAGGAAGAAATTCCCTCAAGTTTCTCTCCTTTCTTCTGACGTCTTTCTACCCAGTAACTGCCTGCAGAAACTGCGTCACACCAGGAACCCTTCTTCGCTGAAGCTTTTGCTACATTGCTCCCTCTACCGCTGACAAATCTCGATCTGGAAATCCTACCTCTCTGTTGACTCACTCAGAGAGAGATTTACCACGAAAATCTTGCCCTCCTAGCCTAAACTGCACAATCCCTTTGGGGATTCGATTTGTTGCCTATGCAACACTTCGACTTCACTTCTTCCTTCAGCACTAAGCTCTTCCGGCACTGCTCTCTTGTTTCACCTGCAGCTCTGATACCATGTGAAAAGTTGGAAGCCCCAAATTTCTGCTGCAGCAATTGATTATGTTTCTTCTATTTGTTAATTACTAAACAAAATTATTTACTGCTTCCTACAGTAAACACTGAAAATAATACACTGCAGCCTTTACCATTTAAATAAAATGCACAAATAAGAAACTGAACAAGAAGGAAGTACACCATAGCTACACAGTTATTTTTGGACAAATGTCCCCGAAAAAACCTAGTGTGGGAGAACCGTTGTAGCAGTTGAGGGTTTTATTATTATGCAATAGTAATTTCTGAGTACAATTCGATGAATGCCCAACTGGCTATCCGATACAAGGAGAAACTAGACAAAACAAGTAGTGAGATGCTCTCACCCTATCACTGGAAGAATCTGGCACTGATCTCATTGGAGAAGAGCCTCTACATCAGCCTCTGCGTAGAACTGCGTCAACCCCATGCAATGTCTGCATCACCTCTGCTAGGGACTACATTGCTCCTCCTTCAAACCCTCTGCTGGCTGGAAACTTTGATTCTCTGCCTCCTGGTCTCACACCCCGGCTCCCGGCTTTTGAAACTTGATTTCCTTAGCAGGAATTTGATCTCCCTCTACGCTCTGCGTTGCCACTGCGTCAACTCTGCGTGGGCAAGCGTCAACCTCTCTAGACATTGTTTTGCCCTCTGCCTTGTATTCACCGACCAGGAAAATTTCCCTGCCCCTCACTGCAAAAAGATCACTTTGAAATTCTCTTCGGAAACTGCTCTGCTTTAGAAATTTGATCTTCTGATCTCTACTCGATGTGTTCTCCAAATGCCCCTCAAGCTTCTTCTTATATCTTTCTGTTGGACAACCAATGGCCTAGATTAACTCTTAATCAATGGATCAAATCATTTTGGCTTGATCCTCGTCCTCTTCTAAAAGTTTCACCCACAATTAGATTAATACCCTTTAATTATTTTAATTTCCTAAGTTTACACTTAGGGTCCTATTAAAACTAATTAATTATTTTAATAAAACTGTTTCCGGGTGGAATTTCCCAAAACGATTTCTGGGTATTGGAGAATGCATGTGTCTAAGCCTCCTTGCAAATTTTGAGGCTTAGAGCACATCCGACGCTACCAAAAACTAACACCACTAGACTAGAATTGAAAATTAACCCTCCATTTAAGGTGAGGGAACAAGATCACGGCCAAGACCCTTCTTTCTTCTAAGTTACCCCATAATCCATGTCAAATTCCCAAATACAAACAAGCATAAGCACCCGATTGCAAAATGAATAAAGTACATTTTGATCAAAAGTCCACCTTCCAACATGTGCTCTTGTCAGACGAGCGAGGAAGCATATGACTGATGTAGGTGGCGAAAATATCAATGGCACATCATCATCGGCTACTAGTGGCTCCCAGGGGCTGCTGGCTGCCAGCAGGAAGAGATGATAAGAGAAAATTTCCCCCATGGGCTCGCCCACTTTGGGTGGGCAACAGTCATCTTGTAAGCTTTGATCAAAGAAATGAAAATCTGATTCAAAGGAGAAATCTCTCTATGTGTTTTATTCTTCCAATGTTCATTTTTCAACTGTTGTGTGATAAATGCAAGTTCAGAAATGTAATTTTCTGCTTTTAAATAAATTATGTTTTGAGCTATATAATGAGAGAACACTAGGATAGCAGTCACCGAGGCTTGAAAAAATTGCAATTTAGCCAAGTAGCTCAGTCGTACTGGATGTGAAATGAGATTTTGATCTTGATATAGCTAATAACGCAGCAAACTCAGTTCAGGTTAGTTATTTAGAAAATCTTACTTTTACTGCAAAATGGGACTAATGCTTGAGAACCATATCCTAACAGTCTTGAACATCTATAATACACAAATACAAGCCATAAATGAAGCTTCTAACTGCACATAGATAACCACTGTAGATAAAAGAAAAAATTAAAATTAAAAAAACAACAAACTTCAGGGACAAGGTCAAAAGAATTCATAGTCAAACTACAAAATAACAAAAAAACTTGAGATCATCAGTCCTACAAAGACATGTCATAACAGCTAGAAATCTAAAAAGGACAAGGGATGTACCGAAAGTGGTCGCAAGATATTGCTAGCAACAGAACCTGGCACAGTGAGGACGACTGTCTTTGTTTGAACCGAAAAATGTCCATCTGGAGTCTCGTAAGTCAAAGCATATCCACATTCAGACAGTTTTTTGATAGATAAGAGCTTCCAACCGAGCTTTATTTTAGCACCCAGCCTATAAAACTCAATAACAATTCCCCAATTAGAAGACAAAAATAATTAATAAATGTCTTAACAGAGTTTGCAGTTAACAAATTTGTTCCCAATATTTAAGGAAAAAGATCCCTGCCTCATATTTTTTTACCAGGGTTGCAAATTTTGCAATGCCATAAAAGAAAGGTGCAGCACACACAAGTACACATAGAATTAACGTCCTTTCACATTTCTGGGGCATCATATATTGAGGTTAAAATGTTTATGCTCTTCCATCAAACAAGACATTTGTTACCACAAGTTATTCCATAGACCCACTGGATTTTAATTAATGTTGATCATCTGCTGGGAGATTATTCTCTTGCATTCATTCATTTTCATAGGATCTATAGCATTGCACTCTTCTAGTGCCTCAGACTAAGCTAGTTCCCTTAAATATGTCCCTATTTCTCTCGACTATTCTCTTATGCATTGTACAAAGTATCTTTCATTGTGTAAACCTTCTATATTTGCCTTTTCATCGTCATGCCTTCTTGTTAGCCTGGATTTTTTTACTTTTTTAGGAGATGCAATAGGAACTTATTCTTCAATTTGTATGAAATGTACTATTAAGATCCCATTGACCTTTATTTGGTCATTAGTGGAATTAATGAAATTATATTTCACAGCCTTGTCTTATCAAAAGAACTCAACAATGACAGAAGCCAGAATAGCGCAAGGCAAACTAATAACAGTCTATTCACTAATTCTGAAATACTTCATAAATATGTCGATTATTAAGCAATATCTCAAACAAAGAGAAAATGGCTATACCTATTAGCAATTGCATTTGGCATCGTTGCCAAACCCTTCTTAAATGATCCCACTGTTTGACCCTTTGGCTTTGCCAAGCGCCTGCAGTTTTATCAATATCTGAAAAGCAATCAGGAAACCATCCCTTAAACAGCCCACAACTACCCCGAACATATATGTCTTGCAATCAACTTTCATGTATAAGAAAAGAAATTGCAATTACAGGTCACGTGCTGGCTTTGGGCTGTTCTTCCTCTCTTGAATTGCCTTAATGGCTCCCCCAATGATACTCCCACCATTTTGTTCTAACTTCCAAACTCTTCCAAAGGCTGCCTTCATGCTCAATTTGGCAGGATCTCCAGCATACACTCCTGCATATCAATTCCTTTTTTGTTAGTTAGAAGGTATAAGGCCTCATGCACTGGAAAAGTATTGATATGATAACACCTAAAGTTATAAAACCATATTGGCATATGTATAATAGTATTTCCTTAGTATACCAGCTGGTGGCAGTAATGGACCTGCTTAGATCCATCTTAACTCTGAATCTACCAAGCACCGAGAGGGATCAAATCATTTAATCTCTTATCAATTTTTGCATCCTTTTGCATCTTAAGATATTTGGTCCCTTTCAGCACTTGGTAGATCTGGAGTTAAGATGGATCTATGCTAGTTTATATATCAGAAAAGCTTATTGCTTTTTACTTTGAGAAAATTTAACTCACAGAAATATTAAAATATGATATCAATTTACTTAATTATATCTCTGAAATATTGAATTTTTTTTATAAAACTTATCTCACACCAAACATTTTAGTTTGGTAAATATTCCGATTGCATGCAACGTTTTACAAGTAATAAGAGGTGGCATTTTAGTTTTGTGAGTATTCCAATTTCATGCAACATTTTACAAGTAATAAAAGTTTACTTGTGTTTCAAGTTTTGGAAAATTATCTTATAAGATTTTTTACATTGCATACAAAACCTAATCTAATATTTTGTGTGTAATTCCCAGTAGGGATCAAAGCAAAGGAGAACGAGGAATGGGGTGTCGGAAAGGTTTGTAGTTGGGTGAGTTTGATGTCCCAACGTAGAAATAAAAAAGTGAATATGGTAAAGGTAGAGGAAAGAGGTTATGGGTTCCATGCCGGTTTATTTATCAAAAAAACTTATTGGTTTTTACTTTGAGAAAACTCACAGAAAAAAGTTTTGAATTATGATATCAATTTGCTTAATTTATATACATGAAAAGTTAATTATTTTTTACTTTGATAAAATTTATCTCGCAGCAAATTAATTATTTCAGCAAACATTTTCGTTTTGTAAGTATTTCAATTTCATGCAATATTTTACATGTAATAAGAGTTGGAATTTTAGTTTTGTGAGTATTCCAATTTCATGCAACATTTTACACATAATAAGAGTTGATCTGTGTTTAATCAATTTCAAGTTTTGGAAAATTATTTTATAAGATTTTTTACATTATAGACAAAACCTAATCTAATATTTTCGTGCAATTCTCGGTGATGGATCAAAGCAAAGGAGAATTAGGAATGGGGTGTTGGGAAGTTTTATAGTCAAGTGAGTTTGTTGTCCCATTGTGAAGTGAGGCAGAATTTACAGACAAATAATCTTATTTCATTAATATAGGTTACAAATAATATAGTTTAAAATATTTGAAGGACAAACATACTTAATACTCCTTGGCTAAACTAACCTTATACTCTTTTTATTTTCATGACTTTTGTTCGCACTTAATTTCCTTTTGTGACCGATAATATTATGTTGAAATTTCTAAGTCTAACACGTCAGAAATTCTTCCTGCATTATCTGGGTTATTTCACCTACTTGTTTATTTCTTAACAAGTTATTTAACCATATAAATATTGAAAATAAACACACATGCAGTCTCAACTCATCTACAGATCATCAACTGAAAATCACAGGCAAACACACAAGGGACACCGTTATTTTTGGACAATTGTCCCCGAAAAACCCAACTTGGGAAAACCGGTGCAGCAGTTCTGAGGGTTTTATTATTAAGCATCTTTCTTGAGTACAACTAGGATGCCAAACTGGCTCACCCAACAGAGATATCTATCTGGCAGTGATACTCTTCGAAAGCAGATATTGAGCAAGTCTGCTCCACGAAAATCTCTCCAACGCTTCTCTGAGGCTTTGCGTCACTCTGAAACCCCCTACGTCAGCCTTCTGTTGTCCCGTGCTAGCTCTCTGTCCTTCTACGTCACCCATGCAAGCCCTGCAAGCCTCTGTGTAGTCACTCTAGCCCTCTGCGTGGCTCCTGCTGGCTCTGCGTAGCCTCCTCAATCTCTGTGCTGGTCCTTTGGCACTATCTCTGCTTCTCTGCTATGCACTCACTGCGCCTCGCTGCAAGTCAGATCACTTGTTCGAATTTTCTCAGCAAACCCTGCTCCAGAAAATCGAACTCACTGATCAATCTTGGTGTATCTTCAACTGACCCTCAAGCCTCCTCTTATACTTTTTCTGTTGAGTCTTCAACGACCGAGATTAAATCTCTAATCAACCGCTAAGATTAGATTTGGCTTGATCCATGTCATTTAGAACATTCTCACCCAATTTTATATTAATACCCATTAATATTTTAATTTTCCTAAGTTTATACTTAGGAACTCCATTAAAAAATTAATTATTTTAATATCTCTCTAACCGGGAGGAATTTCCTCAAACCATTTTCTGGGCCTTGGAGATCTCATGTGCTTTAGCCTCTCCACCAATTTTCATGGCCAGAGCACATCCGATGCTACCCCAAATCAACACTCCCTCTTAGCGAGGAATGTGCTCTAGTAATGCTCCACCACTCAACATCACCCTGATCATCCGACACCGGTACCTATGTTGATGCTTGGCCTGCTACCCAACATCCTCTACAATGTTGCCTCCTGTACTTCTGCCCATGGCTCTGCCACTTCCATTGCTACATCTGTATTGCAACTCCCTCTGCATCCATGCTGCAGCTAGTCCTTTCTCCCAACACTGCATCTGCACTGCAGTGCTCTCTCATCATGCTGCATCGTGCTGCCCATAGCACTACCACTACTAATTGCTGCACTGCAACTCAGTTACTGAGAAGTAAGTAACTGATCTACCCAACTACTGACATCCTTGTCAGGCTAGAAGCCCCCCGATGTTGAAGCTACCTCTGCTGCTATCTTGTGCTTCCTCTGCTGCCTCTGCGCTGTTGCAACATCTTTGTGCCTCTCGCACTGCTGCAACCATCACTATTGCAACCACCTTTGTGCCTCTCGCACTATTGCAACCTTCACTGCACTGCCAAAGACCACTGCACTCTGGCATTGCCTTGTCGTTCCATCCGCATCTTGCTTCTACCGACATCCGTCATCCTACAACTGTCTCTCGGGGCTCCCGTAGCCGGATATGATCCCAGAGTTTGGGTACCTCAAGGATCCTACCCGTCATCTTATGCAGTCCTCCTGACTACAGCTCAATGTCACCCCACCTCTTCTCTAGAGGTGCATGAGCACTCATGGCACAATCATCATCTGTCTCGACTTCTTTCTCTGCCTTAGCCGGAGCTGCCTTGGAGTCAAAAGCCTCTCCATTATTCTTCTTCCTGGGACACTAGGTTGCATAATGACCCAGCTCCCCACAATGGAAGCACTTTATCTTGGATATGTCCTTCTTCTTTCTTTTCCCATGTTGTCCCGCAGATGCTAGAGTTGCATCCTCCTCCTCCTCTTTCTTGATTCGACCTCCTTTGTTGTTACTTCCTGCCTTGGTCAGCCGTCTGATCTCTTCTTGGCGAAGAGCTGCCCACATCTCTTCCCATCCTGGAAGAGTAGCTCTGCCCAAAATGCTTTGGACAAATGTCTCCCAATCCTCAGAGACTGCATTCAGGGCGGTCCTCATCGTGAACTCCTGATCCGGCGTAGCCCCTATGGAAGTAAGTTGGTCCCAAACCTCCTATAACCTGTTGAGGTATAGATCTATCTGCTCCCCCTTCTACATCTAATACGACCGCAGTTGATTCTTCAGTAGCATCTTCCTCTGCACGAAAGTTCCCTAATACAATGTCGTCAAGGTATCCCATATCTCCTTTGACATGTTCTTCTCGGCAATATGTTGAACTATATGATCCTTGACCCCATCAAGGATTATGCACTTTGCCTTGGCCATTGCATCCTCATACCTTTCATTATCAGTCGAGTCGACTGGGATAGCCACGGTTCTCTAGGTGAAGCCCTTGATATGCTGGCTATCCTGAACAAACAAGATCCTGGCCTTCCAAATGACAAAGTTGGAGGCCCCGTCTAACCTGTCCTGATCCCTCAGTCCATTCATTGCCATCTCTGCTCTTCTTCTCGACTCCCTTTGAGTCTCGACTTCCCTCCTGGAAGTTTTCTCCTAGACTCCCTCTGAGCCTCTATTTCCCTCCTGGAAATCCTCCTACCAATTGTCGAACTGCTCTTCTCCGATCCTCTATGCACCTGCAATACGGATCTGGATTTCTTGGCTAGAAATCCCTCAAGGAAGTGGTTCCCTCTACCTTGGTTCTATCCCGTTAGGTACTGTTCTTCTTCGACAGCAACAGCACCCCACTAGCTTCCCAATCCACAATCTGCCCATAGCTCCCTAGGCCCCAACAGCTGAAGAAACTGAGCCTCTTAGCTCTGCGCAATCCCAGCAAGGCTAAATCGCTCCTCTGGCCAACTACGTCAAGCCTACCTGACTGAGTAGGATGACGTGGCTCTTTGTGAGCCTCTTCTGCCTCTCTCTACCTCTGCGATGGCCAACTTCTTGTCTCGAAATGATGACGCAGGCCCTCTGTGTCACTCCTTCTCTGCTGCCTTCTGCTTAGGAACAGCTCTGTCTCTCGGGACAGCTGTTTCTGCTGCAAATTTTCTGATTTAGCTGGTGCCTTCAGCTCTCCTGTGATCTGCAATGCTTTGATACCATGTTGAAATTTCTAAGTCTAACACGTCAAAAATTCTTCCTACATTATCTGGTTTATTTCACCTACTTGTTTATTTCTTAACAAGTTATTTAACCATATAAATACTGAAAATAAACACAAATGCAGTCTCAACTCATCTACAGATCATCAACTGAAAATAACAGACAAACACACAAGGGACACCGTTATTTTTGGACAATCGTCCTCGGAAAAACCCAACTTGGGAAAACCAGTGCAGCAGTTCTGAGGGTTTTATTATTAAGCAGCTTTCTTGAGTACAACTAGGGTGCCAAACTGGCTCACCCAACAGAGATATCTATCTAGCAGAAATACCTCTATTCGAAAGCAAATATTGAGCAAGTCTGCTCCACGAAAATCTCTCCAATGCTTCTCTGAGGCTCTACATCAGCCCTCCTGGCCTCTGCATCACTCTGAAACCCCCTGCGTCAGCCTTCTGTTGCTTTGCGCTAGCTCTCTGGCCTTCTGCGTCACCCACGCAGGCCCTGCTAGCCTCTGTGAAGTCACTCTAGCACTCTGCGTGTCTCCTATTGACTCTGCGTAGCCTCCTCAATCTTTGCGCTAGTCCTTCAGCACTATCTCTACCTCTCTGTTATGCACTCACTGCCCCTCACTACAACTCAGATCACTTGTTCGAATTTTCTCAGCAAACCCCGCTCCAGAAAATCGAACTCACTGATCAATCTTGGTGTATCTCCAACTGACCCTCAAGCCTCCTCTTATACTTTTTCTGTTGAGTCTTCAACGGTCGAAATTAAATCTCTAATCAACGGCTCAGATTAGATTTGGCTTGATCCATGTCATTTAGAACATTCTCACCCGGTTTTATATTGATACCCATTAATATTTTAATTTTCCTCAGTTTAGACTTAGGAACTCCATTAAAAAATTAATTATTTTAATATCTCTCTAACCGGGTGGAATTTCCCCAAACCATTTATGGGCCTTGGAGACCTCATGTGCTTTAGCGTCTCCACCAATTTTCATGGCTAGAGCACATCTAATGCTACCCAAATCAACATATTATTGTATATATGTGCTTCTTGTTAAAAAGTTTGTTCAATTTTGAACGGACATATAAAATATTATTCTTTATTTTTAATTAATTAGCCAACATATATTTAAAAAAGAAATTATTGTAACGTTGTGAGACAACGTCTCCCCCATATACTGTGGTATAGAGCGCCTCTCGGCGCAGCAAGATATACAAACAAGTCTCTAAAGTTTTGAATCCAAGAGGAACTAGATCCACCCTCTATACACACAAAGTATATTAGAGATAATAGTGGAAGAGATTGACAAAAGAGATCATACAGTAACCATGGGATCAACATTTATATTGCAATGAACATCATAAGTAGATGACACCCAGTATTCTATGCATAGTAAAACATTTCCAACTTGGGTGAGGATCAAATGAACATTTATGTACTTAGGTATTGTCTATTTGCCTATGGAACCATCCTGTAGAGCAAGTAAATGTGCAATGGATTTGAGCCCTGTGTCCAATAATCAACCAAAAAAAGCATCAAAGTTAAGCCACTTAGAAGTACTAAAAAATATATTGAAAAAAACCATCATTAAAAAATTCATGTATAGGAGTAGATTGCGATGCATCATGTAAAAACAAACTAAAGATCGAAATTTTCTAACCAAACTGAACACTGGAAATGTTGTGTTTACACTCAAGAGGGATAGGAATAAACATAAAAATGAGAGTGGAGTCATACATTCATTTGATGATAAATCATTGCAATATCTCATAACATGGTAGGAGAGAGGATGAGTATTGTTACCACAAAATCCAGCAGGCCCTAAGGAGGGAAAGCCTATCGGACAAAGAGCTAGACTAAGTGCTAACAATGGCACAGTGGTCCACTGTCACCAAAGCCAAGGTCTCCTACTCTTTATGGACTTTCACTGATGGGAGGAGTCTTGGTAGGAAGGAGATCGCTTAGAATAGATATGCTTGGTATAGGGTACGAAGTGATCAGCTAAACTTTATTTGAAAGAGAGGCTCAATAATGGTACAAGGCTTCAAAGAAGCAACTCGCTCTCTAAGAAAAGCCCTACAAAAGAAGGCACAAGACCTAGGGTTTTGAGGTTTTTTAATGATAATAGTTATTCACAAGGTCAAGGCCCAGGAGAAAAGGCTTCTTATGATTTACTTCAACAAGCACCAAACTCATACAGCCTTCAAGGAAGTCCTCAAGTTGAGGGAGAATAACCTAGGGTTTCCCTCTTGGAACAACACCTAGGGCAAGAGATTTTATGGATGAAACTCATGTGGATGCCCACCAAACTTGGAGCATAGGTAGCCTAGACCCTAAGCTTGATGTTTAGGCTCTCGAATTCCAAAAAATTCTGCTCCCTAAAATTTTGCTAGAAGCCCTAGATTTTCACCCTAGCCATAAAGGACTAAATTTTAAAAGGAAAATCTATGGAGAAAGAGGAAGTTTGACCACCATGGACTTGGACTAGTGCCTTGTCCTTTGGGCATATGGAGTCTTACAATTTTTTAAGGTGAGATAAAATGTCCCTAATGTTGAAAATTGGGGCAGCTATGGGATGAGCTTCCCCATAGGAACCCATCTACCCCAAAAGAAACCCCTCTTGCCCCAAAGAGAATTTAATTTGGGTAAAGGAAATTACTTTTTGACTCTCCTTTTATTATTAATTGATGTGACAAATTTACTTGGGAAAGTAATCATCAAGCATGTTGAAAATATATTTAAATATTATTAGCAAATTTGAATTTGTGTTTTTCCCCCCAAATTTGCAAGTCAGCGTCAAGTCGGCCTGCCCAAAAGTCGTGACCCTTCGTACATGGAAATAACTATAAATTGAGCCTAATTCGTTCCCCAAAAGGCATAGTTCAAATCTGATCTGAGGCTCATTCATCTGAGGCTAGGAAGCTCACATTCTTAGACAGAGGGTCGAGACCCTGACACAGACTTCTGAGGCAGAGGGCTAAGACCCTAACACAGTCTTCTAAAATAGAGGGACAAGACCATGAGGTAGATTTCTGAGGCAAAAAGGGGCTGAGAACCTTGAGGTCGAGAATCCTTAGCTATGTTTCTGAGTAAAGAGTCGAGAATCCTATGGATAAACTCTAAGGAAAGAGGTTGATCCCATGGCACAATGCGAGCTCAAGAAGTAGGTTTGGAGGACAATCTGTTGACCTTGTTGGAGTTATGTATAGGCATGTTTTGGAGGGTTACTTTTGTGGTTCGAGCCCTATATTAGGGCTATATCTGTGTAGGTACAGTGGCCTTAAGTTTTGTGTTAAGAGGACTATATTTGCATCTCTTGTTGTAGCCCTAATGGCACTAACCCTCTACAGTTAGGGTGTTGATTTTGTGACCTTCAAGGCCTGAACTTATGCAACCTTTATGAAGTCTATTAGGAGACCTTTGCAGCCTATTTGACTAGCCCTATATGTGCCCTAAACTACTAAGATTGGTAGCAATATATATATCAGTGATATATGGATATGACAGTGATCTTTGGGCTATGATTCTTATCCTTATGTCAGAGATGTTTGGACAAATATTTTAGATCATGTGACAGTACTGTTTGAACAAAGATTATAGTTCTTATAACTGTGATGAATGACAGTGATATTAGCACTTATGAATGTGATATATGGCAGAAATGATTATCCTTATGACAATCATAATTGGCAGTATTAGTTGTTGTTGTAACAGCGATGTATGGTCGTGACACCTATGCTTGTGTTCATGATATATGGCTATGATACTTTTGTTTATGTTGACAACAATATTTGACCATGATATGGCCTTGACAGTGGTACATATGTAAGCTACTTACAGTGACATGGAGGCAGCCTTATCATCTTCTATATGACAGTGATGTGTGTGATAGTGCCTCTACGACAGTTATATGTGACAATGCCTCTACAACAATGATATGTGACAATGCCTCCATGACAGTGATATGTAGAAATGCCTCAATAACAGTGATATGTGACATTGCCTCTATGACAGATGTGACAGTGTATATGACAATGATGTCTATGACCATGATGTACATGACAGTGATGCTTATGACAATGTTGACAGCTATTCTTGTGACAAGGATAGGAGGGATTGTGATTAAGGAGTGCTTGTGATTACCTCCTTGAGAGATATGTCTGTTGTTATCTCATGAGCATCTACTTGACCCAGGATTGGCTCTAGGTGCCTGGTGGCCTAATGTGAGTAATGATGAAAGACTTATGTCTCATGATATTTGTACATTGTATCTCAGATGAACAATTGATGCATATCTAAGAAGTAGAATTTGGTTGGGTTTTCCACCTTGTGGGGTTTCTCCCTAGTCTCTGACCTAAATCCTGGTGTCTCTATTGCGTATATTATTCTTCTATTGTTCCTTACTGTTTTGTTGCATTCTTGATGTTATTGTTCTCTCTACATAATCGCTAATGATGATATGATGTTATGGGGTGAATGTAATGTTGGAATTTCTAAGTCTAATTGTTAGAAACCCTTCATGAACTTTTCTTATTTATTTCTGCCTACTTGTTCTGATTAATTAATAAGTTATTTACCATGTAAATATTGAAAATAAATACAAGTACATACATGCTCAACACATTACAGATCATCAACTAAAGGAAACAAGCACACAAGTGACACTGTTGTTTTTGGACCAATGTCCCCGGAAAAACCCAATGCGGGCAAGTCGGTGCAGCTATCTGAAGGTTTTATTATTATGCAGTTTCTGAATACAATCTAGGTGCCAAAACCGGCTCACCCAACAGAGAATAATATCGACAGTAGTACCTCTCTGTCGGAGATAGATGTTCCGGCTAAAACCTCGGATAAACACTCCGACAGCTCCCAGCTCCAATCTGCCCCACGAAAACCCCAGCGTCAACCTCTAGGGATTGTGTCAACCTCTCTAGCCAAGCGCCACCCCAATAACCCCTGCGTCAACCTCTGGAGGCACTGCGTTAGCCTCTAGATACTCTGCATTACCCATGCTGGCTCTCAGAGGCACTGCGCAGCTCCTGGCTGCCGCTGCGTGGGCCCTCGCTGGCTCTACGTGGCCTCTCACTGGCTCTGCATCCCTCTCTCCTGGCTTCTCCGTTGATTCTCCCAGCTTCTGCGTTGATTCTCCCGGTACCCTCTCTGCCTCTCTGCTTCTGTATTCACTGCCCCTTAGCTGCAACTTTGACCACTCTCTCAACTTCCTCAGAAAACCTTGCCCCAGAAAATCGAAATCTTGATTAACTCAATGTATTCTCCAAGTGACCCTCAAGCCTCTCGTTATACTTTTCTTGTTGGTTCATCAACCGCCGAGATTAAGTCCCTAATCAACGGTTATGATTAACTCTGGCTTGATCCATAACTTTTGGACCCTTCTAACACAATTTTATATTAATTCACATTAATATTTTATTTTCCCTAAGTTTAAACCTAGGGACTCCATTAAAAATATTAATTATTTTAATATCTCCCAAACTGTTTAGAATCTGCCCAAACCATTTCTGGGTATTGGAGATCTCATGTGCTTTAGCCTCTCCACCAATTTTTGTGGCTAGAGCGCATCCTATGCTACCCCAAATCAACATGTAATATGAAAATGTTGAAGAAGTTTAAAATTGCAATTATCTACAACAAAGAACAATCTAGCCCTAAAATTTACACCTAATAAGCCTCAAAATCGATGCCCTAAGTACCAATTTCAAATATTTACCTATTTCAAGAGGTAATGGAGTTTAATGGAGAATTCAAAGATATTCATCCACTAGGAACGTTCATTACATGTCATACAATGGATAAGATATGCAATTCTCTACTAGAAAGCTTTTCAAATTTAATTTTCAACAATTAGGGTACAATTTTAACATATTCTAGAGTAGCAATTCCATATATTAAACAAATTCAAGAAAAAAAATCCAACAACATGAGCATTTACAAAATGACATGCAATATCAAGGTTACTTGGGAGCGAGAGCGAAAGCTAGGAGCGGGAGTGGGAGCGGGAAGTGACATTTTCAAAGGCTCCCGATCCGGGAGCGAATCGGGAGTGAATTACTATATAATATATATTTTTATATATATTGATGCATAAATGTCAACAAAAACATGTAGAATGATGAATTAGATATAAAAAGCATAAAAACATAGATTGAACCATATAACATCAATCATCTAGAAGTTATAATCTTCATCGACCACGTCCACAAGTTAGTAACATACAACATATCAAGTCTCATGATTCATCAATCTTAAAGTTTCAAGCTTCCAAAATTCAATGCATAACATTTATCATCAATGATCACCAAAATTATATAAAAATTCTAACATGAAATGAAATGTTATAAAATGAAATGAAATGAAACAACTTTGAACTTTCACAAAGCATCATATTCATAGTTCATTACCAATGAGTTATAATTGCCAACTTCAAACTTCAAACTTAAATTGTCATATATTATTGTTTACAAAAAATATCATAATAAATATGAAATAGTCAACAGTTATAAAAACTACTAGAAACTAGAAAAGACAAGTAAATCTATTGCCTATTGCTAATGCTTGGGCTTCTTGCCGCCACGAGAAATGTCTAATTTCCGAGTCTTGTTGGCAAATCAGGATCTTTTTCATTACTATCACCCTCAAAGCATTAATATCCAGAGGTATCTTTGTCATTACCTTTGGATTTGTATAGGGATCTTTGTCATTAATATCACCCTCTAAGCATTAACATAAGATAGAAAAAACATAGCATGTCAAGTCAAGATTTTGTTTGAGTGATGGGTACATTTTTAGTAGGGACATGATAGAGGAGTTCGACAACCAATGTCACTAGCATCAAGAGACATAGAGGGATTGGTGCTCTTGATTAAATACGAGTTCCATACCCTAGTACATGACAAAATCCAATGGAAACATTCCAATCCCCCCAATCCTAAAATCTTGAAGAAGTGAGAAGTCAGTTGAATTTTGAGTGATCTAAAATTCTACTTTCTCCATATGAACTCCAATGAGGTCCGAACCAATGTTGCACAAAGCGCGATCGGGATTTAATCGGCGCCGGGAAAAAAGCGGAAAAAAATCGACAAAAGCGGGAAAAAAGCGGAAAAAAGCGGGAAAAAAGCGTTTGGCACAAAAATATTCATTTTTTTTCATTTTTTTTCAATTTTTTTAATATCTAAACCATCTACAACATAAAATAAATACATTGACACATAAATATGATAAAAAAACTAATATATAAGATGTTTAATATCATTTCTAGCGCTAAAATCACACATAACATTGAATCATGTCCTGAATAGTAAGTCCTGAGTCCCAAGTCCAACTCAGCCTCAAAATATCAACAAAAAATATGATAATGTATCTCATCATGTCATAATGTCATATACAATAAAATGAAAGTCTAATCCTATTGATTTCCTCTGCCCCTCTTGCGAGAAAATGGCACAGCTTTCTCTTTCCCTCTAGATGTAGAAGCTGGTGCCTGTGCTGGTGGAAATGGCAGTGGAGTCTGACGTGCTCTAGAAGCTGAAGAACTAGTAGTAGCAGCTACAGGAGGCTTAGGTGGACGGAGACCACGTCCTCTACTGGTGGTAGTGGTAGCCCAGGTAGGCGGTGTCACCTCCTCCTCCTGCTCCTCCAACTCCTCCTCCTCCTGCTCCTGCTCCTACTCCTGCTCCTGCTCCCCCTCCTCCTCCCCCTCATCCTGCACTAACCAATCCTCAGTGGGATCCATGAGAGGCCTCTCGGTCTCAACCCTCCATTCAGCAGTGGTGTCAATCCCATCCAATGAGATGGCTTCCGTATCAGGTGTCTTACTCTTCTCTAGTTGTCTCACCCACAATCGAAGATTGTAGTAGACATAGACCATGTCATTAAGTCTATGGGACTCCAACCTGTACAAAGTTCATGAAATAATAATTAATAATTAATATTATAAAAAAAATATTGTTTAAAACTTTAATGAATTCAAAAATTTATTTGGAAATTTGCAATATTTTAAATGTTTAAGTGTTAACCTATTGCGCTTCTTGTTGTGTATTTTTTCAAATACACTCCAATTGCGCTCACATCCCGAGGAGCTGCATGTTTGGCTGAGGATGCGTACGGCAAGATTTTGCAAAAGGGGTACTCTGCCACCATACATCTTCCACCATGCGTCTACAACAAAATTACAAATAAAATTTTAAATAAACATAAGAAAAAAATGGAATTTGAAGAAACAATGAAATTTGAAAGTTGAAACAAAGTTACAAAGTACATACTACAAACTAAAAAATACCTGGCATTTTAATCGTCCTATCAATGACAGCCATCTCAAAGCCAAATGTGCCACCTGACAACTTATATTGCTCAATTTGTCTAGAGATCTCCATACGTTCTTCTGGAGATCTCACCATCTTCTGGACACAGGTTAATAATCCTTCCACGACCTCAACATCAAAATTAAACCCACATGCATAAGAAAATGCAGGGTTCAGGAAAAGCCCAGCAGCATGAATGGGACGATGGAGTGTGTTGTTCCATCGCTCATCAATGACTTCCCATAGAAGGAGTTGTCTCTGAAACCCATCATCTCCCTTATCATCATAGTAGGACCGAATGGCTTCTTTGGCCCTGTCCATGGCTTCATACAAATAGCCCATTGCGGGCTTCTCACCATCAACCAACCGAAGAACCTTTACCAAAGGTTCTGTAACAGCGCACACCTCCTGCACTCCCGCCCAGAAGTCTTCCTGGTATGAAACTAGTCTGCAGACGGCCTCTCCTTCTGGTTTGCGGCTCATTGACGAAGCACGCCACTCCTCTGAAAGAAACATTCTCTTCAAATCCCACATAGAATTCAAGAGGGATTGAAGAGATATGAAACTCGTCGCAAACCGTGTAATGGCGGGGCGCACCAACTCTTTGTTGTTGGTGCATTTTCTCATCAAGCTAAGCACAGATGTGTGATTGTAAATAAATTTTGTGATGCTTTTTGATGAGTCAACAACCTCTTTGACAAAGGGAATTTTCCCTATGTCCTCTAACATCAAATCAATACAATGGGCAGCACAAGGTGTCCAAAATAAAGCAGGATGCCTGTCCATAAGCATTCTACCAGCAGCAACATAATTTGCAGCATTGTCCGTTATGACTTGGACAACATTTTCTGCACCCACCTCCAAAATAAACACATCCAGCAAATCACATAAAGTTCTTGCATCTTTGATTTGATGAGTTGCATCAACAGATTTGATAAACATAGTCCCCTTGGGACAACTAACCAAGAAGTTTATAAGGGTTCTCCCCTTTTGGTCAGTCCAACCATCTGACATAACAGTGCATCCTGTTTGTGCCCATGATGCCCTAAAATCCTCCAATCTTTGGGTGCAGTCACGCTTTTCATCTTGAAGAAGCCGGCCTCTGAAATCATGAAGAGAAGGGATTTTGTACCCCGGGCCAACACTGGCAATAGCATCAACAGTAGGTTGGAAAAATGGATTACTCCTTACAATGCTGAAAGGAATATCACTCCAGAGGAGAAATTTTGTCATCAACTTGTCAGCTTGTTCTTTTTCAGTTCTTTTTAGCATTGAACCAATAGTTGGTTGTGAACCAGGTGTGGTTCGAGGAACAAAATATGATGATGCAGCTACCGGATTGACTGACACTGCAGTAGAACCAGTGCCACTTGGCCCACTTCCTTCAACTGACCTTTTTAGTTGCCTTTTGAGTTCTTCTTTGGCATCTCTAGTGTGCTCTAATTCTCCCAATGCTCTCATGGCTTTTTGGATAATTTCAGCATTTGTATTTAGACAGGGCCCCACATCATGTCCAGGGATTTGTGCAAGGTGGAACTTCAACCTGTACACCCCCCCGAATATTTCCTTTCCACACAACTTGCAATACAAGTTTTGTCTATCATTCGGAGTTTTAGGGTCACCATATTCCCAGAAAGGATCCAATTTCCTTGGCATGTTTGTTTTTGAATTTTGAATTTGCAAACCTATGGAAAAATAAGGATTAGGAAATAGGAATTTAGGATTACATAATACAAATTACAATTTAGCATTTGCAAAATTACAAGTTAATTATTTCCAAAATCCCAATTTCTAAACCCAAGTTACCCAACCAAATGCCAATGGCAAATGCCAAAAAACAATGAAAATTCAAAAAAAATAAACAATGTTTAAAAAAAATGAGAAAATAAAAATAAAAAATTGGTTCTCATAGTCATAACAAATTACCCATCCCAAATCAATGAAAAATTTCAAAAAATTCTTTAAAAACAATGAAAACCAAAGTTTTTATAGAAGCAAAACCAAAAAAAATTAATCTACATACCTCTTTTATGGACAAATTGGTGATCTTGGCTTGGATTCCTCCTAAAAACGCTTGGATTCGCTCCCAAATCCGACGGAAACCCTTCAGCTCCTCTCCCTCACCTCTTCTCCTCCTCCTCCGCGCGGCGACAGCACAATGAATTAAAAAAAAATCGAATTTGCCATATAAAACCCCGCTGCCCGCGCCTCCCACGATTTTTACGCAAAAAATCGCGATTTTTTCGAAAAAATCGCGATTTTTTCGATAAAAATCGGTATAAAAAAAAGTGGCGATTTTTACGGATAAAAATCGCGATTTGATCGGGCAGAGGAAAAAATCGCGATTTTCCGATAAAATCGCGATTTTATCGCGATTTTAACAACACTGGTCCGAACCACTCTCAAACATCCTGAGTCATTTCATGGTAATGTTAAAAATTTAAGTAAAATGATGAAAATGAAAAATGAAGGATAATGTCACTTTTACTTTAAGAGTTTAACATTACCATGAATTGCATATCAAAACTAGGGCCATAGGGTTGATCATTAGGTTGCCCCAGTCAAAACATCTTGTTTCTTTGAAAAAAATTGCATTTGGAACGTGTTTCCAAAAAAAATTGCAAAAAAAAGAAGGGAGCGAATTTTTTTTTAGGGAGAAGCGATTTCGAGAACGCGCTCCGGGAGCAGGTTCTAGGAGGGGAGTCGCTCCCCCGCAATCCTGTGCAATATATCGATCCAAAAATCCAAGAAGTAGCTCCAAAGAAGTACGAATCATCTCCATACATCGAAATGCATCCAAAGAGTCTCCAATAGCCAAAAAAACAAGTGTGAGCTCTTTTCAAGAGAAAGAATCCAAGTGTGATGATGATCTAATACAAATGAGGTTGAATTCTATTTATATGAGTACCGCTAGGTCGAATTTAGCCTATAAGCCCCCAAACATTATAAAAATGGGCAAAATACATTATAAAAGATGGTTGGGCATACAAATTTAGCACGTGGGCAAACGCTAAACATGAGCTCTACCCCTTATCCATGGCCATCACCCTAGTTCCTATAGGCCTTAGATGAGCCCCCTCCATCATTAAGGAACCCATGATTCTCCCAACCCCTATGTTGATTCCTGGTAGCATCGAATGTGCTCTAAGTCTTAAAATTTGCAAGGAGGCTTAGACGCATGCATTCTCCAATACCCAGAAATCACTTAGGGAAATTCCACCCGGAGATAGTTTTATTAAAATAATTAATTATTTTTAATGGGACCTTAAGTCTAGACTTAGGAAATTAAAACAATTAAAGGGTATTAATATAAAGTGTGGGTGAAACTTCTAGAAGAAGGCGAAGATCAAGTCAATATGATCCTAACCATTGATTAGGATCTAATCTGGTTCATTGATTGATCAACGAGAGGATTAGAAGAGGAAGCTTGATGGCCACTTGGAAAAAATAACGAGAGTTCAAAAGATCGAATTTTTGAAGCAGAGCAACTACCAGAGAGAGATTCGAAGTAAGCTTTTGTAGTGAGGGGCAAGGATAGTATCCGAAGGGAAATTTTTCCCAGTCAAACGATACTCAGCAAAGAAGGCAGAGGAAGATCCAGCCGTGGCAGCGCTGAGCCAGAGCGGCTGACACAAAGCCACACAGAGGCAGCGTAGAAGCCAAGGGGGAGTCCGAAATTTGTAGACGGAATTCAAGTTTCAGAAGCCAGGAGCTTGGGTGTGAGACCGAGAGGCAGAAATCAAATCACCTAGGCAAAAAATCGACCAGCCAGAGGATTGACTCTGTTCCCACAGAGCTTGACGCTGGGCTGTCGTAGACACTGCGCAGAGGCAGCCAGAAAAGTCAAGGGCAATCATTCTGGGGCTGGATCAGCCAAGATTTCCAGTGATAATGTGAGGTAATCCCACAAATCTCTTTGTCAGGTTTATTCTCTGTAACTGGATTGTCGGGAAGGCTTCCAGAGATGTATTCAGATTTTACTACTGCATAATAATAAAACCATCAGATTTGTTGCACCGGTTTTCCCACATTGGGTTTTTTCGTGCACATTTGTCCAAAAATAACGGTGTTATTTTGTTGTATTTTCTTTCTTGCTCAGTCTCTTATTTCCGCATATAAATTAATTAAGTGAAGATTGCAGTGTATATATTTCAATATTTGTCGTAAGAAACTGCAAATAACTTGCTCATGTAAATCTCACAAGTAAGAGAAATATCATCAGTTGCTACAGTAGGGATTCTAATTTAGGAATTTTCACACCCTAGTGGGCAATGAATTGTCCTACCTTAAGGGGGTATCCACTGCTATATATTACACAACATGCTCTCATCCCCTGGAGCCCCGAGCAGTTATGAAGAAAAATCAATCAAAGGCAAAAGGCATATGAAGAAGGGTGGAAAAACAAAGGTCGAGGTAACTCATGTACCACGATTTTCTCCCTCCTACACTCATATACCCAGGTGTGGGCTTCCCTTATTATAGCTACCCTTGTACCATGACATGTGGTCTGGATGATTCCCCTGATCCCCACTCTGTTCCATTACTTTATCATTTGCCACCTACCACTTGAGGGATGTACCATGGACATGTCACCCCTTTTAAAGGATGAAACCACCTAATAGGGTCCTTGATTAACCCCCTTACTGAGCTAAGAGACACTTGTACATGCCAATGCCCACTATGGAAGGGCATGCCACCATGAAGTGCCCCATTGGTTCCATGGCTTGTAAGCTCTTTTACTTGATCATTCTAGTGATTTATTGTATTAGAGGGCAAGGGCACACATTGGATTTTATGCAGGATTGCATGTGGGTCTCCATTTTGGGCTTGGTCTCCCTATATGGGGTCCTATACCTCCAGAGGGCCACACTGGGACTTGTGAAAATTTCAAAATTGAAATCCTATTGCAACAACTAGAATTAATTCTCCTAATTGTTAATTAATTTAACAATTTATTTGCTACGGCAATACCAAATTAATCACACTGCAACCTTCACAAATAAAACTGCGGAAATAAATAGCGTTGGAAACTAAAAAAATACTAGCACACACACAATAAAAAGGACATCGTTACTTTTGGACAAAAGTCCCAAGAAAATCCCAACTTGGGAAAACCAGTGCAGCAGTTGAGCGTTTAGATATTATGCAGCAGTGAAATCTGAGTACAATAATTTGGATGTCGAATCTGGCAATCCTACAGAGAAAAATACTGGCAAAAATCTAGTGAGGAATTTTCCTCACACCACAGGCAAATCCGACACTGAAGATTGGCCTCTAAAACCCTCTACGAATTGCCCTGTGTCCATAGTTTTAAAACTCCGACTCGGATTCAGAACCAGCCGAGGGTCCAACACAGACTCTAACTCGGTATCGACTCGGCCTAGTTGATTTCAATGACTCGGTCTTTGTAAAAAATACATTAAATATTTATTTTTTATGAAAAACATATTTTTAAAGATTTTCATTCATGTTTCCAAACTCAAAGCATTAGAATATAGAGAGAAGACAACATATGATCAAAGTATGCTCATGAATATATCTATTATATCAAAATGGCACCCAATGCACTGTCCAATACATGTAATATATAGAGATCAGAACAAAAACACATAACCAAGGAGGCTCTAAATGGCCTCTACAACAAAACATCACTAGTCACTATTGCTAAAAAACAAACACCATCTGGCTCAGACTCTGAATCAGAGTCGGAAGAGGAAACCCATGGCTCCTCCTCTTCACCAACATCTCCAACTGCAACTATAGAAGTATAGTACTAGCAGCAGTTGCACGCTGAGATAGACAAGCTATGTGTCTGCGGCATGGATGAGTAGAGGAAGTTTCTGCAATTAGAGGACTTGGGGTTGGGCCTAGTACTAGTGGATCTGCATTTAACTGAACATTCTGTTGTAATGCCTCCATCTCTAAATCCAAATCAACACCAATATCCTCATCAGGGTCAAACTCTGTTGGTTGACTCTCCACTACCCAATCTGATGATGGATCAATATCTTCCAACACAATGGGATCTGTATCAGGTCTTTTGTTCAGCAATTGGTTGCGTCTTAGCCGGAGGTTGTATTGGACGTAGACTAGATCATTTAACCGTTTTTGTTCCAAACAGTTTCTCTTCTTTGTGTGAATCCTCTCAAAGACAGACCAATTGCGCTCACACCCAAAAGCACTACAAGTTTGACTCAAAATACAGATTGCAAACTTCTGCAATTGAGGACAATGGCTACCAAATGCCTCCCACCATTACGCTGCAAAAAAAATAGTTGTGTAATGAGTTAGCTCAACAAATTATATCCAACTTTCAAATTATAAACAAATTAACAAAATAAGAATTTGAAATTTGAAATTGTTTACCTGGCTCATCTACTTCCCTTGCAATCCTTGCTAGGTTCTTGCCAAAGGTTCCTGTGGCTCCACCGAAACAAGTGATCTGTAAGTGTATCTCCAGCTGCTCACTCTCCATAGCTACCATGCACTCAAGGCACTCAATCAATCCATCTCTAACCTCCCCAGTCAAAGCTTTTGCCTCCAACGCTTTATAATAATACCTTGGGTTCGGAAAAAACCCAATTGCATGTATAGGGAGATGGAGTTGATTGTTCCATCTTTGATCAATGATTTCCCAAATGGGCCCATACTTAGCCACTCTATCCCTGTATGCTTCCTTTATTTGTTCATTTTGTTAAAATTGGCAACTAGGGCCAAACTCCATGTGGATCTGATCATCTTATTTATGGCTTCTGATATTTTTCCTAGATTCCTCTCATCGAGAGGTGTAGGATTGATCTAAAGATCATCTGATTCCGATAAGTATTTATGGAGATATGAATTTATTTTGATTATTGACAAATTGTCAAGGTCGGCCAGCAAACTTATGTAGGCTCAGAAGCCCAACAGTCATGTCTATTCAACCTCAACGTTTGCATATAAATACAAGGAGCATTCTCCTCATTTGGACAATTCAATTCACTCATCTTCTCTCTCTCTCCTACGCATAAAAGGAACCTCTCTCTCTCTCACACATGTCGCTGAAAGGAAGACGTCCTAGGGCAAAGAAGACGCAGAAAGAAGGACGCTAGGGCAGCAAGTCATCTCTTTGACCAGCGTTGACCTTCCAAGAATGCAGATTGGGTGTGGTTGCCTCTCCTAGGCAGGGCGCAATTTTTGGCACAAAAATCGAGGTGACCTGACCTTTGGTTTGACTGGTGTTGACTGCCCTAGTTTAGGGCTGCAAGTTGACTTCAGAAATCTGCAAATTGACTGAACTTTTGGGGTTGTTCAAGGGTTGTTTCTTCACACTGTTCGAGGACAAGTTGACCGGAAACTAACCAAGTATTTTAGAGGTCAATTTCAGCTAGTTTGACCAAGTTTGACCTTGCTGATCTAGGGTTTGCTGTTGCTGATATAAAATTACAGAATTCAGATTTTGTACTATTTCTCTCTGCTGAACTATTGAAGATAAAAGAAGATTTGATCAAAGGGTTTCCCCGCATTGGGGTTTGTCCTTGGCTAGCTGCCACATCTTGTGTCTCTTGTCTTGGCTTGTTTTCTGTTGATCGTTTAATGTTCTATATGCACTTTACTTAATGTATATGTGATTACTAATCTATGGCTAATAAGAAGAAAAATAAGTAAACTGCTCTAAGCATAGAACATACCATAATTTAACATGGTATCAGAGCTGAGGTGAAGACAAAGTCCAAGCAAGAGCAAGAGCAAGAGCAATCACTGCAGAGAAGGTTGGCAAGGCTATCTTAAAGAAATCATGGGGTCCTCAACACACTTCCCTGTTGAAGACAAACTCCGTCAGAAGTTTGACTATCACGGATGGAAGATGTCTCTCGATCTAACATTAGAAGAGCAGGAAGTTGGACCATGTGAAAGGCGAGATTGTTGAGCCTCCATCAAATGCATCTGTTGCTGCTAGGAACAAATGGACCAAGGGAGAAGTCAAAGCAAGGAAGATCATTCGAGACTCTATCGACAAACGCTTGGTGGCCTATGTTTCCAAGCTGAACACCTCCAAGGAAATCTACGACAGACTGGTGAGTCTATTTAAAGTTAATGATGCAAATCAAATCTTGTTTCTTAGAAATAAGCTGAAGGAAATTAAGAAGGGCAAAGATGAGAGTATGCAAGCATATTTCTTAAGGATCACCGAGATCAAGAACGATCTCCTATCTATTGGGGAAGTAATTCCTGACAGGAAAATGACACTCACAACTCTTGGAGGACTGCCATCTGAATGGTATATATTCAGGACTACTCTTCTCAACAATAACGTAATTCCTAGATTTGAGGAATTAATGGCCAGATGCATTCAAGAAGAAACGAGGATGGAAGAGCAAGAAATGCCCATACTTAAAGGTCATCCCTCTGCCTTTTCTTCTCATACTAAAAGAAGAAACAATTCCGGGGCTAAATTCAAAGCAAAGGCTAGACCAAAGGGTGGAAGAAAAGGTCGATGTTACAATTGCAATAAAACGGATCACTATGCTAGGGAGTGCTCTGATAAAAGGGACTCACTGCAAGATGATGATCAAAATCCCTCTCAAGGCAATCAAAGGAATGACAGGTCAAATGGCAGAGGTAAAAGAAGTGTTGGAAATCAAGGAAGAGGACAACCATTCAAGAAGGCAAGAAATTCTAGGTATGAATCTAACACTGTTAACAATAAGCAAGATGAATATTATCTACTAGCAGCTCTATCTACTACTACTCCCCCGGACTCGCTGGGAAATTGGCTTATTGATAGTGGTGCCTCAAGGCACTTCACTGGTTACAAAGAAGCTCTCTATAATCTGATAGAGAAGGAAACCAACCTAGAAATTCTTCTTGGAGATAATTCAAAGCATCCCGTGAAAGGCGTAGGAAATGTCACTCTTCAATTGAATCAGGGTAATACCATCCACTTACAAGATGTATTATATGTACCTGATCTCAAAAAGAACCTGGTGTCCATTTCGGCAATGGAAGACAAAGGCTACAAGGTGGCTTTCAGCGATGGCAAGGTACGTGTATGGAAAAAGAACTTTAAAGATGCTTTTACTCTTGGGTTTCGAGTTGATTCATTATATCAGGTCGGTGGAAGTCTGTTGGGTGTCATGTCTTGTGACACATCTCTTCAGTCCGAACTATGGCATCGGAGGTTTGCTCACCTTCATTATAAAGCTCTACCCGATGTAAGAAAAATGGTGACCGGGATGCCCGAGTTTAGATTAGAGCAAGAAGGTGTATGTCCAGGATGTGCCGAAGGGAAGCTCAAAAGGGGACCATTCCCCTCAAGCCAAAGCAAGACCTCCGATATATTGCAGTTGGTTCACTCAGACATATCCGGTATGATGCTTGTGAACTCCTTGGGAGGATATTTATATTACCTCACTTTTACAGATGATTATTCTCGCAAGACTTGGATATACTTCTTGAAAAGAAGGATGAAGTGTTCTCCTAGTTTCGGCACTTCAAAGCCTTGATCGAGAATCAAACCGAAAAGAAGATCAAGATCTTAAGGGCTGATAATGGGACTGAATATGAATCCAATGAGTTTCATGACTTTTGCAAAGAGGCTGGCATTAAGAGGGAGACTACTACGCCATATACTTCTAAATAGAATGATGTGGCAAAAAGGATGAATCATACAATTGAGGAAGTTGTCCGTGCTATGCTCCATGATCAAAGACTTCCGAAGTTTCTATGGGCTGAAGCTGCAAATACTACCATATATGTACAAAACTGACGCCCTCATCAAGCATTGGGTTCCAAGACTCCCGAAGAAATGTTCACCGGTAAGAAACATGACGTATCTCATTTTAGAATTTTTGGAAGCCCTGTATATTTTCAAGTGCCTAGAGAAAAAAGGAATAAATTGGGTGCATCTGGAAAGAAAGGAATCTTCATGGGCTATAGCGAAAATATTAAGGGCTATAGAATCTATGTATCTGGTCAAAGGGAAGTCAAGATTAGTCATGATGTCACCTTTGACGAAGATATGGCTCTTAGCAAGGTAGACAATCTTCCTACTTTAAGGGGATCTAAAGAAGCTGACACCGGGGAACCAAAGGAAAAAGAAGATGAGATGATGCCCGATGTGGAAGAACCTATGGATCCTATTGATCTCCCTCCGCAAGAGTCTTCCTCTTCTAGGAAGAGGCCTTCATGGCTGAGGGGGACACTTGATGATGTTGAAGGACACGTTGCACCCAGGGGGACTTTCCGGGAAAGTAAGAAGTCGACCAGATATCAGAGATACTTGACCATCATGAGCACGATCATCCAAAATGAGCCTTCATCATTTGCAGAAGCTGTCAAGCTTCAAGTCTGGAAGGATGCTATGACTGAGGAATATGAGTCCATCATGAAAAACAATGTCTGGGATGTGGTCCCTAGACCCCTGGACAAAGTCGTTGTCACTTCAAAATGGCTTTACAAGATAAAGCATGGAGCTGATAGAAGTGCTGAAAAGTATAAGGCTCGTTTTGTCGCTCGTGGCTTCTCCCAGAAGGAAGGTATAGACTATGATGAGATATTTGCACCTGTTGCCCGATATACCACCATCCGCTCGATCATAGCCCTTGCTGCTTTGCAAGGATGGAACCTACATCAGATGGATGTCAAGACTGCATTCTTACATGGTTCGATCAAAGAGGAGGTCTATGTGGAGCAACCCGAAGGATTTGAGATTTATGATCGAGAATCTCATGTGTGCAAGTTGAAGAAGGCCCTTTATGGGCTAAAGCAAGCACCCCGAGCATGGTATGAGAGGATCGATAGCTACTTGATGAAGTCGAGATTCACTAGGAGTGAAGCCGACCCTAACCTTTACTTTAAGGTTATAGATGACAAGCCTCTCATACTGGTGTTATATGTTGACGACCTCTCTCTAACAAGTGCAGACCCTCTCATTCACGAATGTAAGAGGGAGCTGGCTTCTGAGTTCGAGATGAAAGACCTAGGACTTATGCACTATTTCCTAGGAGTGAAAGTCAGGGGAGATTGTCCTATCTCAAGGAAAATATGTGGTCAAGATATTGGAGAGATTCGGCATGGTGGACTGCAAGCCCGTAACTACCCCGATGGAGCTTGACTTCAAGAAGTTAAGAGGTAGTGCTGCCGGACCTGTTTTACGAAATGCTACCGAGTATCGTCAACTCGACGGAGCATTAATGTTCTTGGTGAACTCTCGTCCAAATATATGCTTTGCAGTCAACACATTGAGTCAACATATGGTTGAGCCTCACCACTCACATTGGATTGGTGCCAAGAATCTATTGAGATATATTCATGGCACAATCACTCATGGGTTGAGATACACTGTCGGAGATGTGAGACTACTTGGGTATACTGATGCTGATTGGGCAGGCAGTGTTGTGGACAGAAAGAGCACTTCCGGGTGTTGTTTCTCTTTGGGATCTGCCTCAATATCCTGGATGAGCAGGAAGCAAAAGTCAGTGTCTTTGAGCACCATCGCGGCAGAGTACATTGCTGCTAGCATGGCCTCTTGTGAGGCAGTCTGGTTGCGAAGCTCTTCAGTGAGTTGTTTGGATTTACATTGAATACCACCGTGATTCTGTGTGACAACCAAAGCAGGATCCGTTTATCAGAGAATCTCGTATTTCATGATTGCTCCAAGCATATCGATATCAGGTACCACTATATTCGAGATATGGTGCAGCGAGGAGCAATAAGGCTCCAACATATCGGTACAGATGAACAAGTCGCCGACATTTTGACAAAGCCCCTAGGAAAGGTCAAATTCCTAACTTTCCAAGAACAACTCAGTGTCGTTCAGAGACCCTCTTATGAGGGTCGCGTATGATGTATTGAGCTCTAGTAGCTCCAAAGGGGCGCGGGGTACTTCTTGGAGCGACATGTGACCACAAGACAACTCACCATCCCCTGGTGATGCACTATGTACAGGGTAAAGGTTCAACCTTCCACAGTGACACCCCGTGGCGACTGTGGAACATGATGATTAGTTCTCCTGTGGGCCAGGATGATTTGTTCTCCATGGCGGCTGTGGAACAAGATGATTAGTTCTCCGGTGGACCAAGATGATTCATCCTCCGTGGCGACTGTAGAGCAGGATGATTAGTTCTCCGTGGCATCCACTGGACATGATGATTCATTCTCCGGTGGACAGGATGATTAGTTCTCCTGTCGAGGCATCCTACCCATGTAGTCTGGGACTCATGGGAAGTATGTTAACTTATGGTATGTTCTAGGCTTAGAGCAATTTACTTATCTTTCTTATTATTATCCACAAATTAGCAATCACATGTACATTAAGTAAAGTGCAGATAGAACATTTAAACGATCAACAGAAAACAAGCCAAGACAAGATACACAAGATGTGGCGGCTAGCCAGGGACAAACCCCAATATGGGGAAACACTTTGATCAAATCTTCTTTTATCTTCAACAATTCAGTAGAGAGAAGTAGTACAAAGATCTGATTTATATTAGCAGTAGCAAACCCTAGATCAAACTCGTCAAGTCTCCACCGGTGAGTCGTTCATCGTGCACCAGTCCAAGACTTCGTCGTGCACCAGTCCAAGACTTTGCCGCGCATCAGTCCAAGACTTCGTCGTGCACCAGTCCAAGACTTCGCCGTGCACCAGTCCAAGATTTCGCCGTGCACCAATCCAAGACTTCGAACAACCTATTTTGGCTTGGGTGAGAGAGAGAGCCTTTCTGCGCAGGAGAGAGAAGAGACACTTTTTCTGCGCAGGAGAGAGAGAGATATGATGAGTAGTGAGTGACCAAATGAGGAGGAGTCATCTTGTATTTATATCCAAATGTTGAAGGTGAATAGATGTGTCTGTTGGGCGTCTGAGCCTACATAAGTTGCTGGCCGACTTTGATAATTTGTCAATAATCAAAATAAATTCATATCTCCATAAATACTTATCGGAATCGGATGATCTTTAGATCAATCCTACACCTCTCGACAAGAGGAATCTAGAAAAATATTATCAGCCATGAATAAGGTGACCCACATGGAGTTTGTCGCTAGTTGCCAAATTTTAACACTCCCTCTCAACTAGGGAGAACTCCATCTGCAATTCGTCTGACCGTCGCTACTATTCATCCATCAAATGCACTGCCTTGTACAGCTTGACCCCTGCTCTGCTTTGTTCTGTTCTGCTCTGCTTGAACTATGAAGAAGAAGAAGTGATCGAGGATGTCTCATACCATCCTCCACTGACCCGAAGTCAGTCTGGAGTGTGTACCACTTTCACTGGTCCTAGACCAGTCCTCTACTGACCCGAAGTCAGTTTCAGAGGGTGTACCACTCTCACTGGTCCCAGACCAGTATCATTGATCCCAGATCAATGGAGGTTATCCTAGAATAGGGAGTACGGTAGATACAACGATGCATCCATCGATAGAACTACTATGGTCCCTATCCTCATTTCCTTGCTCATTGATCAGATGTGAGGTACTTCCCATGAGTCCCAAACTGCATGGGTAGGATGCCTCGACAAGAGAACTAATCATCATGTCGAAAGAAGAACGAATCATCTTGTCCAATGGATGCCACGAAGAACTAATCATCCTGGCCTACAGGAGAATGAATCATCCTGTTCCACAATCGCCATGGAGAACGAATCATCTAGGCCCACAGTAGAACTAATCATCCTGTTCCATAGTCGCCACGGGGTGTCAGGGGAAGGTTGAACCTTTTACCCTGTACAAAGTGCACCAACAGGGGATGTTGAGTTACCCTATGGTCATATGTTGCTCCAAGAAGTACCCGGCGCCCCCTGGAGCTCCCAAAGCTCAGTACATCATACTTGACCCTCAAAAGATGGTCTCTGAATGACTCCAAGTCATTCTCGGAAAATCAGAAATTTGACCTTTCCTAGGGGCTTTGTCAAAATGTCGGTGACCTGTTCATTTCTACCAATATGTTGGAGCCTTATAGCTCCCCACTGCACCATGTCACGAATATATTGGTACCTGATATCGATATGCTTGGAGCGATCATGGAATACAGGATTCTCTGATAACCGAATCCCGCTCTGGTTGTCACCTAGGATCATGGTGGTATCTAATGTAAATCCAAATAGCTCACTGAAGAGCTTTCGTAACCAGACTGCCTCACAGGAGACCATGCTAGTAGCAATGTATTCTACCTCGAGCGTGCTCAAAGCCACAAACTTCTGCTTCCTGCTCATCCAGGATATCGAAGTAGATCCCAAGGAGAAGCAGCACCCGGAAGTGCTCTTACGGTCCACCACATTGCCTGCCCAATCAGCGTCAGTATATCCAAGTAGTCTCACATTTCTGGCAGTGTATCTTAACCCATAAGTAATTGTGCCACGAAGATATCTCAGCGGATTCTTGGCACCAATCCAATGTATGTGGTGAGGTTCAACCATGTGTTGACTCAACGTGTTGACTGCAAAGCATATATCTGGACGGGAGTTCACTAGGAACATCAATGCTCCGACAAGTTGACGATACTCGATGGTATTTCGTAAAACAGGTCCAACAGCACTACCGCTTAACTTCTTGAAGTCAAGCTCCATCGGGGTGGTTACGGGCTTGCAGTCCACCATGCCGAATCTCTCCAATATCTTCACCACATATTTTCCTTGAGATAGGAAAATCTCCCTTGGTTTCTGCCAGACTTCCAGTCCTAGGAAATAGTGCATAAGTCCTAGGTCTTTCATCTTGAACTCAGAAGCCAGCTCCCTCTTACATTCGTGAATGAGAGGGTCTGCACCTGTTAGAAAGAGGTCGTCAACATATAGCACCAGTATGAGAGGCTTGTCATCTATAACCTTAAAGTAAAGGTTGGGGTCGGCTTCACTCCTAGTGAATCCCAGCTTCATCAAGTAGCTATCGATCCTCTCATACCATGCTCGGGGTGCTTGCTTTAGCCCATAGAGGGCCTTCTTCAACCTGCACACATGAGATTCTCGATCATGAATCTCAAATCCTTCGGGTTGCTCCACATAGACCTCTACTTTGATCAAACCATGTAAGAACGCCGTCTTGACATCCATTTGATGTAGTTTCCATCCTTGCGAAGCAGCAAGGGCTATGATCGAGCGGATGGTGGTATATCGGACAACAGGGGAAAATATCTCGTCATAGTGTATACCTCCCTTCTGGGAGAAGCCACGAGCGACAAAATGAGCCTTATACTTTTCTGCACTTCCGTCAACTACATGCTTTATCTTGTAAAGCCATTTTGAAGTGACAACTGCCTTGTCCTGGGGTCTGGGGACTACATCCCAGACATCGTTCTTCATAATAGACTCATATTCTTCAGTCATAGCATCCTTCCATACTTGATGCTTGACGGCATCTATGAATGATGAAGGCTCATTTTGGATGATCGTGCTTATGATGGTCAAGTATCCTGATACCTGTTTGGTTTCTTACTTTCACGGAAGGTTCCTCAGGGTGCTGTGTGTCCTTCAGCATCATCAAGTGTCCCCCTAAGCCATGAAGGCCTCTTCCTTGAAGAGGAGGGCTCAGGCGGAGGAGGATCAATAGGATCCAGGGGTTCTTCCACATCAAGCATTGTCTCCTCTTCTTTTTCTTTCGGTTCCCTGGTGTCAGCTTCTTGAGTGCTCCTCAAAGTAGGAAGATTGTCCACCTTGCTAAGGGCCATATCTTCATCAAAGGTGACATCATGACTAATCTCGACTTCCCTTTGACCAGCTACATAGATTCTATAGCCCTTAGTATTTTCACTATAACCCACAAAGATTCCTTTCTTTCCAGATGCACCCAATTTATTCCTTTTCTCTTTCGGCACATGAAAATATATCGGGCTTCCAAAAATTCTAAAATGAGATACGTCAGGTTTCTTACCGGTGAACATTTCTTCAGGAGTTTTGGAACCCAATGCTTGATGAGGGCATCGGTTTTGTACATATACAGCGGTGTTCACAGCTTCGGCCCATAGAAACTTTGGAAGTCTTTGATCATGGAGCATAGCACGGACAACTTCCACAATCATACGGTTCTTCCTTTCTGCCACACCATTCTGCTCAGGAGTATAGGGTGTAGTGGTCTCCCTCTTAATGCCAACCTCTTTGCAAAAGTCATGAAACTCATTGGATTCATATTCAGTCCCATTATCAGTCCTTAGGATCTTGATCTTCTTTTTGGTTTGATTCTCGATCAAGGCTTTGAAGTGTCGAAACTAAGAGAACACTTCATTCTTCTTTTTCAAGAAATATATCCAAGTCTTGCGAGAATAATCATCTGTAAAAGTGAGGTAATATAAACATCCTCCCAAAGAGTTCATAGGCATCATACCGAATATGTCTGAGTGAGCCAACTACAATATATCGGAGGTCTTGCTTTGGCTTGAGGGGAATGGTCCCCTTTTGAGCTTCCCTTCGGCACATCCTGGAAATACACCTTCTTGCTCTAATCTGAACTCGGGCATCCCAGTTACCATTTTTCTTACATCAGGTAGAGCTTTATAATGAAGGTGAGCAAATCTCCGATGCCATAATTTGGACTAAAGAGATGTGTCACAAGTCATGACACCCAACGGACTTCCTCCGACCTGATATAATGAATCAACTCAAAACCCAAGAGTAAAAGCATCTTTAAAGTTTTTTTTCCATACACGTACCTTGCCATCGTTGAAAGCCACCTTGTAGCCTTTGTCTTCCATTGCCGAAATGGACACCAGGTTCTTTTTGAGATCAGGTACATATAATACATCTTGTAAGTGGATGGTATTATCCTAATTCAATTGAAGAGTGACATTTCCTACGCCTTTCACGGGATATTTTGAATTGTCTCCAAGAACAATTTCCAGGTTGGTTTCTTTCTCTACCAGATTATAGAGAGATTCTTTGTAACCAATGAAGTGCCTTGAAGCACCACTATCAATAAGCCAATTTCCGGGGGAGTAGTAGTAGATAGAGCAGCTAGTAGATAATATTCATCTTGCTTATTGTCAACAATGTTAGATTCATACCTGGAATTTCTTGCCTTCTTGAATGGTTGTCCCCTTCCTTGATTTCCGACACTTCATTTACCTCTGCCATTTGACTTGCCATTCCTTTGATTGCTTTGATAGGGATTTTGATCATGAGTCCCTTTTATCAGGGCACTCCCTAGCATAGTGACCTGTTTTATTGGAATTGTAACATCGTCCTTTTCTTCCACCCTTTGGTCCAGCCTCTCCTTTGAATTTAGCCCCGGAATTGTTTCTTCTTTTAGTATGAGAAGAAAAGGCAAAGGGATGACCTTTAAGTATGGGTATTTCTTGCTCTTCCATCCTTGTTTCTTCTTGAATGCATCTAGCCATTAATTCCTCAAATCCAGGAATTACGTTATTGTTGAGAAGAGTAGTTTTGAATATATACCATTCAAGATGGTAGTCCTCCAAGAGTGCTGAGTGTCATTTCCCTGTCAGGAATTACTTCCCCAATAGATAGGAGATCGTTCTTGATCTCGGTGATTCTTAAAAAGTATGCTTGCATATTCTCATCTTTGACCTTCTTAATTTCCTTCAGCTTATTTCTAAGAAACAAGACTTGATTTGCATCATTAACTTTAAATAAACTCAACAATCTACCGTAGATTTCCTTAGAGGTGTTCAGCTCAGAAACATAGGCCACCAAGTGTTTGTTGATAGTCCCAGATGATCTTCTTTGCTTTGACTTCTCCCTTGGTCCATTTGTTCCTAGCAGCAGTGGATGCATTTGATGGAGGCTCAACAATTCCGCCTCTCACATGGTCCAACACTACATGTTCTTCTAATATTAGATCGAGAGACATCTTCTATCCGGGATAGTCAGACTTCTCACGGAGTTTATCTTCAGCGGGGAAGTGTGTTGAGGACCCCACGATTTCTTTCAGATAGCCTTGTCAACCTTCTCTTCGATGATTGCTCTTGCTCTTGCTTGGGCTTTGTCTTCACCTTAGCTCTGATTCCATGTTAAGTTATGGTATGTTCTAGGCTTAGAGCAGTTTACTTATCTTTCTTATTATTATCCACAAATTAGCAATCACATGTACATAAAGTAAAGTGCAAATAGAACATTTAAACGATCAACAGAAAACAAGCCAAGACAAGAGACACAAGATGTGGCGGCTAGCCAGGGACAAACCCCAATATGGGGAAACCCTTTGATCAAATCTTCTTTTATCTTCAATAATTCAACAGAGAGAAATAGTACAAAGATCTTATTTATATCAGCAGCAGCAAACCCTAGATCAAACTCGTCAAGTCTCCACCGGTGAGTCGTTCACCGTGCACTAGTCCAAGACTTCGTCGTGCACCAGTCCAAGACTTCGTCGTGCACCAGTCCAAGACTTTTCCGCGCACCAGTCCAAGACTTCATCGTGAATCAGTTCAATATTTCGTCGTGCACCAGTCCAAGATTTCGCCGTGCACCAGTCCAAGACTTCGAACAACTTGTTTCGGCTCGGGTGAGAGAGAGAGCTTTTCTGCACAGGAGAGAGAAGAGACTCTTTTTCTGCGCAGGAGAGAGAGAGATATGATGAGTAGTAAGTGACCAAATGAGGAGGAGTCATCTTGTATTTATATCCAAACGTTGAAGGTGAATAGATGTGTCTGTTGGGCCTCTGAGCCTACATAAGTTGCTGGCCAACTTTGATAATTTGTCAATAATCAAAATAAATTCATATCTCCATAAATACTTTATCGGAATCGGGTGATCTTTAGATCAATCCTACACCTCTCGACTAGAGGAATCTAGGAAAAATATTATCAACCATGAATAAGGTGACCCACATGGAGTTTGGCCCTAGTTGCCAATTTTAACGAAGTACCTCTCATCTGATCAATGAGCAGGGAAATGAGGATAGGGACCATAGTAGTACTATCGATGGACACATCGTTGTATCTACCGTACTTCCTATGCTAGGATGACCTCCATTGATCTTGGATCAGAGATAATGATCTGGGATCAGTGAGAGTGGTTCACACTCTGGAACTGACTTCGGGTCAGTGGAGGATGGTATGATACATCCTCGATCATTTTTTCTTCTTCATAGTTCGAGCAGAGCAGAGCAAAGTGGGGTCAAGCTGTACAGGACAGTGCATTTGATGGATGGACATCAGCGACGGTCTGACGGATTGTGGATGAAGTTCTCCCTAGTTGAGAGGGAGTGTTAAATTGGCAACTAGGGCCAAACTCCATGTGGATCACGTTATTTATGGCTTCTGATATTTTTCCTAGATTCCTCTCATCGAGAGGTGTAGGATTGATCTAAAGATCATCCGATTCTGATAAGTATTTATGGAGATATGAATTTATTTTGATTATTGACAAATTGTCAAGGTCGGCCAGCGAATTTATGTAGGCTCAGAAGCCCAACAGTCATATCTACTCAACCTCAACGTTTGCATATAAATACAAGGAGCATTCTCTTCATTTGGTCAATTCAGTGCACTCATCTTCTCTCTCTCTCTCCTACGTATAAAAGGAGCCTCTCTCTCTCTCTCACACGTGTGGCTGAAAGGAAGACGTCCTAGGGCAAGGAAGACGCAAAAAGGAGGACGCTAGGGCAGCAGGTCATCTCTTTGACCAGCGTTGACCAAGCGTTGACCTTCCAAGAGTGCGGATTGGGTGTGGTTGCCTCTCCTAGGCAGGCCACAATTTTTGGCACAAAAAACGAGGTGATCTGACCTTTGTTTTGACCGGTGTTGACTGCCCTAGTTTAGGGCTACAAGTTGACTTCAGAAATCTGCAAATTGACTGAACTTTTGGGGCTGTTCAAGGGTTGTTTCTTCAAGCTATTCGAGGACAAGTTGACCGAAAATTGACCAAGTATTTTAGAGGTCAATTTCAGCTAGTTTGACCAAGTTTGACTTTGCTGATCTAGGGTTTTCTGCTGCTGATATAAAATTACAAAATTCAGATTTTGCACTATTTCTCTCTGCTGAACTATTGAAAATAAAAGAAGATTTGATCAAAGGGTTTCCTCGCATCGGGGTTTATCCCTGGCTAGCCGCCATATCTTGTGTCTCTTGTCTTGGCTTGTTTTCTGTTGATCATTTAAGGTTCTATCTGCACTTTACTTAATGTATATGTGATTACTAATCTGTGGCTAATAAGAAGAAAAATAAGTAAACTGCTCTAAGCATAAAACATACCATAATTTAACACATTTCCCTAATCCATAGCCTCATAAATGAAACCCATAGCCAATCTTTCCTATCCACCAACCGCAACACCTTAAATAGTGGCTCAACAACTTTCACAACCTTTGCTTCCTTTTGCCAAAATATGTCTTCATTAACTTTCTTTCTCACATCTTTGCCACCCTATTTGCGAGCGCATTGAAAGCCATTCCATTCATTACTGGAAACCATCCTCTACAAGTTTCTATGTTGAGAAAGCATAGATTGCAATGTCAAAAAATGAGTTGCAAATCTAGTGACGGCGGGCCTAACAAGATCCTTGCCCCCTTTGTTTTTCCTCATAGGGTTCAAAACCATGAGTGATTGTAGATATACTTTGTTATGCTTTTGGCATGCTATATAGTGTTCTTGATCCAAACCGTTTTACCAATATCCTCAAACATGAGGTCTATGCAATGTGCAGCACATGGGGTCCAAAAGATGGTTTTGTGTTTTCCCTCTAACATTTTACCAGCAAGAACATAGTTAGAGGCATTATCTGTGATGATCTGAACAACATTAGCCACCCCCACATGTTCAACAACCTCATCCAAAAGCTGAAACAACAAGTGTGTGTCTTTCACCTTCTCAGATGCATCCACTGATTTTAGAAACATGGTTCCCTATGGGCAAAAGATAAGAAAATTTATGATGGTACAGTTCCTTTGATCAATCCATCCATCCGACATGATGGTACATCATGTTTTCACCCATCAGCTTTTGAAATCTTTCAAATATTCATCAATGGACATAACCTGTTTTTGCAAAAGAGATCCCCTTAACTCATGCATAGTAGGGTCTTTGAAGCACTTTCCAACAGCAAATATGGCATCAAACATAGGTTCATAATATGGTGAACGAGAAGCATTGAAGGGGATATCAGCATCATACCACCATCTAATTGTGTAATCACAGGCAGTTTCTCTTAATTCTTTCTTCCAATGGTCATCTAAAGTAAGCTACATTTGACCTTTATTAGCTTGAGGACCATGTGCAGTATCAGAGGGAGAGGTGAGTGTGAGTGTGAAATAACTTTTGATATCACCCTTCTTTTTAATTTTACCGTTACCCTTTTCTTAAATAGACTATGAACATCTGGAAATTCCAAATCCTACTGCAACAACTGATAATATTTCTTCTATTTGTTAATTTACTAAAACAAATTATTTGCAGTTATCTATGGCAAATATCGAAATACATACACTGCAGTCTTCACAAATTAATTATTGCAGAAAAATAAATGTAAGGAAAATACTAGCACAACAATAACACATTAACACAGTTATTTTTGGACAATTGTCCCCGGAAAAACCCAATGTGGGAAAACCGGTGCAGCAGATGAGGGTTTCTTTTATTATTCTTCAGCAAAATCTCATGTACAATCTACAGATAGCAGAATAAAAGAAGGATCAATGAGAGAAATTTTACAAACACATTTCTCCTATTGGAATTTCTAATTCTAACTGTTAGAAATCCTTCATGTACTTTCTGATTTATTTCTGCCTACTTGTTCTGATTAATTAACAAGTTATTTACAATATAAATACTGAAAATAAATACAAGTACATGCTCAACACATTCCAAATCATCAACTGAAGGAAACAAAACAAGCACACAAGTGACACCGTTGTTTTTGGACCAATGTACCCGGAAAAACCCAATGTGGGAAAACCGGTGCAGCTATCTGAGGGTTTTAATTATTAAGCAGTTCCATAATACAATTTGGGTGCCAAAACCGGCTCACCCAACAGAGAATGCCCTCGGTAGTAGTACCTCTCAGTCGGAGACAAATGTTCCGGCTAAAACCCCAGATAAACACTCTGAAAACTCCCAGCTCCTTTCTGCCCCACAAAAACCCCAGTGTTAGCCTCTATGGACTGCGTCAGCCGTTTCTGGCCCAGCGTCTGTCTAGCGTCACCGTAGCTCGCCCTACGTCAGCCTCTGGAGGCACTGCATCAACCCTTAGAACCTCTGTGTCACCCACGCTGGCTCTCTGAGGCACTGCGTAGCTCCTAGCTGCCTCTACGTGAGCCCTAGATGCCTCTGCGTGAACCTCTGGTTGGCTCTGCGTCCCTCTCTCCCGACTTCTGCATTGATCCTCCCGGTACTATCTCTGCCACTCTACTTTTGTATTCACTGCCTCTCAGTTGCAACTCTGATCACTCTTTCGACTTCCTCAACAAACCCTGCCCCAGAAAATCGAAATTTTGATCAACTCGGTGTGTTCTCCAAGTGACCCTCAAGCCTCTTTATATACTTTTCTCGTTGACAATTCAACGGCTGAGATTAAGTCCCTAATCAACAGATAAGATTAATTCTGGCTTGATCCATGACTTTTGGAACATTCTAACACAGTTTTATATTAATACACATTAATATTTTATTTTCCCTAAGTTTAGACTTAGGAACTCCATTAAAAATATTAATTATTTTAATATCTTCCAAACTGTTTAGAATCTGTCCAAACCATTTCTGAGTAGTGGAGATCTCATGTGCTTTAGCCTCTTCCCCAATTTTTGTGGCTAGAGCACATCCGATGCTACCCCAAATCAACATCTCCATTGCATAGTAAATTTCTAACACCTGAGAGGACCTATTGCCCTCCTGCTAGCCACAGTATGTCACCCTCTACGCAGTGACTGCGCTGTCCCTGCGTCACTGCCTCTGCATAAGTGATCTGCACTGCCTCTTCCTATCGTTTCCTGCACTCTTGACTATTGTTGATACCCTCTCTCTCTCACCTGTAACTCACCCTCTGATTCAATTTCCTCTTGCCAAATTCAGAACCACTCTCCTCAACAATAATGTAATTCCTGGATTTGAGGAATTGATGGCGAGATGCATTCAAGAAGAAACAAGGATGGAAGAATAGGAAATGCCTGCACTTAGTGGAAATGCCTCTGCTTTCTCCTCTCATGCTAAAAGGAGAAACTATTTCGAGGCTAAATACAAAGGAAAGGCTGAACCAAAGGGTGGAAGAAAAGGACGATGCTACAATTGCAACAAAATTGGCCACTATAAGAGGGAGTGCCCTGATAAAAGGGACTCACAGCATGACAATGATCAAAATCACTCCCGTGGCAATCAAAGGAATGGCAGGCTCAATGGCAAAAGGAATGTTGGAAATCAAGGAAGATGTCAACCCTCCAAGAAGACAAGAAACTCCAGGTATGAATCTAATGTTGTTAACAATAAGCAAGATGAATATTATCTACCAGCGGCCCTCTCTACTACTACTCCCCCGGACTCGTTGGGAAATTGGCTTATTGATAGTGGTGCCTCAAGACACTTCACTGGTTACAAAGAAGCTCTCTCTAATTTGATAGAGAAGGGGACCAACATGGAAATTGTTCTTGGGGCCAACTCCAAATATCCCGTGAAAGGCATAGGGAATGTCACTCTGCAATTGAATCAGGGTAATACAGTTCATTTACAAGAAGTCCTATATGTACCTACTCTCAAAAAGAACCTGGTGTCCATTTCGGCAATGGAAGACAAAGGCTACAAGGTGGCCTTCATCGATGGCAAGCTACGTGTATGGAAAAAGAATTTCAAAGATGCTTTCGCTCTTAGGTTTCAAGTTGATTCCTTATATCAAGTCGGAGGAAGTCCGCTAGGTGTCATGTCTTGTGACACATCTCTTCAGTCTGAACTATGGCATCGGAGGTTTGCTCACCTTCATTATAAAGCTCTACCCGATGTGAGACAAATGGTGACAGGGATGCCCGAGTTCAAAGTAGAGCAAGAAGGTGTATGTCCGGGATGTGTCGAAGGAAAGCTCAAAAGGGGACCATTCCCCTCAAGCCATAGCAAGACCTCCGATATATTGCAGTTGGTTCACTTAGATATATCTAGTATGATGTCTATGAACTCCTTGGGAGGATATTTATATTACCTCACTTTTACAGATGATTATTCTAACGAGACTTGGATATACTTCTTGAAAAAGAAGGATGAAGTGTTTTCCTGGTTTCGTCACTTCAAAGCCTTGATCGAGAATCAAACAGAAAAGAAGATCGAGATCTTAAGGACTGATAATGGGACTGAGTATGAATCCAATGAGTTCCATGACTTTTGCAAAGAGGTTGGCATTAAGAGGGAGAATACAACACCTTATACTCCTGAGCAAAATGGTGTGGCGGAAAAGAAGAATCGTACGATTGTGGAAGTTGTCCGTGCTATGCTCTATGATCAAAGACTTCCGAAGTTTCTATGGGCTGAAGTTGCGAATACCACCGTATATGTGCAAAATCGATGCCCTCATCAAGCATTGGGTTCCAAGACTCCCGAAGAAATGTTCACCGGTAAGAAACCTGACGTATCTCATTTTAGAATTTTTGGAAGTCCTGTATATTTTCATGTGTCGAAGGAGAAAAGGAATAAATTGGGTGCATCTGGAAAGAAAGGAATCTTTGTGGGCTATAGCGAAAATACTAAGGGCTATAGAATCTATGTGGCCGGTCAAAGGGAAGTCGAGATTAGCCATGATGTCACCTTTGACGAAGATGTGGCTCTTAGCAAAGTTGACAATCTTCCTACTCTAAGGGGATCTAAAGAAGCTGACACTAGGGAACTAAAGGAAAAGGAAGATGAGACGATGCCCGATGTGGAAGAACCTATGGATCCTATTGATCCCCCTCCACAAGAGCCCTCCTCTTCTAGGAAGAGGCCTTCATGGCCGAGGGGGACACTTGATGATGTTGAAGGACACGTTGCACCCAGGGGGACTTTCCGGGAAAGTAAGAAGCCGACCAGGTATCAGGGATACTTGACCATCATGAGCACGATCATCCAAAATGAGCCTTCATCATTTGCAGAAGTTGTCAAGCATCAAGTCTGGAAGGATGCTATGACTGAGGAATATGAGTCCATCATGAAAAACGATGTCTGGGATGTGGTCCCCAGACCCCTGGACAAAGTCGTTGTCACTTCAAAATGGCTTTACAAGATAAAGCATGGAGCTGATGGAAGTGCTGAAAAGTATAAGGCTCGTTTTGTCGCTCATGGCTTCTCTCAGAAGGAAGGCATAGACTATGACAAGATATTTGCACCTGTTGCCCGATACACCACCATCTGCTCAATCATAGCCCTTGCTGCTTTGCAAGGATGGAACCTACATCAGATGGATGTCAAGATCGCATTCTTGCATGGTTCAATCAAAGAGGAAGTCTATGTGGAACAACCCGAAGGATTTGAGATTCATGACCGGGAATCTCACGTGTGCATGTTGAAGAAAGCCCTCTATGGGTTGAAGCAAGCACCCCGAGCGTGGTATGGGAGGATCAATAACTACTTGATGAAGTTGGGATTCACTAAGAGTGAAGCTGACCCTAACCTTTACTTTAAGGTTGAAGATGACAAACCTCTCATACTGGTGTTGTACGTTGACGACCTCTTTCTAACAGGTGCAGACCCTCTCATTCACAAATGTAAGAGGGAGTTGGCTTCTGAGTTTGAGATGAAGGACCTAGGACTGATGCACTATTTCCTAGGACTAGAAGTCTAGCAGAAGCCAGGGGAGATTTTCCTATCTCAAGGAAAATATGTGGTGAAGATATTGGAGAGATTCAGTATGGTGGACTGCAAGCCCGTGACTACCCCGATAGAGCTTGACTTCAAGAAGTTAAGCGGTAGTGCTGCCGAACATGTTTTACAAAATGCTACCAAGTATCATCAACTCATCGGAGCATTGATGTTCTTGGTGAACTCCTGTCCGGATATATGTTTTGCAGTCAACATATGGTTGAGCCTCACCACACATTAGATTGGTGCCAAGAACCTGTTGAGATATCTTCGTGGCACAATCACTCATGGGTTGAGATACACTGCCGGAGATGTGAGACTACATGGATATACTGATGCTAATTGGGCAGGCAGTGTGGTGGACCGAAAGAGCACTTTCAGGTGTTGTTTCTCTTTGGGATCTGCCTCGATATCCTGGATGAGCAGGAAGCAGAAGTCAGTGGCTTTGAGCACCACCGAGGCAGAGTACATTGCTGCTACTATGGCCTCTTGTGAGGCGGTGTGGTTGCGGAAGCTCTTCAGTGAGCTGTTTAGATTTACACTGGATATTATCATGATCCTGTGTGACAACCAGAGCGGGGTTCATTTATCAGAGAATCCCGTATTTCATGATCGCTCCAAGCATATCGATATCAGGCACCACTATATCTGGGATATGGTGCAATAGGGAGCAATAAGGCTCCAACATATCAGTACAGATAAGCAGATTGCTGACATTTTGACGAAGCCCCTGGGAAAGGTCAAATTCTTGACTTTTCGAGTACGACTTGGTGTCGTTGAGAGACCCTCTTATGAGGGTCATGTATGATGCATACATTGAGCTCTAGAAGCTCAATGGGGGCGTGGTGTACTTCTTGGATTGACATGCGACCACAGGGCAACTCACCCTCCCTGGTGGTGCGCTATGTACAGGGTGAAAGGTTCAACCTTCCCCTGTGACACCCCGTGGTGCCTGTGGGACAGGATGATTAGTTCTCCTGTGGGCCAGGATGATTAGTTCTCCCATGGTGACTGTTGGACAAGATAATTCATTCTCCTGTGGACAAGATGATTAGTTCTCCTGTCGAGGCATCCTACCCATGCAGTCTCAGACTCATGGGAAGTACCTCTCATGTGATCAATGAGTAGGGAAATGGGGTTAGGGACCATTAGTAGTACTATCGATGGATGCATCGTTGTATCTAGCGTACTCACTATGCTAGGATAACCTCCATTGATCTGGGATCAGTGAGAGTGGTATGACATACTTTGAGACTGACTTTGAGTCAGTGGAGGATGGTATGATATGTCCTCGATTTTTTCTTCTTCTTCATAGTTCAGCAGAGTAGAGCCAAGTGGTGCAGGGCAGTGCATTTGATGGCAGAGATAGTACCGATGGTCTGACAGATTAGCAGATGGAGTTCTCCCTAGTTGAGAGGGAGTGTTACAATTGGCAACTAGGGCCAAACTCCATGTGGGTCACCTTATTTATGGCAGCTGATATTTTTCCTAGATTCCTCTTGTCGAGAGGTGTAGGATTGATCTAAAGATCATCCAATTCCGACAAGTAATTATGCAAACATGAATTTATTTGTATTTACTTGACAAATTTTCAAGGTCGGCCAGCAGCTAAATGTGTGGCACACATGACCAGCGAATCATATAAGTACAAGTGAGGTTGAATCATTATCAACTCATCTCATCTCACATCTTCTCTCTCTCCTACATATTAGAAGAGTCTCTCTCTCTCTCACGTGTGGCTGAAGAAGGAAGACGCTGATTTCTAGTTAGGGCAGCATTGACTTGGGTTGATCTAGCTGCAAATGGGCAAATTGGATTGCGTGGACCAGCGTGGAGGCCTTCTTGAATGCAGTTTGGGTTGGGCAGCCTCTCCTAGGCTAGCCGTAGTTTTGTTCAGCTCTTTTGACCAAGTTTGACCACTCCTTTGACTTGCGTTGACTGTCAAGAAGCCGCTGCAGGTTTGACCAGATGTTGACTATTGTTTCACTGAGTATTGTGGATTGTTTCGAGCTGCTAAAGTTGGTTGTTGAAGACAAAGTTCTTCAAGGTTGACTAGAAGTCAATCCAAGGTTGTTCTGACCAAGTTTGACTTTGCTGATTTAGGGTTCGCTGCTGCTGTTATAAAATTACAGAATTCTGAATTGTACTATTTCTCTCTGCTGAACTATTGAAGATTAAAGAAGAATTGATCAAAGGGTTTCCCCGCACTGGGGTTTGTCCCTAGCTAGCAGCCACATCTTGTGTATCTTGTCTTGGCTTGTTTTCTGTCGATCGTTTAATGTTCTATCTGCACTTTACTTTATGTTTATGTGATCGCTAAACAGTGGCTAATAAAAAGATTTGAAGTAAAATGCTCTAAGCATAGAACATACCATAATTTAACACCTAGTGCAAAGATGAGTTCGGATATCTCTGTGGTTCGTATAAGGAGATTACAGTGATAAGAAAAGAAGTTAAATTCGGATGTCAAGTTGCAGAAGAATATCAAGGGACAGCAAGGATCCTTTTGTGCTAAACAAAAGTTAGGATTCATGAGAATAGGTCTCGGTGCTACAACAGTTCAAGCAAGGATATATATATGACACAATTTGGTTCAGTGATCCAAGGAGGCTACAGTTTGGTGTATCTTGCAAAGGTCACAAGTGTGTAATAAAGTCTCGGAACTATTACATGAACAAGGTCTTGAAGCGAAGCAAGTCGAAGCGGAAGAGGAGTAAAGAAGAAGGTTGACTGTCAAGAAAACTTGTGTCTTGGTCTTGGAGAGGCTAATAGGTCAAGGGTCTTGGTCTTGGTATTCATCAATTGGAATCTCTATAAGAAGAATTTGTGCAGGTTTTCCTCTCAAAGAGTGAGAGGCTTTGACCCTGGCTCGTAGCCTACATTCTGTGTCTCTTGTGTATTTATGTTTATGCATTGGTATCTGTTTGATCCAATAACTTAATCAAAGAGAAGATCCTAATCTAATGAAGTAAAAGATACTCACAAACAGTTACTAATCAAGAGAAATCACCTAAGTCTAATGCCCTAGATTTCTCAACATGGTATTAGAGCTAAGGTACTAAAGTCAAAGGAAGGGCATCTAATCAAAGAGACACTCAAGGATCGAGTTTCAAGAAAGGAATCTAAGCAAGTCAAAGGTTATCAAAAGATCAAGATCTACATTGAAGAATAAAACCCTAGATCAAAGAAGCAGTCTACAACAGCAAAAGTTTTTGGATCCTCTAGTCATTGTCAAGTTATCTACAAGGCAAGGTAGCTCAAAGGACTTTAAAGATGAAGATCACATCATCTTGGAGAAAGTCGAAACCCTAGAAGCAATTCTGATCTGCACTCATTCACTACCAAAGAAATCGAAGTATCTTGAAGGCTAGAAGGCATTGTCATCATCTTCAAGGTTATAAAGCAAGCAAGGATCCTCTCCTTGTCCTTGAAGAAGATCATCCAAGGAAGCAGCAAATCATCCTCATCAAAAGGAGCCAGATCAAAAGGTGTTGTCATCATAAAAGGAGCAATCTTCTTTATTGAAGAAAGGCTTTTTCATTTGGAAGAAGATCATCCAAGAGGGAGCACTAATACATCTTCTTCAACCATCATTAAAGTGGTTAAGATGAAGATTTCATCTTCACTTGTCAAGTAAGTATCTTTCATTCTTCAATCAAATTTGGTCAAATGACATCGTGTTTGCAAGGAGATCTATACGCTAGTTGGGTCATCGAAATTCCTTGCATGAAAAAGGAGGATAAACATAGTCCTCAAAGAAAGTGAAGTCACTGAACACATCAATGACAAAGGTCTCCTCTGAATTCATGGAAAGGGATTCTTGTGAAAGGTCCCCTCATATAGCAATAATGGAGACATCGAAGAGATGTATATGATAAGCTCATAAGAATATTCTCTGAAGATGCGATAAAGAAGGTCACATGACTTATATCTGATCTACACAAAAATGAAGGTATCAAAGAATGAAGGGATATCTTCATAAGATCTCAACTGCGAGATCTGGGAGAGATGATAAGAAGATAATCATCATTGTTCTAAATGCACTAACTGATGAACAAGGTAACAAATGTCCATGGGGATAAGAAAGTTACCTCATTCGACTTGTGGTTTTTATGAAAGATAAAAAAAGACAATTTGAGGGCAAAAGTGTTGAAGGTTAACGGACTCAAACATTTGCAGGAAGGAAAGGGAAGTTTGGAAATTTTGTTCCTCAGAAAAGAAAGAAGAGCATAGCTGAGATTCAATGCTATGGATGGAAAAATTATGGACATTACAGGAAAGATTGTCCTAAAGAGACAATATCAAAAGAAGAAGAGAAGTCCAAGAAAGGAGGAAGTAAGAGATCTCTACTATGACTGAGATAGTGTCCCTCACAAAAGGTCTCGACATAGCTTCTAAATCTTATGTTATAGGATATGGCTATAATAAATAATAAGATGCATCATGGCATCATGGAAGCATTAGAAACAAGAGCTCGTGACATCACCATAGGAAACATAAGCAAGTCTGGAACAAAATCCTTGGCAGTCAAATATGAAGAATATAGCTCTTGGGAACCTCATTGCAAACTTAAGGAAAGGAAGAAGTCATCCAGGAAAAGGCTCATTATACATCAAGTCAAAAAGGAAACATTTGCCGAATAGGGATATGCAAGATCCTTAAGATTCTCTGATGGAATTCTCATCGAAGGGTTCACCGATCTAGAGAGGAAGCAATTGTTTCATCAGGAACTCCAACTTGTGGAGTTCATGGGATTAGGGTATGATGACATGAGAGATGAAGCAGATCAAGCGGTTGAAGATCCTTTCAATCAAGGAAGTTGTTGAAAGAAGCCTAGATGACCTAAAGGTAAATGAGGTATGTATGCCTGTATTTAATATTATAATGTCATGTCGTATGGTTGCTGGTAACATGGATCACTACTTCTATCTTGAGAAGCATGATCAAGGAAAAAGGATCTCCTCCTCTAAAAGCATGCAAGGAAGGCATAGGTCATACAAGATGAAATCAACATAATATGTCCTCATATGAAGTATGAGGTGATTGACTAGAATTAAGGAACTTTGATTAGAAGCTCCTGGAATGAAATGTGTGAAAAAAAGGAAGAGATCGTGAGGTATGCAACCATGGTAAAGGCAATCAACATCTGAAAGACCAAGAAGATTTGTCTAAGAAATCTCTCGGAAATATATGAAGACTCTGATGGAAGTCTGAAAAAGATGGGGACCCTTGACAATGAATATCTTTGGGAAATGTGTCAACATGTATGCAGTGTAGGTTTTAACCCCGTACAGAAATTACCTGCATATGAATTCTAAAACACAGAAAATAAACAATAGCGAGAGCATAACACATAAAACACGTATACAAAGAGATTTTCCTTTGGATCCCAAAACCGGGACTACCAACTTGATTTTTCATTATGTTCATTTCAATGTTACAATACATATTTATACATGTCGAAGCATGCAATACCATGGACCAAAAACCATCGCGCCCAAAGCCATGTGCGAAAACCATGCACAAAACCATAGGTGGGTCCGTCTACCTAATAAAGGGTCCAAAAAAAATTTCCCCGAGGCGCTGCCCCAGACCCCATAGAGAGTGACTACCCGCCCCTCCTCTAACCCCCCGGTTAACTAGGGAGCTAGTCGTGGAAAGAATATAACACAACCTAACATTCTCCCACTTGTTGTTTTCTTTCCACAAGAGAGCTTAGTCATTTATCCAGCCTTGCAATGCCCATTGTTTCTCTACACTAGAAGAACTTCTCAGAGCTCACAAATTTTGTCAATGCATCTGCAGTATTCTTCAAAGCGTCCACCTTTACCAACAACACCCTTTTGTCTTCTATCATATCCCTCACAAAGTGATAATGAACATCAATGTGCTTTGTCTTTGAATGGTAAGCAGGGTTCTTTGCCAAGAAAATTGCACTTTGGCTGTCACAGTCTATCCTTATAGCTCCCTGTACTAACCCCATACTTGAACACAATCTCTGCAACCAAACTATTTCCTTGCTTGCATGATTGGCTGCCATGTATTCTGCCTCTGTTGATAGTGTCACTACAGATTGTTTCTTACTCATCCAACTGACTGCACCTCCAAATAGGTTAAACACATACCCACTTGTAGATCTTCTCTAATCCATATCTCCAGCCCAATCTGCATCAACAAAGCCACGAATATCCAACACTCTGTCCAATCCTGGTCTTCCTTGGTAGCACAAGCCATAATCACCAGTGCCACGCAAATACCTGAAAACCCGCTTCACTGTTGTCTAGTGCTCCTTCCCTGGTTTTGACATAAACCTGCTCAATACTCCCACTGCATGTGCAATGTCTGGTCTAGTACAAACCATTGCATACATCAGGCTACTGACTGCACTTGCATATGGAACACGGGACATGTCCTCTTCCTTTTCTTGTGTCTTGGGACACTGTTCAGTAGATAACTTTACACCTATAGGAATAGGAACCTTCACCAGTTTACTCTCCTGCATATTAAACCTCTGCAATATTGTCTTGACATACTTCCTCTGGTTTAACCAGAGCTTCCTCTTTACCCGATCTCTTTTAATTTCCATGCCCAAAATATAGTTTGCAGCACCAAGATCTTTCATGTCAAATTTGGAGGACAATTAGGTCTTCAAATCCTGGATAATTTCTTTGTCATTTCCAACCAGCAACATGTCATCCACATACAAGACCAGATAAATAACACAGTAACCAATTAATTTAAAATACACATAGTGATCTGTTTTGCTTCTGGTGAAGCCACGTCCTCGTATAAATGTATTAAATTTCTGATACCACATCCTTGGTGACTATTTTAGCCCATACAAAGACTTCTTTAACTTGCATACCAATTCTTTCTTACCCTTCACCGCAAAGCCTTCAAGTTGCTTCATGTAGATCTCCTCTTTCAGATCCCCGTGGAGAAATGTTGTCTTCACATCCATATGTTCTACCTCAAAATCAAAAGCAGTAGCAATAGATAAAGGTAATCTAATAGAAGCTACCTTGGCAACAGGAGAAAAAATATCACCAAAATCAATTCCCGACACCTGGGAATAACCTTTTGCTACCAACCGAGCTTTGTATTTCTCCACCTTTCCTTCTGCATTTGTCTTCTTCTTGAACACCCATTTGCTGCCAATGGCTTTCCTTCCAACCGGCAACTCCACCAGATCCCAAGCCTCATTTTTGTGCAAAGATGCCATTTCATCAACCATGGTCTCTTTCCAGAGTTTTCCATCCTCAGAAATCTACTACTTCCTTCACAATTCTGAGATCATCATCAGTGATAGATAAAGCAAAATTTGAACAAAAAGAAGATGGACTATACCTTTCTGGTTGCCTTCTTTCTCGAACTGATCTTCTCACAACAAGAGTTTGTGACTCTTCATCTTCTGATTCCTCTTCTGTTGTAGAGTTTGATTCTTCCTCCTTTAGCTCAAACTCTATCTTCTCATGTTCCTTTGATGGGACTTCATGTTTAATAACATTTTTCACCTCTCTGAACACCACATCTCGGCTGTACACAACCTTCCTTGTTACTGGGTTCCAAAGCTTATAACCCTTTAAACCATCTGTATACTCAATAAAGATGCACTTTTTAGATTTACTATCCAACTTTGTTCTTTTCTCCTTTGGAACATGTACATATGCATCACATCCAAATACCCTCAGATGTGAAAGAGAGGGTTTCTTACCAGTCCATACCTCTTGTGGAGTGTTATCCTCCAATGTTGATGAAGGTGATTTGTTGACCAGGTAACATGCTGTCTCCACCGCCTCTGCCCAGAATTCTTGTCCTAACCCAGCACCACTGAGCATGCTTCTTGCCCTTTCCATCAACGTCTTGTTCATTCTTTCTGCAACTCCATTTTGCTCAAGTGTATATGGAGTAGTCTTTTGTCGTGTTATACCACACTTCTTACAGAATTCTTCAAATTCCTTGCTGCATAAACTCTCCACCGTTATCTGTCCTCAACACCTTTAAATTCTTCTCTTTCTGGTTTTCCACCAGAGCCTTAAATTCTTTAAACCTGTCAAAGACTTCAGATTTCTTCTTGAGGAAATATATCCATGTATTCCTTGAGAAGTCATCTATAAATGATACATAGTACACAGACTTACCCAGTGATGGAACCTTCACAGATCCAAACACATCACTGTGCACAAGCTTTAATATCTATTTCGCCCTCTTACCACGAGAGGGAAAACTCACGCGATTCTGCTTCCCATATACACAATTTTCACAGAAATCAAAATCCAGAGAGCTATTAGTCATACCTTCTACCATACCTTTACCATGAAGTATTCAAAGGCCCTTCTCTCCAATATGTCCAAGCCTTTGATACCATAGCATGGTCTTTTCTCCAGAGAGCACTAGATTTTCTGCTCCACTTTCAAGAACCACAGAACTGTTGCACCCATCAATAATAGTGCTTCCTTGTAGCTTGTACAGAGTTCCAATCCAAACTCCTTGCATCAATACCAGTGCTCCCCGAACCATCTTGTAGGTATCTTTCTCGAACACTGTTTTTACACTTGCATCATCCAGCTTGCTTACAGAAATCAGATTTCTAGCTAATGCAGGAATATGCAGAACGCCCTGAAGTGTTCTAATCCTTCCACCTTGCAACTTCAACTTTACTTTTCTGCGACCAACGATTCTAGCATTCCTGTCATCCCCCAAGAAGACATCAGCACCATCATATTTCTCATACTCACAGAACCACTCTCTATGGGGAGTGAAGTGAAAGGATGCACCTGAGTCAATCAACCACACCTCATGATCAACACGCGTACTTGAAAAAGCTAAGTACACATCCCCACCTTCACCTGAGGTGGTTTTCACCTCTGCAGAAGGAGCATCATCAGACCCCTTTCCTTTGTCAGAAGCTTTAGATTTACAGTCCCTTTTGTAGTGCCCTTTCTTTCAGCATTTCCAGTACACCACTTTTACAGGTTTTCCTGGAGATTTAGATCTCCCTCTAGATTTAGATCTCCCACTCAATGACTTATTATTGTTTCTGTTCTGGGACCGTCCTCGTACAGACAAGGCATCACCATTCTGGCTCTCCATATTTTTCTGTCTCATCTCCTCCGCCAGCAAGGATGAAACTATTTCATCAAACTGCAAGGCAGTTGCATTGCTACCTATTGCAATAACCAGACTATCCCACGAATCTGGTAGAAAATACAACAAACTGATGCACTTATTTTCATCTGAAATTTTAATATCAACAGACAATAACTGACTTACCACAGTATTAAATGCATTCAAATGCTCTGTCACCGAGTCTCCATCTTACATCCTCAGGTTATACAGCTTTTTCCGTAGGAACAGTTTATTCACCAGAGACTTAGATTGGTACAAAGACCCTAACTTGACCCACAAAGCCTTCGCCGTAGTTTCCCCCGATACATTAAACAATACTGAATCTGAGACACACAATCGTATTGTCCTCTTTGCCTTCCAATCTAACTTCTTCCATTCTTCATCTAACACTCTCGTTGGTTTAGTACCCAAATCTACCGCGATCCACTGATCTTTATCCACCAACAGATCCTCCATCTTGAGTTTCCACAACTCAAAACTCTGACCATTAAATATCTCAATCTCTATCTTCCACTGCTCGCCATCTTCTTTCCCCACCAGAATCGATCCCGCAGATCTTCCACTGAACAAGTCTACCACAGGCCCGAGCAAAACCCCTCAGCAACAAAGGCGTCCTCTTGAAGCCAAAACAGCTATGGTACCAAATGTAGGTTTTAACGCCGTACAGAAATTACTTGCATACGAATTCTAAAACACAGAAAATAAACAATAGCGAGAGCATAACACATAAAACACATATACACAGAGATTTTCCCCTCGATCCCAAAACCGGGACTACTAGCTTGATTTTTCATTATGTTCCTTTCAATGTTACAATACATATTCATACATGTCGAAGCATCCAATACCATGGACCAAAAACCATCACACTCAAAACCATGTACGAAAACCATGCACAAAACCATAGGTAGGTCCGCCTACCTAATATAAGGTCCAAAAAAAATTTCCCCGAGGCGTTGTCACCCCGCTGTGGAATCGACGCGACGAAGGGGGGGCGGACTAACCCCCCGGTTAACTAGGTGAGCTAGTCATGCAAGATCCTTAAGATTCTCTGACGGAATTCTCATCAAAGGGTTCACCGATCTAGAGAGGAAGCAATTGTTTCATCAGGAACTCCAACTTGTGGAGTTCATGGGATTAGGGTATGATGACATGAGAGATGAAGCAGATCAAGGGATTGAAGATCCTTTCAATCAAGGAAGTTGTTGAAAGAAGCCTAGATGACCTAAAGGTAAATGAGGTATGTACACCTGTATTTAATATTATAATGTCATGTCGTATGGTTGCAGGTAACATGGATCACTACTTCTATCTTGAGAAGCATGATCAAGGAAAAAGGATCTCCTCCTCTGAAAGGATGCAAGAAGGCATAGGTCACACTAGATGAAATCAACATAATATGTCCTCATATGAAGTATGAGGTGATTGACTACAATTAAGGAACTCTGATTGGAAGCTCCTGGAATGAAATGTGTGAAAAGAAGGAAGAGATCGTGAGGTATGCAACCATGGTAAAGGCAATCAACATCCGAAAGACCAAGAAGATTTGACTAAGAAATCTCTCGGAAAGATATGAAGACTCTAATGGAAGTCTGAAAAAGATGGAGACCCTTGACAATGAATATATTTGGGAAATGTGTCAACATGTATGCAGGATGTTGATACCTACAAGAAGATGTCATGAAGAAAGACCATCACAAAGGTAATTTTGATTTAAGTGTTCATTTATTATTTTTGAACTAATATCTGGATGGGCTTATGCAGGACTGCCAAAGGGAAGATCTGTGGATGACTTCCAGGAAGACCATATTCAAGGATGTAAGATCCTTCCGGAAAATATGGCATCAAGAAAGCAACATGACATGAAGCAAAGCCAGATGGAAACAAGATGAAGATGAAAGGAATGAAGACATGATTGACTCATGAACGAAAGTGATGGATGGTTTGTGCCCTGTGGAGAAGTCCCAAAAGATGAAGACTCCATGACAAAGAATAAATTCATGGCATCAAAGAAAGGAGCTCTTCAAGCAGTTGATTTGTTATTTTTAGGTATGTTCTATGCTTAGCGCAATTTACTTCAATTTTTCCATATTAGCTCAACATCAATTCCATATTAGCAATCACATTTAGCATAATAGTAAAATGTAGATAGAACATAGACATATCGCAGAAGACAAGCCAAGAGAAGAGGACACAAGATGTGGCGCCGACGAGGGACAAACCCCAATGTGTGGAAATCCTTGACCAATTCTTCTTATGCTCTTCAATAGTTCAGCAGAGAGAGAGAGAGAGTACATATACATCAAAAGTCAACATTTTGACTTGTCATAATAAGAGCAGAGATCTTCTCTAAGTAGATGACACATGAGGTAGCTAATCTAAACTCAAGTGAAGGCAAACTGCTTCAACTGATCCTTCAAGGTGATTCCATCACCATGCTACACCTCATCCTCATGTTGCACCCGTCACTATGCTTCACACAATCATTGCGCTCCTCTCATCACTGTGTTGCTCCCATCACAAAGCAGTACCTCATCATCATGTTGTACCCATCATGCTGCTCTTCATCATCATTATGTTGCATCCTTCATGCTACACTATGTTGTACCCTTCATTGCACTATGATGCACTGCATACTGTAATATATCATGATCATGTTACTGCAATACATTCCTACTGCTACACTACTCACATCATGTTGTTGCAATACATATGCTACACTTTAACATACTGCATCCAATTTGCTGCAAATGCATACCAGCCTTAGTTGCTTGCTATGGCTTGCAGCCTAGCAGAGCAGCTAGGCCATAGTAGCAAACTCCTTCAACAGGTCCAAACAAACAGCTTTTCCTTCAATCCTCTAATGTAGAGACAGTTGCTCCCAAACATACCTAATTCATGCCTTAGAACAATAGTCTTTAACTATTGCTGCTAGGCTTCTTTGCACAGCGAATTAGGGCTTCTGTAAACCTGAGATTAGGGCCTCTTTTAGGCCTCCTTACTGTGACTTAGGGCAGCGTATGAGAAGCGTATGGAAGGTTTTTCCTAGCTGAGTATATACATCCTTGACTGCGGCATATCCTCACATTAGGACAGCATCTAACTTGGTGATAGATGACCTTCTTTAACAGCGGATGTAGGGCAGCCTCTAGTCCTTCGTTTGTTGTGGAGTCATGCCTATGATTAGGGCACATCTGGACAGTGACTAGGGCCCTAACTAAAGCACAGATTTGGCCTCATACATCAGCGTTTAGGGCAAGTCTTCCATAGCAAATTAGATCTCCTTTATACAGTCAATCAACTGCGTTTATAGGGCTGCAAAAGTCCTCTTATTTTCTGCGGCTAGGGCATAGCAAGACCTTCCTTCCTCTGCGTCTAGATGACTGTGTTTAGGACATATAATGGCAGTGTCTTAGGGTCTGTGTTTAGGGTAGCTTAGGGTCTTCAAGAGGACCCTTTCTCCTCCACGCCTAAGGCTTTTTCTTGCTGTGCAGGAAACTCTCCTTTAGGACAGCGTTAGGCGTTTCTCCATGATAAAAATAAGGCTTCTTCCATGGATGCATTAAGCTTCTCCATTAGGGCAGCGTAGAGCCTACACTCCCATGACTACATTTAGATCTAGGGAATCTTTTCTTAGGGTAGCATATTCTCTTAGGATGTCTCCTCCCACCAAAACCCAAAGACAAGTGGAGAGGAAGAGATCACAAGAGCTGTGTGTCCAAAATGACTTGCAAGGCACCTCTATTTATACTAAAACGTGGAGGACAAGTAGGGGTAATTTGGTTGTTGGCCGACCTTGACAAATTGTCACATAACACAAATAAATTCATATCTCCATGAATACATGTCAGAATCAGATGATCTTTAGATCAATCCTACACCTCTCGACGAGAGGAATCCAAGAAATATATCAGCCGCCATAAATAAGAAGGCCCACATGGAGTTTGACCCTAGCTGCCAATTTTAACACTCCCTCTCAACTAGGGAGAACTCCATCTGCTAATCCATCTACCAGTCCGTACTATCTCAGCTATCAATGCCCTGCACTGCTCTGCTCTGTTCTGCTCTGCTCTGCTGAACTATGAAGAAGAAGAAGTGATCGAGAATGTATCATACCATCCTCTACTAACCCGAAGTCAGTCCCATATAAAAGAGAGTGTCTCATACCACTCTTACTGACCTGAAGTCAATTCCAATAAAGAGAGTGTGTCATACCACTCTTACTGATCCGAAATCAATTCCAAAAGGGAGTGAGTTATATCATTCTTACTGATCCGAAATCAGTTCCAAATAAAGAGAGTGTGTCAAAACACTCTTACTGACCCGAAGTCAGTTCCAATTGATCCCAGATCAATATCATCCTAGCATAGGGAGTACAGTAGTTACACAATGCGTCCATCGATACTACTATGGTCCCTATCCTCATATCCGTACTCATTGGCTAGATGAGAGGTACTTCCCATGCATCCCAGACTACATGGGTAGGATTTCTCAGCAGGAGAAGGATGAACCACTCATCCTGCCTACATGTCACCATGGGGTATTCCAGGGGAAGGTTAAACCACTCACCCTATACACAACAAATCACTAAGGGAAGGCTGAACCACTCACCCTGTGCACAACAAATCACTAGGGGAAGGTTGAACCACTCACCTTATGATTGTGTCTTAGTAGGAGAAGGATGAACCACTCATCCTGCCTACATAGCAGACCACTAGGTGAAGGCTGAACTACTCACCCTATGGTTACTCATTGCTCCAAGATGTACCCCCAAGCCCCCCGGAGCTCCCGGAGCTCAATGTCCATATCATACAAGACCCTTAGGAGAGAGTCTCTCCACGACTCCTAGTCGTTCATGGAAAGTCAAGAATTTGACCTTTCCCAGGGGTTTTGACAAAATATCGGCTCCCTGCACGTCAGTCCCAATGCGATGGAACCTTCTTGCTCCTCGATGTACCATATCCTAGATAAAGTGGTACCTAATGTTTATATGCTTGGAGCGATCATAGAACAGGGATTCCTCAACAATCGAATCCCCCTCTGGTTGTCACAGAAGATCACGATGGTATCCAGCACGTGTCCAAACAGCTCACAGAAGAGCTTCCACAACCAGACAGCTTCACAGGAGGCCATACTCATAGCTATGTATCCGGCCTCATCGGTGCTCAAAACAACCGACTTCTGCTTCCTGCTCATCCAGGATATCAAAGCAGAACCAACACCCATAAGTGCTCTTGCGATCCTCCACACTGCCTGCCCAGTCAGCATTCGAATAATCATGCAGCTTCATATTTCCGGCAGTGTATCTCAATCCATGAGAGATTGTGCCCCAAAGATATCTCAGAAGATTCTTGGCACCAATCCAGTGAGGCTCAACCATATATGAGCTCAACATGCTAACTGCAAAACATATATTCGAACAAGAGTTCACCAAGTACATCAATGCTAGTTATGAGTTTATGAAACTCAAAGGCATTTCCCAAATCAAGTCTAGCATCACTACTGCATAACTTCTTAAAGTTAGGCTCCATCGAGGTAGTCACGGGCTTGCAGTTCACCATTCCAAATCCGGAATCCAACTCCCTCTAAGGTGCCAGTATGAGAGGTCTATCATCTACAACCTTCAAGCACTGGTTTGGATCGTCTTCACTCCTAGTGAATCTCAGCTTCATCAGCTAGCTATCAATCCTCTCATATCAAGCCCGGGGCATTTGCTCTAAATCATAGAGGGCTTTCTTCAACCTGCATACATGAGATTCTTGATCATGAATCTCAAACCCCTCGAGTTGTTCCAAATCTGTGGACTTGCTACATGAGGGGAATGGTCCCCTTGTAAGTTTTCCTTCGGTACATCTCGGACATGTACCTCCATGCTCTTCTTGAGTTCAAGCATTCCTGTCACCATCTGACTCACATTGGGTAGGGCCCCATAATGAGCAGACCTCTGGTGCTATAGAAGAGATGTGTCAACCAACATGGTCCCCATTGGACTTTCTGCAACTTGATACAAATTGCCAACCCTGAACTTCAAGAGTAAAAGCATCTTGAAAATTCCATTTTCAAGCACGTACCTTTCCATCGATGAATGCCACCTTAAAACCTTTGACTTACATTGCCAAAATGGACACCAGGTTCTTCTTAAGATCAGGTACATAAAGAACTTCTTGTAAATGAATCATGCTACCCTCATTCAATTGAAGGGTAGCATTCCCTACACCCTTTCCGGGATAGGTGGCATCATCTCCAAGAATAATCTCCACGATCGTTTCCTTCTCTATCAAATTAGAGAGAGCTTCCTTCTATCCGATAAAAGTGCCTTGAAGCACTACTATCAATAAGCCAGATTCCCAAAGAGTATGGAGAGGGCCAATATAAGATAATACTCCTTTAGCTTATCAAAAACAACATTTGATTCTTCATACCAGGAGTTCCTTTCTTTCTTGAAGAGTCGGCCATTTTCCTGATGACCTGGATTCCTTTTTGCCATTGTACCTATCATTCCTCCAATCATTGAAGATGCCCCTGGAATGATTGTTATCATCATCAAGAGATGTATCCCTTCTATTTGGACACTTCCTCGCATAATGGCTAAACTTATTGCAAGCAAGGCATCTGTCTTTCCTTCCATTCTTAGATTTGGACTTCCCATTGAAGTGACCTATAGGGAGGCCACCATATGCTTCTGTTGCACCACTTTGATAATCTTCTTTGATTCGACTTCACCCTTGGTGAATTTGAAGTGTCATGAGGAACCCATTGAGTCTTTTGACCTTGTCCAACTGTCTTCGGTGATTGCTCTTTCACTCTTGCTTGTGCTTTGTCTTCACCTTAGCTCTGATACCATGTTATTTTTAGGTATGTTCTATGCTTAGTGCAATTTACTTCAATTTTTCCATATTAGCTCAACATCAATTCTAGATTAGCAATCACATTTAGCATGATAGTAAAATGCGGATAGAACATAGACATAACTCGCAGAAGACAAGCCAAGACAAGAGGACACAAGATGTGGCGCCAACCAGGGACAAACCCCAATGTGGGGAAATCCTTGATCAATTCTTCTTATGTTCTTCAATAGTTCAGCAGAGAGAGAGAGAGATAGTACATATACATCAGAAGTCAACATTTTGACTTGTCATAATAAGAGCAGAGATCTTCTCTAAGAAGATGACACATAAGGTAGCTGGTCTGAACTCAAGTGAAGGCAAACTACTTCAACTAATCCTTCAAGGTGATTCCATCACCATGTTGCACCCATCACTGTGCTGCACCTAATCCTCATGCTGCACCTCATCATCATGCTGCACCCATCACTATGTTGCACCCAATCACTAAGTTGCTCCCATCACTGTGTTTCTCCCATCACAGAGCGGTACCTCATCATCATGTTGCTCTTCATCATCATTATGTTGCACCCTTCATGCTGCACTATGTTGTACCCTTCATTGCACTATGTTGCATTGCATACTGCAATACATCATGATCATGTTGTTGCAATACATTCCTGCTACTGCACTACTCACATCATGTTGTTGAAATACATATGTTGCACTTTAACATACTGCATCCAATTTGCTGCAAATGCATACCAGCCTTAGCTGCTTGCTATGGCTTGCAGCCTAGCAGAGCAGCTAAGCCATAGTAGCAGACTCCTTCAATAGGTCCAAACAAACAACTTTTCCTTTAGTCCTCTAATGTAGAGACAGTTGCTCCCAAACATACCTAATTCATGCTTTAGAACAGCAATCTTTAACTATTGTTGCTAGGCTTCTTTGCACAGCGAATTAGGGCTTCTGTAAGCCTAAGATCAGGACCTCTTCTAGGCCTCCTTTCTGTGACTTAGGGCAGCGTATGAGAAGTGTATGGAAGGTCTGTCCTAGCTGAGTATATACATCCTTGACTGCAGCATATCCTCACATTAGGACAGCATCTAACTTGCTGATAGAAGACCTTCTTTAACAGCGGACGTAGGGCAACCTCTAGTCCTTTTGCTGCGGAGTCATGCCTATGATTACGGCACATTTGGACAGTGACTAGGGCCCTAACTAAACCACGGATTTGGCCTCATACATTAACGCTTAGGGCAATCTTCCACAGCAAATTAGATCTCCTTTATACAGGCAATCAACTGCGTTTATAGGGCTACAAAAGTCATCTTATTTTTTGCGGCTAGGGCATAGCAAGACCTTCCTTCCTCTGCATCTAGATGACTACGTTTAGGACATATAATGGCAGCGTCTTAGGGTCTGCGTTTAGGGCAGCTTAGGGTCTTCAAGAGGACCCTTTCTCCTCCACGTTTAGGGATTCTTCTTGCTGTGTAGGAAAGTCTCCTTTAGGACAACATTAAGCGTTTCTCCATGATAACAATAAGGCTTCTTCCATGGCTGCATTAAGCTTCTCCATTAGGGCAGCGTAGAGCCTACTCTCCCATGACTGCATTTAGATCTAAGGCATCTCTTCTTAGGGCAGTGTATTCTCTTAGGATCTCTCATCCCACCAAAACCCAAAGACAAGTGGAGAGGAAGAGATCACAAGAGGTGAGTGTCCAAAATGACTTGCAAGGCACCTCTATTTATACTAAAACGTGGAGGACATGTGGGGGTAATTTGGTTGCTGGCTGACCTTGATGTCGGAATCAAATGATCTTTAGATCAATCCTACATACAGTTGCTCCCAAACATACCTAATTCATGCCTTAGCACAGCAATCCTTAACTATTGCTGCTACGCTTCTTTGCACAACGAATTAGGGCTTCTGTAAGCCTGAGATTAGGACCTCTTCTAGGCCTCTTTACTGTGACTTAGGGCAGCGTATGAGAAGTGTATGGAAGGTTTGTCCTAGCTGAGTATATACATCCTTGACTACAACACATCCTCACATTAGGACTGCGTCTAACTTGGTGATAGAAGACCTTCTTTAACAGCGGATGTAGGGCAACCTCTAGTCCTTTTGCTACGGAGTCATGCCTATGATTACAGCACATCTGGACAGTGACTAGGGCCCTAACTGAACCAGGGATTTGACCTCATACATTAACGCTTAAGGCCAATTTTCCACAACAAATTAGATTTCCTTTATACAAGCAATCAACTGCGTTTATAGGGTTGCAAAAGTCATCTTATTTTTTGCGGCTAGGGCATAGCAAGACCTTCCTTCCTCTGCGTCTAGATGACTACGTTTAGGACATATAATGGCAGCGTCTTAGGGTCTGCGTTTAGGGCAGCTTAGGGTCTTCAAGAGGACCCTTTCTCCTCCACGTCTAGGGATTCTTCTTGCTGTGTAGGAAAGTCTCCTTTAGGACAACGTTAAGCGTTTCACCATGATAACAATAAGGCTTCTTCCATGGCTGCATTAAGCTTCTCCATTAGGGCAGCGTAGAGCCTACTCTCCCATGACTGCATTTAGATCTAGGGCATCTCTTCTTAGGGCAGTGTATTCTCTTGGGATCTCTCCTCCCACCAAAACCCAAAGACAAGTGGAGAGGAAGAGATCAAAAGAGGTGTGTGTCCAAAATGACTTGCAAGGCACCTCTATTTATACTAAAATGTGGAGGACAAGTGGGGGTAATTCGGTCGCTGGCTAACCTTGAAGAATTGTCACATAACACAAATAAATTCATATCTCCATGAATACATGTCGGAATCGGATGATATTTAGATCAATCCTACATACAGTTGCTCCCAAACATACCTAATTCATGCCTTAGAACAACAAACTTTAACTATCGCTGCTAGGCTTCTTTGCACAGCGAAATAGGGCTTCTGTAAGCCTGAGATTAGGACCTCTTCTAGGCCTCCTTACTATGACTTACAGCAGCGTATGAGAAGTGTATGAAAGGTCTGTCCTAGCTGAGTATATACATCCTTAACTGCGGCATATCCTCACATTAGGACAGCGTCTAACTTAGTGATAGAAGACCTTCTTTAACAGCGGATGTAGGGCAACCTCTAGTCCTTTTGCTACGGAGTCATGCCTATGATTATGGCACATCTAGACAGTGACTAGGGCTCTAACTGAACCACGGATTTGGCCTCATACATTAACGCTTAGGGCCAATCTTCCACAGCAAATTAGATCTCCTTTATACAGGCAATCAACTGCGTTTATAGGGCTGCAAAAGTCATCTTATTTTTTGCGGCTAGGCATAGCAAGACCTTCCTTCCTCTGCGTCTAGATGACTGCGTTTAGGACATATAATGGCAGCTCTTAGGGTCTGCGTTTAGGGTAGCTTGGGTCTTCAAGAGGACCCTTTCTCCTCCACGTCTAGGGATTCTTCTTGCTGTGTAGGAAAGTCTCCTTTAGGACAACGTTAAGCGTTTCTCCATGATAACAATAAGGCTTCTTCCATGGCTGCATTAAGCTTCTCCATTAGGGCAGCGTAGAGCCTATTCTCCCATGACTGCATTTAGATCTAGGGCATCTCTTCTTAGGGCAGTGTATTCACTTAGGATCTCTCCTCCCACCAAAACCCAAAGACAAGTGGAGAGGAAGAGATCACAAGAGGTGTGTGTCCAAAATGACTTGCAAGGCACCTCTATCTATACTAAAACGTGAAGGACAAGTGGGGGTAATTTGGTTGTTGGCCGACCTTGACGAATTGTCACATAACACAAATGAATTCATATCTCCATGAATACATGTCGGAATCGGATGATCTTTAGATAAATCCTACACCTCTCGACGAGAGGAATGCAAGAAAAATATCAGCTGCCATAAATAAGAAGAACAACATGGAGTTTGGCCCTAGTTGCCAATTTTAACATGATTGTTCCATGATCTCCACATGAGGAGTTGTTGTAGGTCCCTAGTTAAGAGGGAGCCTGAAAAGAAGTTTCTTACTTGGAAGAAACTTGAAAATTCCTAAGCCAAGAGGGAGCTTAGGTACATTCCTTTTGTAGGAATGAGTACATTCCTTTATTGGAATATGTCCTCCCTATCTGAGAGAGAGAGATAGACATGTCATTCTAGTCTTCACCTAGGAAGACAGAATGGAGGATTGGGCAATTATTTGGCATCTGATACTCTTTGAGGATGAGATAGGGCATCCAATAGAAGAGTAGTCGTGGAGGACAGATATTCTTTGAGGGTTGGGGAGTCCAAGATAAGAATAGTCCTCATCGAACACACCCTGAGTACCCGGTGGGTAGGGGATGTTCCAAGAGAGACAATGATGAGAGTGTCTATAAATCATTAGTCTCGCCAGCATTGAGCTCAGATCTTGTGGAGAGATGGAGTTGCTAGTCAAGGCATTACTATGTAACAATGTTGGTTGATATGATGCTATACAAATGAGTTACCAATCCGAATTCTTCTTATGAAAAATTCTTCAGATTGAGAATGACCAAGTACCATTATGAATACCTCCCTAGCTAAAAGGGAGTGTTGAAAAGTGTAACTAGGTTCGGTCCTCATAATGACATGTAATTGTCATTTTTGTAAATGATGCAAAGAAGAATTATTTTTGTGATGATTGCTTCATGGGTTTCATGAGCAAGAAATTTTATTTAGATGGCTCCCATTGAGAGCCTTAGGATTTGTCATTAAAGTCAAAAGAATTAATGTCATGTATGAAGAGCTCTTCTTGAGCATGTGTCAAATGTATATGAGTCAATTAGATTGTCTAGTAGCCCTCCAAAACACAAGCACAAGTTCCCTCTTCAAGTCGGCCTCAAGAAATCATGTCGGCTCACCTAATTCGAAGAGACAACACTTCACTGGATCATGTTGGTTAATATACATGGGTTGACCACTATATATAGGGACCTCAGCTTGTTCCACAGAAGCAGAAAAATTTCGGACATCCTCTGAGATTTCGGGTGAACCGTGGCAGCGAAGAAGTTCGGAAGTCTTCCTGTGATTCTCGGATGGATAGAGACAGCATTCAAGTTCGGATATCTCTGATTTTCGGGTGGCCCGATGCAGAGATGAGTTCGGATATCTCTGTGGTTCGTTTAAGTGATAAGAAGAGGAGTTAAATTTGGAAGTCAAGTTGCAGAAGAATATCAAGGGACAGCAAGGATCCTTTTGTGCTAAACAAAAGTTAGGATTCATAAGAATAGGTCTTGATGCTACAACAATTCAAGCAAGGATATATATATATGACACAATTCAGTTCGGTGATCCAAAGGAGGCTACAGTCTGGTGTATCTTGCAAAGGTCACAAGTGTGTAATAAGGTCTCAAAACTATACATGAAGAAGGTCTTGAAGTGAAGCAGGTCGAAGCGGAAGAGGAGTCAAGAAGAAGGTTGACTGTCAAGAAAACTTGTGTCTTGGTCTTGGACAGGCTAATAGGTCAAGGTTCTTGGTCTTGGTATTCATCAATTGGAATCTCTATAAGAAGAATTTGTGCGGCTTTTCCTCTCAAAGTGTGGGAGGTTTTGGCCCTGGCTCATAGCCTAGATTCTGTGTTTCTTGTGTATTTATGTTTATGCATGGTAGTTGTTTGATCCAATAACTTAATCAAAGAGAAGATTCTAATCTAATGAAATAAAAGATACTCACAAACAGTTACTAATTGAAAGAAATCACCTAAGTCTAATACCCTAGATTTCTCAACACACTGGAACCTACAACTCAGCCCCATTGGAATAATTCAGCCCAAAGAAAATCAGCCAACTAGAAATCAACTTCTGAAGAAATTCAGCATGAATAAAATCGGCCTCTGCGCACTCAAAACTCGGCCCTAGCAAATCGGCCTCACAAAAACACCCTGAACTTATCCATGTATTCTTCTTCCTTCTCCTCAGTAAAACTGAGCTTCATGCTCCAAAGAATTTGGTCTCTCCTTGAGAAAAATTGCTTTCCCAAAAATGTTGTAGATGTCTCTCTCACTCTTGTGTTCTTGTGTCTTCACCTCTTCGCTAGGCTTCTTTCATAATCTTCATTAAGCCCAAATCCCTAACCCTAATCTCTCTTCTAAAAGATCTTAGAGATCAATGGTTGAGATTATTTCTAAGTCACTTAAATAATTGAATTATTTATCCTTATAAAATGACTTTATAGTCCACAATATTTAATTCACTTTAATTATTGTATTTTTCCTAAGACTTAGGAAAGAAGACATAAATCACTTACTCCACCAGGCAAGCACCTAAAGAGGCAATAAATCATCTTCCACATGCTAAGACAACAAGCCTATGCAGAAGACCTTTCGAAGCTACCACAAGCTTCAACAAGAAGTCTTCCAGGGTTCACCAACCCCTTTCCATGTGGGCACACAACCTTCTATAAGGCTTCTCCAAACAACGGTTAAAGTCCCCTTTCAATGGTCACCATTACAACAAATTTTGACAGCAAACATTACAAAGGTCAACCCCATTATCAAGCAAATCATACTTTTGTTTCAAGTCGGCCCTGTCTAATTTTATTCCAGTGCTCAAATGCCTATATATGTGCCTCATCAAAGCGCACTTTGATCATATTATAGGTGCACTCTGAAATGCAATTGTTGCTTTGTAATTAGGCCAAATTACAGGATGACTTTTCCTCTAAAGATGATTGTACAATGAACAGAGATACTTGTAAATACGCAAGTCTCAGCACATCTATGTACTAGCTCTTTATATGGATATTTTGTGCTAGAAGTGTAATGACCCGCCTCGAGTTATAGAAAACATAGAAATATTAGCATGCATACGAGACATGCATATAATAGCTACATATGCATGTATTGCATGCACTGTACTAGTATACCTACTGACCGATTATGAAAATGTCCAAGTATAGGATAAATAAAATAATTATTGAACATACAAAGTAATTACCAAACTTGCTTGGGGTACTCAATATATAATATATATATCATCATCATAACATCTAACTATAATATATTATACCAAATAAAAGGTAAATGCAATACATTATACAAAATGGTATTATAATATATATTTTACAAGACAAAAGGGAATTGTAATATATATTTTTATACAAACAAAAGGGGGGAAATTATAATATATTAACCAAATAAAAGGAACTATAATATAACATTATATTAATTATTATTAATTGATAATTGGATTAATAAAAATTATATACTTTATATAAAGGAACTAAAGGCAATAAAAGAAACATAGTTATAGGGACCACTTCAGTCAAAAACTCAACTCATAAGATTATTCGACACAAGTATGACCGCCTCTAAAAGGAGGTTACTCGACGATTCTGAATTTCACGTGCCCGAGTGCAGGGAATATAGAGCAGATAAGATGCTAGGAGATGGTGGTCTTCGCAGGTATAAGGATAGGAGGTACGACATAGAAGGGAGGGGATTATTATTTTGCCTGAAGAGTAAAGCAAAGGGAGGAGTTTTTGGGCATTCCACAGACAGGAAATTCTCAGTAAACCGCAAACAGAGAGAAAGATTGAGTCTTAGTTGTTCTTGGAATTTTGGGCATGGGAGCCAGAGATCTCCATTTTGAAGTCTTCTGGATCTGGGGACCAAATAGGTAGGCCCCATATAGGCTGGGAGGAACGGTTTGGTAACAAGAGCGGGAGTAACAACAGACAAGAAATTGTTGATTTGGGGTAGCATCAGATGTACTCTAGCCATGAAAATTAGTGGAGAAGCTAAAGCACATGAGATCTCCAAGACCCAGAAATGGTTTGGGTACATTCTAACCGGTTTGGGAGATATTAAAATAGTTGATATTTTTAATGGAGTTCCTAAGTCTAAACTTAGGAAAAATAAAATATTAACGGGTATTAATATAAAACTGGCTTAGAAGGTTCCAGAGTCATGGATCAAGCCAAATCTAATCTTAGCAGTTGATTAGAGATTTAATCTCGGTCGTTGAAAGGCCAACGAGAAAAGTATAAGAAGAAGCTTAAGGGCCAATTGGAGAACACACCAGAGTGATCAATCATTCAATTTGCTAGAGAGGGGTTGCTAAGCAAAGTCGAATCAGTGATCAGCAATGAGGGGCAGTAAGCACTGGGCAGAGAGGCAGAGACAGTGCCAAGAGACCAACGCAGAAGCAAAGAGCGAGAGGCAGCAGCCACTTCAGGCCACGTAGAGGGTCCTAGAGGCTACGCAGTGCCTCAGAGGGCTGACGCAAAGAGGTTTGAGGCTGATGCAGGGCAGCATGAGGCTGATGCAAAGGCCAGAAGGGCCAGCGCAGAGCTTCAAAGACGTTGGAGAGGGTTTTGTGGGCTGAATACCTGTTTCCGAATAGAGAGGTATTGCTGCCATGTATTTTTTCTCTGTCGGGTGAGCTAGTTAGGCACCCAATTGTACTCAAGGAAATACTGCATAATAATAAACCCTCAGAATAGTTGCACCGATTTTCCCACATTGGGTTTTTCCGGGGACATTTGTCCAAAAATAACAGTGTCACTTGTGTGTTTGTTTTCTTTCAGCTAATGATCTGTAGATGTTGAGACTGTATTGTGTTTATTTGGTTATTTATATGTTTTAAATAACTTGTTCGAATTTAAACAAGTAGAAGAAATAAACCAGCAGAATACAGATTAATTTTCTAACGGATAGACTTAGAAAATTCAACATGGTATCAGAGCGAGGTTGCAGATCACAGGAGAGCTAAAGGCAATCAACTAAGCAGAGCATTTGTAGCAGAATCAGTTGTCCCGAGTGACAGAAGTTAATCCTTGCAGAAGCAACAGAGGAAGGGTTGACGCAAAAGAGACTGCGTCATCAATCCGGCCCAGAAAAAGGCCAGTGCAAAGGTTAAGGGCGCAGAGAGAGGCTCACGCAGAGACCAGGAGGGTTGACGCCAAGGCTGAGGGAATTGTTTTTGCCAGTGCCGAGATTGCGCAGAGCCTAGAGGCTCATTCCTTCAGTTGCTGGGGCATAGGAAGTTGTGAGCAATTTGTGGGAGCGAAGCTGGTGGGGTACTGTGGTCAGAACAGTACCTAACAAGGCAAAACCAAGGTAGAGGGAGTTGCTGTCGAGGCGAATTTCTAGCCAAGGAATCCGAATCAGTGTTGCAGGTGCACAGACGATCGAAGACGGGTAACTTGACGATTGGCAGAAGGATTTCCAGTAGAGAAATCGGGACTCAGAGGGAATCCAACAGAGAACTTCCAAGCGGGAAGTAGAGAGACTCAGCAGGAGTCGAAAGGAGAACTTCTAGAGGGAAGTAGAGAGACTCGGAGGAGTCGACAGAAGAGCAAAGAGATGGTCGTGAATGGGTTGAGAGATCAGGACAGGCTGGACGAAGCGTCCAACTTTGTGGTTTGGAAGGCCAGGATCTTGTCCATTCTAGACAGACATCGCATCAAGGGCTTCGCCTTGAGAGTAATGGCTATCCCAGTTGACCCAGTAGCTAATGAGAAGTACAAGGAGGCAATGGCCAAGGCAAAATGCATCATCCTTGATGGGGTCAAGGATCATGTGGTCCAACATATTGCTGAGAAGGAAACAGCAAAGGAGATGTGGGACACCTTGAAGACATTGTACCAGCATACTTCCGTGCAGAGGAAGATGTTACTTGAGAACTGGCTAAGGTCATACTAGATGCAGAAGGGGGAGCAGATAGATCACTTCCTCAGTCGGTTGAAGGAGATCCGAGACCAGTTGACTTCCATAGGAGCCACGCCGGATGAAGAGTTAATAGTAAGGACCGCACTTAACACAGCCTCCGAGGAGTAGGAAACATTTGTGGAGAGGCTAAAGCACATGAGATCTCCAAGACCCAGAATGGTTTGGGCACATTCTAACCGATTTGGGAGATATTAAAATAATTAATATTTTTAATGGAGTTCCTAAGTCTAAACTTAGGAAAAATAAAATATTAATGGGTATTAATATAAAACTGGATTAGAAAGTTCCAAAAGTCATGGATCAAGCCAAATCTAATCTTAGCCGTTGATTAGAGATTTAATCTCGGCCGTTGAAGGACCAACGAGAAAAGTATAAGAAGAGGCTTGAGGGTCAGTTGGAGAACACACCAGAGTGATCAATCATTCGATTTGCTAGAGCGGGGTTGCTAAGCAAAGTCGAATCAGTGATCAACAACAAGGGGCAATGAGTATTGGGCAGAAAGGCAGAGACAGTGCCAAGCAATGTTTTTAAAACCGGAACCGGTGACCGGACCGGTCCACCTAATGAACCGGTTTACCGACCGGAACCGGTCTAACCGGGACTGGTTTGGTCTAAACGAACTGGTTTTTAAAAAAACATTAAATAATTAATTTTTAATGAAACAAAACTATTTTTAAGATGTAAAACCATGATTCCAAGCCAATAGAGACAAAATATGCAAAGTTTGCTCATTTATATACCATGTAAAGGTGAATATATCAAAATGGCACCGAGTGCAATACATATCATCGACAAAATAGCAAAATACATAAGAAATGAGGCTCTAAATGGCCTATAAAGTCCAAAAACAATGGTGCAAGCTATGAGGCCATTGGCCTACAGTCCTTCCAATTTCACAAGTTCCTTTTTCACACCCAAATCTCAAAACCCTAGAGCCTTTGCTCATGTGATGAAGTCCATCACTGCTTCCAAATCACTGTAGCAACATTTTGTGCAAATAATGATCTTCATTATTCAGGCCTTAGCATTAGATTTCAGAACCTAAGTGTTCATAGTAGTAAATGCATATGGCATCAATCTTCAATCCAACATGTCCTTTATGTCTTTGGCCTGCTGCAAAAGATTTGACCTGTTCAAGGGAGGACCTTTGATTTCTCAAGTTTCAACTGAAGAAGTACTTGGTCTCATTTCCACTGTGATAGAACTCCCTTTACCACAATGTGCTTTCTCCAAAGGCATGCTAGTGAAAGTGATCCATTTTCTATTTCAAGGGTGAGCATCACAGATACAGTTCTTCAAATACCCATCAGTAATCATATGCAATGCAAGATTCACAGTATAATATTTCCACACTTCAGTCTTTCAGTATATGAGTAAAGATCTCACATTTCTTATATGTGGCTATGACTTGCTTTGAGCCACAATCCATATTGTACTTCTTGTCATTTCTTCTTGCTTTAGCACTATTTCATTTGGCATGATTGAAGACTGTTCATCGTTGTCCTTAAGGATTTAAGGATACCTTACAGTCCCTGATTAATCTATAATGAGTCTTCAAGTTCAAACTTCAAGATATACTGAGACCAATAGTTCTGATTTTCTGCAGACCTATACCGGTCCACGGACAGTCTACAAGAATGAAAAATCACTGATAGCAAATTCAGTGATTGCTTCATATGTTTTACTTTGCAGACACATACTGTTGATGTAGATCAGGCCTCATATTCATCATAGAACTGTAGATCAATCCTTCTTAGACAATGTAAATTGTATCATCCAGAATACTCATATAGGGTCCATGAAACACTTACGAGATATTAGTCCAAACTGTGACATCAACCCAAACTCTTATTTAATGTATAATGTCTCACAAAGGATGACTTGTTCACAATGCGCTTGTCTTCAGACAGAAATCCTTTCAAGCATCTTTTGGATGTTATCTCCAAGGTGATACTAGCTTGGCTTCTGAAAATGCTTTCAAATTTCAGACTTTGTAGCAATTGTTTTTCTTCATAGATATTTCATTGTGGAGTGATTTAAAACTAAAAGGTATAGTCCTTTAGCTGCTGGCTTTTGTATCTGAGCCTTAGAATGATAGTGTTAGTACACCTTTCAGACTTCATTGTAATTCTGATCTCTGGCTTCCTGGTTCTCATTATTGTACATGAAAGACAAGGATTTAGCTTGCTTGTCTTCAGACTGAGATCTTCTTTTGGCTGCTTCCTCCACAGAGACACCAGCTCAGCTCCTCGGCTTTGTGTTCACAGATCTCATCACCTTTTTGCTGGCATGACTTCAAACTTCAAGGTGGCATTAGATCAGCTTCTCAATGAATTAAAGACTTGGCTTCTTCAGTCACCAGTGGTATTTTATATGATCAGTAAACTGTTTCGGAAGAGCATGCCTAAAACCGGCCGGTTTAGGACGGAACCGGCCGGTTTGATACAAACCGGCCGGTTTTTCACCGGTTAGGGCAAAAACTGGGCGAAGGGGGCCTTCCAACTGGGTTTTTTGGCCGGTCTAGACCGGCGGCCTTGCTAACCGGCCGGTTAGACCGGTAACCGGTTTTTTAAAACGGTTTTGAAAACTATGGTGCCAAGAGACTAGCGCAAAAGCAGAGAGCGAGAGGCAGCAACCAGTTCAGGGCACGCAGAGCCCAACAGAGACAGCACAGAGGCTAGAGGGACTGCATCATCCACGCAGAAGCTGCAAGAGTGACATAGAGGGTCCCAAAGGTTGCGCATTGCCTCAGAGCGCTGACGTAGAGAGGTTTGGGGTTGGAGCAAAGGCCAAAAGGGCCGGCGCAAAGGCCAAAAGGGCCAGCGCAAAGCTTCAGAGACACTCGAGAGGGTTTTGTGGGACAGGTTTTCTGAATACCTGTTTCCAAATAGAGAGGTATTGTTGCCATGTATTTTTTCTCTCGGGTGAGCCGGTTAGGCACCCAGTTGTACTCAAGGAAATACTGCATAATAATAAACCCTCAGAATAGCTGCACCAGTTTTCCCGCATTTGATTTTTCCGGGGACATTTGTCCAAAAATAACGGTGTCACTTGTGTGTTTGTTTTCTTTCAATTGATAATCTGTAGATATTCAGATTGTATTGTGTTTATTTCGTTATTTATATGTTTTAAATAACTTGTTCGAATTTAAACAAGTAGAAGAAATAAACCAGCAGAATACAGATTAATTTTCTAACTGATAGACTTAGAAAATTCAACAGAAACATCTCCAAACTGATTTCCATGTATTCTTCTGTATTTAATTTTTAAATTCCAGTTCAAATTTACTATCTGGTTAAATTGCACAATTAGAGTTTTACAAGAAGGATGGAGGTTTGGTAGCCTCAAACTCTGATTAACTTAATATCCAATCTGCTGCCAACAACAGGTCCAAGCTGTACCACTGCACCTGCCACAGACTTGCCCAGGTCTCTCTTGAGTCTTTATATTGCAGCAATCTCCTTCCTTGACAAAGTCCCTTAGAGATATTGTCGGCACCTGTAGCTTCTTGAAGATAATGGTCAAAACAACAGATGGACCTATTTCAACCAGCCTAAACAACAAGAATGCCCCCCTTTTTTAGAGATCACCCCTACTTCAGGTCAATGCTTTGCTGCCTTCCTCAGGCTCAAACACATGATTACATACAGAGGACAACAGTACTGTAGCCATCCCCTTTTCTCGATCAAGCCTAGGATAACTTGTTCACAGCATCATAGCTCCAGTCCACATTTTTTTGAAAACAGGGGAAATCCTGAGCATCTTTCTCAGGGTACCCATTATTTTGCCTAGAGAAAAATATTGGGTAACAGTATGTTTAATGGAAATTAGAGTGTACAGCATGTACAAATTATCGATCTCCATTTAGTAATTGCATTCTTCTTTCTTGTGCGTGAGTATGTTGCAAGTTGGCTAGTTCTACCCATATCAATGAAAGAAGAGGAAGACATCTGATCTAGAAGCATCAAAACATTATGATCTTTATTAAGCCTCGTGAGCACAGTCATTTCCTACAAAGAAGAACAAAAGTTTTTTTAGACCCATGAGAAGCAAATTGAAGAGGGTACACTATGTAAGAGAAGTGCAAACCCTATTGTGGAGAACATCAGACCTAATTCTGCAATTGCAGACAATAATAATGAGAGAACCCCATCACATTTAGCAGAGACAGTGGCAGATCCAAATAAAACTGGGGCATTTTTTTGCAGAATTGAAGAGCAATGTCATCGGAAATGTGAGTGAATCCACAGTAGATGTCTCGCAGCAACATGAGGGCCATTAAAAGCATGAGAAATTTTCCAGAATTTCATGGGGCAGCAGAGACTCCCAGATTTTGTGCAATAGCTGCTCAGATTTTGTGCAACAGAAGCACCTACTAAATCTTGTAGAATGAACTTTCAGTAGGTGTTCACACTAGGGTGCACGTTGAGATCCCATTTTCCTACAAAGGTATGGAAAAATCACGTGTTGAAGTGCAAATCAGATTTGGTACAGGAAAATTAGACGATGTTTGCAACACTGCAGGGTGCAGTGGATGGAGATGTATGGATAAAGTTGGAGAGAGCGGCAGAAACCCTGGAAATCTGTTCTAAAGAGCATGGCGTTTTCCCTAGAGCTATTTAACTTGAGAACCTTATAATTTGTTTTTAAAGCAATTATTAGAAATGCAAGAAATTTAGAGCCGGGATGTAAATGTTGTTTAATATTTTGGTAGATGAAGTGGACAAGCTTGTAATACAAGGAATGACCAGATGCCCATGATTTTTCCAGTGTTTGTCCTTGGACTTTTAAATATTCAATCAAAAAGAATACTCAAATAGGTCAAACCAGAACATTAAGAGCAGATCCTGTTTGAAGTTTAGAGTGTTTGATTAGGTCACAAAGTGTTGATTTTTAACTTGTTTAGTTAAAAAGTTCATTTATTGAAATATCGCACTTGCTACCAGCTCAAGAGTCAATGACGAAAGGTGTTGGCTGGAACTACCATTCCAGCATTAAGGCAATGGAAAAATTTGTTACAAGAAAGAAGAAAATTGTTAATAATTGGCAAAAGCAAGCATAATAAAAATAACTAGTGTAAAAGGGTTTAAGCCATTCTCTTATCTCATTGTATTGATCTCATGATCTGAATTTCAATTTATAGCACATCAATTGGAGCATTCTAGATTTAGATCTCACTGTTCAATCTAACAGAGCAATTCCAGAAATGAGAACAATAACATGCATAAGTTTGACAGGGGTAATTCAGAGTGTTCTCAAATAGCTGACTTATAGAAGTCTAGTGAATCTCTCTAGCAAGACGAGCAGTCAGTATGGCGACTATATAGACTTTAATGAACAACATGGAGCAGAGTACTAACCTCTACCTTCAGTAAGGGTGATGACATTCAAATGAAGCACCAATACTGAGTTTTAGAGAAGCAGTTGTTTCTTGTTGAAAACAGAATGTGTAACTAGGTTTCCAGTGGATGTAGGTGGAGCCTGATCTATTCTTCATATATGTTGTCTTGTGTTAATGATCTGATAATGTTACAAGTGATGAATATCATATTAAGATGTTGAGGTTAGGGGTTAAGTGGTTAACCACCATAACAAACTTAGGCTGCTATATAATGAGGTGTTGAAAAATGACTATCTTGAGAGAGTGGTAGTACTTGTACGATGGGTAGCCTACCTCAAGCTCCAAATCACGTAATAGATGCAACAGTAATACATTGTGGCATTTATATTCTCTCTAAAAATGTTATCATGTTATGCACCTGTCTTAAATCCCTAATTTTGTACAACATAGATCTAAAACACTAAAACAAGTTTTACAACTTTAGGTTAACTATGCTTAAAACATATACTAGTATATGAAAAACACATTATCTTATCAAATTCAAATATTCAAATAAGTTTCACCAAACAAGAAATAGACCAATAAAATACCTTTTAATCAAAATATTTAACAACATTTACTCATACCTGAACAGAATGGTTCAACTAAACGTTCAAAAACCTCATCACCAAGATTACGACGTACAAATTCTTCAATTGATTCCTCCCTATCCTACAACCATTTAATAGTATTATGTTAATTATAAAGATTTGGAATGAATAAGAATGCCAATTATATGCAGACAAAGCAATGCACATATCCTAGTCAAAATAAATTTATCATAAGAAAAAGTAAGAACACACCGGTGGTGAAGGGCGTAATCCTATGGCACCAAGACCTGCTCGTAATTTCCCACCAAAGCTCATCAAATCAAAACGCAATAAATCGGTTGGACTTGAAGGCACTGGCCTCAACTTGCCATTCCACAATATAAAACGAGGTGCATTGGGATCACCTAAGACAAGTTCATCTTCCAAGCCATTATCCACCTGCCATGAACCAAATCAATCATGTTAAAATGAAATAATAAAAAGTCAAAGTATATCACCATTAACAAGTTATCTAAGTCCTTTGATCTACAATCAGTAAACTTGTTCAAACATAAAGATTGAACCAATAAAATATGTTCCACATAAAGTGCATAGAAGAAAATAAAAACAATTTAAGGTGCCATATTATGCTCTTATTAATGTGAGCATAAAATGCTTTCACCATCCTGAGTACCTCCTAAAACTGAATCTTGTTGAAATGTAACTAGTGTCGTCTTCTTAATTATGATGTCATGACTTGATGTAATCATTGTATTTGTCAAAAGAAAGAAAAGAAAAATATTTATTTTTGTAAAAAAATTATTTATGGGTTTCTTACCCATGGTCCTAGGTTGTGCACCCATTGAGTGCTCTAGGGAGTCAAGGTCAAAGTCAAAATGTAAAACCCCTTAAAGGGCTCTTGTATCAATGTAAAGAAAAATATTTTATGTCATGAAAATGTCTAGATACTGCCCAAGAGATCAGGTCGGCATAGAAGATGCTTAAGGACCCACTCAAATGACTATATATTGAAGATGAATTCGTCCTCCAAAAACACACTTGTGCATTCGACTTTCTAATGAAGCTCTGAGACAGGAGAGGTGTGAAGAGGAGGAATGACAGAAAATCTGAAAATTGATTTGGGTATTGACTTATCTCTCTCTCTGGCAGCCGAAATTCTCTGTGGAAGGACAGACTACTTCAGATCTGAATTTGTGAAGAAAGGAACAGTTTTTGGTTGGGTGGCTGGCCTGGTCTCTTGGAGGATAGTCTAGAGTCTTGGTCTTGGAAGTCTTCATTGAAAATTCTATAAGAAAGAGCTCTCTGGGTTTTCCCCTTTTCAGGGGTTTTGCCCTGGCTTGGAGCCTACTTCTAGTGTCTTTCTTGTGCTTACATTGTGATCTTCTATTTGGCAATTGTCTTGATGATAAACAGAATTAATCTATGATACTAAAGAATTATCTTAACTTGCAAGAAACTGTCAAAGACATAAGAGAAATAAGTTAATGACCCTAATGCTCTGCCCTAGATTTCTCAACATGGTATCAGAGATAGGGCTCTGGAAAATGGGCAGAAAGAAGATCAGTTTGCCATTATTTGACCTCAAGAAGGATCAAGTTCCCAAGATCAAATTTGTGGAGGCAAGAAAAAGTAATTCTGGGCAGTGCTTTAAGCCCTAATTACAGAGATTGAGCCGCAAATCCTATCAAGGATAACGAAACAAATCAAGGTCATAAATAAGTCCTCTTTTATGGTACAAAAGGCTGATCAATCCCATCAAACCAAGCCGCATTCTCTGGTATAGAAGCGCAGTTCAAAAGGGCTACAAAGTCATCCAAATCTCTGGTATGTATATCATTTTCTGCTACAAATTGTTCTGGGCATTAGAAGATATCAAAAGCCTATCTAGAAGTCCTTGAAAGAAAGAAATTCATCTATGGTATGGTTCTGATCATTTGTATGATCTAGAAGAAGTGTAAAATCCTCCCTATACCTGAGCATGAGGTCTATGAGCAGAACTTTATATCACTCAACCCAGAATTCTGAAATATAACTCTGATACAGTGATATGTAATTAACATTTTGGAAACAAAGTTCTGCATTCAAAGTCTTGATCAGGGATACCAAAATTCTGAATCATAGTCACATTAAAATCGAAGGTCACACCCTATCTTTCAAAGTGCAAGAAGTCCTGAGCATGGTTTGAAGGTTGTATGGAATAGTGAAAGCTTCTGTCATCTTAAAGAAAGGAGCCAAGACCTCCTGAAGGCATGACATATGTATTCATCTTTAAAATATTCACATGAAGGAGACCTAGAACGACGGAACATTAGTCCCTTGTGCATAAGCATAAGTTTGTTTAAGAGAAGATCCATCACCTTCTCGGAACAGTGGCATAGAAAAAAAAAAAATTAAGTACTCATGCATTCCACAGTGACTAGAGTGTCATTCATATATATATACAGTCCAAAGTCTACAGGAGTCAGTGAAGCCGACTCATTAGAAAGGAATCTTTGATTGTCTTCATAATAATATTCGTAAAAATGGATATTGCGATCTGAAAGGAAAGCTACAGGCGCAAGGTGAAGTCACATCTTTGTGACAATGACATCATAAGTATAAGGTAACTTTGAGAATTCACTGACAAAAACTTGTTAAATATTGCTACACTATGAGAAAATTCGAGAAGCCCCGAATCACCACTGCAGCAAATTGATATTACTTCTCCTACTTGTTAATCGATGCAAGTTATTTACTGTGTTCTACTATAAATATCGAAGTAAATACAACTACAACCTCCACAACTTTAAATAATATACGGAAACAAGAATCTGAGCAAAAAAGAAACAACACACACAAGTGACACCGTTATTTTTGGACCAATGTCCCCGGAAAAACCCAATGTGGAAAAACCAGTGCATACAATCTTTGGATGCCTTACTGGCTATCCAATTCAAAGAATTTGACTAACAGAGAAATTAGTGAGATATACCTCACAATATCACTGGCGATCCAATACTGATCCAGCCACTGAATGGCTAGCCCCTAGCTGCCTCTGCGCAGTTTTTGCGCAATCACTGCGCTGCTCTACGTCACCGCGTCTGGGAACTGCGTCACTCCTTCAGGCTGGTCGATTTGCCTTTGGAACTTCGACTTTCTGCCTTTCCGGTCTCACACCCTGGCTTCTGGAACTCGATTCTCAGGCTCTGCGCTGCCTCAGCGTGGCCCTATGCGGCCCAGGGTGGCTCTACACTGCCTCTTCTATATCTCTTTCTGCCTCCTCTACAATGTACCCCCATATCAGGAAATCTTCCTCCGGAAACTATCCCTGCCCCTCACTCCAAGAAATCACCTCGATCACTTCTCCAACAACTGTTGCGTTACACTCTTGAGAAAATCAATCTCTGATCTCTCACTAGATGTCTCTTCCAAATGCCCATTAAGCCTCTCTTATAATCTTCTCGTCAAGTAACCAACGGCCCAGATTAGATTCTAATCAATGGCTCAGATCATTTTGGCTTGATCCTCGTTTTCTTCTAGAAGTTTTACCCCCAGATTAATTAATACCCTTTAATTACTTTAATTTCCTAAGTTTAGACTTAGGCCTCCATTAAAAATAATTAATTATTTTAATAAAACCTTCTCCGGGTAAAATTTCCCAAAACGATTTCTGGGTATTCTAGAATACATGTGTCCTAGCCTCCCTGCAAATTTGAGGCTTAGAGCACATCCGATGCTACTAGAAATCAACACTCCCTCTTAGCGAGGAATGTGCTATAGTAATGCAACTTGCTGAACCATCACCCTTTTCTGTAACATCTCCCTCTGTGTTGTTGATGTCTGACATCATTGCCCACCAACTACTGTGAAAATGTTGCATTCGTGTTGCTGTTGGCCCTACCATTGCCAACACTGCATCTACACTGCAACCCTCGCAAATGTTGCATTTGTGCCGCTACTGGCCCTGCCACTGCCAACACTGCATTTGCACTGCAACCCTCTCCAACTGTTGTTGTTGCTGCATCAACAACAGAAAAGCATCCAAAATATTGAACCAAGGGTGTTCAGCGTAATGCATCTGCTGTTGGAGTTCTCACTGTTTCTAGTCTCTACGTTGTCACTGAAGCCACTGCGTTGCTGCTGACTCTACTTTGTGCCAACTGCACTGCTGCCAACACTAGCTCTACGTTGCTCAGACTCTGGCGCTCCTAGCCACTGCAATTGTCACTCTGGCACTCCTCTACACCAACTAACCCGGTCCATCCTGCTACTTCTGATATGGGCTCCCATAGCAAGGTATTGATCCAAGAGGTGGATTCCTCAAGGATCCTGCCCATATGCAGTTCTTTTGAACTATAGTACAAGATCACCCCACCTCTCCCCTAGAGGTATCTGGGCAATCATGGCAAACTCCTCTTCCTCGATCTTTGCGGTAGCAGCTTGCGGATCATGTTTCTCGTCCTTGTCCTTCTTCTTGAGAGGACACTGCGTAGCTTAGTGACCAAATTGTTGAAGGAAATGTAACTAGGTTCAATCTTCATAAATGTACTTTTGACATTTGTATTTATTCAAGGAAAGACAGATTATTTTTATATTATTGTCAATGAGTTTCTTGCTCATTGAAGTAGGTCAAGCACATGTTTAAGTGCTTCTAGGAAGTCAAAAAGGTCAATGTATTTATGTAAGACACTTAGAGGGCATGTTACACTATGTATAAAAATTGTATAAGGTCAAAGGAATACCTCCAAGACAAGTGCAAGTCTTCTCCATGTAGCAACGTCCTCCAAAAGAAGCTAAATGATGAAAATGACGAAGAAACAGTGAATTTGGCCTAAAGACATCATGTCTGCCTAATGTCGGCCTAAAGGAGGGACAATCCTCTATATATAGAGGTTGTACACTCCCCCTCAATGTCCTCTATCAATGTCTGAAATCAGCAAAGTAAAGTAGCCAAGAAAGTGAGGGAAAATCCTAGTCTAAAGGGTGTCCAACACAAGCGAAGGAAGGAAAAAGAAAGTCGAAGTGAAGAGGATTGTTTCTAGGGCTAGAAACAGTCACACGTGCGAAGAAAAGGAGGTCAAGTCTGCGGGTATGACAGCAGGGACAAAATAGTCCATGAACTAGTGTTGTTTGGGCTTGAAACTAGGCCTACAAGGCCTCCCAAGTCAAGCGAAGAAGCTTGTCTCTCTAGCGAAGGAAAAGGGCCCTAATTCTCTAGGGTTCCTACCATACGTGGCAAAACTAGGGCTGATGTTCAATCACATCAAGTTTGCAAATCTACCTCAAGAAGAATCTCATTGGATCAAGAGAAAGGAATCTCCTTAAGTGAAGAACATCTTGAAGAAAGGAAGAAGAATATCTCATCAAGAAGCTAACATAGCCAAGGTCTATCTCTAGACAAAGCAGTGAAGAAAAGGACGAAGTGTTGGGGAGAAAAGTGCCAGAAGGAGGAAGTCCATGTGTCGGGGAACATAGTGCAGAAAAGAGGAAGGACTTGACTTGTGCTTGGAGGACATCCTAGTCAAGGGTCTAGGGTTTGGAATTGATCAATAAGAAGCTTCAATAAGAGAAACTTACTGAAGGGTTTTCCTATCTAAGAGAGAGAGGTTTTGGCCCTGGCAGAGAGCCAACATCTGTGTTCTTGTCTTTATGGTTTTGGTAGCAGTTTGATGAAACACAAACACTAATAATAAGCAGAAGATCAAGCTAAGATAACTGTAAAAATGCTTCACAAATTGTTATCAAGTAGAGAAGAACCTTAATATACATACTAGCCCTTGATTCTTCAATGTTGGCATTATGATATATGTGTTGTACTTGATGGCAACCCACTTATAGCAGAACAACTCACTTGTATATGGTAACTAGATGAATCTACAAAAGAGATATCAGATGTGACAGAATGCATGACAATAGTGTTTACAGATGTGATGATATGAAGGGCAACTTAAAGGACTCAGTTCAGTAGGCAACTCACTCAGATGAGAAATCACAGTATAGTAGGTAAACAACAAAGAATGACAGATCAGTCTTCACAAAATGAAGAAAGAGAAGTATACACAGGTTCACCATTGACCAAGCCGCGTATACACACAGGTTAACAGAACAAACGAAGCGTATAACGTACACACGCACTTTCACAGAAAGGAAAGCGCGTATACCTTGGGAAACTAAGTTTTTGGTCCATGGTATTTTGATCCATGGTATTGGTCCATGGTATTTGGTCCGACGTATTGGTCCATGGTATTTGATCCAAGGTATTGGTCCTAAGTGGTGTTGGTCCATGGTATTGTGAAAGGCCTAAAACTATATAAGGAGGAGAAGATCATATGGCCAGAATACACAAGCATTGAATATCTGATGAAGTGTGAGATCTAGTATGCAAGTTATTGGGTTATGGTGCACTGTTGGATCTGAACCAAGGAGGAACCTGAGCGTTTGATGAAAGATAAGATCTAATGATGCATCAGGATCTCAAGGCTTGAAGTGAATTATCTTTATGTGATTTGATCATGTATCTGAATAACTTGCGCATGTTGTAATCTGTAAATATGATGATCTGGGTATGACTAAAATCTGGAATAGTTGTAATGTTTAAATCATCATTTACAGATCTGTAAGCAGATTCACTTTAGAAAAGGAGCGTATACATGCTGGTTCTGCATATCAAAGAAGCACATACATCATAAATTTGATTTGCAGATCTGTACGTTGGTTCGCCTTGAGGAAAGCGCGTATGCACGCAGGTTCGACACATGGAAGTAGCGTATACCTTATCAAATATGTTTTAGTTGCTTCTGTTTGCTATTGCAGTGTTCTGGGTTCTGGCTTGGATTCTGGTGACAGTATTCTAAATGATCAGATTGATGGGTTGTCAAAGTGATTGATTGATTCATTTGTAGTTGGTTCAAAAGGTGATTGGTTGATGCAGATATATTTGATATGATGTTGTTGATGGATCCAGTCTGAAAATTTATGAAACGTGGTCCCTGGAAGAAAAGGAGAAGGTTGTAGCCTTCTGTAGGTCGGCGCCTACGTACTAGTAAACACATCGGCTAGTACAAGAGCTAGGGGGTTGTAGCTCCCTTCCAGTAGAAGCTGGAGAACGAGAGAAGGTTGTAGCCTTCTACAGGTAGAAGCCTGCGTACTGGTATAAGATTGCACCAGTACAAAAACTGTAAACAGAATTTTCTTATTAAAAGAAGACAGAGACGATTGCAATAGGTGGTTTTCACCCACATTGGGTTTCCACCTTATATCTTGGTGTTCATGTTTGTTGCTTATGTGTGATGCTTTAATCTGTTTTACTGCACTGTCTAATGAATTCCTGATATATTGATTAAAGTTCAATACATGATAATTTGGGTAAATCAAAAGATCTCTGCATATACGCTGGTTGCATTAAATACAGTCGCGTATACGCTAGTTCACTGAACTGAAGTAGCGTATACAAATCAGTTTTGAAAATTAAATTATTGATCTGATAATACTGATTCACCCCCCCCCTCAGTATTATTTCCAACATTCAATACAAATTCACCACACCGAAAACATTTGATCTTTGAGACACCTTTCTTCTTCTTACACTACTCATGCTGCCCCTTCGATGCAAGGGTTGCATTCTCTTCCTCCTCCTTGGGCTTCGTCCCACTGTTGTTGCTGCCATCAAGTTTGCACTTGACTAAGTCTCGCCTCATCTCTTCCTGCTGAAGAGCAGCCCACATTCCTTCCCAATCTGGCAATCTCTCTCTGCCCAGGATACTCTAGACAAATACTTGCCATTCTTCTCACCATCTCCTTAGGTTGAGGTGTTCATCCTACAACTGCCAACTGATCTTGGACTTCCTGAAGCTTTGACAAGAACAGATCAATGCGTTCCCCTTTCTCCATCCTTGCTGATCTCAGCTTCTCCTCCAAGTACATCTTTCGTTGCTCGGAAGATCCTTGATACAACATAGCCAAGGCATCCCACATCTCTTTGGTCGTCCCTTTGCCAACAATGTGACATACAACGTGATCCCTCACTCCATCGAGGATCAACCGCTTGGCCTTCGCCATCTCAACCTTGTACTTTTTGAGTGGATCTGCATCACCAAGTACAGATACCAAACTATCCACATACAACTTGAGATCATACTCATCCAAAAGGCATGAGATCCTAGCCTTCCAGATCACATAGTTGGATGCTCCATCCAACCGATCTTGATCTCTCAGCCCGTTAGCTGCCATCTCTGCCAACAAAATGTCGAATTTCCTCCTCTCTCCTTTACACTGCTGCTGGGCTAGTCTACACACTCCCTGCTAGAGTTAGTAGATCTGCTCCACTTTAATGTTGCTCAGCAAATGAGAAATCGAATTCCCTGGCTAGGAATTCTCTGAGGAAGAAATTCCCTCAAATAGTGTTTCCTTCCTTCTAATGTTTTTATGCCCCAGAAACTGCTGCAGAAAACTGCGTCTCACCATAAAACTGCTCTGTGTTGAATCTGTTGCTGCGTTGCTCCCTCTGCCGCTAACAAATCTCAATCTAGAAATCTTACCTCTCTGTCAGCTCACTCAGAAAGAGATCTTCCTTGAGAATCTTACCCTCCTGACTTGGACTGCACAATCCCTCTAAGGATTCGATCTGCTACCTACGCAGCCCTTCGATCGACCTCCTTCTCTTCAACATTGGGTTCTTCCGATCTGATCTCTTACTTCACCTGTGCTCTGATACCATGTGAAAATCCGATAAGCCCCAAATCACTACTATAGCAAACTGATATTACTTCTCCTACTTGTTAATCCATGCAAGTTATTTATTGTGTTCTACTGTAAATATCGAAGTAAATACAACTGCAACCTTCACAACTTCAAATAATATGCGTAAACAAGAATCTAAGCAAGAAAAAAACAACACACACAAGTGACACCGTTATTTTTGGACCAATGTCCCCGAAAAAACCCAATGTGGGAAAATCGGTGCAGCAACTAAGGGTTTGTATTATTATGCAGTAGCTTTTGAATACAATCTTTGGATGCCTTACTGGCTATCCAATACAGAGAATCTGACTGAAAGAGAGATGAGCGAGATATACCTCACACTATCACTGGCGATACAATACTAATCCAGCCACTAAATGGCTAGCCCCTAGCTACCTCTGCGCAGTTTTTGCGCAATCACTGTGTTGCTCTGCATCACAGCTTCTGGGAACTGCATCACTCCTTCAGACTGATCGATTTGCCTCTGGAACTTCGACTTTCTACTCTTCCGGTCTCACAGCCCGGCTTCTAGAACTCGACTCTCAGGCTCTACGTTGCCTCAGCGTGGCTCTGCGCTGACTCTTCTGGATCTCTCTCTGCCTCCACTGCAATGTATTCCTGGATCAGGAAACCTTCCTCCAGAAACTATCCTTGCTCCTAATTGCAAGAAATCACCTCGATCACTTCTTCAGCAACTGTTGCGCTGCACTCTTGACAAAATCGATCTCTGATGTCTCACTCAATGTGTCTTCCAAATGCCCATCAAGCCTCTTCCTATAATCTTCTCGTTGAGTAACCAAAGGTTTCTAATCAATGGCTCAAATCATTTTGGCTTGATCCTCGTCTTCTTCAAGAAGTTTCACCCCTAATTTAATTAATACCCTTTAGTTATTTTAATTTCCTAAGTTAAGACTTAGGCCTCCATTAAAAACAATTAATTACTTTAATAAAGCCTTCTCTAGGTGGAATTTCCCAAACAATTTTTGGGTATTCTGGAATACATGCGTCCTAGCCTCCCTGCAAATTTTGAGGCTTAGAGCACATCTAATGCTACCAAAAATCAACACACTATACATGTTAATGATTAGCAGAGGGTTATAGACTTTGAAAAGATATCAGTTCAGAGGCAGTCGAAAGGTCATTGTGACAAAAAATCAGTGATTCTGTCAACTTTGAAGTATACACTGCCACATCTCTGTGAGAGGACTCAAAGGAAGAACAGTCTGTTGGTATTAAAGGTAGCAGAAGTTCTAAGGCAAAAGAACTATAGTATGTTGGAGCAGGAAAAGATAAAGGATATCTCGAATTGATAATCACCTTGAAGGAAAAACCTATGAAGAAACCATGGCATCTGAAAGTGCAGGACGCTAGAGGTATATAACCATGAGGTATGTATGATTTTGTTAAGCGTTCAACATATAGTAGGGTTGATTGATTGGATAGGGTTTGTGAAACCCTTGTCATACAAAAACTCTAATCATGTTCCCTCATGGTAAATCGAGCCCTAGGTCTTTTAGGGTTTATAAGCAATCTAGTACTCATGAGCATGGATAAAGTTGGAACCCCTGGTCTAGGGTTAGCACCTAAAACCCTAGAAGTACAACCTTTAAGTCTCATGGTAACCGTAGATTGTCAGATAGATATCATGCTCTTGTTATTATATACTTTGCTTGGGGATACTTGTCAGTGAATATTGCAGGTACAGGAAGTAAAAGAAGATGGATGGGTTGATCCTCCATTTTGAGAAGCATGATGGAAGGAGGGAACTGTACGAACCCTTGGATCCTCAGGCACTATGATAGGTTCATGATATAACTATGGAACTGTGGATGCCTGGTACATAGCAAGGAGAAGTAGAAGGTGAAAAGACCTCTACTATGGTTAAAGATTGCAGTCAAGCATTGTAATTATGACAGGATGCATCATATTGAAAAGATGGCATCATACTAGAAGCATACTGTTGAAGCAAGAGCTCATGACATCATTAGAGAAGCTTGAAAGAATAGCTGAAGTAGAAGTCTACATGGATGTAGTTGTCATCATATAAAGGAAGTAGCTCTTGGTAACCTCATTAAAAGCATATATAGTACATGTGGTTGAAAGAAAGTCATCTAGCATGATAGAAGGAATTCATCATACATCATCATCATCATAAAAGGAGCATTTGCCGGATGAGGATAATCTAGATCCTCTATTGGAATCTTCATTAGAAGGTTCACCTGGAAGAAGTGTTGACCACCACGTGTCAATGAGCCATAGCAGTACACCCCATTTTTTCGCAAAAGGGATAGTGCATGATCGATGTGTCCATGTCATTCAACTATCATCATTAGCCTGATCATCATGTGATATTGTAAACCCTTTCTGCATGTGTAAAATGTAAATAATCTCAGCAAATCGGTGTCGTGTATGTAATTGCCTAGGTAAACCTACTTTTCTGGTGATGATCTACATTCCGGGAGGTTTTTTGTCTCACTGATCCATTCTCGAATGGTCGGCAGAGTTTTCCTTCAACCGTACCCCAAAGCCGAAATGGATTTTGTCACTAGGATCTTAAGCGAGTCCTAGTGTTCTAGATAGAGTCTATGTAAAAGTGATTTGGGAATAATCCTAACTATTTGGTTAGGTTATTTTATTACAAATTGTTTGGTCTGCTGGATTATATTTGTGTCGCAAAAATGGGTAGTCTATGAAGGTCTTTTATAAATGGGTTTTCCCCCTTGAGATGTAAAAAATATGAAAATTATGATGTAAAGTGTCTTGACGGTTGGAAAAATAATTTATCCCCTCATAGGCTAATTAATTAAATTTTCTGGCCAAAAATTAATTAAAATCTTAAGCCAGAAATTTAATTAATTCTAGGTCCTAGGTAAATTTAAATTCTTCGAAGGCAAAATTCGTTGGTCCTTAAAAGTCAAAATTTAAAAGGTCCCGGGACCAAGGCAAATTGATTATTTTGCTAAATTTTAAGCCTTTGGTCCCCGGGGTTAAGTCAAAGTCAAAATTTTGAATAAATTAATTCAAAATTTTAATTTTTGAATTAATTAAAAATGCATTTAATTGAAAATTTTGAATTTCCTCGAGAATTTAAAATTTCGACTGATGAGATTAAAAGAAATTTTGATCCTCATCAACGATCAAGATTGCTTTGACGAAGACCACTCAAACTAACCATTGGAGGATTTATCTTTAAATAGGAAGTCGTTTGTCAGTCAATTGATCCGATCTCTGAATCGTGTACTCAACTCTCAAGCTCTCTTGTAAACTTTTATGGAATAAATGTAAAAGTCTTTGGGGTTTCAACTGGCAATGTTGTTCCTTTTCATGAATTTATGGTAACATTGTTTTAATTTCTGCTTAATATTATGTGAAAATTATCAATCAATAGCTCTCTTAGAATAATCTGAATACAGATATCTTATTCAGTTTGTTGGATCTAGGGTAACATTTTTAATTTTGATTGAAGTAGCAGGTATCTCTATTTTTAAATAATTTTATTGTTGTTCTATTTCTCTACTTGATTTGATAGTTGATCTAGTATTTGCAGAATATCTCTCGGATTCTCATTGAGCGTTTGGGGATAGTTCTTGGTTGGACCAGCCAACACTCAGCAAATATTTTCTATAGAGCCTATTTCATATAAGCCCCAGGATTTATTTAACGATTAATCTTTTTTTCCTGCAGAGTGTTTTTGGGCCAGTACCTCTCTAAAATTTCAAAATCTTTTAAATATTTTGTGGAAATTTTGATAAATCTGGCTATTAAGAGCCTTAGATTATCAAATCTAGGAGCGGAGTTGGACTCATACTCCTCAGATCTGATAGATCTGTAAATTATTTGTATAGATCTATTACTTACTTTTGTAGATCTGAAATTTTGTAACATAATTTTGAATTTTAACACTTGGGTTTTTGGGATTTTCCCTATTTTTGTACATATTGGATATTGGGCTTTTCTCTTTTCATTTGTGCAAGAATAGATCTGAGAAATCAGGCAAGAAAATCTTCATATCTGAGCTAAATCTAGACCTTGGAGGGCAAGATCAGGGCTCAAAAATTGTGTGCAGAAATAGATCTGAGAAATCAACCAAGAAAATCTTCAGATCTGAGCTAGATCTAGACCCTGGAGTGCAAGATCTGGGCTCAAAGATTGTTTGCAAGAATAGATTTGGGAAATCAGCCAAGTAAATCTTCAGATCTGAGATTGTTTCAAGCAAATTTCAAGGTTTTGAGACAGATCTAGGCCCTGGAAGGCAATATCTTGTCCCAAATATTTTTGCAGGGCCAGCCATTAATATTTTGCAATAAATCTGAAGATCTGAAGCAAAATAATTTTTTTCAAAACAAAGGTTTCAAGTTTTGGGGCTGCTAAGCCCAGATCTACCTTCTCCTAGCCCAACGCTAGTTCTATTGGGTCTAGTGCTAGCTCTCATTGGCCCTAGATTCCCCTTGCTCCATTTCTAATTTGAATATTTGATTTTTTGAAGCTAATCATTGGTAGGTTTTTGCAGAAAATTTGGTAAAAATTTGTGTCAAGTATTGAAATTTTTTTGGCAACTTGGGCAAGTGATCTTCAAGCCCTAAGGCCTAAGGGTTTGATCTCTAAACCATCTTTTTCCTCACTGTTTGCTACAGCAGTCATATGTCTTTCTAATAGTGGTGAAAAACACATCTAAGTGGTTTGAAATTAACTAAAAAAAATTGCTAAATACATTAATAAGTCATTTATGTTTGATGTGTATCAAAAATTTGGCCTAGATCTACATTTTGGGTGACTGTTATCTCTAAATAATTCTGTTTCTGAAATGTCTGAAATATAATAGTGGCAAAATTTCATGTGGGTTAGCCTCAAATCAGTTCCTAAGTTGTCTAATACATTAAGGAATTAATTTCTTGAGTTGGCCATTCATCATTAGGCTTATTTCATGTTTTAATTGCTGGTTGTAATAAGTATATCAGATCAGATATAATTCTGGAAATCACATCATAACACGCTAAAAAAAAAAAAAAAAAAAAATCATGTGGACAAGTTTGAAAAATTTTCGGTAAATTTTTGACATAAAGATATTATTGATAGCTTACTGTTTTCATTGAAATATCGCTGTTGTCATAAAGTTTTTCTAACTGCTGTCCTAAAACCTAATTTCTGAAAATTAAGTACTCTGTCATGGAATTGTGATAAAATGCATATCTTTTGTTTCGTAAACTAAGTATTTTTTGAGCATCTGTTGATATTGATTGCAAAGAAGTTTTTGTTCTCTTTGAGTTATAATAGTATCAAAAAATATTTGAAATAAGTTTGTGGTTTAATTGTAATATTTTCAGAGATTTATTTTTAAGTCGTCATCTAATAAAGCGAACATTCATTTTGACAATTAAGGGCTTTGATATATAACTCTGAATCATATCGTAGCATAAGCATTTTTCATCATTGAATCTAACCTCATCTCATCTCTAATCATCTCGTGCATTTGCATATTAAGTTAGTTCTGCATAACTAAAATTTACTTCCAAGCATAAGCGTGGTCGATAGAGAGATAGGTATCCATCCATTTTTGCCTGAGAAATTTGTTTTTAATAGTACTTAAAACGGTGCCCTTGCAGTTGTCAGAACCACAGCTCTCTGCAGCGCCGAAGACACTGGGTATGTTAGATTTTCGTGCTTCACCTTATCTTCTTTCTGCCAATTACTATGAAATCAGGCTCAATATAGAAAGGATTGAATGGTTAAAACTTAGATAGGCATTTAACTAAAATTAACCAAGATTATTGCATCTCATATTAGCTTTAGGATCTGCACTTCATATAAGATAGTCATTCATCCAAGCAGCAGTTGCAAATCAATTACTTGGTCTTAAATTTCCTAGCAAGATAGTTGATTCCATAAGGCACTGGCATCAATTGCTTAAAATCTAATCAAATCCTATATATCTTGTTAAATCTAAATCAAGTACTTGTTCGCTTCACTGTGTCTCCCGAATTGGCTGGTTTCCAACTAGTTCTCCTTCATTCCATTTTCGTAGGGTCTACCCCCCTTAGCCTGTTGTAGGGAGACAGCTTAAACGGAGAGATTGGGGATCAGGGTGACGGCGCCCAATCTGAGTCGTTGTCGCGATGCCTAAACATTCTGTGCGACAACAAGAAGCGTCTCGTGTTGATTTTTGTAGCATCGGTTGTGTTCTAGCAACGAAATCTGGTGGAGAGGCTAGAATACATGTATTCTCTAAAACCTAGAAATCGTTTCTGGAAATTCCACCTAGAGACGACTTAATTAAAATAATTAATCTTTTTTCAATGGTGCCTAAGTCTAAACTTACGAAAATGATTAATTAAAGGGTATTAATTAAGTCGTGGTGAAATATTCTAGAAGAAGACATGGATCGAGTTCTAGTTAATCTTAGCCATCGATTATGTTTTAATCTTGGTCATTGAAGCCTCAATGAGAAATTATAAGAAGAAATTCGATGGGAGTTGGAGAACACACTTGGAGCCACGAGGAATTCGATATTGTTGGGAAGTCAATTTCCAGACTAGCAGTTGTGAGTTGCCAGAGGTCATTCAGTAAAGTCGAAGCAGTGAGAGAGGGATAGTAAGGCCGGAAGGAATCTTTTCCAATTCGGTGAGTGCATACAAAGAGATAGTGTACTCCACAGAGAGGCTGACACAGTGCAAAGAGGCAGCGCAGAGCTTCAGAGGAAGATCTGTTTTTTGCTAAGGAGAAGTCAAGATTCAGTGGCAAGAGTCAGAGTGGGAGCCCGGAGGCCAGGAAGATCGAGTTTCCAGAGCAGTGGTTGATCACCAGAGTGAGAGACGTTGATCTGAGATGGGTGACACAGATCTGCGTAGGCTGATGTAGAGGCAGCACAGAGGCAGCAAGGAGTAGCTCATCTTGAGCTAAGGTCAGTGTCGGATCACCAGTGGGAGTAAAATTTTTCTCACTAGACTTTTGTCAGTCATTTTCTCTATATGGATTGCTAGACGCGAGCATCCATAGATTTGTACTCTTACTACTGCATAATAATAAAACCCTCAGTTGCTGCACCGGTTTTCCCAAGTTGGGTTTTTCAGGGGGCATTAGTCCAAAAACAATGGTGTATTATTGTGTGTGTGCACTTATTCTTCCATTGTTTTTATTTCTCCCGCAGTATTTATTTTGTGAAGGCTGCAGTTTATATGTTTTGATACTTGCCCTAGGAAACTACAAATAATTTGTTTGATTAATTTAACAAATAGAATAAACATTATCAATTATTGCAGTAGGATTTGGGGTTTCCGAATTTTCACATGGTATCAGAGCACAGATAGAAGTCGAAGAGCTCAGTAGTAGAAGAGGAGAAGGAGGTTCGAATTTCGACATAGGCAGCAATTCGAAACCCTCAAGAGATAGCACAGTCCTTGGGACAAGAGAATCAATTTATGAGGAAAATTCTTTTCTCTAAGAAAGTCGATAGAGAATAGATTTTTCAGATCGAAGGTTACCAAAGGCAGAAGGAGACGCGGTATTTTTCCTTGCAGAGCAAACCTTCAGCTGAGACACAGATTTTGCAACAGTTTGCTAGTGCAAAATAGCATCAGGAGGAAAGAAGAGCACACACTGAGGGAATTTCTTTCCTCAGGGAACTTCTAGCACATAAGTTCGAATTTTCCTAGCAGAGCAACAGTAGTTGTGTGCAGAGTTTCTCACTCCAAAAGGGAGTGCAAATAGCTGGGCAGCAGCTACACAGAGGAGAAGAGGAGGAATTCGACATTTTTCAGAGATGGCATCAACAGGGTTGAGAGATCAAGATCGATTGGAGGGAGCCTCCAACTATGTGATCTGGAAGGCTAGAATTTCCTGCCTTCTAGATGAACATGATCTCAAGACTTACATCGATAGTGTGGTAGTTGTACCCGTAGATGCAGATCCACTTAAGAAGTACAAGAAGGAGATGGCGAAAGCAAAGAGGCTGATCCTCGATGGGGTTCGAGATCACGTGGTATCTCACATAGCTGGAAAAGATATTGCCCGACAGATGTGGGAAGCACTTGCTACATTGTACGAAAGATCTTCCGAACAACGGAAGATGTATCTTGAGAAGAAGTTGAGATGCATGAGGATGCAGAAAGGGGAGCTTATAGAACCCTTCCTTACTAGGCTTCAGGATGTCCGGGACCAGTTGTCTTCAGTAGGGTCAACGCCCCAACCTACAGAATTGGTGTGATTAGCTTTGAACAGTGTTTCTGAAGAATGGCAAGTTTTCGTCCAGAGTATATTGGGCAGAGAAAAACTGCCAAATTGGGATCGTATGTGGGCTAATCTGCAGCAAGAGGAGATGAGGTGAGATTTGATGAAGAGCACCATCAGAGTAGCAGCAGCAGTGGGACAAAGCAAGCAAAGGAAGAAGAAGATGTGGCCCTCGCATCAAAGGGGCAACAGGAGCAGCACAGGAGGAAGAAGGATGTTTCCAAGATCAAGTGCTTCAGGTGTGGTGAGCTTGGCCACTACAGCACTCAATGTCCTCTCAGAAAGAAGGACAAGGAGGAGAAGCAGGATCAACAAGTTGCATCCGCAAAGATCGACAGGTTGTCCTCCAGATTGGAGGAAGAGTTTGCCATGGTCACCGAGATACCTCCAGGAGTGAGGTGGGGTGATTTGGTTTTGTAGCCCCAGAGAGCTACAAGATGGGCAGGATTCTTGAGGAGGTCCACCTCATGAATCAATACCTTGCTACAGGAGCCCAAAACAAGCAATAGCAGGATGGATCAGTGACATTTGGTGCAGTCAGGACAGATGCAGTAGCTAGTAGCAGGTCAAATACTAGGCAGCGCAGTGTAGAGTTGGCAGCAGTGCAGTTGGCACAGAGCAAAGTCAGCAGCAGCGCAGAGGGTTCAATGACAGCGCAGAGTCTAGCAGCAGTCAGGACTCAGGTGACAGATGCATCATACTGACCACAGTTGGTTCAGTATTTTGAATGTTTTTCGTCGCAGTTGTTGCAGTTGCAGCAGCAACAGATGGAAAGGGCGTTGCGGTGCAAATGCAGTGTTGGTAGCAGTAGAGCAGGGCTAGCAGCAGCACGAATGCAGTGTTTATCAGAGTTGCGCAGTAGTTGGTGGAAACAACAGCCAGACATCAGTGACGTAATAGGAGATGGTGCAAAGACAGGGTGTTTCTTCAGTGGGTTGCAGCACTAGAACACATTCCTCGCTAAGAGGGAGTTTTGATTTTTGTAGCATCAGTTGTGTTCTAGCCACGAAATTTCATGGAGAGGCTAGAATACATGTATTCTCCAAAACCCAAAAATCGTTTCTGGAAATTCCACCTAGAGATGACTTAATTAAAATAATTGATCTTTCTTTAATGGTGCCAAGTCTAAACTTAGGAAAATTAATTAATTAAAGGGTATTAATTAAGTCATGGTGAAATATTCTAGAAGAAGACATGGATCGAGTTTTAGTTAATCTTAGACATCGATTATGTTTTAATATTGGTCGTTGAAGCCTCAACGAGGGATTATAAGAACAAATCCGATGGGGGTTGGAGAACACACTTGGAGCCACCAGGAATTCAATATTGCTGGGAAATTAATTTCCAGAGTAGCAGCTGTGAGTTACCGAAGTTGATTCAATAAAGTCGAAGCAGTGAGAGAGGGGCAGGGATAGCAAGGCCAGAAGGAAGTTTTTCCAGTCCGGTGAGTGCATAGCAGAGAGACGGCGTACTCCACAGAGAGACTGATGCAGTGCAGAGAGGCAGTGCAGAGCTTCAGAGGGAGATCTGTATTTTGCTGAGGAGAAGTCGAGATTTAATGGCAGGAGTTAGAGTGGGAGCCCGGAGGCCAGGAAGATCGAGTTTCCAGAGCAGCAGCTGATCAACAGAATGAGAGAGACGTTGGTACGATCTAGGTGACGCAGAGGCAGCAAGGAGCAGCTCATCTTGAGCTAAGGTCAGTGTCAGATCATCGATGGAAGTGAGATTTTTCTCACTAGACTTCTGTCAGTCATTTTCTCTATATGGATTGCTAGATGTGAGCATCCATAGATTTGTACTCAGATTTACTACTGCATAATAATAAAACCCTCAGTTGTTGCACCGATTTTCCCAATTTGGGTTTTTCCGGGGACATTAGTCCAAAAACAACGATGTATTATTGTGTGTGTGCATCTATTCTTCAAGTGTTTTTATTTCTTCCACAGTATTTATTTTGTGAAGGCTGCAATGTATATGTTTTGATATTTGTCGTAGGAAATTGCAAATAATTTGTTTGATTAATTTAACAAATAGAAGAAACATTATCAATTGTCGCAGTAGGATTTGGGGTTTCCGAATTTTCACATCTCGTTGGTCATTCCACCTTGTGTGGGATCCATTGTTTAGAAGGATGATGGTATGATGACAAAGCAATGCAGCATGTTGAGATGGCTGAAGTACTTTCAATCAAGGAAGTTGTCAAAGGAAGTCTAGATGACCAAAAGGAGAAAAGAGGTATGTTTAAATCATGTCATCATATAGTTGCAGATAGCATGGGTAAATGCTCTACCTTGAGAGCATGATCAAGGATCTCTTCCTTTGAAAGATGCATGAAAGCATGGTTCACATATTGACAAGATGAAATCAACATAATATGTCCTCATATGGTATATGAGGTGGTTGACAAAGATGAAGGAATTATGAGTTCCTGAGAAGCAATAAGTGAAAAAAGAAAGAAGAAATCGTGAAAGATGCAACTACGTTCACTGGAAGTCAACATCCGTCGACTAGAAGAACTGATCATGACATCTCCATAGAGAAGAAGACCGTGATAAGGTCTATAAAGAAATGAGACCCTTGACACATGAAGTCTTGGAGATGTGTTATGAATGTGCAGGATGTTGCAAGAAAGCAAGATGTCATGATGAAAGACCATCACAAAAGGTAACTTTGATTTGATGTTCATTTTTTATTTTTGAACAACATCTAGATGGGTTGATACAAGGCTACTGAAAAGAGAGTTGTAGATGTCACCTACAACTAGCACTCATGTGGTTGGATGAAAGATCTTGGAGGAAACATGACTTGAAAGAGGTAGTTGTATGAGGAAAAAGCCAAATGGGGACTAGAGGATCACTTTCCGACAAAGAGAAGGATGACATGACCAATGTGGCTCGTGAAGGAAAGTGATGGATGGTCGATGCCCTACAAAAGATGAAGGCTCCATAATGTTGAAAATGAACTTCATGACATCGAAAGAAGGAGCCCCACAAGCAGTTGATAGTCCCATGATCTCCACGTAGAGCAAAAAGCAGCTGGAAGCAAGTCCCTGGTTAAGAGGGGGCTTGGACAAGTCCCTAGATAAGAGGGGGCTTGGGTACATTCCTTTATAGGAATGGGTATATCCTCCCTACTTGAGAAGGAGAGATAGACACATCATTCTTGTCTTCACTTTGGGAAGAAAGAATGGAGGATTGGGTAAGCATTTGGCATCTGATACTCTTTGAGGATGAGTAAGCCATCCAAGATAAGAGTAGTCGAAGAGGACTGATATTCTTTGAGGGCTGGGATGCAAGATAAGAATAGTCCTGGAAGGACATGCTCTGTGAACACTCGGATGGGGTATGTACCTTGAGAGGCAATGATGATGGTGTCTATAAGCCATTGGTCTCGTCGACATTGTGCTTTGATCTTGTGGAGAGATAGAGTTTTTAGTCAAGGCCTTGCTATGTGACAATGTTGGATGATATGATGCTAAACAGATGGGTTACAATCAGACTCTTCTTATGAGAACTTTTTAATGGAAGTATTGTCCTTGTACCTGTTGTCAATTATGAATACCTCCCTCGCTAAGAGGGAGTGTTGAGCTGTAATTAGTGTCGGTCTTCATAATTATGATGTCATGACTTGGTGTAATCATTGTACTTGTCAAAAGAAAAGAAAAATATTTATTTTTGTAAAAGAAAATTTATTTATGGGTTTTTTGCCCATGGTCCTAGGTTGTGCACCCATTGAGTGCTCTAGGGATTCAAGGTCAAAATTGAAATGTAAAACCCCTTAAAGGGCTCTTGTAGCAATGTAAAGAAAAATATTTTATGTCATGAAAATGTCTAGATATTTCTCAAGAGATCAGGTCAGCTAGCCCTAAAGGTCAGCCTAGAAGATGCTTAAGGGCCCACTCAAATGATTATATATTGAAGAGGAATTCGTCCTCCAAAAACACACTTGTGCATTCAAATTTCTAATGGAGCTCTAAGACAGAACAGAAGTGCGAAGGAGGAAGGACAAAAAATCTGAAAATTGATTTAGGTATTTACTTATCTCTCTCTCTAATAGCCGAAATTCTCTGTGGAAGGACAGACTACTTCAAATCCGAATTTGTGAAGAATGGAATAGTCTTTGTTTGGGTGGTTGGCCTAGTCTCTTGGAGGATAGTTTAGAGTCTTGGTCTTGGAAGTCTTCATTGAAAATCCTATAAGAAAGAGTTCTCTGGGTTTTCCCCTTTGGAGGGGTTTTTCCCCTAGCTTGGAGCCTACTTCTAGTGCCTTTCATGTGCTTGTATTGTGATCTTCTATTTGGCAATTGTCTTGATGATAAACATAATTAATCTATGATGCTAAAGCATGATCTTAACTCACAAGAAATTGTCAAAGACATAAGAGAAATCAATTAATAACTCTAATGCTCTGCCCCTATGTTGCAGGAAACGTAGGGCAAGGGGGCGTTTCTGTACGGAAACGGGTACGAAACGCGTGTGGTATGCCCCTGAAACACGTTTCAGGTCGTACTGCCACGTTTCACGAAACTGAAACATGGCCAGTACGGCCTGAAATGCGTTTCAGGGCCGTACGAATCACATTTCAGCTTTTTACTAGTGTTTTTTTTTTTTTTTAAATTTGTTTTCTAATTTATTTTTAGGTTATCCTAGTGACTTCTAGTTGCTTCTAGATGCCTGTCTAAAGTTATAAAAGTGAAATTTTGCCCTAGTGTTGATATGCAGTTCATAGTAATGTTAAATTCTTAAAGTAAAAATGATATTCTCCTTTATTTTTCATTTTCATCATTTTACTTAAATTTTTAACATTACCATGAAATGACTCAGGATGTTTGAGAGTGGTTTCGCCCTCATTGGATTTCATATGGAGAAAGTAGAATTTTAGATCTAACTCAAAATCCAGCAGACTCATCTATTTTTCAGGATTTCAGGATTGGGGGGATTGCAATGTTTCCATTGGATTTTATCATGTACTAGGGTATGGAACTTGTATTTAATCAAGAGAACCAAGCCCTCTATGCAAGGGAGACTCCCAATAATGAAGAGCATGTAGGGTACTAGGGTATGAAACTTGTATTTAATCAAGAGCACTAAGGTCGTTTGACTATGTAGGAGGAGACTCCCAATCAAGCACGAGACAAGAAATTAGAAATTTCTCGTGGCTGATTTTGGATATTTCTATTTTCATTATGTGATCATTCATGAGTAAATGTGATGTAAATTTAGAGACTTATAGTTTATGCATTGACAATTGACAATTTTATCATAATGTAATAAATTAGAATGTATCATATATGCTTTATGATTGCACATATTTCTTAAATGTCCTAATATATATATATATATATATATATATATATATATATATATATTCATGTTTCCCCATTCCCAAAATTTGGGGAGGTCGTGTTTCGTATCGCTTCCCGTTTCAGAAACTCGTACCCATTTCCCCGTTTCGTGCAACCTAGCTCTGCCCTAGATTTCTCAACAAATCTCATTATGTACTCACTTGTCCCTTTTCATTGATACAGCCCTCTCTTTACAAACTAGATAAATGCATATTTTCCTCAAATACATTACATCCATTCATTTAACACACATTGTCTCAATCCTAATGAGACAACAGTTACTTGTTTCTAGTTGCAGGGGCCCAAGCAACTATTGAGGCGGGTATGTGTCGTTCATACTCAATGGGGGTCCTAAGGCACTCATCCCACATCCAAGGGTCGAATGACACACCTTGTGTCCCTAGTCGAGGGTGCATCCCCCAAAAACTTTTTAAAAAGGCACCACAGTCTTCTAAGGAAGACAACTTAAAAGAGACTTTCTTGACTTGGTCCTGTTGCACTAGATCATACAAGGCATTGGAGATAAGGTGAGGGGCAGCAAATCAAGCTGCCTCCATAGATTCCTTTAGTAATATTAACACGATTTCTCAAGATTAGGATGACTTCAATTTTATTTTTTTGGCCCATAACAAAGAATATTTTGAGTTGTGCCAAAATCCGGAAACGCGAGGTATGATTTGTTTTCTCTAAGAAGAATATTAAATGAGGCGGCCTTCAACAGTTCATGTGCTCTCAATTGGAAAGCTAAGGGAATCTCCCTAGTTCATATTGGTGCTTGGGGTCAAACCATGTGTGCTTGTTGATTAACTCCAACAAACATTAAACATTGCCCCACTAGACAAACTTCAACCCAAAGGATCGCAATTGGGCTAAATAACCACCTTGGTTGGAATTCCACACCCTACCTACAAACATGCATCCATCTATTGATGTGTTTGCAAGGAGGTTTCAAAAGGTTATTATCGTTGCTATTCAACATAACTCTTTTTGTGCTAATCTAAGGGTGTGTGTGGAGGTGGACCGAAAGAGGATGCATTGACCTTACATCTTTGTGTGCATTGTGGATAGAGTCTAGCAATAAAAGGTTAGGTACCTGAATTTACCAAATGCATGCCTTGCTTCCTAAGCTCAAGATTGTCTAATTCAAGATTTTCCATCACCATAAACCAAAGCTGGGAGCTTTAGATAGAAGGGGTGGAGTAGCCTTACCCATTCCTATAGCTCAAGGGGCTAGGGTAGGTGATTCTTGAATGGCTTCAGGTTAAGGTGTTGGGTTGATGATCTTTTAGCAACTCCAAGACAAGGAGGTGCAAGCGGTGCCTTTGGGAGCTTGGATCAAGACTCTTCCTTGAAACCTAGTTGTATAAAGGCATAGCAAGTGACTCAGATTAGCAGTTCTTCATTTGCCAAAAATCCTTGGCAAAGCCTAAATTATGATCGTGTGATTCCTAGGGTTCCAACTAGAGTTGAAATGAACAACATGGAGGTAAATGCAAGCTAGCAATTGAATTCCAACAAGCGGAAGGAGGTTTCTTCTCGCATTTGACTGGACAAGTTGGTCAAGGCATGTTGGAATGGCTAGTAGGCTTAGTCAACCAGACCCACAAGCCGAATAGCCGACTAGACTCTCTGCTAAATATGTAAGTCAGGTCGATCGACCAGTCGAGTTGTTTTCCCTGTCAAGTCAACCGCCCAAGTAGTTAAGGCAGTTAGTTAGTTGTTACTGCCAAGAGTCTAGTTTATATATGAGATATGATGATAATGAATGTAATGATAGATGTGAATTAATACAAGAAGTGTTTTGGCTGGCCTACCTCTGCTCTTACTTCTCTCTTTTCTCTATCTTATGTGTTGCATGTCTTCCTTTGCTTAATATCTTCTTGGCGTATGAATCTATTGGTAACTATGTATACATTTTGCCAAATTACAACAACGGTTCCTTTGCTGGTAGTTCTTGAACCCAAGTCAACTTAAGATGAACACATAAACGTTGAGCTTAGAAGAGATCCAAGAATGGTGGCAAAGAAAAATCAATACTTATCTGAGGAACTGTGCCAACAAAAATCGACTATCTTTAGTCAAAGAAAGATCCCAATTCTTCATAGAAATGCATGAAATATTTATTGAATCCATCCCCATTGAATTGAAAAAATACATCGACCAACTGTCTAATTCGTCATCCGACCACTAATGAGCGGTTGATGTCAAATTTCATCAACGAGGGGGAGAATGAACCTGCATGAGTGGGTCAAACAAATTATCAAAGAATAGTACGAAGAGCAATCAGTCAAGGATCAAACCTCCATTAAAAATAAATAAAAGAAAAATTCTATATTGATTTCCATGAGTATTTCATGTGTACAATACATTCTTTACTTCATAAATTTCTTCCAGACAAGGGCGTCAAACCTGTTGTTGAGTACCGAGCCCCTTTACGTGAACCAATCAATATCAATGACAAACAAAGTGAAGAAAGCTAGGAGTAATTTTTACAAGCTTGTTGTCGAGACACCAAAAAGGTGTGGGACTACTTCCTCAGCAAATAAGTATGCCCATGGCTTGCCTCGCTGCCTACCAAGTGTAAGTCAAGGTTGGAAATGGGGGGGTAGCCATTCATGAAGAGACTCATAATGCTATAGAACTAACTAGAAACGAGGAGCCAATAAAAAAAGCAACTCGTCCAAAAAGACTCGAGAGTACACACTCGAGACAACTTTGAAAAGAGGACATAAGTCGGTAAACGTTATTATAAACCAACAATTGATATACAGAAAGTTGAAAGGGACAAGCATTATCAAACAAAGAGGAGATACGTAATGCAAGAATAATGCGTTAGTTGAGTCAACCTTAAAGCCCAGAGTGGCAAAGGGCTAGTGCACATGATTCCTCTAAGGATGTCGAAGAACAATCAGAGTGGAGAGGCGTATCCCCATTGCCCAATGGTTGCAGAGAAAAGTGAGAGTCTCCAATTGTGTTTAATCCCAAGGAGACAAGTAGACGCTTTGGACATTGATGACTTTGGGCCCGCAGTATATCATTCTCCAATGTTAAATATAATCAGTCCTAGAATTCATGAATTTCTCAATCAAACACTATATATGGAATCAGAACCCTCCCCGATCTGGTACCAAAAAGATGACAAAGAAATTTTAAAAAGATCAACTCGTCATAGAAATACCGATGACCAGTCAGTCTTGGGTCAGGAATGTGGAAGTTGACAATATTCTCCTTCAAATAAGAGATCTCACCAACGAGCCCCCCCTGTTGAGTTTGTTAACTGCAAAAAAAAAATATTAATCTCATAGATAACGTTAGATCTTAAGCTTTTGTGATCCATATTGTAAATGAGAGTCTTTCGAATTAATCATATTATTAGGATTTGGTCGACGTTTTGAACCAGCTAATGAGGTTCATCCTCAGGACAAAGGTGAAAAAATCCATAGATCCTAATGAATAAATAGCAAGGATGCATCAAAGTCCAGAATTAGCCGTTAGGAATTAGTTATTTAATTAATAAATTCATATATATATATATAGATATTAATTAAAGACTAGATGTTGTAAATTAGCCTTTAATTGTTTAATTATATATTAATAATATTAAAATTATTATTATTATTATATATATATATATATATACATATTATTTATTATAATAACTAAGTAAGATATTATTTATTGATAATATAAATTATTATATATGTATTATAACTAATTTTTATTTATAAAATGACCAGAGTCAAATCAAATAATACAAACTTATTAAGATCTAACAAACTAACCCTATTTCTATTTCATAAATAAATAAATAAATAGAATAATAAAAATAGAATTAATAGATTTGAGACTTTTGCGATCTGCATTTTGTGTGGTTATGTCTTCCGGAGTCATCGATGCGATGACTCCGGAAGACATAACCACACAAAAAATAGAATTATTTATTAATAATATTAAGTTGTTTATATATATATATATATAAGAATTTATTTATTAGTAATATTAAATTATTAAATATGAATTATTTATTATAATAACCATTTTTATTTATAAAATGACCATAGTCAAATTAAAAACACATTCATAATAAAAACTAACCCTATTTCTATTTAATAAATAAATAAATAAATCAATAAATAGAATAATATAACATAATAGTTTATTATGAAATTATTCATTATATATTATTAAAAAAAAAAATCAAGATGAAAGAGCTGGAATCCAACTCTTACTCAATTTCCACCCATCATCCCTATTGAGATTGATAGCATGTTTCTCAATTTCAATAGCCTCTCTTAGCTTCCTATGGTGGGAATGATCAACCCTTTGTCTTGAGGATGAACCACATTAGCTAGTTCAAAACGTCAACCAAATCCTAATAATGTGATTAATCCGAAAGACTCTCATTCATAGATAACATCGATGAAGAGTCACAACCCTTGGTGAATCGATTTACAAAGCATGTAGATAAAGCCTGCCAAACCAACGAAATAGTGTTTCCAACTATAAGTGTCATAGTGAAAAGAGAATCAAGTTTGTCTACAGTCAATGAACATATTGAAGTGGGCATTCACCCCAAAATCAACCAAAATAGAATAGACAAAAAAGTGTTTTTCAACGTGGATGACTCAGCTTGCCAGTAGTCTATAATCATTATGCTAACACCACATCACGTGACTCGCAACCACCCACATTCAATTCGTTTATTTCTCCACACTTCATAATGTCTTCTCATCTACATCCGCTCAGGCTTGGATATGCTTCATTAATTTTTATCCTCTTTGGCCACCTGGATGGCAAGTTTCCTTCATGTAGGACGATTTTGTACCTCTACATCAATCCTTTCAAATGAGTGTGGTTCGATACGGGACAAAACACTATCTTATATGGAGGTTCGACAGCCATTGGCCCAAGGTTCCGACGAATTATTACATCTCTAGCCTCGAGTCGCCCCTTTCGTCTACTCCCTCCTTCCTACAGTCTATCAGCAAATCTTTAACCTTTGTCTCTTCCATTACCATTTTTTTCCATTCCACATCATCCTCCATGTCATCCAAAACGAAGAATGATAGAGCACCTATTTTCAAAGGCAAGCAGATAGAATATGGAGACTACACTAACAACTCTAAAATAGTAGTCACAAATAGCAAATTAGACCTATCAGAAAAGTTGGACTGCATTTTCGACATCCTGGCCGAACTATGAGGCGTCGAGGAAAAATGCAATGTTCCTTCCTAGAATAATTTCCCTGAATTTAATTTCACAATTTTGGCAATTTTGTCTATTATGGGACCCACGAAATTTTTGGACTAAGACTTAGGAGATGGAGGCCGAAATCATTTTGTTAGTGGGAGGTGGGGGCCACACCCACATGAAGTACGCACTTCCTTGGAGGAAAAGTCGAGTTGCTAAGGTAGGAGGTCGAAATGCTTGATGGAGGGGCCCACATGGGAAGGCAGCTCAAAAATTATAAATAGAAGGGGCCTAACAGCTATTGGGGTCTTTTGTCAATCTAACATTTCTCTTGTTGCTTGAGCTGCTTAGTCGGGTCACAGTGTTGTTCAGCGCAGAGCTTTCCAAGGGGAGAGCTCACCCTTCTTTCGGTGGACTACGAGTGCCCCCCTAGGAAGGTAAGATTGTGCCATATTGGAGGGAGATTTGTGGAGCTCAGGGTGCATCATACAACCATTTCACTCAGCCAATTTCGTGCTCCAAGAGGACGCAGTAGGGGATCACGTGCCACTTATTTCAGCTATCTTCTGAGTGGCATTTGCTGGGAAAAATTTTCCATAGCTACTCCAGGGGAAGACCAAGCTTGGTGAAGAGTTTTGGGGTCAGAGATTGTTGCATTGAGGTAGGTCGAATTCTTCTCACCCAAGGCCAGCGCAGGGGCCCAATTCTGGGCACACATGGGAGGTTGAGGAAAGGAGTTGGGGAGCTGAATTGTAACGGGAATTTGAGGGAGTCATCTGGGGAGTAGAATTCAACATTTATGGAGTGATTGGAGGGCCACTTTAGTACATTACAGACAAGCTGTATTTTCCACCCAATTTGAGGAGGACGTGGTATTTGGGGCCAATTTTCAGAAGTCAGAACTAGATCAAACCCTTTATGGGTTTTCGTGGGTTTATTGAGAGGAGCTCGATGCTAATTTTGCAAAATTTTCTGAGCACCGGAGATGGGTCTTTCAGCAATTCTTTTCCGGCAGACAGTGCATCCTCTCTTGGGCAGCGCAGGGCATTTTTGGGGCAGCTCACTCTCTCATTTGGGCATTGTATTCTCCAACCTAGGGCTTGTCTAGTTTTGTAATGTCCCCATCCCCATAGGAAGCTTATGATGGAGTCTGCTAACCTAAAGTGGTTCCCATAGGCTAAAGCGGTGAAATAATTAATAAGGGGACTTAAATTTGCCTAAGGAGACTTTATTAAAGAAGGAGAAAAGATGATATTTCCTAGGCAATTTGGATGTCACTTTAACTTTATAAAGTGGAGTATCATAAAGTGACTTTATAAAAGTGAATTAATTAAAAATAAAAAATAAAGAGAGAAAAGGGAAGGTGAAGATGAAAAGACAAAAGGGAAGGCGAAGATGAAAAGACAATCCTAAACTCATTAAAGAAGGGAATTGAGGAGACTCTAATTCATTTGTGCAGTGTGTGAGTTTGAAGAGAGAGAGTTTGGAAGAGGAAGCTGAGGGCTTTGGAGCCCTAGCTGCCATAGCAGACTTCAGTGTTGCAACGAGACACCCTAGTTTGGGATTTGTGAGTGGAATCATTCAGATTTCACCATTGGAATTCATGGGAGAAGAAGACTTGCGGGACAAATAGAGGTAGAAAAGTGTTATCAGTTGATTTCAAGTTCTTATTTGGTATTTTCTATCTGATCTTGACAGGCTGAGGAAAACCCATCAAGGCACCAAGTTTCAGATCAAGCTGGGGTCTATTTTCTAGAAGAGAAGAGCCATACCTTACCTCTAGTTCTGTGGGTCAAAGTCCTTCCTGAAGTGGTTGAGTTGCATCCAAAATAGAGGGACGAGTTTGCTCTTTTCTGCTGGCTGAATTTAGTTCACAAGAGAGCTGAGTTGTGACCAGAGGAGAGCCATATCCTTTCCATGCTTGGCTGGGTAAAACATATTCCAGAGAGGGTCCGATTTTGAAGAAATACCTATCTCTGTTGGACGCAGAACACAGAAGCATACACCTGTGCATAATATCAGTCCCTTGCTCTCACATTTTTGATCTGCGTGGAGATTTAAGGAGATGTAATACTGCTGCTATTAAGAATAATTACCAGGTGCTATCTCTCTATTTGCACCATACTTTCCAGGCAGATTTGAAGGTTGTAATGCTGGTATGTCATGTATATATATTTCTGGGTTGCAAATAATGAATATGATGCCTCTGTACTAGCCAGACTTTCCTTATATTAATGTCTACAAATAGTTACTTGTTATCTCTTGTTATGGACTGATATTTTTAATAAAGGAAGGTGCTTTCACACTCTGATTTGTACTGTTCAGTCTCATATAATTTATTTGCTATTGTATGCTGGAGTTTGGAGTCAGTGTTTAGAAATAACAGTCCATTGAAAACCATTGTTGGGAAACTAAAACTACTCAGAGACACCTACAGTAATGTGCATGCCATATGTTTCACTTGGAACAACCTCAGGGTTTTGAAGTACAAGATTGAAGTACACACGTATGCAGGTTGAAGAAATCCATCTATGGGTAGGGCTTGGTATGTGTTGACTGTGCTGGACCCGCCAACATTCAGGGGATCTTCCCGGTATGAAGTCCCAACTAGACTTCACACCATTTGGTGTAGGAGTCCCATCCGGTATGATGTCCCAATTGCCATTACCTTAAAGATATGCCTTAGCTCTTGCTTGTCAGCACAAGAGAGTGGTATACTTAATATTCAAACAGTGAGGTTCGTGTGCTTGGTGAGTGCTTAGTGTCGCTTGTGTCAAATTTATTTCACTGCAGAGAGAGAGGATGAGAGTGAGTCTCAAGTCGAAAGGGAATAGTCCCAACTCAATTAGAGATGCACAACACAGCAGGATTTGCGCAGCTTCCGGCGGAGTAGTCCACACGGATGTGGTAGTCACAAACACAAAGTGAACAGATAGCACGTGCAACACCCAGTGGAGTAGTCCACATGAGTGCGACGGTCATTATAACAAGTTTACAAGAATGAGTATGTCTGGTGTCCGGCGGAATAGTCCACACAGGTGAGACAGCGTTAACAACTGATACAACACATTTCCAACAGCGTATGCACTAAAACAACCGAAATAGTTCAACTATTTTAGTATAGGTTAAAACCACATGCATTACAAGCATCCAAAGAATAGTCTTACAAACGAATACAATACATGTGTGAAAACCTATGTTGCCAGGAAACGTGGGTGCGGGGACAGGGACCGGGACGGGGACGGCATTTTTGGAAACAGGGTGCGTGGGTTCGTTGGGTAATATAATAATATTAAATTTTAATAACTATATTTTATAAATTATAAATTTATAATTGATAATATATATGAATTTGTATATTTTTTCAACTTTAAACAAGAAAACTTTGAGAATGTTGTGAGAAATTGGCAGATTTTGATACTTAATTTAGCCATTGTCCAAAATAGCCCTTCGCCATTTAACAGCATCAGCTGATTATAGCTTATGGCTGGTCTCAATCCTACTTTCTATTTGCCCGAAAATGTCTGAACCTGTATGTGTGCATTTACAGTTTATAATTTGATGGTTATTTGGCTCGGGAATGAATGTTTCATTCCAAATTGATTTACAAGAATCTGCAGGCTCAAATTACAGAGCAAGAGGTCTCTTTTCCAGTTCTGGTTTCGATGCCATATATTCTATGTTCTTGACATAAGTGACATATTTAGCTTTTAAATTGAGTTGTTACAATTGAATGTCCATCTGTATAGAGAAGGGAATTATTTATTATATGTTTTGCCAGCTCAATGTTACGTGTCGATGGAAAACATTGCAATTAAACTTGCTAATATGCTCCAAGGAGCCTTGTTCCGTTCCACAAAGCTCATCGTTGGAACAGAGAACACAGGTCTACAGGCCTGGATTTTTGGTTTTAAGTAATCACGAACACCTATGGCATTAGGGATATTGCAGTAGTGACTGCTAGTGGGCAATTGCGATCCACTTACAATGAAAGTGTAATGCAGCTTAATGTAGTTGAGCCCCTGTGGGTGTTCACTGTTCAAATGTGTAATATAAATTATAATGCACCTATATTTTTCACACGCGGGTCTTGTGAAACTTTTTCATGGAATAATAAAATTGAAAACAAAAACTTGTAAATACCACTGCCGTTGAAGCTGCTCTGTCCACTGCTGCTGAAGCTGCCCACTGCCCACTGCTGCTAAAGCTGCCCACTGCCTCCGGAAATCGTAAACGGGGACGGCTCAAGCCTCAACCAAATGGAAAAAACTTAAAAGTTAAATGAAATCAGTAATCAGTGATCACGGTGTTTGTTCTTCTGGTATGTCGCAGTGCTCTGCCGCCAAGAATAATCACGTATCACGGTATCAGTCTATCAGATATTTGCTTGTGTAAAGAGTTAAAGTCTTTAAAATTTAGGGTTTTTTAAGTTTTTTACCTTTGTTATAAGTTATTTTTTAAATTTCAATAAAAAAAATTATTTGAAAATTAAATTTTTAACATAGTTTTTTTTATGAAGAACCCAAAGAACCCGAAGAACCCAAAGAACCCAACCCGAAGAACCCGAAGAACCCAAGAACTCAAGCACCCAAAGAACCCAAGAACCCGTCAAAAGGAAAAGAACCCAAATTTTTTTTTTTGAAGAACCCGGTTCTTCTAGGTTCGTCTGGGAAGAACCCGTACCCGAATCCGGTACTTGGGTGCGGGAACCCGGGACGGGTTCGAGAACCCCACCCCCGGGTGCGGGTACCCGTGCAACACAGGTGAAAACGTGCTAGCCTATTAACAGGCTTCTGAATTAAGCGAAAGTCCCAAAACACATTCGTACACCATACATCACTAACCCCGATAGCGAGGCGTTGGAGCCACTGCTCGCTCCTCAAAGAAAAGACTACAGACTCTCAAGGCTATATGGGAGGAGCCAAGGTGAAAAGTACTTTGCATGTACAAATGAGGGGTATATATAGCCAAGGGTGAAACTGGCCCTTGTGACTCTTCGACTTCCCTCATGACTATTCGACTTACATGACTCTTTAACTTCATCTGTGGGTCTCTTGGACTTCCACGTTACAATGATTACACAAGTATGACCCAAAATAGTGATGTGGCCGAGGCGACTCATGACACAACTCGACATGACACTACTGGTATGCACATGCTGGCTATGTTGTTCGTGTCGAGTTGTTGTGCTACTGAGTGATGAGTGTGCCCGTGGTGTACCATAGCTTCACCTCCACATGGAAAAGTGCATGGAGTCTTCAATGGTCTTGGTGTTCACTTGATGGTCCATGCATGTGCACGTGTCTCCTTCGCTTGCTACTTGGTATGCTTCATGTGTTCGTCCAACCACGAGCAAGTCTTCTAACATGCACTCCTTGTTCATCCCATTCGTCGTCGCGCCATGTCTCATCCATGTACCTATTTCTACAATCACTCATGACGAGACGACATCAAATCCAGAAATCCCCTAGTCTACCATGATGCATTGTCTTTCGTTTCTGGGTGCAGGTGACCAGGAGAGAGGACAAGGCTCTGACACAGCGCATGGCACATGTCAAGCCGGGATGCGAGGCTCCGAGACACTATCGGGAAAACTGCACAGAGATCACTGAGAGGCTGGATTGAGCAGTCCGGGACAGCAGTGACATCTACGGGATCTGGCTCAGCTGGGAGGCAAAACTGCACAGTTTTTCCGGGGAAGGCAGTGAGGGCAACAGGAGGCACTGACAATGAAAATTGTGCAGATTTTCGGAGGAGGCCGGGATCAGGCTGTGGGAGCTTGCTGGCCAGAACTGCGCAAATTTGGGAGGCAGTCATGCAGGGCATGTTTATGCAATTTTTGAGCTGAGTGGGGTGTCGGGCAGCAGTTGGACTATCCATGAAAAGTATGCAATTTTCAGGAGGAGTAGCAAGCAGGCTGGCATGAGAACTGACTGATAGAACTGCGCAATTTCCAGAGACAATGTAGTGACAGGGAGCAGGTGCTTGTCCCTCTTGTCTGCGCAATTTCTTCAGGCAGTGCAAGCAGGCACGCTGGCATCTTCTGCGCAATTTTTGGGAGGAGTACAGCCCTGGGTCACTGCCCAAGTCAAATTCTTCAGTTGACCAACGAGAGGCTTGATGGATAGGCTTGTGGGAAGCGCAGACTGAGATAGCTTCTTGGGCAACTTCTGTGTTGTTCTGAGTGACAGTCAGCCGGGTTGATTCTAGAATTTGCGCAGTGCAGACTGCCTGGAGGGCAGCCTCAAGCTCTGCGCAATTCAAGGCAACAGTGCTTGGTCATTAAGGGATGAGACTACGCAGTGCAGCTCAGTGGAGGTCCGGCTGATGGAGGGTGGTCCAGTCGACAAACTTTTAGAAAAAAATGGTCTAAGTGTGTGAGCGAGTGAACTCATGTATACATGACCTTGCGAACACACACTCAACATGATTCAATGACAAGACACCCCAAACCACAAGACAACATATGCTCAGTGTGACTAACTGCGGGACTGTCTGATGGTGAAAGCGACAAGTGACTGCTGCCGGGACGAAGCCCTAGGAGGCCCAACTATGCAGTTTCTGAATGCAAGACAGACAAGGCAGCTTGGACAAAATTGCGCAATTTTGAGGCACAAGACATTTTGCGGGATGGGGTCTTGGGAGGACACCTCTGCGCAATTTTCGAGTGCAGTGCAGCCTGGGCAGCGGGGAGGAAATATTGTGCAGTTTCTGATGACAGTGGATTCTGGCTAGGGGAAGGACACTCAAGGAAACCACTACGCAGTTTTGGATGCCAAGGGACGTTGGGGTCTTTGCGCACTGCGGAGTTTTAACAGGCAAGGGAGGAAGCTTGATGGTTTCAGAAGCAACGTGCACAGTTTCGAGAAGCTAGATCAGGCTAGGTTGTTTGGGAAATGGGCTAAGTGTGATATCAGTGAAACAGATGTAAACAGTGATAAGACTTGACTGTGATCGCACACAAACACTTAGTGATGCAACATAGACCATCCAGAATGCATAAAACATACTTTGCTTGATGCAACAACCTTCATGACAAGAGTGCGTGAAGTCGGTGTGAAACATCTCTATGTGATCGTAACAACTCATGCGTGCATGCTTTCCCTTGAAGAAAAATAACATTCCCTTTGTAGGACAAACAACAATCCCTATGCCCAAAGATGACACACGCTGCATAAAGATGAGAACATGAACAAGTCTTAAGATCAAGGACGGGAGCTTGAGATCATCAACTTACCAACAAGTGACCAAGGATGATCAATCGTACAATCCAAGGTAGGCTCTGAAATTTGCATGCGAGCCAAAATTTTGGAGGGTGGTTGTAGCCGCTACAACATTGGCGACACACTAGTAGAACTCCAACTCTCTATATGGACCTTGTTTCGTGAAAAAACAAGTCTAACCCTTCCGGAAGTATTGTTCGATTCTTTGATCGTGATGGCTTCCGCACTAGCTTGTGTGAAAGATGTAGTCCCTACCATTCTCTTAATCGGTCAGCACACATTCCAAGCCAAGTCAACTTAGTTGTTTCGATTGGGGATGAGGGGTATATTGATGCACAAGTAATATAACTGTCAGAGTTTAAGTTTCATCTCTGGTGTTGCTCCGCTACCAGCAAGCCTGGACAGTACCCCGGCGAAGTCACACAGGAACACAAGCATCGCTCTGCTACCAGCGAGCCTAGTCAGTACCCCGGCAAAGTTACTTGTATCACCTCTCTGCGCAGGAAGCCTTTCTCTTCTTTCACCTTATTCATTTTTCATTTTTTTCAAAGAACTGTACATAGGCACTTATTTATTTCAAAGGCGAAAGAGGGGTCCCGACTTATTGAGAGCATAAGTGGTTGTTCCTTCAGAGAAGCATGTTATATATACCTTTGACATACTTGTTAAGTTTTTCCCCCTCGCCTTACTCTACTTGACTAAGATGACAAGGGTTAACCCAAAAGAAACGATTAAAGTAGGCAGTACTAGTTAACAGTGCAAGCGTTGTGTTTTCACCAAGACTCACTCTGAACAGAACATATTTTCCATCAAGGCATCATCGAATGAAGACAACAAGCTCTTCATAAAGAGAGAGGACAACAGATAACCAGATGTTGATAGTTGTACAAGTCCTCTTAGATTTGCCCGGCTTGTCTCGAGAGCCAAACACAATTTCATGAGAGGCTAACCTACGGGTACAAGCAAGCAAAGAAAGCAAAAAGCAAAAAACAGAAGTAAAGCGAAAGCAAAACAAGTAAGCAAAGCAAGCAAGCAAACCAAACCAAGTAAGCAAGGCAAATATGCAAACCAGGAAGCAAAGCAAAGCAAGAAAGCAAACACTACTCCTACTCCTACACTAAACAGTGCATGGGCCTACTCACAGCCATCGGCACATTAGATGGACCATGTTAGCGAAGGCATGGTAAACAAGAAAGATATACATGTAAACCAGTGAACAAGAAAGATTTAACAATGAAGACCAACACACTTTGAGTTTAAACGCGTCCACAGAAAAGAAAAGAGTGAAAGCGCAAGACAAGCATTTTGCGAACTTAACATGGTGTTGTGACACACTACGTGCAGATGATAAGCATGCGTACTCTTTTGACTGTGACAGACAAGCAAACATGAGAAAGAGAGACAACTTACGCTTTGCAAGTGTGCTTGTTGTGTATGATTCCTCCAGTGCATAAGCGATGGGATCATGTGATTCCGATGGAGGAAGTGAAATCTGTGTGTTGGATTGATCTTCAGTGCATACAGATGAGTGATGAGGAGCCTTGGGTGTTTCACAAATTTTCTGATCAGAAGTGGAACTAACCTCAGGACAGCGAGGGCCTGACATAACCATCAGCTCAGGCTGAAGTGCCTCGACAGCTTGCGGGGTTTCCACTTCGTCAATAGATAGATCATCGAAGACCAGTGGCTTAGAAAGATTAACAGCAAGTGAATCAACATCGTGATCAAATGAAGAAGTACAGAGATCATGACAACCACGATCAAAAAATTCGGGATGTTCGTCAGCATCCTCATGATTTGATGAATCATGCAGAGGGGTAGATGAGAAACACAGATCCTCACGCTTTGTGTTTTTAGAAATGACAGATGACAAATGGGACGATTTCCAGAGGAAGATGTGTCATCTCTGCAATGTAATGTCAGGCTGATATTCGATGTGTCCTGTGAATGATCAGAAGTAGAAACATTGAGAGATGAGTTTTCATAGGGAAAATCAAGAGTAGCAAAATCACAAGAGATGTCAGGATAGAGCAGATAAGGCGCGGATGGAAGGGAGTCATCCTTCACCGCGGGTTCTTCTCAAATTTCCGCACACACTCATCTTGAATGATAACGCAGGTTGGCTGCACAACACCAACTCCGTCGACAACTTGATCCTCATTCACAACAAGTGTGGAGTCTAGAACAGAAGAACACAAGACAGTACAGTCCAGAGGATTAGTAGAATGCGGGGACAGAGGTTGGGGTAACAAGTCCATATGACAACCAACGGGTTTGCAAGCCAAATCTGCGCAGATATCAAGAGCAGGTGGGGTAGGAGGATGTGACAGTTCAATAGATGTGCGCGCACCTTCTCCCACCTCGCACAGAACTGTTTGATGAGAAGAGGACGGAAAGTCACTTGTGACAACGACCTTGTCCGTCTTAGATTTGGCAGCTTTAACACCGAGGTATATGCTGGGAGGGGTTCGGATTTTCGGATATGTAAAGAAGATACTTAAATCTTCCATCGAAGAATTCCCAATCAATTTCATCTTCAGGAAATCGATATGCAAGATTACGAAAGTGCATGTGAAATTGTTCAACAGATTCATCAGGTGCTTTCCGTAATTTCAGAACTTCGTTATTGAGTGTTTTACAGTCAAAATGATTGAAAGCACGGGTTATCTCTGCGAACAAATGATGGAAAGAGTGAATAGATTTTTCAGGCAACGTGGCACACCATAGCAGTGGGTGCCCTCGAAGCGTGTATGCGAACAACGCGCAAGTCATGTAATCTTCATGGATTTCATGCCTTTCACAGGAGCCTACAACGCCAATTGTGTGCCTAAACATGGATGCTCTGCCTTCACCATCGTATGTATTATGTGACAAGTCATTCCAGAGCTCTTCCGAGATTTCAAAGTCATTTCCATAAGACATACACTCTGGAAGAGAAATTATGTGGTTAGTCATGATAAGTATGCAAAGATTCAAAATAGATTGTGAGGACTCAGCTTATCATCAGGCCCTCCTTCTAGCGCCAGAAATGTTGACAGTGTTGGACCCGCCAACATTCAAGGGATCTCCCTAGTATGAAGTCCCAACTAGACCTCACACTGTTTGGTGTAGGAGTCCCATCCAGTATGATGCCCTGGTTGCCATTACCTTAAAGATATGCCTTAGCTCTTGCTTGTCAACACATGAGAGTGGTATACTTAATATTCAAACAGCGAGGTTCGTGTGCCTAGTGAGTGCTTAGTGTCGCTTGTGTCAAAGTTCTTTCACTGCAGAGGGAGAGAATGAGAGTGAGTCTCAAGTCGAAAGGGAATAGTCCTAACTCAATTAGAGATAAACAACACAGCAGGATCTGCGCAGCTTCCGGAGGAGTAGTCCACACGCATGCGGCAGTCACAAACACAAAGTGAACAAATAGCACGTGCAACACCCAGCACAGTAGTCCACACGAGTGCGATGGCCTCTATAACAAGTTTACAAGAATGAGTATGTTTGGTGTCCGGCGGAATAGTCCACACGGGCGAGACAGCATTAACAACTGATACAACACATTTCCAACAGCGTATGCACTAAAACAACCGAAATAGTTCAACTATCTTAGTATAGGTTAAAACCAAATGCATTACAAGCATCCAAAGAATAGTCTTACAAACGAATACAATACATGTGTGAAAATGTGCTGACCTATTAACAGGCTTTTGAATTAAGCGAAAGCTCCAAGACACATCCATACACCATACATCACTAAACCCCGATAGCAGGGCATTGGAGCCACTGCTCGCTCTTCAAATAAAAGACTACAGACTCTCAAGCCTATGTGGGAGGAGCTAAGGTGAAAAGTCTTTTGCATGTACAAATGAGGGGTATATATAGCCAAGGGGGAAACTGGCCCTTGTGACTCTTTGACTTCCCTCATGACTATTCGACTTACATGACTCTTTAACTTCGCCTGTGGGTCTCTTCAACTTTTACGTTACATTACATTGATTACACAAGTATGACCCAAAATAGTGATGTGGTCGAGGCGACTCATGACACTGCTGGTATGCACATGTTGATTGTGTTACTGAGTGATGAGGGTGCCCGTGGTGTACCATAGTTTCACCTCCGCATGGCAAAGTGCACGGAGTCTTCAATGGCCTTGGTGTTCGCTTGATAGTCCGTGCATGTGCACGTGTCTCCTGTTGAAGGAAGTGTAACTAGGTTTGGTCTTCATAAATGTAGTTTTTTATATTTGTACTTATTTAAGAAAAGCAATATTATTTTTATAATATATGACAATGAGTTTCTTGCTCATTAAAGTAGGTCTAGCACATGTCAAAGTGCTATAGGTGAGTCAAATAGTCAAGAGAAAATATTGAAGGCCTTAAGGGCATGTTACACTATGTATAAATATATATTAAAGTCAAAGGGAAACCACCAAGCAAAGTTAAGTCTGATCCTATGTAATGACACCTTCAAACATGCTACACCACCATGGAAAATGTGTGAAGTCTACTCAGCAAATCAGCCACCAAACTGCCCTCCAAATCAGCCTACAAACAGCCCTCCAAGTCGGCCTGCTAGCAGCTAGTCAAGTCGGCTTAAGTGGAGGGACAGTCCTCTATTTATAGAGGTTGTCCACTCCAAACATAACATACTACTCAAGCTCTGAAATCTGCAAGAAAACAGAGAGATAAGAAGGTCGAAAGAAGACAAGGAAAAGGGTCCACTTAGGCAGCGAAGAGAGGAGTATGAACAGCGAAGTCTGAAGGACTGTTTCTAAGGTATACACAGTCACACGTGCGAAGGAATGAGGGACAGTCTGCGGCTAGATCAGCAGTGAAATTGCAGTGGTATATTCTTTATGGTTTGGGCTAGTAACTAGGCCTACAAAGGCCTCCTACTCCAGCATGGAAGGAAGACTCTCAAGCGAAGGGAAGAAGAGCATATGAACCTAGTGATCCTCACACACGTGCTAGAAACTAGGGCAGCAGAACAGCAGAAAAGTGACCCACTCAAGAAGGATTTCGGTTGGTCAAAGTTGAAGTATATTTGAGCAAGGGATCAAGGAAGAACATCTCATCTAGAAGACTCAAAGAAGAAGAACAAGATTCATAGTAAGGGAACGAAGGGCTGGAAGAAGGAGGACAAAGTGCCGGGAAACAAAGTGTCGGAAGAAGTGTCGGGGTATATGATGCAGAAAGAAGTGAAGACTTGACTTGTGTTTGGAGGATCTCTTAGTCAGGGGTCTAGGATTTGGCATTGCTCAATAGAAGCTTCAATAAGAGAAATTCACTAAAGGGTTTTCCTCTCAAGAGAAGAGAGGTTTTGGCCCTGGCAAAGAGCCAACATCTTGTGTTCTTGGTTTTTATGTTTTGGTAGCAGTTTGATGAAGTATACACATATGCATTAATAAGAAGAAGAATAATAAGCTAACAAGAAAAGTAAAAAGACTTCACAAGTTGTTATCAAGTAACGAAGAATCACACTACACTACTTTGCCCTAGATTCTTCAACATGGTATCATAGCTAACGTGACACATCAAGGAAAGGGCAACTCAAGAACACTCATCAAGGAGAAGCATCTACAAGATTGAAGCATCAAGCCTAGAAGTCTCAATCACTTCAAGGTCAAGAAAGTTCTACAATCCATCATTCATTAAGGAGGTCTACAAAGCTAGAAGAAGAGCCTTACATAAAGGCACCTACAAAGAAGAGCAGATTGAAGCAGGACCTACATCAAGCTACAAGTCTTAAGCAAATCCCATCATTAAGCAAGTCCACTTGAAGAAGGCAACTTGAAGAACATCAAGATCCAAGGAAGGCAAGCCATCAAGCCTTCAAGGAGAAAGCAAATCCATTACATCTCAAAATCTATCAAGTAAGTTCATGTCCCCTTCTGAATATACAGCAATGTCTTTTTGCAAGGAAAGCAATAAATTGGTAGGCACCAATAACTTTCTTGCATGGAAGAAGAGGACTGATCTACTACTCAAAGAGAATGAACTCCTAGAGCATGTCAAAGGGAATATCACTATCCCTGCTAAGGAACAGACTCAAGCCTTAGCCAAGTGCAATAAGGATGAGACAAGAGCTCAAAGGATTCTTATAGAATCAATCAAAGACACTCTCATTCCTCATGTCTCCAAGTTTGAGACATGAAAAGAAATTTATGATAAGCTAGTAGAGCTATTCTCGGTATCCACAACTGAAGAAGTAATATCTCTAAGGAATGAATTATACAAGATGAAGATAACAAAGGAACGAATAGCTTCCTACTTCATGAAAATATATGAAATAAGAGATCAACTTCAAGAGCTTGGGGAAGTCATGTCTGACAGAGAGATGACAACTATAGTACTCATTGCTCTACCTAAGGAGTGGGGAAACTTCACATCTAGGATATATGCCAAGAAGGAAGCAACCACTCTCAGTGAAATGTGGTCTCTATGCAGAACAGAGGAAACCAGACTTAAGGTAAAAGAAGATGTGGGATCAAAGGAGCAAGCATTTGCTACCATGGCCAAAAGAAAGGGTAAATTTGGCAAGTTTGGTCCACAAAAAACAAACAACAACGACATGTCCAAGATCTAATAATTTGGATGCCAAGAATATGGACACTACAAAAGAATTGTCCTAAGCTTAAGAAGGACAACAACAACAACAAAAGGAAGAGGGGAGAAGCTCCCATCACTCATCAGATGAAAGAAGGAAAGAAGCAAAAGAAGGAAGATCCTCCGGATCTCTACTATGACTAGGTCAAACTCTTTACTTCTAGACTTTTTTCAAAGTTTTGAGTAGGATAGGAGCATGTAGGAATAAATTAAAATTGCATGGCTAGAAACATCCTCTAGAATCTAGCAGCATGATGTACATAGAGTTCTAGATACTCATATAGATGTAGCATTTATGATGAAAACAAAAATGCATAAGTAGAAATATCTTCTAGAATATAGGAGCATGGTAGATATAGCTCAAGATATTCGTATGGAAGAAAGCATACCTAGTATAGGACCTCATACATGATGAAGGAAAAATTGATCATGATGAGAATCTTAGAAGACCTACATCATCAAAGGAAGAAAACATTTGCAAGGCTAGGATCTTTAAGATCCTATGATGGAATCTTCAAAAGAACGTTCATGAAACAAGGCAGATGTCTCATTAGGAATCCCATTCATGGGATTCAAGAAAAGGATGATATGCAGCCAAGCTAAGATGAAGCAAGAAGGGCCACACCAAAGAATGATCAAAGGAGAATCAAGATGAGGTATGTACGCATTAAAGTTTAGTCATGTTACCATTTGTATATTATTGAGTCATGGGTATAGTTCTATAACATGATCAAACATGAAAGAATCTCTTTCACCAAGAACATGCTCGAAGGCATGTACCACAATACAATGAAGGTCAAACAAAAGGATATGCTCACATAAGGAGCATAAGGTTGCTGACTAAGAAGCAAGAAGAAATATTGACAAGTCCAGAAAGCAAGTAATGAAGGAATGCTCTCACAAGAAGCATTAGATGGTTGACCTATCTATCTGAGAAGAAGCAAATGAAGAAAGAGATCAAGCATGTGAATAACACCATGATCACCAAGAATCACTATCTGACAAATTCCTTGAAGATATCTCCTGAAAGAAGGCAGGACAACTCTGATAAAGGAAGAAAGGACCCTTGACACCTATGAAAGCCTTGGAGATACAAAAGGTGCAGATAATTGATTCTACTCTACAGAGATGTCGTGATGAAGAAGCCATCCAACAAAAGAAAAAGCAATGTTGAAGCAATATCAGGATGAAATCATGAAGGGCTACTAGGTCAAAGCATGTAACCTAGCAAGTACATCGAAGCATCCATGAGAAAAATATTCCAAAGCATGGGCAAGATGACAAGAAAGCCACTTTCCACGAAGGAAGCAAGACATGACAATCTAAGAAGGAAAGTGATCGATGGATGGTGCTCTACATAGAAGAAGTTCGAACAAAGATTTCATGACATCAAGAAAGGAAGGAGATCAAGCAGCTGGAGGACCCACGAAGAAGAAGTTGTTGATGAAGGAAAGTCTCCCCAGTTAAGAGGGAGCTCTGAAAGGTCCCTGATCAAGAGGGAGTTTTGGATCACCCCTGACTACAAAGGAGTGACAATTGTGTTTTCCATTTCATGGGTCATGCACTAGACCAGGACTAACAGCCGTAAGTCTAGATAAAGGGCATGAATGGAAATATAGAACGCAAGATAGACACAACATTATTGTCTTCACTTTGAAGAAAGAATCGTAGGATTAGGTAATCATCTGGCATCCGGTACTCTGAGGATGTGTAGGGCATCCAAGAGAAGAGTAGGCAAGAGGGACGATATTCTTTGAGGGTTGGGAACCCAAGATAAGAATAGTCCTAGAAGGTCATACTTGGAGAACACCTGGGTGGGTATGTACCTTGAGAGACAATGATGAAGGTGTCTATAAATCATTGGTCTCGCCAGCATTGTAACTCATGGTCTCGTAAAGAGATGGAGTTGTTAGTCAAGGCCTTACACTATGACAATGTTGATGGATATGATGCTATAACAGATGGATCGCTAATCCGGTTTCTCTTATGTGAATTCTTCAAGATTGATAATAGCCAAACACCTTGTAATGTTGTATAAATACCTCCCTAGTTAAGAGGGAGTGTTGAAGGAAGTGTAACTAGGTTCGGTCTTCATAAATGTACTTTTAATATTTGTACTTATTCAAGAAAAGAAATATTATTTTTATAATATACGACAATGAATTTCTTGCTCATTGAAGTAGGTATAGCACATGTCAAAGTGCTATAGGTGAGTCAAATAGTCAAGAGAAAAATATTGAAGGCCTTAAGGGCATGTTACATTGTATAAATATATATTAAAGTCAAAGGGAAACCTCCAAGCAAAGTCATGTCTGATCCTATGTAATGACACCTTCAAGAAGCTCCTTCAAGCATGCTACACCACCATGGAAAATGTGTGAAATCTACTCAGCGAATCAGCCACTAAACTGCCCTCCAAATCAGCCTACAAACAGCCCTCCAAGTCGGCCTGCTAGCAAACAATCAAGTCGGCTTAAGTGGAGGGACTGTCCTTTATTTATACAGGTTGTCCACTCCAAACACAACGTACTACTCAAGCTCTGAAATCCAGAAGAAAACAAAAAGATAAGAATGTCGAAAGAAGACAAGGAAAAGGGTCCACTTAGGCAGCGAAGAGAGGAGTATGAACAGCGAAGTCTGAAGGATTGCTTTTAAGGTATATACAGTCACACATGCGAAGAATGAGGGACAGTCTGCGACTAGATCAGTAGTGAAATTGCAGTGGTATATTCTTTATGGTTTGGGCTAGTAACTAGGCCTACAAAGGCCTCCTACTCCAACGTGGAAGGAAGACTCTCAAGCGAAGGGAAGAAGAGCATATGAACCTAGTGATCCTCACACACGTGCTAGAAACTAGGGCAGCAGAACAACAGAACAGTCACCCACTCAAGAAGGATTTCGGTTGGTCAAAGTTGAAGTATATTTGAGCAAGGGATCAAGGAAGAACATCTCATCTAGAAGACTCAAAGAAGAAGAACAAGATTCATAGTAAGAGAACGAAGGGCTGGAAGAAAGAGGACAAAATGTTGAGAAACAAAGTGTCGAAAGAAGTGTCGAGGTATATGATGCAGAAAGAAGTGAAGACTTGACTTGTGCTTGGAGGATCTCTTAGTCAAGGGTCTAGGGTTTGGCATTGATCAATAGAAGCTTCAATAAGAGAAATCAACTAAAGGGTTTTCCTCTCAAGAGAAGAGAGGTTTTGGCCCATGGCAGAGAGCCAACATCTTGTGTTCCTGTTCTTTATGTTTTGGTAGCAGTTTGATGAAGTACACACATATGCACTAATAAGAAGAAGAAGAATAAGCTAACAAGAAAAGGAAAAAGACTTCACAAATTGTTATCAAGTAATGAAGAATCACACTACACTACTTTGCCCTAGATTCTTCAACATCTCCTTCGCTTGCTACTTGGTATGCTTCGTGTGTTCGTCCAACCACGAGCAAGTCTTCTAGCATGCACTCCTTGTTCATCCTATTCATCATCGCGCCATGTCTCATCCATGTACCTGTTTTTGCAATCACTCATGACGAGATGACATCAAATCCAGAAATCCCCTAGTTTACCATGATGCACTGTCTTTCGTTTTCGGGTGAAGGTGACCAAGAGAGAGGACAAGGCTCTGAAACAGTGCAAAGCACATGTCAGGCTTCATACATATAATACCCTGAGCCATTACCATGGGTCTTTCAATACCATGTATCTAATACCATGGGAATCACATTATTCCTAACTACTTTTGGTCCCTTACATGATGTGGGTTAACCACTTTATTTATTAACTATGACCCATCACATTCTTACATTATTCCCTTGGGTACCTCCCTCTATACCCCATAATATTCCCCCTAGGTATACTACAGATGCGAGGCTCTAGGACACTATCGAGAAAACTGCACAGAGGTCACTGAGAGGTTGGGTTGAGCAGTCTGGGTTAGCAGTGACATCTGCAAGATTTGGATCAGCTGGGAGGAAAAACTGCGCAATTTTTCCGGGGAAGGCAGTGCGGGCAGCAAGAGGCACTGGCAATGAAAATTGCGCAGATTTTCAAAGGATGTCGGGATCGGGCTGTGGGAGCTTGCTGGCTAGAACTGCGCAGATCTGGGAGGCAGTCATGCAGTACATGTCTGTGCAGTTCTAGGCTAAGCAGGATGTCTAGCAACATATGGACTGTCCATGAAAACTGCGCAATTTTCAGGAGGAGTAGCAAGCAAGCCGTAGGGGGACTGACTAACAGAACTGCGCAATTTCCAAAGACAGTGAATTGACAGGCAGCTGGTGCCTATCCCTCTTGTCTGCGCAATTTCTTCAAGCAGTGCAAGCAGGCAAGCTGGCAGCTTCTGCGCAATTTTTGGGAGGAGTGCAGCCCTGGGTCACTACCCAAGTCAAATTCTCTGGTTGACCAGCGGGAGGCTTAATGGATAGGCTTGCGGGAAGCGCAAACTGAGATATCTTCTTGGGCAACTTCTGCGTTGTTCTGGGTAACAGTCAGTCGAGTTGATTCCAGAGTAGTGCAGTGCGGACTGCCTGGAGGGTAGCCTCAAGCTCTACTCAATTCTGAGCAATAGTGCTTGGTCACTGAGGGATGAAACTGTGCAATGCAACTCAATGGAGGTCCAGCTGATGGAGGGTGGTCCAGTCGACAGACTTTCGAAAAAAATGGCTAAGTGTGTGAGCGATTGAACTCGTGTATACATGACCTTGCGAACACACACTCAACATGACTCGACGACAAGACACCCCAAACCACAAGAAAACATATGCTCAGTGTGACTAACTACGGCACTGTCTAATGGTGAAAGCGACAAGTGCGACACTTCGGATAGACCTTTGGATGACCGTGATGACACTTGCGCGACAATGCTTACAACATCGTGTGTGAGTGTGATAAATGTTTACATAGCGAACACAACTCATACACAAACCTTCAACATCACCAGAACAAGGTCGCAAGCATGACATAGCAATCAACACGCTGAAGAAGACAATTGGTCAAACAAGCGAAAAGGAAGCAAGGCATGTAAAGGAAACACATGAAATGACCTTTTGGTGTTTGCACACAAGCATGTTAGTATGTTACTGAAGACATGATAATATGACATGACAAGCAGTCTTGCAAACTCAACTAAGAGATGTACTTCGAAAGGTTTTTTACTTATTGTCCTTACCCTCAAGATGATCATGCATCCGACAGAGTTTGCATGCAGTCTTGAGCTTTACCATCACTTAGTCTCTTGGTCCTTCGCCTCAACTCCTTGGGGGTGATCTTAGCATGTCACCTTTTCCTGTAGTCACTGAGAGATATATCAGTGTAGTTTCAGCGGGCAGTGACTGCTGCTGGGACGAAGCCCTGGGAGGCCCAACTACGCAGTTTCTGAATGCAAGACAGACAAGGCAGCTTGGACAACACTGCGCAATTTTGAGGCATAGGACACTGCTATGGGATGGGGTCCTGGGAGGACACCTCTGCATAATTTCTGAGTGCAGTGCAGCCTGGGCAGCTGGGAGGAAATACTGCGCAGTTTCTGATGACAGTGGATTCCAGTTGGGGGAAGGACACTGGAGGAAACCACTGTGCAGTTTTGGATGCCAAGGGATGTTGGGGTCTCTGCACACTGTGGAGTTTCAGCAGGCAAGGGAGGAAGCTTGATGGTTGCAGAAGCAAAGTGCACAGTTTCGAGAAGCTGGATGAGGCTAGGTTGTTCGAGAAATGGGCTAAGTGTGAGATCAGTGAAACAGATGTAAACAGTGATAAGACTTGACTATGATCACACACAAGCACTTAGTGATGCAACATAGACCATCCAGAATGCATAAGACATACTTTGCTTGATGCAAAAACCTTCGTGACAAGAGTGTGTAAAAGTCAGTGTGAAACATGTCTGTGTGATCATAACAACTCATGCAGCATGCTTTCCCTTGAAGAAAAACAACATTCCCTTTGTAGGACAAACAACAATTGCTATGCCCAAAGATGACACATGCTGCATAAAGATGAGAACATGAACAACTCTTAAGATCAAGGAGGGGAAGCTTGAGATCATCAGCTTACCAACAAGTGACCAAGGACGATCGATCGCAGGATCCAAGGTAGGCTCCAAAATTTGCATGCGAGCCAAAATTTTGGAGGGTGGTTGTAGCGCTACAACAGTATGAGAGGATTGATAGCTATCTTATGAAGCTGGGATTTACAAGGAGCAATGTTGATCCTAACCTATACTTCAAGGTTGAAAAGGACATGCCTCTCATTTTGGTCATGTTGCACACATTTTGTCAAAGTTTCCAAGGAAGCGGAAGAGACCAATTTTTTCAACATGATCGGGTAATCTATCAGCAGTTTACACGTCATTGTAAACCCATTCTACAAGTTATATAATGTAAATGATCTTAGTAAGACCTTCAGTATATGTAAAAATCTAGGTAAGTCTATGATTTTGGTGACGAATTTCATCCTAGGAGGTTTTTTAACCTCGTTGATTACCTGTGTTTCTAGACACAGCTAATCAGAAGAGTTTTTTTTCCCTCTAGTGTTAAGTCTCACTCTCATGTGTTAAAAACAATTATAAGCCCAAAATAATTAAATTAATTAAAATCAAGAAAGTTGGATTTAATCCTACCTTTCTAGATTGGGTTTGTTCCTCATAGATAAGAGTCAGTTTAGGTCTAGTTGGTTGAGAGATTCTCTCCAACTAGATAGGCTCCTAGATTAGTGTGGTTGAGATATTTGCTCAACCAAAGTGTCCAAGATAGACGCACTATCTTGAGACAAACTTCCTCATGTATTTATTTGTATTACTATCATTATTTGTACATTACATTATGAGAGATGAATACAGTAAGGTTGAGGCCTTTTCCGCCATTTCTATGTTTCTGGTATTTTTTATGTGTGTTAATTTTGTTTAATATTCTACATGTGGTATCAGAGCATTATAGCTCTGAGGGCCTCAGTGAATCCATGGTAGTTTTCCATGGAAGATTTTGAGATTATGGTGCGTGCTAATCGAAGGTTGAATAGGAGATTTTGCATAGGGTTACAACACCAGAATAGAGATTCGATCTGCAAATATTTGTAGTCAATATCTTGATCTTAAGAAAAAGGAAGGAGCCACCATCTACTCCAGCGTTTCCTACATGATCTGTCAATCTAATATTGAAAGGAGCACTTTATCAAATCAATGCGGCTTTAATGTACATTTGTTGATGTGTTAGCATGCTGAAGATATTGTTGGAGGGGAGAACCCACTGTTGCTACAAGAGAGTAGATCGATGTTGGTACTAGATCACAAATATGGAGATCGTTTCCAGGGACGTTTCTAAGCATGAAGCTTGATGCAATGGGCATTAACTGCATGGAGCAATGAGTTGTGTGTTCTGCGAGTATGAACTGTTGATGTGTCAATGGAGAGAAAATATCATTGGTAACTACCATCCCTATAAGACTAAAAAATCGTTGCAAGATCCATTTGTGTTGGGCGTTGAAAAACAAAAGAAGGAGATTGATTGAAAGTGCATGAAGCATTGCGTAAGCTTGGAACATTGCGCGAAGACCTAGAAAATGGAGTGTTTGCAGAATGGCGTTTCTAGAGGAACTGCTGGTGTGTAATTGCTTCGCAGTAGATCGTTGCAAGTTTCAACTGTAGAACTTACTGAATGGATATGCAACAGGGAAAAAATACCAATAACAACACATGAACAATCGGTGCCATTGCTGCTCCAACCGCCAAGCCATAGCGAGAACAAATTGCTTAAGGAAGGATCTCTTCAAACATCAAAGTAACAGATATCAAAACGCCCCCCCAAGAAAAATTGGAAGAACCTCCACGGCTAAGGAGTTTTCAATTAATAGGGTGCAAAGTAACAAATGTTGTTTCTTCACCACAGGTAATATCCTTTCAGCATGTTTCTTTTTATCTTCGGGCTTAGTAAAAAAATTAATCAAAACTTCCAAGTCGACTAGTCCCAGCGACATTAGGCCGAAGGTAAGTCCAGACATCAAGCCAGCGAAAAGCACCAGTGCGAAAATTATCAGAAGATATAGCTAGAAAGACACTCCACAACAGTACTGCGACACTGCCATTCAAAAGATAGTATGATGAATTCGCTAATTGAGCAAGCACTAAAATCCAAGCGATTGATGCAAAATTCAATTTTGTTGATTTATATGAGGGAAACTTGGGTAGGATATCTCCCATTTCCATTGGGTTCATCATGGGCGATGATATCTTTTGTTGCCCACCTGCCACCTACCCTGTCAATCTTGTATTACACAGAATTACCCGTTGTATGATTTTTCCCGCTCCTTGGATTGCCAAAACATTTCTTGCTACAACATTTTCTTTTGCACAATGACGTATCTGTCAATGCAGCATTTGCCTCCTCAGTCATAAATTTGGCACACTTGGAGCTGGGAAGGGAGATCCTTCTATCTGAGTTGGCGTGTTAAGTCACTTTTATTCTATGGTTCATGAAAAATCAATTTAAGTGCTGCATTGAATCCTGTAGCCGTGAGCGTGGAGTTTACGGTGAGCATGGATTTCAAAGCTCAACAAAATGGTTGATTACTTGCAATCTCCTTAAGGTTATTTACGCACCCTTTCACTTTTGCTCTCCAGCGAATAACACGCATAAAGCTTATGGTGTATATTTTTACATGCATAAACATTAAATCATTTTGAAGTGTTTTCATAAATCATTTTAAAAGGAAACGTTACATCACTTTGGAGTGTCTTCTTAAAGTTTATAATTTAATGGGATGAATGTAAAAGCATTTTTAAAGGGATCATAAAATAATGATTTTGGAGGAATAAGGTGGATTATAAAAATATTTTTTGAAGATTTGTAATGGAGTGATAAGGTGTATATTTTGTATGGGAGTGATAAGAAGATATTTTGGGAGAGATAAGGAGTGGATAAAATATTTTTTATTTGGGAGTCATAAGAGTGAAGATTGGGATTAATTTTGTAATAAGGTTGATGTTTTTAAATTTTGGAATAATAAGGTTTGAGTTTCCTAGAAGGAGGTTAAGAATGGAGCTTGCTTTCTCTTTAAGCAAGGTAAAAAGCTTTCTAGGAAAAGGAGGTGAGGGTTTAAGGGCTAGGTTTAAGGAATATGCCTTGTAAAGGAGTTTCCCGATCCCTATAATCCTTATTGAACTCGGTTTCCAAGTGGTTCTTGAAAAATTGACTTTTCAAAGGTGTGGGACCACACGGGACCAAGTGGACCTGGGTTAGGTTAAGGGGAGGGAGTTTAGCAACCAATGATGATCTTAACCTAAACAAGGAAGGGGAAAGGATCAAAACAAGAATTTCCACTTAAAGGTGTCAAATTGATCCTATGAGGTACTAGCCTAGGGAACACCAGGGCAAAGTTTGATCTCAGAGCTAGGGCTTGGGATATCTCACAATCCCACCATCGGAATTTCTTCAAATTTGGAGGAGACCTTGAGGACACACCAGCGCAGTAGAGGCTAGGAGATCGAACTTTTTCTATGGCTACTTTGTCGGGAAAGTGATGCCCTAGGTGGCCCAAATGGCTAGACCTAGAAAAAAAGGGAAAAAGTTAAAGAAAAAGATTTAAGGTAATCACCTTATGGTGGACCAGTGCCTAATTCCTTTTGGGAATATGGAGTCAAGAAGAATTATGAAGAAGGATCTCGTTTCTAGCTTAAGGAGGCTCTAAGGGCAACTTCGTCCAATGTTAGGCAGAAAAGGAAAGTGACCTTAAAGCGTTTATACTTCGCTTGCAGATAAGGATGGCTTATCAAGATAACTTCAATCTCTAGGACAATTTGTTCAACAAACATGGCCCATACCTAGAGATATGTTATATAAAAACATAGTTCGACAATGAAGTAGTTAATGTATGCAATAATTAGCCCTAAAATAGCGAAAATCCCATGATCAATGTATGTGACAAAGTAAAAGAAAATAGCATCAAACTTATACTTACATGTAAGAGAATATATCCAACCATCAGTACATTTGCCAATAAAGAAGCTCCAAGATAAGAAAATCCAATCCAAACATCAAAATTCATCCAGGCTCCAATTTGTCCTCCTAAGAAAGAAATGTGAAATTCTCAAGAGAGAAAATGATTCAATCCAAGTGATGATCCAAATGAATTCATGTCTCTCCTATTTATACACTCATTAAGAGTTCGAATTACCTAATTTGAGCCTACATTAGCCCATCAACTAAAACAATGTGCAAATAACTATCTGTTGGTGACAAGCCCACCAAACTAGCTCACAAATAAAATAATAAGCCTCCCAAAAGGTCGAATGATCAATAATACATGTCGTTGGGCTCTCTAAGAGGCCTAATGAAGGCAATAAGTGTCAAAATGATGAGCTAGACTTCCAAAAGTAATGGGCAAGGGGGTGGCCCCTTGTTCTCCACATAATAAACACATGGTACTCCCAATGGTTGTGAGGGCACACAAGTGGCCTCATGGGTCTCCAAGTAAGTCGAAGATGCCTGTAGACCATCTGTAAGGGCTCAGATGATGGTGTAGGTGATGCCACATCATCCTACAAGTCTTGGGACAACTGCCAAGTGCATGGTACATCTGTGGGGTTGGCTGAGCAAAGGTGAATCAAGTGCATCTTCCTCGTCCAATAGATAAATCTCGAGCAATCTCCGAACATCTCTGGGGATCCATGGAGTGTTATCTACTGTTGTAGAGGGCCATGGCTCTCAACACACACCCTACATGTGTCAATGTAGCCCTCTGGAGGGTTAGAACCCCGTACAGGGAGACCAAACCCAAGATGGAGAACACCTGCAATCCTGCATAAGATCCAATGCATCCCCTAGCCTTCCAGTACAACAAGTCATCAAGAAAATTGAGTAAAAGAGCTTACAAACCATGGACCACAGGTGGGTACTTCATAATGGTCTGCCCTTCCATAATGGGCTTTGGCATGTGCTATTGTCTCCAAACTCCAAATGAGGTTAACCAAGTATCTTAATAGGTGGTTTCTACTTTTAAAGGGGATAATATGTCCAAGGTACATCCTTTAAAAGGTTGTGACATGTGATAAAGAGGTGAATGGAATAGGGGATGAGAAGGGGTAGCCCTGGGCCACATGCTGAGGTAGAAGGGTACCTAGTAGAAGGGAAGCCCACACTTGGGTATATAATGTATAGGAGGGAGCAATCGTGGTACATGAGGTGCCCCGACGTTGATTTTCCACCGTTCGTTATATGACTTTTGCCTTTTTATGATTTTTCTTCAATTAGTTGCTCGGGGCTCAAGGGGTAAGAGCATGATGTGTGAGATATAGCAGTGGATACCCCCTTTTAAGGTAGGGCAGTTGATTGCCCACCAGGGGTTGGGACAACCATGGGTTCCTATATGATGAAGCAAGCTCACAAAACCTGTAGAAACCAGGGCGATGGCCATAATGATGGGGTAGAGCTCATGTATCGGCTTTTTCCCACGTGCTAAATATGTTTGTCCCGGCCCTCTTTTGCATCTTGTGGTACATTTTCCTGTTGAATGTGGCAAATTATGCTTTTACTTTTCTTTTTAGCTGCATCAACCTCCGGGGCATCATTTTGGGTCTGACCCAAGGTGTGGGCAAGAGAAGGGGAGAGCTAGCCCTATGTGGGCCCAAAGGAAGAATGTGGACCCAAGTGGGAGAAATGATGAATGGGGTTATAATGAGTGGAAAGGGGGCAATATATGTGGATGAGGGAGCGGGACCACGCAACCAAAATTAGGGTTTCCCATGAAATACCATCCCTAAAGCCAAATGGTCAGTGAAAAAGATCCCACGGGACTAGAATCCAAGGTTAATATCCAAAAGGGGTCTAGGGGACGAGAGCACAGACCTAGCCCATTATTTCCGTCGAATCCCCCCATTAATCCATGCCCAGAAGTGTCCATGATAAGCAAACTACAATACTCAATTACCAAATGACAAGGCATACCTTTAGGTTCAGGAGGCCCACCTTCAAACATACAATCATGACATATGGGTGAGGAACCACATGGCTGGCTCAGGTGGCGGAGAAATGGCACAACGAGCTAGTTGGTGGCTGCAAGGGGCTGCTGACTACCGGCTGAAAACCATCTTGGAGAAAACTTTCTCCAAGGGATACCACCCACAAAACGGTGGGTAATAGATCCCATTCCTTGGGTTGTGCAGGTTGAAGGCGAAAAAGATCTAGCAGATTGGAATTGTTATGACAGTTTACAAATTGTAAATTCTGAGAAAAATTGGGCTGTGTGAAAGGATTAAAGCCAACCATAGGAAAATTCGTATTACTGGATTCATAGCCACAACTCAGGGGCAGCCCAATTGCAAGAACCTACAGTTGGGTGGAACATCCTTCATTTGCAATCAATTGGTATTTAAATCCAAAAAGATAAGTGTTATGGCTTATTTTTGCTTTCAATTTATTGATGTGTATGTTATTCATTGATTGTTGTTATGTTTACATGAATATCATTTGCAGCCTACTTGTCATGTCGCATGCAATCATTTATTAATAGCGGGGCATAATGGATTATGGTATCAAAGCAAGAAGAGAAATGGAAACTTGTGATTCCAAGAAGTACTCCTTATCCTCAACACTTGATAGAGGGTACTGGGTTCGTTACAACTACACTTGCAGCCCTATGGAGGGAAATCTGGGGTTGTCCCAAGACTGTATGGGAAGACTCCAAGAAAGTTCAGGCCATACTACAAGGTAAATATATAGAATTGTCTAATGAATGATACCACATGCCACGAAAGAAGATCAATAGGAAGTACATTTGGCCTCCGGCAACATTAGCAAAACATGAACACTATAAAGAAATTTGCTTTAGTCAAAAGCTCCAATAGGGATTCTGGTCATGAAACAGCTTTGATAGTTGGGCTGGCTGAGCAGTGACAGTTTGATAGATGACCTTCCAAGAAAACCCTCCAACCCTTATATAAATTTTAATCCCACCATTGACGTGGGGGCATGTTGGTCTTTGATTTTGGCTTCTTGTAGTTGTTGATTAGAATGTATAAAGAAAAATCCAGAGGCCCTAAAAGTTGGTTCTATGTATGTAACAATGGCTGAAAGCACCGGCCATTGATTTTGATAAAAGTCTGTAGAATTAGTTGGTGTTTATTCTATTTTGTATTGAATTTCATTTGTTGTCATTTATGTTGTGCTTTTGCTACATATTCAGATTTGCAAACCCAGTGCATTGCACAATTACCACCTTAATTACAGCCCACTAAGCCACCTCCTAATTACCATATTAATAAGGAACCACTAAACCAACTTCTAAACACCACATTAATGATAGAACGTTAGGACCATTCGTCACAGACACACTGTCCAGTAAGTAAGATTACAATATTACACATGGTGTAGCATTAGTCACACCAACATTCCGTTCATCGGCCTGTAAAGCATAAAAACTAATTCTGGGTTTATTGAGACTGAACAGTATAAACATGTGCAGAGATGCACGGACTTATAAGCCAAAACAATGACAAAGGAAAACATAATGGCAAACTAAAAGTTAACAACCCAATAAACATCTAGAACGGAAAGCTGGAAGCATATGCACTGGTATAGAAGAAAGGAATATAGAGATCTGATAATGCGGAAAAAAAAAATTATCTCATAAAGGGGTTTAAAAAATCACAGCAATTCTCAAAAAGTAATGTGACGGGAAGTGTGATTTGCAGATAAACAGAATGTTATGAATAATGGGGAATAATGTGAATGTTATTTAGAATTAATTACCAAAGTCTCGCATACACCAGTAGCAATTGAACCATTATTGATGGCAATTTTGATTAAAATAAAATGAGTAACAAATTTAAGAATGGCACCAGCAGCACTGAGTAGTACTAGGCATAGGACAAAAGTCCTAAGCGTATTATAATGGATGAATGTAACAGTATGGATAAGATAGGGATTGTGTATGAAAAGTCACACGGGAGAATCCACAAATGGGAGTAGGATCAATTTAAGTTTTGCCAATGTGGGTCTTCCTAGTACGAATTACCATTTCAAAATCTTAAATAAATAAAGATAAGGAGAAATGTGATCCCACAGACGTACCACCAAAGTAAGCATGGCATCGGAGGGCTGGAAGCTGTTGGGGCCTTCCTCCCACAGGTACCCATCCTTCTCCAATGAGATAATATTGCCCCCAACGCGTTCATTGGCCTCTGTCAGCAGCAACTTACTGACAGTCGAAGCGTGCTTGCTGACCAGCGCTTGAGCAGTGCTCAGTCCGGATATGCCACCGCCCACCACCACACAATCATACTCTGCCTGAATTCCTTCCTTTAATGGGGATGGAGCTATGGTTGCTTCTTTAGCCACCACCCAAACACCTCGTCCTCCGCTTCTCCTGCTAACTCTATTGCATCGCCATTGTCTTTGCCATTGCATCGAACTATTCTTTTGAGTGCCACGGGAGCACAAATTTGCAGACTGAAGACAAGAGCTCCCATAGTTTAAGGAAGCTATTGGCGTAGACACTACTTCCATGGAATACGAAGAAGGATAGATGATAAAATTCTGATAAATTGGTGGTGAAAATGGTAGATGGAATCAATTCTTATTGTTTGAAAACGAGGAAAAGGGTCAGGCAGAGACAAAGAAATGGATATCCCCACTATCCTAGCCGCACACCAACATCGGTAGATCAAATGCCATGATCGCGAATGAATAGTTTTCAGTTAAGATTTCAACTATGAGAAGGCATAGCATATTGCATTGTAATGTAAATAATAATAAAAAATAAAAATACACTCTGCTCAGATTGGTATTTGATCCAGCCCTTAACTCTGTTGTTGCTTGGTCAAACGATACCGCTCAATCGCTGCATCTTACAAGAGTTATTTTCACCGCCATAATAATAGTAATTTAATTAAAAATCAATTTAAATAAATTATTTTCTTTCTTTCTTAATATCACTGTTTGTCATTCTCATACTCTCACTGATATTTTGGATGAAGTGAATATTTTTAAAGCTCAGTGTAACACTATTTCATGTCAACACATTTACAGGGAACATAATCGTTTTGTTGACGGGCTTTTCAAGGAGGCCACGCTACTTCCCAGAGGACAGTGGCTGATACAGGAATAAAGGGGTACAAATGAGTATCGTTACTATCACAGGCCATATGCTGATCAGATATATCATAGGGCAGAGAGTCCCTAATTTTTTTTTTTGTTTTCTTTGGACATGCACAAACTACACATATGTATATATATTCAGCATGCTTTTTATTTATGCTCATTTACAGACCTTGTCGTATGGACTTTGCCCTGCGTGGTAAAGGTATATATTGTAGATATCAATTTATAACAATGTCTTTATGAACACCCTGCGTGGTGAAACACAAGATAGATACACATGCACAAATTTTGATACGACAGAGCTCCATTTTTTACTGATGAATATGGACAAACGATGCATATGCTGAAAAGCATCTACTACATGTAATTTTTCAAATATAATGAAAGATTACAATTTTTCCAGTGAAAAAAATAAATAAATAAATAATAATAATAATAATAAAATAAATAAATAATTATTTATTTTCTTTCATCTTTTTTAATTAACTTGTTTTATCCTATAATAATCAAATGTTTTATCCTATAATAATCAAATTAAATAAAAGATTTATTTTAACCCTAGATCGATCTTTCAAGGTGCAAACCATTTTTTGACTAAAGGTTTGTTGGTCGAGAGATTTGGTCTCTTTTGGCGCTTGATAGATCTACGATCAAGATGGATCTAAGCTAGTTTCAATCGTGCACCACAAACAGTTAATAACTTGATGATTAAAATAATAAAATTTGAATGCAAAGCGACATGATAGAAAATATGACTAATAAGAATATATCGATTACAAATAGTCTTCATTGTGATCATTCTCAAACTATTTTCTTCTACTATTTTTATTGTCACTCCTCAAATTATTTTCTTCTACTATTTTTATTGTCACTTTTGTTAGTTTTGACATCTTTTCATATCGATCATATGAAAAGGGAGGTTGAAATCGTAAACCATTCAAATCTTTAACTCAAGTTATTGTAGTAAACATCATATCTTGTCTTTCTTGCTCTCAAATATTAGTAGTAGCTTTCAGCAATCTTAATCATTGTGACTTATGGAGTGTTAAACCCCAAGTAAGTTTCAATGATAGTTGTTTCCATTACCTTGTTTGAATGCAAGGTGACTAACAATATTGAATGATCGAAAATGGAAATATAAGAATGTAGCCAATTAGAAATAATTTTCATTTCAAGAAGCGAACATTTCAGGTAAGTGAACATTTTATTTAAAATGAAAATTCAAGTATTTTATTTATGGTTGAATTATTGTAACCCAAAAATCAATGCATGTTATCAATAATTGTTTTGTGCTTACATTGAAATTAATGTGCACTATTAATCTAATTAGTTTGAAATTATTGTACATCATACATCTAGTTGCATAAAATCATAAATAAACATCTACATTAAAAGTCAATATATTTAGTGCAAGCAATCAAATAGGATTCGAAATCTACATATACATTAAAGTCAATGCAACAAGTGCAAGCAATCAAATAGGATTAGAAATGAACATCAACATTGAAATCAATGCATCTAGTGCAAGAATCAAATAAGATTAGAAATCAACAACTACACGAAAATCAATGCATCTAGCGCAATCAATTAAATAGGATCGGGAATCGACACTACACTGAAATGAATGCATCTATTTCAGTGAAAAACCAAAATATTCATGGCTTTCTAAATCCAACTTCTTTTATTTTTCGTAAAAGCCTTACTTCCTCTTTCTCTATGGTTAATAAAGTTCAATATCATATAATATTATAATATTTGTATTTATTTTTGTGTGTCTCTTTCTTCTTCCCTCTTTCTCTCCCCTCAATATTTTTTTCTATCTCCCTCCCTCTCTCCTTCTCTTTCTCCCACACCTTTTCTCCTTCTCTTTCTCCCACACCCTCTCTCCCCTCTCTCTCTCTCTTTATCTTGGCCTCACCCTCCCTCTCTCTATCTTTCGCTTCTTCCTTCTCTTTGCCCTTGTCATCTATATTTCTATCTCCCTTCATCTCTCCTTCTTTGTCTCTCTATCTCACCCCCCAAACACACATGTTCTCTCACTCACAATATATATCTATCTCTCCCTCCCACCCTCTAACTCTCTCTTCTTCCCCCTCTCTCCCTCCTCCATCTATATATGTATCTCCCTTCATCTCTCTTTCTTTGTCTGAACCCCAAACATACACACTCTCCCTCTCTCTCTCTCTCTCCCCCTCGCTATTTCTCCATCTCGCCCTTGTCACCCTCTCCCTCTCTGCACTTTCTCTCTATATGTCTTTCTTCTTCCCTCCCTCTCTCTCCCCCTCCAACTCCATCTCTCTATCCCTCCCTCTCTCCTTCTTTCTCTCAAGTCCTTTCTCTCCCACCTCCCTTTCCCTCCCTTTCTCTCCCACCTCCCTTTGTCTCTCCCACCCATCTCTCTCTTTCAAGTCCTCTCTCTCTTCCTCCCTCTCTATCCCTTCCTCTCCCAACTCCCTCTATCTCTCTCCCCCATCACTCACTCTCTCTCTCTACCCTCAAACTCTGTCATTATCTCCCTCCCTCTCTGCTTCTCACCCCCCCATCTCTATCTCCCTCTCTCTCTTCCCTTTCTCTCCCTATTTCTCTTATCCTTCTCTCTGTCTTCCCTCTCCTCTCTTCCTAACTCTATCTTCATCTCTCCCTTATCACTCCCTCTCTCTCTCTACCTCTATCTATCTATGCCTTTGTTATTCTATTCCTCTCTCTCTACCTCTATCTATCTATGCCTTTGTTATTCTATTCCTCTCTCTCCCCCTCCAACTACATCTCTCTCCTTCCCTCTCTCCTTCTTTTCATCCACTCCTCTCTCTCTTCATTCCTCTCTCTCACATCCTCTCTCTCCTCCCCATCACTCACTCTCTCTCTACCCTCCAGCTCTGTCACTATCTTTCTCCTTCTCTCTCCCCCCCGCCCTCCTCTCTCCATATGATCTAGAATTGTCTCTCTTTGTAATCAATGATTAATGTAAGGTCTAGTATATTTTACATTTTAACTTATTATTGTGAAATGAGTTATGGTTTTTGAGCATGTGACATTGATAAGCCATGGTATTGACCCATGATGTTGTAACAAAACATATTTACAAGTTCATAATATTCATGGCAAGATGGGGGTGAATATCCATGGTTAAGAGTCTTGGTATATTGTGAGTTTATTATAAGTATTAAGTTTTTATGTGTTTATTAAATAAATTTATATATGGTTATGGAATCATTATTATTAATCCCTACCAAGGAAAGACTCTAACAATCGATTTGTTTGTTGATCATTATTAGTTTAACACTAACAAATGAAAATTATAATGTTTAGCTTTGAAAAATAAATATTTATTTTTCAATATTATTAAAAAAAAATCAAACATTTGATTGGACCATAACTTGGTCTTATTGCAACATTTGCACACTATAATACCATGTGGATAACTACCTTAATATTTTATGTCATTGCTTATGGATATGGTTGCAATATTCATGCATGATTTTTAGATATTTGTGTAGTGATTTTTTATTCTTAAGTTTTCTAGGAAAACCATTGAAAATTAAAATCCTTGAAAAATAGCTTATACTGAGGTAAATAAAATATGGATGTCAATAAATATGCTTACCGGGTGTTACTCCCCACCATACCGAGGTAAATAACATATTTACCATCAATTACTTCCCACGATAATTTAAGCAAGTTTTTGCATAAAATATGGATATGAATAAGATATAAATAAATATGTTTACCAAGAGTTACTTCCCACAATTATTTATGTTTTCTTCATACTTATGTAGGAGTAAAATTGTAAATGTGTAGACTTACTAGTAGTTACTACCCACCAAAATTTATGCAAGTTATTCTCCCTAAGAAAACAATTTACTTATCCACTTCACACCTCAATTTATTAGTTTCTACCAAAGCAAGACTATAGGATGATTTATTGAGCATTGACTAATGTACGTTATAATTATTTATGTATATTTTCCCACAACATAATATCTATCTAAGTTGCCCTACAAAACAAAATTACAATATAATAAATTGAACTTTATTATTTTAATTACTAACTTTTTATCATTAATTGAGCCAATATTTAAATCTTTAGACTCATTTATGGGCACTACAACATCTCCCCCATAGCGGTCTTTATATTGCTTTTAATCTTTTTATTATTTTTTAATTGATCTCACATATAAATGTTAAATGTTTTATATTAAATGATAAATTTTACAAACATTTATGCTTACACATTTCCCCTTATACTCAGTTGTAGAGTGTCTCAAAGCGCAAAAAATTAAATGCATCACTTGCTCTGAAACCCTAGCTGACCTCTTGCTACAAATTTGATATTGTTGGCCCAGAGGGGGCTCCTCCCCCTCCATTGGATGAAGAGGTTGCATTCCAAACCCTAATTATTTCGTTTTCCAAAAGACAATGTATAAGGGAACCACATCCAAATTCGTGAAAAAGGCGAACAATATTCATTTGGTGGCCCTTCTTGTGGGGTTTCAATACACAGCTTTGGCATTCACGAAATGTTCTTTGGTGGGGAAATTTACTAATATGTGTCTATCGCTAAAATTCATAGATTAATGGATCGAGAAACTTGGAAATCGTTGATAAAAGGAAGCATTGGTCTCTATGCTTGTGGGAATGGTTTTTTCATTTCTTATTTGAACTCAAGGAGGACAAAGATGTGATATTTAGAAATGGACCATATTTTTGGGGGGCAAGGGGAATGTATTTGAACAAATGATCTAGATTTTGATCCAGCTGATGATATCCCAAATGCAATCCCTGTCTAGGTCAAATTTCCTAGACTTCCTTTGTCATGCCGAAGTGATGACTATATCAGAGCAATTGGAAATGTGTTGAGGAAGTATTTCAACAGAGTTGAACCTAAGGTTTCCCAATTTGCTTGTGCCAGGATCTGTGTGGAATTTGACATGGAAAAATCTCTTCCAATGGAAATCAATCTCACCATGGGAGAATGGAGTCACTATCAAGTTTTGGATTACAAGCAACTACCATTTAAGTGTCGGATATGCCATGAATATTGCCACTTTGCAAGGGACTACAAAAAATCCAGTCTAACAAAGGGGAGTTGGATCTAAGGCTTTAAAGCGTCAAATATATAGGATCTAACTCCTGAAGAAAGGAGTTGGATTGAAGTCACTGAAAATTTGAATCATGCTGACAACTTCAATAACCAACCTAATTCAAGTAAATTTCCTTGCATAAGGATGGAATTTGTTGAGTTTCAAAACTAGAGAAGAAGCAAAGAATACCCTTTGATGGTTTTTTTGTGGTGCCTCAAAGGGAAATCGAGGGTTGGCAGGAGTGGAAGGGGTGACCTTTTGCCCCATTGAACATAAAGAGATTCAATTTACTTGGGGTTTGGGCACTCTAACAAACCACAAGGCTGAATTTTTGGCCCTTTGGAAAGGATTAGAATTAGCTAATAATAAATGCATAAATAGAATGTTGTTCCTTGGAGATTTAGTGATTTTAATAAGACAGGTATCCAAATTAATGTTGGAGGCATGAGAAATAACTCTGCAATATTGAGAAGGATCACTCTATAGTTGAGAAAATTTGAGGAGTTAGACTTGTTTCACATCTATAGGAATCTGAATGTAGAAACAGATAAATTAGACAATAAAGGAGTAAGTTTGAGGCAAGGAATAATAGAAATAAACCAAACTCAAAGGACGTTTTCCCTAATCCCATGAGGTGCATCCAAAAGAAATCATGCAAAAAAGTTGGCCAATCTAGCCATCAAACTAAGGAAAAAATATAAATTGCAAGTTTTGGATGAGCCATCAAAGGAGTCATCATTGGCCCCAAGTATTGTACATATGGTGGCCATCATAGGCTCTTAACTGCGCGTAGTGCGCATGCGTACAATGTCAATCACTTCAAGGTTCGAAGTGCGAGCCGATACGCTAGATATTAGAGGGGAAATTTTATGTATCAATAGGATGTGAGCATCCATAATACACCACTTATTCCTGATAGTCTAACCTTTAAATTTTGAATTATGGATTTTAATGCAAATCATTTAAGTTTAGGTTGTGACACAAATTTCTTGACATAAGTGAATCGACCTCACAGTTTTTGGATTTGGCAGATATGGAAATAAATTCTCCTTGTGGGCGATGTCGCCTTAATTCCCAAGCTCCACATTTATATATTGAGTTGGCTTTTGGGGGTGCTTCGTAAGGCTTATCTGGGCTCTGGTTCATTATTTGGTCAGGAGCGATGAGCCCAAAAAGGAAAGAATTGGTGATACATGAATCACATCCTGAGGAGAATGAACAAGAGCGATGGTGTCGATTAATTGATAAACTATCAAGGGTAGTGGCAGAGATGATGGAGATATCAAACAGAAGGTTAGAAATGGTAGAGAAGGAGAAGGAAGTGAAGTTTCAGCTGTTAGAAAATAAGTGTGAATGGTTGCAGAGAAAACTAGATAAGAAACTAGCAATAATGGAGGCATAGATAATAGTTCTGAAGCTTAAAGTTAATGGAATGGAAGCCCCACCCCCCATTCGGTGAGTCCTAGCACAAGCTAAAAGAGTGGGAAGTTGGCAAAGGATAATAGATACCAGAGGTTCAAGGATCAATTGAGTAGGGAGAAAAAGCACGCTGTGTAGCAGAGGAGAACTTGGGCACAACCTTAGAAGCTGAGCCATTTGGTGAATTTTAGTTTACAATGTCCTAATCAATGTATTGCAAGTATGCTATTTTTTGGGAGTTTTTGTAGAATCTATGGCAGATTTCAATGTAGAATTGTAGTCAAGAGAACCTACATAGGCAATGAAAACTTGTTATGGATGTATTAGAATAGTGAAGCTTTTAAAAATGCTGAAGATATATATATATATATATATATATATATATACACCTACGTAAGTCTTTCTTTTATAATGTAATATAATAATTGTTTCATAAAAATAATAGTAATAACCAAATTAAATAAAATTTATAAGTAATGCCCACATTCTCTGTGGGTTAAATAGGGATGGTTATTTTATAATATTAAATAACTTATATTTAACCATAAACCTTTTTCTTAAGATTAAAGGTATATTATGGCATTAGAATGTTTATAGTTGAAACTATAAACTTCTTCAATATATTGAAATTATGTTATCCTTTGTGTATAACTAATCTTTTTACAATATATTGATTTTTTAAATTTATTATAAATTGTTATGTGTTAATAAAATTTAAAATTATAATTAATACATGAATATTAAAATAGCATTTGCACTAAGATGTGCAAAGCAACGCCGATACGATATGCAAACTCTTAGTTCATCCTTGTTTGAGTCAAAAAGAGAGCTTATTAGGTATCATAGGTTTTGATATCGGAGGTTTTAACATGACAGGCATCACAAATATGCGATATTGGAAAGTTACGACACAACGAAGGTGAAATCACATGAAAGCATCATAAAAAAACGAATCGTATCCGCATATGCTATCGATGATCGACGATTATTAGAGGTGACACTATATGAAAGTCGATATCAACAGTCGGGGGTCCTATGATATCAGTGATCAGCAGTCCAAGCTATGTATTTTATCTTTGGAATTGAGGCAGAGTGACCACGTTTCAAAAACAACGATATGCAAGTTGCAATATGTGATGAATTCACCGGGGAATGGGGCGCTAGTGTTAATGTGTCAGGATGGGCGATAACAAATTAACAGAGAATTTGTCTGCAAAACGAAAGAAGCTGGAGCATTTTCTCTCTCCTCCCAAAGGTACGTGTGGTAGAAAAAGACTGGATCTCATAAGAGACACAGGGCAAAAACGATTGGATGTGTTGAGGGACACGTGGTAGCCAGTAATTGGTTGCGAGAAGTGACACATGGAGGCTGACATCATCACAGTGTACCAACACAGTTGATCCATGGAAGGCAGATTCAACAGTTTTAAGGTTCACAATAGGCCAAAAAAGGGTAACATGTGGCATTACTCACAAGGTGACAGGTGGTAGATACGTGGCATTGATGGCGTCACGTATGGGAGATCAGCGATCGAAGGTTGAGGCATATTGTGCATCGAAGTGAAACCTTTGATTGATAACCTCTGATTGAAGGGTTCCAATACAGGGGCTAGACTATGGTCACATGAAGAGCTATAAGACTAAGGGCCAAACGCAGAAGGTGATCGGTAATCAACAATCAATGAATTGACATGTCGTGTACCAAGGATACACCTTCTATTGGAATTGGTCCATAGAGAGGGCTCTGATTTGGGGGTTAGCACGACGGTCACAAAGAGTTCAAATTAATCAAGGTCTATTAACATACCGCAATCGGAGATCAGCAGATGCAAGCGAAGGTTTCATTCCAAAAGATGTGATGAAGAGCGAATGCAATTTTATATTAAAGATGTTATGATAAAAATAATCGGGTCCGGAGGTAGACGAGATCGCAGGTTTTGTTAGGACAACCATCTAATTTTTCTGATAAGAATCTCCCGTAAAGTTGACGCGTATAGTAAGACATATCACAATCGGAGATCAGCGGATCTAAGCGAAGGTTTCATTCCAAAAGTTGCGATGAAGGGCAGATGCGATTTTATATTAAAGATGTTATGATAAAATTAATCAGGTCCGGAGATAGAGGAGATCACAAGTTTTGGTAGGAAAATGATGTGATTTCTCTGATAAAAATGTTTGTTAAAGCTTACGTGTGTCGAAGGCCACGTGGATGCACGTTTTGTCAATTAATGGTGAAATGCAGTGAATTTATGGTTTTCGATATTCTAAATGCTTTCATTAATACTAACGATTCCCGAAGATTTCGCTCATAAAACTATTGGATTCATGCATAATTGGTCATTTTCTCTAAGTGTAGGCGTTGGTCATTCTTGTGTTTTCTCCTCGCAGGGTAGTCATGACAAACAAAATTCACGACAAATGTCTTGACCCACTAAACCCAGAAGGAAAATTCTCATTCAACAACAGCCAGTTGCTCCTCCTCCTAAGGTCACAGAAATGCCTGCGTTATTTTCTAACATGACATGCACCCCTGATGCTGGGGTCTCTAGCTGGGAGGCCATGTATAAGTTTTTTGAAAAAGAAGTGCCAAAAGTCATAGGAAGAATAGTCACAATAGAGGATATGGTTCTTGTTTCATAAATTACATACAATGATGTGGCCATTTCGTTTCTCCATAGAATTGTTGCTCGCCCAAGTATCTTGCCTTATATGGATATTATCAGGTGGGTCATTGATCATATGAACATCGCAGATAGGAACTTCATGACCAAGAAAGCAATGGTCATTGACTCTTTCACTGCAAAAGACTTGTCTGTAATGTACCACCTCCCAGCAACTCAGAAGAAATATGATAAAGAGTTCGTTGAGAAGTTCATGCTAGAAAATGACCAATCTAAGGTCATTTGAGGATGGAGAAGAGACCCATAAAAGCATACGTGGGAGGACAAGGGTATGTATGTTATAGCCTCTATTAATGCACCCTATTGTTTTGTTGATGCAATGATGTGTAGACTGTTTGGCTATGAGAATTCCCATAAGTTTTTAAACCAATGGACGCCCCTGATTGAAGCTGCCTCTGATAGTTATGTAATGGACTAGGGAACTATTCTGTCCAACTGCTTAATCAATGTAATCCTAGAATATAGGAAAAAGTGTAATATGAAACTGTTGTTCTCCCATTCTACATGAGTGCCTACATTATGGATTGTATTTGTTTCACTTCAGATTTTTCATCCATGGGATGGAAATGGACTATTGAAGACCCTTTTCCTATTCACATTTACCATAATATTCTATAGGAGTCAAAACACCAACCCCATTTTTACAAGATTAGCATGGTGTCGTTGTCTAGTCAATTTAATGTCTTAAATTGCTCTACATAAATTATCAATCCGGGTATCGTAAGCTGATGAAGTGTGGTGCACTATATGTGCTTAGTTAACCTTTCTCTTACTTCGTTGTTTTATAGTTTATGTTGTTTTTGGGATTTTTGTTCTAACATGCAATAATCAAATAATGAGAAAATGACTATGAGACCAAGTATCCTTGCTGCAGCAAAAGGACAAGATGATTCTATCACGTCATTAGTTCATTAGAAGGCTATGTGCATCACTAATCTACAATCAACTTGAAAGCATGCAGTAATTCAAACTGTACATTAAACTTGCAAAGAAAGAGCTTGAAAGAAATAACTTGAAATGAAACTGAAAGCAAAACATAAAAACCACTTTCTAATGGCACTAGTCACTATTCATGCTGCTGCAAAAAAAAGTAAGAAAAACCACTTTAAAGACCAATTATAATGATCATCTCTTCCTAACTCTCTGCTTCCAACATATAGTACTATGTGAAACACGATTAAGAAGTAGTTAGAAATAAGTCTAAAAAGTAATCAAAATAAGAAAAATCCACTTTAAAGACCAGTTATAATGTTCAACTCTTCCTAACTCTCTGCTTCCAACATATGGGATTATGTGAAACACGATTAAGAAGTAGTTAGAGATTAGTCTAAAAAGTACTCAAAGCAAGCTGTAATTTATTAATATTCTGATCTCTTAAAGATGAACAACTTATGATAAAGAGACCATCAATATGTTAGCATACAACTTGAGAAACTAAACTAGAAATCAAGCTAGAAAAATAAAATAAAGGCAGCAACTTATGAATATGACAACTGAAAATACCATTAGAGATAAAGCAAATACAACAAAGACACACAATCCCGGGAGAAAATAACTTGCATAAATTAAAATTGCATGAATGAAAATCTAATCTACCTTACATTCTACAAAGCAATATTTACAAAATGAAATCTAATCTACTTACATCCTAATATGCTCCATGACATCTACTTCACATCTCCTTCCATGTTGAGAACATCAAAGCTTTATTCAATTTCTTCAAAAGTGCAAAGTACAACAAAGCTCTCCAAAGCTTTCAAAAGCCATGGGACTAACAAACTAAAAAAACTAAGAAAAGACTAAAGGAAAGACTAGCAAATGAAGGAGAGAGATCTCCTATTTATACAAAAAGATGAGAGCCATCTCATTAATGATAGTCCATGAATCTCTCCCTCTACCTCTAGAGTCCTAATCAAAATAGGAACTGATAAGACACATGTCTTTTTAGAGTTACAATACAATTAGGAGATGTGACACATATCCTCATGATCCCATGATTCTTTCCAACCAAATTCGAATTTGGCCTTAGAGTGCCACATAAGGGTCTTCTAGAAGCCTCCTTTCAACCTACACATGTCAACAATCTCAACCCATTTGTTAGGTATAAGCATATGCACATTATTTTCTAATGTTTAACCACAAATTCACTTAAAAGGCTTAGAAATAATAAAGATTGGAAAAACATAAAGGTGGCCCAATGATAATGAAAGTGGGATGAATGTGGTGACATAGTAGTGAAATGGAGGTGATATAATGGACATAATAGTGAAAGTGTAATGCAAATGAATGACATTTTCAAGACTCAACATACCCCCCAACTGAAGCTATTGCATGTCCTCATGCAATATATATTACATTAACTCTTTTGATCCTTGAGCTTTGGCTTAACTTTGCATGATATCATTTGATAACTTCATATTTCTGCAAAGTGTTTCACTTGAATTGCAACATGGTTGGTTCTTGTGTTACAACCATTTTTATTTTTTTTTGTTGCCTTCTATTTTGATCTTTGAACTTTGCATAATGATATTTTGATTATTGTTGCAAAGTATATCTTTATTGGATTGCATGATGGTTGATTCTTGTGTGACAACCATGATTTTGTTTGTATCCAATTTATCCTTTAAGCACTTTTTTCAAAAGCCATTGTATGCTCATAATAGCAATGTAATAATTAATATATGTTGGAAGTATGTGAGCTCCTGAATATGATATGGACATGGAAAGATATGAATATGAATGTATTTCCCCCCCCCCCCCCCAACTGATGGTATTGGCAATTTTATGAAATGAGGAAGAGAAATGTTTTTCCAACAATTATCATTCTAGCTTTTTATGGAATTCTATGGTTAAAAGTTAGAAAATGCCGTACCTTCACTTACCCTTTGAAATGGATGAGTTGTATGTGTGGTGGCTGAAAACTTCTGATCATATTCTTCTTCAAGTGGCTGAACAAGAGGGGTCATGGATAGAGAGATAAGGTGGCTTTTTATTGCTTCTACTAAAACTTGCGGAATCTGCTCCAAAATGCTGAAAATAATAGTCTTCATGTCTTCAAAACTCATTGGCATAATTCCTACTATGTGAAAAGATGTTCTGATGTCGAACATAGTAGGAAATTGTTGGCTTAGTGGCCATTAATGAATGCCACTAGTCAACACGAGAACTCTCACCATTGATGACAATGAGAGTCAAGATGCCCAAACACATCTTGCTAGGTACGAATGAATTTGTTGATGTCGAGTCACCTAGAAGATCTAACGAACAAGGGACATTAATGTATTCCCATTGTTTGTCAGCATGAGGACTTGCCATTAAGGCATGCAAGCCTCAAGGTGTTTTTACAAAGAACTTAGACTCAAAGGACTATGGACTCAATAATTTGCATTGAAGCAGGGCTTATTTGCGGAATAAAAATGACAAGGAATGGAAAATGGAAATGGAAAATGACAATGGAGAACAGAAATGGCAATGACAATAAGCATGTGAATGAGCCTCTTGCTTTTATTTGTGGGTTATGAATGGACAAAAAGAGATGGAAAGTGTATGTGAATGAAAATGGAAAATATGGAGTGGAATGAGGTGAATGGTTTATTATGAAGTATGGATGTGATGGAGACAATAGTATCTGAAAGTTTTTCAAGTGTTTGGATCTGATTTTGCATCAGCATATTTCCTCTTTGTTGCTGATCATCCTCTTATGAAACAAATTGGTCTCTTAGAGAGACACCATTCTCTTGTAGTCATTTGTCCTTCCTCCTGGAATCTGCAAAAAACTAATACTTCTTCTGCAATGGAATGTAAGATTATCAAAGGAGAGAGGTGATCAATCTCTCTAGTTATGATATTTACACACAAAACTAAGAATTTGTATTAATGAAACAAGTTCTCAAAGGAAAAATCAAAAGAATTTATACCTGCTTTGGAATTAGTGCCTCAAGTTGATGTTGCTTCTTTTCAGCAATTTATTTCATTATTTGCCATTTCAAACTCTAATGATATATTTCTCATTGTATAGATCTTGTTGAGATCTTTCCAATGGTGCTCAAATCATCAAAATCTGATTTTGTATGAAAAAGATAAGCTGATTTGAACAATGAGGTTTTTTTGGCTGCGGAATCAGAGAATAGCTGCGGAATTGGACTTTAGCTGCGGAATTGGACTTTAGCTGCGGAATGTGCACAGTTCTGTAGCTAAAAATCTTGGATACAAAGTTAGCCATTCATCTTTCATTATCAGTCCAAAATTAATCAATACCTTCAGAAAAGTGAGAAAATAACTTGTTCATTTCATTGATTCAAAATTATTATTTTTTCTTGACATGCAGCGACTCAGTGTGGCGACTCAATGTGGCGACTTTGCGATAACACACAATTTGACTTCCCTTTGACCGGGGTCTTTTTTATCAAATTTGACCGAATGAATAGGACACCATCCATGTACTGACATTTCCCTAGCTACCCATGTGACTTGTTTTGCTTGATGATACCTGCAACCTAGAGTTTAACAAAACAGCTGCAGAATTGTCAGCTAGCTGCGGAAACGCTGTATTGGCTGCGGAAAGTGCAGAAAGTGCTGTGAAATGGAGTGGCTGTGTGCGTGGAAGAGAAGAAAAAAAAAATGTGGAGGAGTGAATGAAATGCATGGAACACTTCAGAATCTTCTTCTTCACTGGGAGGTTGATTTAGGTCCAGAAACGGTCTTCTTCGAGTCCCCATCTGTGTATAAATATTTGCGAAACTTTAAATTTGGCAAGAAAGAATTGTGAATGCTTTTTGATGAACCTCACCCTCAAGAGTGTCATCCAAGTCCTAGCAATTCTACCAAAGCCATAACATGGAGAAATGTTTATGATATTGAAACACTTGCCATAACAGTTGCTGGTAGAAAAGCGAGTTCCTTTAATCACTCCAGGACGGTCACTTGTGATTAGTACTGTGCTGTGCTCTGAAGTGCTTCCCCCGCCTATGACTGGAGTCACGCGCTCGAATCTCGCAGAAACGATGAAGAACAAGAAGAAAAACGTGCACTTCGCAGCAACGAAATATAAGGGAAGAATGTGAAGATGAATTGTAGTTTGCAGCGGGAGTTATGCGGCTGTGAAGAGCCGTATGTAATTGGCTTACGTAACAGAGCCGTCTTCACTTGGATCACTGCTGGTTTTAATGAATTGCAACGGGTGGCATATGGGCAGAGGACGTGGTAGAGGTGGCAAAGAGTCCAGCACATAATCAAATTGGCGTTATCCTTCTTCAGGCACGCGGAATACATCAAACTGTCAGTTAATAACTCAATTTTTTCACGCGGCGGCAAAAAAAAGAGGCTCCAAAGAACCGAATATTTCTCCCAGACCGCCACGAATTTCCTCAAACGGTTTCTGGGTTATCTAATTAACCCTCCTAGAAAAAAAACCCATGTTTTAGTTTTTTGAAATTCGTCTCTGTTTGGGAGAATCGAAGGTGTGAAGTTTGACGTTTTTTCAGGTTTACGTTTTTTTTTTTTTTTTTTTTTTTTTTTCTCTGAGTTAACAGTTCTGCATTCGGCTGTGAAATTGATTTTGAATTTTTTTTATATGGAATACTTTGGAGGAGAGGCAGCTGAAGGATCTGATCAAGAAGCATTCCGGACTCATTAGCTACCTCATTTATTTGTGGACTGAGACTCAGAAAAATTGCATCCATTCAAAGTTAAGAATTCAATAGCAGGTTTGGATACATGACCAGCACCAAGAATAAGAACTGCAAATTTCTTATTAGAATTCTCTTTTATTCGCAATGAATTATCCTTCGACACTCTATTTCTTACAGAAGACTCCTTTATTTCCTTTTTCATGCCCCAATTTCCACGCTCATTATCAGAGTTAGCTACAGCAGCCAGCAAGTCCACAATATGAGCCAGGAGATCCTTGCATTTTTAAAACAACGACTTAGGAATTTTATTGAATTTACAGCTCAGGTTGTTTATATCACAGGTTTTGTAGGTGGCGGAAATCTAAGTGGCAGCAATTGAGCTTATTGATTCATTCTAATTCAGATCAATCTCCAAATAATTATGGTGAATGCTGAACTCATCCCATGAAGTAGACCTGTAATCTGATGGATATAATGGCAGAGGAAATTGGCTCCAACAGTAAGAGGATTTGACCCCTGAAATAAGATAAAATTCAGCTAACAAATTTGTCCTTTTGTCAGCAAATGTAATCAGCTTACATGCTCTCGCCCTTGGAGAAAAATGACTACTCTGCCCTTAATAATTTAATGAATCACCAGAGGCTACCTTCAAGAATTCGACCCTCTGTTTCTAATCGATAATGTAGCTATCCAAAGGTGAAATCAACTCAAAAATCTGCCACTAAATGATGAATGCCTCCTACAGGAATCAATAGGTCAAAGTTTGAACAGGGAGGCATATTTTTTTTTTTTATTGAAGCCACAGTGAAAACTAAGAATGGAGATAGCCATAGATTGTTTTTCTCTCTTTTTTCTTCTCTGAAATTGTAAAATTTTATAAAAATGATTAATGATTTTCAATTTCAGGCAGCAAATTCTTCAAGAAAAACATGTTAAAAACAAGACTTTGACTGAGGTCCTAGGCTGGTTTTTCATCGATCTGAGCTGGGTGACTAGGATAGGATCCATGTCGGGACAATTCTGGAGATGCCCATGTGGTCGGTTTTTTCATTAGATGCATGTAACCTGCTAAACCTTGAAACAACTGCGGAATTGTCAGCTAGCTGCAGAATTGTCAGCTAGCTGCGGAATCAGGGCAGTTTCCGCAGCTAAGTTGCAAAACCTTATTTGAACAAGATACAGTGTTTTGAAGACCACTACAAAGCATAACCAGACAATTTTGGACAATTTGAACCTATCAAAGCAGTTGAGTTTCATTTTTTCATTTTTTTTTTCATTTTTTTTTTTTTTATTGAATCAATTGAAATGTTTGAAGTTTATTTTGTCTCCTATTTTTTTCTTTTAACAATTCTTTTTCTGATCCTCCAGATCACACAAAGTGCAGGAGGAGAGCATACTCAAGAATTATTATTTTTTCCTTTTTTACTTAACAATCCTTTTTCTGATCCTCTAGATCACACAAAGTGCAAGAGGAGAGCATACTCAAGAATTGTTAATTTTTTTTTCAGATGTAAGAAATAAGGTCTCCTAATTACACTTCCCCGGCAACGGCGCCAAAATGTCTAGTCAATTTAATGTCTTAAATTGCTCTACATAAATTATCAATCCGGGTATCGTAAGCTGATGAAGTGTGGTGCACTATATGTGCTTAGTTAACCTTTCTCTTACTTCGTTGTTTTATAGTTTATGTTGTTTTTGGGATTTTTGTTCTAACATGCAATAATCAAATAATGAGAAAATGACTATGAGACCAAGTATCCTTGCTGCAGCAAAAGGACAAGATGATTCTATCACGTCATTAGTTCATTAGAAGGCTATGTGCATCACTAATCTACAATCAACTTGAAAGCATGCAGTAATTCAAACTGTACATTAAACTTGCAAAGAAAGAGCTTGAAAGAAATAACTTGAAATGAAACTGAAAGCAAAACATAAAAACCACTTTCTAATGGCACTAGTCACTATTCATGCTGCTGCAAAAAAAAGTAAGAAAAACCACTTTAAAGACCAATTATAATGATCATCTCTTCCTAACTCTCTGCTTCCAACATATAGTACTATGTGAAACACGATTAAGAAGTAGTTAGAAATAAGTCTAAAAAGTAATCAAAATAAGAAAAATCCACTTTAAAAACCAGTTATAATGTTCAACTCTTCCTAACTCTCTGCTTCCAACATATGGGATTATGTGAAACACGATTAAGAAGTAGTTAGAGATTAGTCTAAAAAGTACTCAAAGCAAGCTGTAATTTATTAATATTCTGATCTCTTAAAGATGAACAACTTATGATAAAGAGACCATCAATATGTTAGCATACAACTTGAGAAACTAAACTAGAAATCAAGCTAGAAAAATAAAATAAAGGCAGCAACTTATGAATATGACAACTGAAAATACCATTAGAGATAAAGCAAATACAACAAAGACACACAATCCCGGGAGAAAATAACTTGCATAAATTAAAATTGCATGAATAAAAATCTAATCTACCTTACATTCTACAAAGCAATATTTACAAAATGAAATCTAATCTACTTACATTCTAATATGCTCCATGACATCTACTTCACATCTCCTTCCATGTTGAGAACATCAAAGCTTTATTCAATTTCTTCAAAAGTGCAAAGTACAACAAAGCTCTCCAAAGCTTTCAAAAGCCATGGGACTAACAAACTAAAAGAACTAAGAAAAGACTAAAGGAAAGACTAGCAAATGAAGGAGAGGGATCTCCTATTTATACAAAAAGATGAGAGCCATCTCATTAATGATAGTCCATGAATCTCTCCCTCTACCTCTAGAGTCCTAATCAAAATAGGAACTGATAAGACACATGTCTTTTTAGAGTTACAATACAATTAGGAGATGTGACACATATCCTCATGATCCCATGATTCTTTCCAACCAAATTCGAATTTGGCCTTAGAGTGCCACATAAGGGTCTTCTAGAAGCCTCCTTTCAACCTACACATGTCAACAATCTCAACCCATTTGTTAGGTATAAGCATATGCACATTATTTTCTAATGTTTAACCACAAATTCACTTAAAAGGCTTAGAAATAATAAAGATTGGAAAAACATAAAGGTGGCCCAATGATAATGAAAGTGGGATGAATGTGGTGACATAGTAGTGAAATGGAGGTGAAATGGAGGTGATATAATGGACATAATAGTGAAAGTGTAATGCAAATGAATGACATTTTCAAGACTCAACAGTCTTCCTTCCTATTTACCAGTTTGTTTTCAATGAGAAGTGCCCTAGAATCTCCGTTGAAGGCAACATTGACCTGTTATCAGTTGGAAGATGGTTTGGGGAGGAATCATTTACCTATGTTCGAGTTTTTGGCAGCCTTGCACAACCTCATGTGTTGCCCCTGTATGTCCCCGATAAGCTCCTAGCCCGCGAAATAGCCTACTAGACTGTGGGAAATGGCCTGTCTAAGGTCATGAAAGAAAGCAAAAAGACAATGTGGCATGTTTTTCCATTTCGTTGTGGATTATATTCTTTAGAGAATTTCAAACATGCTATTAGAGATATGGAGGAAATCCAACTGATGAACTTTCTGACCATTCCAAATCGGCAGTGTGATCCAATTGATACTGCTAAAAATATTACAACACAGGAAAAGATCAAGCAGTTTATAAATGAGCCTGAGAAATTTTATGATTTCTTTCGATCGGCGTCAAATTATGCATAAGTTGAAAAAGAAGCAACAACATGACTCGGCCCCAAGGAATTAGTGCAGTTTCATCAATACAAGGTTAAAAGGATTTCCCATTTGCCCATTGAAATTTTGAATCTAAATCACCAGAACATGGAACAAGACACACGAGTGAGCACATCTCAGAGTTAAGATGCAATGCATGTAATTAAAACATTGGCAGCTAGTGAATCAAAGGCAGAGAAGGTAGCGACAAAAGAAAGCCTGGATGGGATTTGGGATCAATTTCTTAAAGAGACTAACCCTAAAAAACAACAAACTTCGTCGTAGACATAGATTGCGCAGACCTCTATAATCGCTGAGAAGACCTCGTTCACTATTTAGCCTTCTAAGGAAACTATGGACAGTGATGATCTGGAAATCATCCTAGTTTTTCCAACCTTTGAGGTCATTCTCAATATTGAGGAGATTCCTCCTCTGGGCATATTTTACAGCCTGAAACACATAGCAAAAGTTAGCAAGCAGAGAAAGAGGATAAACACTGAACAAAGGCAAGCTTTGGTCCCTGCAAATACATCCTTTCAAGTACTGTGGAAAGATGCCCAAGTGACCCCTGCTGAAGATCTTGGGAGAATATCACAATATCCAGCAACCTATGATAGTGCAACAATTGACAAAACCACAAAAGTGAAACAACTCCTAAGGGAGAAAGATGATAGAATAAGGCACCTTGATAAAAAATTAGGAAATGAAAAGCAAGGAATTGTCCAGCAATGGCAAGCTTAATTTTCACAGTTGCAAACCAGATTCGAAGGGTTGAAAATTCAATATGAATATAACATGAAGAGTTGGGAAGCCCACATACAGGAGCTAGAGCACAGTATTGAGAAACTGAAGGCTAATCCTGAGACATGAAAGAAGTAGGGGAGCTAAATAACCTACTTGCTCATCATCAGGTTCTATTTTGCCAAAAGTTGGGCATTATCGAAGAGATGTGCCAATAAGCTGATGCACTTGTGAATCAACTGTCCGATCTAAGGACATATAGCAAGAAAGTTGAAGAGAAATTCTTTGATTTCATTGACTGACATAACAACCCTAAGGCCCAATTAGCAAATCTGCCCAAAATAGAAGAATCTCATAAAGATATTGTCTTCCAAGAATGGGAGATAAGGCTTAAAAATGCGGAGATGGAAATCTATAGTGTCAGGGACATATCTAGCAACATGATTCAATCAATCAACAATAGCCTCTTGCAGGCAAATTTAATCTCAGAGTGCCTAGAAGATACGTTGCCCGATGTTAAAATATTGACAAAATCTTGGCAAGAATCATCAAAGAAGAAGGTTGAGTGGATAAAATCTCTATCAAAGATTGACTTGGAATGCCATTGGCATTTCCTAGTCAAACCACATGGGCAATGGTTGATGCTGAGGTGTCTTCTAAATACAACCAGTCAGGTGCTTCCAGCACTCAATGATGCATTATTCATTGCACGGATGCATATTAGACCTAAACATCCACTTGAATTGAAGGTGATGACAGATATATGTGAACTTCAACAACGATTGCTAGAGAAGTCTTCGTCCAAGTCTTGATCAACTTGTTGTAACAGGATTGTACTATTAGTTTGTATTTTTATTTTAAGTGTGGTTTGTTTGGACCAACGCAACATTTTATGGACTTTTCTATATTTGAGTTTTGATTTTAAACTTTAAATCCCCTTCATTGTTATGAAGAAAGGGGGTTCTAAAATTTTGCGAGAAGTATTTTGGTTTTTACTACTGTAGCTATAAACAAGTCTTAATAGAAAGAAGAACCACACCGATTTTACTTATGAGCAAAGTGAATGTGTATCGAGTACTATTATCTTTATGTTGATGCTATGTTTTTGGGTTGAAGTACTGTTTTAATGGAAGTATGTTTTAATTCAAGTTTGTCATATATGTTATTGTGTGTGATTATATCAGTATCACCATTGATGTGTTTAAATCGAAATGTGTTAATTATACAGACAAACAATGATATCATATATGTGCAATTGATGATTCAATATTTTTGTTATATGTTAGCACTTGAAACCCCCTGATATTTGACTTGCGATAGAGCACTTCCTCCAATATCCATATCCTGTCAATATTCTTGAATGCATGTGTTGTGATATGCATTAATCTCCGACCTCAAATTTGCTCCAATCTCCGATACCCGGACCCAATATGGTGTATTAACATTAATTAATAATAATGTCACGTCCGCCTTGATATTGGGACTTTTGAATGAAACCTCTGATATCAAATCGTCGATTCACTTGCAGACCCAGTATAATTATAAGATTGGATTTAATCTAAGATCACATCTGTTTATCGAAACTTTCGTTATGTGCCATCATCTAAAATGGTCAACAATATGGACATGATATCGATATTAAAACAAGTTTAATTGTAATTTGACGTCCACCATATCAGAGCTTTATTATAGCGCAAGTTTTCAAACTGTTGCATGTTGCGATTATCTCCAATATCAAAACCTCCGATATTATGGACCCGATACAATTATTAAAATGAGTTAATTATGTTATCGCATTCGTTCCGCATTGTAGGTACCCATATCGCAAATGTTTTGTGTTGTCTCATTTTGAATGTTCCGATGAGTAAACCTCTCGTTCCACTACTAGTTTTGGATTGAAGGACTGCATTACATTGATTATGTTTGCATATGTGGTACATCCATGTGGGGATGAGTTATATGTGTGTGTGTGTGTGTAAAAGTTGAAGGAAAAGGTGTGTGTAATGATTGCTAAAGGTAAACATAGAATGTTTGATGCTTAAGAGGGATAACAAATCACATGCTATTATAAACTGCATGATAACAAGATTAGGGAGCATAACAAACTGCATGCTATAACAAATTGCATGACAAAAAAGATTAATAACTTATTAAGGAAGAGACAAAACTCATTACATGTCATGGTCAACCCATGAGAGGTTCGATCAAACTTGAAAGATAGTGGGTTCTGAGACCCTTTTATTAATATTAAGATTACATGGAAGACCCGTTGGATAGTAGGGTCTTTATCTGCTTGCATGCCTTTTGTTTTCCAAGTTACAAGTTGTTGTGTTGCATGGAAAGCATTGGATTAATGTCAAGGGGAGTTTTCCCTTAGGATTAGACGAGCCGACAACTTTTCCTAAATGACCTGCAACCTAGCCTTCTCAGCAGGCTCGATACCTATTATGGGTATCTTAGGATGGCTGTCGAGGCACCGGAAGGTTTCATCAAGCACCATGGAGTTGCTTGCAGGCTCGACATAAGGTCTGGCACCGTCAGCATGTAGCAGGAGAGGTAGGAACCTCTCAGGAGTCCACACCAAACCCGTGGTAGGTAAGCGACGCAGGAGCACCTATGCCGCCTTGGGTAGGATTCCCTCCCAATGGGAAGGGAAGACTCGTCAACTAGGAATCCATTGGAGAACGTATCACCGAAGCTCAGGAGGGATAACATCGTAGATCGTTCTAAGTAACCAAAGGTATCATCATCAAACCATGAAGCACGTCTGGGAGTGTACGAGATTCCTGAGATAGAGACATAGTCGGCAAGACTGGATCGAAGAAGTGTTTGCAACAGTAGAGCTTATAATTGGGGAGGTTCTAGAGCTCTTTGTTTAAGACAGTACGTGATGCAGACTCGAGGTCCCTTGGTCGAGTCATGATATGAATTAGAGAGAAGGCCTTGTTGTGGTGAATAGGAGTGAGGATATGTATTTAAAGGAATTTTTGGGATAACCTTATCCTTTAGATGGTCAAAACCCTAGTCAAGGGAGGCTTCTGATTAGCGGAACCAGATTTCCCCTCATGTGATTGGTCGGAATGACGTGGAAAAAAAGTCATAGAGCGGTTGTAGTATATTGGTGGGAGGAACCTTTTGATAATAGAGTTATATCAGTGTTGTGACATTGGAGGAATTATTTTAGAAATCTTTGATAGTAAAACTCTAATACATATAACATTGGTTCTTTATAACAACGATGATGTCCAATTCAGAAACCAAGCGTGGTAAAATGTTGGCAATGACAGTGATGTCTTGCGGGAAACAAATAGTATGACCAATGTATTTGTATTGTCCACCTCGTGCATGGGTGACTTGAAAGATTGGGCTGACATGTGATATGAGAATTTCTTCTATTTGTGTTAGAGCAACAAGGACAAACGGTTGGTCGCCAGGGTCCATGTTGTTCGCAAGGGAGAAGTGGTGGGTGGATTTTGTAGTTGCACACCGGGAGCAACAAAGGTTACCATGTAAGAATTTTGTTTTCATATTTGGGTATGATTCTTTTCATATGGAGTAGATATGCAAGGGAGAGAGGTCATCTATCCTTTCACGGAATCAACGATGTGCATGGTTAAGGGTAGGGTTGACCAAAATATGGGGATGGGAAGGTGAAGGAAGATGAGTCGATGGTGGGGTGTGCAATGTATATGGGCAAGAAGTGGTAGTTAATGGAGGAATTTGAAGGGTAGGTACAGTCGGAGCAGGGAATATTGAAGGAGGTGGGTTTCCAAGTGAAGCTTCGAGATGTTGGGGAAGAGAAACATTAGAGGAGGGTATAGCTGGAAAGGTTTGGGTGTTTAAATCAACTTTATATTTGAGGCATCTTTGTTTGTTGGAGGCATCTTTATTCTGTGCATAAAGGAGTCTCTTTTGAGCATTTCTTGAGGGGTTTGTAGAAGACATTGGCATGTCCATCCTGATACAAACATGGGGAGACAAGTTCAAGTGAATATCAAAGATGAGAAAGAGTTGCCTTAAGCACAAATATAGATAACATAACTCCCAAAAGTAAGAAATTCATTAGTGAGTATATTTTCGAAGTAGTATGTTTTAGCTTATAAAGTAGATGTGCCTTTTGACAAAGTAGCTGAAGTTTAGTGGCTGGAGAAACCTTTTTTATAATAGAGTTTATGTTTCTTTGATATTATGTACTAATGTCGTGCGATTCAAATTTTGTTCTTGGAACTTTGTCAAAGTTATCTTTGCAGCGTAGAACGAGATTATAATCAATCTTATTTTAGCGAAGTATTTTTGCGGTGATCGATAACTATTTAGCATTAAATTACCAAGTAGATTTAAGGCAACCAAACAACAACCCTTTATAAGAAGCCAGTGTTTGTATTTAGGAGCACAAAAAACAATATAAAATGACGTAAATATTCTATTTGGTTTAGAAGGAAGAAGAAAGAAAACATATATAATATATGTAAAAGTAAAAGATGGAGAAATATGCAAAGGTGGAAGCTGCAACATGTATCATAGGTGTATATACATAAAGAAGAGAAGTACAATGATGAAGTGAACAAAAAGAAGGGGGGCGGCAAGGGACGAAACGACAATGAACAGAAAAGCATATAGAAGTTATTGTTTACACTTCATGGTGGCATGGGGAAAAGAAATCGACTTTCAAAGACGCTGAAAAACTAGAGCAGTAGACATTTTTCGATCTCCTAGAGGAGAACGAAACATGCAGAGCTATAGGTGATTTCCTCTAAATTGATTAGTACAAACTTCAAATGGTCCACACCATTGAAGATATCTATTTTCACAGACAGTGTGAAGAGGAAAGGACGACATGAAACCCTTGCACAAAGATCATGGATAGCACCAGGATCACTGGAGAGTATGAACAAGTCTTTTGCTTGGACACCCATGAGTTCAGTTGTAGCATTATCAAATGCGATGACATTTTCTAGTATGTATATGTGGTTATGCATTTCAAATTTCAGCACATACCGACAGTCACATTTCGGGAAGATCCCACCACATTTTGTACAGTTCCACATTCCATTTGAGTGGTTGACAACTTTTTTCATGCATTGCATGCCATCAAATGAAAGAGGGCATGCAAGGGAGTAGAAATATTACATGTTAATAGAGGTGATGGTTTCAGGAACATAGAACCATGTTGGTTTTCCGGTGCAATGCGAGTCTATGAGGCTGACAATTGTACATTGTGGGTGGCCTCGCTTGGAAGTTCCTAAGAATTTTCTACTTAACAATAGTGAAGAGGCCAAGCAGTTTCTTTAATGAAACCATGATTGGAATTGTTCAGTCTCTGGAATGGCGGGATCTAGCACGAGGTTGGTGGTCTAGATAGTCCCAATAGTTCTTCCATTAAATTTAGCTATGCGACCCCCTTTGATTGCAAGCATAGTCGAAGCACTAGAAGAGGTGAGTTCAACGAGTTGCTTGCCCAAGGTGTGGCAATTCTCCCCTCATTGGGTGATGTCGATACTATAGCCAGACATGTCTTCCATGCTAAGAGTTTTCCTAAGTGTTTCAGAACCATCTCTTCGATGAATGGTGGAAGTTGGAGAAGTGGACCTGACAAGGCCAATGATGTCAACAATTGAGCCGAGTTTTGTAGATCTAATTTCATTTATAGATTTAAAACAAAAACAGTGGAAAGGAACTGTCAGCACATCATCTAAGGAAGGTTCAACAATGGAAGTTGCATGGAGGGAGACTCTCCATTTTCTATCTAGTTGGTTGTAATTTTTGTTTGTTGGTTTCACAGTGCCATTTGAAACCATGTAAAGCTTCCCAATTTGGACAAGGCCATGCAAGGAATCTGCCATATCACCGAAGGCAGAGAGATGGATTGTATCACTGGAAAAATCAATGAGGTCAAATCCAAATACCTTTTCCAGACCCTCAAGCATTGTTGTAGGAGCGAATGAATGTTTTTCCAAGCACCCTACCCTAGATTGACCATTGTTTACGATAGGGGCTTAGCGCCATGAATGGAATGGCAACAAGAAAAGCAGAGGACAACTAGGTTGATGATGATGCAGAATCCTGTGTCGAAGCAGCAGTAGATGAGGTGGGGGCATGTGACGTTGAAGAGGCTGGTTGGTATGTCAACGTTTGTACAATTTGAAGAAGGTTTGGGTCCCCAATCAATTTTTCATGACATTTGAGAACTTCCAGCTCAATAATTTGTAGACTCCTGAAAAGAAGGAAAGAAAGAGAAAATAAACACGACATTAGTCTAAGTGATAGTGGCAAAGAGAGGGAAGGAATAGAAAAACATCAAGAATATGGTGAAGAGTGAACATACGCATAGTTTTGCAAAAAAATGCAATTGACTTCTTTGAGAATGATAATCGAGCCCAATTGGAGGGCACTAGAGATGACATGGCCATTATAAGAAGACGAAAGCAAAGTTCTGTGCTGAGAGGTATCGTCAGAGAGAGAAATGTGGTAGCGTTGGGACGATGTCTTTGTGGAAGCAAGAAGGTCAAGTTCAATGATTTGGAGTGATGGTTGGATCGTTGTAGAGCCAACGAGAAAAAAAATGATGGCATTCATTGTTAAGGAAACTTCCATGATGATGAGGAAAGGAGCTATCTTGAAAGGTGAAAGCCCGTAAAATGTTGTCAACATTGGAAGAGAAGCGGAAATAAAGCAGTGAGCATGGTCGTTCACAGGATTGGCAGACTTGGAGGAAAATGAAAGAAGAAAGATTTACAATTTAGATTCTTGCCAATAGTCAAAGGTAAGGGTAGAAGAAAATTGAAATGTTTAAGCATAGAAAGTTGGTTGTCTATATATGGTGCTTCATAAACTCTACATACGGGTGTGTTGCATGTCGTGACAACACACATAGTATTCTAAGCTATATATGCAGTATGAAAACATTGATACTTTCCATTTGAGTGCAGAAGGAAATATGGTTAACAAGTTCTCAATTCTCACCTGTTTGTTATTGAAATTATGGGGTAGTTATCCAGTTGAAGGCAGCAACACGATGTGCAGTAGCAACAACAAGAGACCAGCAATAGCACAACAACAGCAACAGAAAATGCAACTTGAAAAATCAGGAGAATAGTGCGACGTGAAGAGGCTAAATAGAGCACACACCCATCTACCAGCTAAGCAAAGGGACCAATAAATCAGATTCAGGACACGTGGCAGAGGTCGCAGGGTTACCAATGACGGAGATTCTCGTATGAGCGGGAGTAAAGTAGGAATAAATGCACATACGTGGGCAATTAATTAGATTATTGAATAAAACAGTGGTCGACATCAGGATGTGTGGATAAGTCAAACCTTAATCAAAGGAAAATGTCACATATTGATTAGATATACATGGGGATTTCGGGATTTTGAAACTTTGACATGAGAAGAATCCTTTTCTAAATCTTGCAAATCAAAAGTCTGCTCCAGAATATCAATGTGGCTCAGTTGAATAAACACGTAAAATAAAGTGTCTAGGGCATAAAACATATCAATTTCATGCAAGCGAGAATAAAGCGAAAGTAAACGCACATGGTCAGTCCATTAATTAGATTAATGAATAGAGTAGCCACTGAGACCAAGATGCGTGTAGAGGTTTTAAGTTGCAATCGTTAAAAAAATGTGGCATATTGATTAAATATATATAAGATTTTTTGGCATTGAAACCTTGACACGAGAAGAAATATTTTGGAAATCTGTGGGAAAAAAGGTCGATCGATCATATTAATTTGCCTCTATACAAGGGTGTAAAACATGCGATCTTCATATGAGGGAGAATAAAATGACAGTAAATGCACATAGTCAATTAACCAATGGTAATTAATGAATAAAAATATATAGTGAGAACAAGATACGTGCATAGAGAGTGGATCTTATCGGAGGTCTTATTCCAAAATCTACGATAAGGGGTAGATACGATTTCACATTTAAGTTTGGTATGATAAAACAATTAGGTTGCATATTAGTGGTTGGAGGTCCATAACACAGTTTAGAGATTAATAATTTATATATTTGTTTATTATTATATAGGACCAATGCTACATGTATTGGAAATTTTGAAAAGAATTTCCGTGATGTTATTAGCCCGATATAATTCTATTATAAAGAGGTTCGTCTGTCCAATATACCAATAGGAATGTCCCGCATATCTGAGGTGTTAGTGCCTTATCTGTTTAAGATATTTAGTGATCCTTGTCGGCCTTCAATGCCCTGTTTTTTCAAGTTTCGACTTTCGACTTCAGAGATTACTATTCCTTTCGATATCTGGACCCTCCATAGGTATGAAAAATAATTCAATATAACATCGCGTCCGCTCTCAAATGAACTTTCCGAGAATTTCCCACATCTTAAAAGTGCCGATATTGTGAGTTGCAGTACGCGAGTTGCAATATGTGAGGAAATCACAGACAATGGGCTGCTAGTGTTAAAGTGTCGGGATGGAAGATAACAAATTAACAAAGTATTTGTCTGCAAAACCAAAGAACCTCGACCCTTTTCTCTCTCTTCCAAAGGGACGCATGCCAACATAAAGACTGGATCCGATAAGAAACACGTTGCAAACAACGACTGGATGTGTTTAGGGATGTGTTACAGGCAGCAATTGGTTGCCAAAAGTGACATGGAGAGGCTGACGTCATCACAACGTGCCAACAGGGTTGACACATGGCAGATGAATTCAATAGTTTCAAGGCTCACAATAAGTTAAAAAAGGGCGGCATGTGGCATTATTCAAAAGGTTACATGTGGAAAATACATGGCAGTGATGGCGTCACATATGGGAGATCAATGATCAAAGCTTGAGGAGATTTGTCAATCGAAGTGAAACCTTCAATTGAAGGGCTCCTATATGGGGGCTAGATTGTGGTCACATGAATATCCAGAGGACCAAGGCCCAGACATAGAAGGTAATCGACGATCAACAATCGATGAATTGACATGGCACACACCAAGGTTACACCTCCGATTATAAATCGCTGATAGAGAGGGCTCTGATTTCGGGGTTAGCACCACGGTCACACCTCTGATGGATAACCTCCGATTGAAAGGCTCCGATACGGGGGCTAGACTATGGTCACGGGAAGAACCACAGGACCAAGGCCCAAATGCAGAAGGTGATCCACAATTGACAATCGACCGATTGACATGTCGGGCTCCAAGGTTACACCTTCGATTGGAAATCGCTGATAGAGAGGGCTCTGATTTGGGCTTCACTCATTTCCTCTCCATGTAGATCAAGCCATGTCACTCATCAAAGATTGTAAGTTTTGAAACTACAACCAAATGCTACATTGTGGAATTGTCGATGTGATGTGGTCCCATGCGTGTGATGTGGTTCCACAGTCATGTCAAAGAACCTCGGGCTAAGAAAATCACAGATCAGAGGCCCATGGTCAATCAGACCATCGAAATGGTATATTCTTTGAAGGCCGACGAATCTGCTACAATGTCGTGAGGAGGAAATTCACCATAAAAAGCCTATCAACTTAATTACAAAATTAATGATTATTTATTAAAATTATTGTATGAAAGCGTGTGTAAAATATGTTAAAATGTAATTTTGTATTTCTAAATTAAAATTAGTTAATTATGTTTAATTTAAGTAGATATAAAGATAAATATTATCCTTCCTATCTAAATTTAATTTCATACAAATAATATGTTAGTTTTTAAATGAGTATATTATTAACAAGGTTTTGAATTGTGAAAAAATTTGGTTTATCATAGGTCCCAACCTCTAAATACCAGAAAATGTGTGTATATAAACACACATAGTGACTTTTGTGTATGTGTGTGTACTTCTTGGTAGGAGGATCTCACACATTTACTTGTGCGCACACGCACACACTTTCAAATTGTTTGGAGGGGCTTGGAGCTTTTTCATCATCAAAAGCTAACCATAGGAATATTAGATTATGGTTAAATGAGCCTCTTATCTATCCATGATCTCTTTTTTTGTTTCACATAGTTATATGTAATGTTTTTTCATATTTGTTCTAAGACAATATTGCACGTCATAATTGTACACACATACACATACACAAATGGACATAAGTATGAGTGGTTTCTTGTAAATGATATAATGAATAGATGGTCCAAAGGCTCAGTATCAGCGAGCCTTGACACTATAACATGTATATTTCTACGAAATATAAAGTTGTTTTTCCTCGATGAAGAAAAAATATACATACACAGTGTAATTATAATTGTACAAACACGCACATATTATATATATATATATATATATAATTGCACGCACATACACATACAATATGTGTAATATTGTGTTAGATCAAATAAGAAAGAACGTTACATATAACAATGTGAAATAAAGTAGATCATGGATACATGCAAGAGGCTCCTTTAACCATAATCCAATATTTCTACAGTTGGCTTTTGAAGATGAAAAAGCCACAATCCCCTATAAATTCAATGTATATTGCCTTGTGGATGAGGATTTCAAGAATATGGTGAAAATTCAATGGATGTTTTTTGATCCCAACTCAAATCACTCTGCTAGTTTTAAATTAGTTAAGTCACATCAGGATATAAAAGGAAAAATGGTGACATGCATAGTTGAAGTTCATAAGAATAAGGAAAGACTTCTCATATAAGTTGAATTTGAAATCAAGAAGGCTGATGAGTCCAAAGCACAATAATTTAGGAGTTCTTTTCAATATTGAAGAGGCCAAGAGACTTAAAGAATTGGAGAGAAAGGAAAGAATATTACATAAAACTATAGTAGCAAATGGAGAATGAAGGGCAAAACCATCTAACTGGAGAAAGGAGATCCGAACACCAAATTATTTCACCAATATTAAAATTGTAAGAGCATAAACACCATGAATGGTAATAAATATTGGTTTCAAAGACCTAATTGTTGTGGATTTAAATCATTTTCAATTTTTTATGCAAAACCAACAAGGACAAATCTGGTTGAGATTACAAAATTATCTTTTTTTCCTCATTTTATGATCAAGGGCTTCAATTAGCTTTCCACTCATTTTAGCAAAGTAAGAGCTCAGGTCCAAATGGGTGGACTATTGAGTTTTCCTTGGTTTTTATGTTACCATAAAGAAGGGCTTTACAATGCTATTAAAGAGATCGATATTTCTAGACACATTTTGGGTTCACTAAATTCTACTTATATTTCTCTAAATCTAAATGTGGCAAGCCAATTCCCTTTGATGATTACAGGCCAATCTCACTTTGTAATAATGTTTTTTTTTTAAATTCCAAAGTAATAACAACCAAATAACAAGAAGTATTTTTTGAGGTTATATCCCTAAAACAAGTTAATTTTCTAGATGGTAGGCAAATCTATGAAGCCATTAGGCTATATAAGGGAGCCTTAACACAATAAGAACAAGTAAGTTGCTTGTCATGGCTACAAAAATATACCTCTCCAAAGCTTGTGATAGAACAAGATGGTTATATTTAAGGATGGTTTTGATTCATTTTAGTCTCAGTTATCATATGGTAAAGTTAGTTATCAGATGTGCCACATATGTTTTTTTTATGTTGTACTCGTTAATGGATAATCTCAACTTTATTTAAACTTACATGGAGATTCAGACAAGGTTTCCCACTTTCTCCATTTTATTTTTACTAATTGTGAAAGGACTTAGTTAAGTAATTATGGGGGCTTAAAGAATGGTTGTTGAAAAGGAATCAAGATGAATTAGTTAAGTAATTATGGGGGCTAAAAGAATGGTTGCTTAAAAGGAATCAAGATAAGTAGTTATGTCTTGTTGACTCATTTCTTATGGATAATATACTATTATTCTTAAATGGCTCACGAAGGGAATCAAGGAAAATAAAATAGCTTCTTAGCATTTATTGTAATTTGTAAGTCCACATGTATGGAGGTAAATATTCATAAGTCAACAATTAGTTTCAATGGTTTAAGTGAATAGATTGTAACACATTTAAAGACTTTTTCCATTTTAGACATTTTGAGATTCAAGGGATCTCTAAATAATTAGGATTTATTCTAAAACCTAATGGCTATAGAAAGGTGGATTGAGGTGGTTATTCGAAAAGATAAAGAAAATGATTCAACTATGGTGTAATAAATGGCTCTCAAGAAGGAGAAATTAACTCTTATTAAGGAAATACTAAAATCCATCCCATTATACTAGCATTCTCTAGATTAGATTCCTAAAGGTGTTTTAGATGGCATCATAAAGCTTTGCCTCAATTTTCCATGGGGTGGTAAAGAAGAATGTAGTGATATCCCTTTGACCACATGCAAGTCTATATCCTTTCCAAGAAAACAAGTGGGGATGGGGACTAAAATATATCCATGTGATTCTGAGGTCTCTAGTTGCAAAGAGCCTCTAGGATCTCATTTCAAAATATAATACATGGAAAACCACAATTCTATTGAAACATATTACTCCTACTACCTTATTGGATTAGATAAGGAATCTATGGAAATCAATTAAATCTTTCAAATCATTAGAAAGCTATGTGGTAGCATTTCTTGTAATTGGAAACTTTCCTTCTTTGAAGGTTGGTACAATGGATATTATCATGGGCATGGAGATCAAAATTTATTAAATAAAAAATCAATAAACCATCTACATGAAAAAAGTGTATATACTCTTCATAAAATTGTGTACCCGCCAACACCAAATATATGGCAACATAGATGAAAATTGATTCCATCTATTGATATAGATGAAGCACGGATAGTCAACTAGCATAAGTATAAAAAAAATCTAAAAAAAGAAAAAAATCACATTAGAATTAGAGATGAAGATGACCCTTTAATGTAGGTGAAAGATAAAATTACAAGAATGTACACAATAAATATGAGATATGAAGCTTTAATATATCTCCTTGGTCAGTTTTTTTTTTTTTAAAGATGAAGAAAAAAACCTATAATTCTATTAAAAAATAAAATTGCATTTTTCAAGTGCTTAGCGCATGCATAGTAGCCTAGTTACCTCTACTCATAACGTGCAAAAATTAAAAAGCAGAAATTACATTTACTCGAATGAACTGAGTTTCTCTTTTTTACTTTTCATTTTTTGAATTTTTTGCCAACCCTCATCATTTGGATTGGAAAGTACAATTGCTATTTCTTCTCCTTCTGATTTTGACGATACCTATTTACTTGAGTCCAAACTCTCAGATGAGTGGGTTCGCTTTGTTCTAGCTGCTCCTTGGCTTTTGCATATTTCCTCATGTTATTTTCTCGGAGTCTGGATCACTACTAAATCATTGGTTTTCTCAGCATGACTTTCAGAATTATTTTCCATGTTTTTTCCCTCTTTCACTTGTTATCCATGTTAATTTTTTTCATCTTCTTGTTGACTATTCTAGTCCATTTCTTCATCTTTGTCTTCTAAAGAAAATGGATCTAGAAATTTCCATCCCTTTGGATTATCCGATCTTTTCATTGCCTTTTTTTTGCTTAGGTACAAGTATTTTGTAGGTGCCCTGTATGATGGAAAATTTGCAATTTGAAAGATATATTTTTAAAATCTAACAATTGAGTCACTCAAAATCTTTATAACCCAGATGAATGCGATCTAGAAGGCCTTTACTAAGGTCTATCTCAATGTAGATACTAGAAAAAGTAAAAATATTTTTTTCCAATTTGTCTTGATCCAGTTTCAGAAATATCCCCAGTGCATTTCTAATACCTTCTAGGACTTGGTGGTGTCAGAAAGGGAGAGGGAGGTTGTGTAGTCTCACCCATACTGGCATCTTCGTAACCACCATTTTTGTAGCATCAAAATATGGAAACCATGGAGTTACAAAGAGACCCTCCCTTCCCCAAAACCATGGTCCCTTGTTTAAAACAAAATCCATATCCTCCTGATTATCAAATTGAACCATAAAAAACCCCTTCAAACACAAGTAAATATCACATTTATTGGTCCAATTAGTGAAGATCCACTGATGTAGATCTTTAAATTTGGTTCAGAAACCATTACATATGTAAATGAAAGTTTGAGTTTGAAGAGTTGTAAAAAGACCACTTACTCCTGATAAATTTACTAACGGATATAGTGCATTTTTTGTCTATTCAACTAGATAGGGACCTTGAATTGACAGATTTGGAGACTATCCACCTAGTGTAGCAACTTTCCCTTTCACAACATCCTTGAAAGAGGAAGGACCTTAGGGTTTTTGTCAAATGATGTTGATCCAGATGGGTTGCTCATTCTTGGAGCTCCATCTCACACTATGATCTATGTCGTAGTCTTTCAACTAGATGACATCTTGTAGTGATTTGCCTTCATGAATAAGAATGTGTAGATCTGCTAGTATACCCAAATTATATTGGACCTTATTTTTAAGATCTATCACCAGCTCAAAGGGCCAAATCCCAAAGAGCAATGATTTCGCATCTAGTGATTTCAAAAAGATCTGATAAGACTCCTCTAGATCCAAATTCAATTTTTGCATAAAATTACTCTGATTAGACAAAGGGAGAGACCAAATTTGAGATCTGGGTTGAAAACGAATCAGACAGGTCACATTAGTTCCTTTGAGGTGAGGCAAAAAAATTTCACAAAAAACCCAACCCATTCAGGCCTTTGCACTGTAAGACGTTAGGCGGATTGCAGATTTGTGGAGATTTGGACCAAATCTACAACCAAAGGGTCTTTGGTCACTTTCATTTTCCATTCCTTCACATTCTTCAACAAATTCATCACCCATTCTGCATAAGGATAAACTAAAACACCTCCGGGGTTCTGCAGGCTTGGAAGAGGCAATTTTTTTTTTTGGAAAAGCAAACCAACCCTTCCGTGACCATGACATTTCTCGTTTTGGACCAACCATATTTTGCTTGCATGGTCGACAAAAGCCTCAACTATGGGCTAAAAAATATTGGTGGTAGGGAGGTTTGCAGAGACTTTGTAAACCCTAATGCTCCTCATCTTTTTTCTTTTCGCATCCAAGTGTAGTACTCACACACAAGGTTCAAAAGTTTGGAAACAAATGCTAAATGTTAACGAGGTTCTAGTGGACAGGCTAGTTAATAAAGGAATTAGGGGTTTATCGATAGTATGATGGAGTTAGAGCCTACTAAATTTTCTAAAAGCTCAAGTCACATGGACATATTCCTCTCTAATGCAAAGTTCAAATAATATTAGGTGGTCACTGAATGGTTATCTGTGTTTTCAGGCAAGGGCATGGTAACTTCTAGTGGAATTACCCCAAGGGGGTTATCTGTTTCTAGTATGGATTTTGGTAGTATTGGGCCCTTTTCTACTATTTTACCTCTGGGTTCATAGTTTTTACCCCTTACCCAAGTTAATTTTTGTGTTTCAGAACTCGCAGGGTTGAGTTAGGTTAACTTATTGGTTCCCCCTCTTTCTCGGGGTTCAAATTTCTCTACTTTGGGAATGATGACTGATGGATATCAGACACAATGGTTTGACCCACATCTAGTTTCTTCTTAGTGTAGGAAGATATTTCCCTACTCAGTTGCCGAAGGAGGCTTTCCCTCATCGATTTGGGGTTGGTATTAGATGCTGAACAAGTTTTGGAGGGTTTCCTTCTTGCTTCAAGTAGCATTTTAAGGAACTTTTGAGTGGATGAGGATGGTGGTATACTTATTGTTGGGATTGTAGTTTCTAGGCAGTATGAAAATGAAGTTGAGGGAGGAGAAGCATCATATTTTCTGGAAAAAGTGGCAATTGGCCCTAGTCCCAAAACAAAAAAGGATAGGGTTTTGAGATGTGAAAATCACCTTGTTTCCTATAATCTTAGTTTGGGAGTTGATGTCGAGATGGAGGAGGCCAAATAATTGGTGGAGAAGACTTTGGTCAGTTAGGCCAGAGGGAGGAAGTTCAACATTGGGACCCTACAAGAATGGATTCAAGTTGAAATTTCCCCAAAGGTAAATATTCCTCCTAATATCTTCATGCTCGCTAAATCATGGATATAATTAAACTTCGGCCCTCATGAGGAGGCTAAAGAAATTGTTAAGGTTATATGGTAAATAGACTCTACTTTTGTTTCATACAAATTTTGGATGTTTCTCTTTGATGTAAGCTGAGAAAGGCTCAATGTTGTGATTATATGGGTTTGGTTTCCTAGACTGTTGTTGAATATATGGAATGAAAAGAGCTTTAGAGACCTTGGTAATAGCCCTGTGGTCTTCCTAAAGGCAGATTATTCATTCAAATAATCCAGGGATATGTCCATGGCCCAAATTATGGTTATCCTTGAATTTCAAAAAGGCTTTCATGAAACCATTAACATTGGTAGAAGCTACGAGTAGCGCCATACCCTTGATTATGAAGGGATTTCGTTTAGGTGCAGATGTTGCCATATATATGAGAATAGTGTATGTCATTGCATTCTACCCTTAAAAATGGATTGGCGTGGGGGGGGTTGTAAAGAAGACGATGAAGAGGGCTTAGGTGTCAGATTTTGGGGCGAAATCTAAGGTAAAGGTGGTGGAACATGGGGTGGAGGATATAAATGTGGAGGTCCCACCTTCCACTGAGATGTTAGGCTCTAGGTTGTTGGCATAGGATAAATTCAATGCTGATGGCATTTATCCTCATGCTTATGATGGGATGTCTCCTTCAACTGCACATCCTCAAAGTTCTCCCTCTATCCTTCCTATAGTTTCTTCCCTTACTATTTCTTTATCAAGTTTAGGGTATGATTACGATCTTATATCTGGGGGCTTAAGCTTGTTGTGTCATAATTTGTTTCTAGGGTTTCCTATGATCAAGTCACTGTCTTGTTCCCTCTCCGTTGATGGCATTTTCCTCCTCAAGAGGATCTATTTCCTCTAGGGATCTTGATGTTGGAGGTACTTTATATAACCTTCATTATAGACAAATTTTCCCCTCTTTTGAAGGTTCACCTGATGGCTTAGGCCAATTGGTGCTCTCCTCTTAGAAGTCTCATGGGAGAAAGTTGACCTTGTTAAAGGCCAAGGAGAAATCCAAGGAAGAGATGGCCACTTACATGCAATTATCCATTACAATGGTGTTTAGAGCATTGAATTCCTAAGGCATAACATTCTAATGAAATTTTTAATGTTTAACTACAGAGGTTTCACAAGTTCCTTTAAAAGTCTTAGAATGAAGTGGTTGGGTAAGGTTGAGGGTTTGAATGTTATTTCCCTCTAGGAAACCCTAGGTGTTGGAGATATGATATAATAGTCTATGGAATAGAGGAGAGTGGTGTTTTATTACTTCAGATGGTTGTGGTTATTGTAGGGGTCTTGTTGTTGGTTGGGTGATCAGGTGCTCAAAATTAGGCTCAAAACTCAAAGTGGCAGAATCTCGATAAACTTAGCTTCATATCGAATTTCTCTTTATCTTGATTCCAATGGTGTGAACGACACTCGAATATGAGATCATATGAAGAAGTTAGAGGAAGTCAAAGTTCAGGTTTGACTTGTACAGATGACAGGAGAAGATTACATGGCAAGACTCTTTAGCGAATGGGGAAGTGCCAAGTGGCAAGCCACCATTGGCCCCTGATTTCGCAAATTGCATATCACAGGCAGGTCAATGTTAAATAATCGGCCCCAGTGCTAGGGTGCAATGCGATAATCGCAATCGCACATTGCAAAAGGGAAGTACTACAGAAATCAGCCCCCAGCGTACCAGGTTGTGATGTGATAATCGCAATCACAAATCTCATAATGCAGAGTCCCATATATATGTTACCCCTTGACTCCACTGATTGTGATTTGTGATGGATCCTAGATGCAATAAGATTATGGGTTTCAGTTGATAGTTACGCTGGGTCCATCGTTTATCGCAATCACATAACGCCCACACAGCGTTCACAAACCATAAAACCCGTCGGTTCTCGCCGATTGAAATTTGCAATGGAGATGTTAGTGCTGATAGCTTATGGCCACCGAATAGTGAAATTTTAGCCATTTATGTCATGCTTACAAGGTTAAAACTCAAAAGAGGAGAAGGGAAGCTGGTTGGAAGCCTTGAAGTTGGGTCAAGGGGAAGGAGAGCAAGGTTGCCACAATCTCCAACACCAATTCAGACTCAAGTTGCAGTTGATACTCTAGAGATCATGTCTCATGAAGGAGAACCTACAAACATGATAGAAGACGAGAAGACCTTTAGAAAGGATTTCTTTATTATGACAGAGACGGTAAAGGTCCTCTATGAAGAGAGGAATACCAGGTTGCAAGGGGAAAGTTCCAAACCTCCCAAATGAGAAGGCTCTTCAGGAGGTGGTAATGGAAACGGAGACAAACCTCCACCCTCTCCACCATCTTCTTCATATTCTTCTTCACAAGCATATTCACCCTCTTCCACTAACACCACCTTTACTCATACTCATAATCATACTTCAAAAGGAACTGGTAAACCACCTTTTTTAAAACTTGATGTTAATTTGAGTTGCCCATGTATAATGGTGAAGTGAACGCAGAGAAGCTTAATAATTGGATTCGTCAATTGGAGGTCTATTGCAGGATTCAAAACCTTCTAGAGGATGACATAAATATTCAGTTAGCTTCCTTGAGAATGTAGGGTGTAGCACTGGTATAGTGGGAATCAAAGACCCAAGAGGAGATTAAAAAACACGGTAAGATCTTAATTTCTTGGAATGATTTCATTGCTGCAATCAAAAGACAATTATATCCTCTAGATTATATGCAGAAATCCATCATGAATTGGCAGAACTTTAGACAGCTTAATGATCAAAATGTGTAAGATTACATCCAAGAATTCACAGAAAGGTCTTTGATGTTAGGTGTATATTTGCAATCACATGACACATTGATGAAGTACATAGGGGGTTTACACAGTTTCCTTAGGCATACTATCTTAATGTTTAATACCAATAATCTAGATGATGTGTGTGTGCAAGCCACTCATCTTGAGGCAAGTGGGAAAAACACCCCAGAAGAAGGTAGTAAAAATCCATTTAAGAGTAAAGAAAAGGAAAAGGCTTTCAAAGGGAAGGAAAAGAAAAATGCGTCTATCAAAAAAGAAGGAGAGAAAGTTACATGAAAACATTGTTCCAGGGAGGGTCATGATGAATCTCATTGTTGGAATTTATCCCGAAATGAGACCAAAGGGAAACAACTACAAAGGAAAACAAAACAAAAAACTGCAACCACTCAACAAGATTTGGGATCCGATTCAGGTGATGAAACTAAAATCACAACCCTGGGGTTAAAAGGAAAAGAATCCATTGCTAGCAGTAGTTCTTCAAACTCACAAAATGAAACTCCAAATGAAAAGAGGAGAATAGAACTTTTTCACATAAGGGTGATCTCAAAACACAACAAGATTTATACACTTTTCGATAGTGGCTCTTAAGCCAATCTTATCTCTACAAACGTTGTCAAAAATTTAAACTTGGAAACCGTTCCACATCATAAACCATATCCACTTGGATGGGTGTGTGACAATGTGCAACTACAGGTTACTAGAAAGTTAAAACTGAAATTCACCATTACTGTAAATTTCATAGATGAAGTGGAGCTTGATGTTGTGTCATTAGATATATGTGGCATAGTTTTGGGCAGCCCGTACCTTTATGACAGAAAAACTATCTTCCATAGACATGAAAACAAATATCATTTATTCAAAGATGGAGTAGAATATATTGTGAGAGCTCATAGCAAGAAAATAAATATTTCGCTTGTTAATGCAGGGCAGATGAAAAGACTAGTGAATTCGAGCAAGAATTTTGTGCTTCTAATGATCAAACCCAAGAATGATGTTGATAATGAAGCTTTTAAAGGTTGTGATTCAAATTTGAAATCTGAATTGGTTGACGTAGTTAACCGAGATGTTTCAGGAACCAAAGGGATTACCTCCCAAGAGAGGAATCCAACATGAGATACAGTTGCAACAAGATTGTCCTCTTCCTAACATTGGCATGTACAGGATGTCAGTGATGGAAAATGCAAAAATTAAGAAGAAAATTCAAGAGTTGTTGAATAAAGGGATCATCAGACCATCTTCCTCTCTACATGGTTTACCTATTGTATTGGTGCCAAAGAAGGACGAAACATGGTGCATGTGTGCGGAATTTTATGCATGGAACAAAATTATGGTAAAGAACCGTTACCCACTGCCTAGAATAGATGATTTACTTGATCAATTGAAAGATGAAAAGTATTTTACTATGCTCGACTTAAGAAGTGGCTACCATCAATTAGAATAGCTGAAGGAGACATTTAGAAGACAACATTCAAAACAAAACAAGGATTGTTTGAATGGCTAGTTATACCTTTTGGTTTATGTAATGCTCCTGCTACATTCATGTGTGTGATGAATGATGTGTTGAGGCCATTTCTTGATGAGTTTGTCATAGTCTACTTAGATGACATCTTAATTTTCAGTAAATCTCGTGATGAACATGTCACACATGTAAGAAAAGTACTTGATGTCTTGAAAAAAGAACAATTGTATCTTAAGATGTCAAAGTGCGAGTTTGGAAAAACTTCTTTAGTTTACTTGGGTCATATTGTTGGAGGAAATTCATTGCTAATTTTTCTCTTACCGCTCCTTTTCATGCGTTGACAAGTGTGAAAAAGGTTCAGTGGGGAGGCAAACAACAAAAGGCCTTTGACACATTGAAGGAAAAGATCAGTATAGCTCCAGTACTTGCACTTCCAGACTTGAGACAGTCATTTGAGATTCAAATTGATGCTAGCGACTACACCATGGGTGCAGTCCTCATGCAACATGGTAAGCCTATCTGTTTTCATTCGGAAACTTTTAATGGTGCAGTGATTAACTATCTTACATATGACAAGGAATTGTATGCATTGGTGCAAATTGTGAAAAAATAGAAACAATACTTGATGGGTAAGGAAACCGTCATTCACATTGATCATCAACCATTGCAATACTTGCAATCTCAATCAAAGTTGCAGCAATAAAGGCACTTCTGATGGATGGGTTTTCTTCAACAATTCCACTTGGTAATCCGGTATAAGAAAGGTATCTACAATAAAGTTGTTGATATGCCTTCTAAGCCTATTGATAGTGCGACTACTTTACTCAAGCATAATTATGTTTTACATGAAAGTTATATTGAGCAATATGCATTAGATAATGACTTTAAAAATGTTTATGCAAGCTTGAGTCAAGGTAACCAAGTAGAGGAATTGGATTATCATTTGTATGATAACTTGTTGTGCCATCTTGGAAAGCTTTGTATTCCACAAGGAGAAAGAGTTAACATCATAAGAGAGGCACATAATTCTCTTATTACTAGTCATTTCGGTGTAAGTAAGACGGTGGAACATCTACATAGGTATTGTTATTGGCCTCATATGCTTGAAAGTGTGTCTTGCTTTATTAAAGGATGTTCATTATGTGCAATCAGTAAGCCTAGCAATAGGAAGTTAGGATTGTACACACCACTTCTGGTTCCTTCACAACGTGGGAGAGTGTTTCCATGGATTTTGTAGGAGGTTTTCCAATGTCAAAAAGAGGTCATGATTATTTGTATGTAGTTGTGGATAGCTTCAGAAAAATGTGTGTTTTGATGCCATGTAAAAATCAATCTATAGCTGAACAAACGACTTAGTTATTCTTTCAGAATGTTTGGGTGCATTTTGGATTGCCCACATCCATTGTTAGTGATCGATATTCTCGCTTTGTTAGGAATTTTTTGTCAAGCTTGTGGGGATTCATGGACACCAAATTGAAAAAGAGTACAACTTTTCATCCTCAAACAGATGGTCAAACAGAAGTGGTGAACAGAACAATGATACATCTTCTTCATGGGTATTGAAGCAAGAATCCTAAGTTGTGGGATGAACATTTGCACTATATTCAACATGCTTACAACCGAGCCAAGCACTCTTCAACTCAAACTTCACTGTTTGAGGCATGCTTGTGATACTTACCTAAATCTATTGTGGATTTTATTTTTGGCAAAGATGTTGCTGTTGAAGGTCATAGCGACATAGAAAAAGAAAGAAAGTTCATTGAACAAATCTAATTAGTACACCAAAAGGTTCAAGACTAGCTTGAGAAAAGCCAAGGCAAGTACAAATCAAGGCATGAAAAGCATCAAAAAGGTCACAAGTTCCAAGTTGGTGATGAAGTTTGGCTTCACGTTAACAAAGGGAGGCTCCAAGGAGAAGGTAAAAATCTAAAACCAATTAGATATGGTCCATTCAAAATTTTGGAAAAGATTGGTAACAATGCCTTCAGGTTGGATTTGCCTTCATATATGCAATTTATGTTTTTGTTAATGTTGAGAATTTAAGGTTGTATAAGCCTCCTTTGATTGAAGATCAAGGAGAGAATATTCAAATTTCATCTATTGAAGACTGTTCTCTAGAATTCCTTGATGAGCTTCAACAAGACATTATACTTGACAAAAGAACAAGGATATCAAAAAGCGGAAGTGCCGATTATCTTCGAGTGGGGCTCAAGGGTACAAATACTTTAAAATCCAAATGGATAGAGGTTGGAAAGGTGAGGGAATTGTACCCTTACCTATTGGACAATTGAAAGTGATCTTTTGGGGTCCAAAAGGATTCCAGTGGGGACAAGTGATCAGGTGCTCAAAATTAGGCTCAAAACTCAAAGTGGAAGAATCTCGATAAACTTAGCTTTAGATCGAAGTGCTCGTCATCCTGATTCCAATGATGTGAACGACACTCGAATTCGAGCTCATATGAAGAAGTTAGAGCAAGTTAAATTTCAGGTTTGACTTGGACATATGGCAAGAGAAGATGACATGGCATGACTCTTTAGCGAATGAGGAAACACCAAGTGGAAGGCTGCCATTGCCCCTCGCATTTCACAAATCGCATATCGCAAGCGGGTCAACATTAAATAATTGACCCCAGAACAAGCCAGGGTGCGATGCGATAATCACAATCGCACATCGTAGAAGGGAAGTACTATAGAAATCAACCCCCAGCGTACCGGGTTGTGATGCGATAATCACAATTGCAGATCGCACAATGCAGAGTCCCATATATATGTTACCCCCTGACTCTGTCGATTGTGATTTGCGATGGATCTTGGATGTAATAAGATTATGGGTTTCAGTTGATAGTTCCGTCGGGTCTGTTGTTTATCACAATCGCATATCACCCACGCCGCATTCACAAACCATAAAACCCGTCGGTTCTCACCAATTGTGATATGTGATGGAGATGTCAGTGTCGATATCTTATGGCTGCTACGCGGTAAATTTTTTTCCCATTTAGCACTTTTTGGAGTGAAATTGTAGGATCATGCCGGAAATGGTGCAATTTGTGGAACGAAAATTGGGAAAATTAGGAGAGGTCATAACTTCTTCAGTTTTCGACCAAATTGGAGGCAAAAGGAGGCTAGCTAGCCATTTTTTGATATTCTGGACTCATTGAAGCATGTTTCAGAATCATTTGAGCATTGTAAACACATATTGTTACGCTTTTGAGCATAATAGAGAGGCACAAGCCACTGGAAGCTGGACCAAGGAGACATAGCCCAGGAGGGGTGAACTCCTTTATCATGTTCCTATTGTAATTTGTTTTTGATGATGTTCTATACATGTTTATGTTGTTGCTTAGTCTCTTATTTATGTTTAATTTCTCATAAAATTAATATAAAAACTCATTTTTCACTTGCAAAAATTCATGAATCCTTAAGCAGAATGAAAGCATTTTGTTTCTAATTTGAGGAGGATCTTAGCACAATAATCTAATATTCTAAATTAGATCATTGGGATACATGCAATGATATTTTTTTTTCTAAATTTTTAGATTATAAATTCTAGATCGAGGCTTGAAATTTTTATTTCGGAGCTAGGGGCATCTTTCATATGTATTAATCTCTATGGGCCTTGTGAAGGCCATTGATTTATTTGTTACCAAGCTTATGGGTAAAAATTTGATGGATATAGAGCCTACAAAGCTAAAAACTTATTGGAGAAACCACTGTGTTGGGGAGGATTGAATTTCTAAAAGGACTGATAGATTTTTAGTGGTGGAAGTAATGGTGGAGCAATATAATAATATTCGTTGGTGGATTGGGTATGGGGGTGAGTTTGATCACTCGCCCATATTGTTGGAGATTAAAAATCATGGTCATAAGCCTAGAAGTATGTTTAAACTAAATTACTTCTGGATTAAAGATGAAGATTCTGTAAACTTGTTCAAGGAGGGTTGGTCCTCTTATGTCCCAAACAATGGAATTTTGGTTGCCTGGCATTTTGAAGAAAACCTCAAATGAGTCAAGAGTTTGGTTGTAGATTAGGCTAGAAAGAAATGAATAAGAGAGGAGAAAGAGCTTGCTGACATCGAGAGGGAGATTATTTCTATTTCTAATTATAGGGATGGGGGAATGTTGAATATAGAGATACATTGGTCTAATTGGAATCCCTTAGGAAGGAAATCCTAGAGGTTCAAGAAGTTGTGTGGAGGTTTAAAATCATAGCCATGTGGCTTGAAGGAGGGGAGGAGAACATAAAATTCTTCCAAGCACATGCTAAGGGAAGGAATATGTGTAATACAATATGGAATCGTCAGGATGACGAGGGCAAGGAGGTCTCAAATTTTAAGGGGCCTCCTTCACTTGGTCGAGCATATATTGAGAAGTTATTCAAAGAACCTAAAAGGGATAGTATTTATGTAGCAATTAAGGTTTCCCAATTATTTCCTAGGTTTTTGGAGGATGAAGAAAACGGGGATTTGGTGGAGGAGGTCTCAGAGGAGGAATTAAAGGTTGCTCTTGATATCTTTTAGAAAGACAAAAGTCTTGGCCCCAATGGGGGGGGGTCTAGTTCTTTGAAGTTTTTCATGATATTATTGGCTCTAATTTACTAGTTGGTTAATTAATCTAAAAGGTAGGGTAGGGTTCTGACATCCTTCAACACAAATTTCATTGCCCTTATCCCTAAAGTGGATAAACCTTCTTCATTTGAGGATTTTCATCCTATTTCACTTTGCAATTGTACCTATAAGTTTATCTCCAAATTTATTTTCATAATATTAAAACCTATTTTTTCAAACTCTATTTCAAATGAACAATTCATCTTCCTTGATGGGAGAAATGCCATGAAACCATTGTGGTGGCACAAGAGGTGCTCCATAGCATAAAAAATATTAGATCAAAAGGTGTTGTCATCAAACTCTATCCATCTAAGGCCTTTGATCGTGTAAGTTGGATGTACATAAGATTTATCCTAACTCACTTGGGATTCAAGATTGAATTTGTGAATTAGGTGATGGGTTGCATTCAATTGGTCTCTTTTGTTGCTCTAATCAATTGGTATTTTCCATTCCCATAAAGGGCTAAGACAAAGAAATTAGTAGTGGAAGGTCTCAATCTTCTGGTGGTAGATTTTAAGCATAGAGGCAAATTTCAAGGAGCCATTATTCCTAATGCTCTAACATTTACTCATTTACTTTTTGTTGATGATATTCTAATTTTCTGTAATGGTGATTGTAATATTGTGGCTAAGCTATCCAAAATTATTGATCTATTTGGAAAAGTTACATGTATGGTGGTTAATGATAGATAATTCCCCTATAATAGATCAAAACCTAGCAGATCATGAAACGATGAATCTCAGGAATACTTTTCCATTTCTTTTTCTAGAAATGGATGCAGGCATAAAAGTTTGGGTTTCCACTTGAAATCGAATTGTTGCAAGAAAGAATAATGGCCATGGTTAATCACAAAGATAGAGGAAATATTAGAAGGTTGGAGCCTAAGGTGGATGTCAATGACAAGGAGACTTGTTCTCGTCAAATTGGTTATATAAATTATTCTTGTGTTTTGTCTTGGAAAGAGATATAAATATTTATTTTAAAATTTTATGGGTTGGATCTTAAGAACATTTTGTCCTTCCATGGGTTAAATGGAATCATATTGTGATGCCTAAATTGCTTGGTCACTGGGGTCTCAAAAATATTTTCTGGTTCTCAAAAGCTCTAGCAACTGAATGTGGTTGGAGACTCTTGTCCACTCACACCCTGTGGTATCAGGTGGTTTATTAAAAATGCATACCCTCTTACTCTCTTAAGGATTTTGCAAGGTTCATGAACAAGCCTCGTGTTAATCTATCAAAAATCTGGTGCATTGTTCTTAATTCACTAGACCTTCTTACTTCAAGGCTATCCTAGAAGGTCGAAAATGGGTTTAAGTTTAGATTGGGTCAAAACCCCTAGCCTGGTAAAGATCATGCCTATCACTTGCCACAACAATTTATAGATTTTCTCCAACATAGAGGTATCTCAATACTTTCCCATATCAACAACCCAGATTGGACCTCTAAATGGCGCTAAATTTAGTTAACCGCCAAAGACTTGCAGATTGATCAAGAATTTAGTGAGAATTGGAGGGGTTATCTTGATTCTCTATTTATGGCTCATATTAGACTTTTCGAGAATGATGATGAGCTGGTTTGGGTTCACTCTCTAATTGGAAATTATACTCCTAATATGGGGTATCTTCACATGAATATGGTTATAACAAAGGAGGCATGGGAGTGGTAGTGGAGAGGAGTTTGGAAGATGAAGTGTTCGAAAAAAATCTCACCTACTTATGTGGTGTCTCCTTGCAAGAAAAATCCCTACTTGGGATCTTCCGCAGAGACGTCACAAGATTGACCTTCAATGACGCTCCGTTTGTAGGTTGAATGTTGAATCCATAGAGTATCTTTTTACTGAGTGCCCAATTTATTGTGATATTGGAATTTTTGTAGTGTTGTGCTTTGTTAGGGATGTTTTTGGAAAGGTACATATTTTGAAGAGAAGTGGCGGTCTTGGTTGTGAAATAGGAATAATAAATTTAGAAGGCTTTGCCTCTACTTATTTGTTGGGGCATTTGGTTAAAAAAAATAAAAAAATCATAACAAGCACTCCTCTCCAGATTGGGTGGAAGCTAAAGTTATGACCATCCTTTCTCATTTTCCTCAGACATCTATCTCTACTAGGAACAATTTTTTTATTATCCTGGATCAGCCTGACAAATCTTGCCCATGGGGATTCTTTGATGTGGCTAAGCACGGGGAAATTCTCACATGGGTGTTCGGCACAGGATCCCCCCAAGGCAAGTTTTGGGGTTTAAAGCCCAATCTTTGACTAAGTCCAATGTAAAGACTTAGCGATTTGTGGGCGCAGAGTGATGAAGTTGTAATTAAGCCATAAGGTTATCCGCCCTTACTTTTGTAATGTAATGTCGGCTTGAGAGTTCTACCCATGGTCCACGGACCATGGGATTGTATAAATAGAGCAAGGCTCTAAGTGTAAAGGGACATCGAAGGAATCGAAGATAGAAGATCTAATGATGAAGCATTGAGTCTAAGTGTAAAGTCGAGTCTTTGGGTAGTAGAGTAGGAGAAGGCTCTACAACTAAGTGTGCAGAGGCCTAGTAGTCCGCAGCTGAGTGCGCTAACCCCTGCAGCTGAGTGCGCAAGGCAGGTTGAGTCTATAACCAATTGAAGCATTAATAAAGAGAAGTTTTACATTATTTCTGTGTATCTTTTCATGTTTTATGCATTGAAGTATATTAGGTATGAATTGCAAGTTTTCTATTTATTCGCTGCGCGAACTTATATGAATGCGTTGAATAAGTGAATATAAGATAAAGTATCTGTTTACGCGAAGATAACTAACTGTTATAAGAATATAAGTGAGATCTGTGGCGTGACTTGGGGAAATAGCGCAGATCACTGCTTTAGCAGCGCGAGATCTCCTCAGCTCCTTGTTAGGTTTGCGCGAAGGCAAGTATAACAGGGTGCGAAGGCTTCGTAGGTTAGGAAAGTGCGCAAATGACTTGGGCAAAGGTATTCACAGTTAGACTAAATCGACCCCTCAAGCATCTCAAGGGTGTGGAAACTTGGTTCCAGCATCCCCCCATACTGCTTCGGGTGAGACCTCAGTCCTCACTCTGCGGACTATTACCGAAAGAGCCAGTAGTATAGGGATTTGTTTGGCTAAATAACTCTGAACGTGGGTCAGGCCCCCTCAAGCCAACAAATGGTTTTGTTGCTGGGACAGAAATATACATAGAGATGTCTGATGCCGTATCATTGGAATCCAGCTAAGAAGGAAATTGAAGGTTGGTTGGACAGGAGAATTTACGAGTTCGCGGCGCAGGAAAACAGGAATTTGCGACTATCAAAGGAAGAGTGGTTAGACTGCTACCTATACACAGAGATCCACAAAATTTTCTTCGCATCCTTCCCTACTGAGCTATACGAGTGGATCGCGAAGCTAGGAGATAGCCAAGGAAGGTGGAAGCTCAATAATCCTATTGTGTGGATCCCAGAGTTGGTAAGCAGATTGGAAGAATCGGAGCATAAGATCGTGCGCGTTATTGATCATTGGCTCGATCAGATTATAGGAGGATTCATTACTGAGTTCGCGGTAGATACTTCAGTCAGCTATAGTGAGGCAGAGCGACGATTTCTCAAAGGACTGCGAGGTAAGTACGTAAAGTCTTTGAATACTTGGATTAAAATGTTATTGTGTGAAAAGAGGGTTATGCAATTACCTTGATGTCTGGAGCCACGTAAAGTGGAAAAACCTACAGAAACAAAGGAAGTAAGGGACCAGAGAATAGCCCTTTGATTTCACCTCTGCGAGGGGACGAGGAAGAGCTCGCGAAGGTCTCGCCGTGAAGTGCGATCAATTTGATAAGGCAGAGGATTCTGTGCATACCACCCCCACCCACACCACCACCAGCTTCATCACCTTCACCTCCATCTTCGCCCGTACCACCTCCACCACCACTGCGAGTCAATATGGCAAGCATGATAAAGTTGCATGTGTTTAAGGGAGTAGGAAATGAAGACCCGGACCAGTTTTGGTTCGTGATAAGAGCCATATGGGAAGCGCAGGGAGTTATAGATGACAATATAAAGAAAGCGACATTGGTCACCACTCTATAGGATCGCGTGCTGACCTGGTATATTAAGCATTCTAATGAAAATCTGAATGTGGGGATCGTGGATATCCAAATTGCACTGAACAGAGAATTTAGCAGGTTGAAGTCAGAGGCGTAGTTGATCATTGGATTCAAAGAGATCACAATGCTACTAGGCGAGACTCCTTGGGAGTTGGATCAGAGACTGAAGTGCATAATTCGCGAAGCTAATATGACTTTGACGAATGGACAACACCGCGAATGGTTTGTAGCATCGCTAACGCCGCATTTGAGGAACTCGTTGTCACAACAGACGTTAACGACTCAAGCGGAGGCCTTGGAGATTGCAATGAGGCTGCATGAGACCCCGATACAAGATCCTAACTTGGGAGTTTAGAAGATCCATGTGCAGTTGAAAAACTTATGCCTTGAGATGCATAGTTTGAAACAGGACAGGACAACTCGACCAGAAGTGCGCAAAGAGGTATGGTGCGTTAAATGTAAGGTTCAGGGTCATGACAAGGACCACTACCCAGTGTTCGCAAATTACCTCACGGGAGGAGGGCTGATTCCGTTAATACTAGAGGCACAAGCAGGACCTAGCGCGATGCTTGTTTTGTGGTGCGCGATTTGTCAAATAGGAGGAAAGAATGCTACGAACAACTGCCATTTGTTACAAAAGTACACATAAAATTCGTAATAGTTGTTCTATAATTTTTGTAGATCGGTTGGACACGATGAGTGCACCTATAGAAGCTATGAGTTGATGATGGATAGGACCCCCACCTACAGAGTTCAGGCTGAAACACGGCCCCTTGACCAGAACGCAGGAGTGGCGCGAACTAGATTTCAGGGGCGCAGACGAGGCCGAGATGGAGGAGGACCTGGAAGAGGTCGCGAACAACTTATATGCTACAATTGGGGAAGGACATGACATTATGCCCATGATTGTACGAATCCAACGCATACATCATGTCTATACTATACCTTATTTGATCACGAGACGAAGGACTGACCTACGCTGATAGCTAGGTTGTGCAACAAGGGAGCGCTCCAACCTTCCTCGACTCAGAACCTACAGATGATGAGGTCTTAGTCGCACGGGATCCCCCCAAGGCAAGTTTTGGGGTTTAAAGCCCAAGCTTTGACTAAGTCCGATTTAAAGACTTCGCGATTTGTGGGCGCGAAGCGCGAAGTTGTAATTAAGTCATAAGGTTGTCCGCCCTTGCTTTTGTAATGTAATGTCGGCTTGAGAGTTCTACCCATGGTCGTGGACCATGGGATTGTATAAATAGAGCAAGGCTCTAAGTGTAAAGGGACATCGAAGGAATCAAAGATAGAAGATCTAATGATGAAGCATTGAGTCCAAGTGTAAAGTCGAGTCTTTGGGTAGTAGAGTAGGGGAAGGCTCTGCAGCTGAGTGCGCAGAGGCCGAGTAGTCCACAGCTGAGTGCGTGGACCCCTGCAGCTAAGTGCGCAGGGCAGGTTGAGTCTGTCACTGATTGAAGCATTAATAAAGAGAAGCTTTACATTATTTCTGGGTATCTTTTCCTTTTTATGCATTGACGTATATTAGGTATGAATTTCAAGTTTATTGTTTATTTGCTACGCGAACTTATATGAATGCATTGAATAAGTGAATATAAGATAAAGTATTTGTTTACGTGAATATAACTAACTGTTATAAGAAGATAAGTAAGATCCGAGACGTAACTTGGGGAAATAGTGCATATCACTGCTTTAGCAGCTCGAAAGCTCCTCAACCCCTGGTTAGGTTTGCGCGAAGGCGAGTATAACAGGGCGTGAAGGCCTCGCAGATCAGGAAAGTGCACGAAGGTATTCATAGCTAGACTAAATCGACCCCTCAGACATCTCAAGGGTGCAGAAACTTGGTTCCAGAATCCCCCCGTACTGCTTTCGGTGAGACCTCAGTCCGCACTCCGCGGGCTATTGCCGAAAGGGCCAGTAGTATAGGGATTTGTTTGGCTAAATAACTCCGAACCTAGGTCAGGCCCCCTCAAGCCAACAATGGGGTGGTGATTTCATTATTTTTTTATCTGATCAACATTATTACAAAGTCGGCTTGGGGCTTGGGAAGGGATCATACAATATGGCTGAGTTGTTATCTTGCCGCTCTTTATTGGATTTTTCTCATGAGAAGGGCTGTGATTAGATCCAAGTGTTTGGTGATTCCTTGCTAGTCATTAATTGGGTCAATGAAATATAACAATGTCGTCGATTGAACCTTTCCCACATATTGGAGGATTCGCAGAGGATAAAGCTTTCTTATGTATCTTTTTATTGCAATCATATTTACAGGGACACAACAGGAAAGTAGACAAACTTTCTAAGGAAGGCCTTCAACTGGATTGAGGTCTTTGTTCCATTGAGGAGTTTCTAAATGATGATCATTACAAGATTTTTTGGCTATTAGATTCAGTAGCTATATTTCTCCTCTATTTTTATATTTATATTTTATATGTTTATATTAGTTTTTGACAATGGTATTGAAGCCTATAAGGTTGAATAAACTATTATTTTGTTAGATTGCATATGAGTTGTATTATGCTACCCCTTCTCAGTTTTTATCTGAGGATCCCTGGGGTTGAATATTGTAAAGATGTATTGTCATGATGGGCAGACTGGCTTTTTCTATTGGCCACTATAAAGATTTGAGCAGATCTTTCATGAATACACACCTTTTTGTGTATATCAAAATGTATTTTTGTTTAATATTTAAATGAAATTACAGTTTTTTGTCGGGGAAAAAAAATATCCCCTTGGTCAAGATGATGAGTAGTGGTGGTCTAGAATCTAGGAAATAAAAGGCCCTAAAAATTTGGCTAGTACTTAATAATAAGGTCCTAACATGTGAGGGTGTACATAAAATAGGAAGATAGCATCCTAATATTGATATGTTATATATAGGGGAATCAAAATTAATTTCTCATTTTATTATCTATTAATTATATGCCTAACACTCCTTGATGGGGGTGAGCACCATGATAGGTACAACATAGGCGGATGGGAAAGTGGTACATGGCCTAGCCTTAGGTGATCCCAATCAGTTGATATGATGCATGGAGAAGGTTATAGAGGCTTCCACGCCAAGTGGCATTGGTTGATTCGAAGCATCGAGAAGGAAGGAATGTTTATTTAAACTACAGATTAGGAGTTTGTCACTGTATTTGGTTTCTGGGTATGGGAGTTTGGTTAAACGGGGTAGCTGCAGCTGAGTGTGCACATGCACTTCACCTATGCATGCTCATTGGTCTAGGTATCACTGTGTCAAAATGAGTTGGTGGGGGGTGGAATGTGATTTCTGCGGGCATGAATCGTGTGAAGGTGCAAGTGGTGTGGGATCCCAGAGAATGTGAATGGGTAGAAATCCTTAAACATAGGGTGTCGCCATTGAGTTCCACATACAAGAGATGTTACTTTGTACCAGGAAAATTTGTTCTGTCACTGTTAGCATTTTGTTTTTTCAGAAGTCTTGGATCGCCCTGGCTAACCTCCCCTGTGGTGAGGGCGTCGCATCGAAGCAATAGGGGTGTGTGGAAGTGTCAGGGTGGAAACAATGGGTTGCACTTGGTTATGGAATTTTTGATTGAGGGTTCACTCTTGGAAAATTGGGGAGATGAGATTCAAATTTGGCGATCAAACCCTATATGTACTCATTGTGCTCGCTCGGCGGGTGCATCCCCTCTCCTAGGTAGGCCTAGTGGGAAGAGTGGACCTATTGAAAGGAATTTTGAGTGGACGATTGTCATGTTGAGGTAGAGAGGGTGAGAACATCATGAAGTTGTCTCTAGAGGACAACCCGACGACCATACTGAAAGGGAGGAGGCACGAAACGATGAGGGAGTGGACAAGGAAAGTGAGGTGGCCCATTTCTGTGCTCTATCACCAGGGTGTGTGGTACAACCTCCCACATTGGCCTCAATTGTTGATCAATTGAGAGACATCCATGCAGTTTGGATGTCATCCATGAGCAGAGATATGATGATTGAAACAAGAACATAACTTACATTAATGATGTGCAATTCTCTCAGGGAGAAATTTTGGAGTGTCTCGCTTCCGTTCGCCACAGTCAACACAAAACTAGTGAGAGGATGGATGAAATTGAAGCGAGGTTGGCTCATATATACTTTCATGTTCACTAAGGGCATAACTCTCCTATGGTCCCTGGAAATTCTAAGGTGTTGAATCCCCAATTGTAAAATGGTATCTGTTGGTTGCTTTTTTCTTCTGTTTGTTTTTCGGGCAATAGGGCTAGTATGCCTCTAGGGTTCTTATAAGAAACAAATTTATATTTTCAAATTTTTCACCGCTCTCCTGGCCAACAAATTCGGTTGCAATGAGGCTGGGAGAGCAAAGAAACCATGGTATGGATGTTGTAAATATTTTAGAAATTAATGAAAGTACTTTTGATTAACAAAAGGAAATTATATGCCTAACACTTGTAGAGAGATATTGAAAAGTTGATTAGAATTAAAAAAAAATGGAGGGGATTCTCAATGGAGGGATCTCTTGAAGCTTGGTTTCAAAAGAAGGAAATAAGAGAATTAAAAGCAATTCCATGTTTAACCTTATGAGCTATTTGGTTGCCTTGAAGTGCACTCGTTCTTGAAGGAAAACAAATCCTTTTAGTAGACTTTTTCTAGGATGCAAAATGACTTCAAATGTAAAGGAACCTAGATAGATAGGTGATTTATTCATTGACAAATATTTTATGAGAGTTTCTATGATGGTGCAAGGAAAGGTCCAAAGTATAACAACTATGTGTTGGATGAGTTCTATACTTTTTGGAGGAGCACTTCATTATGTTCAAGGTCACAATGGGTGTTGGAAAAAATAATTTTTCAAAATTGAAGTCTTTCTAAGCTCTTAATAAAAATTAAAATGGATAAAGAGATTTTTAGATTGCATATATTTGGTGACTCTTCCTTGTTTATAAATCAAATGAATAATAAAATACAGATTAACTATCTTTTATATGAAGATTTAATAAGGCAATTAAAAAAGATGGCATCTATGTTTGAGTTTATATCTTTCACACAAGTATTCTATGTACATTCTATCATATGTATCCTCAAAGGAAGCAAAATCGGTGGATGTTGGAATTTCTTTGCTACAATAATCTATCAATGGATTCTTGCCATAATAAAGACCCTTTATTTTTCAAGAACATATGATAATTTTATGGACATTACCATATAAATTTTTAGTTTTATAATCAGAATTTTGAATTACCATGTGACATTTATATTTTATAAAAGTCAATACTCAGAAATATGACCTTGAAGATTATACAATGAGAATCCATTCTATTTTTAATATGATTTTTTTTCCCAAATATATATAAAGTAAAAGATGAGAAACTTTATCTTTCATTTGTTTTTTTAATATTCATATGAAACGCAAATTAAAAAAACAAATAAGTATCGTTTGACTACACATTATAATTTTTCATAAAAGTAAAAGAGTAATGTGCATATTATTTCTTATTTTTATTCTTACATAACATTACCTCCTTAATCCATTTAATCTTAAAATATTCTTAAATATATATTTAATACTTGTAATAAACAAGTCTCACTTAACATATTTAAACATTGACTACAAGGTGTCCATATTAAAATGTGTGCCACACTTAGACATATGTCCTCCCATTGTCATAGTGTATCAGGGAAATGGGTTTACAGAAGGGTGACCCCAACTCACATTGTTTCATCATAAATGCACGGGGGTTGGTGGAGATTTGTGTTTATTCCCTACATTGTGCTCGTGGGTATCCCTACAACAATGAGTTTGTGCTCGTGGGTATCCCTACAACAATGAGTTAGGTATACTTGGAAGGATTGGCTCATTCCGTTGATGAATGGGGTTATGGTTCACGATCATGGATGGATTTATGCACTAGGCGAGGAATGTTTTTTTCAAGATGTGTGCCATGATCAACACTTGTCCTTTCCTGGTCTTGCGGAGGCATGAAAATTGTTTTTCCACCTTGCGTCATTCTCTTCTGTCCTCTCCTTATAAATACATAAGATTTGCAATAGGGTGGCAAAGGTATGACATGATTTGGGGTCATGGAGAGGAGAAATCCTCACCATGCCACTTATGTTTCTCTCTCATGGCATATCTTACATGTTGGGGTCACGAGCATCCATCCTTTTGTAAACTCGGGACTTGCCACTGTTATGAGGGAAAGTCAAACTTTGTTCAAAACTCTTTCACAGTATTTTGAAGTATAGAAGTGGGTCAATGTTTTTTATTCTATTCTTGCATAATACTGCGACAAGGCCATTCTTTAAATTGGTCATGGTTCTACCCACCTTGACACTCTAAGGAACTGATTCTGCAGGTATCTCATTCAATTGTCCTATCTTGGTTTGTGGTGTATGGTATCCTGGAAGTTTTTCCATATGGTTTTCTTGTTATTATTTTTTCTTACTGTTTAGTAGGGAAACTTGGGGTTGTGTTGTTTCATGTTTTTGGTCTTTGTCCCTGTCGGCCTAAGCCTTGTTCGTGGCTGGCCAAAGTCTATGTTTCATGGCCAACCTTGGTCTCTAATTTTCGGCTTTGTGTAGTTTCGTTATATATATGTTGCGTATTCCTGGTGGGGTTTTCAAAGGTGTTGGTTAGTACTCTGTCATTTTTATATCTTACCATTGCTTGTGCATAGGTTCCATTTGAGGCATATTTGTTGAAAAATGTAGCAACGAATTCTCAATTCAATTTGCCTTGATTAAATTGAGAAAATTCAAATTTCCACAGCATCAGACAAATTGGATGCAGTTAACTCATGTGACATGGCTTGTGTCACCCAGTTTACTCAGTAAATTTGAGTTGGAGGAGTTGGTGTTCAGTTAAGCATATGCGATTGCTAATTTGTAGCAATCAAAGTCAGTTATCTCAATTTGTTTTTAGATAAACTAGTTCGAATTGTTGGAGGAACTAATGGAAGGTCGGTTGTGGAGTGGGACTTCAGTAAAACTAAGTGACCATCCAGCTAACTAATAAATCAACCCAAAGTAGCTAGTGCATGCAGAGAATTCGAGTTCCCTGGTTGTGGTGGAGATTCCAAGCAGAGTAACATCAGTTGTATACTAGTCTTGAGTGTACATATGTTGCATGCAGTCAGATGATCAACCTTGGGAATTGCATAATCCATTTTGGAAAAATTCCTAAATAATAGGGGCCTAAGTTCTTAGGAATTGCACAAGGAAATAGGGGCTAAAGTAGAGGAAGAAATTAACTAAGTCTGGTTCAGAGCTTCATAGTGAGAAGAGAGATAGGTTATTCTTGCAGGTTCTAAATTATGAATTAACTTCTACAGAGCAATATAATAGGTTTATGTCTTGTGGTTTTGATTAAAACTTCATTAGCAGTTGAAAATCTACACCATAATTTCTACATGGTATCAGAGTAGGATTCACATTAGAGCTGGAATTTCGAAGTTGTTTCTCAGCAGGCTCGAATTTTCAGGTCAGTGTAACAGGATCTCTTTATAGATGAGATGTCCTTAAGTGGACTAAGGCTAGAGTATGCATTGGAACGCAACTCTAATTTTATCGCATGGAGGTGGTATTAGATGATAATGGATTGCTATAAATACATCAAGAAAAATGTTGCAAAACCACCAAAATATTATGCCCAAAACCTTTCTCAGTGGAACAAAGATGTAGCCAAGGCGAGGAGAATAATCTTGGAGGGAGTATAGGATCACATTGTCTGAAATATCCATGGGAAAGAAACTTTGTTTGCAATGCAGAAAGCACTAACCAAATTTTTCGTGAATAGTAGTGACCACAGGAAGCTGACACTCAAGGATAAAATTCAAAGTATCAAGATGCAAAAGAATGACACTATTGTGTGGTATCTGAGTAGGTTCACACAATGTCATGATGAAGTTGGTGGGGTTGGTGTTAATGTTCCAGAAGATGACTTAGTAAGACTAGCCCTTCTAGGCCTTCCCAAGAGCTAGCATAGATACCAAGATTCGGTGAACGGGAGGGAGAAAATATCGAATTCTGAACACTTATGGTCTGATTTGGTAGAGGAGGAAATAAGGCGGAATACCAAAGATGGGACTTCATCCAAGGGAAATGATGAAGAAAAAATTTCATTGGTTGGAAAGGGAAAGAAAGGAAAAGAGAATAAATCTCAATCCAAACCATAATCGAGTCAAGGGGGAAAGAAGAAATATTTGTCCAAAATTAAATGCTTCATTTGTCATGAATTCAAGCACTATACCACGAAGTGTACACACAAAAAGGCAAGCAATAATACCTCAGGAGGATCAACAGTTGAAGCCTTGGTGTCATAGTTCGAAGTTGGATTTACCCTTATCGCATGCATGGTCAACATAGTGATGGGGAGCATGTGGTACTTGGACTTAGGTGAATCATTCCACATGACCGGGTGTAAAGAGTTTTTCAATGACATGGAGGAGAAATACTTGCAGATGCACATTGAGCTGGGAGACAATGGAAGATACAATGTGACTAGGGTTGGTACAGTCACCTTTCAGAGGGAGTTGGGTTCCCCTCTGAGGCTCAAGGATATCATGTTCGGTCTAGGCCTAAAGAAAAATTTCATCTTTGCTGCAGTTTTGGAAGACCGTGGTTATGATGTGATCTTTAGCAAAGGAAAGGAATTCCTTAGACACATAGCCATGGCATAGGTGAAGAAAATTGGGGTTTGGGTGAAGAACTTCTATAAGCTAGATGTGGAATATGGTGCTGCATTAAGCATTAAGGCAAAGAAAGTGTAGAGGCTCGATGTTGGTGAAATTTGGCGCAAAGATTATGAAGCAAATAACCACTGGCCTCCCCAAAGGAGCACTTGAGTATTAGGATGTATGCAAAGGATGTATCTTGGGGAAGTACACAAAATCCACATTCCATGAGCGGGAAAACAAAGAACATGCAGTCCTAGAAAGGATCCACTCTGATGTCTGTGGACCTTTCTCGACAACCTCCACTAGCAAACACAAATATTTTGTCATTTTTAATGGTGACTTTTTAGGGAAGTGTTGGATCTTTTTCATGCGGAAGAAAGATGAGACATTCTCCAAGTTCGTAGAATTCAAGACACTAGGTTAGAAAGAAACTGAAAAGAAGGTGAAGGCTTTGAGGAGTGATATTGGAGGTGAGTACGTGTTGAATGAATTCAAGATTTTTTGTGCAAAAGAAGGCAGTCGACAAGAGTTGACAACACCCCAAGAGCCACAACAGAATGGGGTGGCTGAGAGAAAGAATCGTAGCATTGTGGGAGCAGTGATGGCGATGTTGCATGACCAAGGCCTACCTCTGCATTTGTGGGTTGAAGCATGTAACACAACTATCTATTTGTAGAACCAGAGTCCTAATCAGATTATGGGCATGATTACATTGAAGGAGTATTTCTTGGGGATAAAGTTGGATGTGTCACACTTCAGGATTTTTGGAGCCTCAGTTTACTGCCTTGTCTCCAAAGAATCAAGGAAGAAACTCCAGTTGACAGTAGAGTTGGGGGTATTTGTGGATGCAAAATTTGATGAAGATAAATCGACGCGGTGCTCTCTTGAGAGGGAGCTTTAGATCCCACCAGAAGAGGATATTTTAGCTCCAAAGTAGGAACCTCAAGAAACTGTGGAGCAGCCACAAATTGAGGAGCAAAGAGTGGAGACAACCACTCAAGAATAACCATCTAGTGAAGGAAGGAAAAGGACCAGGGAAGCTGAGATAATTTTGCAGGATGCGAGGGAGAATGGAGGTGCTCCTTCAAATTTCCGTAGGCAAAGAAGGGAACATGATTGGTACACTGACTACAAGGCTTTAATGAATGAGTTTGTAGAGATTGAACCATCATATTTTGAGGAGGCAGTAGAGAAACCTGTATGGGTTGATGCAATGGTGGAGGAATGCAAATCCATTGTAAAGAACAGTGTTTGGGAAGTGGTCCCAAGACCAACAAATAAATCAGTTGTGGGTTTGAGATGGATCTTCAAGGTGAAGAAGGCAACAGATGGAAGCATAGAGAAGTATAAGGCCATATTTGTGGCCAAGGGGTACTCCCAAGTTGAGGGAATTGACTATGAGGAGACCTTTTCTCCTGTATCAAGGTACTCATCCATTAGACCAATTCTTGCTTTGGCTGCACAGATGGGGTGGAAGATCCACCAGATGGATGTAAAAATAACATTTCTCAATGGGGTTATTGAGGAGGAGGTGTACATCGAGAAACCAAAAGGTTTTGAGACATTTGATCGAGAGTCTCATGTGTGCAGACTAAAGCGAGCGTTGTACAGTCTCAAACAAGCACCTCGTGCTTGGTACAACATGATCAATAGCTATCTCACTGGTTAGGGCTTCACCAAAAGTGAAGTGGATGCAAACCTCTATCACATCTTGATAGAAGGTAAATTGCTTATTATTGTCTTATATGTTGATGATTTTATTTTAACTGGTGATGAGTGGTTGATCAAATCTTGCAAGGAGGACCTTGCAAGGGAATTTTAAATGAAGGACATGGATCTCATGCACTACTTCCTTGGGTTGGAAGTATTGCAAGGTGATGGGGAATTGTTTGTCTCTCAAGGCAAGTTGGTGAGCTCCAGTATTGTAGCAATGATGTTGCAACTCCTGGGACTCCCTACTTTACTTTTATCAACCCGGCGGTTCGTAACAAACTTGGAAGCAATGGTGCTGTATGCACAAGTACTAGCTCTTATTGTAGGCTGTCACTTGATCAGCTGGCACAAGTTCGATAGGAGCATAAGCCAACTTATATGAGTTCTAAAAGAAGCTTTTAACTGTGATGGATGAAAGCTAACTTAAAAGAGGCTAGTCTACTTGCAGAAAGAAGATGAAAGCTGAAAGGAAACACAAACCCTAGCAAACGCTAGTTTTACTGACTAACCCTACTTGTGCAAGAAAAGAGATGTAAGCTACTGAAATGGATGCCATTGACTATTGAAAAGGTAAAATGCATGTGTTTAAGCTACTTCTAAAGGTAAACATGGAAAATCATCTTTTTGTATTTTTGAGTAATTTTATGCAGAATTATTATGCATGTGTTTTAACTATTTTTGACTGTGCGGAGGTTTATTGGTGAAACGAAATAGAGTGGGTGTTTGCAGGATGTTGGGAAGGTGTGGAGAGGACCTAAGGAGTCCCTAGCACCCTTCTGGAGATTTCCACCACACTCAAATCTCAAAAATTTTCTCGCGTGAACTTCTACAGGACGCTGTAGGGGATCTACAGGAAATTCTATAGGAACAGGCCGAAAGTGGTTTCTAGAAGGTTGATGGTGGAAAAACGGTGGGAAAGTGGAAATGGAGGATGGATAAGGATGTTAAGAGGTCTAGGACCTGGTAAATGAAGCTCAAGAGTGATGAAGATGGTTGGATTTGTTCAAGGATGAAGAAAGCAATGTTGCACAAAAATGTAGAAATTAGGGCAAGTTGGGAAAGTATGGCGAATGAGTGAAGGATACCTTGAGCAAGGGACTGGAGCAGGTTGTATGATGGAGGAAGGATAGGTTGGAGTGTCTTATAGGTGTTCTGCACATTACTTTCCAAAACTGATCCAAGCAAAGGCTAAAAAAACAGAGATTTATCTATTTTGACCTAATTCTAACCTAGAAACCAGAAACATGATGAACAAAAGTTTATAGACAGGAAATCATGCAAGAAAGTTATGGAAACTGAGCAAGAACAGATCTAAGCATGAAAGCACAACTGATATCAACTTATCCAACTCAAAATCTAACACTAGCAATTGCATTGGAAGGCAAAAACAATGTTTTTGTGGCAGCAAGTGTGCCTTGGTCTCAATTCATGGTCCCAAGGAGGGAGAAATGAAATCAAGGACTGCTTGGTAGCCTTTTTGTGGATCTTTTCTGTTACCAAACTGTCAAATCAACCTGAAGCATGAACAACTATCTTAATCATCAAAAACAACCTAAGTAATAAAGCAAGATTTTAACCTAAATAACAGAAATTATTCTATGAATGCAAGAAAAACACATAAAAGTACACAAAGGAGGTACTGGGCACTTGGGTTGGGCCCAACCCCAAGAGCTACAGCCTCCTAAGAAATATCAGAGCTGGTGCAAAGCTGGATTCATCTTCATTGATAAAAAAATAATAGTTACATCCCAAAAATTGTCTACAAGAAGAAGCTCGAAAATGTGCTGATACAAGGCTGCACTAAAGTGCGAAAATAGACTAAAAAATGACTAAACTACTAAGGCTTGAAGCCTTCCTACTTATGCAAACAAGGACTCCCAACAGTCCTCCTTAACTTTAGGAGCTTGGCTGCCCAAAACTGCAGTTAATTAGCCACTTCACTAGACCTGCTCGACTGCCCCTTGAAATCATCTTTGGTGGGCTGTTGAACTCCGAGCTGATGGTGGAGAACTCAAGGAAGGGGTCATTTAGTGCAAGAGACACCCCTCCTACAAATCCTCAGCCTTGTTTCTTCGTATTTGGCTGCCAATCTTCTCATAAATGCCTGATCTTGGTCAAAAAATGTCCAAAAATCTGCAATAAGCACGTATTAGACTTTGTGGTAAAGTGACTATTCCCATTCACACAATTAACATAAATATATTCAAAAGCATGCATAAAACTATGGAGAATGGTGGATTAAATGAGAATAATAGGCAAAATGAGCCCATATAGTTACCCATTTCCAGGGCTCATCATCACCCCCCTGCTGAATGTGTTGCTCATCCTCTGAGCAACTAATCCAGTTCATCATCTTTGATCGCTTTGACTGCCTCTCTAACATCCCAGGCCTCTGAGGTGATGTCCTCTTCTCTATCATGAAAACCTGCCTTTCTGTCTACTTCCTCCCATTGTCTTTGCTCCTCTTCTTCCTTGACCCCTTCTAACAGCCCTAGCAGTAGTGGAGGGCTGAACTTAAGGCCAATCCAATTGGCTTTCAAGTTCTGCATTGATTGTTTGTATAGGGGTACTCTTCTCATAGCCTCCCTCATTCTGGTTGGGGAGTGGTACTCTCTTATTTTTAGACTATGGGACAATGTGTTCCATCTCCTTGTGCAAGCATGAATGCAATTATCACCAAACAGTCTTTCCATGTCTTCAAAGTGAGCAATGGCCTGAGCTTGCCTTTCAACATAGTTAGGTGCGATGTGAGGGTTGTTTGCAAGGTACCGATGGGAATATATAAGAGTTGAGGGATCTTCTGGTTTTGCCCTGATCATAAGTGGCTCACTTAGTTCCCTGGCCATAATATTCTGAATCTCTACTACCCTCTTTTCCTCATGGCTTAACCAAGAAGCCATGGCCATGAGTTGCAGATCTCCTAATACAATGTTTGGGTCCCATAGATTCATGTTAGGAAGTGCCAAGTTGTGTAAATAGAATTCTGCTAACTTGGCCTTATCTTTAGCTGAGCTACTGTCACACAATTGCAGAAATTGATTGTAATTCTGAAATGGAGTGGTGCCCCTTTGGGCCAATGTGTTAATTTGAAATTGCAACCATTGGTCTTTAAGATATAATGCATAGGATTTAGCAGGTTGCCTACATTGTAAGGCTTCTACTGCCCAACTAGCCATGCAGGCCATTTGGGATTCTTTTTCTTACAACTGTTGTTTTAAAACTTGTATTTCTTTTGTTGCCTGAGACTCCTGTTCTTGCAGCAGTTTTGTTAGCATCTCCACATTAGCTTGTAGCTCTCCCTCTTTTTGCTGTTTCTCGGTTGTTTCCTTGTCTGCTGGAGGTCCTTCTTGCTGCTGCTGCCCTCCCAAAATGGACAGCCTATCTTCCTTATGGACTTCCTGTAGCTGCAACTGCTTTTTCAGCAGCTCATTCTCCTCCTGTAGCTGGGCTCTTTTGCAGCTTTCTATGTGCCTCACCATGGCCAATTCCCCTCTTAATTCTTTTAGCTTATCCTCCATGTGGCCTATGTCCTCAACTCCTTTAGATTTGGTGATTTGCATCCATGTGTGTGTTCTGATCCTCTCTTTCTCTAATTCGAAAAATAACGGTACAACAAATTTCTGTGGGATGATTTTCCCACCCTCTAACAGATTGTAATATGAGCCCAAATTAGGCTGAGGGGTAGGTTCAGGTATTTCTTTAGCCTTGCTCTCCCCCTATGACTGTTTGGCTGCCTTCTCCTCCAATTTCTCAGTCTCTTTTAACTTGGCTAGAGTTTCCTGTAGAGATGTTTCAGCTTCCTGTAGAACTGCCTTTGAGTCCATCAACTTAATTTTCTCTTTCCATGTGGTGGTTTTTCGACTTCCTCTTTCATAGGTGATGGATATCCTGGAAGGAGACTCTTCCTTCTTTTTAGTGGGTGAGTCCTCAATGACAATTGGTTCCTTGGATGGTGGCTGGGGTTTGCCCACTTTGATCCTTGTGATTTTTTTGGTTTTAAAGTACATGGAGGTCTGCCTTTTTCTTTTTCCTTTTTGTTTTGTAGGTGTGCTTAATGCAGCCAGCACAACTGCTGCTTCCCTTGCCAACATTTCAGGGGATTTCCTTTTCTATTGTTCTTTTCCTTCACTTCTTGTAGAAATCTCTATGCCCCCTGTTTCTGCTTGTGTCACTAATATCTCAAGGTGTGTTTTTTCTTTCTCTTGCTGGGTGCCTGCCTTGGCTATGGCAACCTTCTTTTGGGCTTTCTTGGCCTTTTTCTTTCCAATCTTTGTCCTTTTTCCCTTATCTGTTTTTGATGTTTTCTCCTTTTCTGTCTTAGGCTTAGCAGTCTTATCAAATTTCTATTTTTCTTTCTGTTCTTCCTCTGTTCTTCCCTCTGCTTGAATGTCTTGTGCTCCCTCATCAATGTTCTTCTCAATTTCTTCAGTTTTCTCCCCCTCATCACTGCTGGATTGGCTGATGTTCTCAACCAAAGTTCTGATGTTATCATCCCTGGACATATTTCTAAAGATTTTCCACTTATGGGGACAGTATAGGTGTGTAAAGCATCTTCCACCAACAGTTTGATGAGTCCATGGCGGGCTAACTGATCTGGGACTCCTGCATTTAGCTTTGTACCACATTCAATTAAATACTGAAGGAGGAAATATGGGATGCTCAGTTTTTTAGCTGGCGGCAAGTCCATTCCATACCTCAATTCATGTAGCAACCTGAAAAGATAACCATAGATGATGCTAAACCTCCCTTCACATGTGATATACTTCATTATTTGATAACTGAGTTCACTCCAGAGAAGAGGCAAGCTTGTCCTTTTGACTTCGTTTTTGTCTTCTACAGGATGCTCCTTAGGCAGAAAAAATGTTTTCTTAGCCACTTGTCCTAATGATTTCTCCTCTTTGCTCCAAGGGAGCCCCAATGGTAGACCGATAATTCTACTGATGAAATCAGGGGTAAGTTCTAGGGTCAAACCCCTAAAACTAACTGTGGCATGTGTCTTTGAATGTGGTCTTAGGGACATCAAAAACTCTTCAGTCACCTCCTCATCATAACCCTGAATTCTGTCAAAGAAGGATATCCAGTTTGCCCTGGTGAAAAGGTCCACCACCTCAGGGTGCTCATACAATTTGCTAGAGTTTAAGGGTTCTTTCCTCATGAATCCTCCTGGCATGGTGTTGAGTTTGTGTTTTAACCAGAAAAGAAAATGCTTAGGTGGAAAAAAAAAGTCAATCACTGAAACAGAGGATAACTGAATTCGGTTTTTTCTGAACCCAAGAAGGAATTTCCCGTGTGCTTCCTTACAACATCAAATGGCAATAATTCCCCTGTTTTAAACTGCTGTCACCCTGAATTTGACTGTCTGTTTATGAAAAGAATTTTTTTCTATAGAACAAAGGATAAGGACACAGGTTCTTTTCTTAGCACATAGATAGATATGAAAATTCAGTTTTTTTCATACACACACAGGCTGGTCTCTACAGCTACATGTATCTTCCTTACAGGAGAATTTGAAAAATGATGAGGAGATTTCGGATGCAGAGAAAAAAAAAGAAACTGGGTAAACTTGGTGAAATATGCAGGCAGACTTTCACTTTTTTCAATGCACAGGCAGACTTTCACTCTCGTTTTTCAATCTAATACCGTGTTTAGTTCACCACCTTACACAAACAAATCATGCACAGAGAATTTTTCTCGAGCCTACCTCATTTTGAGGTTGAAATTCGACAAAAATCCCGAGTTTTCTTTCTGCAGAGCTGTTCTCTGCCTTTCCTGTAGAACCCTTCCTGTAGAAGTCACCGACTCCTGTAGAATGAAATTGTGCTTCCTGTAGAGCCCGATAGGCAGGAGTTTTTCAAAAAAACAGGTAGAAATCTAGTGGAGGACAACTGGTTAGCTGCTCTGGAAGTGGTAGATGCGTACTCCAGTCGAGAACGTCGTGAAGGCAAAATGAACAAAGGGTGGTGAATGTCTTAACTGAGCTGTCTTTTAACTGCGGGCATGATTCGTGGTGAGGAGATGAGGTGGCCGGATTGGACCGTTGATCCTACGTCACGGTCATAATGTTTCTGCATGCTGTCTAACCACCATCACCTCCCTTACTCCCGTTATCCGCCGCCACCACTACCAGTCCCGAATATTTCTTCCTGAATGGACATTCCACACGTGCTGGCTGCGTATCTGATCAGCAGTTTTGAATTTGACGGGGCTCGTTTGGATTCCACAAGGATGTGTAACTGACCGAGGGTGGCCAGTTAATTGGCCACCGATTCCATTCAATCTGAACCATTCCCATAGTCACACAGCCTTGAAATATGATTCATGTAATTGAGGAATAGGTTTAGGCACTTACCTGTGCAGTCGCGGTCGTGTTATGCATTTTTCAGATTTTGGAACCCATTTCTTCATTGTTGTTGCTACTTGCATTCTGCATGCTTGGCCTCGGGCTGTTGCTAATGTTCACACGTTCAAACAGAGCTCCATGCATGTTTCATATGCTATACTTTGTTGTCCCTGTCTCTGTAGTATGTTTTTCAGAGGGATCAGCTGCTACAGGAATCCTGTAGGATTTCCTGTAGCTGCTTCTCCTTCTGAAATTCAAGCTAAAATGAGTAGGGCTACAACTGCTGACGAGGGTCTCGGCTGACAAGGAATCACAGATGGAGGGTATCAGGTATGGTGAGTGAAAAAAACTATTGCTTTGATTTGTCATTAAAATTTTGTTTGCAACATGAAAAAAACAGGATTTTTGTGTGTGACTGTGCAGGGACATAAAAACGAGTGTAATGGAGGTGTACAGAGATGGAAAAGGGTGACATATGGCGAGGGATGGAGGCAGGGAGGTTCATAGGCCTCATAGACAGATTTCAAACCCTCGGGTCCTCTTCTGAGATCGATTTTGGCTTGTCTGTAGTTTCTACAGGATCCTCCTGTAGAAGATACAGAGCTTCCTGTAGGATGTGGAATTTCGGACCAAATGAGACTAGATCTTGGGAAAGGGTAATGATGATGGAGGAATGGATTATGAGGGATGCATGCATCCTGGTCATGTCCTCTGTCTTTGTCTTGTGCGATCCTCCTAAAACCTGTAATGACCTTCCTGCAACTTGCAATTTATTCAATAGAAATTAGGTTTATTTTTTTCTTTTCTTTTTTTGTCTGAGACAGTTGGGGCACCTCCAAGAGGTTTTCACCCTCACTGTCTACCCTAGGCGCCTCCAAGAGGTTTTCACCCAAGGATCTTTTATTCCTTTTTCTTTTTCTGTTTTTTTGGTGTTTTTTTTTCATGGTGTAGGTGGAGTGGAGACAGGGACTTGCTCCACTACCAATATTGATTTACCAAGAGTCTTAATGAACTCCTGCTTGGAAAGGAGCTTCCTGTAGATCTTCAATCTATGCCCATTGACGAGCATGGGGATAGCTTCTTCGTCAATGGTCTGAATAAGGACTGAACTATTGTCATTGCATGTTTCCACTGTATATGGTTGCAGCGATCTTGTCCTCAGCTTGCCCTTGAAATCCTTGTATCTTGAATCATATAGTAGTGCCCAATCTCCTGGCTAAAATTGCTTTTCTTTGAGGTGCCGGTCATGCCATATCTTTCTTTGAAGTTGGATTACCTCTGAGTGGAGAAGGGCCTGCATTCTTTGTTCATCTAATCCATTCAGCTGAAGCAATCTTTCTTGTTGTGCATGGTTGAGATCTAGGTCCAGCTGAGCTGCCAACCTCAATGTGTTATATTCAAATTCTATGGACAAAAAATCCTTCTTCCCGTAGACCATCTCATAGGGTGTGAAACCTGTTGTAGTTTTCCAAGTAGTGTTATAGGCCCAGGTGGCCTCAACCAAGTGATCTGCCCAATCTTTTCTGCTGCTGCTCACTACCTTAGTCAAAATCCCTTCCAGAGCCCTGTTAGTAACTTCCACTTGTCCATTTGCTTGCGGATGATAAGGGGTGGAAGTTCTGTGCTTAATCTTGTGATGAGTGAGCAGGTCTTCAATCAGGTTAGAGGTAAAATGACTTCCTTGATCTGTGACTAATTCTCTTGGGTAGCCAAACTTGTAGAAGATATTTTCCCTCAAGAGCTCAGTTACTTTTTCTTCTGTTGCTGCTTTGATTGCCTTTGTTTCCACCTACTTTGTCAGGTAATCCATGCACACAATGATGTAGGACTTCTGTTTTGAAGGAGGGTTGATAGGACCTACAAAGTCCATGCCCCACTTCTCAAATGGCTCGAAAGTCACTTGAGGCTGCAAGGGCATCTCATCCTTTGGAGTAGGTTTCCCCATCCTTTGACATCTATCACATTGGCTGATGTATCTCCTAACATCTTGATGAAGAGTGGGCCAATAGTACCCTGCTTGTAGAATTTTGAAGGCAGATATCTTTGCTGCAAAGTGGCCTCGACAGGGCCCATCATGACAGGTTAGGAGGATGTCAAAAACTTCCTCCTCCCTGACACATCACCTCAAAATATGATCTAGGCCAAGTTTAAAAAGATTGCCCCCAATCCAAGTGAATGGGGCACTTTTCCTCACGATCTTGATCTTCTCTTTTGAGGACAGGTATGGCAGAAATTATGCTGAAACCAAATAATTTGCTATATCAGCAAACCATGGAGAGAGTATTGAAATAGCAAACATGTGTTCATTTGGAATTTGATCATCCACCATCCCTTCTTCACTTGCAAGCAAATCTAGTCTAGACAAAAAATCAGCAACAACATTTTCCTTACCTGGCTTATCAACAATGGTCAAATCAAATTGCTGCAATAAAAGTAACCATCTAATGATACGAGCGTTTACATCAGGTTTGTTCATCAAATACCTAATTGCAGCATGATCAGTATACATGAATGTTTGATAGCTGGTGATGTAGTTTCTGAACTTGTTTAGGGAATGGACTACATCCAGGAGTTGTTTCTCTCTTACAGTATAGTTTAACTCTGCCTTAGACAGGTTTTTACTAACAAAATATATGGCATACAGTAGCTTCTCTTCAACTTGTCCTAAGGCTACTCCTATGGCTTTGTTCAAGGCATCTGTGTGAATGTGGAAAGGTAGGGCCCAGTTTGGACCTCTCAAGATTGGGGCAGTTATCAGTGTACCTTTCAAAGCACCTGGAGCCTCTTGATAGTTGTCAGTCCATATGATCTCAGCATCTTTTTCCAAAAGACCAAACAATGGAGAGGCTAGCTTACTGAAATCTTTAATGAATCTTCTATAATATCCTGCTAAGCCTAGAAAACTCCAAACATCTCTTACTTTTTGAGGAGGCAGGACCCTTTAGATGATAGCAATCTTGTTGGGATCCACCTGTAAACCTTGCTGAGAAATTGTATGACCTAGCACGGCCCCTTCAGTCATTAGGAATTCAAATTTATCAGGACTGAGGGACAGGTTCATTTCAATACACTTGGCTAAAACTTTCCTCAGGTTAGTCAGAGCTTCTTGGAAGTTAGAACCATAAGGGGTAAAGTCATCCATATAGATTTCTACTGAATCATGAACCAGCTCAGCGAATATACTCAGTACTGCTCTCTAGAAAGTGGTAGGAGCATTTCACAACCTAAAGGGAAGGACTCGGTAGGCAAAGGTAATGCATAGACAAGTGAAAGTGGTCTTATCTTGGTCTTCCGGTCTGATTTGGATCTGATTGTACTCGTTAAACCCATTTAGGAAGGAAAAGAACTTCTTCCTTGCCAGGCCATCTAACACTTGATCTATGAAAGGCAAAGGGAAATGGTCCTTCTTGGTGGCTTTGTTAAGTTCTCGATAATCTACACAGATTCTCCACTTCCTGTTTTTCTTGGGCACAAGCACCAAAGGAGAAACCCACTCGCTGTTAGAGATGGGGTAGATGAATCCTGCATCCAACAACTTTTGCAGTTCTTCTTTGACAATGTCCTTAAAGGCTCGATTCATCCTCCTTTGAGGCTGCCTGACTGGTTTACAATCCTCTTTAATGTAGATGTGATGGGTACAGACTGAAGGGTGGACTCTTTTCATCTCCTTATAGCTTCAAGCAAAAGAATCCAAATGGTTGTTCAATAAGCTACAAAACTCTTTCTCTTGAGAGGGGGATAGGGATGAGTTGATCTTCAAGGTTATTTCAGGGCCAAATTCCACATTCTTAACTCAGAGAGAGGTCGGATCAGCCATACAGAGATTAACTAAAGCACTGGCTTGGGTTTCTTCCACCAACTCTTCTAATGGCAACACACTGGGGGGTGGATTTTGAATCAAATTCTCAATAAGATCATCCTCGGTTTGAGGACCTCCCCTGGTGGCTTCCACTGTGCACAATGAGGCAAAATAGACTTCATCCTCATCTTCCTCCTCCAACCAGAGAGGTAAATCATGTTCTAGCAGAGGTTGGGTAGGAGGATATAGGACTAGCTGTTTGGACATATGCCCATTCTTGATGGTCATGCTCCCAGCTCGACAACTGATGTAAGCATCTGCAGTAGCTAACCAAGGCCTTCCCAAGATGAGGGGATACCCAGTGAGTTTTTCCTTTGGCTGAAGGACCAAGAAGTCAGCAGGGTACTCCCAGGAATCAATGGAGACCATGAAATCTTCCACAATCCCCTCAGGAGTCACAGTGGAGCGGTCTGCCAACTGCAGTACTGTTGAGGTCTTTCTTAGGGAACTCTAAAGGTTGAGTTTGAGCATAGTGTCCCTGGTCATTACGTTAATGGCAGCCCCTAGATCAATCAAAGTGTGGGGGATTATGGTGCCATTGATGTGGACATCGACTACAAGACTCCCAGGGTCCAGATATTTTGGACAAATTACCTGTCCCAACATTAGGTCAGACAGTTGTCCTATGACATTGATAGTTGGGGCATCTCTCTTGCGCCTGCCTGGGTGCCTGAAACACTTCTCTTTGATCAACTTATTGTAGATTGGTACATCTTTTATGGCCTAGAGAAGTGGTATTTTCACACATAACTGTTTAAGTTCTCCCAGAAGTTCAGTTTCTTCTAGGTTTGGTTGCGTGGTTCCAGTTAGTCTCTCAGGAAAGGGTGGAATGGCTTTGGGTTCACTTTCCTGTTTCTCTTCCTCATCCTCCTTAGGAGGAGGTTGGCTATCTGGGAGGACCTTCCCAGATCGTAGGTTGATCTCTTGAATCTTTACAGCATAGGTAGGGCATGTGGTTTCTCCAGTATATACCTGCTGGGCCTGTCTGTTATTGGGGTTCGGGTTCAGTTGAGCAGGTATCTGGGGTTTTCTTGGAGGAGCAGGAGGTAATGGTTGTGGTTGAGTAGGTGGTGGAGGCAAAAGAGTGGGAGGAGAATTGTATTGGGGCCTCCACCCCTGATGAGGTGCATTCCACTAAGGTTGTGGCTGAGTGTGAGAATGAAATGAGTGAGCAGCTGGTTGAGTATGGTATTGAGGAGGATACGACCAAGGAGGGGGTGTGGACCAGGAAGGATGAGCAGGGGGACCCCAAGAAGGCATGGAAGTGGCTTGATTGGGGTTGTAATAAGTCTGGGATGTCCCTTGCATTCCCTGCTGGTAAGGTCTGGGTCCATGTGGCCTCCTTTGGTTCATGAAGTAGAGTGGTTCAGTGGCTCCTTCAGCCCCTTGGTACATAGCTTTAAATCCAGGCAAGGAAGGGCACTGATTTGTAGGATGGTTTTCTTCACAAACAAAACACACTTCTATAGAGTGCAATGGAAATTCATTCCTAGGATGCTTTCTGGTGCACCTGGGACAAAAGATGGCCAAATCCCTCTCGGCTTACTCTTGCTTCTTTTGGATTCACAAGGTATTCATTTGCATGGCAATGGTCTGCCTCATCTCACTCTTGAAATCTTCCATCTGATTTGCAAACTCGTTTTTAAGGAATGAACTAGATAAGGGGGTGCTGGCTAAGAGTTGACTTCCCCTACCTCTCTTTCTGGCTACCCTAGAATGGTTTCTAAACACAGTCTTTATGTCATCATAAGGTAGCTGGTAGATGTCTCCCCCGGCCAGCAAATGGAGGGTATCTAGAAGGTCTTCAGGGACTCCTCTGAGCAGAACCAACTTCAGAGATTCGGGGTCAAGTGTGCACCTGACCCTTTTATAATTGAGTTGAAACCTCTCTTCATAGTCTTCTAAAGATTCATCACTTCCCATGGTCATTCGAAAGATTTCTTCCTTTGTATCCTTTGACCTACAATAGTCCCGGTATTTGTTGTTAAAGGCTTGCTGCATTTGAGCCCAAGTTGTGATACTGTTTCCAGGTAGCCCCATGAACCAACGGAGTGCTGCATCCTTGAGGGTAGAAGGAAAGAGTTTCAACTTTTTCTCGTCTTCTGCATAGTCATAAGTTCGACAAAGGACAACAAACTCAAACAAGAAGGTATGAGGGTCTTTGTTATGAACCAGCTCACAAAAAGATAGAAAAAAGAGATCCACGCCTTAGAATTCAGCCTCTTCGAGGGGGCAACCTCCTTTACATTACACAAATGAACAATTCTTGGATGATTCAAATGACAAAACCTCCTTTCTATATATAGGAGTCTAAGGAGTCACAATATAATCCAGCCGACCTAACAATAATAATATAAAGCCACAAAAATAACAATAGAGGGATTCTATGGGGCACAGAAATAACAATATGGGGGTAATAGGGGCACAACAATATAAATAAGGGGTATAACTACAATAGTAATGGGGTAATCACTAGTATTATAGGGACCCAACATGCCCCTCTCCTTCAAAAAAGTGTTGTCCTCAACGCTTGAGTAGTTCTGGATACTTCTGCATAAAATTCTCATCCTCCCATGTGGAATCTTCAGCGGATAAGTTCTTCCACTTGATAAGATACTCTGAAATTGATCGATTTCGTAGCTGTCGAGTTCTTGTTTCTGTGACTGCTTCCGGTTCCAATATAATTTTTCCTTCCTCGTCAAGTTCTGGCAATATTGTTTGAACTGGGAGCTTGTCGCCTATAACCTTCTTTAAACATGAAACATGGAAAACTGGGTGCAATCGAGAAGCTGCAGGAAGCTCCAATTTGTATGCCATAGTACCAATCTTTTGCAACACCTTGTACGGACCATAATACTTTGGTGATAATTTATTATCCTTCTTAGCTTGCTTTAGGGACATTTGCTTATATGGTTGTAGCCGTAGGAATACCCAATCACCTACATCAAAACTTCTTTCACTGCGATGTTGATCTGCCTGTTGTTTCATTCTATTTTGTGCCAACACGAGGTTATCCTTTAAGAGTTGGAGGACTTGTTGTTGATGTTCGATGTGATGTTCCACTGCCTGAACCTTAGAATTTTCTCTTAAATATGATGTGATGGATGGTGGTTGATACCCATAAAGTGCCATAAATGGGGTCATTTTTGTTGCTGTATGGAAGGAAGTGTTATACCACCATTCAGCCAGAGGCAACCATTTGACCCATTGTGTCTGTTTATCAGATACAAAGCAACGAAGATATCCTTCCAAACATTTGTTTACTATCTCAGTTTGCCCATCAGATTGAGGATGATAAGATGAGCTATGAGCTAACTGAGTACCAAGACAAGAAAATAATTCTGTCCAAAAATTTCCAGTGAAAATGGGATCTCTGTCACTTACAATAATCTTTGGGTTTCCATGTAGCTTTTGAACTGTTTCCATAAATGCAGTAGAAACTGTACTGGCTTTAAATGGATGTGATAATGCACAAAAGTGTGCATACTTGGTAAGTCTGTCAACTACCACCATGATGACACTCTTTCCCTCAGACTTGGGTAAACCTGTGATAAAATCCATTGAAACCTCCTCCCAACGTTGGCTTGGAATGGATAAAGGTTGTAATAGACCCGGTGTCTTAATTGTTTCAACTTTATTTTGTTGGCAAACCAAACATTCCGCCACAAACTTTTGAATATCTGATTTAAGGCCATCCCAAAAAATTTCCTTCTTAACCCTGTGGTAAGTTTTTAAAAATCCTGAGTGCCCTCCTAAGGGAGAAGTGTGCAATTCCATAAGAATCTTTTGTTTTAGCTGGGAATTCTTACAGAGGTATAAGCGATCTTTGTACCATAACGAATCATTTTCCAGCTAAATGTATCAGAAGTACTGGAATCTTGTTGTAGCTTTCGAATAAGTGCCCACACTTCTTCGTCATTCTTCCATTCCTCCCTTGCTTCGTTTATCCAATCTGGTTGGATAATAGAAATGGCACACAACAATGCTTCCACATCCTCATCCTTTCTTGAGAGTGCATCTGCCACCACATTTTGCTTCCCTTTTTTGTAGATGATTTCAAAGTCATAACCCAACATCTTTGTGACCCACTTTTGTTGCTCTTCAGAGGATAATCTTTGTTCTAAAAAGTATTTAAGGCTATCATGATCCGTTTTTACCTTGAAGTGTCTTCCCATTAGGTAGGGTCGCCATTTCTTAAGTGCATGGAGTATTGCCAACATTTCCTTCTCATAAATAGCTTTGCTTAAAAACTTTCCCTTGATTGGACGACTTTCAAAAGCAATGGGTCTTTCATCTTGCATTAGAACAACACCAATTCCATTTCCTGAAGCATCACATTCCACAATAAAGGTTTTTGTGAAGTCCGGTGTAGCTAAGACCGGTGCTTGGCACATTGCCTCTTTAAGATGTTCAAAGGCCTTTGTTGCTTCCGGAGTCCATGAAAATGAATCTTTCTTCAATAATGTTGTTAGAGGTGCTGCTATTCTCCCATAATTCTTAACAAACTTGCGATAATACCCTGTCAACCCAAGAAATCCTCGCAGATGCTTTATGGATGTGGGGATTTTCCATTCCTTAATGGCTTTAATTTTGCTAGGGTCTACCTTAACTCCTTCATGAGATACAATATGACCCAAATATTCCACCTCCTGGACTCCAAAGAAACATTTGGATCTTTTTGCATATAATTGTTTCTCCTCCAATAGTTGTAGCACCCTGTCAACATGTTCAACATGATCCTTCCAAGACTTGCTGTAGATTAGTATATCATCAAAAAATACTAACACAAATTTTCTAAGGAATGGTTTGAAAATTGAATTCATCAAACCTTGAAATGTTGAAGGTGCATTGGTAAGGCCAAAAGGCATGACCAAAAATTCATAATGACCCTCATGAGTTCTAAATGCCGTTTTCGGAATGTCTTCAATCTTCATTCTGATTTGATGATATCCCGAACGAAGATCCAACTTGGTGAAGTAAATTGATCCATGCAATTCATCCAGTAATTCATCAATGACAGGAATGGGGAACTTATCTTTAATAGTGAGCTTGTTGAGCTCCCTATAATCTGGACACATGCGCCATGATCCATCCTTCTTGTGCACCAATACTACTGGAGCTGAGAAAGAACTTTGACTCGGTTGAATTATACCAGCCTCTAGCATTTCTGCAACCATACGTTCAATTTCACTTTTTTGGACATAGGGATATCTGTACGGCCTGATGTTTGGAGGAACACTTCCTGGAATCAGATGAATAGCATGATCATGATCACGCATAGGTGGGAGACCTTTGGGAGTCTCAAATACCTTGGAATGATTGTCCAAGACTTTTTGGAGATCTGGAGAAATAGATGATTCCAATGTGGAAACATCTAGCGAACATAATTGTGCAATTACACCTCTTTGCTCCTTTTTTAGAAGCTTTGTCATGCCATTAGAGCTGATTATCTTTCCTGGTTTCCCTGCAATACCCCTTAATTCAACTTCCTTTCCTTCCAGAAAATTTCATGAAAAGTTCTTGAAAATTAAAAGCTATTGTACCCAAGGATTGTAGCCATTGGACTCCTAGTACAACATCAGCACCTCCCATTGGAATGGAAAGCATTGGGCTAGTCAATACATATTCTCCCATGGATAGCTTGATATTATGGCACTTTCCAGAACAATTTATTGTTCCTCCATTTGCAATCATCACTTGACACTCTGGTGCTGGATATAGGAAGCAATTCAATTCTTTTGCTACCCTACAATGAATAAAATTGTGGGTGCTTCCTGAATCAATCAACACTATTACCTTTTTCTTCTTGATTTGTCCTTCTATCTTGATGGTTTGAGGAGTGGTAATTCCCGCCAATGCATTACAAGATATGGTCGGATTTATTTGTTCTTCATCTAGGCTTTGTTCCTGGAATATATCCTCTTCTTTTGACCTTTCTTGCTCCTTTTCTTCTTCCTCTTCACAATCTATGTAGAATAATTTCTTCTCAGCACACTTATGACCTTTTGTGTATTTGCTATCACAATTGTAACAAAGCCCTTTTGCTCTTTTTTCTTCCAATTGTTGTGGTGTCAACCTTGTAGGTTGTGGAAGACTATGGGCAACAACACTTCCGTCTTTATAGTTGTGAATGGTATGCTTCCTAGTTGCCATAATTTTGCTTTCCATTTTTCTTGCTAACCTGAATGCCTTCTCTAATGAATCAGGTTCCCAAAGGCGCACATCATGTTGGATATTATCCTTTAAAGACCCTATGAACACATCAATCCTATGCTCCTCTGGAATATCTTTTACCCTTATGTTCAATTTTTGGAACTCCTCAATGTGCTCCATTATTGAACCCTTTTGTTTGAGACTTATCAATTGGCTAAAAAAAGTGTTGCTTTTTGTATCCTCATAATGTGCTATCAATTCTTCCGTAAAAATTGCCCAAGTGATAAATTGTTTACGAGAACAAAGCCATTGATACCATACAAACTGATTTGGTTCCAAATATAAAGTTGCCATACGTACCTTTTGTGTGTTTTGCACATTATTGAGATCGAAGAATTGCTCCATCTGTAATATCCATGTGGCGGGATCCTTGCCATCAAACTTCCTCATATCGATTTTTGGAACATGGTGAGTCTTCGATCCAACATTAGAGTCTATGGAATCATGATTAACATTTCTTTTGTTCTCATCATGAGTTTCCTTTAGTACTCTTTCACCCTTAGTGACCATTTCTTGTAGCAACTTATTCATATTTATCTTCAATTCTTCCATCTTATCATCCATGCCATCAATTTTAGCGTCCATGCCCTTCACCTTAGCTTCCATGCCATCCATCTTAGCTTCTACGCCTTTCTTTAAACATCCATCTTCGCTTCTACACCTTTCTTTAAACCATCCATCTTAGATTCTGTTCCTTTTGTGCAAGGGACAATTGTTGCACTTGGTCTTGTAATTTTGATATATCATGTTGCATTTCTTCCTCTTCTTCATGAGTCATGCTAGAGCTTTCAGGTTCCTTACTAGGTGTTTGCATTTTCTTTCCTCGGGGCATCAGTTACCGATAATAATGCTCTACTATGCCCTTTGAATTCCTTCAACCAAGCTTACACACAAAAAAATTAAAAAAAACTACACACTTTTTTTCACTTTATAGAAGCCTGATATTGAATCTGATGTATCTCTGTAATTTCGGATCATCCAGTTCTAAAATTTCTACCTGTAGTAGCCTTCTGCATCCTCTTTCCAATGCCACAAGTCTGAGCCAAATTGGATTCTCCAAGGAAGAGTTATGTGAAATCTCCCACAGTGACTTGCTTTTAGACTAGTTCAGTAGAGCGAACTTGTACGACGTGCCACGAGTCACTGTTTCAACCTTTGAATCTGAAACACACACACAAGAAACTACAGTCCGTCCTCTTTCTGTACCTTTTTACGAAATTTCAATCCGATCCTCAGAGAGAAAGTTATGACGATTTTCCCCAGGTCACCTGTTTTGAATGTAATTCAGGAGTCTGCAAAAAGACCAACTTCCTCAGATCATATCTCCGAAAATATCACGCGAAAAGCTCTGAAATTCGGACCCAAGGTTCAGTGCCAATTCTTCTCAAATGGGTTTTTTTTGCGACTTCTGAAACGTCACAGAAAAAAAGTTATAGCGAAAATGCCACGATGACCTGTTTGGAGCAGCGAAACCCTAGAATCCAAAGCTCTGATACCAAATGTTATGAAACCAGCTCACAAAAAGATAGAAAAGAGAGATCCACGCCTTAGAATTCAGCCTCTTCGAGGGGGAAACCTCCTTTACATTACATAAATGAACAATTCTTGGATGATACAAATGACAAAACCTCCTTTCTATATATAGGAGTCTAAGGAGTCACAATATAATCCAGCCGACCTAACAATAATAATATAAAGCCACAAAAATAACAATAGAGGGATTCTATGGGGCACAGAAATAACAATATGGGGGTAATAGGGGCACAACAATATAAATAAGGGGTATAACTACAATAGTAATGGGGTAATCACTAGTATTATAGGGACCCAACAGTCTTCAGTAGTCAATCCATGGAAGTGATGTAAGGTTGAGGGACTTATGTTTTTCATTTTTGTGTCCCTTTTCCTTAATTGTCTCTGTTCCTACAAGGCGTGAAATGAAATCCTTTTTTTTTTTCTTCTTCTTCTTCTTGTACCTGCAAAAACTGAAATAGATTGAACTGCAAATTGCAACTAACTGAAATCTATCTTGCTGAAATGAAAATGCAGAATTGAGATGAAAGCAGGAAAGGACTAATCTATGTTGCTGAAATGGAATTGCTGAATTGAAATGAAAGCAGGAAATACTAATCTACACTTGCTGAAATGAAATTGCGGAATTGAAATGAAAGCAGGAAATGGTCTAATCTACTTTTGCAGAATTGAAATGAAACAACTACTCTACTCTTGCTGAAATAAACTACTTAGCGGAAGATTACAGTAGAAAATAGAAGAAAAGTAGTAATCACAAAATACTCTAACACTTCCCCGGAAATGACGCCAAAAAGATGGTGAGCTCTAGTATTGCAACAATGATGTTGTAACTCCTAGGACTCCCTACTTTAGTTTTATCAACCCGGTAGTTCGTAACAAACTTGGAAGCGACGGTGTTGTATGCACAAGTACTACCTCTTACTGCAGGTTGTCACTTGATCAGCTGGCACAAGTTCGCTAGGAGATTAAGCCAACTTCTATGAGTTCTTAGAAGAAGCTTTTAACTATGATGGATGAAAGCTAACTCAAAAGAGGCTAGTCTACTTGCAGAAACAAGATGAAAGCTGAAAGGAAACACAAACCCTAGCAAACCCTAGTGTTATCAACTAACCCTACTTGTGCAAGAAAAGAGATGTAAGCTACTAAAATGGATGCCATTGACTATTGAAAAGGTAAAATGCATGTGTTTAAGCTACTTCTGAAGGTAAACATGGAAAAATCATCTTTTTGTATTTTTGAGTAATTTTATGCAGAATTATTATGCATGTGTTTTAACTATTTTTGACTGTGCAGAGGTTTATTGGTGAAAGGAAATGGAGTGGGCATTTGCAGGAGGTTGGGAAGGTGTGGAGAGGACCTAAGGAGTCCCTAGCACCCTTCTAGAGATTTCCACCACACTCAGATCTCGAAAAATCGCTCGCGTGAACTTCTACAGGAGGCTGCAGGGGATCTACAGGAAATTCTACAGGAACAGGCTGAAAGTGGTTTTTAGAGGGTTGATGGTGGAAAAACGGTGGGAAAGTGGAAATGAAGGATGGATAAGGATGTTAAGAGGTCTAGGACCTGGTAAATGAAGCTCAGGAGTGATGAAGATGGTTGGATTTGTTCAAGGATGAAGAAAGCAATGTTGCACAAAAATGTAGAAATTAGGGCAAGTTGGGAAAGTATGGCGAATGAGTGAAGGATACCTTAAGCGAGGGACTGGAGTAGGTTGTATGATGGAGGAAGGATAGGCTGGAGTGTCTTACAGGTGTTTTTCACATTACTTTCCAAAATTGATCCAAGCAAAGGCTAAAAAACAGAGATTTATCTATTTTGACCTAATTCTGACCTAGAAACCAGAAACATGATGAACAAAAGTTTATAGATAGGAAATCATGCAAGAAAGCTATGGAAACTGAGCAAGAACAGATCTAAGCATGAAAGCACAACTGATATCAACTTATCCAACTCAAAATCTAACACTAGCAATTGCATTGGAAGGCAAAAACAATGTTTTTGTGGCAGCAAGTGTGCCTTGGTCTCAATTCATGGTCCCAAGGAGGGAGAAATGAAACCAAGGACTGCTTGGTAGCCTTTTTATGGATCTTTTCTGTTACCAAACTATCAAATCAACCTGAAGCATGAACAACTATCTTAATCATCAAAAACAACCTAAGTAATAAAGCAAGATTTTAACCTAAATAATAGAAATTATTCTATGAATGCAAGAAAAACACATAAAAGTACACAAAGGAGGTATTGGGCACTTGGGTTGGGCCCAAACCCAAGAGCTACAGCCTCCTAAGAAATATCAAAGCTGGTGCAAATTAGGATTCATCTTCATTGATCAAAAAATAATAGTTACATCCCAAAAACTGTCTACAAGAAGAAGCTCGAAAATGTGCTGATACAAGGCTGCACTAAAGTGCAAAAATAGACTAACAAATGACTAAACTACTAAGGCTTGAAGCCTTCCTACTTATGCAAACGAGGAATCCCAACAATCCTCCTTAACTTTAGGAGCTTGGTTGCCCAAAACTGTAGTTAATCAACCACTTCACTAGACTTTCTCGGCTACCCCTTGAAATCATCTTTGATGGGTTGTTGAACTCCGAGCTGATGGTGGAGAACTCGAGGAAGGGGTCATTTAGTGTAGGAGACACCCCTCCTACAAATCCTCAGCCTTGTTTCTTCATATTTGGCTACCAATCTACTCATAAATGCCTGATCTTGGTCCAAAGATGTCCAAAAATCTGCAATAAGCATGTATTAGACTTTGTGGTAAAGTGACTATTCCCATTCACACAATTAACATAAATATATTCAATAGCATGCATAAAACTATGGAGAATGGTGGATTAAATGAGAATAATAGGCAAAATGAGCCCATATAGTTACCCATTTCTGGGGCTCATCACAAGTATGAAAATGAGATACTCTAGAAGTTCCACATGGAGAGTTGTAAACTCATGGAGACACCTCTAGCGACCAACTAGAGGAAGGAGGATGAAACTTCAGGCGAGGAAGTGGATGCTACCATTTATCGATAGTTAGTGGATTCATTGATGTACATTGTGAACACATAGCCAGATATGTGCTATGCAGTCAACTGGCTAATCCAAGGTATGGTTAGGCCAACCAAATTATTTTGGAAGGCGCCCAATAATGTTTTACGGTACCTCAGAGGCACTACCTAGTTTGGACTATGGTACAAACAAATAAAGGGAGTGACGCTATGAGGCTTCATAGATGTAGATTGGGTGGGGAGTCCATTAGGCTGAAAGAGTACATCAAGCGGAATTTTTAGTGTTGTGTCAGCAACTTTTTCCTGGTACAACAAGAAGAAAATATGTGTGGCGCTCAGCTCAGAAGAAGCAGAATACATGGCTGTAATTCAAGCAACATGTGAGGCAATCTAGATGAGAAAGATACTTGTTGGACTATTTGGTCAGATGATGGATCCAACTGTGATCTACTGTGATAATCAGAGTTGCATCAAGCTCTCTAAGAATCTTGTTTTTCATGATCGATCCAAGCATATAGATATCCAGTATCACCATTTGCGGGACTATGTGCAGAGGCGGATAATGTTGCTTCAATACATTCCAACAGAGGAACAAGATGATGACATTTTGACAAAGGCATTGTCAAGAGGGAAGTTTGAGTTCCACAGGTTCAGGATAGTGGTGGTTAATAATCCCTTTCTTGTAGAGAGGGAGTTTTGAAAAATGCAGCAAGAAATTCTTAATTTTATTTTGCCTTGATAAAATTGAGAAAATTCAGATTTCCACAACAGCAGAGTAGTTTAGTCAGTAAATTTGTGTTGGAGGAATTAGAGTTTAGTTACGCATGTGTGATTGTTAATTTGTAGCAATTAAAGTCAGTTATGTCAAGTTGTTTTCAGCTAAACTAGTTACAATTGTTGGAGGAACTAGTGGAAGGTCAGTGGTGCAGTGGGACTTCTGTCAAACTTAGTGATCATGCAGTTAATTGATCAATCAACCCAAAATAGCTACTGCATGCAGAGAAATCGATTTCCCCAACTGTGGTGGAGATTCCAAGGCAATGTAACATTAGTTGTAGACTAGTCTTGAGTGCACATGTGTTACATGTAGTCAGATGATCAAACTTGGGAATTGCGCAATCCATTTTGGAGAAATTCCTAAGGCCTAATTTCTTAGAAATTGCGCAAAGAAATAGGGGCTCAAGCAGAGGCAAAAATTGACTAATTCTGGGTCAGAGCTTCTTAGTGAGCAGAGAGATAGGTTGTTCACTTGTAAGTTGTGCTCAATTGAGCAAAGTAATTGTGATACATCTTTATTTATCAAATTAATGCAAGAAGACATTAGGGTTTTTAGCAAATTGCTTTCCCCAAGAAAATATTATGTGCATGTGTGTTTTTTCTTATGGCATGTCTGATTTTTTTTTCTAAATTGTAAATTGACTTCCGCAAAGCAGTAGAGTAGGTTTGTATGTTGTGATTTTGATTAAAACTTCATGAGCAGTTGCAAATCTACACCATAATTTCTACAATATTGTGGACGTTATGCTTCTACTCTGGGAGAGGGTTCAAAAATCTGGGTATTACTATTGCACTGGCTTAGGGTCCAAAACTTTGGGTATTACTTTATCAATATTCTGTCACTTTTATAGCTTGGGATTTCTTGTTTATGGATTCCAATCATGGCGAATTGAAGATGACGTCCTTTTGCTTTGGTTGAGGGTCCAAAAATCTAGGTATTTTCCACTTTGTCTTAGTATTGGTCAGTCTTGTGTGTTTCATCCACTTCTCTCAGTAACTATGCCTCCTCGACAGAGAATGGAAAATCATAGAGGGGGTGCTAGTAGATCTACTTCTCAATGTAGATAGTTATTTGATTGGAATTTGGCTGTGATCTATTTTGATTCGGTCCCTATGGAGGTTTGAAAGGAAATTCTTCACCTTGAATCTAGGGAGTTCAATGATAGGCCTTACTTCTCTGATTCAGAGGTGGGTGTAGAAGACCTCAAATGGATTCCCGACCTGGGAAATTTAGAAAGAGGAGACTACATTTTCTACATTCCATTGTTGTGCATCAACTAATGTGTACCCTCTTCTGTTTGGTTCTCATAGATAAGCAGGTGGACAATTATAAAATATTTGCAAGACAAGAGGATATCAAGCGACTTCTCTAGAATGTTTATTTCTGCCTAGATGATATAGTCTCACGTTTGCGAAGGGTTGAGAAGTATATAGTTTCTGATTCTAACTTTGAGGATCTCATAGAGCCTCCTGTTGTTATTAATGCTCCACCAACTACCGCTTCTCCACCATCTCACACATCTCCACTTTCACCAGTTATCATATCTGACTAATGGGCTTGGATTGTGCAATTTTTTGTTTGCCTTCAAATGCAATGACATTTTGTTCCACAGATCTTGGGAAGGTGTTGTTAGGGTTTTTTGTGGTTGTCTACAATGGCACATATGTACCTCTCTTCTCTACAATAGGCAACAAAAATCCATTTGCTATGGAACTTAGTCTGCGTTTTTCTTGCAAAGAGGTGGCGTCTAATGCTCTTATAACATGTAATGGCATTCTATATGGTGTGACACTTAGTTCGTGTTCTTATTTCAACAAGGTAGCACGAAGTTCGTGTTCTTCTTTCAACAAGTAGCACCCGTGTTTTCCGTACATAGTTTTGTTGGAGGTGTTTATTTTATTCTACGACTCTTAGAACAAAAGGATGGCGACCATGGCTTAATTTCTCCATAGCTGTTTTGCTAAAGGTGTTTCTTAACTGTGTGACTTTTCTTTTACAATGCTTCAATTTCCTTAGAATAAGCTGGAGGTATTAGTTTTATTACTAGCCAATCGATGCCAATGGATGTAATTTTTGGGACTTCTGTTATTTAATCTCCATGCTTACTTTGTATTACCTGGTTCGAGATTTATATTCCTAGGTCAGCCTTTTTGGAGGACATATGTTATCAATGTAAAACTTATCTTTATTAATAGAAATCTTTTGTATTGGCTTACAAAAAAAACAAGTCTCATAAAAGCACAAACCCATTATGTGTTTAATAAAATTATGAAAATAACCCATTGGGTTTAGCTTGATTGGCAATCGCCTTGATAGTGAGGAGTTATTTCTCGTGAGGTTTCGGGTTCAAACCACATGGGTAAGCCAAAAAAAAATATACAAAAAGAAAATCAAGTACTTTTGTGAAAATGAAAGTAAAGATATAAACAAATGGATAAAAAATATTTTTATTTTTATTATAATTTTTAATATTTATGAAAACATATTATTTTCATATAATAGTTTTAAAATTAATAAATTTTAATATTCAATATCTATTTAAAAAAAATTAGTGAAAAAAATATTATTATTTACATACAATAACATTAATTTAATTTTTCATAGTATAATTTTAATATGTTAATCACTTTATAAAAGTTTTTTCATCATATCTAATAAAAAATTTAAAATAACTATATGTTAAGTAAACATTTCATTTTCATGAGGTATTGAAGGATTTGAGTGAATGGGAAAATGATGGCATAACAAAGAAAAATCCCGGTTGTCAACCCTTTGACTATTCTTGAAACTTGCTCATGGGCTTCTCGACAACCACCTCAAGCTCATGGTAACTTCCATGCCTCCCTTTTCCCTACCAGTGGTTCTCAAGATGGGCTTCAACTGCTGGTTGAGTGCACTTCCCTACTCATGGTATACTTGAAGCCTCCTCTCTCGATTCTTGATGCTCTGCTCTCAAGCCCCAAATTTAACCGCGAACGCAAGGTCTTCTCTCTCTTTGTAAAATCTTTGGATGGGCCCCCTCTCTGTCTCTTAGTGAACAAAAACTCCAGAATTGTAGACACTAAGTTTAGAACTTCCAAAACATTGACTATTCCGTCTTTCGAGTTCGAGCTAATGCATGGTCACTGGGCGTTGCATAAGCAAGAACAAAACAATATCGGCTTCCACAAGTCTCTTGGGGAGTTCCCATGGCTACCAATCTTCGATCCAAGCCAGAGTTTGAGCCCGGGGGTTGCAAGCTCATCGCAAAAGAAATCATGCAACAATGCTACGAAGGGTGGGAAACTCCATTTATGATGCTAAAACCCTCTTATACCCATATTTCATAATTGAATAATCATAGGAGATTCCAACTATTAAGGTAATTGAATATGTCTTTATTATGCGAGCCTATCTTTATGTAAACAAATGTTATTCTCTTCCATTTTAATGGTTTCTAGCCCTCAACTCCAGCTTTAAGAGATTGGTTGAATAAAACCTTGACCATAGATTATCCTCCCTAGCTCTGTTCCAAGGGTTTTTTGTTGTCTTCTTAAATAACTCATAAGATTGTCTAAAGGACCTTGAACATGGGTCTTTGTTCTCGGGGCATTTTGGCCTCTCATTAGAACCCTAGTTTCTCGATTTCAACCCTCTAGACATGGAGGGCATGAAGGCTCTTATCTGGTTAGGATTCCCAACTTTCCTATTCCCCTCTACAACCCATTGTCAATGGAGGAGATAGGAAATGTTCCTGGGTGCTTTATTAAGATAAAAGAAGAATTATTCCAGAAAGGCATCTATACATTAAAATAATTTGTGTTGAAATGGATCTTTGTAATGGCCTTCCAAATAAAATTTGTATAGATTGGCTAGAGGACTCTCTCATGCAACCTCTAGACTATGAAGATATTACCTTTCGATGTAGATCCTACCAAGGGTTGGACATCTTCAATACAATTTCTCTTCCTTTCCCTCCTCGAGGCCTCAAAATAAAATGACTCAGAAAGGCTAGCAAACTTCACAGTCAACCAAACATAAACCTTCTCCTCTATAAAATATAGAATTGTAGCCTCCAATGACCTATAAGTCAACACTAGAAGCACCTTCTTCAGGCACATAGGTCCAAATTATTTTTTTGCATCATTGTCTCCTCTAAATGTTCCCAAGACCTTCTCGTCTATGCAGGCATTTAAGCATTTTCGAACTCTGATTCTTCCTGAAGCCAAGAGCATCTAAACACATGAAACTAAGTCAACCGCAATAGTGGAGTAGAAAAACATGGCATTATCCTTAGATCATCTCCAAGGAGTAGAAAAACATTCCCATGAGTTTGACAATTCGGGCAGTGACAAAGATGCAAGTTTTGTCTCTGCCATAGCACTAGATGTCAACCCTGGAGAGAGTCTAGCCATAATGGTGAATGTAATAACCTCTTGCAACCCCATTGTTTGGATAGAAATTTGGAAGAAAAAAGGAAAGAAGGATTATTTTAGATCCTCAATGTGATCACACATTATCCTCAATTTCTCTTATATGCATGTATCAGTTCTTGGATGCCCCTAGAAATATTAGCAACAAGTATACAATCAATAATATTTGACAGTTCTTTTCCAAATAAGGATTGGGGAAGATCATTGACGAATGAAAACATAAATTTGTATATATATAATGTTTTTTCTTTACCTTTATAATGAAAAAAAAAACATTTCATAGAACCATGAATTTTACCAAGGATAAAAGGAATGCGTATAGATAAAGGTTAGAGTAGTAAATAAAAATATGGGTGAAGATCTAAAATTAGAAATATAAACCAGCCTAGATCCATATTAACCCCGGATCTATCAAGCGCCGAGAGGGATCCAATATCTTGAGGTGCAAACCTCTTTTTTGAGTGCAAAACTTGAGGAAAGGTTTTCACCCCGAGAGATTTTATCCCTCTCGATGCTTGATAGGTTCGAGGTTAAGATGGATCTAGGCTGGTTATATAATACTATATAATATCTATATTTGTATCTATGTGTCTCTTCCTTATTCCCTCTCTCTATGTCATCCCCCAAACATACACACTCTCTCTTCATATCTATCTCTCTATCTCTCTCCCTCCCTCTTCCACTCCCTCTCTCTCTCTTCCCCTTCTCTCCTTCTCTCTCTCTTGGTCCCCACTCCCCTCTTTTCCTCACTCTTTCTTCATCTCTCTCCCTCCCTCTTCCTCTCCTTCTCTCTCTTCCCCTTCTCTCCTTATCTATATCTCCATCTCTCTCTCTCTCTCTTGGTACCCACTATCCTCTCTCCCTCACTCTCTTTCCATCACTCCCTTGTCAATCTCTCTCTCTCCATCTTTCTCACTGTATGTATTTTTTCTTCCTTCCCTCTCTATCTCTCTCTCCTTCTCTCTCTTGAGTCCTCTCTCTCTTCCTTCCTCTCTCTCCTTTTCTCCCCCACCTTCCTTTGTCTCTCCCGCCATCTCTCTCTATCTCTCACTCTCTCTCTCTCCCTCAACTCAGCTTCATCAACTTGATCTACCCAACTTTCTGTTGTTTGAGGGCCTATATTACCATGGGATTCATGGCCCAAGTCCTGTAGTGTCGAATCTAGTTTTGATGGACTTTGAGAAACCTAAACTTGTTGTTTTTCTTGAGATATTGGAGTTACCTAAGGTGGAGGAGAAGTTGGAGGAGTTTTATGTCTTAGAAGTAAATGATGGTCATCAGAGGAACCTACCCACCAAATTTATTTCCAATGCTTCTCTTTATAGTTCTTTAACCCATTTGGACAATGAGTAGTTATATGACCTATATCAAAACATGCCCTACACCACAAGGGGACATGATCATAATCCAATTTTTGAGTCCAGGAAAATCTTTGCCAATTAAAATTTTAGTTGGGAGCCCAAGACTAAAATCCATTTCTACATAGATTCTAGCATACTTCTCCATTGAATTTCATGAGAGACAAAATGAAACTTTCTAAAGGGATCCAATGGCTTGGATAGAGGGAAAACCCCATCGATGTAGTGGTAGATTTGGAAGCTGCACCCAAATAAGAGAGGAGGTTAGAACTTCTATAAATGAATCGAAATAGGAGACTAACCAAAATCATAAACTTGAGTTAAAGAAAAACTCCTTATCTTTAGCATTGTCAAACGTGGAAACAAAAAAACCATTTGCAAGGGTGGGTGAAAAAGTCTTGCTTGATCATAGGGAATCAATTTTTTGTGATATAGGCATGAAGACCTGTAAGTTGCAACCAAAACCCATTAAATCAAGCTGCCAGATTTGAGGAAATTCGCTTTCTCTTCAATCTCCAAGCCAATGGGAATGGAAATGGAGGGAGCTTCATGAAACATAAAGGAGGAAGAATAGGAAGAAGATTGTTGAAGCACACATTTTGAAAGAGATAACTCTAGGATAGTCCAAGCTTGAATCTAATGCTAGAAAACTAAGGGAAGGCACAAAATCATACACTAACTAAGCACATGGATGCATGCTAAAGGGAGGCACATGCCTAGAAAGGATCTTTGAGGTGAAAGGAGCCAAGGGAATCCATGATGGAGAGGACTTCCTCCAAGAGGAGGGGATCAAGAGAAGAGGTGCCATAACTAGGCATGGCAGTGAAGGCTAGATGCTAGGGGAGGAGGCACATGAGAAACAAGGGAAAAACCCTAACCACTATAGATAGATGCATAATCACCATTACTTGCCAACACTTTTAGGAGTGATTAAAGCATACCATTACAACATAGGTTACATAAGCTAATGGATTTGAAAGATGATAAAGAAGGCCTTGAAATCTCTTTAACAAACATAAATAAAAGTTTAAAAATGGTTTTGACAAAAAAAAAATTAAGAATTCTGAAGTAGGAGAGTGAGATATTTTCTCTCTTTTTTCCCATTTTTCTTAACTTTTCAATTTATTGCACCGAGAGGATCTCTACAACGCATTATAGGGTAGATGTGTAGGTGTAACATAAAAATGTAAACAATTTTAAATGTAGGCTTAATTAAAAAAGAAGAAGGTTAAAAGAGATATCGGGGATGAGTGCAAACATTTAAATGTTGGCTTAATAAATAATAAAAAACTAAGATATCTATGTGATTTCTCCGAAAGATATTTTCTTAAATCATGAATCACGAAAGCCTCCAATCTATAGATATTAACTTGTGAATAGGCTTTGTTAAAATACCATGGGCCAATACCATGGCTTATCAATACCACATGCCCCAAAACCATAACTTATTTCACAACCAAACTATTTTATAACAATATGACAAGATTCTTAACAATGGATATTCACCCTCACTTTATCATGGATATTATTAACTTGTAAAAACTAGGCTTTGCTACAATACAATAGGTCAATACCATGGCTTATAAAAACATAACTTATTTCACAATCAAAATATTTTATAACAATATGAAAATATTCTTAACCATGAATATTCACCCTCACTTTATCATGGATATTATTAACTCGTAAATAAGTTTTGTTACAATACTATGACCAATACCATGTCTTATCAATACCACATGCCCAAAAAACATAACTTATTTCACAATCAAAATATTTTATAACAATATGACAAGATTCTTAACCATGGATATTCACCCACACTTTTCCATTGATATTATGAACTTGTGAATAGGCTTTGTTACAATACCATGTACCAATACCATGGCTTATCAATACCACATGCCAAAAAATCATAACTCATTTCACAATCAAAATATTTTATAAAAATATGACAAGATTATTAACCATATATATTCACCCTCACTTTACCATGGATATTATTAACTTGTAAATATTCTTTGTTACAATACTATGGGCCAATACAATGGCTTAGCAATAGCATATAACCAAAAACAGTAACTTATTTCACAATATAAATATTTCATTTTAATTTAATTTATAACATTTTTTTAATAGAATCTAAAAGGAAAAAGGTTATAATTACTTTTGAGATATATATCTAAACCCTCTAAGGACTACTAAAAATACTCCCATAGGTTAAATTAAGGTTTTAATAGAAGAAAAAATGAGAATAATTTTATATTTAAAGTTGCGAAATGTATATAATATAAAAATTACCAACATAGATCCATCTTAACTAAGGATCCAAGCCATGAGAGCAAGCAAATAGACTAACAATAATAGAGGAATGATAGTGCATGATTTTTTAAAGTTTTTCATTATTGTATTTTCTTTGAACTGAATGATCCAAAATATAGGTTTAATATTTTACAACCAATTGAGTTTTTTAAAATTTGGATACTTTCTTAAATACAACACAATGGGATCAAATTTAAGAGCGGGGGGCGGGGGGGAAGCAGGAGAGGGAGGGAGATAGTGACAAAGATGGAGGGTGGAGAGAAAGTGAGTGTGAGAGAGAGAGAGAGAGAGAGAGAGAGGAAATAAAAAAGACAGAGAGATAGAGGTGGAGAGAGAGAGGGAGTAACAAGGGAGAGATGGAGAGAAAGTGAGGGACAACGGAGAGGAGGGAACAGACAGGGAGAGAAGGGTAAGAGAGAGTGAGGGATACACAGAGATGGAGGGGACAGAGAGGAGGGGAGAGGGAGCGAGATAGTGATAGAGTTGGAGAGAGAGAGAGAGAGAGAGAGAGAGATGGGGGGAGAGACAAAGGAAGGTGGGAGAGAAAAGGAGAGAGACGAAAGAAGAAAGAGAGGACTCAAGAGAGAGAGAGGGAAGGAAGAAAAAACATAGAGAGAGAAAGGTGGAGAGAGAGGGAGTGACAAGGGAGCGATGGAAAGAGAGTGAGAGAGAGAGGAGAGTGGGGACCAAGAGAGAGAGAAGGAGATATACAGAAGGAGAGAAGGGGAAGAGAGAGATGGAGAGGAAGAGGGAGGGAGAGAGATGGAGAGAGAGTGAGGGAAAGAGGAGAGTGGGGGCCAAGAGATAGAGAAGGAGATAAAGAGAAGGAGAGAAGGGGAAGAAAGAGAGTGGGAGTGGAAGAGGGAGGGAGTGAGAGAGAGAGATAGATATGGAGAGAGAGTGCGTATGTTTGGGGGGTGACATAGAGAGAGGGAATAAGAAAGAGGCACATAGATACAAATATAGATATTATATAGTATTATATAACCATCCTAGATAAAATCTCTTGAGGTACAAACCTTTCCTCAAGTTTTGCACTCAAAAAAGAGGTTTGCACCTCAAGATATTGGATCCCTCTTGATGCTTGATAGATTTGGGGTTAATATGGGTATAGGCTAGTTTAATATTTCTAATTTTAGATCTTCACCCCTCATTTTATTTACTACTCTAACCTTTATCTATAATCATTCCTTTTCACCTTGGTAAAATTCATGGTTCTCCTTTTCTAAATGATTAGATGGAAAATGAAATGTTTTTCTTGTTTTTTGTTTTTCATTATAAATGTAAAGAAAATACATTATATATATACACATTTATATTTGTATTCATCAATGATCTGCCCCAATCCTTATTTGGCAAAAAACTGTCAAATATTATTGATTGCATACTTGTTGTTAATGTTTCTCGGGGCATCCAAGAACTGATACATGCATACTAAGAGAAAGTGAGGATAATGTGTGATCATAGTGAGGATCTAAAATAATCCTTCTTTAATTTTTTCTTCCAAACATTTATCCAACTAGTGGGGTTGGAAGAGGTTGTTGTGTTCACCATTATGGCTTGAATCCTTCCAGGGTTGACATCTAGTGCTATGGCAGAGACATAACTTGCATCTTTTTCACTATCTGATTTGTCAGACCCATTGGGATGTTTTTCTACTCCTTGGAGATGATCTAAGGATAATGCCATGTTTTTTGGATCCGCTATTGTGGTTGGCTTAACTTTAGGTGTTTATATGTTCCCGGCTTTAGGCAGAATCAGAGTTCGAAAATGCTTAATTTCCTGCATAAATCCTCCTCCCCTAGCATCTAGCCTTCGCTGCCATGCCTAGCTATGGCACCTCTTCTCTTGATCCCCTCCTCTTAGAAGAAGTCCTCTCCATCATGGATTCCCCTGGCTCCTTTCACCTCAATGATCCTTTCTAGGTGCGTGCTTCCCTTTAACATGCATCAATGTGCTTAGTTAGTGTCTGATCTTGTGTCTTCCCTTAGTTTTCTAACATTAGGTTCAAGCTTGGACTCTCCTAGAGTTATCTATTTCAAGATTTGTGCTTCAACAATCTTCTTCCCATTCTTCCTCCTTTCTGTTTCATGAACCTCCCTCCATTTCCATTCCCATTGACTTGGAGGCTAAAGAGGAAGCGAATTTCCTCAAATATGGCAGCTTGATTTAATGGGTTTTGGTTGCAACTTATAGGCCTTCATGCCTATATCATAGAAAATTGGCTCCCTATGATCAAGCAAGACTTTTTCATCCACCCTTGCAAAGGGGTTTTTTTTGTTTCCAAGTTTGACAATGTTGACGATAAGGAGTTTATCTTTAACTCAAGTTCATGGTTTTGGGGTAATGTTGGCTTGTACCCAAAGCCTTAGTCTCCCTATTTCGATTCATTGATAGAACTTCTAACCTCTTCTCTTATTTGGGTGCAACTTCCAAATCTACCACTACATCTATGGGGTTTTCCCTCTATCCAAGCCATTCGATTCCTTTAGAAAGTTCCATTTTGTCTCTCATGAAATTCAATGGAGAAGTATGCTAGAATCTACGTAGAAATGGATTTTAGTCTTGGGATCCCAACTGAAATTTTAATTTGCAAAGATTTTCTTGGACTCAAAAATTAGATTATGAGCATGTCTCCTTGTGGTGTAGGGCATGTTTTAATATAGGTTATATAACTACTCATTGTCCAAATGGGTTAAAGAACTATAAATTTGGTGGGTAGGTTCCTCTAACGACCATCATCTAGTTCTAAGAGATAAAACTCCTCCAACTTCTCCTCCACCTCAAATGGCTCCAATATCTCAAGAAAAATAGCAAGAGTAGGTTTCTCAAAGTCCATCAAAAGTAGATCCAACACCATAGGACTTGGGCCATGAATCCCATAGTCATATATGCCCTCAAACAATAGAAAGTTGGGTAGATCAAGCTGATGAATTTGAATCTCGAGAACAAGAAGAATCCTTAAGGTACTTTAGGTCGAAATGAACTAGTAAGCACTCGACCCACTTAAAAATAAGTTTGGAGAAAATTAGGGAAGAAAAAGAAGAAATCTTTAGTAGAATCCTACCCAATGGTCACAAGAAATCATATTCGAAACCAATTAATCATGTATTGCTTGTGTCTACTATTACGTAAGCAATTCATGAGAATATATTCATGTCAAAAACGTTGAAGTATAGTTCTTTTCAATATTTGGCAAATTAAGTCAACTAAGTTCTTCTTGGTTGTGTTGACGATATCTAAATTAGAACTTCCTACCTTGGATTTTTGACAATATAGAATTTTTTGATGTAACCTCGTTTCCTTTGCAATTTTGCTCAATACAATCTCCAATTATTGTTTTAAAAAAATCGTTGATAACTAAAACTGGATTGGAATCTCTAGGTGTATTAGAAGCATAATATATTTCCCATACATAAAGATATATATTGGGAATTGCTAGTGCTTTTTGTGCGAATATATTCGACCACACAATGTAGTAATAACAATTCATTGATAGTTTTCTTTAAGTCATTGTTGAAAGTTTTATTTGTGGATTTTATAAGACCATTCTCTTGAAGGTAATAACCATGGGGGGGGGGATTGTGCCTTGACAATATAATAATTGGTATAGATATTTATTGTTTTAGTAGGTTTAAAAGTAGATTCATAATGAGTAATGGGTTTATAATGTATAACGAATTTTGATAATAAATTGCCTTCAAGAAATTTAATAATATTTTCATGGTGAATTTTTAAGGAGAATAAATCTAAGCCAATTTATGAAATTATTAATGAAAGTGAGTCTATATAATTGGCATTAGTTGATGTAGGATTGATAAGTCCAATCACTTCTCGCTCCAATTGCATGAAGGGGTGTTAATAAACACAACATGCATTGGAGACAAACATTTTTTACCTTATTGGAAAATCTCTATCAAGCTCTATTATATCTTATAATTGATAAGTATTATGGAAAAACCTAGTCCACCAATAATCATCCCTCAAGTTCCTATATTTGTAACAAAGGTTTCAAAAATACTCCACACACATCAAACCACTTCATTTAGAAGTCTAGCATCTCAACCATGATCTAAACATCTAACTAGTACACCATGATAATTTCGTTTGAACAAGACTCCAACAATTACTCGATGATTTTGAATCTTATATTTAAGTGTTCTCCTCTAGTTAGGGGTTAATCCTTATGGGAAATGTAAAGTTTCAAAGTGAATAAGGACATCTTCATACTAAGGATCCTTAGAGATAGGTAATTTTGGCATGGTGGGGGAACCTAGGATCGAACCATGAGGTTGATTTGTTAAAAGTAGTGCTTTGATAGTAGATATGATTTTTAAAAAAATTTGTCTATTAAGTCACATTCTCGAAGTTTGATAAGCCAACAAACAAAATAAACACATATGCAATGGAATATTGTGGCGAAATATCATTCATCATCATCACAAACATTGTTGATGCATTAGTATATATTAATGACATGGATAATGATTTGAAGAGAGCTTCTTTGGACTTGAAGGTTGTTTTCCACATATATGTTGAATCAATTGACACCTAGTGATAGCTAACTTAAGATTGATCTTGTTGAAAAATTGGCACTTTTAAGTTGGTCACCCAAATCATCAATCTAGGGGGTGGGCTATCAATTCTTGTCTACAATTTTATTCAAGGTTGTGTAATCAATACAGAGTTTCCATGTTTTACACTTGTTTTGAACTAGTATAATTAGGCAATTGTGAGGTGAGGAACTCAATTCAATGTGTCCCAAAAGTATATATGTAGATGGCACCCAATGATAAATCAATTGTATGCCTTACCTAACGGTACATAGATACTCATGTAGCTATAATGAATATGCATAAATATTCTTCCACTAATTGTTATATCTATTTTAGTTGCATAAAGGGATCCCTTAGGGGGGCCTTTGTTGTAACACTCCTTCCAATGTGAACTTCTCAAAGTACATCATTGCAAAAATGTGCACTCCAATTAGCCTTTGCAAAATGCATAGGATTGTGTTAGTTTTGTAAATGTTGTAGTTGTAGAGTTATATATATGGATAGATATACAATTATATCTCACATTGTATTTAAATATTAGTGTATAGTTTTAATCATTAGACGAACTCAAGCTATATATATCCATAAATTTTAAATTTTAATAGAAATTTATATGCTAACATTCAACATGTAATTTGTAATTGTTGCAAATAATAGATTTCAAATTGTCTAATGGAAATCCCATGTGCTGCTATAGTGTATGTGTATGGCATGTGTTAAACAATAACTGGAAATTCAATTAACATGTAATTTGTAATGGTTGCAAATAATAGATTTGAAACTGTCTAATGGAAATCCCATGTGCTGATATAGTGTATGTGTATGGCATGTGTTAAACCATAACTGGAATTCAATTATAATAAGTATAGGGTCAGTTAAAGGGAGCACTTACAGTGTTGGATAAATATTCCTTAGTATTATATATTGCAGTGAATAACTTATGTAAAATTATAGATCGATCCATGCCAAAATATCACTAACTATCAATGGATGAAATAATAAAATTATTACTCCCGATACCTTAAAGATTAGAGCTATCTTATTCAATTTATAAATTAGATGTGCAAGAAGAATTCAATGTCGATACGAAATGTGAGTTCAGTTGTGGAGAGAAGTGTGGTCAAATTCCAAAACACAACTTGAATTCTGATTGATATTAGACTTTGAAGTGACACTTTCAGTTCTGGTAAACACAACTAATTAAATTACATGCCCAACTATACACATATACACATATTGAGGCCAAGTGTACACAGGATATCTTGATGTCTGCCAACTTAGGATTTTAGTTGAGTTGACAGAGATGCATGAAATATGGAGACAAATATCGAATCCCTAAGTGTGATTAATAGATTCTTCGGCCGGTAGATGTCTTTGACATATCAAAAGTCTGCTTCATAATCGATCACGGGTCTTCCTGTTTCTCAAATAGTTCACGATTTTACTATAGTTATTTTTTTGGGAACAACTATGAGTGGATTAGAAATAAGATTTTGTTTTGAACTTACAATTAATTATTCTTCTCGACAAACCCCTGGCTAAATAGATTATGCCAAAAGCTAGTTGTCAGCGTATCTGCATAACTTTCCCTGTTGTCTTTGAAGGCATCACATTCTAAAATGAAATGCTTTTCTGTTTCCACTTTTCCAAAAGAAAAAAAAAATGCATACTCTTTCCTCCCACTTCTTTTGGCCTTTTCCACCGCCCTCTTTTACAAAGGAGTTGATGAGAATTAGTCCTTATCTGAGCAATAAGAATATTGGCTCTCCAAGAGATATTGGCCTCTATATATTATTACCTTAATAGTGTTTTTTGCAACTTCAGTTAAATGAAATGAAATATGATGGATTATGTTAATTTTCCAAGCAATTAAATTAAAGCACTAAATTAATAATGTACTTATACAAATGAATATTTTTGATAATTGAGTTTATAATGACTATTTTGTTGATTAGCATTGTTGTTGAGTATTTTAGGATTTATTGGTAGAAATCTAATGAGTATATTGTTGACTAGTTTTGTGTCCTCAAGACTCATTTCTATTTAGGAAATATAAATAACTTAGAAATCTAATGAGTATATTGTTGACTATTTTTGTGCTTTGAGGATTCACTTATATGGTTTACCATTAAGGCCAAGGAAATATAAACAACAATGCATAAGTAAATTGTACATGTAATTTTAGGAGAAAATCCATGTTCTTCATGATTAGACTAAACATACATAAATTGAACATGTGATCTCTTAGAAGAAAATCCATGTTCTTGATTAGACCCCATTATACTATAAATATATTTATATATATTTTTAGTAAAAGATGATTTAAATACTATCACAATCATATAAATTAAATGAATGGTAAACACCCTTAGAAATCAATCCATGATAAGCATCAAACCACTTACTACATGATATGTGTCAAGTTTTAAAAAAATACAATTAAAATTAACTAAATTATAACATTATTATTATTATTTATAAAAAAAAGATATACGCTTTAACATATACATTTAAAAAGCATGTTACAAGATTCTTAACCGTGGATACTTTTACCATGGCTTATCAATAGCACATGCCCATAAAATCATAACTCATTTCATATGACACTTGTTCACAACACAATTTTCTTAATTGATCAATTTAATTAAAAAGACGTATAACTAGTTTAGAAATCAATGTCAACCTTTGATTTGTGAATATTACTAACAATAGCTTCTAATATTCTATGGAGGTTAAATCCCTACCATCCAGTCAGTAATTACTGATAATTAAATTAAAAATGTGGAAGCCCTATTCCAAAATAGACATGCTTATTGGCATAATGACATCAATAAAATTTATGTAAGTATATATTCACAAGGATGAAATGATTAGCGACACTATGATGATTCACAATTTATAAATTCATTGACAAACAATAATTTTTACTAAATGTAAATTTTGTAAGAATTACTAACTTTTCCCTTACTTATCAATGCTTGTGTTATGAGCACAAATTAGGCCTTGTGTTGAACTTGTCAATCATTTGATAGTTCATGGTTTAACAACCCTACTAACTCTAATGGGCACTCTTCTTTCTGAAAGGACCTCAAGCTATAATGGAGTCATATGAAAGGTACCAACTAGCAAATGAAAAGAAAGTGAAGTTGTTAAACTTGAGAGGAAATCTCTACCTCAAGGAAACTATCCAATAAACCAAACTCATCAACAATCACCAATAGAAAATTTGGTATTACAACATGTAGAAATTCTCACTGTAGGTTAAACTGATTATGCAATGTACTAAAGAAAATACTTAATCTACTTCTACAATCAAACTTGCGGAAGCTTAATCGATTTTGAGCAAGATCAAGCAGAACACATATAATAGAGAAGAAGATTCAATCACACATGAAACACAGAAGAATACTTTGGGAAAAGCCTCAGCTAAAAACCCCGCTATCTGTATTATCATACAAGTGGAAATATCTTAGGATTACACAAAGTTTTAGCTCTCAAGCTATCCAGCTCTCAGTACAATCCATCACTGCTGCTCATAGATAGAATAGACAACACATATTCCTTCTCCTCTGTTCTCCAAGCCTCCTATTTCCTTGTGCAGTTTTCCCTGGGTCCTCCAGCTGTAACCTGTGTGATTCTCACCTCACACACTGCTTTGACCTCTGTAGTAACTGTGCAATCCTCAAGGAATGAATTCCTTTTGCATGCAAGAGATATTCACATGGGAATATTCTAGCTACTGATAGTACACTGTCCTTGCCTTTAATCTCAACAGGGTCTTTGTCTGAACTGACATGCATTGGTTATTTATGAGAGAATATTCTGTTATCTGGAGAACACTAGTTGCATGCATGCATGCATTAACTGACTGAACTCACAATTAGTTCCTCCAACTGTTTGGAACTAATTTAACTGGACTTAATTCAGTTAACTGAGCTAACTGATTACAACTCAAATACAACTCATCTTTATCTCTTTAATTAAGGGATAACTACCTCAATTAAAGGGATAATTGTTGCATGTCTTCACAAAGACTTCATGTTTGATTTTTGCCAACTAATTAACTCAAGATGAATTAATTAATTATTTTTCAAACAGCTGGTGAGACTAAATTCGAATTTTAATTCTCAATTTTAATTCAAGGACAAATTAAAATTGGAATATATCCTGAAATGCTATCTATAGCAATGCTATTTTTAGCATTTCTTGTTGCTATTTTCAACACTCCCTCTCAACAAAAAAGGGATTATCTGTCACCCCGATCATGTTTCTATGGAACTTGAATTTACACTTTGACAATGCCTTAATGAAAATGTCAGCATCTTGCTCCTCAGTAGAAATATACTGCAACAACATGATCCTCCTTGCCACACAGTCTCTGAGATGATGATACCGAATGTCGATATGCTTGGACCTGTCATGAACTACTGGATTCTCAGAGAGTTTGATACAACTCTTATTATCACAATAGAATCACAGTTGGATCCATCCTCTAATCAAATAAACCAACTAGAATTTTCCGCATGCAAATGGCCTCACATGCTGCCTGACTTGCAGCCATGTATTCAGCCTTTGTTGAGCTAAGTGCAACTAACCTTTGTTTCCTCCTGATGTGCTCTTATGATCTGATGGAATCCCTGCCCAATCTGCATTTGTGAATCCTTGTAGTTTCACTCACTCTGTCCGTCTGTACCATAATCCAAACTGAGATGTGCCTCTGAGGTATCTCAAAACATGCTTCGCTTCCTTCCAAAATAGCTTGGTAGGCTAAACCATAGCTTGACTCAGTTTGTTCACCGCATAGCACAAATATGGTCGTGTGTTCACTAAGTACATCAGTGAACTGACAAGTTGCCGATACACAGTAGCTTCTACTACTTCTCCTGAAGTAGCATCCTCCTTCCTACAGTTACCTGCCAAGAGGAGTTTACATGGGCTTGCACTTCTCCATGTGGAATCTCCTTAGAATCTCATTTTCATACTTGCCTTGAGACACAAACACTTCCCCATCCTTCTGCCACACTTCCATGCCTAGAAAGTAGTGCATGAGACGCATGTCTTTCATCTCGAACTCTCTTGCAAGGTCCTCCTTGCAAGACATGATCAACTAATCATCACCTATCAATATCAGATCATCAACATAAAGAACAATGATCAATTGCTTACCTTCCACCATGATGTGGTACAAGTTCACATCCGCTTCACTCTTTGCGAAACCCAACCCGGTGAAGTAGTTGTGGATCCCGGTGTACCAAGCACGAGGTGCTTGCTTAAGCCCGTACAAAGCTCTCTTGATTCGGCACACATGCGACTCACGATTGAAGGTCTCAAATCCTTCTGTCTGCTCTATGTACACCTCTTCCTCAGTCTTGCCATTGGGGAATGCAGTCTTCACATTCATATGATGGATCTTCCAACCCATTTGTGTTAATAGTGCCAACATCGATCTGATAGATAAGTACCTTGCTACAAGAGCAAAAGTCTCATCATAGTCGATCCCCTTAACTTGTGAGAAACCACGGGCAAAAAACCTTGCCTTATGTTTCTCCACACTACCATTAGCAGCATGCTTTACCTTGTAAAGCCAACGGGAACTCACAACTGACTTGTTCTCCGGTCTTGGAACAACATCCCAAACATTGTTCCGAACTATGGAGTCATACTCCTCCACCATAGCATCAACCCAAATTGGCTGTTGCACTGCTTCCTCAAAGGAAGATGGTTCAGTCTCAACACATTCCCCAACAAGGGCCATGTAACCAGTATACCGCTAGGTGACCTCCTTTGTCTGTGGTGAGAAGATGGCTCTCCCACATTCTCTCTCGCATCCATCAACAATCTGTCAGCCTCCCTTGTGCATTTCCGCCCCTCTCTGGAAGACTCTGCATGAGTGGATGTCTCCACTCCTGGAACCTCTGCATGCGGCTGCTCCGCATCAGTCTGAGGCTCCTCCTCCTTAGGAACCAAAAGTTCCTCCTCTACCTGCAACTTGAGCTCCCTCTCAAGGGAAACTCACATGGCCTTCAACTCATTGAACTTAAGATCTCTATGAACCACTGTCCTTTGACTAGTAGGAAAATACACCCGATAGTTGTGTGGAGTATCAGTGTACCCCACAAGTATCCCCAACTATACTGTCAACTCTAGCTTCTTTCGGGGGTCACATGGAAATAAACCAATGAGCCAAAGATCCTGAAGTGACCGACATCTGGTCTCTTCCTAGAGAAAGCTTCCTTTGGTGTCTTCATCCCAAGTATGCGATGCGGGCTTCTATTATGCAAGTAAACCACTGTGTTGCATGCCTCAGCCCAAAAATGAAGTGGCAGGCCTTGGTCATGCAGCATCGCCCGAGCTACTCCCACAATCATTCTATTCTTCCTCTCGGCCACCCCATTCTGCTGTGGGTTATGAGGTGCCGTCAACTCCCGTTTAATTCCTTCTGCAGCACAGAAGTCCTTAAACTCTTGAGAGACATACTCTCCACCATTGTCGCTTCGCAAGGCCCTGATCTTCTTTCATGATTCTTTCTCAACCAAGGCTTTGAACTCACAAAACCTTGAGAAGGTTTGATCCTTCTTTTGCATGAAATAGATCCAGCATTTACGAGAAAAATCATCAATAAAAATCACATAATACCTTTGTTTAGCGGTGGAGGCTGTTAAGAATGGTCCACACACATCTGTATGAACTTGCTCCAAGATTGCTTTAGCGGAACTGTCTCGATCATGAAAGGAAGATTTTGCATACTTACCCAAGGTACAACCTTTGCATGTGTTTACTTGCTCAAGTTTACCTTTGGTAAGTCCGATAAAAATCTGTTGCATTATCTTCAAGGCCCCATGATGCAAGTGGCCCAACCTTCTATGCCATAACTCACCAATATCTTGGCTTTGCACCAATTCTGCTTTGGAACTCAATGTAGCATAGTCATCTACCTCCAGCTTGTAGAGATTCTTCACTCGAATCCCAATCCTCTTGGTCTGACCCATGGCTATGTGTCTCAGGAACGCCTTTCCTTTACTGAAGACTACATCATAGCCTTTGTCTTCCAACATCGTGACTGATACCAAGTTTTTCTTCAGTCCAGGCACATACTTTACATCAGTCAGGGTGAGAGGAACTCCATGCTCCCTCTGAAACACAACCGTACCTTCACCTGAAACACAGTACTTTCCATCATCACCCATATCGATGCGCATCTGGAGGTATTTCTCTTCCAAGGTACTGAATAAACTCTTTTCGCCGGTCATGTGGAATGAAGCTCCACTGTCCAAGTACCAAACACAACCCACCATTGATGAAACCATGCATGCGATGAGGGTAAAATCGAATTCGAACTATGAGGCCAGTGCCTCACCATCTGATCCTTTCGAGGATCCCTTTTTGGATTTCTTCAATGGACAATTAGTAGCATAATGGCCCACCTCATGACAATTAAAACATCTCACTTTAGATTTGTCAATCTTCTTCCCACCATGGGAAGAAATCGATTTGGAATGGGAAGCCTTCCCTTTCCCCTTCCACGCCTTACTTTCTAAGGCTAGATTTTCTTCATCATCATGCTTAGATGAAGAACCATCTCTGGTGCTCCTCTTGATCTCTTCCTGCATCAGATCTGACCACAGTCATTCCCAATCTGGCAGTTTCTCTCTTCCATTCACTGAGTCCTGGTAGTTATGCCAAGTCTTAGGAAGACCGAGGAGAGAAAAACTCACCATATCATCATCAGCTGTCGTGATTCCTACACTTCCAAGCTTACCTCTGCAGGTGGTGAGCTTGTTCAGATATGTAGAGATCATTTCGCCCTTTTCACACTTGATTTTCTGAAGCTTGTCCTTTAGCGCCATCTTCCTCTAGTCGTTGTTTTTCTGATATAGGTCCTTCAATGTCTTCCACATTGAAAACGGAGTCTCCTTCCCATGGAGACTCGAGACAATATGGTCTCTAACTTCCTCCAGAAGAATCCTCCTTGCTCTCGCCACATATTTTTTCCATTCCGCCAATTCTTGGGCATTAGCTGCTGCTGGCTTGGGGACTTCTTGATCAATGAAGTCCTTCAAACCATTGCCCTCTAATACTGCTTCCATGCGATCATTCCATGCTATGTAATTCGAGTTGCCATCCAGAGCATACTCGAGTCTCAAGCCATTGAACGCCATTGGTGAAATTTGAGATGTGATAAGAAATCGATTTTGTACCTAAAATCAAGAACTTCAAACTTCAAACTTATCCCTTCTTTGTATACTGTTCTCCACTTTGATCACCTTTGCTCTGATAACATGTCGAAATTCTCACTGTAGATTAAACTGATTATGCAATGTACTAAATCAAAATACTTAATCTACTTCTACAATCAAACTTGCGGAAGCTTAATTGATTTTGAGCAAGATCAAACAGAACACATATAACAGAGAAGAAGATTCAATCACACATGAAACACAGAAGAATACTCTGGGAAAAGACTTAGCTAAAAACCCCGCTATCTGTATTATCATACAAGTGGAAATATCTCAGGATTACACAAATCTTTAGCTCTCAAGCTATCCAGCTCTCAGTACAATCTCTCACTGCTACTCATAGACAAAATAGACAACACATATGCCTTCTCCTTTGTCCTCCAAACCTCCTATTTACTTGTGCAGTTTTCCCTAGGTTCTCCAGCTGTAACCTATGAGATTCTCACCTCACACACTGCTCTAACCTCTGTAGTAACTACGCAATCCTCAAGGAATGAATTCCTTCTGCATGCAAGAGATATTCACATGGGAATATTCTAGCAATTGATAGTACACTATTGGTATCAGATCAGCTGGAAGGATTTGAGACAGAGGAGCAAGATGCTGAAATTTTGACTAAGGCATTGTCAAAGTGTAAATTCGAGTGCCATAGAGACAGGATTAGGGTGGCAGATAATCCATTTCTTGTTGAGAGGGAGTGTTGAAAATACCAACAAGAAATGCTAAAAATAACATTGCTATAGATAACATTTCAGGATATATTCCAATTTTAATTTGTCCTTGAATTAAAATTCGAATTTAGTCTCACCAGTTGTTTGAAAAATAATTAATTAATTCATCTTGAGTTAATTAGTTGGTGAAAATCAAACATGAAGTCTTTGTGAAGACATGCAACAGTTATCCCTTTGATTGAGGAAGTTATCCCTTAATTAAGGAGATAAGGATGAGTTGTATTTGAGCTGTAATTAGTTACCTCAGTTAATTGAGTTAAGTCCAGCTAAATTAGTTCCAAATAGTTTGTGGAACTAATTGTGAGTTTAGTCAGTTAATGCATGCATGCATTCAACTAGTGTTCTCCAGATAACTGAATATTCTCTCATAAATAACTCATGCATGTCAGTTCAGACAAAGACCCAGTTGAGATTAAAGGCAGGGACAGTGTACTATCAGTTGCTAGAATATTCCTATGAGAATATCTCTTGCATGCAAAAGGAATTCATTCCTTGAGGATTGCGCAATTACTACAAAGGTCAGAGTAGTGTGTGAGGTGAGAATCACACAGGTGGTAGCTGGAGGACCCAAGAGAAACTGCGCAAGGAAATAGGAGGCTTGGAGGACAGAGGAGAAGGCATATGTGTTGTCTATTCTGTCTATGAGCAGCAGTGAGGGATTGTACTGAGAGATGGATAGCTTGAGAGCTAAAGCTTTGTGTAATCCTGAGATATTTCCACTTGTATGATAATACAGATAGCGGGGTTTTTAGCTGAGGCTTTCCCTAGAGTATTCTTCTGTGTTTCATGTGTGATTGAATCTTCTTCTCTATTATATGTGTTCTGTTTTATCTTGCTCAAAATTGATTAAGCTTCTACAAGTTTGATTGTTGAAGTAGATTAAGTATTTTGCTTTAGTTCATTGCATAATCAGTTTAATCTACAGTGAGAATTTCTACATGGTATCAGAGCAAAGGTGATCAAAGCGGAGAACAATGTACAAAGAAGGGAGAAGTTCAAAGTTTGAAGTTTTTGATTTTAGGTACAAAATCGATTTCTTATAACATCTCAAAGTTCACAAATGGCGTTCAATGGCTTGAGACTCGAGTATGCCCTAGATGGTAGCTCGAATTACATAGCATGGAAGGATCGCATGGAAGTGATATTAGAAGACAATGGTTTGAAGGACTTGATTGATCAAGAAGTCCCCAAGCCAGCAGAAGCTAATGCCCAAAAATTGGCAAAATGGAAGAAATGTGTGGTGAGAGCGAGGAGGATTATTCTGGAGGGAGTTCGAGACCATATTATCTCGAGTCTCCATGGGAAGGAGACTCTGTTTTCAATGTGGAAGACATTGAAGGACCTATATCAGAACAATAGTGACCAGAGGAAGCTGGCACTGAAGGACAAGCTTCGGAAAATCAAGTGTGAAAAGGGCGACACGATCTCTACATATCTGAACAAGCTCACCACCTACAACGATGAGCTTGGAAGTGTAGGAATCCTGAAAACTGATGATAACATGGTGAGTCTTTCTCTCCTTGGTCTTCTTAAGAGCTGGCATAGCTACTAGGACTCAGTGAATGGAAGAGAGAAACTGCCAGATTGGGAACGACTGTGGTCGGATCTGATGCAGGAGGAGATCAGGAGAAGCACCAGAGATGGTTCTTCATCTAAGAATGATGATGAAGAAAATCTAGCCTTAGCAAGTAAGGTGTGGAAAGGGAAAGGGGAGGCTTCCCATTCCAAATCGAGTTCTTCCCATTATGGGAAGAAGATTGACAAATCTAAAGTGAGATGATTTAATTGTCATGAGGTGGGCCATTATGCAACTAATTGTCCATTGAAGAAATCGAAGAAGGCATCCTCGGAAGGATCTGAAGGTGAGGCATTGGCCTCTCAGTTCGAATTGGATTTTACCCTCATCACATGCATGGTTTCATCGATGATGGGTTGTGGTTGGTTTCTGGACAGTGGAGCCTCATTCCACATGACCAGCGATAAGAGTTTATTCAGTACCTTGGAGGAGAAGGACCTCTAGATGCGCATAGAGATGGGCAATGATGGAAAGTACCGTGTTTCAGGTGAAGGTACGATTGTGTTTCATAGGGAGCATGGAGCTTCTCTCACCCTGATTGATGTAAAGTATGTGCCTGGACTGAAGAAAAACTTGGTATCGATCGCGATGTTGGAGGACAAAGGCTACGATGTTGTCTTCAGTAAGGGAACGATTTTCCTTAGACACATCACCATGGGACAGGTGAAACAGATCGGTTCACGGGTACAGAACCTGTATGCTCTCGAGGTTCAAGATGCATGCAGAGCCTTGAGGAGCAAGGCCAATGTTAGAGACTTGGTGGTTGAGAGGGAGAGTACATTACCTCTCAACATGCAACACCATAAGAAGTCTCAGACAATTGTGGAGGAGCCATAATTGGAGAAGTCAGCAGAGGGATCACATGCAACCATGCCTCTAGGTGGGAGGTGGGGCAATGTGAAGTGATAGTCCCAAGAAGGCTGAAATAGGGGCAGGATCCTTGAGGTACCCAACCTATTTGATTAGACCTTACTATGGGAGCCTCGACGAGGAGTAGTAGGACTGCCTGAGTGGGTAGAGACAGACGCGGATGGAGCGGCAAAGGGAGCTTCAGCATCAGAGGGTGTTTCTAGCCCAACAGGGAGGTCAATTGCTAGATTAGTTACTTACTTCTCAGTAACTGAGTTGTAGTGCAGCAGTGGGCAGCACGATGCAATGTGATGAGAGGAGGTGCAACGGGAATGCAGTGTTGGGAGAAAGGACCAGCAGCAACATGGATGCAGGAAGAGGTGTACATAGAGTAGCCGAAAGGATTTGAGACCTTTGATCGTGAGTCACATGTGTGCCAACTCAAGAGAGCTTTGTACGGGTTGAAGTAAGCACCTCGTTCTTGGTACACGAGGATCGACAACTACTTCACCGGGTTGGGCTTCACAAAGAGTGAAGCGGATGCGAACTTGTACCACATCATGGTGGAAGGTAAGCAATTGATCATTGTTCTTTATGTTGATGATCTGATATTGACAGGTGATGATCAGTTGATCATGTCTTGCAAGGCAGACCTTGCAAGAGAGTTCGAGATGAAAGACATGGGTCTCATGCACTACTTTCTAGGCATGGAAGTGTGGCAGAAGGATGGGGAAGTGTTTGTGTCTCAAGGAAAGTATGCCAAAGAGACACTCAGGAGATTCCACATGGAGAAGTGCAAGCCCATGCAGACTCCTCTGGCATGTAACTAGAGGAAGGAAGATGCTACTTCAGGTGAGGTAGTAGAGGCTACTGTGTATCAATAGCTTGTGGGTTCATTGATGTATTTAGTGAACACATGACCAGACTTGTGCTTTGCGGTGAACTAGCTGAGTCAAGCTATGGTTCAACCTACCAAGATGTTTTGGAAGGCAGTGAAGCATGTTTTGAGATACCTCAGAGGCACATCTCATTATGGATTATGGTACAAACAGACAGAGGGAGTGAAGCTTCAGGGCTTCACAGATGTAGATTGGGCAGGGAGTCCATCAGATCAAAAGAGCACATCAGGAGGAATTTTCAACCTTGGTTCAGCTGCAGTTTCTTGGTACAACAGGAAACAGAGGTCAATTGCACTTAGCTCAACAGAGGCTGAATACATGGCTGCAAGTCAGGCAACATGTGAGGCCATTTGGATGTGGAAAATTCTAGTTGGTTTGTTTGATCAGAGGATGGATCCAACTATGATCTATTGTGATAATTAGAGTTGTATCAAACTCTTTGAGAATCTAGTATTTCATGACAGGTTCAAGCATATTGACATTCGGTATCATTATGTCAAAGACTGTGTGGCGAGGAGGATCATGTTGTTGCAGTATATTTCGACCGAGGAGCAAGATGCTGACATTTTGACTAAGGCATTGTCAAAGTGTAAATTCAAGTTCCATAGAGATAGGATCGGGGTGGCAGATAATCCCTTTGTTGTTGAAAGGGAGTGTTGGAATAGCAACAAGAATGCTAAAAATAGAAATGCTAAAAATAACATTGGTATATATATCATTTCAAGATATAATCAAATTTTAATTTGTCCTTGAATTAAAATTGAGAATTAAAATTCAAATTTAGTCTCACCAGCTCTGATACCATGTAGAAATTCTCACTGTAGATTAAACTGATTATGCAATGTACTAAAGCAAAATACTTAATCTACTTTTATAATCAAACTTGAGGAAGCTTAATTGATTTTGTACCTACAATCAAGAACTTCAAACTTCGAACTTCTCCCTTCTTTATATATTGTTCTTTGCTTTGATCACCTACCATGTATAAATTCTCACTGTAGATTAAACTGATTATGCAATGTACTAAAGCAAAATACTTAATCTACTTCTACAATCAAACTTGCGGAAGATTAATCGACTTTGAACAAGATCAAACATAACACATATAACAGAGAGGAAGATTCAATCACACATGAAACACAAAAGAATACTCTGGAGAAAGCCTCAGCTAAAAACCCCGCTATATGTATTATCATACAAGTGGAAATATCTCAGGATTACACAAAGCTTTAGCTCTCAAGCTATCCAGCTCTTAGTACAATCCCTCACTGCTGCTCATAGACAGAATAGACAACACATATGCCTTCTCCTATGTCCTCCAAGCCTCCTACTTCCTTCCGCAGTTTTCCCTGGGTCCTCCAGCTGTAACCTGTGTGATTCTCACCTCACAGACTGCTCTTACCTATGTAGTAACTACGCAATCATCAAGGAATGAATTCCTTCTACATGCAAGAGATATTCACATGGGAATATTCTAGCAACTGATAGTAAACTATCCCTGCTTTTAATCTCAACTGGATCTTTGTCTGAACTGACATGCATTGGTTATTTATAAGAGAATATTCAGTTATTTGGAGAACACTAATTGCATTCATGCATGCATTAACTGACTGAACTCACAATTAGTTCCTCCATGTTGGGTCCTTGTAATACTAGTGATTACCCCATTACTATTGTAGTTATACCCTTATTTATATTGTTGTGCCCCTATTACCCCCATATTGTTATTTCTGTGCCCCTTAGAATCCCTCTATTGTTATTTTTGTGGCTTTATATTATTAGTGTTAGGTCGGCTGGATTATATTGTGACTCCTTAGACTCTTATATATAGAAAGGAGGTTTTGTCATTTGAATCATTCAAGAATTGTTCATTTATGTAATGTAAAGGAGGTTTGCCCCCTCGAAGAGGCTGAATTCTAAGGCGTTGATCTATCTTTTCTATCTTTTCTTGAGCTAGTTTCATAACATTTGGTATCAGAGCTTTGGATTCTAGGGTTTCACTGCTCCAAATAGGTCATCGTGGAATTTTCGCTACAACTCTTTTTTTTTTTTTTTTTTTTATGACATTTTAGAAGTCGCAAAAAAAACCCATTTGAGAAGAAATCACGTTGAACCTTGGGTCTGAATTTCATAGCTTTTCTCGCGATATTTGCGGAGATATGATCTGAGGAAGTTGGTCTTTTTGCAGACTCCTGAATTACATTCAAAACAGGTGACCTGGGGAAAATCATCATAACTTTCTCTCTGGGAATTAGATTGAAATTTCGTAAGAAGGTACAGAAAGAGGACAGACTGTAGTTTCTTGTATATATTTTCCAGAACCAAAGATCGAAAATTGTACACGTGGCACTTTATACAAGTTCGCTCTTCTGGAAAGGTCTATAATCATGTCATCTTGGGAGATTGTGCATAACTCTTTCTTGGAGAATCCAATTTGGATCAGACTGGTGGCATTGGAAAGAGGACACAGAGAGCTACTACAGGTCACAAATCTAGAACTAGATGATTGGAAAGTACAGAGATACATCAGAGGCAATATCGAGCTCCTACAAAGTGAAAAAAGGTGTGTAGATTTTTTTAAATTTTTGCTTAAGCTTGGTTTGAAAATTTATTTTGAAGGAATTCAAAGGGCATAGTAGAGCATTATTATCGGTAACTGATGCCCTGAGGAAAGAAAATGCAAACACCTAGTAAGGAACCTGAAAGCTCTAGCATGACTCATGAAGAAGAGGAAGAAATGCTACATGATATATCAAAATTACAAGAACAAGTGCAACAAATGTCACGCTCACAAAAGTTAACAGAAGCTAAGATAAATGGCATGGAAGCTAAGATGAATGGCATGGAAGCTAAGATGGACAATTTGAAGATAGATTTGAACACAAATTTGAAGACAGGCATGGCAGATTTGAAGATAGATTTGACAAATTTTCTACAAGAAATACTTACTAATGGTGAAAAGGTAGTAAAGGAAACTCATGATGAGAACAAAAGAAATGTTAATCATGATTCCATAGACGCTAATGTTGGATCGAAGAATCACCATATTCCAAAAATCGATATGAGGAAGTTTGATGGCAAGGATACCGCCACATGGCTATTACAGATGGAGCAATTCTTCGATCTCAATAATGTGCAAAACGCACAAAAGGTACGTATGGAAACTGTATATTTGGAACCAAATCAGTTTGTATGGTATCAATGGCTTTGTTCTCGTAAACAATTTATCACTTGGGAAATTTTTACGGAAGAATTGATAGCACATTATGAGGATACAAAAAGCAACACTTTTTAGGCCGATAGGCCTTCCTTTGAAAGGGACTTTCGTCGTCCTTTTGATTCTCACGCTGACACCTGGCGGACTGGGCAATTTGCTTAGTATTTGTTCAGGCTTGATTCTCATGCTGACACCTGGTCGATCGCCTCTTCTCGCTCCATCGTTTCAATTCCCTCTGCAACGGCTTCGTTCGCATAAGCAGCATGAATTCCCGTAATTTTTCCGATGTTTTCGTTGTGGCTAAGGGGAGTGGGCGGCGGTGGACAGTGGAAAGGGATATGGCACAGCTGGAACAATGCAATACCCCTGAAAGCGATCGGCATACCGTTATTAAATTGGAGGGTAAACACCCTTTTCTTTGGCACGACCATTGGCCTGTTCTTGATTATGCCAGAGTCTTTGAATGCCTCGTTCTTGTTGATAATTTGTCCGCCGAAGTCTCCAGAGTTGTATCCAAGCTAAAGAGCTTAAGCTCTCGAACTGGAATTGATCAGAATAAAATCAGAATGAGCCCATTCATATTTCAACCCAAATATGTGGCGGTTCATATGAGAATTGAGAAAGACTGGATGATCCATTGCAAGAAGCTTGAGATGAGGTCCAGAGCTAGAAATGGCAAGGACTTGAAAATTTGCAGTAGTAAGGAGGAAATAATGAAGAGGGTTGCTCACATTCCTGGACTGGAGAAGCCCTCTGTTGTTTATCTGGCTGTTGCCGACGATCTTTTAGAGGACAGGGTGCTGTTAGAGGGATGGAGTGACTTCTTAGCCCCTTACGAAAAGAAGAAACTGGGTGTGCTGGATATCTACTCAAAGTATCCCTATCTCATTCAATCTGCAATTGATTATGAAGTATGCCTGCAGGCTGATACATTTGAGGGGAATAGCTTTTCTACATTTTCGAGTCTCATAGTGTTGCAGAGGACCATGAGAATGGATAGGGCGCAGGATTGTGAAGGTTCAACTGTGGCTTCTTATGCTTACAACATTGAAGGCCCAGCAGGAGGACCTAAAAGATGGGCAACCAACATGTCGGATTTGAGCCTTGCTGCTATTAGCTATGGATCTAATGAGGTCTCTTGCCAGTGAAAGACTAGAACCAGATTGTTCAATTTTAAGCAGATTCAGGCTTGAATCTCAACAAGGTGATTTTCTGTAACATTATTTTGTAAGCTGTATGCTACAAAGAAATTGCCTGGTCAATACCTCTTGCAGAAGCTACAGTTTATGTGCATTTTGTATGATTCTTCCTCACGATCATGCTCTTCAAATATGATCTAATAGCTTTTTAACAGAGAATGGGAGATTAATGGTGCCTCAATACCAATTGGTGTTGTTCAAAACAAATTGTTATATACTATTGTTAAATTGGGTCTATATTTATTTCAGAATTAATGAAGTTTGTTCTTGAAGATGTTTAGATGTTTGTTCTTGGTGGTTTATGTACATTGCAAACACAGCCGGTATTTAGCCATCTCCATTCCCTCTTAGGGTTTTATTGCACATCTCACGCTCTGTATCTCTGTTTTCTCGAATAGATGAACATATAATAAAGAAATAAGAGAATCACAAGTCTGATTGTTGACATTTTTTATTATTACCAAATCTTACATTAGTATTCTGCGTTAAACATAGATGTTTGTGTGAGGTCCTGGGCCTCAAATATACTTGACGAAGATGACACAGGCTGGGTTTTTTTGTTTCCTCTACAGTGCAAGATATTCAAGAGGGCAGTCTTTAATCAAATGGCTTGTCATTTGCTACAATTGCAAACACAGTTGGTATTTAGCCATAGGAATTCTCACTGAGGGTGTTGTTGCACATGTCATGTGCTGTACATCTTTGTGTTTTGAACTTGTTATCAGCCATTAATAGTTATATTCACAAATTGATGAATGTAAAGAAATACAAGAAACACGACTCTGGTTGTTGACTTTTCTTTCTTTATACACCAACCCATAGATTTGTATTGAATATAAATGTCTGTCTAAATGGATGCTTTCATGGGTTGCATATAGGTACAAGATGGCAGAGGATTGCGCAGATGATGACGATGATAAATCATCAATCAGTGAGCTACGAAAAGCGACTGAGGAGGAGCTCAATCTGCACAATTCCTTGGCTGAGGTACAATTACATACTATGTTTTGCTGAGTTGTGCTTTTCTCTAAGATCAAATCATTATGTGTAGTTTCTGTTACATAAGCTTCCATATATCTAGTGCGATGCCTTGTATCTGAAGTTAAATGTGACTTTATGAGTTAATTGGTATTTGGATTCTGTGCTAGCTCAATGTGGTTTCCAGCAGGCAAAACGTTTTTAAACTAATTCCCCTCTCTTTAGGGTCGGTAGTCAGCCAGAAAAAATAATCTGAATTGTATTCCATGCTTAAGACTACTTTAAGAACAGAGATTTGTGTTTTATTTTCGTGTCAACCCTTTCTTTAATATATATCTATATGTGCCCTCTTCCAGGAAGCAATGTTTTAACTTTCGCCCAATTATTAGTAATGAAATTAGTTTTGTGAGTTTAAAAAAAATTATGTTCTGGACTTGCATGTTTTGTAATGTTATGTTGTTTAATTTGAAAGATGGAATTTTCTCTGAAGCTTAGAGTCTTCATGCTTTGGCTTGATAAACGTGACAAAAATTGTTCGCAAAATCTTTTTAGATTATTGTCTGTGATTATTGTCTGAAACTTACACTCTTCATGTTTTGGCACGATGAAAGTGACAAGAAGTTTTTCTAGATTGCAACATGCAAAAGCACATCTGAATGAAAGGGTTTTGCTAGAAGGAAAAAACAAAATTTCATTGAGAGTTTAAGAAAAACTTGATTCCCTTGAGTGTAGTTGTCAACCTTTATTGGATGTTGAGAGTTTTCCCACAGAAACTGGGATCACAGGGAAATTGGGAAAGAGACCACAGCTTCTTCAGCAATCTCCCATCCACCAACCCTCTGATAAATCCAGTGCTCTCATATATATGTGTGTGTGTTGTGCCCAAAACTTGTCTAACCTCCCTGGAATGTTACCATGATCATCTCTAAACACCCCCTGCCCCGCAAGGCCTATATTGCCTTTGGATCTCCTATCAAAACAGAATTTACTCAATGCAGAGGGACTCCAAGTCTGGATGCAGCGTGCCATTAATGCAAAAACTACTTTCCTGAATAGTAGAAGATTTTACAAGTTATCTCTGCTTACCTGTTAGGTATTCTATTCCAAAACTTGTCTAACCTCCCTGGAATGTTACCATGCTCATCTCTAAACACCCCCTGCCCCGCAAGGCCTATATTGCCCTTGGATCTCCTATCAAAACAGAATTTACTCAATGCAGAGCGACTCCAAGTCTGGATGCAGCTTGCCATTTATGCAAAAACTACTTTCCTGAATTGTAGAAGATTTTATAAGTAATTTTGAGATGATAATATATTAAGTTTGACTGAAGAAATGAAATAACTGACCTCGTTGACAATGTATAGTGTTTTACAAAGTGGGCATGTCAATTGCGAGGACTTTTGCTCGCTGTACTGTTAATAATTATAAAATCATTCATAATGGTTTCTTTGACTGGAATTGTTGTGTAAAATTCTTTTCTGTTGTGGAATCAGGGATGGGTGCTACTTTGAACGCAGGCAAACCCAAGAAGGGTTCGATAGTAGCAGTATTTGGCCTGGGGGCTGTTGGGCTTGCTGTAAGTACTAATAACAAGTGCCCTCTTTATGTTCCACTGTATGCATATTAGTATATGTTGCAGTTTTAAAGTCCTCAAACCTTTTTTCTAGGGACTATTCTGTTCACTTCCCCTACCTGCATTTTCATTGGGACCAATATGATGAGGGTAGAGTTTAATTATATGTTAGCCTTCTGACCCGAGTTTAACTACGCAGGCTTGTGAAGGTGCAAGAATTGCAGGAGCTGCTCGAATAATTGGAATCGATTTCAATAATGAGAGATATGAACGAGGTAATTGTATATTTCCCACTTCCATTATTGGAAAATTTGTGTACATATGTTGATATGTTGACTTGTAGAATTGCCTTTTTAACCCTTTCTTGTAATCTTTCCTTTCTCAGCAAAACAATTTGGAGTAACGGAATTTATAAACCCTAAAGAGTACGAAAAACCTATTCAGCAGGTACGTAGAGCTGCCCAAAATGATCATCAAACTCTCTCCCAGATCAGAGTATTGGTTGCTTTTGACTAGTGTGGTACTTTAGTGCTTAGGTGGGGGAGATTTTAAGTTTTCGCATGGAGTGCACTCATTCACCATCCATTCAAAGCAGTGTAGACTCTTAATTTCCAAACACTTATAAAAAATGTTTACAGGTAATTGCGAAAAAAACTGATGGAGGGGTGGACTGCAGCGTCGAATGCACAGGGAGTATTGAGGCCATGGTTCAAGCTTTGGAATGCTGCCATGATGTACTAGCTCTTGGTTTCCTTTGGTTTAAGATACATCAATCATTTCAATTCTAAGTTGTAGCTTTAAACTGATTGCTTCGATTTAATTAAGAAAATGCAGGCAATGCATATGTTTGATATCAGAGTTCTGTTTTTGCAGGGTTGGGGTGTAGCCGTTTTAACAGGGGTCCCTCGTTCAGACGCAGTCTTTAAAACGAATCATGTAAACTTTCTGAGCGAGAAAACGTTGAAAGGAACCTTCTTTGGAAATTATAAGCCTCGTACTGATTTGCCAGGCCTTGTAGAGATGTATTTGAATGGGGTAAGATATCAGAGTTCTGTTTTTGCAGGGTTGGGGTGTAGCCGTTTTAACAGGGGTCCCTCGTTCAGATGCAGTCTTTAAAACGAATCCTGTAAACTTTCTGAGCGAGAAAACGTTGAAAGGAACCTTCTTTAGAAATTATAAGCCTCGTACTGATTTGCCAGGCCTTGTAGAGATGTATTTGAATGGGGTAAGACTTCATAACATAGTTGTAACAGCTTATTCAAACCATAATTGTAGATAATACTGTGTGGTCATGTTTCCCAGTTGTTTTTTTTTTTTGTCCGTACCATGACGGGAGCAATCTATGCTTATCATATCTAATTAGAGTTATAATTACGGTTTTAATCTTTCCTTCCTTGATTGTTAAATTTGCAGGAGCTTGAACTGGATAAATTTGTTACAAACAAGGTTTCTTTTGATGACATCAACAAGGCATTTGATCACATGCTTAAAGGAGAGGGTCTGAGAACTGTAATTAAAGTCATTCAGGATTAGTGACAAATATGAACACAGTTGGAATATCTCCAATGTTATGAAGGCATGCTGAACTATTTCAAACTGTTATGTGATTAATGTCATGGCTTTTATGTGTAACTATGGTATGCAATTAAAGTCCCGGAAAGCATGTAAACGTTATAATAATTTTAGGGTAAGTATGATATTTAAGTTTTGACACTGCTTCCAAAACAACCATCCAAAAGGTCATTACTATAATAGCTTGATTAGCAATAGATTGAATGAGAAGGTCCAGATGGGGTATTCAATCATCTCCATCCATCTGTTCTGCATCCTCAGTGCTTACTTGAACAATATATCATCCTTCATATTTATCCCTTGCAGACATGCTGAAAAGATAATGACATGGAATTTTTCCTTGCTTCTCTGATTCCGTCCAATGATTGGCCAGCTGCAAATTTTCCTGATTGAAATTTCCATTTGACCTCTCTGCAATGTGTTTGGAATCTCTTATCACCTGTAGACAATTTAAACCTTTCTCTATTGCTATTTTCAGAATCTACCAAAAAGCATAAAGTTCTGCTCTGTTGTTTGATCCATCTCCTACAGCTCTGCTTTGAAACTGATCTCGTAATTGTCTCTTAAAGTAATGCCTCATGATCCACAATAGCTGGGATTACCTTGACAAGCCTCATTGAAATAACTCCACACTATTGTTATATATATATCTGGGGATCTTAGTATTATTTGTTTCTTTTCCTTTAAAGGTGGTTGTGTCCCTTAATATGCATATCTATTCTTGTGTCAAACTTGATTAGTAATAACATCTTTGTTTTGAATTCTTTTAATTTCTTGCTAGCCAAATAGCTTAAGTCACTGTACAAGGACAGTCTGATGCCCACATGTAGTTAATACAGAATGTATTTTGAAAACTAGGATTTAGCTTTGTAGTGCTTGAATCATCATTTCATGTTGGTTTTCATTTGTTAGTAGCCAGATCATTTCTCTTACAATATGATTGTAATATCTTTTGTTTCTCTTCTGTGGGAAATTTTGTACAGGAGTTCAAACAATGTATATAAATAGAAAGATGCAGAAAATGACAGTCAAATTTTGTACTCAGAATTATGACAAGAAAGCCCCTGTTGGGTTTGTGAGGAAAGAGAGCTTCAACACCAGTTCTGTCTCCAACCGCCAAGATGATCAGTACGCTACTAACATGTTTAGTGAAGAATTTATGCTATTCTCTTGTAATCTATAGGCCCCCAAAGCTCCTCATAGATGAGAATATTTGCAGGATGTTAATATTGTTGTAAGTTTATAGTAGTTGTGGAATGACTTACTTTTGTGCTGCTTCTCATCTTCAACAACAAGAGTTTCTGTGGTGAATAAGCAGAATCCATGTCCTGCCTTGTGAAGCAGCTCTCCACTGTGATAGCGTTCTTTGTAATGTCTCTGATAAATCCTTTAGACTTCTATTTCATTCTGTAATATGATGGGATTCACTCTACAAGATTAGGGGATTCACTCTACAAGATTAGGGGATTCACTCTACAGAGTCCATGTCATACCTTCTGAATCAGCTCTCCACTTATGCTAATTTTCTCTGTAATGACCCTAATAAATCCTATATAATGATATTTCATTTTGTAATATGATGGGATTTCACTCTACAAGATTGGTTTCAGTGTTACTTGTATTGTGGTATATGAAATTTCTCAGTTTTACTTGTAATAGGATGGGATTTCATTATGTAATATCATGGGATTTCCCTCTGCAATATTTGCTACTAAATTTTACAATTCCAAATTAATAATCCTATCGGCCTCTCTTTGTACCTTTTGGGACAATTGCTAGTTTTAGCCAATTGATAAGTCTCAAACAAAAGGGTTCAATAATGGAGCACATTGAGGAGTTCCAAAAATTGAACATAAGGGTAAAATATATTCCAGAGGAGCATAGGATTGATGTGTTCATAGGGTCTTTAAAGGATAATATCCAACATGATGTTCGCCTTTGGGAACCTGATTCATTAGAGAAGGCATTCAGGTTAGCAAGAAAAATGGAAAGCAAAATTATGGCAACTAGGAAGCATACCACTCACAACTATAAAGACGGAAGTGTTGTTGCCCCTAGTCTTCCACAACCTACAAGGTTGACACCACAACAATTGGAAGAAAAAAGAGCAAAAGGGCTTTGTTACAATTGTGATAGCAAATACACAAAAGGTCATAAGTGTGCTGAGAAGAAATTATTCTACATAGATTGTGAAGAGGAAGAAGAAAAGGAGCAAGAAAGGTCAAAAGAAGAGGATATACTCCAGGAACAAAGCCTAGATGAAGAACAAATAAATCCGACCATATCTTGTAATGCATTGGCGGGAATTACCACTCCTCAAACCATCAAGATAGAAGGACAAATCAAGAAGAAAAAGGTAATAGTGTTGATTGATTCAGGAAGCACCCACAATTTTATTCATTGTAGGGTAGCAAAAGAATTGAATTGCTTCCTATATCCAGCACCAGAGTGTCAAGTGATGATTGCAAATGGAGGAACAATAAATTGCTCTGGAAAGTGCCATAATATCAAGCTATCCATGGGAGAATATGTATTGACTAGCCCAATGCTTTCCATTCCAATGGGAGGTGCTGATGTTGTACTAGGAGTCCAATGGCTACAATCCTTGGGTACAATAGCTTTTAATTTTCAAGAACTTTTCATCAAATTTTCTACGGAAGGAAAGGAAGTTGAATTAAGGGGTATTGCAGGGAAACTAAGAAAGATAATCAGCTCTAATGGCATGACAAAGCTTCTAAAAAGGGAGCAAAGAGGTGTAATTGCACAATTATGTTCGCTAGATGTTTCCACATTGGAATCATCTATTTCTCCAGATCTCCAAAAAGTCCTGGACAATCATTCCAAGGTATTTGAGACTCCCAAAGGTCTCCCACCTATGCGTGATCATGATCATGCTATTCATCTGATTCCAGGAAGTGTTCCTCCAAACATCAGGCCGTACAGATATCCCTATGTCCAAAAAAGTGAAATTGAACGTATGGTTGCAGAAATGCTAGAGGCTGGTATAATTCAACCGAGTCAAAGTTCTTTCTCAGCTCCAGTAGTATTGGTGCACAAGAAGGATGGATCATGGCGCATGTGTCCGGATTATAGGGAGCTCAACAAGCTCACTATTAAAGATAAGTTCCCCATTCCTGTCATTGATGAATTACTGGATGAATTGCATGGATCAATTTACTTCACCAAGTTGGATCTTCGTTCGAGATATCATCAAATCAGAATGAAGATTGAAGACATTCCGAAAATGACATTTAGAACTCATGAGGGTCATTATGAATTTTTGGTCATGCCTTTTGGCCTTACCAATGCACCTTCAACATTTCAAGGTTTGATGAATTCAATTTTCAAACCATTCCTTAGAAAATTTGTGTTAGTATTTTTTGATGATATACTAATCTACAGCAAGTCTTGGAAGGATCATGTTGAACATGTTGACAGGGTGCTACAACTATTGGAGGAGAAACAATTATATGCAAAAAGATCCAAATGTTTCTTTGGAGTCCAGGAGGTGGAATATTTGGGTCATATTGTATCTCATGAAGGAGTTAAGGTAGACCCTAGCAAAATTAAAGCCATTAAGGAATGGAAAATCCCCACATCCATAAAGCATCTGCGAGGATTTCTTGGGTTGACAGGGTATTATCGCAAGTTTGTTAAGAATTATGGGAGAATAGCAGCACCTCTAACAACATTATTGAAGAAAGATTCATTTTCATGGACTCCGGAAGCAACAAAGGCCTTTGAACATCTTAAAGAGGCAATGTGCCAAGCACCGGTCTTAGCTACACCGGACTTCACAAAAACCTTTATTGTGGAATGTGATGCTTCAGGAAATGGAATTGGTGCTGTTCTAATGCAAGATGAAAGACCCATTGCTTTTGAAAGTCGTCCAATCAAGGGAAAGTTTTTAAGCAAAGCTATTTATGAGAAGGAAATGTTGGCAATACTCCATGCACTTAAGAAATGGCGACCCTACCTAATGGGAAGACACTTCAAGGTAAAAACGGATCATGATAGCCTTAAATACTTTTTAGAACAAAGATTATCCTCTGAAGAGCAACAAAAGTGGGTCACAAAGATGTTGGGTTATGACTTTGAAATCATCTACAAAAAAGGGAAGCAAAATGTGGTGGCAGATGCACTCTCAAGAAAGGATGAGGATGTGGAAGCATTGTTGTGTGCCATTTCTATTATCCAACCAGATTGGATAAACGAAGCAAGGGAGGAATGGAAGAATGACGAAGAAGTGTGGGCACTTATTCGAAAGCTACAACAAGATTCCAGTACTTCTGATACATTTAGCTGGCAAAATGATTCGTTATGGTACAAAGATCGCTTATACCTCTGTAAGAATTCCCAGCTAAAACAAAAGATTCTTATGGAATTGCACACTTCTCCCTTAGGAGGGCACTCAGGATTTTTAAAAACTTACCACAGGGTTAAGAAGGAAATTTTTTGGGATGGCCTTAAATCAGATATTCAAAAGTTTGTGGCGGAATGTTTGGTTTGCCAACAAAATAAAGTTGAAACAATTAAGACACCGGGTCTATTACAACCTTTATCCATTCCAAGCCAACGTTGGGAGGAGGTTTCAATGGATTTTATCACAGGTTTACCCAAGTCTGAGGGAAAGAGTGTCATCATGGTGGTAGTTGACAGACTTACCAAGTATGCACACTTTTGTGCATTATCACATCCATTTAAAGCCAGTACAGTTTCTACTGCATTTATGGAAACAATTCAAAAGCTACATGGAAACCCAAAGATTATTGTAAGTGACAGAGATCCCATTTTCACTGGAAATTTTTGGACAAAATTATTTTCTTGTCTTGGTACTCAGTTAGCTCATAGCTCATCTTATCATCCTCAATCTGATGGGCAAACTGAGATAGTAAACAAATGTTTGGAAGGATATCTTCGTTGCTTTGTATCTGATAAACAGACACAATGGGTCAAATGGTTGCCTCTGGCTGAATGGTGGTATAACACTTCCTTCCATACAGCAACAAAAATGACCCCATTTATGGCACTTTATGGGTATCAACCACCATCCATCACATCATATTTAAGAGAAAATTCTAAGGTTCAGGCAGTGGAACATCACATCGAACATCAACAACAAGTCCTCCAACTCTTAAAGGATAACCTCGTGTTGGCACAAAATAGAATGAAACAACAGGCAGATCAACATCGCAGTGAAAGAAGTTTTGATGTAGGTGATTGGGTATTCCTACGGCTACAACCATATAAGCAAATGTCCCTAAAGCAAGCTAAGAAGGATAATAAATTATCACCAAAGTATTATGGTCCGTACAAGGTGTTGCAAAAGATTGGTACTATGGCATACAAATTGGAGCTTCCTGCAGCTTCTCGATTGCACCCAGTTTTCCATGTTTCATGTTTAAAGAAGGTTATAGGCGACAAGCTCCCAATTCAAACAATATTGCCAGAACTTGACGAGGAAGGAAAAATTATATTGGAACCGGAAGCAGTCACAGAAACAAGAACTCAACAGCTGCGAAATCGATCAATTTCAGAGTATCTTATCAAGTGGAAAAACTTATCCCCTGAAGATTCCACATGGGAGGATGAGAATTTTATGCAAAAGTATCCAGAACTACTCAAGCGTTGAGGACAACACTTTTTTGAAGGAGAGGGGCATGTTGGGTCCCTATAATACTAGTGATTACCCCATTACTATTGTAGTTATACCCTTATTTATATTGTTGTGCCCCTATTACCCCCATATTGTTATTTATGTGCCCCTTAGAATCCCTCTATTGTTATTTTTGTGGCTTTATATTATTAGTGTTAGGTCGGCTGGATTATATTGTGACTTCTTAGACTCCTATATATAGAAAGGAGGTTTTGTCATTTGAATCATCCAATAATTGTTCATTTATGTAATGTAAAGGAGGTTGCCCCCTTGAAGAGGCTGAATTCTAAGGCGTTGATTTATCTTTTCTATCTTTTCTTGAGCTGGTTTCATAACACTCCAACTGTTTGGAACTAATTTAACTGGAATTAACTCAGTTAAATGAGCTAAATAATTACAACTCATCCTTATCTCCTTAATTAGGGGATAACTTCCTCAATCAAAGGGATAATTGTTGCATGTCTTCACAAAGACTTCATGTTTGATTTTCACCAACTAATTAACTCAAGATGAATTAATTAATTATTTTCAAACAACTGGTGAGACAAAATTTGAATTTTAATTCAAGGACAAATTAAAATTGGAATATATCTTGAAATGCTATCTATAGCAATGCGATTTTTAACATTTCTTGTTGCTATTTTCAACACAACAACCATTTAGCATTAAAAAGTAAAAAATGTGAGTAGTGAAGTTGTTAAACTTGAGAGGAAATCTCTACCTCAAGGAAACTCTCCAATAAACCAAACTCATCAACAATCACCAATAGAAAATTTGGTATTACAACAACCATCTAGCATTAAAAAGTAAAAAATGTGAGCTCTCTAGCTCAAGCCTTGTCTTTATAGGCTTTGTGGTCCAAGCCACTTGTACATTACATATAAACATGCAATTTCCTAATTTCCTAATCACCTATTATTAACTCACCCATGTGTCACTAATATGCACAAGTAAATTCTCATTAAAAATTTAAAAGAGTAATCATTCCTCACCTGCTACACTTTCTATTTTAACTCTTACATGTTCCCTTGATCTCCTTCTCTTTTCCTAAATTTTGAATGGGTGTACATGTAATCACTGCTCTGGTTAGTTATTAATTCTCTTTAATATCTCACAAGCCCACTTTTATTTTCCCATGGTTCTATTTAAACTTGAATTCCTTATTCATCATTCTTCTCCTTGATTTGTGAGTGTACTAGTAATTAATTATTAGTTAATTAATTAATTATTTTTTTTTTTTTTTTTTTCCATTTCATACACATTTGAAAATATGTTTATTTTTATAATGGCTATTAAATAACCTATTATATTTTTTTTTCTCTTATGAGAAATGTAATAAGATATATGCTCAATTAATCAACCATGAATTCTAACTTTTCTCAAACTAAATAAGATGCATGTATGCTTAGTCAAACATATTTTCTATGCAGGCATAACCTCTTATATTGGTACCAAGGGTGTGATGCTTCTCCACCCCCTTCAAGAGTTACCTTTCAATAAGAAACAAGGTTCCATGCCCTTCAAACATCTAAATTTCTTTCATGGGGGAATTGATGCGATTTTGGAGACCACATTAAGTCAACTTATCATAACCTTATTGAGAGACTAATGGTCATTGAGGAATAATTCCACGACCTTATTGTGCACCCCTCAACTAAACCTCATGAATGAAAAAATCTGTTACCTACACTCATATCAATGTGCAACCTTTAGATAAAAACAACAACATGGAACATAGAAAATGAATGCTTGTAAGTAGAAATAAGAATGTAGTTATCGCACTCTTGGTGATACCACGTACAACCTCCATACAACTCCATTACCCATGTGTGTTCTGAACAACAAACATATTTTAATTGCTTGCATATACTTAAAACAATGCACTAAATAATTCCATAATCATAAATTAAAAAACATCACTAATAAAATGACATAAATTAACATCCAGACTCAATGTAGAGTCCAAATGATATTGACGTAGTCTCACATTAATGAACACCTATGTCACACTAGAAAAACCATCAATAGCATCTAGCGATTAATGCATCAAAAACATATGTATACATCTATTACACTATATGATGACAACGTAAATTGGCATTGTAAATTATGTCATATCATTGTACAATTTATCCATCCATGTTTATTATATAAATATTAAACTAAACTAGTCAATTGGGTTTATTTTGGGTGGTAGTGAGGAATGATTGTTATCCTCCCTGCCCATGTTCAATTCCCATGAAGTGACACGTTGAACTCATATCAAGTATATTTTGTAATGACTTCGACCCTTGTTGTTGAACGTCCTTAAGCCTCAAAGAATATCTTGTCCTTACCTTCATGCTAGAGGTTGGATGCTTGATTACATGGAAAAAAGTAAAACATAAAAATAAATATTAAACTAAATTAATTTAGAAATATAATTATGCTAGTTAAAGTCACTACAAAATAGTTAAATTTTTTAAGTTTTATCATCATAACATATGCCATTTTGTAAACAAAATACCCTCAAATAATAATACCCAATTTTCCAAACTAATCAAAACAAATTGGGCACTACATTGGTCATCACAATGATTTTTCTTACTCCTTTTTCACCAAAGCGTTCTTGCTAGGATTTTTTTCCCCTTGGAAAAATCGTAATTTTCATTAGTAAAGGAAAATTACATATTGTAGATGTGAAGCGCATATGTTGTGAACAGAGTGCCTATCAGATAAGAAATTAACAAAAATAGTGCACTCCATGTAGGGAGGCATTGTACTTTAGTAATTGTTCAAATTATAGTTTAACAAAAAACTCTACGCAAAGAGTAATGTATGACTGTCATTTGTGTACATCTGATAATTTAAAAGCATAATATTATTTACATAAGCAAAAAATAGGCTCCGGCTGAGCCAGATTTAGTCTGTTAGGTCCATGAATGGTCGATGGTAATATTGGTAGTGTGCACCATCCCCCGGCTCCTGTATCAGCCATGTGTCGAGAGGCCTGAACGCAACTTCCTTGGATAATAGATCAACATATGAGTTGCGTTCCCTATAAATGTGACGACAGACAAATGAATCAAAATGTCTGATGAGTCTCATCCAGTATAGGTCTCAGAGTATAAACAAAGTAGTTAGAACATTTGTTTATCCAATTGCAAATAATTTTTGAGTCCCTAAACATTTGGATATTCCTGCAGTGTTTTTCCAAAGCAAATTGTGTAAGGTATTTAGCTGTAATCAGTTCAGCAAAATTGTTTGTGCATCTCACCAGGCCCATTTGGATATGGAAATGATAGGATTCAGATAGGTACAGAATGGCTCCGCCTACACAGCCTTCTTCCTATGCTGAACCATCAAAGTATGCCCATGGTTGAGAGAGATTGATGTTTTCATGGACAATGTGCCTGGGTGTAGAGTTTTCATCTTATTCAGGTATGGTGTGATAGTCTGTTAGAAGGCGAGCAGTGATGGAGGGCCAATGAGGAGCAATGTCTCAGAAGATGTATCTATTGTGGGCTATCCAGATTGCCCAGCAGATGAGGAGAGGAAGGTTCCTAGCCTTTATCGGTGTAGCAGAAGTCCACCATGTGGACCAAGCATCCTTTACTGTCAAGCCCTGCCAACTACACTGGGTGGGTATGGTCAATAGGATAGAGTTCCAGAGATCCTTTGCGACCGGGCAGATGAGGAAAGGATGGTCTGTATATGCAGTGTTGTTCTTGCACAAGCAACACCAGAAAGGTCCGTGTTGTGCTCTTTTGATTAAATTGTCACCTGTAGGAGTCTTATTTTTTAGAACTGCCCACATGAATAATCGGGTCTTGGGAGGCGCTTTTAGTTTCCACATGCTTTTCCACCAGTGTTCATAAGCTTGTGGTCTATGAATATCAGCTAAGACGAGATATCCCTCCTTAGGGGAGTATCTCCCATTTTTTGCATGCGCCCAGATTATCTCGTCCTCCCCTTCGACAATTCTAATATGAGATTCAGTTAAGGCTGCTGTGTATTCTGCCCAATGTTGTTGCCAGTGCTGAGGGATGTGCAGATTGTGTGCGGTTTTCCAGGCTTGCTGTAAAATGGTGATGCATTCCATGTCAATGATGTGACTGATATGGGTGATACCCGCATTGTTAAGGTGTAGCTTAAGCTCATAAGGCAACCTGTGAGCGTTACCGCAACCGATCCAAGGGTCTACACCTAAGCGCAATGATGTGCCAGATTGAATTCTCCAGGTGAGTCCCCCTCGGATAATGGACATCAAGTTTAGCACAACTTTCCAAATGACTGATATCCCTGTTTTGTTCTAGTGTGGCTGTCAAAGCCAGTCCATCAGGTTTAGTGGGGCTATGTATTTTGAAGAGGCCACCATAGTCCACAGGCTATTTGAAGTGATTAATTTCCAGCCAAGCTTGGCCACCAGTGCAGAGGAGAAGTCTTCCAGCTTTTTAATGCCCCACCCTCCCCATTTCTTTGGGAGAGTAAGCACCTCCCATTTGGCCTAGGAAAATATTCTCCCTGACTGATTGCCTTTCTAGAGGAACCTGCAACAAAGATTTTGTATCTTGGAGAGGATACCTCTGGGTATCCATGCCAGAGACATCCAATATACCAGAGTGGCTTCAAGAACAACTTTGATGAGTACTAGTCTTCCTGCTCTGGATAGGTACTTGTGGTACCAAATGTTGAGCCTCCTTTCCATCTTAGAAATTAACCAAGTCCAGTCTGCTATCTTGTATCCATGGGGCTTTAGCCTGTATCCCATATATCTAAGGCCATCCTCCATCTGTAGAAGGGTAAAAGGGAATCTATGAAGTTCATATTGAATCTCATGGGGAGAGCATCCAGTGGCTGTAATGGTGGATTTGGTGTTGTTAATGACCATACCTGTAGCCGTTTGAAATAAAGAGAAAGTGTTCTGCAATATAGTCAGATCCCCAATGCCACCATTGAGGAAAATCAACACATCATCCACAAAAAGTAGATGAGTCAGTATGCATCTGTCAGTGATTTTGATTCCTTTAAGCCTTCCCCTACTATTTTCCTCTTTTATAAGTCTGTTGAGCCATTCCATGATGAGTAAAAATAATAATGGGGATAGAGGGAAACCCTGCCTGAGACCTCTTTCAGAGTGAAAGAAGGGTGATGCTGCCCCATTGACAAGGACACTGAAAGATATATTTGTTATACAACACATAATCCATTTTATAAACTCATAAGGGAAACCTAGATGAGTTAGGAGCATTATGATGAACAACCAACTTACTTTGTCAAATGCTTTTGAGAGATCTACCTTTAAGATCATACCTTTCATCTTCTTCATTTGAATAGAGTGTAGTACTTCTTGTGCAGTTCCAACAGCCTCATGGATCTGTCGATCTTGCAGAAAGGAAAATTGCTCAGAAGATATGTGGGTGGATAGGATGGGACGGAGGCAATTGGCTATGATTTTGGCAATGATTTTGTATATGCAGTTGCACAGGGAGATGGGATGGAAGTCATCAAAGGAGACAAGATTGTGGTATTGGGGATGAGGGCGATGAGGGCGATGAAGGTGGTATTGAAAGCCTCATACATCTTTCCATTGATCCAACAATCTTCAACGACTTTTAGAATATCTTCTCCGAGAGTATCAAAAAAATCCATGTAGAACTCCACCAACCATCCATCTGGTCCTGGACTCTTGTCGCACTTGAACCATTTTAAGGTAGCTTCAAGTTCCCCCATTATGACCTCCCTGTTTAGTTCCATGGCAGTTTCCTGATCCACAAACCGAGGAAATAGTTGTGCTACTCGAATGACTTCAACAAGAGTGGCATTGGGAGGTGCCTTGTAGATTTGCTTGAAGTGGGATGTAGCCAGGGATGTTAATTGCGGCAAAGTGTTCACAATGTTCCCCTGCTCGTTTGTTAGTTTCCATATGGAGTTGATGGCTTTGTGCCCATTAGCAAATTTGTGAAAAAAATTTGTATTATCGTCTCCCTCTAGAAACCATATTTCTCTGCTTCTCAACCTCCAGGTTTCTTCTCGGTCCTTTAAAATTTTGCTTCTCTTGGTTACTAAGGATGTGAGCTTTTCCTTTTGTTCAATAGAGGTGAAAGCCCCTCCTTGTTCATTTTCGAAAGCAACTATCTCTGCTTCAGTTTCCCTTAGGGTTTGGTCATCCTGTTCTCTCTTATTGTGCACCCAGATTTTAGATAATCTCTTCAGCTCTTTTAGGTTGAGTGCAAAGCCTTCGACTATATTCCCACCACTAGCAAGGGGTTGGGTCTTCCAATATTTAGTTACCATTCGGGTATAGGTTGCATCCTTTAACTAGGTGGAGTTGAATTTGAAAGGGGCTTTTGGTTTATTCAGACCTCCTCTTATTTCAAGGTATATCGGCAGATGGTCTGATATACCCCCTGATCCCACCCATTGTCGGTAGTTATATCCCATACTCAATAGTCGCTCCTTGATGAGAAAGCGATCAAGCCTTCTAGTGAGGCTATCCTCTCCAATTCTTTTATTCCTCCAGGTAGGTTGTATTTTTGCTGATGGGATATCAATAAGACTGTGATTCTCCAGGATATTCTCAAAGTAAGCAGATAGGGGGTCAATCTGGGCATGATGTCCCCATGATTCCGAGAATCCAATAGAGAAATTTAAACCCCCCCAAGGATTATGTTGTCCTTTTTTTGGAGATTAGTGTTTAGTAAATGTTCCCAGAAATCTGCACGGTGTTGGCAAGGCCCATACACATTGATAAGTCTAATGTTTGTGCCTAGTTCAGATGAGAATATGTCCACCCCAATGTATCCTATGCCTCCCCATATGTTATAGATTTTTATGGTTCGAGAGTTTATACCTAGAGCTATGCCTCCCGAGTGTCCATTGACATCAAGGGCTTGAAAAGACCAACCAGGGAGCATGGATTCTAGCAGGAGGGTGATGGCTTCAGCTAGGCCTAGAGTTTCTTGAAGGAAAACGACATCGACCAGTTCAGTGCTAAGAATTTTGCGAAAATATAGTTTTTTTCCAGGGCTAGCTAGCCCTCGGTAGTTAAATGAAAACAACTTCATGGGGGGGGAGCGTCCAGGGTGTTCAATGCTCTAAGTACCTTGTCAATAGTGTGTTGTCTCCCAAATGCTATCTCTTCCGCAACCTAAAACTTGGCTTTGGTTAGGGAGGAAGGTCAGCCTCGAGGTGGATTCTGGGGAATGGGGGGAAGTATCCAGTCCAATGCCAATAGAGTCAGGGGCCTGTGAATGTGCTCGGGATTGAAGCGGGTATCTGGGAGATAGAGGTCCATGCTTAGAGTCAGAAGATTTGGAAGGGGCCACCTCCGGGAAGGATGGCGGGGTGCAAGAGTAGGTGGGAGGGGGGGGTCTAGGGAGCATGCCAAGGAAATGGGGGGCATAGGTATGAAAGTCGAGGCCTGATTATTAACTGAAGATAATGCCATGCTATCAGATGAAGTAGAGAGATGTACAGAGTAGGGGTTAGAGGCGAACATACCCGAAGATAACACAACCTCTAAAACCGCCCTTGCCCTGGTGAGAGGAGGAGAGGGAGGCTGATATGGTGCTTTACCATGCTTCTTCAAAGCCTCCTTGGCTGGTGCATTCACTGTTGCTTCAGGGACGGTGTGAGTCATTGCAGCTTCGGAAGAGGGTTGATTCGTAGGTGCTTGAGAGTCCTTTGTAGGTATAGTCTTTCCATTTCCCCCTGCCCTTGTATTTCCATTCAGGGGGCAATCTCTGAATAGGTGACCCACCTTATGGAACCTCCTGCACTGGAAAGGCACCTCATCATAATCAAGAATCCTCAATCGGGAGAAATTCCTCCATTGTAATGTGACGTGTTCCTGTAGTCCCTCCCGGGTGTCTAGGTGAACCAAAATCCTCGCGTACGCCATGATGCTAGTGGAGAGGTATGATCTATCATGCTCCAGATAAGTGCCCAGAGAGCTACCAATGCGCCGGAAGATGTCTTCAGACTAGAAGTGAAGAGGTAATCCTAGTAGACATACCTATAGTGGCCCTGCTCCGAGTTGCTCCCTCTTAGGGTCGAAGAGAGGGTTCCATTGACACAGGAGAACGAGGGTTTGTTTAATGTGCCAGAACGAGGACATGACCCAATTCGTATGCTCAGCTCTAACGAAACGCAACATGAACCACCCTTTGACAAAGGTTTGGACTAAAGGTAGATCAACCAAATGTTGTCCCCAAACTTCTACCATCCATTGCTTCAGCCGAGCCGCAATGTAGTTTCTTCCCTGAACCCTACCAACGAAGACTCGATCAGCTGTATCCATTGTTTCTCCCCACTGAATGTCCTCGCCTAGGCATATTATAACGTCTTGTGCCTTGGATTTAACACACTTTTGTTTTTTGCTCGGTCTGTGGCCTGCGTCGGTAGCATCCTGTTGGGATCCACTTGTAGGAGGGATAGGTTGAGGGTTTTCAAGGTTCAGACACAACCTAGAGGGGAAAGCATCCAAGAGAGGTGGTATGTATGTGAAACTATTGGAGGGGGGAGTAGATAAAGGTGCCGCAAGAGGAGTTACTTGTCCCATGACCGAGGGTTCGTCGGGGGGATTATATGAGGGGATATGTGATCCGGCGGATGGAGGGAAGGGTGGACAGCCGAAGGAGCAAGAGGCTAGGTTAGGGCCTATGAAGTGGGCCGCAAATTGAAGGGAGGATGGTAATGAGGGAGGGGTAGTAAAATCTGTCCAGGAGGGGCTAGCCTCAGGTAGGGTTATGACCGAGCATGAGGGCCCTGAGATCGAGGGCAAAGTCGCGATAGTATCCGATAGTTCGCTGCAGAAAGGGAGGAGGCCTTCTGTGTTCTCTTGGGGGGTTGTCCAGATGGTAACACCCTCTAACGGGTCTTCCGAATAGTCTACAATTTCCATATCCATAACTGCTCCGAGAGTTACGCGCCAGCTGCCGCCGTAAAATGTAGAAACTTGTCGATGTAGTGACTGAGAGCAGGATGGGGGATACGGTAAGGGCACAACGGAATCATGGGAGAGTATAATACGAAATTGCAAACGAGGAACGACAGGTGATGAACAACGTCAGGTAGGTACAACAACAGGGGGAGGCAGAGCTAATCGAAAACGAGAGGGAGGGTGCATCAGAAAAATACTGCAAACAAACCATAGCCCTTATTAGGCGGGTTCCAGAGCTCCATCTGTTCTTGCTAGGATTTTAACTTAGGTCATCCTCATATTGTATCTCATGAGGTTGTCAAGGTAGATCCTAACAAAATTAAAGCTAATGGAATGACCAATCCATAAAATCTTAAAGAAACTTAGAGGATTCTTAGGATTGATAGGATATTATCACAATTTTGTCAAGAATTATTGTCAAATAATACCACCTCTAACAACATTATTAAACAAGGAAACATTTTCTTAGACTCAAGAAGCAACCAAATCATTTGAAAAACTTGAGGCTATGTGTACGACTCCTTTCTTGGCCATAATTGACATCACAAAAAACTTTATTATGGAGTGTGATTCCCGAGGCCATGGAATTAATGTAGATTTAATGCAAGAAGGAAGGCCCCTTGCCTTTGAAAGTAGCCAACTTAAAGGAAAGAACTTACACAAACCTATTTATGAAAAGAAAGGTTGGCCATACTACATTTAGTAAAAAAAATGACACCCTTACCTAATAGAAATACACTTCAAAGTAAAAAAAGGTCATGATCATTTGAAGTACATATTGGATCAACAATTATCTTTAGAAGAGAAACAAAAATGGGTCACAAAAATGCTAGGATATGACTTTGAAATTATATGCAAAAAAAGAAAAACATAATATGGTGGTAGATGCACTTCCAAGGAAAGAAGAAGAAACAAAGGATTTACTATATGTTATTTCTATTCCACAATCTAAATGGGTGGAAGAAGCTAGGATATAATGGAAACAAGATAAAAGGGTATGCAAGGTCATTCAACAACTATGAACCCAAGTACCATAGATAAATTTTTGTGGAAGAATGATCTGTTGTGGTATTAAGATCACCTATATTTAATTAATAATTCCCAACTCAAGCAAAAGGTCATGTGGGAATTATGCACTTCTCCTATAGGACATTTAGGGTGCTTTATTTAAAACTTAACATAGAATCAAGAAGTATTTTTTCTAGGAAGGTCTTAAATTTTTTGTTCAAAATTATGTGGTTGAATGTGTGGTCTACCAATGGAACAAGGGAGAAACAATCAAGACCTTAGATCTCCTACAAACATTCTCTATAGGAATTCAATCTTTGGAAGAAATTTCAATGCAATTTTTTACAAATTTATCCAAATATGAAGGAAATAGATTCATCATGGTAGTAATGGATCAATTGATGAAGTACGCTTATTATTGCTCTTTCCCATCCTTTTAAAGCAAGTACAATAGCAACAACATTTATGGAAACAATCCAAAAGCTATAAGGAATGCCCAAGATTATTGTAAGTGATGGAGATCCAATCTTCACTAAAAAATATTAGAATAATTTTTTTTCCTATTTAGGTGCTCAATTGGATCACAAATATTGTTAGCACCCTCAATCTAATAGATAAATTGAGATTGTGAATAAATGTTTAGAAGGATATTTTTGTTTCTTTACATTTGATAAATAGACATAATGGGTCAAGTGGTTGCTTTGGGCAAAATGAGGATACAACACATCCTTCTATATTTCATCAAAAAATGTCCCCATTTACGACACTTTATGGATACCATCCTCCATCCATCACATCACCATTGAAAGGGATTGCAAAGGTTCACGTAGTGGAGGACCATATATGGTTCCAATAAGAGGTTCTCAAACTATTGAAGATAACTTGGTTATAACTCAAAATAGGATGGAACTACAAGTAGATTGACATCATAAGGAAAGGGAATTTGAAGTACATGAAAGAGTATTTTGGAGAATACAACCATATAAATAGATGTCCCTCAAGAAAAAAAAGAAGGATAATAAATGAGCATCCAAGTATTATGGCCCCTATAAGGTGTTGCAAAGGATAAGAAGTATAGCTTACAAATTGGAGTTGCTTCAATCTTTACCTGTACATCCAATCTTCCATGTTTCTTGTTTAAAGAAGGAAATTTGTGATAAGATCCTAGTCCAAACTAGTTTATCATAAACTAATAAAGAAGGGAAAATCATACTCAAACCATAAACAATTCTTTAAATAAGGATTAAGCAACTATTAAATTAAGTAATTACTAAGTACCTCATAAGATGGAAGAACCTACTATTGGAAGAGATAACGTGGGAAGATGATTTATTCATGTATAAATACCCGTAGTTAGTTAAGTGTTCAAGGCAACACTTATTTGAAAGAGAGGGGAATATTAAGCCCTAAAGAAAGCCCCATGTTAAGCATAAAACCCCTAATTAATCCATACCTAGCGTGTCATTATATTTCTATTAATATATTAATTGGTTGGTTATAACATTTCGTTGCACCTGTTTTATCCTTCATATATATACCAAGAAGACCTAGCCTTAGGAGCATCTCAATTTTCATTCTTGTACATTGTTATATTTTAAACAGAGGTTTTCTCCTAAAAGAGGTTATATTTTTAGACTATTTTTTTGTTTGTTGCTAAACAAGAAGTAATTGGTCCTAATAGAAAAAGGCAATCCACACATTTTCTTGTGGAATTTCTATGTGCCAAGATAGATTTTTGGGATCACATTGAAAATGAAAACCATAATTCTACTTGACTTCATTGACTACTAATATGGACCATCTCCAAGTTTGAAAGAGATGGGAATGGATTATGATTTTAGAGTTTGGATCTAGAGATTTATCAACATTGAGAGTCAGTGAGTAGAATTCTACATTAAGGGAACAAGTAAGCCAAAAACCAAAGCTAGAATAATAGCTAGTTACCAAAGCCATGACCTAAATCTAGAGTGATAGTTGTAGCCAAGATCCAAAGTTAGAGTTGTGTTTGAAAGAAACACATAGAAGGCACATTGCTCTGATTGGTCCTCTAAGCTTTTGGAGACAAAAATGACTCTCAATTCAAAGGCATGATCCTCAATTGACATGAACACAAATCCATGGTTGCAAGCCTCAATATATAAGGAAATTAAAGGATTACAAAAGGTTAGTAATTGTGTAAAATACAATGCAAAGTAAAATGGAATTAGATAAAAGGAGAAGAAAACGATAAATTACTTAAAAATATATAAATATAATAGTAAGGGAAAAGAGAGAGAGGAATTGGAACTAAAAGGTCAATCCCTTTTTCTTTCCCTTACCCTAATTATCCCTATTTCTTCTTGTAATTTCACTCAAAAAGGGTCTTTGGGCTAGCAGAAGAAGAGGTGAGGGAGTTGTATAAATCGTTGAATGGCCATAGATCCATGAATTTCATTGTACTAAATATTGTTGAAATAAGAGTATTGAACAACCATTGAATGCTAGTTTTTCCATTTGGGTTTCCATGGTAATTAATATCTCCATGTGCTTTAATTTATATACCATGTATTGTTATTTTGTTGTGTTAACTTGCGAGCATAGTCTTATGAAGCTATTATGTGCATTTTTAATGGATGCTCTAAAGATTTATTGACTATGAAGATTTTAATGGTTTTTGTGTTAGTTGGTGTGTTGAGATATCTCTATAGTGTTGGAGTTTTCCTTCATATCCTACTAGTTTAAGAGCATAAATATATCCGAATAGTTACCTATCCTCCACCATTGTTTGATTAATGAGATTGAAGATCAATGGACAAACTGTAATTTGTTCATTGCAATTTTGCAAGGAGTTTTAAATCGGTTCTAATTTGGGAATTAACTATTAGAAGTGGGGGAAATGCCATTGTGATTTGCCACTATAGAATTTTGAAGCTTAAATTGGTTTCTTGTCATTTAATGAGGGCTAGTATACAACCCAAAAATCCTCAGGAAACCTTTCCATGGTAAATAAATTCGATTTCCAGTAGTGATATGTCATATAATAGTTCCTCTCCCTCACAAATAGACTGTATGAGGTTGTACATGTTTATATGGCGATACAAAGAGGCATATTGGTATTTTGCTTGGCAACTCATGCATTGGTTTTGTCCAAGAGGGTTTGAAAGAATTAAAAAAAGGTTTCCTCAACGCTCCTTTTGAAACTTTGTCTTATTCCTTTTCTTACCTATTGATGGTAAGAAAAATCATACTAACAACAATGTGGGAGTATCACCCAATGGAAAACCCCAAGCAGACTCACTTTCATTTGGTATGGTGATATCCACTTGTAAGTAGGTCCAATTGCCATTAAAAGATAATTTTGCATACAATAATATTGATCCAAAGAGAAATATATATGTGATCTAAAGCTACTAATATATTATAAAAATCCTTCTATATACATATATGAATTAGTATATATGTTTCTGACACAAGTAAAAGATAAATTAGTAAATCATAGGGAATAATTCGTAAAATCCAAATATATATATATATATATATATATATATACTTTCATATCTCATAAAAATCTATTAAAGAAATCGCAGAAACATAAAAAAAATTCATGCATCAAAGTGAAAGACATGAATTGAACTAACTTTTAGAATGTATTATGAACAATTGCAAGTTCCCATGATCAATGTCTAAAATAGAAATGTGGCCTTTTGTTATGTAACCAGCTCACAAAATAGAAGAAAATATAGATCGACGACTTCAAACTCAGCCTCTTCGAGGGGGCAACCTCCTTTACATTACACAAATGAATGATTCTTGGATGATACAAATGACAAAACCTCCTTTCTATATATAGGAGCCTAAGGGGTCACAATATAATCAAATCTGAGATAAAAATAATAATATAAGGGCACAACAATAACAATATTGGGCTTCTATGGGGCACAATAATAACAATATGGGGACAATAGCGGCACAACAATAACAATAAGGGCTACAATGACAATAGTAATGGGGGAATCATTAGTAATATAGGGACCTAACATGTCCCTCTCCTTCAAAAAAGTGTTGTCCTCAACGCTTAAGTAGTTCTGAATGCTTATGTATAAAATTCTCACCCTTCCATGTGGAATATTCAGCAGGTAAGTTCTTCCACTTGATGAGATACTCCGAAATTAATCAATTTCGTAGTTGTCGAGTTCTTGTTTCTGCGACTTCTTCAGGTTCCAATATGATTCTTCCTTCGTCATCAATTTCTGGCAATAATGTTTGAACTGGGAGTTTGTCACCTATAACCTTATTTAAGCATGAAACATGGAAAACTGGGTGCACTCGGGAAGTTGCAGGAAGCTCCAATTTGTATGCCATAGTACCAATCTTTTGCAACACCTTGTATGGACCATAATATTTTGGTAGTAATTTATTATCCTTCTTAGCTTGATTGATGGACATTTGTTTATATGGTTGCATCCGCAGGAATACCCAGTCACCTACATCAAAACTTCTTTCGCTGCGATGTTGATCTTCCTGTTGTTTCATTGTATTTTGTGCCAAAGTGAGGTTATCCTTTAAGAGTTGGAGAACTTGTTGTTGATGCTCGATGTGAAATTCCACTGCTTGAACGTTAGAATTTTCTCTTAAATATGATGTGATGGACAGTGGATGATATCCATAAAGTGCCATAAATGGGGTCATTTTTGCTGCAGGATGGAAGGAAGTGTCATACCACCATTCAGCCAGAGGCAACCATTTGACCCATTATGTCCGTTAATCAGATACAATGCAATGAAGATATCCTTCCAAGCAATTGTTTACAATCTTAGTTTGCCCATCAGATTGAGGATGATAAGACGACATATGAGCTAACTGAGTACCAAGATAAGAAAATAATTCTGTCCAAAAATATCCAGTGAAAATGGGATCTTTGTCGTTTACAATAATCTTTGGGTTTCCATGTAGCTTTTGAATTGTTTCCATAAATGTAGTAGAAACTGTACTAGCTTTAAATGGATGTGATAATGCACAAAAGTGTGCATACTTGGTAAGTCTGTCAACTACCACCATGATGACACTCTTTCCTTCGGACTTGGGTAAGCCTGTGATAAAATCCATTGAAACCTCCTCTTAACGTTGGCTTGGAATGGATAAAGGTTGTAATAGACCTGGGGTCTTAATTGTTTCAACTTTATTTTGTTAGCAAACCAAACATTCCACCACAAACTTTTGAATATCTGATTTAAGGCCATCCCAAAAAAATTCCTTCTTAACCCTGTGGTAAGTTTTTAAAAATCCTGAGTGCCCTCCTAAGGGAGAGGTGTACAATTCCATAAGAATCTTTTGTTTGAGTTGGGAATTCTTACATAGCTATAAGCTATCTTTGTACCATACCGAATCATTTTTCCAGCTAAATGTATTAGATTTACTGGGATCTTGTTGTATCTTTTGAATGAGTTCCCACACTTCTTCACCATTCTTCCATTCATCCCTTGCTTCGTTTATCCAAGCTGGTTGGATAATAGAAATGGCACAAAGCAATGCTTCCACATCCTCATCCTTTATTGAAAGTGCATCTGCCACAACATTTTGCTTCCCTTTTTTGTAGATGATTTCAAAGTCATAACCCAACATCTTTGTGACCCATTTTTGCTGCTCTTCTGAAGATAATATTTGTTCTAAAAAGTATTTAAGACTATCATGATCCATTTTTACCTTGAAGTGTGTTCCCACTAGGTAGGGTCACCATTTCTTAAGTGCATGTAGTATTGCCAACATTTCCTTCTCATAAATAGATTTGTGTAAATAATTTTCTTTGATTGGATGACTTTCGAAAAAAATGGGTCTTTCCTCTTGCATTAAAACAACACCAATTCCATTTCATGAGGCATCACATTCCACAATAAAGGTTTTTGTGAGGTCCAGCTAAGACCGGTGCTTGGCACATTTCCTCTTTAAGATGTTCAAAGGCCTTCGTTTCCTTTGGAGTCCATGAAAATGCATATTTCTTCAATAATGTTGTTAGAGGTGCTGCTATTCGCCCATAATTCTTAACAAACTTGCGATAATACCCTATCAACCCAAGAAATCCTCGCAAATGCTTTATTGATGTGGTGATTTTCCATTCCTTAATGGATTTAATTTTGCTAGGATCTACCTTCACACCTTCATGAGATATAATATGACCCCAAATATTCCACCTCTTGTACTCCAAAGAAACATTTGGAGCTTTTTACATATAATTGTTTCTCCTCCAATGGTTTGAGCACCATGTCAACATGTTGAACATGATCCTTCCAAGACTTGTTGTACATTAGTATATCATCAAAAAATACTAACACAATTTTTCTAAGGAAGGGTTTGAAAATGGAATTCATCAAACCTTGAAATGTAGAAGGTGCATTGGTAAGGCCAAAAGGCATGACCAAAAATTCATAATGACCCTGATGAGTTCTAAATGTTGTTTTTGGAATGTCTTCAGCCTTCATTCTGATTTGATGTTATCCTGAACGAAGATCCAACTTGGTGAAGTAAGTTGATCCATGCAATTCATCCAATAAGTCATCAATGACATGAATGGGAAATTTATATTTAATAGTGAGCTTGTTGAGCTCCCTAGAATCTAGACACATGCACCATGAACCATCCTTCTTTTGCACCAATACGACTGGAGCAGAGAAAGAACTTTGACTAGGTTGAATTATACCAGCCTCTAGCATTTATGCAACCATACGCTCAATTTCACTCTTTTGGGCATAGGGATATCTATAAGGCCCGATGTTTGGAGGAACACTTCCTAGAATCAAATGAATAGCATGATCATGATCACGAATAGGTGGGAGGCCTTTGGGAGTCTCAAATACCTTGGAATGATTGTCCAAGACTTTTTGGAGATATGGAGAAATAGATGATTTCGATGTGGGGACCTTTAGCGAACATAATTGTGCAATTACACCTCATTGTTCTTTCTTTAGAAGCTTTGTCATTCCATTAGAGTTTTTTATCTTTCCCGGTTTCCTTGTGATACCCCTTAATTCAACTTCCTTTCCTTCAAAGAAAATTTCTTGAAAATTAAAAGCTATTGTACCCAAGGATTGTAGTTGTTGGACTCCTAGTACAACATTAGCACCACCTATTGGAATGGAAAGAATTGGGCTATTCAATACATATTCTCCCATGGATAGCTTGATATTATGGCAATTTCTAGAGAAATTTATGGTTCCTCCACTTGCAACCATCACTTGACACTCTGGTGCTAGATACAGGAAGCAATTCAATTCCTTGGCTATCTTACAATGATTAAAATTATGGGTACTTCCTGAATAAATCAACATAAATACCTTTTTCTTCTTGATATGTCCTTCTATCTTGATAGTTTGAGGAGTGGTAATTCCGGACAGTGCATTACAAGATATGGTCGGATTCATTACTTCTTTCTCTAGGTTTTGTTCCTGGTGTATATCCTCTTCTTTTGACGTTTCTTGTTCCTTTTCTTCCTCCTATTCACAATATGTAGAATAATTTCTTCTCAACACACTTATGACCTTTAGTGTATTTGCTATCACAACTGTAACAAAGCCCTTTTTCTCTTTTTTCTTCCGATTGTTGTGGTGTCAACCTTGTAGGTTGTGGAAGGCTAGGGGCAACAACACTTCCATCTTTATAGTTGTGAGTGGTAGGCTTCCTTGTTGCCATAATTTTGCTTTCCATTTTCTTGCAAACTTGAATGCCTTCTCCAGTGAATTAGGTTCCCAAAGTTGAATCTCATGTTGGATGCTATCCTTTAAAATCCCTATGAACACATCAATCCTATGTTCCTCTGGAATATCTTTTACCCTTATATTCAATTTTTGGAAGTCCCCAATGTGCTCCATCATTGAACCCTTTTATTTGAGATTTATCAATTGGCTAAAAAGAGTGTTGCTTTTTGTATCCTCATAATGTGCTATCATTTCTTCCGTAAAAATTGCCCAAGTGACAATTTGTTTATGAGAGAAAAGCCATTGATACCATTCAAATTGATTTGGTTCCAAATATAAAGTTTCAATGCGTACCTTTTGTGTGTTTTGCAAATTATGGAGATCGAAATATTGCTCCATCTGTAGTATCCATGTTACAGGATCCTTGCATCAAACTTCCTCATATCGATCTTTGGAACATGGTGGGTCTTCAATCCACCATTAGAGTCTATGAAATCAGGATTACCATTTCTTTTGTTCACCTGATGAGTTTCCTTTACTACCCTTTCACCATTAGTAAGCATTTCTTGTAGAAAAATTGTCAAATCTGTCTTCAAATCTTCCATGTCACCTTTAAGTTTTTATTCTATACCATCCATCTTAGCTTCCACATCTGTCTTCAAATATTGCATGTTGCCTTTAAGTTTTTCTTCTATACCATCCATCTTAGATCCCACGCCTTTATTTAAACCATCCATCTTAGCTTCCATGCCTTTCTTAAACTATCCATCTTAGCTTCTCTTACGTTTTGTGACAATTTTGTTGCACTTGGTCTCATAATTTTGATATATCATGTTGCATTTCTTCCTCTTCTTCATGAGTCATGCTAGAGATTTTAGGTTTCTTACTAGGTGTTTCCATTTTATTTCTTCGGGGCATCAATTAATGATAATAATGTTTCACTATGCCCTTTGAATTCCTTCAAACTAATTTTTCAAACCAAACTTATGAAAAGTAAAAAACAAAACTACACACCTTTTTTCACTGTGTAGGAGCTCGATATTGAATCTGTTGTATATCTGTAATTTCATATCTCCAAGGTCTTACATTACGTCCTGCTTTAGCCCTCTAAGTCATATTTCTAGCCTTGCAAGTCTGATCAAGTTTGGGTTCTCCAAGGAAGAGTTATGCCAAATCTCCCACGATGACCTGATTATAGAATGGTTCAGTAGATAGAACTTGTACGAAGTTCCACGTGTCACTGTTTCAACCTTAGGGCCTGAAATCAATACATAGAAAACTACAGGACATCCTCTTTTTGCAACTGTTTACGAAATTTCAATCTGATGCCAAGAGAGAAAGTTATGACGATTTTCCCTAGGTCAGCTGTTTGAGATATAATTCAGGAGCCTGCAAAAATTCGAACTTACTTGGATCATATCTCTGAAAGTATAGTGATAAAAGATCTAAAATTCAGACCCGAGGTTCATGGATATTTCAGCTCAAATGAGTTTTAATTTCCTCTTCTGAAACATCGTAGAAAAAAAGTTATAGCGAAAATGCCACGATGACCTGTTTGGAGCAACGAAACCCTAGAATCTAAAGCTCTGATACCAAATGTTATGTAACTAGCTCACAAAATAGAAGAAAAGATAGATCAATGACTTCAAAATCAGTCTCTTTGAGGGGGCAACCTCCTTTACATTACAAATTAATGATTCTTGGATGATACAAATGAAAAAACCTCCTTTCTGTATATAAGAGTCTAAGGGGTCACAATATAATCAAAGCCAACATAACAATAATAATATAAGGACATAACAATAACAATAGTGGGCTTCTATGGGGCACAATAATAACAATATGGGGGCAATAGGGGTCCAAAAATAACAATAAGGGCTAGAATAACAATAGTATTGGGGGAATCACTAGTATTATAGGGACCTAACACCTTCAAAATTTATTATTTCATTGTTAATATTACACAAGTTATAATACAAAGTTTTCCATCTCGCTCTCTTTTGGAAAAAATGTTTTTTATGCTAATTTAATGCTCAATCTTTACATTCAAATTCTTGACACTTATTTGTTATAATAGTCCCAATAATTTTGAAAAACATCATTGGAAAATCCTTTATTATTCCTCAAGTTAAATAATAATGATACAAATCCTTTCTCTTTCTAATAAATGATTTTATGGTTGTATAATATTTTTTTATTTTTTTATTTTTTATACACATGACTATGTTTGCTTCACGATGTTGAATGTATATTATTCTTTGTTGTTCCATTAGTTGATGTCTTAATCTTCATTTGTCTAATACCTTCTTTATTTTCTCCCTCTACATACTTTTTAGATCCCCAAGATTATTTCTTCTATCTACAAATTCGCAACAATTTTAAATAAAATAGAAAAAATAATCAAACTTACAAGAAGAATTTTGAATCAAACTATCAAATTAATCTTATTTACAATTATTAAAAAGGAAAAAAACATGAATAAACTCATAACAATGATTAATCCTACCAAAAAATGTATTTGGACCAATTAAATCCACAAAAAATAGGATCTATGGTTGATATATTTAAGGAAATTTATGCGTTAATCTCAACAAGTGGCATGTTATTTTCTACTAACATAATTGTAAAGGTTTATACCACATTGACGGGGTGAAATGGTGTGCAACATTAGTTGCACACACACCATGTTTCAACTACGATCACCTTTATAATTTTTTACAATACAACAATCACCGGTTATCTCATAACTCATCCATTATCCTTGATGTACCTATTCCATGTGTTAGTGTCAGTCTTTCCAGCCTTCCTACAGTGATCAAATATGCTCTTACAAAGTGATTTTGGAGTGTCAAGGTCAAATTTTGTCATTTCAGTGAGTCTTCAAGCAAAATTTGGTCACTAGGCATTAGGTCTAGGGTTTGCCCAAATGACGGTCTATGTCACTATCCAGCTGAGTCTATCATCATTCATAGGGTTTTCATTATCATGTCAGTGTCTAATGGGTCATTTGATACCTTGTTCATGCTTCAGTTGCGCCCAGGCAAGGTCATTTCCCCCTCTTAGGGTTTTGAAGGCAGTTTCTCTTGGGCGGACAAATCATCGGCAAAACTTGTTTCCTGATGTTCATACACCTTCCCCTATCCTTAATGTACCTTATCAAACACTTCCCAACACTCAGATCCCCCAAATTCCTCATTTTTGCACAAACCCTAGTTTCTAGCTACAACTTGGCAATTTTCTAGGTTGGGCCTGTGTTTCACTCTTTTGAACCCCTTCCCCTCACTCAATCTCTGAGATTCCACTTTCCCCTACTTCCTAACATCCCTCCCCACTCCCAAAAATTTCCCCAAGAATTTAGAAGCCCTCTATCCCCTTCATTTCGCTTCATTTCGACAAAATCCCTTGTTTCACACATCGGGACAAGTTTCACTCAAAAGCTGTTTCTGAGCAATCAAAGATGAATTTTGCAAAACTGAGAGAGGTTTTTGTCCAAAAAATTCCAAGGAAGAGAAAAATCCTTCACTTTTTGCACAGGTGTCATGGTTTGAGAGAAATGTCAAGAATACCGTTGCCTCAGGAGAATCAAAGGCACCTCTGAAGTGACCTTGGGAAAATCAAGTTTTCTCCTAGCTTGGTTGACCAAATGACTTTCTTGATAGGTAAAATGATAACTAGACACAAATATATTTCCAATGAGCTATCATGAGCTCAATTTGGGGTTGAGGAAGGTATTCAAAAGTTGACTGCAACAACACTCTTCCTTGAGGCAGCCTCATTGGGCACTTTTTGACCAGTCTTGGGAGATTTGATTTTTTACAGGTCAAATCAATTCCAAATTGAAAAATTCCACTTGGGTTGGAAAGTAGACTCAAATACCTTTCCAACGAGCTATCCTGCGCCTGATTCCGACACCAGGAAGGCCCTCAAAAAAGGCTGTGAATGTGCGCGACCACTCAGGAGGTGCGCGACCACTCAGAGGCTCTCCTGCAGTGTTAAATTACAAGGTGCGCGACCACTCAGGAGGTGCGCGACCACTCAGGCTGTAAGTGCCAAAATCACCTCCAACTCACTCAAAATCTCCTTCAAACTTGCAAATTGGGTTGAGGTAGGCTCTCTACAAATTGTTTTGTTGGTTGATGGTGGTTGTGGATCCTCATGCTTGTGATTATACCTTCAAGAATGCAAGGAAAGAAGACATTGGTAGCTGCTTGTTCATGTAGGCATAATGCTAGGGTTTGATGTTTTTTCAAGGTGTTGATTCCCATCTATTACCTCCATTGTTTCCCATTAAATTCACAATTGTTATGATATGTTTCTATCTTATCTCATTTGCAAAGAATATTAAATTTCCCATCCCCAGTACCTAAACCCTATCCCTCCCTCACATACATTCCCTAAACCCTAATGCCCTCCATCTAATCTACCCAAAACCCTAACAATGGACAATAAACTATCTTGAGCAGCGCAACAAGCAACTTGAGGATGAGAAAGAGTTGGATGAGATGTGGAGGATTCGAAGTGACCAAGTCATCAACCGTAGGAGGCCCGGTGACTTGCTGCCCAAGGAGAGGGAATCCATGCTTATCCGTGTGAATGCACACTTGCAGAGGCTGTTAGAGAAGGCAAACGAGGACAAGAGGCTGCTACAGAACATGAAAAATCATTATTGGGCGAGAATGCATGTTTGCAAGGCAAAAATGAAGATACTCCAAAGGAAGTTGTCCGAGGCCCGCAAGAGGAAGAAAAGGACAAACCCACTCCGTATCTTGGCTGAGGCATCCCTCACTCACCATGGTACTCATTAGCCTTCATCCAGCAGCAAAATCAAAAAAATTTGAGAGTTTTGGAGCATTTTGGAAATTTTTGGAAATTTACAGGTTTTTGCCTGTGGAGTGGTCTCACCCCCCGCGCGACCACTCGGGAGGACTGCTCAGAATCACAAAAAGTTGACATTTTTGGAAAGGGCATGCAAAAACTAGAATTACCTATACTTGGGGTCAACTTGATTTTGAGATTTGGGCCTCCAAAAGCTCAAAATACATCAAAATTTTGACTTTCTGCCCACTTTTTGAGTTGCAGAAAGTGACCTTGGGAGAATTGACTTTTGAGGGGTCAGATCAACTCCAAATCCAGAAATTCCACTTGGGATGGAAAGTAGACACACAGAGCTTTCCAATGAGCCATCTTGCACTTGATTTGGACAACTGGAACCCATTCAAAAAGTGCTGCAAAGGGGCGCGACCACTCGAGCTAAAATTGCCAGTTTTGACTTTTCAGGCCTGCAAACTCTGTTTTTACCTTGGTTGATCATTTGTACCTGTAAATGATGGATGTATGGATAATTTTCATGGCACATTGATAGATTTAATCTCTCTTAACCCTTCTAGAAGCTTCCTTGATGTAAATAGTGAATATTTAATGCATGGATTAGTTTCCTAAGTTTTAGAGGCAAGTTGTTTTGACTGCCTATTATCTAGTTCTTAGTTTAGAATTAGTTCAAACTGCTCCTAGGAAGCTGAGCTCGACCCCTAGAGGTGGGGAAAGGAGTTAGATCAGCTATATGATGCCTTTTCATCCTCATTTTGATGGTTGGACTCTTGTGGGAGAAGCATTATTGTATATTGTATATCTATTACTGCAATTTAAGGAAAATGAAGGCCAAGGTTTTGCAGACATCATTGTGGATTCTTGTGGTTTGTTGTGTTGATGGTGTGTTCTCTACATGTTATTGTAAGTGTGTTTATGTGTTCCATCTCTTTCTTTGCTGCTAATTGAACAGATGAAGTGATAAAGTTTGAATTCATGCATGCCATGCTCAGCTTTTAATTTTGTTCAATATCTATGTTTTCCACTGTCTAAAGAGGATTCAAAGTTGTTGTTTGCCCTCTTTAGCTCCTCCTCTATCATTCCTAATCATCCATCTCAGATTAAGGCATCAGCACTCACTCCTACCTTGCCCCAAAGATCCCCCTGCAAAAACTGAGCCCAATCCCCGCACCCTGAATTGCACTCCCTCCAATTGCCACCAAAAACCCCAAAAATATTTAAATCAACCCCCCTTATCAATTTACTAGCCTAAAATCTTTATTCCTAATTGGTCAGCTTATCATATTGAAAGATCTACCGAATCTGACCCGAGAGAGCCTTCTCATACCTCGTAGGGCTAGCTACGAGGTGAAATGGTTTGATGTAGCCTTGAGAGTTTGTCTATCTCAGCCTAGGTGAATTCCAAGCGCTAACACCATGCACTTACATATTACATGTGTATATCCATAATTTATGACTTTGCATATATCTCTTGTGAAATATGTAACCTAATATACATTGGGAGTACCACCTTGGATGCCTTTGTCATGAGCTAGCACAATTCACCTATTGAATTGTCTATATGTTCAGCATATTTATAAATCTTGGCAAAACAAAATCGTTATAAATACCAATCGATTCAAATACCAGTAAACCTATTAGATTTTGACCTTACCTTTCGACACATTTCCCTACAATGACTTAACTCAGGTTTAGACCACGCCTAGGTCAAGATTTCAGAGTTTTGAATTTCATTTTACCCTACTTAATGCAGATCAATCCTCAAAAAATCGATCTTTGACTTGTGATTTATGCACCTACATATTTCACCAATAACAGTTCCTAAATTACCTATAGAGTTCTTCGTGGAATCAAATCAAACTAGCTCCACGACTTTAGTGCTCAATTTCATCTCTATTTACTTGAATTTAGCATTGATCTATTTCACTCCTTCAGTGATCAAATGATCGAGGTTCTCCCTAGATATTTACAGACTAGGCTTTCTTTTTGTGTCTCAATGCAAACTTCTTCGAAGTCTTCCTTTTTTTCTACTATGGAAAATGACACCTATTCTCTCTGCAACTCTTTGATAATTGTCCTCCTATGGCATTTCCAATGATGAACTCAATCTATTTCCATGGATCCATACTCTCACTTCATGAACAAAAATAATTCCTTGTAAATGGAACTCTCGATCTTGCATTTGCATCTACCATTCCTCTTCACTCTTGTAACAGAGAATTTTCATGCATGTATAGAAGCCTAAACTAACATTAAACTCTGAAATGTCTCAGTTAGAATCAACTTCCTCAAATGGAGGATTCATACAATAGATCATTAGCTCTAGATTTCACACACATAGACATTAACTCTACTCATTAATGAGGTTTACCCAAAGACTTATAGAATCCCTCACACATTCACACATTCAGAGCTAAATTGACACTTAAATGCTAGAATTCTCCAACAGGATCACACATAGATAGTTACACACAATAAAATATGAAATTCTATTCATTTCACAATCTATACATATATAATAAATTTTTGACTCTTACTTCTTCATGGCTTGATCTTCATTTGGTTAGCCATTCTTCCTCATCCACATTATACATTAATTTGTCATTAATTCCATCATCGCTCCTCTCGCTCAAAGTTTTACAAAAGCATATAAGCATAACCCAATTAACTGAATTTTTTTATGAGATCCTAATATGACTCCTAAAATATCTTAAAATCTTTATTTTCTCAACCAAATCCTAATTCAAATTCTGCCCATAATTGAAGATATGATTACATACCAAACCAACTAATTCACACCCAAACTAAACATTCTAACTATGACTCACTCCCACTAAATATTTCCATTTAAAAATACAATATATTTTCTTATGAAAATATGACTTTTCCTCAAAAGTCAAAACCCTTTTTTAACTAAATAAAATATTGCTTTTGAGAGCTAATGATCCTTTCATCAAGTGGAGATAAGAGGTTTATAACATTTTATTAACATAACATACTTTGAGTGTGACATAAAATATAATATAGTTTATAGCATAATTATTATAATTTTAACTTAGGTAGTATATCTTGTATATATACGAAAATCCCTTGCATTTGGATTCCATGTCAATATACACATTTCATCCATGGCGCATAGAATAGCCATAGCGTTATGTAGATATCATAAAATTGGTTTGAAGGTGACATAACATATGATTGGAAGCTAACATAGGCAAGCATCTGGGTATGTTTCAAAGTTCTTGATATTAGGGTATCCAGATGATTTAAACAACACACCATAACGCATGTCCCAAATATTCAGATACAAATCACTTGTGAGAAAGATATCCAATATCCATAACATCTGGTATGTATTAATAGTGCACAAGGGTAATCCTTTTGAATTCAAATGCATGATATTTTGTATCCAAGGCACTCAACTGAGTTGCAATAAGCTACCTCTTGGATTTGGATACATGTTACTTGCAACTAAGTTATTCAACATCCAAAACATTTAAATGAATTACAATAAACAAGCCTTTTGGATTCAGATAGATACATATGACATGTAGTTAAGTTATCCAACATCCAAAACATTTAAATGGGTTGCAATAAATATGTTTCTCGAATCGAGATGCATGTCCATTCGAATTGATTTACGTAGTATCCAAAATTTGGAGAGAATAAAACTAACAAATGTTAAGTTGGTTTCAATTTTAGAAATAAAATCCTAAAGCAAAGTCAAACCACCAATCCAAATCTGCAACCATGTCATCATAACTAGCCAATCGTATGAAACCTCACAAATTTATCCAGCCAACAACCACATATAAGAAGGAAACAATACAAAAACTAAAGAAGAAGTTTCAAATAATATCTGGTATTTGAGTATCCAGTAAATTCGAATGGTGCTACACTTAGTTTCTTCTAGATCCAGATATAAGACATCTACATTTGGTATCTAGATGATTATAATGGTAGATGTTAAGGTTTGTTCCAAATCTAGATTATTTATATCCAGATTTATCATACATCTAGGACATTTAATTCATCAAGTTGCGAATCAGGTTCATATATAAATTGAAAATAATTTTCCTTATGAATTTGAGCATTCTACACGAATAGATCTAAAAATCATATTTGATTAAATTAATAAGACAAAACCATTGAAATGAATTATGAAAAATTATAAAAACTTTAAACAACCAATTATACAAAATTAATAAAATATTAACAACCAAATTTAAAATAAAACACAATCTTTACCAATAGGTCAAAATCATGTTTAAATGAATAAACTTAGAAAACAAAAAAAATTGGTAGGTCCCCATTATTTAATGAATATTTCATATCATAATGGGGAAGTTGTTGTACAAGTTACAACAATGGTGACATACTATAAGAACCAATTATCTTTGTCATTGAAAAACATAAGACAACATTTTCTCTAAAATATGAAAGATTAGTCCTATATTTCAAAATTTCAAAAATTTACAAAAATTTGTTCTACCCAATGCTTGTACAAGATAAATTCCAAATTCCAAATTCCAAATACTCATAACTCAACATTGTCCTCATAGAGCTTGTTGTGTTAATTAAATTCTAAACTTTACTTTAACTAATTAGTAAATAAGTCAAAAGGCCAAAGTTTTATACTCATAAATGTTTACACGCTTGTGACCCAACATTGCTTTGCTACCAATGGGAGTCCATAGCCCCAACAAAATTGCCTTAGTATTATATAAGTATGGCCCCATTTCCAGCCAACATCCATAGCCCCTATAGGTTTGCTTATACTTCTCACACTATTTTGAGTGTTTCAAATCCTTATTTATCGAATAATTTGTATGTAAAGAGCGGTGGATAGGAAGTGTAGTGATATAGGAATTATTTTGACTAGTAAAAATTGAGATATAAAAACTTAGTCCAAATATATATTCATTTCTAATCATTCTTTATATTTTGTTATTTTTATCGTTTTAAACCAGTGAAGCCCTTGTAAGAGTCAACATATGTCTCATCTTTATGATAAACTATAAAGATTTATTGTGGTGAAATAAAACCTTTAATTGAATTTTCAAATTGTAATAATGATAATCCTAATAAACTGTCCTTATTGATTTATGGTTAGAGTATTGTTGTTAGATGTGCACTAAAATTAGTTTTTGCTACAACAACTTGTAAACAATTAAATCTATACAAATAGTTTGAAAATTACGCTAGTTAGTAACAGAACTAAAATAAATTTCAAATATTTCAAAGGAATTCAAATAAAAGATCAAACAACTACAATAAATATAGAAATAAATTATATATAAACATAAAATCATCATGTGAAATTCATTTTTAAGATTTTTCCATTCACAAGGAGGCCTTCTAACGACCCCTTTGATGATTCTCGAATGTATATTGAAGGACCAACACTTTTAAAGATTTGAAATGGCCCAAGCCAGAGGTGTTGAAATTTGGTATGCTTGTCTTTCACCTCATGGGATTTGTCCCATTACAAAACCAAATCTCCAACATCAAAAGCCTTTTTATTAATTGAAGTTTTATCATACCAATTTTTATAATTTGATGATATAAATTAAATTTATTCTTGGCTTTCTCTCACTCTTCTTCTAGTCTTAAAAGGTTTTTGATTCCTTTTCGTATTATTGGGCACGAGTCCTTTCTGACTGATTCGACTAACTAAAAAAAAGGAGAAAAAATATTAGGAGTTACGATAACTTCCTTGACATAGACAAAGAAGAAATGCAAATTTCCTAATGCAGCTTTTGGGGTAGCTATATGTAATCATAAAGCAATGTAATGAAATTTATGTCATTTTTTCTAATTTTCATAAATAAATAAAAAGCGTAATTACTTGAATCCGATTTTTGTTTGTTGAATCTACCAAACCATTACCTTGAGTGTAATGATTTGCATTGTATTTATTTTCTTCAAGAAATTCAGTTAATTTCAAGGAATAAAGATAAGAAGCATTATCCAAAGCAAGTGAACTAGGAAAACCAAACTTGGTAATGATATTTTGTTCAAGCAAATAGATAACTTGATTTTCATTTATAGTTTTCAAAGGGACAACTTTTATCCTTCGTGTGAAATAATCTATAGCAATGAGGATGTGTTTGTGTTGTTGAGATGAGTTTGGAGTGATTTCTCTAATAACGTCAAGTCCCCACTATTCAAGTGGATTGTCTATTGTCAACTAGTTGTAAGGATAATATAGGCTCTTTTCTCATTCAACAAATGTCTGGCATTTTTCACACTTTCTAGAGAAAGTGTGAGCATCTTTGAACAATGTTGGCCAATAATAACCAACACACAAAACTTTGTGGGTAGTAGTGTCACCTCCAAAGTGTCCTCCTACACGTTCATTACACAGTTCAATGAGAACCTTTTCAACATGTTCCTTTTGTAGGCATCTTAACAAAACATGATTGTAGTTTTTCCCGAAAAAATTCCCATTGATCAATTGATATTGAGCATATTTTAATCTTAAGTCTATTTTCTTCTTTGGATCCATATATTGTGGAGAGGTACCATGAGTGAATTAGAACTTTAAATCATTATACCAAGAATTAATCGAAATGGGCAAATAATAAATTTATTTAATACGTAATTAATCCTTGTCTTCCCCACCTAACACTTCATCTATATGTGAACCTTCAGGTTCAACTACTAGCTTACAAAGTCCTTGTCCTTGAAAAATATTTTTAGTTGCTAGATTTTCCCTTCAATCTTCCACTTCCTTATGGACTAGTAAATGGCAGATGGAGGGATGTGGAGCAATCACTTTGGTTTAATATTTAAGAAGATATGGTCTGAAATTTTTTACTACTTTGAAGGTAACAAATGCTTAATTGTTTGCCTTAGGATAGTTTAATTCAACACCTTATAACTCTAAACTCATAAATGAAATGGGTGCCTGGATACAATAATTTTATCTAAGTTAAAACTACAACAAATGTTGAGTCAGTAGAAAAAATATATAAAATATACTCTTTACTAAAATAAGGACTCATCAGACCCTAGGGGTAGCTCAATAAGCGATGGCGTGAATTTTAAGTGTAAGATGCGAGGAGGTGCGAGGTTCAAATCCCCCCGATTTACCCTTGTCTGTGGAAGGGGAATACATAAGCACCTAGGGGTTATAGTGGTAGCGGTTGGAATTAACCCTGCATCACACGAGTACAAACTGGCCTAGCTGTCGATTCCTCTAGTCATATATATGCGAGACTTTTCAATGTAGGAGCTTGTGCTATAGTCTATTTAATAGAACTAAAATATTCCTTCTCTGGTCATTCCATTTAAACAAAGCAATATTTTTAATCATGTACTCGAGTTGTTTGACTATTTATGCAAAACTCAAGACAAACCTTCTAACAAAATTAATCTTTCCCATAAATGGTTGCATTGATTTTTTATTATGTGAGAAAAAAATTAAGAAATGGTTTTAGTTTTTTGGGTTTGGTCATAAAACCAAACTTTGACATAATAAAACCCAAAAGTTTATCTTCATTTATTACAAAAATAGTTTTCTTTGGATTGAAAAAGATTCCATACCTTCAACAATGATTAAATATTTGTTTGAAATTATGCAAAAATATAATTACATCATCTAGATATACAACCACTAATTTATTTTACCAAATCTATGAAAGAAATGTCCATTCCCCTTTGAAATGTTGCACCTATGTTAATCAAACTGAATGACATCTTATTATAGTGCATGTGCCCCATTTCTTCTTAAATGTAATTTTTAATTGATCACCCTGTGAAACAAAAACCCAGTTATAACCAAAAAATACATCTAGAAAAGATAATGCTTCCAAACCTAACACACATTGTAGAATATGTCCCATAGGCAAAACATGATAATTGACTTTATCCAAGGATTTGTTAAGACTACATAAATCAATGCAAATCCTAATTTCACCATTTATTGATATCATATTTGACACCCAACCAGTTTACAATAATTTATTCATTTCTTTATGCTCTATTGTTCCATTGTTGAATGAATTTTCTTTAGCTTTTGTTGAACATGTTTTGCATCATTTGTGAGTGGAATGACATTATGGATAATTTTAACGTCATAAGTTTTCAAATCATTATATGTCTAGGAGAATATATCTTTATATTCTGTGAATAGGATAATGAATGTGGTTTTCTTTGTAGGTGCGCATCTAGTCTCAAGATTGATATTCCACAAATTTTGATTGGTACTAAGATTAATCACCTCATATTGCATGAATGAGTTGTTTGTTTTACAATTTGTTACTCTCTTAAACTTGTCATGAAAATCATAAAATTTTCTAGGTGAACCGTAAATTTTGGAATAACATTATTTGTCGTTCTTCTTGTGGAGTCAATTCATTTATTTCTAAGTCATTGTGATGTTCATTAATGACTAACCCTTTAAAGTTATCCTAAATTGTGATAAATTCAAGGACTTGTCATCATCATTGAACACTCTCCAATTTGTAATGTTATTGGGTACTAAGGGCATGTAAATAAATTCAACAAAGAACTTATCAGCTAACAAATTATTTGAAGGAATCAATTTAGAAGCAATATTAGAGAGAAGATCAACATTTGAGTTTTGAACTCAAGAAATAGAAATTATATTGAATGCATCAAAATTAGAAATTAAATTCCATATCCCATTTGATGATTTCGTGACAAATTATTTGAAGGAATCAATTTAGAAGCAATATTAGAGAGAAGATCAATATTTGAGTTTTGAACTCAAGGTATAGAAATTATATTAAATGCATCAAAATTAGAAATTAAATTCCATATCCCATTTGATAATTTCTTAGATGTTTTGATCTGAATCTTGGGGGATGCCCCCAAGATCTAAAAAATTGAAATGCCAGAAGAAAAGAGGAGAACACACAATAAACAAAACCACAAAGTTTTTTTTTATTAAAACAGAGAATAACTATAAAAGATACATTGTGGTGGACCATATGTCATTTTACAAAATGTGACTTGTTACTTATAACCTTTTTTAGTTACAATACCATAGGTAAATTCCATGGGTGGGTAAATACCATAGGTGAATTAATACCATGGGTAGATATCACTTACAATACCATGGGTGGATGCCACTTACAGTACCATGTGTAAATTCATGTGTGGGTGAATACCATGGGTGGATGCCACTTACAATACCATGGGTAAATTCCATGTGTGGATGAATACCATGGGTGGATAAATACCATGGGTGAATGAATACCATAGATAGATGTCACTTACAATACCATGGGCGGGTAAATACCATGGGTGGATGAATACCATGGGTAGATGTCACTTTTCATTCAGATCATTCCTCCCCCCTTAAGAAGCAATGGTCCCCATTACGTGAAGTTCCCTCATGCGAAGCCTTTGTTGAATATGAAGAGCCATTGAAGAGAAGGGTTTTGTGTGGTTAATCCATAAATGTGATGAACAAATATTCGAGGATAGAGATACCCTATAATGCTTGTGACCAACTGTGATACTAACAACGTGTGGCCTAGAAAGTGGATTTCGATCAAATGTGGGTTTGTGGATGACCCATAACCATGAAAAATGAAGATTAGAGGATAGAGATACCCTGTAATGCTTGTGACCAACTGTGATACTAACAATGTGCGGCCTACCAAATGGACTTCGATGACAAGTGTTTTGTGTAGTTTTCCCATAACCTTGGGTTTGTGGATGACCCATAACCATGATGCTTGTCATTCTGCTTGGTAAAAACATGGTGGATTTTCTGGTAGATTCTCCTATCCAATGAGATGAAGTAAATGATTATTTCACATTATAGACCTCTTGCTGCAAATTTGTTGATAACTTCTACTACATGTGATGAAATCAAATTCCGTCAAAGACCCATTTGAGGTATTGAAGAGATATTTCCATTGATATAAGACACTTGAAATTTGATGACCTTTGGAGTGAGAAAATGAGTCTAGAAACTCATGGTACATATGGCGGCGCAACATTCTAGACATGTGTAACTTCAATTTCTCATATCTCTCAAATCGAGAAACAAAATCAAATTCCATACAAAACCCATTTGAGCTCACAGAAAATACTTTTAGATGAGATATTTTGCACCTTCTAAAATGCTCTACGGAGGTTGTAGCACTTGCATGAAGTTTTCTGAATATTGATGCAAAACTTTGAAACTGAAATATGCCTCATTCCCATGGAGCCTTAACCTGAATCTGAAACCATTGATCCGGATCTTGGGGGAGGCCCCCAGGATCTAAAAAATTAAAATGTCAGAAGAAAATAGAAGAACACATAGTAAACAAAGCCACAAAGATTTTTATTTATTTATTTTTTATTTTTATAAATAGAGAATAACTATAAAAGCTACATTGTGGTGGACAATCTGTCCTTTTACAAAATACAATTTGTTATTTATAGCCTTTTTTAGTTACAATACCATGGGTAAATTCCATAGGTGGGTGAATGAATACCATGGGTATATGTCACTTACAATACCATGGATTTATAAATACCATGAGTTGATGAATACAATGGGTGGATGCCACTTACAATACCATGGGTAAATTCCATGTGTGGATGAATACCATGGGTGGATAAATATCATGGATAGATGCCACTTACAATACAATGGGCGGATAAATACCATGGGTGGATGAATACAACAGGTGGATGTCACTTTTCATTCAGATCATGATTGGAAATGTAATGTATCAAATTATTTACTTGTTTGATGGCAAATTTATAATCACCAATGACTTTTAATTGCCTCACATTAAAACCAATATCCTTTCTAAGACCTTGAATTAGTGCCTCATGCTCAGCTACATTGTTAATACATTAGAAAACCAACCTGCAAGATATCATCTCTTTGTTTCCTTTTTGGTTTTTAAGGATGCATACAACACCTTTACTCTTGCTTGATTTGAAGCCATTAAAAAAATTAAATCTACAATTCTTTGTTTACATCTGAACTTAAACTATTTGAGACTAAATTTGTATAACCAGTGTTTTAATTTATACAATTATTAGCAACAATCTGAGTGGTGTGAAGGACCTCAAATTGTTCATGCAAATTTGCAAAGGGTGATGGTTCAAGGATGAAATTTCCAAAAAATGAATCAAAATAGTAATTACCAAGTGTCAGATGTCAAAATAAGACATGATCATTAGTATTATTTAAGTCTGTCACAATATATTTGATGTGCCTTTCCCGTTCTACTTTTATTTTATTATGCTAGCCATTATATGACAACCATAATTGTGACCAGTCCATTGAGAAATAAGCATTAAGTTTTTTCAGACCGATCCCTACTAAGAAATAAACTACATGGTTCAGGAATATCAACAAACATAATTTCTATGGGATGATGAACCTTTGGATTAGAAAAAAAAAACTTAATTAACACATCTTTCAAGTCCCATAACAACATTTGAACAATCCAATTGCACAATTTGTATAGTGGTTTTCTTGGGCTCGACATTTAATTTTCTGCAAACTGAATACGGAATAATGTTTGAATATGCCCTTGATTTCACTTGACAATTATGTACACTTCTATTATAAATTTCAAATGTCAGTAAAAAGGGTAGTGTGTTTGAACAAGTTTTTCCTTCTAGTGCTGCATTTACATATGATTTATTTCTTTGTGAATAATTGAGAGTTGTTTTCCCCTTATCCTTGTCTCCAATACATGAATTATTTTTAGAATTATTATTAACTAGAGCCTAAAGAAATTTATTTTTCTGTTGTGTTAATTCATATAGTTAGATGTTTTCCTTGATCTTCTTCATGTCTTCAACCCCATCATAATCTAGTCTATCATAACTATATTATATTTTGCTACATTTCAACTTTGATTTATTACTAGAAGAAGTTTTCTTCATAGGATAATAAGATGAAGGAGACCCTAAATTGGATGGGGGGCCTTTTCTTCTCACTTTAGCAGTGAAAATTTCTTCAACCTCTTCCTCGTCTTCATCAATTATGCCCCTGAAAATATAACATTAATTGATGGTTCAAGAATTTCTTCGTCTTCGTCTTCCTTATTATTAACTTGATTTTCTTCTCCTTCGTCCATCTCAACAATAACTTTAAACATCTTTACAAATTTTGGGCAATTTTTTTTTAAATGATTAGCATTATGGGCTCTATAGAAATTAGCTTAAGCAGATTCCTCATGGTGAATTTCTTTAGCAAAATGGTTTTGAGCTGGAGGCACAAAAGTATTCCTTCCTAAAGAAAGTTTCCAAGGTTTCCTATTAGAGGTACCTCCCTTGAGCTAATTTAAGATTTATTATATAATTTGAAAGTTTATTAATGATTCTTTGTAAACTGTCAACATCTATTGTGTCTTTTTTTCATCAACAACCTTAGTTGTTGTGGTGGTTTTCTTTGCACTAGGAAAATATTTTTTTCATCTACCATAGACTTACTAGAAATTCTAAGCATTTTATTTTTACTATTAAGATTTCTTCAAAAACATCAACTAAACAAATTTTTCTTGCTCGTTTTACAAATATAGAAATAGATGATGGGAGAGGAATAATATAAAATTATAATAGTACATTGGATGATAATTTCGAATCTTCAAGTGTTTTATTTAATAAAATCAAGAATTTCTTACTGAAACCCTTAACCTTTTCGTTAGATTCATTTTGAATTTGGACAATTCTAAAACTAGGGCCACTAATGTTTTATATTCACTAAACTTTTTAAGATATGAATTTTTGAATTCATTCTAGTTTGTGATTAAACCTTGGGGAAGCGCAAAGTACATGTAGAGGTTTTTCATTCAAATGCAAGTGGGAAAAATATACATAACATCTTCATGTTGAGCACCCATTACATTCATAACTAACATAGACACAATTACATGAGTGTTTGGTGTTTCTTTGATATCTAGGTCATATTTGGGAAGAAAATTCTCAAGGTGTTTTGGAAAATTATTCAATGTTCCCACTAAAGCTACTGGTTCAGGTATAAACCATGGTTTCCTTCGATGATTATCATGTTTCTTGGGATCTAGGTGGTGGTGAAACTTTGGGAGTGTGATCTGGAGTGCCTTCTGATGGTTTCTTAGGAAAACCCCATAGAGAATTAAGTGGACTCTTAGGTGGAGATGGTGTTCTATTTGCACCACCAAATAATTCCAAAATTAGTTCACTTGGATCAACATTACCTTTTAAACTTTTATATAAATGAGCACCTAATTCAATTTCTAAAAGCATGTGACACTCACCTGATCTTTCTTTTCTTGGAAGCCTACATTTTTATGAAATAGTGAATTCAACAAGAGACTAGCCAAGTTATTTCCTTTGTGCTCTTTTAAGAATTCTTGACAGTTATGATTTAACTAATGTAGGATTGAATAACCACAATTATGAAGCTACACTTGTATTAATAAGTTCAACTTGAGAATTGATAACAAGATTACTTTAGGTTTCAAGTTCTTGTGGATTATGCATATATTCAAAAGGTTTTGATATGATTGATCTAGAAGTTGTGAATATTGTGGAATTTCTTCAAAATACTTGGTCATTGGCACCCTTTGAGGTGGTGTACAAGGTTATTTTGGAGGGTTAGATATATGTGAATCCTTTATTTCTATTCAAAATCATTGGCCCTCCTAATGTTAATTATAGTTGATGGTCAGAAAAATTATGCCAACAACAGTGAGGGAGTATCACATTATGGAAAGTCCCAATCACACTCACTCTTATTTGAAAGACTTAACTCTTATTGATTTATTTGTTGGTTTATTTAGCCAGTGGCTACAACTATAAAAATTGTTAAATTACTTGAATCGATAATGTCAAGGTTAGCTACCACCAAGTTTTCGATCATAAAACCCTCATTATACCATCGATATGCATTGCTGCAAGTAAAAAATACATTATGTATGGTCACCTCTAACAACCAAATAAAAAGGGAAGGGGAGGAAAGTGAGGTGCTACTATAAGTAGATTGGGGCATGCACAAAGGAGAAGGGAGAGAAGCATCAAGTGGTCATTGCTTCAAGGAGGCACACCTTCTAGGGAAAGGTGGACAAAAACAGGGGTGAGAGGGAAATGAGGTAGTCTTGGAGGTCAACCGCTTAAGTGTTGGCCATTATTTCTCATAAACCACAAAAGTCCTTCACACCTTATAGTGCTAGAGTCCCTCTGTTAGTTCAATGGTAATGGGTTTATAGGTATTCATTTAATGATATTCAAGATATGTAATTTACATTGGAAGTTATAGTCACCTTAGGGGCTTCCCTTTACACACACTAATGTGTGTGTGTGTGTGTACATTTGTCTGAAGAAGATGAGATCTTAGCCAAGCATAAGCAGTTTTTGGGCAATACTCCAAGCCAATCTTCTCTTACAATGGAAAATTTATCTATATAAATATTAAACTATTTACAAAAACCTTATTTTTTTAATATTAAAAAGTTTTCCATCTCTTTTTTTTTTAAACGTAATAAACTCAAGTGGAAATGTTATCTCAACTATTTTCCAAAACCTTATTTTTTTAATATTAAAATTCTTTCCATTTTTTTTAAACCCAAAAACCTCCACTAAGAAGTCCATAACAACCCCAAAAAACTTAAAAATAAAAGGAAAGAAGAAAAGAGTACACAAACCATCTTGATGAGACATGGCAACAAAGATACATGACATAACCTTACAGTAATGGTCATTTATGGGGAACTAACAAAGCTTTGGAATATATATGTGGTTAATCTATACCTGGTGGGCATCACCTTGGTGGAAAGGAGGATAATTTCACATGGGATGTAAAATCCACACAGGGATAGATCTATGTTGAGTAGACCTATAGATTTATTTCTCTTGATCAACAGGCAGCGGTAGATAGACAATGGTTCTAGAAAATATGGTCATGGAAGATGCCCTTGAAACTCAAAAAGTTTTGGTTGGTTAGTATGGAAAAATAAGATCCTAACTTGGGAGAATATGTGTAAGAGAGGCTTTATATGACCTAGTAGATGCATTATGTACAAGAATGATAATGAATATGTCTTACACCTATTTCTCAAGTGCCCATTTGCTGTGGCCATTTAGATAGGAGTTTTACAAAGATTAAAAATCAATGCACTTTGGGATTTTACTTCTATTGAAGATGTATTCATGTATGGATGTTAGATTATAAGGAGGTTAGAACACTTCCCTTCTTTGCTTTCTGGGGCATTTGGAGAAGCAAAAATGCTTTCATTTTTGAAGATACTGTGAAATTTTCAACTCTATTGCAACAACTAGAAATTATTCTTCTAACTTATTATTATTGAGTGTAGTTTATTTTCTACAACAAACAATGAATAAAATAACAACTGCAATTTTCACCAAAACAAAATACATTGCGGAAAATAATTGCAAGAAAATATAACACACGCAATAAATATGACATCATTATTTTTGGACAAATGTCTCTGGAAAAACCCAATGTCAGAAAACCAGTGCAACAAATGAGGGTTTTATTATTATTATGCAACAGTGAAATTTATAAGTACAATTTGGATGCCAAACTAGCAATCCTCTGCAATAGAATTTGGCCAAAAAATATTAAGGGAAATTTTCCCTTCACCACAAGCAATCCCAACACAACCTGCTTTAGAAAACTGGCCCTTCAAGAACCCTTGCGCAGTGCTTGCGTAGACCCTCACACACACATCCTCAATCTGCCTCTGATCAAGTCGTCCTGCCTACTGCTACCTCTAGAAGTGATTCTCTGGCCCTTTGAAAAATTATCCCAGCCTCGGGAAACTGAATCAACCTCCTGCTCAGCCAAATCGAACTGCCACACTGAAGCTGCCTGTACAGTCTTTGTGCAACCTCTAGTGGAATAACTCAACCTCTTGTTGTTGCCTCTCCAGAATTGGAAATTCCTTCAGAATTCACTTCAGGTACTCCCTCTATGTCTTTGCGTTCCTTCTGGCTTGAAATTCTCTCCCTTACTCGATCTCTACAACTAGGTAGCTCGATCTACCAAGGAACTCGACCTCACAAGTGTGTTCTCCATCTACCCATCAAGTTGATATTATAATCTCTCATTAGTGAACCAATGACCATAATTAGATCCTCACAATTGACTAAGATTATCTCCAACTTGATCCGTGTGAGTTTCTAAATAATTCACGCTTTTCTCAATTAATCACTGTGGATTAATCACATTTCCTAAGTTAGACTTAGGAAATATTTAATTATCGATCAATTAACTTAATTGAGCCATCTCTAGGTGTTTTCTCCCGAAACCTTTTCTGGGTTTTGAAGATCTTGTGTTTCTTAGCCTCTCTAACTAAAGTCAAGACTAGAACACATGTCTGATGCTACAAAAACTAACACTTTCTCTTAGCAGGGAAAATTTTCTCTCGATCCTATAACATCCTCCCATATGTTGTTGATGTGTAACAACTGTGACAACTTGCCACTGCCCACCAACTACTGCGCATACTCTGATTCATCTGCCATCTTTGTAGTTGAACCACCATGCATCTGCATTGTTGATGACACTGCATTGTACCACATCTATTATTGCCAACTATGTTCTGTGATGCAACTGATCTCATGTTGTTGATGCTGCTGCAACTACTACAACTGAGAACAAAATTATGAATCAATTATGTTCTTGTGCTACAACTATCTTGTAAGTCTCTAACTAAAACTAGCCTCTGCACTTTCCACTGAGATCTAACTGAACCATCCTGAAAACTGATCCAAATGAGGAGTAATCTACAACTACTAATCCTCCTCTATGGATCCTACCCAAATCTCTACAACTTTGGGGTCTACAGCTCAATGTCTCCCCACCTCTCTCTTGGAGGTATAACTGCATACAAGGAAAATGTAAATTGAACTACTGACCTCATCCCACATTTTTTATGCTTTTGTGCTACCACTACGCTGCTGCAACAACTGAAAATGTGTGTTCTAATGTATTGAACTCTTAGAATCTAAAGTGTCGAGCTTCCATAGGGCTTCTCCCTTTGAATCTAGACTCCCTGTGAGTCTCAATCTCCCATTGTGAAATCTCACTTTTCTTCCAACAAAACATCTCTACTGCAACTCACAATCCTGTTTGCATGTCAAACTGGATTGCATAGTTGTGCTGCGGGAAAAATCAATATTGTCTTCTGAAACCCTTTTCAATAGACACTCTTCCTCCTACTGCATACTAAAACTACTCGTTCTTCCTCCAGTTCTCCTCCCAGTACTGGTATATGATCTGTAGCCTTTCCAACATGGACTAACCGATTGTCTCTAGTTAGAAGTGTGTCTCAACTGACCAAATCACACTACCTCCCTTGTCTTCATTTTCTAGAATTTACTTAGCCTCCTTTAGAAAAATGGAACCCTCTCTGACTGGAACTGCATCTGCTACCTGCAACGGAGCAATTCTCACTACCTATGTCACTGCAACTATCTCTCGAGTACTGACTGCAACTAGTTATGAAACTGTCATCTGAATAAATGACTACACCTGGTGACATTGAACCTGATACTATGATACTATGGGCCCTTGTAGCGAGGATGATGGTCATGCTGCAACAACTGGGACTGATCTAACTGATCTCCTTGCTGCTTCTGCACTAGACCCTTCCCATCTTAACACGCTGAAGTATCAAGCTCCATGTAACGTACCTCATGAGCCTACCCTGGAAAATAGCTACTAGGCATTCTTAATTTAAAATTTTCTTCATTTACAGTTAATATTCATCAGTCATCACAAGTATAGTGATTCCATCATTTCATGCAATACGATTGTTACTGCAACTTTACTCTTGATCTTAACTACTGACAACATCAAAGTCACCATAGGCACGATTTTACCTACTCTTTAGATCAACTCTTAGGCTTAAATCAAAACTTGGAGAAAGGAATAAATCATGACACGCAATCATCAAAACTCTTTGACAACCCCACACAAGCATTAGGGGAGTATTGATCTGAAACTACTGTGACTAGCATGGTTATGAATCATGATCATAGTCTACAGATGCAGTAAAAGTGCTACTAACCACATTTATTCAACATGCATATCTAATTAGATTATCTTCATTGGATACAACTCTTATGACATGCATAATATAGATATCCTAAACCATTGAATATACAATTAGACGCATTATTCCCTAAATGTTATGCATGCACCAATATCCCATGCCAATAACTATCTTAGACACTAATATATATGACAACCTCATGAAGATGACTTCATAGAAGCATTACGGAAATCATTACATACATACTCTATCGGATTATTGTCTCAATCCTACACATATCTCATGCACAAAGGTTCACCACTGAGTTACCACATATGTTAAAAGAGTGACAACATATCCATTATTGCATCAACCCACATATTACGTTCCTCTACTAAATTTGACTTGGACTACATTAATGTCACATGCATCCATATCAAAATATCTCATAAAAACAATTAACACAGGTAATCTACTCATGCATAATGGTACATGAAATCCATACAGTCCTTCACATGGCGAGGAAACTCAAGAAAATAGACTAACTGAAATTATAATAGAGAGGAGAAGAAACCAACATACATAATATTCCATGCATATGAAACCAACTAGATCAGAAGAAAGAGTGCACATCACTTGGAGAGCGGAGCACCACCACCCAACCATGAATCACCTATGATTCCCCCCGAGCTGAGGTTCTTGCCATCGATCAACTGCCTCCAATTGATCTATGCAATGGGTATTTAATACCCTCTTTCATGATACAATTTCCATTAGCAGCGTCCACTTTTATGGATTTTTATCCATTTTCCTAGGCCTTTCTCGGAAAAGCTCGCCTTTATCTCCCACGAGGCTTTTCCTCATAAAATATTGTCTTTCTCTCCTGCAAAGATTTTATGTTTTTTTTTTTTTTTATGGACATTTATCTCCAATCCATCCGATGGATATTTATCTCCAATCCATCCAACTTATCTAGAATCACATCTAGAAGCTTTATCATGAAAGGTTTATTCCTATCCCATTCCTCAATGGGATTTGGCAAGAATCTCATCTCTTGGTGCCTTGCTTTTCCAAGTGATCAATTTATTAATTATTTAATAATGTAATTGCTTTTCATATTATACATCATACCTAACTTTCCTCAGCTTAGATTTGTAATGGTTTGACACACAAGGGAGGGGTGTTACATACTCCCCCTCTTAAATTTTACATCGTCCTCGATGTATAACTGCATCCTCATTCTCAGGTAGCTATCTCTGAATCCATAGCTTCTATGGCCTTGCCATCTGATGAAAATATTCTGATATATATATATATATCAGTTACAAGGAGTGTTCCCAGCACATCTCCTTCCATTGCTACCCTGCGTTCTTGTTAATCAAGGTTATCATTGATGTCAATATGGAATTGTTCGTGATGACAAATTCTTGTGAGCTATGATGTTGCCCTAGATTCCCGTTGATCATAGTGCCCTAGATGTCCTTGAACTAACCATGAAGATTCCATAACCTCATGCAAACCCTAAGATGAAACCCTAGCCTTAGCTAAACCCTAATTTGCAAGAAACCCTAGCTTTACATGATGCCCTAGCCTTAGTTGAAGCATGCCTTATGATTATAAAACCCTAATCCTAACCATTTAAAAGAGCTAAACCAAGACTAAAATCTAAATCCTAATTCATAAATCTTAAAATCCTAACCCTAAATCCATATAACAATTTTTTTTTAAATCAATAAAACTTTGATTTTAAAGTCTTAACTTTATAATAAAATAATTTAACTTTATGGCCCACCCCACCAAAGTTGATATATCACAAATTAAGTCATGATAAGGAAAATCATATATAATGGCTCCATGCTAAAAGTCTTCTTCTATCAAATATACATGGACTCCTTTTTAAATGCCATGTAACTCGGTTGGGGTATATATCTCTTGATCAAGTGTGAATGCCTATCCGCCAATTGGAGGCATTGGTTGGGATAATGATTATCCTCATGGGCGGGATAGAGTTATCCTTAGATTCCACGACGCTCAACTGTATCCATGCAATAAACACATATAAAAACTAGAAGGAGGAATATTGTCTTCAAATGAGTGCTCTATCCATCTATATGTTGAAGCTACTCATAAGTAAGTGAGCAATCTCGGTTCTCTATAGACATCGGTTTTATGTGTTATGCGCTTGCATTGTTTATTTTCTGTGTTTTAGAATTTGTATGCAGGTAATTTCTGTATGGGGTTAAAACCTACAATCTAGACGAAGTACGAGAGTGGGTTGGACCCCAGAGGGTTGGTGCGCGAAGGTTGGAGCCTCAAACAACAAGGTTGGTGCCTTGGAGAATAGGGTTGGAGCCCTAGAGGATCGAAGTCCTCAAGAATCCAAGTTGGTGCCTGAAGAAGATAAAGAATTGGAGTCCTTGGGGTCGATGCCCCAAAACTGACAGGGTCAGTGCCTTGAAATATAGGGTTGGAGCCCTAGAGGATTAGAGTCCTTAAGAAACCAGGTCGATGCTTGAAGCAGATATAGGATTGGTGTTCTTGGAGTCGGTGCTCCTAAACTCAAGGTTGGTGCCTTGGATAAGATAGGGTCGAAGCCCTAGAGGTCGGAGCCTCACTAAAGTCCAAGTTGGAGCTTGGCAACAATTATTGTACTCATTCATTTGTACTTGATTCAATTAATAAAAGAATTTATTCTTATCATTGTTCATTTTGTGTTCTAAATATAAGTGATCTAACTGGTAAAAGTAACAATTGAAAAGAAATACTGATTCACCCCCCTTAGTATTTCCAACATTTTATTAAGCCTTTGTGTTCTTTGTCGAACACTTGCTTCGTGCAATTTCTCTACAAATAGTAAGTCAACTAGCATATTTTCCCAATCAATATGCATAAAACATCATAACAGGGTAGCTCACATATAACCATCATAACCATATATACTCATCATAATCATATGTGTGCCAAACTGCAAATAAACCAATGTTACTTATCCCTGAACTACTTCTTAGTTTCCTTCTTCTGTGCAACCTCCAAGTCGGTTGCCCTTCCAGACACCCACCTAGTGTCTTCATGCATACCCACACACAAGGTGTATTACACACATAACTATACGTATCATATTTTAATCACGCCATACATATATCCATACTAGTACCATATGTACTGCTTGTACATAGTACAATTTGTACCAATGCATATCCTACCCATGTCCATAGCATCACCTGCACTTATCCACATGTTTTCAACCATGTTAGCATTATGCCAAACATTTCTTCATCTATTTCTGGTAAGTAGAACAAACTGTGTTCAAGTTCTTACTAAGGACTTTCATGGACCTGTTCCATTTCTATAACAGTCATCATGCACACTATAATAGTATCATAATAGTCATCATGCACACTATAATAGTATCATAACAGTCATCATGCACACTATAACTCAATCATACCCATAACTTTTAGTTTTGGAATTAAATCTGTCACCTATACCAGGTTTTAACAACAATGAAATACATCATAAAGCAAACTATTAACTATGATACTCAGTCTATCATAGATATTTGAAGTCTCATGCCCATCAGAACAAAGTTGGTTAGTTTCTTAATAATTATTTCACACTTAAATAATCATGTCATATGATTTCCTTCTTCCAACACCTTGTTGGTTATGATAAGTTTCATGTAGGTCTAAACATTATGGTTAAACAGTATGCACCTACATACAACTCCCATGTAGGAGTTATAAGTGAAAGTTATAATATTCACAACTTCACACCCTTCGACTCTGTATTCGAGGGTGTGACCCTAGGGTATTTACATGTTAACATCTTCTTTTAACATTAAATCACCCTTAAGACTAAGAGATCAATTATCCTCTCTTATCTTACTTGATGTATGTTGAGAAGGTATAAGCTTACACTATCTTTCTATTATAAACGAAGAAGCACCAAGACTGGCTTCTAGATTTCCACTATGTATGTACACTAGGTGTACTTTTGGTGTCAATTCATTGTCCTTCTTATCATACCATCATTATTAATATATGATGTTTACAATAGGTTGTGTCATATTTTCACACCCACTTGACAATCTCATTCCTGGTTTAGGTTAGATTATCATGTACTTTATGACTCTTGCTTTACTCAACCAGAATCCCATAGATTCCAACATATGCATGTTAACTATGCATAATTTTCTGGTAAGATTTTGTTTCCTTCATTAAGGTGTATTTAGATCATTTTCTTATTAAAATGATTCATTTATTGGAAACCCATATCCAAGGCTAATTACATCATGACTTGCATGTGCACTGATCAATACAGTCACATTTAACTTAAAAGACAACTTTTAATGTACTTAGTCTCATATTACGTATAAAACTTTGTCTTTCACATCTCCCATCCCTTCTTAGGATTTTTTAAGCATAACTTAATTTCCTTAAGTTATATTCTTTCTTAGACAACATACACTCATAATTTGATTTCAGATATAGATAGGATAAGATGACTTATCACTATATTACATTCATGAGTTGGTATTTTATTTAGGCTTTGCCCTTATATGGCAACCATACAGTCTTAAAATTTTAAATATGTTATATTGACTATGTCATCAAATCTATCAACCACTTATTACTTACTGAACTAATTAGTTTTGATCATGTTTCATTATAGTTTCCAGGGAGTCTCTCTTCCCCATACACTACAACTATCCAACAACTTGTATGTTTATCATTGGTGTAATGCTTTGCTCATATATTCATTTAATGATTGTTAAGATCTCATAGTTTAATCTTTGACTTCTTATCCAAAACCAATTACACCCCAGATTCTCCCACATACAGGGTAACTTCCTCTTTGATTTTATCATAATTTAGTTTATGAGAATTGTGATTCCTTCACTCATGAAGGCAACACATATAAGTGTACCACTCAAGTAATCATATCTTCCTCCTATATGCATTACTTGTTATCGATCTTTAACATTGTATTAATCTGATGACGATGCTTTCCCATGGTTATCTATTATTTATCTACCCTGTTGTACATATTTGCAAGCATCATTTTTCAAGGCTTAATTTTTTACAACTTATAAAGATTTCAAGTTCCTCATCTAGGAGGAGACACAATAAAATAACTCATGGTAACTCTCGACTTAGCATTGTTTATTGCATGCAACATAGCATATCGTCAATTCTTCATGCAATATTTGTATACCATAACCATACTTATTTTAAACTACTTGTTCATTATGGTATATAGTTTTTGTATGCTCTTAAACTTCAAATAATAATTTAGTTATAATTTTATATAACTGTAGGGATTAATACCTACTCGATTACTCATCAAGTCACTATATCTCTTCCACGGTGTCTTAAATCTATTGTTTTAGACATGAGAAAATGCTCATAATTTGGTCATGCATTCCGTACTGCTTATCATAAGCAAACAATAAATAAAGTAACTTACATAAATCTATGCATGGAACAAAATAATTTAGGTACACATGCTTATGTGCAGTTTGCTTCCGCCACAGATAACCTCATGTTATTTAGTCTGGTACTATCTGCTTAACATAATGAGGCATGCCAATTCAAAACAATGTTTTTACACTACTCTCGTTTTTGTTGCTGCTTAACTAAGTTGTAGAAAATCGGAAAGAGCATTGTCCATGACATAGTTATTGGCATGTTGTGGTGCTTGCACCCATTATAGTTTAGCATACAATACCTACTTCTATGGTTAGGTATTTGTCCTTTCTACCAATCATTGAATCTGAATGGTGTTGACTCATACAATTCTTAATTCCAGAGCTAGTTTTAATAAAATTGCTTTCACCCACTGTAAGCAAGTACTAGCCTGCGCCTACATCTTTTGTTAGATTTATTTCATGTTTTCGAATACATTTAAAATCCAACTATGGTAGAAAAAAAGCACTATATAGCCTGTACTTTTAGAATTCAGATTTTATGTTACTACAATATCACAGACATTCAAAAGTATATTTCTGCCTCATCAAGGATGATTTTACTCAATGAAACCTCCGAATTATTTGCAAGGAGGTATATAATTATTCGCTTACCCCACTTTCGAAATCATTCATATAGATAAATTTTGAAACCTTTCATATAGATAAATTTATGGCAAGTCAGCCTTGCATTGATGACCGCATTTTTACTAATTTCAAATAACTATGTCCAATTGATTTTTCACATGGTATCAAATCACTTGAGTGCAACAACGACCACAAATGGGTTTGATAGTGATTTTCCCTTGAGGAATGGCTTGAAGGGAACGAAATATGTTTCTAGTTGCAAAAATGATACAGGGTGCGATGCTTCCTAACTCTTGTGAATGTCCTCATATTTCCATAATCATGGGTCTGTGCGACCAACTAAAATGATGGTTAACAATGACTAATGTTATTGGAGATGAATAATTTATGATGTCATCTCAATGACCAATGAAAGGCTATAAAAAAACCTTTTCGGCAACACAAAACCTTTTATATTCGAGACTTGCGAGCGTCTCGACTCCTCTGGCTTTAAAATGCTCAAATTATATATATGACTTATAACATCGTCGACCATACAGGAAATTACTCAATTGACTTTGACTTTCCGATTGCAAGACTCCAACAATGAATTGTCATCGCAGGCAATTTTCAAACAACATTGATGCACATAGAGACTCATAATTGTAACCTGATTCAGTTTCTAAATAAAAGGAATGAATACCTAGGTTCTCTTCAAATCCACAGTTGTTTTGTTATGAGACCAGCTCACAAAATGATAGAAAAGATAGATGAACGCCTTATAAATCAACCTCTTTGAGGGGGCAACCTCCTTTACATTACACAAATGAACAATTCTTGGATGATACAAATGACAAGACCTCCTTTCTATATATAGGAGTCTAAGGGGTCATAATATAATCAAAGCCGACATAACAATAATAATGTAAGGGCACAATAATAACAATAGTGGGCTTCTATGGGGCACAATAATAACAATATGGGGACTACATGGGAACAAAAATATAATAAGGGGGTTGTACTAATAACAATAAGGGGTTACAATAGTAGTATAGGGACCTAACATGCCCCTCTCCTTCAAAAAGTGTTGTCCTCAATGCTTGAGTATTTCTTGATGCTTTTGTATAATTTTTTGTCCTCCCATGTGGAATCTTCAGTGGGTAAGTTCTTCCACTTGATGAGATACTCTGAAATTCATATATTTCGTAGTTGTCGATTTCTTGGTTCAATGACTACTTCAGACTCCAATATGATTTTTCCTTCCTTGTCAAGTTCTCGCAATACTATTTGAACTGGGATCTTCTGCAACTTTTGAATGAGTTCCCACTCCTTTGGGCATATGGATATCTGTAAGGCCTGATGCTTGGAGGAACACTTCTTGGAATCAAATGAATAGCATGATCATGATCACGAATAGGTGGGAGGCCTTTGGGAGTGTCAAATACCTTGGAATGATTGTCCAAAACTTTTTGGAGATATGGAGAAATACATTATTTCGATGTGGGATCTTCTAGTTAACATAATTGTGCAATTACGCCCTGTTGTTCTTTATTTAGAAGCTTTGTCATGTTGTTAGAGTTGATTATATTTCCTAGTTTCCCTTCGATACCCCTCAATTTAACTTCCTTTCCTTCCCAAAAAAATTTCATGAAAAGTTCTTGAAAATTAAAAGCTATCGTACCCAAAGATTGTAGCCATTGGACTCCTAGTAAAACATCAACACCACCCATTGGAATGAAAAGCATTGGGCTATTCAATACATATTCTCCCATGGATAGCTTGATAGTTTGGCACTTTCCAAAGCAATTTATAGTTCCTCCATTTGCAACCATCACTTGACACTCTAGTGTTGGATATAGGAATCAATTCAATTCCTTGGCTATCTTACAATGAACAAAATTATGGGTACTACCCGAATCAATCAACACTATTACCTTTTTCTTCTTGATATGTCCTTCTATCTTGATAGTTTTAAGAGTGGTAATTTCTTTTAATGCATTACAAGATATGGTCGGGTTCATTTCTTGATGCTTGATGTGATCTTTCACTTATTGAACATTTTTCTTCTTGATATGTCCTTCTGTATTGACAGTTTGAGGAGTGGTTAATCTAGCCAATGCGTTACAAGATATGGTTGGATTCATTTCTTCTTTCTCGATGTAATATTTCACTTCTTGAACCTTTTTCTTCTTGATATGTGCTTCTATCTTGAGAGTTTGAGGAGTGGTAGTTATTTCTAGTTCTTTACAAGATATGGTCGGATTCATTTCTTCTTTCTCTGGGGTGGGTTCCTGGTGTATATCCTCTTCTTTTGATGTTTCTTGATCCTTTTCTTCCTCCTCTTCATAGTCTATGTAAAATAATTTCTTCTCGGCACACTTATTACCTTTAGTGTATTTGCTATCACAATTGTAACAAAGCCCTTTTTCTCTTTTTCCTTCCAATTGTTGTGGTGTAAACCTTGTAGATTGTGGAAATCTAGGAGAAAAAACACTTCCATAATTATAGTCATGAGTGGTGGGATTCCTTGTTTCCATAATTTCGCTTTCAATTTTTCTTGCCAACCTGAATGCCTTCTCCAATGAATCAAGTTCCCAAAGACGAACCTCATGTTGAATGTCATCCTTCAAAGTCCCTATGAAGACATCAACCATTTTCTTCTTTGGAATATCATCTACCCTTATATTCAATTTTTGGAAGTCCTCAATGTGCTCTGCCATTGGACCCGTTTGTTTGAGATTTATCAATTGGCTAAAAAAGGTGCTTCTCTTTGTATCCTCATTATGTGCTATCATTTCCTCCGTGAAAATTGACCATGTGACAAGTGGTTTACGAGAACAAAGCCCTTTATACCATAGAAATTGATTCAGTTATAAATAATTAGATGCAATATGTACCTTTTGTAACAGTGGTACACCATGTAGATCAAAATATTTCTCCATATGTAGTATCCAATTTACCATATCTTTGCCATCAAACTTCCTCATCTCGCTTTTTCTTGATTTTAGGAGCTCAATCTTGAAACGATTGTAACTCTGTAATTTCGGATCTTCTAGTTCTAAAATCACGATCTACAATAGCTCTTCGCGTCCTCTTTCCAATGCCACTAGTCTTTTCGATATTGGATTTTCAAAGAAAGATTTATGCACAATCTCCCAAGATGACCTGATTATATACCTTTTCAAAAGATCGAACTTGTATGAAGGGCCACGTGTCACTTTTTTGACCTTAGGATCTAAAAAATATACACAGAAAACTGCAGTCCGTCCTCTTTCCGTAACTTCTTACGAATTTCAATCTAATGCTCAGAGAGAAAGTTAGGATGATTTTCCCAAGGTCACCTGTTCAAGATGTAATTCGAGAGTCTGCAAAAACCCTAACTTCCTCAGATCATATATCCGAAAATATAGCGAGACAAGATCTGAAATTCAAACCGAAGGTTCAGGCCGCTTTCTTCTCAAATGGGTTTTGTTTTTTGCTTCTAAAACTTCGTGGCGAACAAGTTATAGCAAAACTTCCACGATGACCTGTTTTAGATGAAATTTTGGAGCTTGCAAAAAACCTAACTTCCTTAGATCATATCTCCAAAAATAAAGTGAGACAAGATCTGAAATTCAGACCCGTGGTTCAGTGAGATTTATTCTCAAATGGTTTTTTTTGTTAGCTTCTGAAATGTCGCAGAAAACATGTTATAGCAGAAATTCCACGATGACCTGTTTGGAGCAGTGAAACCCTAGAATCCAAAGCTCTGATACCATATGTTCTGAAACCAGCTCACAAAAAGATAGAAAAGATAAATGAACTCTTATAAATCAGCCTCTTCAAGGGGACAACCTCATTTACATTACACAAATGAACAATTCTTGGATGATACAAATGACAAGACCTCCTTTCTATATATAGGAGTCTAAGGGGTCATAATATAATCAGAGCCGACATAACAATAATAATGTAAGGGAACAATAATAACAATATGGGACTACATGGGCATAACAATATAATAAGGGGGTTGTACTAATAACAATAAGGGGTTACAATATTAGTATAGGGACCTAACATGTTTATCCCGGCACACAGTTCATTTTTTGCTGGTGGAAAAAGCTTGCAGACGCTAATTCTGCCACCGTAGTTGCTTGCAATGTCCTCAACATAAACAAAAAAATGATTTGAGAACAGTTTTATAATACATTGTCCATATATATATATATATATATATATATATATATATCAAACTCGATCAAGCAAAACAAAATCGACCGAAAGAAAAACCATACTTACCCTATGTTGTCTGCAGAGCATAACGATGTCTATAGAGAACCGAGATTGCTCACTTACTTATGAGTAGCTTCAACACATAGATGGATAGAGCACTCATTTGAAGACAATATTCCTCCTTCTAGTTTTTATATGTGTTTATCGCATGGATACAGTCGAGCGTCGTGAAATCTAAGGATAACTCTATCCCGCCCATGAGGATAATCATTATCCCAACCAATGCCTCCAATTGGCGGATAGGCATTCACACTTGATCAAAAGGAAACAACTGTGCTACGAATTTTCCTTTATTCCTCCGAAATTGTGGTAAAACAACCCGAAAAGCAGTATTTAAAAAGAAACAGCAGCCTTTTCTCAATTCGTTTGTCAGCACAACCCGAAATCCTGCGGCTTACCATACTTTTCTCCTAAAACTCAGAATAAAATCCACTGCCTCCACGTCGGTATGGCTTATGGCGGTTAGACAATGGTTGTAGATAAATCTTATCTATTTCAGATAATCCATATCAATACGTTTAATTTCTTTTCTGATTGCTTTTACCAGCATGTCCAGGGATAACGTTTCTATATTCGTAAGTCAAATAATCAGCTTTTGGGATCAAGAAATTTGAACCCCATACGTTTCCAAGCCGTGGATAAGGTTGGATATATCCTGCCTTCTTCCTTCACTATTCTCGTCTTCTAATTTTGTTCATGGGGCTAGTGGATAACCCTTATCCATTTATTTCATTGGTAGCCAATTCGATCAGCAATCAATAGTCCGAAAGGCAACACTAAAATAAACAGTCACCCACGTGACCTTCTCCACCTGCTAGCTTTGGAAGGCATTGTTGCCTTACCCATCTATTGAGATAAAACAAAAAGCTCTTAGCTTAGTCGAAAAGGAATGCCACGCAGGGGGGATAAAAGAAGCACACCAGGATAACAACCAACACTTTCAGCGCCAAGCCATATGGGAGGAATGATAATACGACCATTCTCCTTGCAATTTAATTAACCAGATTCTTTTCTCTAGAACAAAATCCGAGCCACAGTCTGGCAGAAGCGTTGTCCCCGTGTCTTGATTTGCAGTATAGATGGTGGTTTCAATTCCTTTAACTATGCTTATGCCTCATAATGTTTTATGACCACTCTCGATTTGCAGTACAGATGGTGGTTTCAATTCCTCTAACTATGTTTATGCTTCATAATGTTTTATGACCACTCTGAGTATATAGCCATCTTTTATGGATTGGAAACAACAATGGCAGCTTAGGGCTACCAACTCTACTTTGGTTCCCTTACTACATCCTACCTAGCAGTCAACATTTTTTTTAATATTTCCTGGTGGTTCTAATTCTACTACAACTTTCATTTGCCTACACCTTGCATTCGCACGAGCGGTAATTGTTTCACAGTGTACTATCACTTAGATGGTTTCGATGGGTGGACTCATTATAATTTTTATACAACCCATACCCAACATGCATATTTCACCCCGCATGTTTATTGTATATGCCATCCATGGTTAAGCGGTAGTTGGAAACAATGTTCCCGTCAGATTCTGGGTTAGAAACCACATCAACCAGTTTGGATCAAGCACCCAAAAAACAAACTGTCCATTCCACAACTGACGATTAATATAGGGTTTCTGTTGGTGAAATTTAGAAATTGATCCTGTAATCTGAACCTACCAATTTGATTAAAACCCTTCCTCTTCTCTATGAAGAGTCCAACACTACATATAGAATCGATATTAAGTTTTCGAATTCCTATCTCATTATTGAACACCAACAATGTAAAAGTTACAACTATCTTATCTGGTAATTACAACTCCAACGAAGGTTGAACACCAAATGCATGGTGGTTATCCCCTGCATTCTGGAAAAAAGAATGAAGCATCCCTGCTATATAGTGCAACAGAGATATGTCTAACCGTGTGATGCAAATCCTCTACGAGCTGGATGCAGTTCTTCTTATCTTGCGGAGCTTTCTACCAGAGCCCTAGACCATGTCTCAGTCTACCTGAGAGAAGTTTTAAAAAATCATTCTACGTACTCAAACATATAAATGCAGCCTTTGTATGCAGGCCTTCATAGAGATGCACCTTATCTTGATAGTTGTTTGAGGTAGGGTTGGTTGAAGTCTCTTGCGACTTCTTTTAGAGTTTTCCCAATATTAAATTTTTGGACACCCTACGGTCTTTCGAGAGGACGTGTTTCGACATACAACCTAGATGGGGTAGAAGTCAAACATCTTCCACCAATTCATAGAAACTTCCCCTTTAATTTAATTGCTTGATATAATAACGTGTTACATATATATTGAATTAACATATGTATGTTAATGATTCCTCAATAATTCCTCAATAAACCATGTTAATATTTGGATTCAATTTAAGGAATCCAAACTTTTTTTTAACGACAAGAAATCAATATGATATTAACATGTTCTAAGTTTCAATATTTAACTTCACCTTTTTAAAAAAATTGGGTTATTTTACTTATTTAGTTCTCATACTTTGTCAAATTCCGCAGAGGCGGATTGGCCCATGGGTCGAAAGGTTTGAACTTGAAGCCCCAATACCATTTGTAACGTACCTCCTCAGCCTACCCTAGAAAATAGCTACTAGGCATTCTTAATTTAAAATTGTCTTCATTTACAATTAATATTCGTCAGTCATCAGAAGTATAGTGATTCCATCATTTCATGCAATACGATTGTTCCTGCAACTTCACTCTTGATCTTAACTACTGACAACATCAAAGTCACCATAGGCACCATTTTACATGCTCTTTAGATCAGATCTTAGGCTTAAACCACAAGTTGGAGAAAGGAATAAATCATGACAGACAATCATCAAAGCTCTTTGAAAACCCCACACAAGCATTAGGGGAGTATTGATATGAAACTACTGTGACTAGCATGGCTATGAATCATGATCATTGTCTATAGATGCAGTCAAAATGCTACTCACCACCTTTATTCAACATGCATATCTAATTAGATTAGCCTCGTTGGATACAACTCTTATGACATGCATAGTATAGTTATCCTAAACCATTGAATATATAGTTAGACACATTATTCCCTAATTGTTCTGCATGCACCAATATCTCATGCCAATAACTATCTCAAACACTTATATACATGACAACCTCATGAAGATGACTTCATAGAAGCATTATGGAAATTATTACATACATACTTTGCCGAGATTATTGTCTTAATCCTACACATATCTCATGCACAGAGGTTCACCACCGAGTTACCACATATGTTAAAATAGTGACAACATTTCCATTATTGCATCAACCCACATATTACGTTCCTCTACTAAATTTGACTTGGACTACATTAATGTCACATGCATCCATATCAAAATATCTCATAAAAGCAATTAACATAGGTAATCTACTCATGCATAATGGGTACATGAAATCCATGCATTCCTTCTCATGGCGAGGAAACTCAAGAAAATAGACTAACTAAAATTATAACAGAGAGGAGAAGAAACCAACATACAGAATATTCCATGCATAAGAAACCAACAAGATCAAAAGAAAGAGTGCACATCACTTGGAGAGTGGAGCACCACCACCCAACCATGAATCACCTCTGATCCCCCCCTTGTCGAGGTTCTTGCCATGGATCAATTGCCTCCAATTGAATGGGTATTTAATACCCTCTTTCATGATATAGTTTCCATTAACAGTGTCCCGCTTTTATGGATTTTTTTCCATTTTCCTAGACCTTTCTTGAAAAAGCTCTCCTTTATCTCCCGCGAGGATTTTCCTCATAAAACCTTGCCTTTATCTCCCACAAATCTTTTATGTTTTTCTTGATGGATATTTATCTCCAATCCATCTAGCTTATCTAGAATCACATCTAGAAGCTTTATCATGAAATATTTATTCCTATCCCATTCCTCAATGGGATTTGGCAAGAATCTCATCTCTTGGTGTCTTGCTTTTCCAAGTGATCAATTTATTAATTACTTAATAATGTAATTGTTTTTCATATTATACATCATACCTAGCTTTCCTCAACTTAGATTTGTAATGGTTTGACACACAAGGGAGGGGTGTTACACTCCACCTCCACCTGGATTTGGTGCCCCACTATCTCCTATCAAGCCTTGTCCCTTATAGGGAAAATGCTTTGCTTTGCAACTCACACTTGACAGCTTGCACTTCCTTCAACACCTATCCCCGATAACTGGAAGTTGATCCACTACCCAGATTTGCGTTCTGGCTAACTCCTACGACCTTCTTTAGTAATCTCGTACGTCCATCTTTGGAAAGCTGCAAAATCTGCGAAATTCAAAAAAACTGGAGAATGAAACTGGAAATATCCTTCTCTTTCCTGCTCACACTTTCTTCTAGAATGCACATATCTTCTCTTGCTTGCCTCTAGAAGTCCTTCTCCGGCTCTCACATTGCCTGCTACCTTAATTGGACAACTTGCTCAACCTTCCAGAAGTCCTTCTTCAGAATATGGCACATGATATGCTACTCTTGAAGCTCCCACTGGTTGACTAGAACAACTGTTATGACTTTATGCAATTATAAATCACAGTTCTCCTCCTGAAAACTAGGTTTGGAAACCCTCTAAGAAATTCTGGAAATTCCTTTGTGTGTCTTTTTCTCTTCCACCCGATGTTGATATGTTACTACAAAACCACTGCGCCCAGATCTGCGCACTGAAATTGCTTTACAGCAACACCACTGTCTGCAAATCACTACTACTGAGGAACCACAAATTTTCTGCTGCTTGCAAACTGAAAATCGAGCTCTTCCTTTGCTAATTCGCACTCTAGCTAGCCTTTGTGCATATATAGGAAGAAATTCGCACAAAACTCCCTATGAACTACGAAATTTCTCCCTCTTTGCCACTAAGCTTTGATCTGTCTTCAACACTGCTATGATACCATGTGAAATTTTCAACTATTGCAGCAAATGGAAGTTATTCTTCTAATTGATTATTATTAAGTGCAGTTTATTTGCTACGGCAACAACAAATAAAATCAGAACTGAAATTTTCACCAAAATAAAATACGCCATGCAAAATAACTGGAATTGGGAAAATATAGCGCGCACACACAAAAAAAATGACATCATTATTTTTGGACAAATGTCCCCAGAAAAATATGGGAAACCCAGTGCAACATATGAGGGTTTTATTATTATCATGCAACAATGAAATTTTTGAGTACAGTTTGGATGTCGAACTAGCAATCCTCTGCAAGAGAATTTGGCCAAAGGTATTAAGGGAAAATTTCCTTTCTCCACAAGCAATCTTGGCACGCTGCCTCTAGAAGTGATTCTTTGTCGTCCTGCCTGCTACTACCTCCAAAAGTGATTCTTTGTTGTCTTGCCTGTTGCTGCCTCTAGAAGGTTATTCTTTGTTGTCTTGCTTGCTGCTACCTCTAGAAGTAATTCTCTAGCCCTCTGGAAAATTATCTCGACCTCTGACAACTAAATCGACCTCTTGCTCATCCAAATCGAACTACCACGCTAAAGCTGCATATGCAGTCCCTACGCAACCTCTAGTGGAATAACTTGACCTCTTACTGCTAGCTCGCCGAAACTTGGAATTCCTTCGAAATTCACTTCAACTGCTCCCTCTCTGTCTTTGCGTCCCTTCTCGCTCGAACTTCTCTCCCTTACTCGATATTTGCAACTAGGTAGCTCGATCTGCCATGAAACTCGACCTCACAAGTGCGTTCTCCATCTACCCATCGAGTTGCTCTTATAATCTCTCATTGGTGAACCAACAACTATGATTAAATCATCATCAACAACTAAGATCATCTCCAAATCGATCCGTGTAAGTTTCTAGAGAATTCTCACCTTTCTCAAATTTTTACTTTTAATTAATCACGTTTCCTAAGTTAGGAAATATTTAATTATTGATCAATTAACTTAATTGAACCATCTCTAGGTGTTTTCTCCCGAAACTTTTTTTGGAGTTTTGGAGATCTTGTGTTTCTTAGCCTCTCTAAGTAAAGTCGAGACTAGAACACTTGTCTGATGCTACAAAAACTAACAGATACTCCATATGACATTAACAAGAATTGCACCAATATATGTGCATTTTTCAATGAATCAAGGCAGGGAGCTCAAAAGGTCTTATAGAGATGCATACAACCTATAAATTGTTGGAGTTGATATCTCTCTAGTTTCTTTGATGGTGTTGTACATCTCGATAGATGTGGAAGTGGGATATACATTGTTACGAACCCCGATCTATATTAACTTTTTAGTTGGAATGACGACATTGGTACAAACACTTAGGTAAAGATCATTGGACTATAGAGATTTTATTTTGCAGTAGATGACTATCTATTGAGTCTCTAGATGTACAGAGGGATTCCAAAGTTGCTATAGGTTGGGTAAATGATATGTCCTCATTTGAATATCTTTTTCTTGTCAACTTGATGCACCGAATTTGGAGAATGAAGAGATTTTCCAATTCAATGAATTTCGAACATATTTACAGAGAACAAAACAATATCACCGATGCACTCTCTAAACAAGGTCATAAATATTGGTTGGGAGAGATCTACTACTCTGCTTACATTATGGGCAGAATTCAAAGACAAAAAAAACCCTTTTACACTAGCTTCAATATTGTCTCTACAATATTGATGAAAGAATCACTCAAGTATATGGTATATGGCTTTTATCGTAAGCTTAATAGTGGTAATAATATGTTTAAACTTTTTTATATAAGACATTTTTTTGGGACAGATATCCAAATTTAGAAATGATGTATGTTTAACACTGTTGGAATAAGTAAAGGAACTGAGTGTTTTGATTCTGAAATATCAGTTATATATAATGGGTTTTGTTTATGTCGTAGTCTAATTACACTATTTTTTTCACTGAAAATTAAGAAAATTCTGGCAATAATTTGATAAATTTTAGCAGAGATTTTTGTAAATCCAAATTAAAATTGTTAAATTTTAAAATTTTGGGTACTCCAAAAGTTTTTTTCGATAGTGCTGAATCCATTGTCACTCTCCAAAAAACATGATTTAAACAGTACTTAGTAAGATTTGTTAATTTTTTTTTGCTCGAATTCCAACCAAAAATAATATCAAACAACTCAAACGTGTACTCTGTTTATTAGTACAGAACACTGATTTTTCTTTCCTGAAAAAAATAGCTATTTTGAAATTTGACATTAATTATTCCTTATAAATCATCGTCCTGCCAGTATTGAACATGTGGAGTCATTCCCAAAAGATGTCAATTATTAAACGCGTGGAATCTTTCCCACGGTACAGAGTCCAAATGGGCGACGGAATCCATTTGTAAAAGAAGCATTATAAATTTATGAACGCTTACTGACGACATTGCTTGGGCTGCCTATGGAGCGGAGGAGCCTATGAGAAGCCTCTTCTGTGTTCCATCGGTTGTGTCAGCGAGAACGAGGGTTTGCTTTCGGCTTGACTGTTTCACCATGGCGACTCTGAGCGGAGCCGGCGGCGTGGAAGGGAAGGAGAATCTGGAGAAATCCACAGAGGCAAAGGCAAAGGTAGAAGATGAAAAGAAGAAGCGGGAGGAAGAGATAGAGAAAATTTTGATGGAGAAAATAGGGCCGCCTCCAGAGAAACCTCTTCCAGGGGATTGCTGTGGCAGCGGCTGCGAGACCTGTGTGTGGGACACCTACTTCGACCAGTTGCAGGAATACAAGAAGGAAAAGGATTCCATTCTTAAATCCCTTTCTCCGCCCTGATTTCCCTTCAGCTGTAAAAGTTCACGAATCTCCTACTCAAAATTGCTTAGGGTTTTTGCTCTGGTGGGTTTCTTATATCATGGCCATTATTTGGCTGCCATTTTTTAACTGATATTTCGTCCATTGCTTTGGAGGAGATCTGTGCATTAGAATTGCAATGAACATTTGTAGATCTCGATTTATACTGTAAATTTAAATCCAGATCCAGCTTGTTGATTGATTGAATCATAGCGATTTCAATTTCGAAATGAACGATTCAATGTTAAATAATTGTTATTTTAGTTTGCTTTTATAGTCAAATGCATACAAATATTGTTTCCATTCCCGCCTTCATTCTGCTTAAGCGCATACGAAAATTGTAAAAGGACCTTTGGATAGATTCATGGTATTTTTACTTTAAAAAAATATTCACGGTATTTTGCGTCCACTGAAGTCATCAAGCATCAATTATGAGGAGCTATTTTTGTGTGAAATTAGGATAATCAGCCTGAATATGCTTAAATCTGGTTATATTTTTTCCCTTTTCTGGCTGGATATGGTCAAATCTGGTTTTGAGTTTTCAGATTTACTTGCTGGTGTATTGCAAGTCTTTTAGGGTTTTTAAGGCATCTGTTTCAGGGGCTTTTGACGCCTCTGATTCCAGAGGGTATATTGAAGGTGTGTCAAGAGTTTTGAGGCCTCTATTAGGCATTCTGGATCGATTTTTGACATCGGAAGGCAACCATTTCAATCAATTTTCAAACGTTTTGAGGTAGTTTAACAAACCTATAAACCGTTGCAACCCATTGATTAGTGCCGTTTAAGGCAGTAAAATCCATTTCGCTTACGCCAATGTATGGGTTAAAAACCATAAACTCTGTCAATATCAGTTGGGCAGAATTACATGTCTGGAAGAGGTTGGAAAGTGAACTTATACCACACCAATGCTGTGATTTTCTAATTTGCAGAATTACACATCTGCACTGGTAAAGGGATGGACACTGACATATATATTCCCTTTGAAATGAATTGCCCCATTCCCTTTGAAATGAATTGCCCCAGCCGATGCCGTGTCTTATTCCCTTTGAAATGAATTGCCCCATTCCCTTTGAAATGAATTGCCCCAGCCGATGCCGTGTCTTATTCCCTTTGAAATGAATTGCCCCATTCCCTTTGAAATGAATTGCCCCAGCCGATGCCGTGTCTTATTGTTGACCGTGGATTTGTGGTGTTAGACGATTAAACGAAGTTTGATCGTTGATCCAAAACTGAAATAAGTTATGAAAACGGTTAATGAAAGTGTGTTCCATGCTTCTCGGTTCCTGCCACTACCTACATTTCAAGTGGAAATGACAGGTTTCAATCACTCAATGCCAAGAGTCGATCACTCGATGACAGGTTTCGGTTCCTGTTTTGACATCCAATGATGTTCCTATCAATGTAGTTATGATATCAGCAATCGAGCAGCCTTTCTCACTTCCGGCACACTTGCTATACTTCCAAAAGCGCAACTACAGAGAACCTTTTCAAGGGTACTAAACCATTGTTCTCATTTCGAAATCTCGGCTGCTTGTGGAAATCGCAGTGGACCAGAGTTCTCAGTGTCAAATTCAATTGGAAGCCGAACAATTGAAAGCAGTTTTCCTGTCATTCTCCTCTTGTATTCCTTCTGCCCTTGCGAGTTGCTTAGTTTATTCCTCATTAAGTTCGTCATTTCGACCTTTTACGCGCCGTCTCATTTGCCCAATCTTAGGTTCTTGCTCACTTATTTTCGGTTCGAAAGTTTTCTCAGAGCTTTCCACCGCTGTTTGCAGGGCATTTCAAGTTCTTAGGGCGGAATTCGACCTGTCTGTTATCCGCCAGGTTGGCATTAACTAACCCTTTACCCACATTTTTCGGATCTACAAAAAACCTTTTTAAATTTCTGTATTTCAGGCTCTGAATTGATCACGGTAGAACAATTTAGTGGTTAATTCTTCTCGGCCTTTACAGTCTGTAGTGGTAGGTTTTAGGGTTTTATTTTATGAAAAACATCTAATGCATTTTATCTTTAAATACTTGAAATCTTGTGTTGCTTTTATCGCTTAAGTGTTTGGAGTAAGTCTATTCTCTGTCACATTTGTTTTACATTTTTGGATTCCTATTCTAAAGACTGCATTCTACAGTTTTAATCATCCAAATGATGGTCAGTTTCGAGGTTCGGTCCCGTCTAACAAAAGGAAACACAAAATGACTGAAAGACATCGACGTAAAGAAATGAATTCAGGTATGTAATTCTTTGACCGATCACAGGGGTTTTCTCCAGTAGAGACGTCAACAATACTCTCTTGGGTTTTATTTTCATGAGGGTATGCGTCCTGTGAGTTGATTTTGGTAAAATGAAGTCATTGAAATACCGCTCCAGTTGCCCAATTCCCATGGTATTTCTCCATTGAAATGGTTATTCGATAGATCAACCTAAATAAGACTGTCGCTGCTCATTGCAAGTTGTTTTGGTATAGGGCCTTCAAACATATTACTGGTAAGGTGGAGGTGTGCCAAGCTCTGTAGCCTGCCTAAACTTGCTGGCAGTTTTCCATGCAGTTGATTGTGATGGAGATACAAATTTGAGAGGCAACGACAATTTGTTATGGAAGCGGGTATTGTCTCTGATAATTTATTTTCTTCTAACCGTAAGCTGAAGAGCGCAGTGAGATTTCCAATATTTGATGAAATTTCTCCAGTCAAGTTGTTTTGGTTCAAGTAAATATCCTCTAACAACGGAAGCGCAAAACTAGAGGGAGGAGTGGTTCACAGTACTCCCTTGGGTTTTATTTTCATGAGGGTATGCGTCCTGTGAGTTGATTTTGGTAAAATGAAGTCATTGAAATACCGCTCCAGTTGCCTAATTTTTACGCCGTAAGGCGTTTCCCTTTAAAATGAATTGCCCCAGCCGACGCCGTGTCCTATTGTTGACCGTGGATTTGTGGTGTTAGACGATTAAACGAAGTTTGATCGTTGATCCAAAACTGAAATAAGTTATGAAAACGGTTAATGAAGAAGTGTGTTCCGTGCTTCTCGGTTCTTGCCACTACCTACATTTCAAGTGGAAATGACAGGTTTCAATCACTCAATGCCAAGAGTCGATCACTCGATGACAGGTTTCGATTCTTGTTTTGACATCCAATGATGTTCCTATCAATGTAGTTATGATATCAGCAATCGAGCAGCCTTTCTCACTTCTGGCACACTTGCTATACTTCCAAAAGCGCAACTGCAGAACCAACTGGAGAACCATTTCAAGGGTACTAAACCATTGTTCTCATTTTGAAATCTCGGCTGCTTGTGGAAATCGCAGTGGACCAGAGTTCTCAGTGTCGAATTCAATTGGAAGCCGAACGATTAAAAGCAGTTTTCCTGTCATTCTCCTGTTGTATTCCTTCTGCCCTTGCGAGTTGCTTAGTTTATTCCTCATTAAGTTCGTCATTTCGACCTTTTACGCGCCATCTCATTCGCCCAATCTCAGGTTCTCGCTCACTAATTTTCGGTTCAAAGGTTTTCTCAGAGCTTTCCACCGCTGTTTGCAGGGCATTTCAAGTTCTCAGGGCGGAATTCGACATGTCTGTTATCCGCCAGGTTGGCATTAACTAACCCTTTACCCACATTTTTCAGATATACAAAAAACCTTTTTAAATTTCTGTATTTCAGGCTCTGAATTGATCACGGTAGAACAATTTAGTGGTTAATTCTTCTCGGCCTTTACAGTCTGTAGCGGTAGGTTTTAGGGTTTTATTTTATGAAAAACATCTAATGCATTTTATCTTTAAATAGTTGAAATCTTGTGTTGCTTTTATCGCTTAAGTGTTTGGAGTAAGTCTGTTCTCTGTCGCATTTGTTTTACATTTTTGGATTCCTATTCTAAAGACCGCATTGTACAGTTCTAATCGTCCAAATGATGGTCAGTTTCAAGGTTCGGTCCCGTCTGACAAAAGGAAGAACAAAATGACTGAAAGACATCGGCGTAAAGAAATGAATTCAGGTATGTAATTCTTTGACTGATCACAGGGGTTTTCTCCATTATAGACGTCAACAATACTCTCTTGGGTTTTATTTTCATGAGAGTATGCATCCTGTGAGTTGATTTTGGTAAAATGAAGTCATTGAAATATCGCTCCAGTTGCCCAATTCCCATGGTATTTCTCCATTGAAACGGTTATTCGATAGATCAACCTAAATAAGACTGTCGCTGCTCATTGCAAGTTGTTTTGGTATAGGGCCTTCAAACATATTACTGGTAAGGTAGAGGTGTGCCAAGCTCTGTAGCCTGCCTAAACATGCTGGTAGTTTTCCATGCAGTTGATTGTGATGGAGATACAAATTTGAGAGGCTACGACAATTTGTTATGGAAGCGAGTATTGTCTCTGATAATTTATTTTCTTCTAACCATAAGCTGAAGAGCGCAGTGAGATTTCCAATATTTGATGAAATTTCTCCAGTCAAGTTGTTTTGGTTCACGTAAATATCCTCTAACAACAGAAGCGCAAAACTAGAGGGTGGAGTGGTTCACAGTACTCCCTTGGGTTTTATTTTCATGAGGGTATGCGTCCTGTGAATTGATTTTGGTAAAATGAAGTCATTGAAATACCGCTCCAGTTGCCCAATTCCCATGGTATTTCTCCATTGAAACGGTTATTCGATAGATCAACCTAACTAAGACTGTCGCTGCTCATTGCAAGTTGTTTTGGTATAGGGCCTTCAAACATATTACTGGTAAGGTAGAGGTGTGCCAAGCTCTGTAGCCTGCTTAAACTTGCTGGCAGTTTTCCATGCAGTTGATTGTGATGGAGATACAAATTTGAGAGGCGACGACAATTTGTTATGGAAGCGGATATTGTCTCTGATAATTTATTTTCTTCTTACCATAAGCTGAAGAGCGCAGTGAGATTTCCAATATTTGATGAAATTTCTCCAGTTAAGTTGTTTTGGTTCAAGTAAATATCCTCTAACAACGGAAGCGCAAAACTAGAGGGAGGAGTGGTTCTGGTGAGAAAGTTAGAATAAAGAGACAAGTCTGAGAGATTTGTGAGTCGAACCACCTTCAGGGGAATGGGGCCATGCAGATTGATCTGGCAGGGATCCAGATATTCGAGCTGTGTGCAATTCCCGAACTCCCTAGGAAGAAGTGAAAAGAGAATGTTGGAGCTCAAATACAGTACCCTCAGTTTTCACAAGAAATGAGTTTCCCTGTGAGATCCAAGACTTTTACTGTGTGGTCTCCATGGCAGGGGACTCGCATCTAGGACAGAGAATACATGGAGTTAAAGCCAAAGAGATGACCTAATGATGAGGGTGTTTTTGCGAACCATTTTGTTTACAAATATCCTGTAGTCCATGGAGGCCCTCAAATGTGTATGGGGAGAGATTTTGCATATTTTCAAATGAAGCCTGTGGCGGAATCCATTTTATATTGTTACAGACTGAAACTGGTTAATCATGTATGTAAGGTTTACCATGTTCCTTATTTATTCGTTGAACCTTGCAATGAATCCATAGTCCTGTGATTGTTGCAATGATAAAGATGCAATAAATTCATAATACAACTATGGCTGAAGTGGAAGGCATCTGGGGTAGAGACTGCATGGAATTCAAGCCAAAGAGATGGCTTAATAATGAGGGTGTTTTTGTGAGCCAATCTGTTGTGGTGTTGATCTAAAGAAGGTGTTTCTCTTTGTATCATCATAATGTGTTATCATTTCCTCCGTGAAAATTGACCAATTGTTGTGGTGTTGATCTAAAGAAGGTGTTGCTCTTTGTATCATCATAATGTGTTATCATTTCCTCCGTGAAAATTGACCATGTAACAAGTTGTTTACAAGAACAAAGCCCTTCATACCATAAAAATTGATCCAGTTCTAAATATGAAGATGCTATACATACCTTTTGTAACAATGGTACACCATGTAGATCAAAATATTGCTCCATCTGAAGTATCCAATTTACCGGATCCTTGCCATCAAACTTCTTCATCTTGTTTTTTCTTGATTTTAGAAGCTCGATCTTGAAACGACTGTAACTATGTACTTTCAGATCTTTAAGTTTTGAAATTGCGACCTGTAGTAACCCTTTGTGTCCTCTTTCCAATGCCACCAGTCTGATCCAAATTGGATTCTCCAAGGAAGAGTTATGCACAATCTCCCAAGATGACCTGATTATAGACTAGTTCAGTAGAGCGAACTTGTACGACGTGCCACGAGTCACTGTTTCGACCTTTGGCTCTAAAAATATACACAAGAAATTACAATCCGTCCTCTTTCTGTACCTTCTTACTAAATTTCAATCCGATGCTCAGAGAGAAAGTTATGATGATTTTCCCCAGGTCACATGTTTGGAATCTAATTCAGAAGTCTGCAAAAAGACCAACTTCCTCAGATCATATCTCCGCAAATATAGCGCGAAAAGCTCTGAAATTCGGACCCGAGGTTCAGCGCAATTTCTTCTCAAATGGGTTTTTTTTGCAACTTCTAAAACGTCGCAGAAAAAAAGTTATAGTGAAAATGCCACGATGACCTGTTTGGAGTAGCGAAACCCTAGAATCCAAAGCTCTGATACCAAATGTTATGAAACCAATTCAAGAAAAGATAGAAAAGATAGATCAACGCCTTAGAATTCAGCCTCTTCGAGGGGGCAACCTCCTTTACATTACATAAATGAACAATTCTTGGATGATACAAATGAAAAGACCTCCTTTCTATATATAGGAATCTAAGGGGTCATAACATAATCATAGCCGACATAACAATAATAATGTAAGGGCACAATAATAACAATAGTGGGCTTCTATGGGGCACAATAGTAACAATATGGGCACTACATGGGTACATCAATATAATAAGTGGGTTGTACTAATAACAATAAGGGGTTACAGTGGTATTATAGGGTCCTAACAGCATATCACCGAATTTTCACAACCATCATCTGCGATAATCAGAGATTTTCACATCCCGACCATCATCAAATACCAATTTAATTTGAATCGGTTTCGAATATATTTGGATTGTCTGTTGGGATCTCTACCTGCAACGGCTTCTCTAAGGCTTCGATCAGATCAAGAGGCGTAGCAGCCAGATGAAAAGTTCCTGTTCGCAATGGACCTTTTCTTGACATTGGCGGCAAGCCGGCAGACATCGTGGTGTCATGGATACCCATCACCCCTCCTATGTAATTTCGTAATTTTGTCGATGGCTGCAACTCTACAACCACATCCAGTCATTCTAGTTTTTCGATTCCTATTCTAAAGACCGCATTCTACAGTTCTAATCGTCCAAATGATGGTCAGTTTCGAGGTTCGGTCCCGTCTAACAAAAGGAAGCACAAAATGACTGAAAGACATCGGCGTAAAGAAATGAATTCTCTCATTTCAATTCTGAAATATTTGCTCCCAGGTGAAAATATTCAGGGATGTAATTCTTTGACCGATCACAGGGGTTTTCTCAAGTAGAGACGTCAACAATACTCTCTTGGGATTTATTTTCATGAGGGTATGCGTCCTGTGAGTTGATTTTGGTAAAATGAAGTGATTGAAATACCGCTCCAGTTGCCCAATTCCCATGGTATTTCTCCATTGAAACGTTTATTCAATAGATCAACCTAAATAAGACTGTCGCTGCTCATTGCAAGTTGTTTTGGTATAGGGCCTTCAGACATATTATTGGTAAGTTAGAGGTGTGCCAAGCTTTGTAGCCTGCCTAAACTTGCTGGCAGTTTTCCATGCAGTTGATTGTGATGGAGATACAAATTTGAGAGGTGACGACAATTTGTTATGGAAGCGGGTATTGTCTCTGATAATTTATTTTCTTCTAACCATAAGCTGAAGAGCGCAGTGAGATTTCCAATATTTGATGAAATTTCTCCAGTCAAGTTGTTTTGGTTCAAGTAAATATCCTCTAACAACGGAAGCGCAAAACTAGAGGGAGGAGTGGTTCCGGTGAGAAAGTTAGAATAAAGGGACAAGTCTGAGAGATTTGTGAGTCGACCCACCTCCAGGGGAATGGGGCCATGCAGATTGATCTGGCAGGGATCCAGATATTCGAGCTGTGTGCAATTCCCGAGCTCCCTAGGAAGAAGGGAAAATAGAATGTTGGAGCTCAAATACAGTACCCTCAGTTTTCACAAGAAATGAGTTTCCCTGTGAGATCCAGGACTTTTACTGTGTGGTCTCCATGGCAGGGGACTCGCATCTAGGGCAGAGAATACATGGAGTTCAAGCCAAAGAGATGACCTAATGATGAGGGTGTTTTTGCGAACCATTTTGTTTACAAATATCCTGTATTCCATGGAGGCCCTCGAATGTGTATGGGGAGAGATTTTGCATATTTGCAGATGAAGCATGTGGCGGAATCCATTTTATATCGTTACAGACTGAAACTGGTTAATCATGTATGTAAGGTTTACCATGTTCCTTATTTATTCGTTGAACCTTGCAATGAATCCATAGTCCTGTGATTGTTGCAATGATAAAGATGCAATAAATTCATAATACAACTATGGCTAAAGTGGAAGGCATCTGGGGTAGAGACTGCATGGAATTCAAGCCAAAGAGATGGCTTAATAATGAGGGTGTTTTTGTGAGCCAATCTGTTGTGGTGTTGATCTAAAGAAGGTGTTGCTCTTTGTATCATCATAATGTGTTATCATTTCCTCCGTGAAAATTGACCACGTAACAAGTTGTTTACAAGAACAAAGCCCTTCATACCATAAAAATTGATCCGGTTCTAAATATGAAGATGCTATACATACCTTTTGTAACAATGGTACACCATGTAGATCAAAATATTGCTCCATCTGAAGTATCCAATTTACCGGATCCTTGCCATCAAACTTCTTCATCTTGCTTTTTTTTATTTTAGAAGCTCGATCTTGAAATGACTGTAACTATGTACTTTCAGATCTTTAAGTTTTGAAATTGGGACCTGTAGTAACCCTTTGTGTCCTCTTTCCAATGCCACCAGTCTGATCCAAATTGGATTCTTCAAGGAAGAGTTATGCACAATCTCCCAAGATGACCTGATTATAGACTAGTTCAATAGAGCGAACTTGTACGACGTGCCACGAGTCACTGTTTCGACCTTTGGCTCTAAAAAATATACACAAGAAATTAAAATTCGTCCTCTTTCTGTACCTTCTTACTAAATTTCAATCCGATGCTCAGAGAGAAAGTTATGATGATTTTCCCCAGGTCACATGTTTGGAATCTAATTCAGGAGTCTGCAAAAAGACCAACTTCCTCAGATCATATCTCCGCAAATATAGCGCGAAAAGCTCTGAAATTCGGACCCGAGGTTCAGCGCGATTTCTTCTCAAATGGGTTTTTTTTGCAACTTCTGAAACGTCGCAGAAAAAAAGTTATAGTGAAAATGCCACGATGACCTGTTTGGAGTAGCGAAACCCTAGAATCCAAAGCTTTGATACCAAATGTTATGAAACCAACTCAAGAAAAGATAGAAAAGATAGATCAACCCCTTAGAATTCAGCATCTTCGAGGGGGCAACCTCCTTTACATTACATAAATGAACAATTCTTGGATGATACAAATGAAAAGGCCTCATTTCTATATATAGGAATCTAAGGGGTCATAACATAATCATAGCCGACATAACAATAATAATGTAAGGGCACAATAATAACAATAGTGGGCTTCTATGGGGCACAATAGTAACAATATGGGCACTACATGGGTACATCAATATAATAAGTGGGTTGTACTAATAACAATAAGGGGTTACAGTAGTATTATAGGGTCCTAACAGCATATCACCGAATTTTCACAACCATCATTTTGCGATAATCAGAGATTTTCACATCCCGACCATCATCAAATACCAATTTAATTTGAATCGGTTTCGAATATATTTTGATTGCCTGTTGGGATCTCTACCTGCAGCGGCTTCTCTAAGGCTTCGATCAGATCAAGAGGCGTAGCAGCCAGATGAAAAGTTCTTGTTCGCAGTGGGCGTTTTCTTTACATTGGCGGCAAACCCGCAGACATCATGGTGTCATGGATACCCATCGCCCCTCCTATGTAATTTCGTAATTTTGTCGATGGCTGCAACTCTACAACCACATCCAGTGATTCTAGTTTTTCGATTCCTATTCTAAAGACCGCATTCTACAGTTCTAATTGTCCAAATGATGGTCAGTTTCGAGGTTCGGTACCGTCTAACAAAAGGAAGCACAAAATGACTGAAAGACATCGGCGTAAAGAAATGAATTCTCTCATTTCAATTCTGAAATATTTGCTCCCAGGTGAAAATATTCAGGGATGTAATTCTTTGACCGATCACAGGGGTTTTCTCAAGTAGAGACGTCAACAATACTCTCTTGGGTTTTATTTTCATGAGGGTATGTGTCCTGTGAGTTGATTTTGGTAAAATGAAGTCATTGAAATACCGCTCCAGTTGCCCAATTCCCATGGTATTTTTCCATTGAAACGTTTATTCGATAGATCAACCTAAATAAGACTGTCGTTGCTCATTGCAAGTTGTTTTGGTATAGGGCCTTCAGACATATTATTGGTAAGGTAGAGGTGTGCCAAGCTCTGTAGCCTGCCTAAACTTGTTGGCAGTTTTCCATGCAGTTGATTGTGATGGAGATACAAATTTGAGAGGTGACGACAATTTGTTATGGAAGCGGGTATTGTCTCTGATAATTTATTTTCTTCTAACCATAAGCTGAAGAGCGTAGTGAGATTTCCAATATTTGATGAAATTTCTCCAGTCAAGTTGTTTTGGTTCAAGTAAATATCCTCTAACAACGGAAGCGCAAAACTAGAGGGAGGAGTTGTTCCGGTGAGAAAGTTAGAATAAAGGGACAAGTCTGAGAGATTTGTGAGTCAACCCACCTCCAGGGGAATGGGGCCTTGCAAATTGATCTGGCAGGGATCCAGATATTCAAGCTGTGTGCAATTCCCGAGCTCCCTAGGAAGAAGGGAAAATAGAATGTTGGAGCTCAAATACAGTGCCCTCAGTTTTCACAAGAAATGAGTTTCCTTGTGAGATCCAAGACTTTTACTGTGTGGTCTCCATGGCAGGGGACTCGCATCTAGGGCAGAGAATACATGGAGTTAAAGCCAAAGAGATGACCTAATGATGAGGGTGTTTTTGCGAACCATTTTGTTTACAAATATCGTGTATTACATGGAGGCCCTCAAATGTGTATGGGGAGAGATTTTGCATATTTTCAAATGAAGCCTGTGGCGGAATCCATTTTATATCGTTACAGACTGAAACTAGTTAATCATGTATGTAAGGTTTACCATGTTCCTTATTTATTCGTTGAACCTTGCAATGAATCCATAGTCCTGTGATTGTTGCAATGATAAAGATGCAATAAATTCATAATACAACTATGGCTGAAGTGGAAGGCATCTGGGGTAGAGACTGCATGGAATTCAAGCCAAAGAGATGGCTTAATAATGAGGGTGTTTTTGTGAGCCAATCTGTTTACAAATATGCTGTTTTCCGTGGAGACCCTCGAATGTGCATAGGGAGAGACCTTGCATATTTGCAGATAAAGCATGTAGCGACATCCATTTTATATCGTTACCGAGTAAAATTGTGTTGAATTATCTGAATATGTCGGTTTAAACTATTGTGCATTTGTATTTATCATTTTCTAATTTCTATATGTGTGAATCATTTTCTAATTTCTAAATTTATGTATGATATGGCAGATTGATATCATATGACAACTTTTGTGAGTAGAGAATCATGGCGAAAATACAGTTGCCTTGATATTGTTTCCTTGAAAATCACTGAAAATGTAATTGTCTTTTCTGTAGTATTACTTTATGAAGATATATACATTATATTATTCTTTTACCTTCATTTTCGTGTTCTACCTGATAATCGTAACAATTATGTGAAAATAATGTATATTGATTAAAATCAACGTATCAACCCATGTTTTTTCGTATGATAATTTTATCCATAAATTTACATCTAAATGGGATGAGAAGGCACATCTCATTTTATAATTAAATAAACTATATAACAAATATTTTTGAAAAGTCTATAGAAGGTTTTGATGAACAGTTGGCTTTCACTAGGGTTGACAGCAGTGGAACATGCAAACATGATCTATGAAACACATGCCTTGTCTGGATTTTTTGTATCACAATGGGATATGCCAGTCTGTAACCATTAGAAAACCATTAGAAAGCAGGTAGCGAGCATTAATGTGGAGAATATTGAGTCTAATAGGTTTCTGCTAACGGACTTTGTCTTCACTACCCATAATTCCGTGCAGTGCAGCTACCATCCCAACGACATATTTACTTCTCAATGAAGTAAGCACCGCATTTTTGTTCTCAAATGCTATTTTTAATGCAAATGCATTTGTTTTGTCAACTTCCCAATATGGTAATCAGCACCTAATTTGTTTTCAAATGCCATTTTTAATGCGACAATCTGTTTGTTTGTTTGTTTTATTTTTTATTTTTATGATTATAAACATATTAATAATTTTAACCAAATTGATATTCTTTTTGGTCCAAAACGAATGGCGAGCCATTGGAGTTCAGCAGTCTCGTGGATGGGTGCACTATGCCATTCATCGTCCTGAGCCACACATCATGTTATTCAGAAGACCTTTGAATTACCAGCAAAACCAGCAGCAACAGGCTGGGGCTCAATCTCAACCTATGGGTCTGAAAGCCCAGTGAGTTTATCAACACTATCAAACCGTGTTAGTGATGCCTGTCATGAATTAACATGTATTCTTAGTCGTAGAATAGGCCTTAAGCCAGGGGCAGACCCTGCATCCAATTTTGAGCTTTTCATTCTTTGTTGGACAAGCCTTTGTTTTTAGACCTGCTTGATTTCTGTCAAGTGAAAATAAGAACCTCACAGTCAGTATATAAAAGGATGTATCATTTCCTGGGAGTTTGGACATATATTAAATAAATGCCCGATAACTGCTTTTGGTCAGTTACAATTAGATGCATATGTTATGAAACCAGCCCAAGAAAAGATAGATCAACGCCTTAGAATTCAGCCTCTTCGAGGGGGCAACCTCCTTTACATTACATAAATGAACAATTCTTGGATGATACAAATGAAAAGACCTCCTTTCTATATATAGGAATCTAAGGGGTCATAACATAATCATAGCCGACATAACAATAATAATGTAAGGGCACAATAATAACAATAGTGGGCTTCTATGGGGCACAATAGTAACAATATGGGCACTACATGGGTACATCAATATAATAAGTGGGTTGTACTAATAACAATAAGGGGTTACACTAGTATTATAGGGGCCTAACATGCCCCTCTCCTTCAAAATGTGTTGTCCTCAACGCTTGAGTAGTTCTTGATGCTTCTGTATAAAATTCTTGTCCTCCCATGTGGAATCTTCAGCGGGTAAGTTCTTCCACTTGATGAGATACTCTGAATTTGATCGATTTCGTAGCTGTCGAGTTCTTGTTTCTGTGACTGCTCCAAGTTCCAATATGATTTTTCCTTCCTCTTCAATTTCTGGCAATATTGTTTGAATTGGGATCTTTTGCAACTTTTGAATAAGTGGACATACTTCTTCGTCCTTCTTCCATTCATCCCTTGCTTCGTTTATCCAATCTGGTTGAATAATAGAAATAGCACAAAACAATGCTTCCACATCCTCATCCTTGAAGAGTCTTCCCATTGGGTAAGGTCGGCATTTTTTAAGTGCATGTAGTATTGCCAACATTTCCTTCTCATAAATAGCTTGCTTGAGATGTAGCAATAAAAATAACCAATCACCTACATCAAAACATTTTTCATTACGATGTTGATCTACATGTTGTTGCATTTGATTTTGCACTGAAGCAGCGTTATCCTTTAAAAGTTGGAGAACTTGTTGTTGATGCTCAATGTGATCTTTCACTGTTTGAACCTTTTTCTTCTTGATATGTCCTTCTATCTCTAGAGTTTGAGGAGTGGTAATTTCTTCCAATCCTTTACAAGATATGGTCGGATTCATTTCTTGATGCTCGATGTGATCTTTCACTTCTTGAACATTTTTCTTCTTGATACGTCCTCCTATCTTAATAGTCTGAGGAGTGGTAATTTCGACCAATAAATTACAAGATATGGTTGGATTCATTTCTTCTTTCTTGATGTGATCTTTCACTTCTTGCACCTTTTTCTTCTTGATATGTCATTCTATCTTGAGAGTTTGAGGAGTGGTAATTCTTGCCAATGTTTTACAAGATATGGTCTGATTCATTTCTTCTTTCTCTGGGGTGGGGTCCTGGCGTATATCTTCTTCTTTTGATGTTTCTTGATCATTTTCTTCCTCCTCTTCATATTCTATGTAAAATAATTTCTTCTCAGCACACTTATGACCTTTAGTGCATTTGCTATCACAATTGTAACAAATCCCTTTTTCTCTTTTTTCTTCCAATTGTTGTGGTGTAACCCTTGTAGGTTGTGGAAGGCTAGGAGAAACAACACTTCCATCTTTATAGTTGTGAGGGGTATGCTTCCTGGTTTCCATAATTTTTCTTTCCACTATGTCACAAAGCCCTTTTACTCTTTCCAATTGTTGTGGTGTTGATCTAAAGAAGATGTTGCTCTTTGTATCATCATAATGTGTTATCATTTCCTCCGTGAAAATTGACCACGTAACAAGTTGTTTACGAGAACAAAGCCCTTCATACCATAAAAATTGATCCGGTTCTAAATATGAAGATGCTATACATACCTTTTGTAACAATGATACACCATGTAGATCAAAATATTGCTCCATCTGAAGTATCCAATTTACCGGATCCTTGCCATCAAACTTCTTCATCTTGCTTTTTCTTGATTTTAGAAGCTCGATCTTGAAATGACTGTAACTATGTACTTTCAGAGCTTTAAGTTTTGAAATTGCGACCTGTAGTAACCCTTTGTGTCCTCTTTCCAATGCCACCAGTCTGATCCAAATTGGATTCTCCAAGGAAGATTTATGCACAATCTCCCAAGATGACCTGATTATAGACTAGTTCAGTAGAGCGAACTTGTACGACGTGCCACGAGTCAGTGTTTCGACCTTTGGCTCTAAAAAATATACACAAGAAATTACAATTCGTCCTCTTTCTGTAACTTCTTACTAAATTTCAATCTGATGCTCAGAGAGAAAGTTATGATGATTTTCCCCAGGTCACCTGTTTGGAATCTAATTCAGGAGTCTGCAAAAAGACCAACTTCCTCAGATCATATCTCCGCAAATATAGCGTGAAAAGCTCTGAAATTCGGACCCGAGGTTCAGCGCGATTTCTTCTCAAATGGGTTTTTTTTGCAACTTCTGAAACGTCGCAGAAAAAAAAAGTTATAGTGAAAATGCCACGATGACCTGTTTGGAGTAGCGAAACCCTAGAATCCAAAGCTCTGATACCAAATGTTATGAAACCAACTCAAGAAAAGATAGAAAAGATAGATCAACGCCTTAGAATTCAGCCTCTTCGAGGGGGCAACCTCCTTTACATTACATAAATGAACAATTCTTGGATGATACAAATGAAAAGACCTCCTTTCTATATATAGGAATCTAAGGGGTCATAACATAATCATAGCCGACATAACAATAATAATGTAAGGGCACAATAATAACAATAGTGGGCTTCTATGGGGCACAATAGTAACAATATGGGCACTACATGGGTACATCAATATAATAAGTGGGTTGTACTAATAACAATAAGGGGTTACACTAGTATTATAGGGGCCTAACATGCCCCTCTCCTTCAAAATGCGTTGTCCTCAACGCTTGAGTAGTTCTTGATGCTTCTGTATAAAATTCTTGTCCTCCCATGTGGAATCTTCAGCGGGTAAGTTCTTCCACTTGATGAGATACTCTAAATTTGATCGATTTCGTAGCTGTCGAGTTCTTGTTTCTGTGACTGCTCCAAGTTCCAATATGATTTTTCCTTCCTCTTCAATTTCTGGCAATATTGTTTGAATTGGGATCTTTTGCAACTTTTGAATAAGTGGACATACTTCTTCATCCTTCTTCCATTCATCCCTTGCTTCGTTTATCCAATCTGGTTGAATAATAGAAATAGCACAAAACAATGCTTCCACATCCTCATCCTTGAAGAGTCTTCCCATTGGGTAAGGTCGGCATTTTTTAAGTGCATGTAGTATTGCCAACATTTCCTTCTCATAAATAGCTTGCTTGAGATGTAGCAATAAAAATAACCAATCACCTACATCAAAACATTTTTCATTACGATGTTGATCTACATGTTGTTGCATTTGATTTTGCACTGAAGCAGCGTTATCCTTTAAAAGTTGGAGAACTTGTTGTTGATGCTCAATGTGATCTTTCACTGTTTGAACCTTTTTCTTCTTGATATGTCCTTCTATCTCTAGAGTTTGAGGAGTGGTAATTTCTTCCAATCCTTTACAAGATATGGTCGGATTCATTTCTTGATGCTCGATGTGATCTTTCACTTCTTGAACATTTTTCTTCTTGATACGTCCTCCTATCTTAATAGTCTGAGGAGTGGTAATTTCGACCAATAAATTACAAGATATGGTTGGATTCATTTCTTCTTTCTTGATGTGATCTTTCACTTCTTGCACCTTTTTCTTCTTGATATGTCCTTCTATCTTGAGAGTTTGAGGAGTGGTAATTCTTGCCAATGTTTTACAAGATATGGTCTGATTCATTTCTTCTTTCTCTGGGGTGGGGTCCTGGCGTATATCTTCTTCTTTTGATGTTTCTTGATCATTTTCTTCCTCCTCTTCATATTCTATGTAAAATAATTTCTTCTCAGCACACTTATGACCTTTAGTGCATTTGCTATCACAATTGTAACAAATCCCTTTTTCTCTTTTTTCTTCCAATTGTTGTGGTGTAACCCTTGTAGGTTGTGGAAGGCTAGGAGAAACAACACTTCCATCTTTATAGTTGTGAGGGGTATGCTTCCTGGTTTCCATAATTTTTCTTTCCACTATGTCACAAAGCCCTTTTACTCTTTCCAATTGTTGTGGTGTTGATCTAAAGAAGATGTTGCTCTTTGTATCATCATAATGTGTTATCATTTCCTCCGTGAAAATTGACCACGTAACAAGTTGTTTACGAGAACAAAGCCCTTCATACCATAAAAATTGATCCGGTTCTAAATATGAAGATGCTATACATACCTTTTGTAACAATGATACACCATGTAGATCAAAATATTGCTCCATCTGAAGTATCCAATTTACCGGATCCTTGCCATCAAACTTCTTCATCTTGCTTTTTCTTGATTTTAGAAGCTCGATCTTGAAATGACTGTAACTATGTACTTTCAGATCTTTAAGTTTTGAAATTGCGACCTGTAGTAACCCTTTGTGTCCTCTTTCCAATGCCACCAGTCTGATCCAAATTGGATTCTCCAAGGAAGAGTTATGCACAATCTCCCAAGATGACCTGATTATAGACTAGTTCAGTAGAGCGAACTTGTACGACGTGCCACGAGTCAGTGTTTCGACCTTTGGCTCTAAAAAATATACACAAGAAATTACAATTCGTCCTCTTTCTGTAACTTCTTACTAAATTTCAATCCGATGCTGAGAGAGAAAGTTATGATGATTTTCCCCAGGTCACCTGTTTGGAATGTAATTCAGGAGTCTGCAAAAAGACCAACTTCCTCAGATCATATCTCCGCAAATATAGTGCGAAAAGCTCTGAAATTCGGACCCGAGGTTCAGCGCGATTTCTTCTCAAATGGGTTTTTTTTGCAACTTCTGAAACGTCGCAGAAAAAAAAAAGTTATAGTGAAAATGCCACGATGACCTGTTTGGAGTAGCGAAACCCTAGAATCCAAAGCTCTGATACCAAATGTTATGAAACCAACTCAAGAAAAGATAGAAAAGATAGATCAACGCCTTAGAATTCAGCCTCTTCGAGGGGGCAACCTCCTTTACATTACATAAATGAACAATTCTTGGATGATACAAATGAAAAGACCTCCTTTCTATATATAGGAATCTAAGGGGTCATAACATAATCATAGCCGACATAACAATAATAATGTAAGGGCACAATAATAACAATAGTGGGCTTCTATGGGGCACAATAGTAACAATATGGGCACTACATGGGTACATCAATATAACAAGTGGGTTGTACTAATAGCAATAAGGGGTTACAGTAGTATTATAGGGTCCTAAAAGCATATCACCAAATTTTCACAACCATCATCTGCGATAATCATAGATTTTCACATCCCGACCATCATCAAATACCAATTTAATTTGAATCGGTTTCGAATATATTTGGATTGTCTGTTGGGATCTCTACCTGCAGCGGCTTCTCTAAGGCTTCGATCAGATCAAGAGGCGTAGCAGCCAGATGAAAAGTTCATGTTCGCAATGGACGTTTTCTTGACATTGGCGGCAAGCCCGCAGACATCGTGGTGTCATGGATACCCATCACCCCTCCTATGTAATTTCGTAATTTTTTTATGGCTGCAACTCTACAACCACATCCAGTCATTCTAGTTTTTCGATTCCTATTCTAAAGACCACATTCTACAGTTCTAATCGTCCAAATGATGGTCAGTTTCGAGGTTCGGTCCCGTCTAACAAAAGGAAGCACAAAATGACTGAAAGACATCGGCGTAAAGAAATGAATTCTCTCATTTCAATTCTGAAATATTTGCTCCCAGGTGAAAATATTCAGGTATGTAATTCTTTGACCGATCACAGGGGTTTTCTCCATTAGAGACGTCAACAATACTCTCTTGGGTTTTATTTTCATGAGGGTATGCGTCCTGTGAGTTGATTTTGGTAAAATGAAGTCATTGAAATACCGCTCCAGTTGCCCAATTCCCATGGTATTTCTCCATTGAAACGTTTATTCGATAGATCAACCTAAATAAGACTGTCGCTGCTCATTGCAAGTTGTTTTGGTATAGGGCCTTCAGACATATTATTGGTAAGGTAGAGGTGTGCCAAACTCTGTAGCCTGCCTAAACTTGCTGGCAGTTTTCCATGCAGTTGATTGTGATGGAGATACAAATTTGAGAGGTGACGACAATTTGTTATGGAAGCGGGTATTGTCTCTGATAATTTATTTTCTTCTAACCATAAGCTGAAGAGCGTAGTGAGATTTCCAATATTTGATGAAATTTCTCCAGTCAATTTGTTTTGGTTCAAGTAAATATCCTCTAACAACGGAAGCGCAAAACTAGAGGGAGGAGTGGTTCCGGTGAGAAAGTTAGAATAAAGGGACAAGTCTGAGATATTTGTGAGTCGACCCACCTCCAGGGGAATGGGGCCATGCAAATTGATCTGGCAGGGATCCAGATATTCGAGCTGTGTGCAATTCCCGAGCTCCCTAGGAAGAAGGGAAAATAGAATGTTGGAGCTCAAATACAGTGCCCTCAGTTTTCATAAGAAATGAGTTTCCCTGTGAGATCCAAGACTCTTACTATGTGGTCTCCATGGCAGGGGACTCGCATCTAGGGCAGAGAATACATGGAGTTCAAGCCAAAGATATGACCTAATGATGAGGGTGTTTTTGCGAACCATTTTGTTTACAAATATCCTGTATTCTATGGAGGCCCTCGAATGTGTATGGGGAGAGATTTTGCATATTTGCAGATGAAGCATGTGGCGGAATCCATTTTATATCGTTACAAACTATGGTTAATCATGTATGTAAGGTTTATCATGTTCCTTATTTATTCGTTGAACCTTGCAATGAATCCATAGTCCTGTGATTGTTGCAATGATAAAGATGCAATAAATTCATAATACAACTATGGCTGAAGTGGAAGGCATTTGGGGCAGAGACTGCATGGAATTCAAGCCAAAGAGATGGCTTAATAATGAGGGTGTTTTTGTGAGCCAATCTGTTTACAAATATCCTATTTTCCGTGGAGACCCTCGAATGTGCATAGGGAGAGACCTTGCATATTTGCAGATAAAGCATGTAGCAACATCCATTTTATATCGTTACTGAGTAAAATTGTGTTGAATTATCTGAATATGTCGGTTTAAACTGCTGTGCATTTGTATTTATCATTTTCTAATTTCTATATGTATGAATCATTTTCTAATTTCTAAATTTATGTATGGTATGGCAGATTGATATCATATGACAACTTTTGTGAGTAGAGAATCATGGCGAAAATACAGTTGCCTTGATATTGTTTCCTAGAAAATCACTGAAAATGTAATTGTCTTGTCTATAGTATTACTTTATGAAGGTATATACATTATATTGTTCTTTTACCTTCATTTTCGTGTTCTACCTGATAATCGTAACAATTATGTGAAAATAATGTATATTGATTAAAATCAACGTATCAACCCATGTTTTTTCGTATGATAATTTTATCCATAAATTTACATCTAAATGGGATGAGAAGGCACATATCAGTTTATAATTAAATAAACTATATAACAAATATTTTTGAAAAGTCTTTAGAAGGTTTTGATGAACAGTTGGCTTTCACTAGGGTTGACAGTAGCGGAACATGCAAACATGATCTATGAAACACATGCCTTGTTCGGATTTTTCGTATCACATTGTGATATGCCAATCTGTAACCATTAGAAAACCATTAGAAAGCAGGTAGCGAGCATTAATGTGGAGAATATTGAGTCTAATAGGTTTCTGCTAACGGACTTTGTCTTCACTGCCCATAATTCCGTGCAGTGCAGCTACCATCCCAACGACATATACATAGTTATAGTCATATACATAGTTACTATATCCCTGCATATACATAGTTACCATAGTTACCATCCCATCCCAACGGAATATCTACATAGTTACATTCATATACATGGTTCCATTCATATTTATAGTCAGGTTCCATTCATATACATAGTTACCATATCCTTACATCCCCAATACTAAGGAGGCACCATCGATGGACGAATATTAATGTTGCATCCTTTTATTTATCTTATTTAATGAGAAGCTAACATCTTTATTTGTTGTATTTAATGAGAAGCTTGCATCTGAAAAAACCATAGAGCTTTGGATTCTACATGCTGTCATTCAGATTTCTGTAGGAAGTTGAGTTTCTGAACCTCTAGTCAAGGAAACCTTGGAATCCATTCTACAGGTTTAGGTTTGTATTAATACACAAACATGTTAAAATTGAATTGAAAATTTTAAGAATTGATAATTACTATTTTGAGATTTTAGAAGTCTCTTAACTTATTTAAATGATCCAATCAAACAATGTTTTACTATTGCAACCTGATCATTTACACCAAGTTCAAATAATTTAATTACTGTTTAGACGACCCTCTGATATAAAGATCACACTAATGACACAAAACATTTGTTGGAGGCTCAAATTGTCTCAAGTTGGTTAATCTGCGTAATGTTACCATTAAACCTGTCTATTCTAAACAAATCTTCGCGTCAGCAAACTATAGCAAAGTGGTGGGAGCAAAGGAAAAATTTAAATTTTAAAGTTAACTGGTGCGCATGTTAGGAGGACGATCAAACCATAAGTGTCTCAAACATATATCCAACGGTTTGAGCGACCCCTACCCCACTGCAGTTTAATGGGAGGGGGATCTCTCGTTCAAGTGTTTGGTTTTGAATCAATATTTTACAAATTGTTTCTGACTTTTCCGACTGTAGTTGAGACTACAAAGCCAAAGAAAAGTTTCGAGGAGAGGTTAAGCTTTTCGTTTATTTATTTAGTTTTCCAGACATTATATATATGTGTGTGTGTGTGTGTGTGTGTGTGGAGGGGATGAGAAGACACATCAACATATAATTTTAAAATATATATAACAAATAATAAACATTATCCATATATTATGTAAATAGTCAAAAGCAAAAAAATGTAAATAATATGTAAAGTCATTTATTATGTCATTGCTGGCCCATTGACATTTATTATCTGGTTGTACCTATTAGTTTGTTTGTATTGCGGAAAATTTCTAATTTTTTATAGTGAACATTAGCCCTTTGCTTGAAATTTTTGGGTGATGTCAGCCTGTCGCCCTTCAACGATATTGGAGAACTTTTGAGACTATTGCCCTTCAACGATATTGGAGAAATTTCGAGACTAATGCTACCAATATTCTGAGTTTCTAGCAGTGAGATTTTCTAATATACATTCCTTCTCAAGTTTATACCTAAACGAAAATGTTTGAGCCACAGTTGTAACAGTACGTTTAAAAGAATTCAAATTAAGAATAAGTGCATCCCTCTCCATGTCAGTGTTTCGGGTGTCTTTGGACTCAAACGAAACCTGTAGTCGAGGTCGGGCCCGACTTTTTGGTCGGGAAGTCAACTTCTATGTGGACAAGAATCATAAGGAAAAGGTCGACCTCCGACCAGTGATCAAATTTGAAAGTCTCTTTTTAATTTCATTTGGAAGCGTATATATTCATTTAACCCTTCAAAGATAAAAGGTTATAAAAAAAATTCACTTTTATTGAAAAGTATATATTAAAATAGTGTCATTCCAAATCTTTAAAATTTAAAGAGTAGCTTCAATAAAACATTATAAAATTTCAATATAACTAGTAAAAAAACAAAAAACAATCTCAAATTCCATTAAAAAAAAGGTAAACGTATGTTTCTTCTATTCATTCGATGATCTTCAAAAGTAATTGGACTTACATAATTGAAAATATAAATATATTTTCCCAATGGAAATGGATTTCTAGTTTTCATTTATTTCCATACATCATAAGTAACATTCCAATCTACCTCATTTAGAGCATGATGTGCAGTCAGAGATAGAAACATTAACATATCTAGTGTCTCCAATGAAAGTCTTTATCTATCATCATTTTTTATCCTGTTTAATTTTCAGAAGCCTCTTTCACACACTGATGTGGTTGTTGGGATAACAAGAATAGCTTGTCATAATTGCATCAAATATGGAAAGTCTTCAAACCATTCATGTTCATATACACATAGGTCTCATGCCATACATATGTTTTTTATGGTATGATTTACATATAGCACAAATAAATTCATTCATTTCACCCAAACATCTAGCAGTTTCCACAATAGATGATTCCCCAATAAAACATTTTCCCAAAAGAATACAATCATATAGTAACCCCGAATATTTTCATCTTTGGAAAACTTTCGAACCTCAATGGATGTAAATGTACCATACCTGTGCTATCTGCAAATTCAAGGGTTCCTCTTTATGCTTTAACTAAAAAATATGACATATGCACTACAACTACACCTAAAATACTTTCCAAAGATCATTTACAAAGCATGCTAATAGAAACATCTAAAGTAGTTTCAATATATGTAATATCAACATGATCCTCTTTGCAAGTATATGGATGCAAATTTGCACTTGAAATATTGTTGCAACTCATACATTTTTTTCTCCCCTAACGCCCAATCCTAACAAATAATGCATGAGTTTAACAAGTCTTTCCATGACTTATCCTCTTGAGAGCCGCCTAATTTGATGAATTTGTAAGACCACTAACTTAGTGATTTGAAATGTATACATTAGCTCTCTCAATTTTCCATGTCCTTTAGTTGATTTTCCAAGCCATGAATAAACTTTGTTTCAAATTTGTTAATATATTGCAACTCTAGAAAATGAGATGAAACCTCATTGATTGTCAATGCTTCCCTGTGAAATATGCAATGGATAACTAATCAATCAGGAGCATACGAAGCTTAGGAGATAAACCTTCATGAATACCCCTCATGGAAGATGCACCATCTAAACCAAAACCAACAAACTTAATTAAATATAAATCCATTTATGTTAAAAGAGTTCTCACTAGATCATACATATATTGATCTATTCCATCCTTTATTTGAAGTAAACATATAAACTTTGTTAAACATTGACCTCTTCCTCCATTATCAAATATGTAATATAAACAATGAATTGGTGTTCCATAATTTGATCAGTGCTTTCATCAACTGAAATTGTGTAAAATGACCTATGCAAAATCTTCTCTTTTAGATTGTTCCAATACACCTCTTTAGCAACTTGAAGAAAATATTTTCTTGGTGTTGTATTTGTGTATGCAAAAAATTCATCTGTTAGAAGCAGGCGTGGAGTGAATTTATACCAATTCAAGTCACATATTGATTTATACATTTCTAAAGATAAATCATGTATAGCAACAAAATACATGTTTTCAATCATTGATATAATTTTCTCCTTCCCAGCATTTACCATTAGTTCTACATGTTTAGTGATTGGAATATTGCTTCAATCGCTTTTTCCCTCCAAAAGTTGTAAAACAAAAATTAAGCTTTTGATTTTGCATGGCCACTTATACCACTAACTTGAAGAGTGGTAGTTCCCTCTTTTGAAAACGCAGTCTCACTTTTAAATTTAACACGTCAAGAACATTTTATCCTTTCATTACCATTAGATGTTTTAAAACATAAGCCCATGGAAACCTTGTATTCCATTTAGATTTGAATATTATTCTGTGTTTCTTTGATGGGTTTTATATTTCAACATGCTCTACACTATTTGATTCATCATATTCATGTAGATGAGCATCAACTTCATTTTGAATATTACATGGTTGATTAAAATGTTGTGTAAGACCAAATGATTGAACAATTGACAATTGCATTTAATCCTTCTTAGGACGATCAATATGAGACATTTTTCAAGATTTACACTATTAAATAAAAAAATAGAATAAGTAAATACATAAATTAAAAATCCCTTAGCAAGGTTGAGATAAAAAAAATTCAACCTTAGCAAGATGCCATAGGATTTGACTATAGATTTCTTGATATGTTATTCATTGATTTGTTGAATTATGTTTTGTAACATTCAAGGAAACTTGTAGCTTTATGATAGAGAACAAACACTTCATGAAAAATGGTACTTGGACAAGAAATATGTATGGATTTAAGGAACGAAGCAAAATAAGCAAGAGTTTGAATGAGAGCGTTATAGTTGTGGAGTCCAATACCCTCGATATAAGATATATATTATTTTCATAGTTGGTAGGTTCATATAATTATGACAATAAAAATTTTCACCATTAACAATGTACAAAACAACTCCACCACCCATACCTGGAATGGAAGGATGAAAAGAAGTTGCATTCAGGGTATCTGGCCACAATGTTGATTTCCTCGGGCGTGGATTCTATGGTGCCCAGGATACATTGTGTGACCACAAAGGTTGTCATTACTTCAAGGAGTGTTGCATTAAAGAATCCATAGAACAAAAAACCAAATGTTAATGAAGATATGAGGAGGATAATGAAAAATACCTTATAGTTTTGCATCAAACGATAACTTCCTTCCGTGGATGATGGGTTGCAATTCAAATGAAAATGGAAAAAATGGATGCAGGGAAAGCGCACTCAAGGATAATCACAAAGGAGCGAGAGCACATGCATAGTTGTTGATTGGTTATTCAATGTGATCTGCCACCCTGTGCTAGGTGTAATAGTACCATGACTATTGCATGTCTTATTTTTGCAAGTTGCATCATGTTGGCGTAAGTTGGGGGCCTCAGGGAAACATCCCCAAATCATGACATCACTATTAAATTGTATGAGGTCATTTGGACTTTGACTGGTCTCTTCTACCAAACTATCACTAGTCAGAGTGATTTATGCACTAGTATAGACTCGAAATTATCGTAAACTTAAAAAAGTATTGACAGGTTATTAAAAATATTTCCCTTCTTTTGAAATTTAAAAATTTAATCTAACCTTTGTAATTGACGAGTGATTTTGATATTTTAAATTTTTTTCGAAGTGTAATTTTTTTTAGCCCTTCTAGGAAGGGCCAAGAGCCTAAGGAAGGGCTAGGAAGGGTTCAATTTTGAACGTTGCCTCAACCCATCTTGGCAAAGGTTGACGTTCGAGCGATCTTGAAATTGCAGTTGGTGTTTAAGTTAGTTATTTCCCACTTTTTTAATTTATCAACCATATTCACATTATATTTTTCTTTAAAGGAGAGATAACAAGTTCATATCTTTTAAAAGTTTTGATAGTAATTTGTTTAAGTGTTAAATGCATTGTGAGGTCGAGTTTTGATGCTTTGAGTGCAATGTCGTAAGAGTAAATAAGTAGTAACTAACCACAAGTAAATTGGAAATCAGCCCATCTTTTCATTTCCACAAATCCCGTGAGCAAGGTGCCAACCCCGATTCCATATGGTTTGCTTTTAAATAATCTCTCGACCCCGATTCTATGTTTTTCCATGTTTTTTCCGTAGAGGTTACGATGAATGGGTTAAAATATCATTCATGTTATTTATTTTAACTTTTTACTTATTAAAAAATTGTCATGCTAGTGTTTATAGTTTATAAGTTAATATTGGTAGGAATTTCATATAAAAAGATTCAAAAGATTTTAGTAGGGGGACTTTTATCTTTTGAATTTTATTATAATGTTTTAAACATAGATTTTGTTGTGTTGATTTAGCTATATAATTTATAAAATGAAACGTATATTTTTAATCATTAAGCTCATTAAAAACTAGATCTATTTATATTATTCATGATAATTCATAAAATAACTAATCATCAATACACCCATACTCTGAGAAAGAAGTAATAGAGATGACATCTTACTCAATATAAAGATAAAAACATAAACTCTATGTGGTTAATCTTACACAAATGACCTGTAAAGAGAAAACACATACTCTTAATCATTAAGCCCACTAAAACTAGACCCAATTATACAATTCATTATAATGTTTGTGAAAGAAATAGTTTGCAGGAAATAGACCTTTCAAGTTTCCAATATCTATAGGAGTTATTGGGATCAATTTCAATGCTTCGATCTTTAAAAGTATTGAGAATGGAAGTGTCAAAAAACAATCATGATTCCCAAAAGAAGTTAAACAAGGATAAGCAAAGGAAACTCTAATCACCTTGAGAGCAAGGGGTAAACGAATGTAAGCTTTTGATCAAGTGAGAAAGTTCAATATCGAAAAAACAACATATTTTTGATGAAATATTTGTTATTGAAAATTGAAAGAGCATCTTTGAAGATGGAGAGACAATCTATGTTGGAACGGTTATAGAATAGGTAAGTTTGGCATAATCTAAGTGATTTCTCTTATCTTCTAGCTTTGAATGACATTTTCTTTATTAATTTTTATATTCAGTGATCTTCTATATGTCACGATTCTTCTCAAGTTTATGCCTTACAGCATTTCCTTTGCAACATTTGGTGCAATTGCTAGTAAATATAATTCTGGGGACAATATTTTTATGAAAAATACAATAATAGTTTATAATTTAGATATATCAATAATTTATTAGTAAAATAAAGATATTATATGGATTTGGGCATTTACTCAAACATATTCCTTGAAATTGGACCTAAATAGATGAGAGAATAAATTATATTCCCAACTACTCAACCCCTCTCTATATATATATATCATATTCAATAAAAATTAAAATCCCATAAAAAATACAATATTCTTTGTCTATAAACAATTGAAGCATATTCAATAAAAATTAAAATCCTATTCAATAAAAATTAAAATCCCATAAAAAATGACAATATTCTTTGTCTATAAACAATTGAAGCATATTCAATAAAAATTAAAATCCCATAAAAAAAAATGACAATATTCATTGTCTATAAGCAGTTGAAGCAAACATGACTTTTAAATTGGTTAAGATGGTTAAATGCAACCCAACCTCCAACTGTACTCCCAGCCTCCATATGTATACCATATTCAATAAAAACTAAAATCTCAAAAAAAATGACATTAGTCAATTTCATCACGGGTTAGACAAGCAATTATGACTTTTAAATTGGGTAAGATGGTTAAATGTGACTTAAACATTGGAAATCAAATCTTTATAAATTTCGACTATTTCATAGAAATTTCTCTCTTAAACGATATGCACTATATGGTTTGCCTAATGGCTGTTTGAAGCTCGTTACTCTATGTGTAATGTAGGCTTATCACAAGTTTATCAAAACAAGAAGTTGTTGTGGGGTGGGGGAGTTAATATGCAAACCATATATTATATATGGTTTGTCTAATGTTTTTTCAAAGCTTCTTATTCTGTATGTAATGTATTTTTATCTAAGTTTATCAAAACAAGAGGTTGTTATAAAGTTTATGATTATTGTAGTTTTTAATTTTATATCATAAAAATGATAATAAATGATTAGAGTTTTTAGTCATTTATTGGAAGCTTCACGTAAAATTTTGATGGTTTAGTTTGATTTGAGAATTGAATAAAAATTTTAGGGACATTGCTATATTATCCATGAAATTTGGATTAAGGTGAAATTTTGATTATGCTTAAATCTTTTGTCAATTTTTTAATAATTTAGCAAGAAGGTCTATTTGTTATAAGATTGGTTTACTCAAATAATTCCTAATGCCATGGGAAAATACATCAATTATAATTTGTAAAACAACATATTTTAATGTTTCGCTTTCACTAATTTGTTTAGTCTCTTCTAAAATTATTTTGATCCTTACAAATTGATTAACTAGATTTTTATCATTAAACAAGAGAATCCTCTCAAATATTAATGCAGATAAATCAATTGGATTTCCATAAAACACATAGCAATCATGGTGCATAAGTTAACCTTTAATCATTGTAGAAAATATTTTTAGCAATCAAATCTTATTATTAGGAAAACACTATTATAATATTTAAATCTTGGGACAAGAGGTTTCTTTTGACCTTTTTGGGCATTCACTTTGTGCTTGTTTGCGGGGTGTGCAAGTCTATAGTGCAGATATGCTTGGTTTGCCACCATTTGAGTCATTTTTAAATTGTTTTGCTTATGGAGTAGGTATGAGCCTAAACATCTACTTAAGTGAATGGTTATAATTCAAATATGGGGACAAGAGCTTCAATTTCCACGGGATTGGTTGTGTGGTAAACTGTTAGGTTCATGAGTTTATAGTGTGGATGGACTTGTTTTGGCACATTTGAGTCACTTTTAAAGTGATTCATTGATGGAGTTAGTTATGAGCTTTTATTGTGAAACATCTTCTACTTAGGTGAATGGTTATGCGTTCAAATCTCGAAACAAGAACTCGGCTTACCTAGGCATAAATTTATATCATTAAAAAGTATACTTACCCAAAAAATTACTATTCTTCTTTCTTTCTTTTTATTAATAATATTGAATATAAAATTATTCTATATCATATATATTTATTCCATTATTCAAATATAGCACATGTTAATTACCTAAACATTACATATACATTATATTTCTTACTTCAATATATTCACAAGTATAAGAGATCATACAATTATCAACTAAACACTTGAGAATGTTCACATCATAACTCTTAGCACTAAACACTTGAGAAGGTTCACATCATAACTCTTGTGCTAATCTTCTTTTGCATGATTTATTTCTTAGGGGATTAAACTCCCACATATAATACAAAGTCTTTACAATGATCCTTTGATTCATAAGGATGTAATTCCAAATAAATTACTAAGATATATTTAACTTATCCATATGGATCGCAAGTGTACATCTCATCAACATTTTTTCCCTATAAATAAATTAATGTATACATAGCCATTTGACATCTAGAGCACATTCCATTTTCTATGTTATGCGCTAAAATATACTAAAATATTATTAACTAAATTGTTGGAACAACATCACTATATAGGTATCACAAAGGTTAACCAAATTGTTAGAACAATATATGATGATATAAGTGTTACAAAGGTTTACCTTCTAACTTGTTAGATATTTTATTAATTATATTTTCGATTACTGTAATCATTACTAGAGTAGGGATCATAAGTATTATAAGGTAATTTCATACACCTAGAATGCTAAATCAATGATATTCATAATTAACATAAAGACATAATTCACTCTACTAATGAATCCAAAGTGATAGCCATAACAATGAGCTAAATACTCATAAGAATTAGCATTGTTCACCTTTATCTCTAAAGTACTAAAAGTATCTCAATAGACATCTCTTACAATGCATTTCAATTCATGACTAAATTATCAAACTAAATTTCACATTTCAAGTTAATTTATAATGCGTATTACAAATTTAAGACTTTGCTACAAGATCAACATTATTAATTCCCTATTCACATTATCTTAATTCATGAATCTCTTCAAACATTCAACATCCACACTATTAGAGTTATTTCTCAAACATGGTCTTACAATTACTTGATCTTGGATGCATTTCATTACATTCCTATTATAATCATGATCAAGGGAAATATTTGTGATTTTCTAGTGTACAAGAATGTAACATTAATTCCAAAGCTCGAGATGTTTGCTTCTATGTCCACTGCAAGGTGTAAGCATATCAATTCCCATGAAACTTTAAATTGAAAACTATGCATGCATATTTGTGTTCACCTACTAGGACTTGAGCTTTCTACCATAAATAAAACTAGCCCTCATAGGGATAATTAATGTATCTAATCAAGGATTCTATTCTTTTATGTTATAGCTCAAAATGTCACCCCAAAGTCCCTCATAGCTCAATATGACACCCCCTTGGGTCTACTAGGGAAACACCTCGAAATGAGGCTGGAATAAATAAGAAACTCCATGGAAACCCTACCAAAAATACAACTTTTCCTCTTCAATGCCCCTATAACACTAGTAAGGATAGTTGCAATGTTCTTCTTACTCGACAAAAAGGAGTTGAAGTGGCTAGGGTTGGAAAAGTGAATGGATGATGATGGAAAAGGTAAAAGATGATCAATTCTAGAAGATAGGGATGAAAGGACCCTATTAAATATGGTTAAAAAAATGTATAGATACATTTGATCACTCCTCAAAACCTTTTATATAAGCAACGCTCTCCATTGAGAAAAGAGAGAAAAGTCAGAGATAATGAAATGATGTCAAATTGAGAACCCACTTCTCTTTGCAATAAGCTATGGAACAAAATGAACATGACTATGAGTTGTGGTGAGAGGAGGAGCCAAGGGAAAGGACCATAGAGGGACCAACATTGTAAGTATTGATTGGTATAATAAAAATATCACACTTTCGCCCCTGTTGTTTTTCAGTACAATTTATACAAGTACTTTATTTCTTAACTTGTGGTAGTTACTTGTGAATATATATTATAGTATTTTGTCTTCATCAAGCAATCACACTTTTAGAAATTCAACCAATAACCATCAAAGGAAAGTAAAGATCAAAATGTTGAAAACTTAGGATATGTGAGACCAATTATGTAGGAGAGAGGGATATGTGTGAGTTAAGTAAATATGTAAAATGAAAACATTCAAGTGTATTTTATACCCAAGCTACCCAATAGACATGTTTCTTAATTTATTTATTTTGTAAGTCAAGGTCTTCTATTAACTCAAGAAGTTAAATTTTACAATGTACATCTCCAAATTTTTGCTAGCCTCACTCCGACCGAATTTGTTGGCTAGTAAATATAGACCCATATACTTAGACAACATACAAAATGCAAAAGACATCCAAAGATTTACAGGCCAAAAAGTGCCAAAATACATGTAAATTCAGAAAAACTCCCACTATCATCCTTAATCAACAAAATTAACTAGAGCAGGGTTGTTCATACCTACCCCCAAAGACAGGGATGGTTTGTAATCATAGTGAACATGGCCCTCCATATGGGATCAACCTTGCTTCCATTCTCTCTAATTTTTCTAGAGTGCGACGCTGACCACACCACATACTCACCATACAATCATGCAACTACCATTGGTTATGTTAGATATGACCAAGGATCTTCATGAATTCCACTCAATCCTCCTGAAGAGTGTGATTTAACTTGTCCAAATTGGTAAGGAGGGACTAGACCAATATATCTAAATAATTTTGCGAATGAGCAACACCCAGAGCACTTGACGCTGACCGAGAGGAGGATGGGACAAAGGATCCTTTTCATCTCATGTGTTATTACAATTTAGTTTCAAGGTAATGGCTTTAGGGGTAATGTCTGAGAGCAATTGTTTGAATTTTTTTATGAAAAACTTAGGAGTGTTGACAAATATTTTGTCCGCATTGGTTCAAAGATTTTAAATGAAATCGTTGAGAGATTAAATGGAATCAAATGTTCATTTGCTTAAAAAAGTAGGAGTTCTAGAAAAAAAAATGTGTTTTTGGTCTTCTTTGTGCCTATATATGCTCTTGATTAATGATGCAGGGTTCTTAGTTATTTTTATAAAAATAAGAATATTGGGCTCAATGAGCTCCAACCTTCAAGTTTATTTCAACAATTAAGTCAGCCAATTCTTCGAGCCATCACAGACCAATAATATAGACCTTTTGTTGGAGGAAGCAAAAAAACTTAAATAAAATTTAATTTACATTGCTGACAGTTAATCCGTTAGCGTTCCTTTTGAAAATATTTTGACAGAGCGCTGACAATTAATTTGTCAGCGACTAGAGCATATACATTTTTTGAGGCAGCGATAAGGGGTTCTAATCACGATAAAGCTCATGCAAGATGGATTCACACACCAAGCTTCAATTTTGATGAATCAAACCCGAGATCCATGGTGAACTTACTATTTTGAACATGATGACAAAACTCTGTTTTTTCCTTAGTTTTTCCTATAATATACAACAACTTTGGGCGCGCTTTCCAAACAGCTAGAAACTATTTTTTTGAAAAACAATAGAGGTTTTTTGGGAATGGGCCCATTAAAAAAAAACCTCTCTTAGTTTTTACATAAGTGTCACGGCTTGAGAGATAAGAAGGAATATTTGGAGTCCATTTTGCAATAATTCACTAGAATTAATTTTTTCTATATTTAGAAAAATTCCTAATCAACTTTCAGTTGGAGAGCCACCTCATCAATTCGACTTGGGGATCAAATATTATCTCCTCCATTTTTTTTATATTTAGTAAGCTAAAGATAGATGAAGAAGTTTGAGATCCATTATTTTTTGATCTTGAACAATTTGTAAGTATTCTATAAAGTCGATTGTGAAAGAGAACTAGGGGTTAGGAATTCTTGGAAAAAACTTTGTGTATTGTTGTAGACTTTGAGATTAATATATTTCGCTATAAATAGTCTTATATGTCCAGTTTTTATAGATTCATGTATGAACGATTTCCTGTTTGTTTCTACTGTGTTTAACTTCTCATTAGCCACAACTTTGAACATTAGTCTTCAGTGTTTGAATAAAGATATATGAATTTGAATTCGGGTTGAATGCTCAAGTTCATGTTATTCAAAATACTTATGTGTTTTTCAACCTAAATATCATTTGCAAAAATCACTTTTAGTGCTTTGTATCTGATGTTTATTTTTTATAGTCTTCTACCATATCTTGATGATAACCTGTCAAAGAAATCATAAGCTATCTTGCCTTTGTTTATAACTGTTCATGTAATATGTGATTAGCAAGTATTTATTTCTGTCAGAGACTCCATGCCCAATGGTCCCTTTATTTTCTTTCCAAACCAAATTCATTTGTTATAAGTAAATATGGCCAATGAGCATACTAGTGACCTACTACTACAGTGACCTTGAGTAGTAGAGTTAAGGAGAAATCCCTCTCCAGATTAAAGGGCCAACTTTCAATCCCAAAGTGGTTTTGAAGGTTACCTCAGTGAGTTTCCTTCCACAACCAAGGAAAACTTCTGAGCGATAACATCATGCAACTCTGACGAGTGGAAACCCTCTGCCATCCCTTCCCTCTTAAGTCACAACGACCTCCACGCCGAGGAGGCATATTATCACAAGCAGACACTATTGAGGTAGAAGACACCACCAACACCACAAAAAACCTTACGTTGGACCACTTGACCACCCCAAGGCCAAGAGAGAAGGTCAAAGGGACATTGTCCTACACAACCACAAACTCCCAGCTCCAACCAACGACCCACCCACAACACATCAGGCTTGAGGAGCCAACGTAAACTACAACGTAGGAGTAATACTTAAACCACTGCACCACTCTAACACCAAAAGAAAAGGATAGAGATAACCTTACCCAACGAGCCACAACCACCCAACTCTAGCAAACAATTCACCCTCAACACTCCAGGCTCGGGGGGCCACTAGGTACAGACATTGAATAATAAGCCAGGAGAAGCAATCACCCATAAATGCAACAAAACCAATAATCCTCAACAACACACAGACCAAAACACCCACCCACAAGCCAAAACACAAGAACAAGTTACTGGGGACCTCTCCCACCCCAATTAAACCATAGGAGAAGGAGAGCCTTCTTGTAATTCCACAAAGGCGAACTTAAGTAAACAAAAAATACCCGAGCACCGCCAACGAGCCACCCAAACTTAAAATTAACATGAATAACCCATAATAGAATCCATTTCAAGAATCAACAATTACCATTCACTATTCACCATGATCCAGTCGATGTATCAACCTCATGGTATCCAGACTAGTCCGCGTTTACCATTACATGACTAGTGCACATCGTCCAGGTGAAACTCCAAATGGCCTTCACTGAGGTTGGATGCCAAAACATGCTCTCTCTAAACAAAGATACAAGCCGCTCTCTCAGAGATTCAAGCAACTCTCACTAAACAGAGATATGAGCAACTCCCTTGGAGATCCAAGCAAATCTCTTAAAGATCTGAGTAGGATGCTGGGAGGCTACAACTCAATCTCTAGAACCATTTTCCTAATTTTGGTAAATGTACTTGACATATGGACAACATCCCTAATTTTGGTCAGAGTGCATGACACAAGAAAATTTCAATTCAATAATGACTATCTAGATGTTTTATGTCTACATGATCTTTCTAAAAAATAAAGGTAAATCTCATCGATAACATTTTTATCTAGGCCAATATCCTTTACCTACATTAGCATCATCATCAATGTACCACAACCTAGGTTAGATCTCCTAACCAATGGTACTTACTTAACTAGTCACCATGATCTAGTGGGCACTTCACCTCATGGTACTCTGACTAGTTCAAGGTTGCTATCCCCCATGGTCAAACCCAAGGGAAACCTAGGTCCTAAATCAAAAGGTGTTTCTCTAGGTCGTGATTATGAAGAGGCACCCACTCCAGAAGTGTCTAGACCTCAAAGACCATTCCTTTCAAGAATGTCCTTCCCTCATGCTATCTCACCAACAATCTAGGTCATGCTCCTGTTGTCGCCAAGAGTTAGATCCATACCCCTGTTTTCCATCCTTCAACAGTTTGAGTCATGATCCTATTTTCACCAATAGTGTGAGCCATACCCATGTTATCCATCCATCAACAGTCTGAGTCATGCTCCTATTGTCACCAACAGTCTAATCCATACCCCTTTTGTCCATCCATCAAAAATTCGGGTCATGCTCTTTTTATCACCAACAATCTGAGCCATACCCCTATTATCCATCCATCAACAGTCTGGGTCATGCTCCTATTGCCACCAATAGTCTGAGCCATAACCCTATTATTCATCCATCAACAGTCTAGGTCATGCTCCTGTTGTCACCAATAGTCCGGGCCAAACCCTTATTGTACCTCCATCAACAGTCTAGGTCATGCTCTTGTTGTCAACAATAGTCTGAGACATACCCCTGTTTTCCATCCATTAATAGTCTGGGTCATGCTCCTGTTGTCACCAATAGTCCCAGCCATACCCTTGTTTTCCAACCATCAACAGTTTGAGTCATGCTTATGTTGTCACCAACAGTCCAAGCCATACCCCTATTTTCCATCCATCAATAGTCTGAGTCATGCTCTTGTTGTCACCAACAATTTGAGCCATACCCTATTGTCCATCCATTGACAGTCTAGGTCATGCTCATGTTGTCGCCAACAGTTTGAGCCGTACCCCTAATGTCCATCCATTAATTGTCTAGTTCATGCTCCTATTGTCACCAACAGTCCGAGCCATACCCTTGTTGTCCATCCATCAATAGCCCAGGTCATGCTCGTGTTGTCACCAATGCTCCCTCTCATTGATAGAGGAGTTCTCCATTAATCGAAGCTTGTATTTGAAGCATGCAAACTTCACTTGAGGCAAAGGTTTTGTGATAAATGTCTTTTGTCTTCTCACTAGTGGAGATATACTAGAGCCTCACCACTCCCTTTTGTACCATATCACAAATCTAGTGGTACTTGATCTCAATATACTTCAAACTACCATGCAACTTTAACTGTCACAAAATATCACGGTCGAATCCAACACTTGCTCAAACATTCCGAGAAGCAATTTCCAAAGCCAAAATGCTTCACAACAAATTGCACAGGTTGTCATATATTTAGATTCAGTAGTACTAATGCCATGAAATATTGTTTCCTGATCATCCAAGAAACCATTATTCAGCACAATCAAAAACATTCTCCAGATGTATTCTTTCCATTGATGACACTTTCAGCCCAAACAGAGAAAAGTATTTCACCAACCTAAGTTCATTTTCAAGTTCATTAAAGAACCAATAAAATGCCTATCATCATCAAACTTTTTCAAAGAATATTTCACCAGGCTTCTTCAATCCAAGATCACATTCAGCGGCCAACTCCCTCTCAATCTAAGACATATTCAACTATAATCATTTTGAGCTCCCTCTAAAGCTAACATAAATTATTTGCCCCTTCTTTGGTACGACATATTATAGTTGCTCCACATGAGTCCTTAATGGCCTTCTTAAATAATGAGACTTCTTCAAAGTCTTGAAAACTAGAGCAAAACATGATCTATTCTTCTATTACCTCATCTCTAGTCACAAATAAACATAATTCCAATTTGATTATTTTCCTTCTCCCTCTTAAGGTCGGATCTTCAAATCTCGATTCTAGAACATATTCTTTTGTCATAGACCTTGCGTCATTCTTCCATTTCTTCTCCCTTTGTTTCTAGAGCCATGTACCTTTGGTATATCATAATATTATGATGCAAGTCTTCAAAATTATGACCAAGCTTCTCTTATGATGATACTTCAAACAAGATTGCAATGATGATGCATAACAATCATTCCAACAATTCAAGAATTCATCGATCTTTAAACTTAATTCTCCCATTATTGTATTCTATGCGTGGAAACCTTTATCAAGCTTGACTTCATTGCAAATGCATCTAGGATTTTGATTACAAGAAAGTATCTAGGCATCTCAAATACCTTAAAACAACTACAATGATATTAATATTCTTCCATCTTATGATCTCCTCATGGTCACTTTATAGTCAAGATCCTTGGCCTTGAATGGAGTGATCCTTGTATTCAAGACTGAGAACAATCTACTCCAATGAATCAAATTTACATCTATAATAGGTATTCAGACTTCAAAATTTTATTATTTTTGTAGTGTGCTCACAAATATTTTGAAATTTGCCCTAATTCATATTCTGGTTGACCACTGTGACACATGGTATATCAACAATATCATATAATTACCAACTCATTGTAAATCATTAGCATCAACTACTTGCCATATCTTGGTCAGTACTTGACACATGGCATATCTTAGCATCAACTAGTCACCATATTTTGGTCACATTGACACATGGTATACAGACTAGTCACCATCATCCTGGCCAATATCTTTGACTCATAGTGAATCTCCAGGGCCTCACTCTTCATGAGTAACTTTTGGCCTGATGCTAATTTTGCTCCTCATCCTATCTAGAGATTATGAGCTTGATGCTGAAATGCACCCACTCACTGAATGTATAGGCCTCTAGGATCATTCTTCCTCATTTTTTTCAATATCTTTAACTCGGGAAGAATGTATGTCCTCTACTAGACCATTCTCCTTAAGGTAGAATGTCTTTCCCCTACTAGATCATTCTCCTAAGGTAGAATGTCTATCTCCTAATGCTATCATATAAACAATCTGGAACATTCCCCTAGTCAACCTAATCCAAAGAGAATGCTTGTCCTTGATGTTGCTATCTCATCACTCCCTCTTGCTGAGAGAGACATGCTCAATTATTTCAAGATTTTCCTTGAAGTATACAGACTTCGTCCTAGGATCAATCTGCTTGATTGTAGAACTGGAGCCATACTACTCTCTTTTGTACCATGTCTTGGTACTACATCTCAAGGTGCCCCAACCTATCATCATGCTATCACCTACACCTAATCAAATAATTCTACAAGTAGTTTTTGAAGCCCTACTGCTTCACAACTTGCCATCCAACTGTAATATACTTGGCCATTGCAAGAGTGCGACAAATGTATGCTTCATGCTCATATTCATAACGAAGCCTAAACTGAAACAATATCTTGATGAATTTTTTCTATCTTCAACATTCTCTGCCTAATTTGAATCTATAGTTGTACTTCACTTATTTGAGACAAATCTCAAAAACATAACTCATTTTTCCATGACCAATTGTACCATGCTAGTACACCAACCCTTTTATTGGGTCTATCACTACAACTGCTTCCCTGTCTTCCTAACCAGGTGCTCCCTCTCACACTGAGACATATCCTACTATGGTAATTCTAATTGCTCTCTTTGATACTGCATCCTTTCAGTATATCAGTTATCTAGCCTAACGATGTCAATGACAGTTCATGACTTCGAACTCAGAGATCTACTCTTTAAAGCTAATATGAAGCTCTCTGACTTCTCCCAGAGGCAATTCTTTCTGCCACAACTTCTCCCTCTCACAAAAGTCCTTCAACTTTCATCAAAGACAAATCACATGCGATCAACGAAGCCTAGCACGTCTACTTGTAATAGCTTTCTTGTTAACTTGTGCCCTCGAATTTTACATTTTCTAGGAGATAGAGATCAACGTAGTTCCTTGCATAGGATTAGATGCGCTCTTCAACATCCTTGCTTCACCAAATCTTTGATACCATGTTGATTTGTTAGTACAATTGATACAAGTACTTTATTTATGAACTTATGGTAATTACTTGTGAATAAATATTATAGTTCTTTTATCTTCATCAAGCAATCACACTTCAAAGATTCAACCAATAACCATGAAAGGAAATTAAAGATCACAATTGTTGAAAACTTAGGATATGTGAGACCATGTGTTTAAGAGATAGATATGTGTGTGTTAAGTGAATATGTAAGATCAAAGTGTTCAAGTGTATTTTATACCCAAGATACCCTAGAGACACGCCTCTTAAATTAAATCACATCTCTTTGTAAATTAAATTCTAGTAAGTATACACATTTACACTTTTACTCATATTTGTTAAAGTCTTGAAGATCACGTAAATAATGGTGGGAAGTAACTCCTAGTAAGTATATTTATTTACATCTTGTTCTTATCACATCATTTACGCAAATACTTGCTTAAATTATGGTGGCTAGTAACTTATTGTAAATATATTATTTACTTGAGTATGAGCTATTTTCAAAGATCTTAATTTTAGGCGGTTTTTGTTGATTTGCTTTATTTTAATTTTCTTTCTTCTAATTTAACATTTAATTTTCTTTCGTGTTTTTATATAGCATTATAAATAAATCAATTATTATGAAGACCCACCAAAGCTACTTTCTTCAACACTCCCAACAACATGTTTTTTATTTTATTTTTTGTTATGTTGTATTGTTAATGTATGTTTCTGAGTTATTATGATGCTCATGCTAACTTAGTTTATAGTGATATAGATATGGTGGTTTTCTAATGTCCGTGTGCACGTTACAGGTGAAGAGAGCTAAGGATCAAAGATATCTAGAAGTTTCATCACCACAAGCACCAAGCATCCAACTTCCATGATAAGGTGCACTTCTTTCTTCCTCTCTATTTACTCTTATTATGCATGTTTTTTTCATATGTTTTTAGTGTACACGCTGCCTTTCATAGGCTCCGAGCAGGCCTATGGGTCAGAAGTACCTAGTTACTATCAAGGAAATTTCGTATAAATAGAATTGGTGACTATATTGGTGAGTCCCAATGGGTATTTTTGTCATCTTTTTTTTCTCATTTAATTGCTTTTATTTACTTTTCTCGCTTCTAAGTCATCACTAAGGGTCTTAGAAGAATTTTGTCTGAAGATTTTGAGCAACACTCTGTCTAGTCTATGATAGAGCATTCTAACTCTATGCACTTAGTGAGTTGAGTCGCCCGACACCCCTAGAATCCTTCAACCTAGTTTTTTTATGGATCTATCCATCTACCGAACTAAGGATGTCCCATCCATATCTTTGGTTATTTTTCCATATAATAAGCGGGAATTTGTTAATACGTATAAAATTTGTGGAGATTCGAGGGGCCACTAGCTTTGTGAATTCATTGAAGAATCCAAAGTTGTAGGTGATTGCATAACATGAGGAGATTTGATTCCTAAAGGTAAGCTCAAATACCTTTCAGTAATAGAAATAATAATCAATCAGGTCCTAAGACTTACCCAACATCTGCAATTGCACGGAAGAGATTATTCATCATATGTTAACTCAGTGACAAAGGATTGAAGCACTCAAAATGGGGTTTTGCAGGACTTTTCTCTAAAATTTCGTAGTTTTTCTTACATAAGTTTGTGTCTGCGGTTAGGAAAACTTTCGATGTAGTTCTTTTAGTCCTATTCTTAGTCAAAACACTCTTAAATCCAACTCAAATAAGTGGTTTTGCATCCTTGTATAAGGGTTTTGGAATCCTCTTGGGTTTTATTCCCAAAAATGACATTAGAGGATGGGTATTTCTCTCAGTCACCATTTTCCTGTAGCTCTGTTTCTTTTCTGCCTTCATGTGTGAGTGTATCATAATCTTTGAATCCATTTCTTTCATGCATGCTCACTTGTAGGTAGGGTCTTCGATTTTGGGTGTGTTTCTTTTTATTTCCTTTGGATTTTTCTTTGTTTGCTTGAGCTTTTTTATTCTGATATATATTATATGTTAGAGTGATAAAGGAGAGAGCCGTGAGCACTATATTCATTCTACATTGAAAATATATAACTCTCCTATAGATAGTTTTCATTGAAATAAAATATTACATTTGCATATTTTGCATCTCTTTCCTTGAAGCAATTCAAAAAACCATTGAGTTTCATGCCATATACCTCTAACTTACAAGACAACCACTAAAAGAAACAATTTAATAAAATTTATCATACAATTTTCTATTCTCTATTAGCACACCAACATTAGCTTAGGATTTTAAAGCCTTGGAATAAGTTGGTGAGGAAACTCTCCAAGGCAATGAAAACAAACACTGGAAGCTTGAGTCAGGGAATGTAAATCCGGTTACAATCAGACGTTGCCTAGGAAGCCCTTCTAACACAAGGGTCAAGCACTAGGTTATGTTGGGATTGGTGGAATAATCATTCGCTTCATTTGGTTTTGGTGGTGTCGTCTACATACATACAAGGTTCTGTTTCGAGAGGTTGCAGGCTCAATACCTTTCCCTTGTATGCGGACTCAACCCACAACTATTCCCCCAAGTCGATTGGTTGTAGGTGGTAACGATAGTGGCAATAATCTTAGGTACCTTACATAGGTGATGACAGGTGGGTTATACTTGTTGTACTTGGGATATACGTTTGTCAATACTCACTCAAACCCCTCCGTGGGTGCTTGGGCATAATTATGGGTACTCTCATTGGGTGGGTGGCATGTGTTGGACATGCATACATATTGTTTTCATATGTGTTCTTCATGCTTGTGGTCTATGTGCTTGTTGTGTATGCATGGTGTTGGTCATGGTTGCAGTGGTGTCGCCATGTGAAAATTTGATGGTGTTATTGTTGGATGTGGTCATCATGAGTACATGCGGTTGTGCATTGGTCATGCATGTCAGTGTTTATATGTTGTTGTGAATAAATTGATATGGTTGTAGTTGTCATGCATGAGGTCATGGTATGTGGTTGGTATGGTCATGCATTGATGGTTGTATAATGGTTGAAATGATGATTAAATGTTGAGATGATTATGTTTATATATGTATTGCGCTAATATGGTTGGTATTGCAGACGAGATATCCTCCCTTGAACTAAAATGAGGTACGTTGGTTTGTTTATAATATGGTTTAGCTGGCATGATATACCTTGTAGGAAGAGAAGAACAAAGATGACTAGCAAGATGGTAGACTACATCTCACAAGATTCTCCCTGTAGATCAAATGAGCAACATGGTGAGGGATATTCTCCCGACATAGTAGACACTCTAAGAAGTTTGAAGGTAGAAATAAGAAGTTGCAACGAAGATAATGACCGAATCATTCAATCATAAGAGAGGCTTGCTAGGGCACAAGAGAAACAAGCAGAGGTCAATGTGGTTATTCTTCAGAGCTTGTCAGACTTGCAGATACAGGGACCACTTAGAATCAGTCATTCGCAAGAGGATAGGACTAATGGAGCATATGGTAACATGTCACATGGTGGGAACAAGTTGGATAGAGATGACACAGACAAATATGGAAGATTCTTGGATACCCCTGATAGACAAGGCAATGGGCATGGGATTTACTCTAGTTCTGGTTCAGACAGGTATCATGGTCATCATCGTTATCATCCTTAAAGGATGACTGATAAGGGATATTTTTCGGATGAGTTCAAGAAAGAAAAACCACCTAGATTTGATGGGGAAATTAAGAAGTCATGGGATGAAAAAACATGGTTTCTTGGGGTGAATAAGCTCTTTAGGTTGCATGATTACTCAGAAAACATGAAGGCCATAATAGCTACATTTAATTTGAAAGGTAAAGCAAATATTTGGTGGGAAGATGTAAAGAAAGTTAGAGGTATTTATGAAGAGGAGTTGACTTGGCATGAGTTCAAGAGAATATTCATGGAGTATCTATCAGAGAGATACTATAATGACAGGGAAAAAGAATTCTATGAGTTGAAGATGGGATCTATGACCGATGAGGAGTACACTAGCAAATTATTGGAGTTATTGAGATATGTACCTTAACTCAAGCAGGCGAAGGCCAAGATTCAGAGATTCATCAGTGGGTTGTTGGTAGTGTTATAGGGAAGGATTGAGTTTTATGAGCCTAGATCATTGGAGGAGGTCGTCTGGAAGCTAAAGCATTGTTTTGAGCAATCAAAGCGCAGATCTTAGACTAAGCTGCACTGGAAAGGTAATGCAAAGAATAAAGGAAAATGGGACAAGAAGCGAACAAGACCTTAATATACAAGTAACAAAGAGAATGTGGCACCACATAAAGGACATAGATTTTAGTCTGAGGAGGAGAACAAGGGTGCAAGTTGGAAGCCTTTGCAGTGTTGGACTTGTGGAGGAGAGCATCACAAGAGAGATCGTCCACAACATCAGTGTGGTAGACAACATATCTACAATTCTCAGGAGGCACAAACTGTGGTAGATGTTGGAAAAAGTATTCCACGGATTTATGAAGGATTGGAGAACAAGTAGGCAGATCACTAGGCGTCTATTATTGAGATGGATGGTAAGATTTGTGATCAAGTTGTTTCTATTTTGATTGACCATGGATGTAATTATAGTTATGTTAATCCTGACCTGGTGGATAAGTTTGGTTTGAATAAAGAAGTGCATGCAAAGTCTTGGTTAGTACAATTGCTTACAGGTACAAAGAAGAGAGTTCATCATTAAGTAAGAGGTTGTGCATTTGAGTTGAATGGTATGTCTACATCAACACATTTGAATGTATTGTCGTTGGGATCATATAGTATGTTGTTGGGCATGGAATGGTTGTATCTTCATAGGACCAAGGTGGATTGTTATGATAGGGCTATTGAGTGCCTAGATGGCAATGGGGAACACCGTCTTGTAGGGTAAGAAGAAGGAAACATCAGTTAGAATGGTGACAGTTATGCAAGCAAAGCGTAGTCGTAACAAAGGTTGTGTGTAATTCAAATTGCATCTTTCCAATGACAAAGGTAAGGAAGTTGAGGATGAACATGTCTTGAGAAGGTACCCAATTCTACAAAAGTTTTAGGATGTATTTCTGGTAGAGATTTCATGCAACGCCCTCCTCCCACATTTACTAAAGTTAACTAACCTGCTAGGGTAAACATGTGACAAGAGGCTACTATGATGTGATTCAACTCCCGATGTATAGTTAACAAAGTGGAATCAATGAAACAAAACCATTATGACCTTCCACACATGTTATAGAACCTTCAAGAGCCAGCCAACCCTTCTAGTTGACCAACCCCTAAGGAAACTTGACATTTCACTGATCTAGACCCCCAACCACTCCCATGACAAGCCATGCATGTGAATGAAGCCTTCTAGTCGCTTCGACAGCATGGGCATGCCAGTGACTATGGAATTTTTTCAGCTAGTTCTAAGCCAATGACCCCGGATTTTGTGCCACTTTTTCAGGGCCAGGATTCAGGCCACTGCCCAAAACTTCATGAAACCTTCAGAAATGATAAATGACATTGAAAAAAAGGTACTAATGCAAACACTTAATCAATGATTTGACTGGACCCCTATTAGCCATGACAAAAATTTTGTCAAACATGTCACAACGATGTAATCTACAGGTCTTAACAACATATATGAGCATAGAGGTCTCATACTTATCTGAGATTCGTAAAGAAGCATTGGTGCCTTATCACAATAGTGACACTATCATCTATTAGTTCATTTATTCATTGTACATTCATTTGCAAATCAAACATGATGGAGACCATACATCAAGTTTGTCATAAAACATACACATAACCAACATATAACCAACATAAATAACAAGGATATAACAACCATAATAGTCTCATATAAACCAATATATTTATACATAATATACCAAGGATGAAAAAATTTTATGAATGAATGCATAAGCCAACCATGTATGGGACTTCCATGAACCACCCGACCATAGATTGGCTGAACCAAATCTTTCTTTCAGCCAATCACCCTCGTGTCATATTCCAAGCATGAATGTGGGACTCAAAACCAAACCAAACCAGGTTTCCACAAGCTTTACCACAATCCCACCAAATCACTAGGCCCTAAACAAGTATGGATGCCACCAGATTTCTCCACCTACACAGTGAGGAATTTTCCAGTCTCTTAATCTCTAGGCTTTACCGTATATCCTGTCATACAACGGCCAAGGATTCCTAGGCCTAATCAAGACTCCACCCTCCAGTATTTACCATATATCCTGTCATTCATTGGCTAAGGATACACAGGCCTGATCAATGGCACACACATCTAGGCTTTACCATATATCCCGCCATAAAATGATCTAGGATTCCTAGGCACACAAAATTTGGCTTTACAACAATCCGAGACCGGTTCAAGGATTCCTATGCCACATGTTATTTCTTTCAGAGACCACCTCACTCAGTTTCGAAACCATCTGACAATCCAGATCAACCAAATACAAGAGAACCCATCACACAATGGCTATCCGAAAATGGTAAGGCAAGGTTGAAGAACACTATCACACCTAGAAAAAAAACCCATGACGATGGCGAGAGAACTGAATACACACATGCATGTACCATGCATGCCAAATCTAGCAAGGAAATCACACATGCAAATCGATACCTACAAATAATCTTGTTGTAGCTGCTTGATCCTTCTCTTCCTTGCTTTATATTTTCTTCCTCTTTTCCTTCTTTACTTTCCTTAATCCAAAGCTGAAGTGCTCCAATAAAATTCCAAGTTTCCAAGAGTGAGAGAGAGAGAATAGAGAGAGCGCTCCAAAACTGAACTGACAAAAGGTATCAACTGATCCTCATAAGCCTTTTTATTAACGAGGCCTCTATTTTCTTCAATTTCCATTATTTTCCTTCATTTTCCTTCTCGCATGCAACCTGTGACCTTTCACCTTCCTTTCCCCTAATTTCCATTATTTTCATAATTCCTCATGCCTTCCCAAAGCCTTTGTCATTGCCTTTTCCAATTTCCCTTAGCCATAATAAACCAAATGAACACCCACACTAGGATGTTTTGCCCATTCAACTTGGAATACATGTCTCATGACCTTAGTTATTATTTTTCCTTTATTACCTTTATTACATGGATTTTTTACCAGGGTTGTTATAGAACCCTCCTCCTTGGGGGAACACCATCCTTGGTGTTTAATGACACCTACAACCAATAATACTGCTGAAAAGAAAAACATACTGCCCATGGAGCTTTATAACTTAGCTTGATGCAGTATTTACAATGATCATCCTACTGAGAAGCAAACCAACATGAGAAACATAACAAAATGACAACCATAATGACATGACACCCATACCACTTATTGGAGCTTTATAACACAACTCATGGTGGTATTTACATCCATATACTTATATACATATACCAAAACATCACACCAAAACATATACAAAAAACCTTCACTCAACTAGTGAATAGAGAAGGATACATAGTCCGCATCTGATCTCCCATGTAGCTTCATCAGACCCAAAGTGCTTCCACTACACTTTAACATGCTCAATTGTCCGGTTCTGGAGCATGAGCATCTTTCTCTGAATATACATTGAGGTTCTAGCTGGAATTCTCCATCTGGCTCCACCTACAATACAGACCAGTCAATCACATAGTCAACATCTTTAACATACTTCTTAAGTAATGACACATGGAAAACATCATGGACTTTCACTGTCGAAGGCAATGCAATTTGATAAGTTATTGGTCCAATCCTTTCAAGAATCTTGAAAGGTCCACAAAACCGAGGTTCCATCTTGGCACATGATCCAATCCTCAAGGAGCTCTTCTTCAGCTTGATGCGCAAATGCAGATGTTCCCCAACCTGAAATTCCTTAAACAGCCTGTTCTAATTTGCATAAATTTTTTGTCTATCTTGTGTTGCCTTTAGATTCTTCTCGATAACCTGCATTTCTTGTTCCATATCTGCCAACATATCTAGTCCAATCAACACCCTGTTCATTGGATTGCTCCAACTTATGGGAGTATTACAAATCAACCCATATAATGCCTTGAATGGACTCATCCTTAAATATTCCTGGTACCCATTGTTGTAAGGAAACTCAACCAGTGAAAGGTACTCCTCCCATCTCCTCTGCTAATGCAACAAATACATCCTCAACATGTCCTCCAATATCCTGTTGACCCTCTTTGTCTTTCCATCTGTCTATGGATGATAACTTGTGCTGAAGGCAAAATTTGTCCCCAAACCTGCAAACAACTCCTTCCAAAACTTGGAAGTGAACTTAGCATCCTTGTTTGGCACATTCTTCCTTGGAACACCATGCAACCTCACTACATCTCTAATGAATACCTGTGCCATAGCACTAGTTTCATATGTAGACTTCATTGGAATGAAGTGTGCTACCTTTGTCAACCTATCCACCACAACCATGATGGAATCATGTTGTCTAGATGTCCTCAGCAAACCTATGATGAAATCCATGGAAATGACCTCCAACTTCCACTTTGGAATCGAAATCAAATGTAGCAGTCCACCTGAATTCTTACATTCTGCTTTTACCTGCTAACAATCCAAAAATCTAGCCACAAACTCGGCCACTTCCTTCTTCATATTCGACCAATAATAAAACTTCTTCATTGTTGTCAATGTCTTCTGGTATCTTGGATGACTTGAATATGGTTTCGCATGAAACTCTCGCAAGATAGTCTTCTTGAGATCACTATCATTTGACACATATATCTTGTCCCTAAATATGACCAAACCATCTGTTGTAGGACGATATTCCACACCCTGACCACCTATACCTTGATGTAACCTATGCATAAGCTCCATGTACCTGCCATATTGTTGTCTTGCCTGTAAAATTTGATTATGTAAGTCTATCCCAAAATAACTCATAGCTGTTATGTGATTCACTTGTACTCTCCTACTAAGAGCAGTTGTGACGCTGTTCTCCTTACCCTTGATATACCTGATCTCAAATTCAAACTCACTAGTCATGGAAAACCATCTAGCTTGCATGGAATGCATATTCGGTTGGTCAAACAAGTATCTCAATCCATAGTGATCGCTCATCAATATGAACCTCCTGCCAAGAAGATAGTTCCTCCACATCTTCAATGCATGGATAATGGCTGCCAACTCAACATCACATGTCAGATAATTCTGCTCATGCTCATTCAATTTCCGTGACTCATAACATACTACCTATCCTTATTGCATAAGGAATCCACCAAGTCCTCTCTTACAATAATATGTGCACACCACAAATTCTTTGTTCAGATATGCAATCTTTAACACTGGAGCATTCGTCAACAACTACTTCAACTATTCAAAATTTGTTGCACATTCCTCTGTCCATTCAAATTTCTTACCTTGCCTTTGCAATGACGTAATAGGATATGCAATGCGAGAGAAGTTCCTGATGAACCTCCTATAATACCCTTCTATACCCATAAATGATCTTACCTCATCCACATTTCTAGGAGCTGCCCACTCCATAATAACCCTTATCTTCTCTAGATCCACTGTTATGCTTTCCTTGGAAACAACATGTCCCGAGTAATGTACCTTTGTCTGAAAGAAACTACATTTCCTAAGCTTGGCATACAACTTATTCTCTCTCAGTAATCTCAATATTGTTGCTAATTGCTCGACATGCTCTTCCTCATTCTTAGAATATATCAAGATGTCATCAATGAATACAATAACAAACTTGTCTAGATAAGAATGCAATACACTATTCATCAAGAACATAAAAGAAGTTGAAGCATTAGTCAAACCAAATGGAACTACAAAAAACTCATAATGCCCATACTTGGTCCAAGAAGTTGTATTGTAAATGTCCTCTTCCTTAATGCGTACATGATGGTATCCTGATCTCATATCAATCTTCGAGAACACTGCATCTCCCTTCAACTGATTGAACAAGTCATCAATCCTCGGCAACCGATAATTGTTCTTGATGGTCACCTTGTTCAATTGCCTATAATAAATGCATATCCTGAGAGTAACATCCTTCTTCTTCACAAACAACATTGGTGCACCCCAAGGTGATACACTTGGACTAATGTATCCCTTGTCAAGTATTTCATTCAACTGTAACTTTAGCTCTATTAACTCTAGTGTGCTCATCTTGTATGATTCCTTTTATGTTGGTGTTTCCCCTGGTACTAACTCAATGGAAAATTCCACTTCTCTATGAGGCAACAACTTTGAAATGTCTATTGGAAACGCATCCTGAAACTACTACAAGATCGTGTAATTGCTCAATGCCTCCGCATCCTCAACATCCTTACCTTTATCACTAGAGATATGCATTGCAAATAACGCACACCCTTTTCTGCGATTGCGCTTTTCCTGCATTACTGTGCAAGATTCTCTGTTCTCCATTGCCATCCAAACACTCAATAGCCTTGTCATAACAATCCACCTTATTCATGTGAAGATACAACCATTCCATACCCAAAAGAATATTGTATGATCCCAACGATAATACATTCAAATGTGTTGAGGTAGGCATACCATTCAACTCGAATGCACAAGCTCTTACCCAGTGATACACTCTCTTGTTTATACGTGTAGCCAACTGCACTAACTAGGATTCAACACACACTTCTTTATTCAAACCACACTTATCCACCAGGTTAGGATTAGCATAAATATAATTAGATCTAAGGTCAATCGAAATGGAAACAACTTGATCACAAATCTCACCGTCCATCTCGATAACAGTTGCCTGGTGCTCTACCTACTTATTATCCAGTGTTGCGTAAATTTGTGCAATGCTCTGCCCAACATCCCCAACTGTCTGCACTTCCTATGCACTGTAAATCTGAGGCCTACCACCCTGATTCTACGGACAATCCCTCTTAATATGCTCCTTACCACATGTCCAACACTACAACTGTCATGTACCATCACCTCTATTCTGCTGCCCTCCATGTTGTGACCCATTAAACTTCTTGTAAGGTACAACATTTTCTTTCTCGCCTGCATCATGAGGTCTTGTTCTTTTTAGCTGCCATTTACCCTTAGCTTTGTATTTCCCTTTCCAACCTTGCTAAGATTTTGTCTTGCGCTTTGAATACTCATAACAATTCTTCAATTTCCCAATAAGTTCCTCAAGCGGCCGAGGCTCATCATACTCAATCCGATCTCTAAATGCTAATGGAAATTCACTTAAAAATCTTTGAAGTTTGGCTTTCTCATCCTTAAGATACGATACATACCTCAATAACTCCAAGAACTTAGTCATGTACTCCTCATCTATCATCAATCCCATCTTTACCTAATAGAACTCATTGGCTTTGTTGTCGTAGTACCTCTATGACAAGTGCTTCTTCCTAAAAAGTATCTTGAATTCACGCCAAATCAAGTCTTTTGTCTTGATGTCTCTAACCTACTTCACATCTTCCCACTAGATGTCTTCTTTCTTTTTGAGGCTGAACATAGTTATTTTGGCCTTCATATTCTTTGTGTATTCATGCAAGTCAAAGAATTCCTTCATCCCACTTAGCCATGCTTCTGCATCCTCTGATTCCTTCAAATATCCATCAAAGGTAAGCGGCTTTTCTTTCTTGAACTCATCTAGAAAATATCCCCTTTCACTCCTCCTGTAAGGATGATAATGATGACAATCATAATTCTTGTTAAAACTAGAACTAGAATAGAGCATGTGTCCATCACCTCTCCTATCTGGAGTATCCAAGAGCCTACCATCTCAGATCTTGTCATCTCTATCCGACCTATTCCCACCATGATACCTATTGCCATATGCCCCATCAGTTTTGTCCTCCTGCCCATGGCTGATCCGGAGTGGTCCCTAACTCTGAAATTCTAATAAACTTTGAATGATCACTGCATTGACTTCTACTTGTTTCTCCTGTGCTTGAATGATTCTGTCATTATTTTCCTTGCAACTTAATATAATTGCCTTAAAGCTTCTCAATGTGTCCACTAAGTCATAAGAGTGCCCAACACCAAACTGCTCATTTGATCCATAGGGAGAATCTCGTGAACTGTAGTCTACCATCTTTCTAGCCATCTATGATTTATTTCCTATAAGTACAACATATCATCTAAAACCAAAACATAACATAATCAAAATACCTCAGTATAGTTTAAGGGAGGATATCTCATCTATAAGATCAACCAGATTAACACGATACATGTATAATCGTAATCATGACAACATATAAACATGATTAAAACCATTAACCAGTTACCAATGCATGACCATACCAACCACATTCCATGACCTAATGCATGACAACTACAACCATATCAATGTACGCATAACAATATATATAAGAACTCACATGCATAACCAATGCATAACCGACATACGCTCATGATAAACACATCCAACAACACACCATCCACTTTCACATGGTGACACCACTGTAACCATGACCACCACCATGCATGCACAACAAGTACATAGACCATAAGCATAAAGAACATGTATATGAAACTGACATGAATGTATGACCAACACACCGCCCATCTAGTCCAAGGGGTGAACCATGCTCTGATACCACTCTGTAATACCCTCCTCCCATATTTACCCAAGTTAACTGGTCTGCTAGGGTAAACATGTGATGAGAGGCTACTATGATGTGATTCAACTCCTAATGTATAGTTAAGGAAGTGGAATCAACGAAACAAAACCAATTTTTACCTTCCACACATGCTACGAAACCTTGAGGAGACTTGACATTTCACTGATTTGGACCCCATGTCACTCCCATGACAAACCATGCACACGAATTAGGCCTTATACTAACTCCCATAGCATGGGAATGCCAATGAGTTTGGACTTTTTCAGCTAGTTCTGAGCTAGCGATCCTAGATTCTGTGCCACATTTTCAAGGCCAGGACTTAGGCCACTGCCCAGAACTTATGAAACCTTCAGAAATGATAAATGACATTGAAACAAAGGTACTAATACAAACACTTGATTAGTGAATTGACTCGACCCCTACTAGCCATGACGAACATTTCATCAAACATGTAATCTACAGGTCTTCACAACAAACATGAGCATAAGGGTCTCATACTTATCTGAGATTCGTAAAGAAGGATTGTTTCCTTATCACAATAGTTCTGTTATCATCTATTAGGTCATTTATTCATTGTATTCATTTTCAAATCAAACATGATGGAGACCATACATCAAATCTATCATAAAACATACGTATAACCAACATATAACCAAAAGAAATAACAAGGATATAACATCCATAATAGTCTCATATAAACCAGTCTATTTACACATGATATACCAAGGAGAAAGAACTATTAGTAATGAATGCATAAGCCAACCAGGTATGGGACTTCCACGAACCACGCAACCATAGACTGGCTAGATAAAATCTTTCTTTTAGCTAATCACCCTCGTGCCATAGTCCAAGCATGAATGTGGGACTCAAAACCAAACCAAATCAGGGTTCCACAGGCTTTACCATGATCCCCACTAGATAACTAGGCCCTAAACAAGCATGGATACCACTGGATTTCTCCACCTACACCATGAGGAATTTTCCTATCTCCTAGTCTCTAGTGATCCAGGTGGATATTGGTGGCCACCTGCCAAGTCCACCTGGACCCCCACCATTGTTTTTCTCAGCATTTTCAGTTTCCTTAATTGTAGCACAACTTACTATTTTTAGCAGTTTTTCGGGTCCTGAACTTCCGGAGCCGTTTTGAGGCCCTAAACGACGTTTTTTGGGGAATCCGGCGGCAACATGGGTCTATCCTGTTCCAACAATGGTAGTGCTCGGATAGATCTTTCTAACGAGCTATTGTATGTGTCAAACGGAGATCATATGCCAAAGTTACGACCCCGGGAAGTTGATGTACCAATTTACCCCAAACGGGGCCCACAGTTTGGCGTTTCATCTCCTAGGGTTAGGTTTTGGAATGTTAAGGGTTTTCCATTGTTTCTCAACAATAAATAGGCCTTCGAGCCTCATTGTAACACAGTTCAGAGGCATGTAGCCATCACATCTCTTCTCAGAGATAAGCTACCATCGCCCTAGCTGGTTTATTTCCATTTCTGGTTGTAAGCATATTTCAGTATTTTCCCTTAATGAAATGAAGTATTATTTCCGCTGCATCTTTGTGTATATGGTTATCTCTGTAATTTGTTGCATTCCTGTTTAAATCCGGATCAGTGGTATCAGAGCGGTCTGCTTTTTCTCTGTTTTTCTTTGCATGTCCCCAACAAGGTCGGGATATAAGGAGTTAGGGCTTGAACTAGTTGAACCTTTGCAAGACCAGCCTCGCAAATCCCGACGGCCTCCCATGGCGGATGAGAAGAAAGACGAGGGGGCAGGAGATCCCATCAAAATCTTGCTCGAAGAAGCCCTCGAGCGACAACGGAACGCGATGATGGACAGCTTTGCCCAGATCCTTCAGCGGCTACCTAGAAGCAACGCATCGACTTCCAGCAGCTACTCTGGAAACGCCACACCCTTTAAGGTACAAGTTAATTTTGAAATCCCCATATTCGAGGGTCAGATAGACGCAGATGTCGTAGATAAATGGTTAAATCTGCTAGAGGGTTATTTTTCTGTTCATGAATTTTTGAGTCGGGAAAAGATTGTTTTCGCTCTTCTCAAAGCAGCCCCCCACGTCAAGGACTGGTGGGAAACCTACTGCGAGCAGAAGGATGAAAGTACTGGCTCACTATTTTCAACCGCACCCACCTGGGATTCGTTCCGGGATGCCATCAAGGAGCAGTACTACCCTGTTGGAAGCTATGAGGATGAATACATAAAGTGGACCACGCTGCGGCAGGGAAGGGACCAAGACGTGCCGCAGTTCACCAATCTTTTCCATACCCTTCGCACAAAGTTGGGTATCAAGGATTCGGAGCAACATTTGATACTCAAATACCGTGGCTGCCTGCACAAGTACATCCAGGAAGAAATACAATTCCTAAACATCTCCTCGCTCGGCGCAGCATACCGATATGCCGTCAAGGTCGAGCAGAAGTTTAAACAAAAGAAGCGAGACTTTGGATCTGCGAATCCAAAGCAGGGGAAAGGTGCCCCTAAACCACAGAACAAAGGACAAAGCCAAGGCGGGACAGCCCAAGACAACCAGCCGAAGCTGCAAGCAAAGAACAGTGCCGCGAAGCCAAGAAAGGACACTGGAAAATGGTGCGAGTTCCATAAGAGCTCCACTCACAACACAAGTGAGTGTCGGGCCAAGCAGTCACTGGTGGCTGAGCTAAAGGCTTCAGAATCAGATGCATGTTCCGACTCTGAGTCAGAACCCGATAAGGGGAATGAAAAAGGGAAGCAGATCATTGATGCGGATCCCAACGCCACTGTTGCTACCTCAAAGATCCAGAAAAATGAACCCGAAGATCCAGAGGAGGAGGAGCGTCTCTTCCACTCCCAGAAGTGGGTAAAGGGCTCCCCGATAGAGTTCATTGTTGATAGCGGGAGTCAAAAGAACCTCATTTCGTCAAAGGTCGTGAAGCGGTTGGGCTTACCGACCACAGCACATCCACAACCATACACCATTGGTTGGCTTCACCAAGGAGGAGATCTTCGCGTGAGCCAGCAGTGTCGCCTTCCATACAACATCAAGCCCTTCACGGATGAGGTATTGTGTGACATTGCTCCCCTTGAAGTTTGTGATGTATTACTAGGACAACCATACTTGTGGAAGCGACATGCTGTGTATGAATCAAGGCCCCGTGCTGTTATTATTACATTGGGAAATAAGTTGTACAGGATACCAGAGGTAGCACCACCTACCGCCATCTCTTTGATTACTGCAAAACAATGCAGTAAGATCATTTCCAAAACCAAGAAATTTGTTTTCCTGATGATACGCCCTCAAGGAAAGAAGAAGACAGTGGCCGCGGCCTCTAGACGGGGTCCCTCTGCATGACAACTACAGATGGACAAGGTTGTGGAGGAGTACGAGGACATCTTCACCTCCCCGGCAGGGGTTCCTCTGCACTGTCAAGTCAAGCACTCCATCGATCTGACCCCAGGTGCGCCGCTACCCAATGGACCAATTTATCGGCGCTCCATTCTGGAGAACAATGAAATCAAGAGGCAGATTCAGGAGCTCCTGCAGAAAGGTCACATCCGTTCGAGTTCATCGCCTTGTGGGAGCCCGATCGTGTTGGTACAGAAGAAGGATGGGACGTGGAGACTCTGTATTGACTATCGGCCGCTGAACAAGATCATTGTCCGTAATAGGTACCCGATCCCGCGGATTGATGACCTCCTAGACCAACTAAAGGGGGCGAAATATTTCAGCAAGATCGATCTGAAGTCAGGATATCACCAGGTACAAATCGAACCCTCTGATGTGTGGAAGACTGCCTTCAAATCCAAGGAGGGCCTCTTTGAATGGTTGGTTATGCCTTTCGGATTGACGAATGCTCCTGCAACCTTCATGAGGCTAATGGATGACATCTTGCGGCCATTCACCAACTCCTTTGTAGTAGTATACTTGGATGACATTCTGATCTTCAGCCAGAGTTGGGAAGAGCACCTCCACCACATCCGACAGGTTCTCCAAACACTGCGGCAACACAAGCTATGTGCCAATTTGGAGAAATGCACTTTTGGCATGACCCAGGTTCAGTATCTGGGATACATCATTGATGAACAGGGGGTGCATGTCGATCCAGCCAAGATCCAAGTCATTCGGGATTGGCCCTCTCCAACCACCCTAACAGAGCTCTGCAGCTTTCTAGGTCTTGCCAACTTCTACCGCAGGTTTGTGTTGGGGTTTTCTCATATTTCTTGGCCCTTGAGTCAAGTCACCAAGGGAGGGGCGAAAGCAAAATTCTTTTGGTCTGAATCTCAACAGAAGGCATTCATGGAGTTGAAGGATCGCCTCTGCACGGCACCAGTGCTCGCGTTACCAGATTTACAACAACCATTTGAGGTCGAGACAGATGCCTCTGACTATGCTATTGGGGCAGTCCTTACTCAACATGGACATCCAGTGGCATATCACAGTGAAACACTTTCAGACACAGTCCGGAAGTACCCCACTTATGATAAAGAGATGTATTCCATTGTACAGGCCTGCCGACAATGGAAGCATTACATTTTGGGGAAGGAAACGGTCATCCACACAGACCACCGACCCCTGCAGTTCATACAGACCCAAGGGAAATTGCAGAATGATCACCATCAGAAGTGGTCTACATACCTGCAACAGTTTCACTTGAATATCAAGTATAAGAAGGGCAGCACCAATAATGTTGCAGATTGCCTCAGTCGACCACCGATCATGGCGTTAACCACCGTGCTCAACTCTTGTGGGCACGAGACTTCTGATTGGCCACTTCTCTACAAAAGCGACCCAGAATTCGGCCACACATACCAGACACTCTTGGAGGGTCGGCATGTTCCAGATTTTCACCTCCAGGATGCCCTATTATGCCACCTCGGTCACCTTTGTGTTCCTTCAAGCGAGCGTGCCAAGATGATTTGGGAAGCACACTACAGTCGGGCTGCTGGGCATTTCGGGGTTGAGAAAACAGTGGCAGTACTGCAAAATTATTTCTATTGGCCGAATCTTCGACAGGATGTTGGGAAGTACATCAGATCATGTACTGCCTGTGCCATTGCCAAACCGACCATTAAGAAGCACGGCCTCTATACCTCGTTGCCTACCCCTAGTCGACCTTGGGAATCCATCTCCATGGATTACATGTCAGGCCTTCCTTCCACTAAGCATGGAAATGACTGTGTTTTTGTGGTCGTCGACAGGTTCTCGAAGATGGCCATTATGGTGGCCTGCAAGAAGAATATCACAGCAGAAGCCACTGCTAAACTCTTCTTTGAACGAGTGTGGGTGCACTTTGGGATCCACAGTCTATCATCTCAGATCGGGACAGTCGGTTTCTCAGCACATTTTGGTCCAGTCTCTGGTCAATGCTGGACACCAAACTCACGAAGTCCACAGCCTTCCATCCTCAAACTGATGGCCAGACAGAGGTTGTCAATAGGATGATTGTGCACATTCTGCGCATGTATAACTCAAAGCATCCACGCACATGGGACGAGAGTCTCCCCTATGTGCAGCACAGCTACAACCGAGCTCTTCACAGCTCCACTGGCCATAGCCCTTTTCAGGTGGGTTTGGGATTCCAGCCACTATGCCCCATTGATGTGGCCATGCCACTTGCAGCTACTCACATAAATTCAGCTCATGTCCAGTCCGAAACAGATAAGGCCACTAGCTTCATTGAGCGCATCCAACATATTCGCCAGCAGGTCCATGACATTCTTGAGAAATCAAATGCCAAGTACAAGCAGCGACATGATCAACATCGGGTGCCACACAAGTTTCAGGTGGGCGACAAAGTCTGGTTGCATTTGCAAAAGGAACGCCTTACTGGAGCCTATCGGAAATTGAGACCACTCTGATATGGTCCTTACACCATTACTAAGGCTATGGGAGACAATGCATTTGAGCTCAGCATTCCCCCATTCCTTGGCCTTGCACCCAGTGTTCAATGTGGACCGCCTTCGGCCATACTTTCCACCATTGCTAGACACATTCGACATTGCAGAACAGCTCAAACCCACAGAATTAAATCCAGATTGCATGGAACAAGCTGCAACTGATCGGATCATGGACACACAGATCAAGAACACTCGCCAACAGAATATCCAACTGTATCGAGTTGTCAAAGCAGGCCAACTCCTTCAGCAGGGCAAGTGGCTCACCAGGGAACAAGTTCAACAAAAGTTTCCTCATCTCATGGAGGAGCTCAACGCAATGGGGACCATTGCTTCCTAAGGGGGGAGGAATGATCCAGGTGGATATTGGTGGCCACCTGGACCCCCACCATTGTTTTTCTCAGCATTTTCAGTTTCCTTAATTGTAGCACAACTTACTATTTTTAGCAGTTTTTCGGGTCCTGAACTTCCGGAGCCGTTTTGAGGCCCTAAACGACGTTTTTTGGGGAATCCGGGGGCAACATGGGTCCATTCCATGGACCCATGTTGCTTGTTCCAACAATGGTAGTGCTCGGATAGATCTTTCTAACGAGCTATTGTATGCGTCAAACGGAGATCATATGCCAAAGTTACGACCCCGGGAAGTTGATGTACCAATTTACCCCAAACGGGGCCCACAGTTTGGCGTTTCATCTCCTAGGGTTAGGTTTTGGAATGTTAAGGGTTTTCCATTGTTTCTCAACAATAAATAGGCCTTCGAGCCTCATTGTAACACAGTTCAGAGGCATGTAGCCATCACATCTCTTCTCAGAGATAAGCTACCATCGCCCTAGCTGGTTTATTTCCATTTCTGGTTGTAAGCATATTTCAGTATTTTCCATTAATGAAATGAAGTATTATTTCCGCTGCATCTTTGTGTATATGGTTATCTCTGTAATTTGTTGCGTTCCTGTTTAAATCCGGATCAGTGGTATCAGAGGGGTCTGCTTTTTCTATGTTTTTCTTTGCATGTCCCCAACAAGGTCGGGATATAAGGAGTTAGGGCTTGAACTGGTTGAACCTTTGCAAGACCAGCCTCGCAAATCCCGACGGCCTCCCATGGCGGATGAGAAGAAAGACGAGGGGGCAGGAGATCCCATCAAAATCTTGCTCGAAGAAGCCCTTGAGCGACAACGGAACGCGATGATGGACAGGTTTGCCCAGATCCTTCAGCGGCTACCCAGAAGCAACGCATCGGCTTCCAGCAGCTACTCTGGAAACGCCACACCCTTTAAGGTACAAGTTAATTTTGAAATCCCCATATTCGAGGGTCAGATAGACGCAGATGCCGTAGATAAATGGTTAAATCTGCTAGAGGGTTATTTTTCTGTTCATGAATTTTCGAGTCGGGAAAAGATTGTTTTCGCTCTTCTCAAAGCAGCCCCCCACGTCAAGGACTGGTGGGAAACCTACTGCGAGCAGAAGGATGAAAGTATTGGCTCACTATTTTCAGCCGCACCCACCTGGGATTCGTTCCGGGATGCCATCAAGGAGCAGTACTACCCTGTTGGAAGCTATGAGGATGAATACATAAAGTGGACCACGCTGCGGCAGGGAAGGGACCAAGACGTGCCGCAGTTCACCAATCTTTTCCATACCCTTCGCACAAAGTTGGGTATCAAGGATTCAGAGCAACATTTGATACTCAAATACCGTGGCTGCCTGCACAAGTACATCCAGGAAGAAATACAATTCCTAAACATCCCCTCGCTCGGCGCAGCATACCGATATGCCGTCAAGGTCGAGCAGAAGTTTAAACAAAAGAAGCGAGACTTTGGATTTGCGAATCCAAAGCAGGGGAAAGGTGCCCCTAAACCACAGAACAAAGGACAAAGCCAAGGCGGGACAGCCCAAGACAACCAGCCGAAGCTGCAAGCAAAGAACAGCGCCGCGAAGCCAAGAAAGGACACTGGAAAATGGTGCGAGTTCCATAAGAGCTCCACTCACAACACAAGTGAGTGTCGGGCCAAGCAGTCACTGGTGGCTGAGCTAAAGGTTTCAGAATCAGATGCATGTTCCGACTCTGAGTCAGAACCCGATAAGGGGTATGAAAAGGGAAGCAGATCATTGATGCGGATCCCAACGCCACTGTTGCTACCGCAAAGATCCAGAAAAATGAACCCGAAGATCCAGAGGAGGAGGAGCGTCTCTTCCACTCCCAGATGTGGGTAAAGGGCTCCCCGATACAGTTCATTGTTGATAGCGGGAGTCAAAAGAACCTCATTTCGGCAGAGGTCGTGAAGCGGTTGGGCTTACCGAACACAGCACATCCACAACCATACACCATTGGTTGGCTTCACCAAGGAGGAGATCTTCGCGTGAGCCAGCAGTGTCGCCTTCCATACAACATCAAGCCCTTCACGGATGAGGTATTGTGTGACATTGCTCCCCTTGAAGTTTGTGATGTATTACTAGGACAACCATACTTGTGGAAGCGACATGCTGTGTATGAATCAAGGCCCCGTGCTGTTATTATTACATTGGGAAATAAGTTGTACAGGATACCAGAGGTAGCACCACCTACCGCCATCCCTTTGATTACTGCAAAACAATGCAGTAAGATCATTTCCAAAACCAGGAAATTTGTTTTCCTGATGATACGCCCTCAAGGAAAGAAGAAGACAGTGGCCGCGGCCTCCAGACGGGGTCCCTCTGCACGACAACTACAGATGGACAAGGTTTTGGAGGAGTACGAGGACATCTTCACCTCCCCGGCAGGGGTTCCTCTGCACTGTCAAGTCAAGCACTCCATCGATCTGACCCCAGGTGCGCCGCTACCCAATGGACCAATTTATCGGCGCTCCGTTCTGGAGAACAATGAAATCAAGAGGCAGATTCAGGAGCTCCTGCAGAAAGGTCACATCCGTTCGAGTTCATCGACTTGTGGGAGCCCGATCGTGTTGGTACAGAAGAAGGATGGGACGTGGAGACTCTGTATTGACTATCGGGCGCTAAACAAGATCACTGTCCGTAATAGGTACCCGATCCCGCGGATTGATGACCTCCTAGACCAACTAAAGGGGGCGAAATATTTCAGCAAGATCGATCTGAAGTCAGGATATCACCAGGTACCAATCGAACCCTCTGATGTGTGGAAGACTGCCTTCAAATCCAAGGAGGGCCTCTTCGAATGGTTGGTTATGCCTTTCGGATTGACGAATGCTCCTGCAACCTTCATGAGGCTAATGGATGACATCTTGCGGCCATTCACCAACTCCTTTGTAGTAGTATACTTGGATGACATTCTGATCTTCAGCCAGAGTTGGGAAGAGCACCTCCACCACATCCGACAGGTTCTCCAAACACTGCGGCAACACAAGCTATGTGCCAATTTGGAGAAATGCACTTTTGGCATGACCCAGGTTCAGTATCTGGGATACATCATTGATGAACAGGGGGTGCATGTCGATCCAGCCAAGATCCAAGTCATTCGGGATTGGCCCTCTCCAACCACTCTAACAGAGCTCCGCAGCTTTCTAGGTCTTGCCAACTTCTACCGCAGGTTTGTGTTGGGGTTTTCTCATATTTCTTGGCCCTTGAGTCAAGTCACCAAGGGCGGGGCGAAAGCAAAATTCTTTTGGTCTGAATCTCAACAGAAGGCATTCAGGGAGTTGAAGGATCGCCTCTGCACGGCACCAGTGCTCGCGTTACCAGATTTACAACAACCATTTGAGGTCGAGACAGATGCCTCTGACTATGCTATTGGGGCAGTCCTTACTCAACATGGACATCCAGTGGCATATCACAGTGAAACACTTTCAGACACAGTCCGGAAGTACCCCACTTATGATAAAGAGATGTATTCCATTGTACAGGCCTGCCGACAATGGAAGCATTACATTTTGGGGAAGGAAACGGTCATCCACACAGACCACCGACCCCTGCAGTTCATACAGACCCAAGGGAAATTGCAGAATGATCGCCATCAGAAGTGGTCTACATACCTGCAACAGTTTCACTTGAATATCAAGTATAAAAAGGGCAGCACCAATAATGTTGCAGATTGCCTCATTCGACCACCGATCATGGCGTTAACCACCGTGCTCAACTCTTGTGGGCACGAGACTTCTGATTGGCCACTTCTCTACAAAAGCGACCCAGAATTCGGCCACACATACCAGACACTCTTGGAGGGTCGGCATGTTCCAGATTTTCACCTCCAGGATGCCCTATTATGCCACCTCGGTCACCTTTGTGTTCCTTCAAGCGAGCGTGCCAAGATGATTTGGGAAGCACACTACAGTCGGGCTGCTGGGCATTTCGGGGTCGAGAAAACAGTGGCAGTACTGCAAAATTATTTCTATTGGCCGAATCTTCGACAGGATGTTGGGAAGTACATCAGATCATGTACTGCCTGTGCCATTGCCAAACCGACCATTAAGAAGCACGGCCTCTATACCCCGTTGCCTACCCCTAGTCGACCTTGGGAATCCATCTCCATGGATTACATGTCAGGCCTTCCTTCCACTAAGCATGGAAATGACTGTGTTTTTGTGGTCGTCGACAGGTTCTCGAAGATGGCCATTATGGTGGCCTGCAAGAAGAATATCACAACAGAAGCCACTGCTAAACTCTTCTTTGAACGAGTGTGGGTGCACTTTGGGATCCCACAGTCTATCATCTCAGATCGGGACAGTCGGTTTCTCAGCACATTTTGGTCCAGTCTCTGGTCAATGCTGGACACCAAACTCACGAAGTCCACAGCCTTCCATCCTCAAACTGATGGCCAGACAGAGGTTGTCAATAGGATGATTGTGCACATTCTGCGCATGTATAACTCAAAGCATCCACGCACATGGGACGAGAGCCTCCCCTATGTTCAACACAGCTACAACCGAGCTCTTCACAGCTCCACTGGCCAAGGCCCTTTTCAGGTGCGTTTGGGATTCCAGCCACTATGCCCCATTGATGTGGCCATGCCACTTGCAGCTACTCACATGAATTCAGCTCATGTCCAGTCCGAAACAGATAAGGCCACCAGCTTCATTGAGCGCATCCAACATATTCGCCAGCAGGTCCATGACATTCTTGAGAAATCAAATGCCAAGTACAAGCAGCGACATGATCAACATCGGGTGCCACACAAGTTTCAGGTGGGCGACAAAGTCTGGTTGCATTTGCAAAAGGAACGCCTTACTGGAGCCTATCGGAAATTGAGACCACTCTGATATGGTCCTTACACCATTACTAAGGCTATGGGAGACAATGCATTTGAGCTCAGCATTCCCCCATTCCTTGGCCTGCACCCAGTGTTCAATGTGGACCGCCTTCGGCCATACTTTCCACCATTGCTAGACACATCCGACATTGCAGAACAGCTCAAACCCACAGAATTAAATCCAGAATGCATGGAACAAGCTGCAACTGATCGGATCATGGACACACAGATCAAGAACACTCGCCAACAGAATATCCAACTGTATCGAATTGTCAAAGCAGGCCAACTCTTCAGCAGGGCAAGTGGCTCACCAGGGAACAAGTTCAGCAAAGTTCCTCATCTCATGGAGGAGCTCAACGCAATGGGGACCATTGCTTCCTAAGGGGGGAGGAATGATCCAGGTGGATATTGGTGGCCACCTGCCAAGTCCACCTGGACCCCCACCATTGTCTTTCTCAGCATTTTCAGTTTCCTTAATTGTAGCACAACTTACTATTTTTAGCAGTTTTTCGGGTCCTGAACTTCCGGAGCCGTTTTGAGGCCCTAAACGACGTTTTTTGGGGAATCCAGGGGCAACATGGGAATGGACCAATGTTGCCCGTTCCAACAATGATAGTGCTCGGATAGATCTTTCTAACGAGCTATTGTACGCGTCAAACGGAGATCATATGCCAAAGTTACGACCCCGGGAAGTTGATGTACCAATTTACCCCAAACGGGGCCCACAGTTTGGCGTTTCATCTCCTAGGGTTAGGTTTTGGAATGTTAAGGGTTTTCCATTGTTTCTCAACAATAAATAGGCCTTCGAGCCTCATTGTAACACAGTTCAGAGGCATGTAGCCATCACATCTCTTCTCAGAGATAAGCTACCATCGCCCTAGCTGGTTTATTTCCATTTCTGGTTGTAAGCATATTTCAGTATTTTCCATTAATGAAATGAAGTATTATTTCCGCTGCATCTTTGTGTATATGGTTATCTCTGTAATTTGTTGCGTTCCTGTTTAAATCCGGATCAGTGGTATCAGAGCGGTCTGCTTTTTCTCTGTTTTTCTTTGCATGTCCCCAACAAGGTCGGGATATAAGGAGTTAGGGCTTGAACTGGTTGAACCTTTGCAAGACCAGCCTCGCAAATCCCGACAGCCTCCCATGGCGGACGAGAAGAAAGACGAGGGGGCAGGAGATCCCATCAAAATCTTGCTCGAAGAAGCCCTCGAGCGACAACGGAACGCGATGATGGACAGCTTTGCCCAGATCCTTCAGCGGCTACCCAGAAGCAACGCATCGGCTTCCAGCAGCTACTCTGGAAACGCCACACCCTTTAAGGTACAAGTTAATTTTGAAATCCCCATATTCGAGGGTCAGATAGACGCAGATGCCGTAGATAAATGGTTAAATCTGCTAGAGGGTTATTTTTCTGTTCATGAATTTTCGAGTCGGGAAAAGATTGTTTTTGCTCTTCTCAAAGCAGCCCCCCACGTCAAGGACTGGTGGGAAACCTACTGCGAGCAGAAGGATGAAAGTACTGGCTCACTATTTTCAGCCGCACCCACCTGGGATTCGTTCCGGGATGCCATCAAGGAGCAGTACTACCCTGTCGGAAGCTATGAGGATGAATACATAAAGTGGACCACGCTGCGGCAGGGAAGGGACCAAGACGTGCCGGAGTTCACCAATCTTTTCCATACCCTTCGCACAAAGTTGGGTATCAAGGATTCGGAGCAACATTTGATACTCAAATACCGTGGCTGCCTGCACAAGTACATCCAGGAAGAAATACATTCCTAAACATCCCCTCGCTCGGCGCAGCATACCGATATGCCGTCAAGGTCGAGCAGAAGTTTAAACAAAAGAAGCGAGACTTTGGATCTGCGAATCCAAAGCAGGGGAAAGGTGCCCCTAAACCACAGAACAAAGGACAAAGCCAAGGCGGGACAGCCCAAGACAACCAGCCGAAGCTGCAAGCAAAGAACAGCGCCGCGAAGCCGAGAAAGGACACTGGAAAATGGTGCGAGTTCCATAAGAGCTCCACTCACAACACAAGTGAGTGTCGGGCCAAGCAGTCACTGGTGGCTGAGCTAAAGGTTTCAGAATCAGATGCATGTTCCGACTCTGAGTCAGAACCCGATAAGGGGTATGAAAAAGGGAAGCAGATCATTGATGCGGATCCCAGCGCCACTGTTGCTACCGCAAAGATCCAGAAAAATGAACCCGAAGATCCAGAGGAGGAGGAGCGTCTCTTCCACTCCCAGATGTGGGTAAAGGGCTCCCCGATACAGTTCATTGTTGATAGCGGGAGTCAAAAGAACCTCATTTCGGCAGAGGTCGTGAAGCGGTTGGGCTTACCGACCACAGCACATCCACAACCATACACCATTGGGTGGCTTCACCAAGGACGAGATCTTCGCGTGAGCCAGCAGTGTCGCCTTCCATACAACATCAAGCCCTTCACGGATGAGGTATTGTGTGACATTGCTCCCCTTGAAGTTTGTGATGTATTACTAGGACAACCATACTTGTGGAAGCGACATGTGTGTATGAATCAAGGCCCCGTGCTGTTATTATTACATTGGGAAATAAGTTGTTCAGGATACCAGAGGTAGCACCACCTGCCGCCATCTCTTTGATTACTGCAAAACAATGCAGTAAGATCATTTCCAAAACCAGGAAATTTGTTTTCCTGATGATACGCCCTCAAGGAAAGAAGAAGACAGTGGCCGCGGCCTCCAAACGGGGTCCCTCTGCACGACAACTACAGATGGACAAGATTGTGGAGGAGTACGAGGACATCTTCACCTCCCCGGCAGGGGTTCCTCTGCACTGTCAAGTCAAGCACTCCATCGATCTGACCCCAGGTGCGCCGCTACCCAATGGACCAATTTATCGGCGCTCCGTTCTGGAGAACAATGAAATCAAGAGGCAGATTCAGGAGCTCCTGCAGAAAGGTCACATCCGTCCGAGTTCATCGCCCTGTGGGAGCCCGATCGTGTTGGTACAGAAGAAGGATGGGACGTGGAGACTCTGTATTGACTATCGGGCGCTGAACAAGATCACTGTCCGTAATAGGTACCCGATCCCGCGGATTGATGACCTCCTAGACCAACTAAAGGGGGCGAAATATTTCAGCAAGATCGATCTGAAGTCAGGATATCACCAGGTACCAATCGAACCCTCAGATGTGTGGAAGACTGCCTTCAAATCCAAGGAGGGCCTCTTCGAATGGTTGGTCATGCCTTTCGGATTGACGAATGCTCCTGCAACCTTTATGAGGCTAATGGATGACATCTTGCGGCCATTCACCAACTCCTTTGTAGTAGTATACTTGGATGACATTCTGATCTTCAGCCAGAGTTGGGAAGAGCACCTCCACCACATCCGACAGGTTCTCCAAACACTGCGGCAACACAAGCTATGTGCCAATTTGGAGAAATGCACTTTTGGCATGACCCAGGTTCAGTATCTGGGATACATCATTGATGAACAGGGGGTGCATGTCGATCCAGCCAAGATCCAAGTCATTCGGGATTGGCCCTCTCCAACCACTCTAACAGAGCTCCGCAGCTTTCTAGGTCTTGCCAACTTCTACCGCAGGTTTGTGTTGGGGTTTTCTCATATTTCTTGGCCCTTGAGTCAAGTCACCAAGGGGGGGCGAAAGCAAAATTATTTTGGTCTAAATCTCAACAGAAGGCATTCAGGGAGTTGAAGGATCGCCTCTGCACGGCACCAGTGCTCGCGTTACCAGATTTACAACAACCATTTGAGGTCGAGACAGATGCCTCTGACTATGCTATTGGGGCAGTCCTTACTCAACATGGACATCCAGTGGCATATCACAGTGAAACACTTTCAGACACAGTCCGGAAGTACCCCACTTATGATAAAGAGATGTATTCCATTGTACAGGCCTGCCGACAATGGAAGCATTACATTTTGGGGAAGGAAACGGTCATCCACACAGACCACCGACCCTGCAGTTCATACAGACCCAAGGGAAATTGCAGAATGATCGCCATCAGAAGTGGTCTACATACCTGCAACAGTTTCACTTGAATATCAAGTATAAAAAGGGCAGCACCAATAATGTTGCAGATTGCCTCAGTCGACCACCGATCATGGCGCTAACCACCGTGCTCAACTCTTGTGGGCACGAGACTTCTGATTGGCCACTTCTCTACAAAAGCGACCCAGAATTCGGCCACACATACCAGACACTCTTGGAGGGTCGGCATGTTGCAGATTTTCACCTCCAGGATGCCCTATTATGCCACCTCGGTCACCTTTGTGTTCCTTCAAGCGAGCGTGCCAAGATGATTTGGGAAGCACACTACAGTCGGGCTGCTGGGCATTTCGGGGTCGAGAAAACAGTGGCAGTACTGCAAAATTATTTCTATTGGCCGAATCTTCGACAGGATGTTGGGAAGTACATCAGATCATGTACTGCCTGTGCCATTGCCAAACCGACCATTAAGAAGCAAGCCTCTATACCCCGTTGCCTACCCCTAGTCGACCTTGGGAATCCATCTCCATGGATTACATGTCAGGCCTTCCTTCCACTAAGCATGGAAATGACTGTGTTTTTGTGGTCGTCGACAGGTTCTCGAAGATGGCCATTATGATGGCCTGCAAGAAGAATATCACAGCAGAAGCCACTGCTAAACTCTTCTTTGAACGAGTGTGGGTGCACTTTGGGATCCCACAGTCTATCATCTCAGATCGGGACAGTCGGTTTCTCAGCACATTTTGGTCCAGTCTCTGGTCAATGCTGGACACCAAACTCACGAAGTCCACAGCCTTCCATCCTCAAACTGATGGCCAGACAGAGGTTGTCAATAGGATGATTGTGCACATTCTGCGCATGTATAACTCAAAGCATCCACGCACATGGGACGAGAGCCTCCCCTATGTTCAGCACAGCTACAACCGAGCTCTTCACAGCTCCACTGGCCATAGCCCTTTTCAGGTGGGTTTGGGATTCCAGCCACTATGCCCCATTGATGTGGCCATGCCACTTGCAGCTACTCACATGAATTCAGCTCATGTCCAGTCCGAAACAGATAAGGCCACCAGCTTCATTGAGCGCATCCAACATATTCGCCAGCAGGTCCATGACATTCTTGAGAAATCAAATGCCAAGTACAAGCAGCGACATGATCAACATCGGGTGCCACACAAGTTTCAGGTGGGCGACAAAGTCTGGTTGCATTTGCAAAAGGAACGCCTTACTGGAGCCTATCGGAAATTGAGACCACTCCGATATGGTCCTTACACCATTACTAAGGCTATGGGAGACAATGCATTTGAGCTCAGCATTCCCCCATTCCTTGGCCTGCACCCAGTGTTCAATGTGGACCGCCTTCGGCCATACTTTCCACCATTGCTAGACACATCCGACATTGCAGAACAGCTCAAACCCACAGAATTAAATCCAGATTGCATGGAACAAGCTGCAACTGATCGGATCATGGACACACAGATCAAGAACACTCGCCAACAGAATATCCAACTGTATCGAGTTGTCAAAGCAGGCCAACTCCTTCAGCAGGGCAAGTGGCTCACCAGGGAACAAGTTCAGCAAAAGTTTCCTCATCTCATGGAGGAGCTCAACGCAATGGGGACCATTGCTTCCTAAGGGGGAGGAATGATCCAGGTGGATATTGGTGGCCACCTGCCAAGTCCACCTGGACCCCCACCATTGTCTTTCTCAGCATTTTCAGTTTCCTTAATTGTAGCACAACTATTTTTAGCAGTTTTTCGGGTCCTGAACTTCCGGAGCCGTTTTGAGGCCCTAAACGACGTTTTTTGGGGAATCCGGGGCAACATGGGTCCATGGAATGGACCGATGTTGCCGTTCCAACAATGGTAGTGCTCGGATAGATCTTTCTAACGAGCTATTGTACGCGTCAAACGGAGATCATATGCCAAAGTTACGACCCCGGGAAGTTGATGTACCAATTTACCCCAAACGGGGCCCACAGTTTGGCGTTTCATCTCCTAGGGTTAGGTTTTGGAATGTTAAGGGTTTTCCATTGTTTCTCAACAATAAATAGGCCTTCGAGCCTCATTGTAACACAGTTCAGAGGCATGTAGCCATCACATCTCTTCTCAGAGATAAGCTACCATCGCCCTAGCTGGTTTATTTCCATTTCTGTTTGTAAGCATATTTCAGTATTTTCCATTAATGAAATGAAGTATTATTTCCGCTGCATCTTTGTGTATATGGTTATCTCTGTAATTTGTTGCGTTCCTGTTTAAATCCGGATCAGTGGTATCAGAGCGGTCTGCTTTTTCTCTGTTTTTCTTTGCATGTCCCCAACAAGGTCGGGATATAAGGAGTTAGGGCTTGAACTGGTTGAACCTTTGCAAGACCAGCCTCGCAAATCCCGACGGCCTCCCATGGCGGACGAGAAGAAAGACGAGGGGGCAGGAGATCCCATCAAAATCTTGCTCGAAGAAGCCCTCGAGCGACAACGGAACGCGATGATGGACAGCTTTGCCCAGATCCTTCAGCGGCTACCCAGAAGCAACGCATCGGCTTCCAGCAGCTACTCTGGAAACGCCACACCCTTTAAGGTACAAGTTAATTTTGAAATCCCCATATTCGAGGGTCAGATAGACGCAAATGCCGTAGATAAATGGTTAAATCTGCTAGAGGGTTATTTTTCTGTTCATGAATTTTCGAGTCGGGAAAAGATTGTTTTTGCTCTTCTCAAAGCAGCCCCCCACGTCAAGGACTGGTGGGAAACCTACTGCGAGCAGAAGGATGAAAGTACTGGCTCACTATTTTCAGCCGCACCCACCTGGGATTCGTTCCGGGATGCCATCAAGGAGCAGTACTACCCTGTCGGAAGCTATGAGGATGAATACATAAAGTGGACCACGCTGCGGCAGGGAAGGGACCAAGACGTGCCGGAGTTCACCAATCTTTTCCATACCCTTCGCACAAAGTTGGGTATCAAGGATTCGGAGCAACATTTGATACTCAAATACCGTGGCTGCCTGCACAAGTACATCCAGGAAGAAATACAATTCCTAAACATCCCCTCGCTCGGCGCAGCATACCGATATGCCGTCAAGGTCGAGCAGAAGTTTAAACAAAAGAAGCGAGACTTTGGATCTGCGAATCCAAAGCAGGGGAAAGGTGCCCCTAAACCACAGAACAAAGGACAAAGCCAAGGCGGGACAGCCCAAGACAACCAGCCGAAGCTGCAAGCAAAGAACAGCGCCGCGAAGCCGAGAAAGGACACTGGAAAATGGTGCGAGTTCCATAAGAGCTCCACTCACAACACAAGTGAGTGTCGGGCCAAGCAGTCACTGGTGGCTGAGCTAAAGGTTTCAGAATCAGATGCATGTTCCGACTCTGAGTCAGAACCCGATAAGGGGTATGAAAAAGGGAAGCAGATCATTGATGCGGATCCCAGCGCCACTGTTGCTACCGCAAAGATCCAGAAAAATGAACCCGAAGATCCAGAGGAGGAGGAGCGTCTCTTCCACTCCCAGATGTGGGTAAAGGGCTCCCCGATACAGTTCATTGTTGATAGCGGGAGTCAAAAGAACCTCATTTCGGCAGAGGTCGTGAAGCGGTTGGGCTTACCGACCACAGCACATCCACAACCATACACCATTGGGTGGCTTCACCAAGGACGAGATCTTCGCGTGAGCCAGCAGTGTCGCCTTCCATACAACATCAAGCCCTTCACGGATGAGGTATTGTGTGACATTGCTCCCCTTGAAGTTTGTGATGTATTACTAGGACAACCATACTTGTGGAAGCGACATGCTGTGTATGAATCAAGGCCCCGTGCTGTTATTATTACATTGGGAAATAAGTTGTTCAGGATACCAGAGGTAGCACCACCTGCCGCCATCTCTTTGATTACTGCAAAACAATGCAGTAAGATCATTTCCAAAACCAGGAAATTTGTTTTCCTGATGATACGCCCTCAAGGAAAGAAGAAGACAGTGGCCGCGGCCTCCAGACGGGGTCCCTCTGCACGACAACTATAGATGGACAAGGTTGTGGAGGAGTACGAGGACATCTTCACCTCCCTGGCAGGGGTTCCTCTGCACTGTCAAGTCAAGCACTCCATCGATCTGACCCCAGGTGCGCCGCTACCCAATGGACCAATTTATCGGCGCTCCATTCTGGAGAACAATGAAATCAAGAGGCAGATTCAGGAGCTCCTGCAGAAAGGTCACATCCGTCCGAGTTCATCGCCTTGTGGGAGCCCGATCGTGTTGGTACAGAAGAAGGATGGGACGTGGAGACTCTGTATTGACTATCGGGCGCTGAACAAGATCACTGTCCGTAATAGGTACCCGATCCCGCGGATTGATGACCTCCTAGACCAACTAAAGGGGGCGAAATATTTCAGCAAGATCGATCTGAAGTCAGGATATCACCAGGTACCAATCGAACCCTCTGATGTGTGGAAGACTGCCTTCAAATCCAAGGAGGGCCTCTTCGAATGGTTGGTTATGCCTTTCGGATTGACGAATGCTCCTGCAACCTTCATGAGGCTAATGGATGACATCTTGCGGCCATTCACCAACTCCTTTGTAGTAGTATACTTGGATGACATTCTGATCTTCAGCCAGAGTTGGGAAGAGCACCTCCACCACATCCGACAGGTTCTCCAAACACTGCGGCAACACAAGCTATGTGCCAATTTGGAGAAATGCACTTTTGGCATGACCCAGGTTCAGTATCTGGGATACATCATTGATGAACAGGGGGTGCATGTCGATCCAGCCAAGATCCAAGTCATTCGGGATTGGCCCTCTCCAACCACTCTAACAGAGCTCCGCAGCTTTCTAGGTCTTGCCAACTTCTACCGCAGGTTTGTGTTGGGGTTTTCTCATATTTCTTGGCCCTTGAGTCAAGTCACCAAGGGAGGGTCGAAAGCAAAATTCTTTTGGTCTGAATCTCAACAGAAGGCATTCATGGAGTTGAAGGATCGCCTCTGCACGGCACCAGTGCTCGCGTTACCAGATTTACAACAACCATTTGAGGTCGAGACAGATGCCTCTGACTATGCTATTGGGGCAGTCCTTACTCAACATGGACATCCAGTGGCATATCACAGTGAAACACTTTCAGACACAGTCCGGAAGTACCCCACTTATGATAAAGAGATGTATTCCATTGTACAGGCCTGCCGACAATGGAAGCATTACATTTTGGGGAAGGAAACGGTCATCCACACAGACCACCGACCCCTGCAGTTCATACAGACCCAAGGGAAATTGCAGAATGATCGCCATCAGAAGTGGTCTACATACCTGCAACAGTTCCACTTGAATATCAAGTATAAGAAGGGCAGCACCAATAATGTTGCAGATTGCCTCAGTCGACCACCGATCATGGCGTTAACCACCGTGCTCAACTCTTGTGGGCACGAGACTTCTGATTGGCCACTTCTCTACAAAAGCGACCCAGAATTCGGCCACACATACCAGACACTCTTGGAGGGTCGGCATGTTGCAGATTTTCACCTCCAGGATGCCCTATTATGCCACCTCAGTCACCTTTGTGTTCCTTCAAGCGAGCGTGCCAAGATGATTTGGGAAGCACACTACAGTCGGGCTACTGGGCATTTCGGGGTTGAGAAAACAGTGGCAGTACTGCAAAATTATTTCTATTGGCCGAATCTTCGACAGGATGTTGGGAAGTACATCAGATCATGTACTGCCTGTGCCATTGCCAAACCGACCATTAAGAAGCACGGCCTCTATACCCCGTTTCCTACCCCTAGTCGACCTTGGGAATCCATCTCCATGGATTACATGTCAGGCCTTCCTTCCACTAAGCATGGAAATGACTGTGTTTTTGTGGTCGTCGACAGGTTCTCGAAGATGGCCATTATGGTGGCCTGCAAGAAGAATATCACAGCAGAAGCCACTGCTAAACTCTTCTTTGAACGAGTGTGGGTGCACTTTGGGATCCCACAGTCTATCATCTCAGATCGGGACAGTCGGTTTCTCAGCACATTTTGGTCCAGTCTCTGGTCAATGCTGGACACCAAACTCACGAAGTCCACAGCCTTCCATCCTCAAACTGATGGCCAGATAGAGGTTGTCAATAGGATGATTGTGCACATTCTGCGCATGTATAACTCAAAGCATCCACGCACATGGGACGAGAGCCTCCCCTATGTTCAGCACAGCTACAACCGAGCTCTTCACAGCTCCACTAGCCATAGCCCTTTTCAGGTGGGTTTGGGATTCCAGCCACTATGCCCCATTGATGTGGCCATGCCACTTGCAGCTACTCACATAAATTCAGCTCATGTCCAGTCCGAAACAGATAAGGCCACCAGCTTCATTGAGCGCATCCAACATATTCGCCAGCAGGTCCATGACATTCTTGAGAAATCAAATGCCAAGTACAAGCAGCGACATGATCAACATCGGGTGCCACACAAGTTTCAGGTGGGCGACAAAGTCTGGTTGCATTTGCAAAAGGAACGCCTTACTGGAGCCTATCGGAAATTGAGACCACTCCGATATGGTCCTTACACCATTACTAAGGCTATTGGAGACAATGCATTTGAGCTCAGCATTCCCCCATTCCTTGGCCTGCACCCAGTGTTCAATGTGGACCGCCTTCGGCCATACTTTGCACCATTTCTAGACACATCCGACATTGCAGAACAGCTCAAACCCACAGAATTAAATCCAGATTGCATGGAACAAGCTGCAACTGATCGGATCATGGACACACAGATCAAGAACACTCGCCAACAGAATATCCAACTGTATCGAATTGTCAAAGCAGGCCAACTCCTTCAGCAGGGCAAGTGGCTCACCAGGGAACAAGTTCAGCAAAAGTTTCCTCATCTCATGGAGGAGCTCAACGCAATGGGGACCATTGCTTCCTAAGGGGGGAGGAATGATCCAGGTGGATATTGGTGGCCACCTGCCAAGTCCACCTGGACCCCCACCATTGTTTTTCTCAGCATTTTCTGTTTCCTTAATTGTAGCACAACTTACTAGTTTTAGCAGTTTTTCGGGTCCTAAACTTCCGGAGCCGTTTTGAGGCCCTAAACGACGTTTTTTCGGGAATCCGAGGGCAACATGGGTCCGTGGAATGGATCGATGTTTCTTGTTTCAACAATGGTAGTGCTCGGATAGATCTTTCTAACGAGCTATTGTATGCGTCAAACGGAGATCATATGCCAAAGTTACGACCCCGGGAAGTTGATGTACCAATTTACCCCAAACGGGGCCCACAGTTTGGCGTTTCATCTCCTAGGGTTAGGTTTTGGAATGTTAAGGGTTTTCCATTGTTTCTCAACAATAAATAGGCCTTCGAGCCTCATTGTAACACAGTTCAGAGGCATGTAGCCATCACATCTCTTCTCAGAGATAAGCTACCATCGCCCTAGCTGGTTTATTTCCATTTTTGGTTGTAAGCATATTTCAGTATTTTCCCTTAATGAAATGAAGTATTATTTCCGCTGCATCTTTGTGTATATGGTTATCTCTGTAATTTGTTGCGTTCCTGTTTAAATCCGGATCATCTAGGCTTTATCGTATATCCCCGCATACAACGGTCGAGGATTCCTAGGCCTAATAAAAAATCCACCCTCCAGGATTTACCATATATCCCACCATTCATCGGCCAAGAATTCCTAGGCCTGATTGGGGGCACACACCTCTAAGATTTACCATATATCCCACCATACAATGGTCGAGGATTCCTAGGCCCATTTAGGCACACAAAATCTGTCTTTACCACAATCCCAATTTGGTTTAGGGATTCCTAGGCCATGTGTTCTTTCTTTGAGAGACCACCTCACTCAGTTTTGATACCATCCAGAAATCTAGCTCAATCAAATATAAGAGAACTCATCACACCATGGCTATCTAGAAATGGAAAGGCAAGGTTGAAGAACACTATCACACCTAGAAAAAACCCATGCTAATGACAACAAGAGGACCGAATACACACATGCATGTACCATGCATGTAAAATCTAGCAAAGAAATCACACATGCAAATCGATACCTGCAAATAATCCCAATGTAGCTGCTTGATCCTGCTATTCCTTGCTTGATCTTTGCTTCCTCTTTGCCCTGTTTTCTTTCCTTGCTCCAAAGCTGAAGTGCTCCAAGAAAACTCTAAGTGTCCAAGAGTGTGAGAGACAAAAAATAGAGAGAGAGCTCCAAAACTGAACTGGCAAAAGGTACCAACTGTTCCTTAGAATCCTTTTTATTAATGAGGCCTCTATTTTCTTCAATCTCCATTATTTTCCCTCATTTTCCTCCTTACATGTGACCTATGACCTTTCACCTTCCTTTTCTCCTAATTTCCATTATTCTCATAAACAAATTCCAGTTAATGCCTCATGCCTTACCAAAGACTTGGTCATTGCCTTTGTTAATTTCCCTTAGCCATAATAAATCAAATGAACACCCACAATAGGATGTTTTTCCCAACATTCAGCCTGGAATATGTGTTTCGTGACCTTGGTTATTATTTGCCTTTATTATCGTTATTACATGGATTTTTGACCAAGGTTGTTACATTTCAGAGTTGTCGTTTCACAGGGAAGTAGAATTTTCTATTGAGTTGGTACCAGGGGCAGCGCCAACATCAAAGGCACCTTACAGGATGAGCACACCAAAGTTAGTAGAGCTGAAGTTGCACTTGAAGGAAATGCTTGACAAGGGATACATTAGGCCAAGTGTATCGCCTTAGGGTGAACCAATGTTGTTTGTGAAGAAGAAGGATGGTACTCTCAGGCTATGCATTGACTACATGCAGTTGGATAAGGTAACCATCAAGAATAGGTATCTATTGCCGAGAATTGATGACTTGTTCGATCAGTTGAAAGGAGCAACGGTGTTCTCGAAAATTGATATGAGATTAGGATACCATTAGGTACACATTAAGGAAGAGGACATTTACAAGACAAATTTCTAGACCAGGTATGGGCATTATGAGTTTGTTGTAGTTCCATTTGGTTTGACTAATGCTCCAACTACTTTTATGTGATTGATGAATAGTGTGTTTTTCCTTATCTGGACAAGTTTGTTATTGTATTCATTTATGATATATTGATATATTCTAAGAATGAGGAAGAACATGCCAAACATTTAGCAACAATATTGAGATTATTGAGAGATCATCAACTATATGATAAGCTTAGTAAATGAAGTTTCTTTCGGACAAAGGTACACTACTTGGGACATGTGGTTTCCAAGGAAGGCATAATAATGGATCCAGAAAAGATAAAGGTTATCATGGAGTGGGCATCTCCTAGAAATGTGGATGAGGTAAGATCATTCATGGGGTTAGAAGGTTATTATAGGAGGTTCATAAAGGACTTATCACAGATTGCTTATCCTATTACATTGTTGTAAAGGAAAGGTAAGAAATTTGAATGGAAAAAGGAATGTGCAGCAAGTTTTGAGCAGTTGAAGCAGTTGTTGACAAATGCTCTAGTTTTAAAGATTGCATATTTGGACAAAGAGTCCGTGGTATGTACATATGCTTGCAAGAGAGGGCTTAGTGGAGTCCTTATGCAGGAAGGACATGTAGTATGTTACGAATCAAGGAAACTTAGTGAGCACAAGAAGAATTATCAGACACATGATCCTGAGTTGGCAACAATCATCCACGCTTTGAAGATTTGGAGGCACTATCTTCTTTGCAAGTGGTTCATCTTGATGAATGATCATAATGGATTGAGGTATCTATTTGACCAACCAAATCTGAATGCCAGAGAAGCTAGATGGTTGGCCACGATCTGTGAGTTTGACTTTGAGATCAAGTGCATTAAAGGTAAAGAGAACAAGCTTGCAAATGCTCTTAGCAGGCAGATATAGGTAAATCACATAACATCTGAGTTTTTATGGGACAAATCTACAGGATCAGATCTTGCAGGAAGGACAACAGGATGACAACTATAGGGATCTTATGCACAAGTACATCAGGGTACAAGTGATGAGGATGTGGATTATCGTCTCACAACAGATGGCTTGTTCAGATTTAGGATAGGATATATGTGCCAAACAACAATGAGCTCAAGAAGCTTATCTTGAGGAAATTTCATGCTAAGTCATATTTAGGTCTCCCGAGATATCATAAAACTTTGAAAGTGGTGAAGAAGTTCTACTATTGACCAAACTTGAAGAAGGAAGTGGCAGATTTTATGGCTAGATGATTGCATTGTCAATAGGTAAAACTAGAGTGTAACCATCTAGGTGGTCCACTACAACTGATTTTGATTCCATAATGGAAATGGGAGGTCATTTCCATGGATTTCATTACAGGTTTTCCGAGGACATCTAAACAACATGATTCCATCATGGTTTTGATGGAGAGGTTGACAAAGGTAGCGCACTTTATCCCAATAAAGTATAGATATTCAGCTAATGATGTAGCACATGTCTTCATCAGAGACGTAGTGAGGTTACAAGGTGTACTGAATAAGATTGTGTCAGAAAAGGATGCCAAGTTCACCTATAGATTCTGAAAATAGTTATCTGCAGGTTTGGGTATATAGTTGGCCTTCAACACAACTTATCATCCGTAGAGAGATGGATAGACAAAGAGGGTCAACAGGATATTGGAGGATATGTTGAGGATGTATGTGATGCATCAACAATGGAAGTGGGAAGAGTATCTTCCACTGGTTGAGTTTTCTTACAACAATGGGTATCATGAATCTTTGAGGATGAGTCTGTTTGAGGCATTATATGGGCAGAGTTGTAATACTCCCATTAGTTGGAGTGATCTAGTGAAAATGTTGTTTATTGGACCAAACATGTTGGCAAAGATGGAACAATAAATGCAAGTAATCAAGAAGAATCTAAAGGCAACACGAGACAAACATAAGAGTTATGTAGATTAGAACAGGATGTTTAAGGAGTTTAAGGTTGGGGAACATGTGTACTTGCGTATGAAGCCCAAGAAGATCTCATTGAGGATTGGATCATGTGCCAAGCTAGCACCTCGGTTATGTGGACCTTTCAAGATTCTTGAAAGGATTGGACCAATAGCCTATCGACTTTCATTGCCTTCGATAGTGAAACTCCATGATGTTTTCCATGTGTCATTGCTTAAGAAGTATGTTAAAGATGTTGATCATGTGATTAACTTGACTATATTGCAGGTGGAACCAAAAGGAGAATTCCAGCCAGATCTTAGTGCATTTTGTAGAGAAAGATGCTCATGCTACAGAACAGAGTAATCGAGCAAGTTAAAGTGCAATGGAAGCACTTTTGGCTCTATGAAGCTACATGGGAGATGGCAGATTAGATGTGGGCTATGTATCCTTCTCTATTCGTTGGTTGAGTGAATGTTTTGGCATATGTTTTGGTATATGTATATATGTATATGGATGTAAATACCACCATGAGCTGTGGTATAAAGCACCAATAAGTGGTATGGGTGCCATGTCGTTATGGTTGTCATATGGTTATGTTTCTCATGTTGGTTTGCTTCTCAACAGGATAATCATTGTAAATACTGTAATGAGCTAAGTTATAAAGCTCCATGGGCGGTATGATTTTCTTTTCAACAGTCTTGTTGGTTGTAGGTGTCACTGAACACTGAGTACAGTGTTCCCCCAAGGGGGAGAGTTCTGTAATAACCCTGGTAAAAAATCCATGTAATAAAGTTAATAAAGGAAAAATAATAACCATGGTTATGGGACACATATTCCAAGTTGAATGTTGGGCAAAACCATAGTGATGGGAATCACTTTTGATTAATTAATGACTATGGAAATTGGCAAATGCAATGGCAAAGGCTTTGGAAAGACAAAATGGCATTAATTGACATTTTATTTATGAAAATAATGGAAATTATGAGAAAAGGGAGGTGAAAGATCACAAGTTGCATGTGAGGAGAAAAATGAAGGAAAACAATGTAAAATTGAAAAAAATAGAGGCCGCATTAATAAAAAGGCTTATGAGGATCAATTGATAGACTTTTGTTAGTTTTAGCTTGGAGCTCTCTATTCTACTCTCTCTCTCATGCTCTTGGACACTTAGAGTTTTCTTGGAACACTCTTGGAGGAGTGTGTCATACTTGGGATTTTGGAGCAAGAAGGCAAAGGAAGAGCAGAAAGTGCAAGAGGGACATCAAGATCAACGGCTACAACGGGTTTTTCTTGTAGGTACCCAATTGCATTTATGATTTCCTTTCTAGTTTTGGCATGCATGGCACATGCATGTGGTTTCTTGGTTATGATTTTTCATTGGCATGGAGGAATGCCTAGTTTGATGGTGGATTTGCCTAGCTTTACCATTTCATGGATAGCCATGGTATTGTGGGTGTCTTTCCTTTTGTTTTCTGGTTGGTTCTCATGTTTCTTATGGCTATGGGTTGATTTACTAGTTCTTGGAAGCCTTGGTTGGACAAACACTCTTGAAGCCCTGTAATAACTTGGGTTGAGTTGCTAGTCCTGGAAGCTGTGGTTGGAAAAACACTATGGATGCCCTTGGTGGGTTGAGTTACTAGTCCTGGAATCCCTAGTTAGACAAGTGCTCTGGAAGCCTGGCAACAACTGTGGGTTGAGTTACTAGTCCTGGAAACCCTGGTTGGAACAAATGCTTTAGAGCCCTGGACAACTTGGGTAGAGATCAATCTGGCAATGGTTAGTGATATCCGATCGTGAGGTGGAATCACCGGTTGAGGATAGAGGTGTGTGGCCTCTAGAAGCCCTATTTTGGTTTTGTTTGAGTTGTTTCATGAGGTCCTGCATTCATGCTTGGAATATGGCACGAGGTTGATTAGCTGAAATAAAGACTTGGTCTAGCCAATCTGTGGTCGGGTGGTACGTGAAACTCTTAGACTTGGTTGCATTTTGCATATGTTAATAAAATATTCTCTCCTCTTGTATTGATAGGCAAACATACTTGTTCATACGTGGTTTTTATGGTTGTTATATCCTTGTTATTTCTGTTGGTCATATGTTGGTCATGAGTATGTTTGATGACAGACTTGGTGTATGTCTCCCATCATGTTTTGATTTGCAAATGAATGAACACTGAATATGTGACCTAATAGATGATAATATAACGATCGTGATAAGGCATCAATGCTTCCTTACTAATCTCAGATAAGTATGAGACCCTTATGCTCAGATATGTTGCTATGACCTGTAGATTACATATTTGTGACATGTTTGATGAAATGCCTATCATGGCTAGTAGGGGTCCAGTCAATTCATTGATAAAGTGTTTGCATTAGTACCTTTGTTTCAATGTTATTTATCATTTTTGAAAGTTTCATGAAGTTCTGGGCAGTGGCCTAAGTCTTGGCCCTGAAAAGGTGGCACAAACTCTGGGATCGATGGCTCAGAACTAGTTGAAAAGGTCCATAGTCATTGGCATTCCCTTAATGTGGGAGCGACTGGAAGGCCTCAATTGCATGCATGGCTTGTCATGGGAGCGGCTGGGCATACAGGTCAGTGAAATGTCAAGTTGTCTTAGGGGTTGATCACCTGGAAAGGTTAGTTGGTTCCGGGAGGCTCTATAGCATGTGTGGAAGGTCATAATGGTTTGGTTTTGTTGGTTCCACTTCCTTAACTGTACATGGGGATTTGAATCACATAATAGCATCCTCTCATCACATGTTTACCCCAATAGACTAGTTAACTTGGGTAAATGTGGGAGGAGTTTATTACAACCGTTGCTTGACGCTAATTCATGCACTTGGAAACAATGGATTTTGACGCTATTTGTGGCACTAATGGACTATTTTGTTGTAATGATTGGTCCTTTCTGTGCATGATTCTTTTGAAGATTGGGTTCTCTGTGGAAAACGTTGGTTGGATCATGACATGTGTAACATATGTAAATTTTGTTGTTTTTATAAATGGTTCTCCTTCGAATTTCTTTCAGGTCAATAGAAGTATCGGACAAGGGTGCTCTTTGTCCTCGTTATTATTCATTCTGGTCATGGACGGGCTGAGCAGAAAGATTGGTGAGGCTCGTATGTGAAGAGCTATCTACAAATTACAGGTATCTCGTCGAGTCTCTATTATCCACTTATTTTTTGTTGACAATGTACTAACTTTTGGTCAAGTCTCCTGGGCTCAATGGAATGTTTTACATTCTATCTTTGTTAGATATGGTGCAGCATCAAGATTCCTTACAAATGGTAAATTGTCTATATTGATTCACTCCTCTGGTGATATGGAGGCAATTACTAACATTGTTGGGTTATTTGGTGTTGAGGTTTCACATATTGAAGATGGATTCACATATTTGGGCTTCAGATTGAAACTGAATAATTATAGGATTGTGGACTAGAATTGGTTATTGGAGAAGTTCTAAAAGTGACTATCTTTATGGACACACTGCTAGCTATCTCTGGGAGGCAAGTATACTCTCATTCAATCTGCCTTGCAACAGATTTTGGTTTATTGGATGCACTTGTTCTTGCTTTCGGTATAAATCATCCAACGAATTAAGGCTATCATGGCACATTTCCTTTGGATGGGGACCAGGGGGAAACAAAAATTCTATTTAGTTCGTTTGGATGCTATCACAAAGGAAAAGGAGTATGTTGGATGGGGCATTCTAGACCTGCGAATATTTGGCTGGGAATTATTAACAAAAACTCTATGGAGAACATTTTTTGGCAAAGGTATATGGAAGAATATCATATATGATAAATACATGAAGCACAAGTCGATATTAGAATGGTTCAAGAGAGGTGAGGCTGGAGTGCAAAAAGGTTTCTATATGTGGCAAAGTTTTTATAAAGTTAGAAGATGGTTCCTCGAGAAGCTACAATGGTCCTTTGGTAAAGGCGATAAAATATTGATTGAGATTGACTCAATTTTATGGGTTTGCAATTCTCAAAAGATACCTGTTGGGGTTATTGACACACTACATACAAAAAGTTTATTCTTTCTCAATCAAGCCATTGATAATGATACATATCTGTCTTGGAATAATGTTGTGGAGATTGGGTCATTTAGTACAAATGTGGATTTCTGGCAACATTTCAGAGATGATCTTCAGCTCATCGATCTTGTTCAGAAGGCTCGCGGTGATGCTTTAGTCTGAAATGGTGTTATGCGTAATGGATCATGGTGGTCTCAAACATATATAAATGTATTTCTTACAAGATCAATCCCCAATTTGATGTGTGTTGGTACAAGAAAGTATGGATTTGGGACATACCTTTAAAAAATTATCATTTTCTGTTGGTTAGCATGGAGAAACAAAATTCTCACCTGGAATAATGCTTGTAAAAGGGGCTTCCAGGGCTCGAGTTGGCGTTCCTTCTGTAGGGAGTCTTAGGAAAATTTATTTCAACTTTTTTTATAATGTCCTATTTCTATTGATGTGTGGGTGCGAGTTTTGAATTACCTCTAGCTCCCCCCTTTCTTATGGTCTGAATCTGTTTATCAATGGTGGTCCAAAAGGTGTGGAAAACATAAGTCTATCCTTCTGTATATTTCATAGGAGATATGGCGTGCAATAAATTATTTGATTTTTTAAGACAAGGCCATGAATCTATCTAGGATTTGTACAAACATTATGGCTTGGGTGACGGCTAAACAAAGTCACAAACATGTTGATAAAATGCCTAGGTTAATGTCAAATCATATGTAGGTTGATTTCCCAACTGGTTTCTTCAATGGTGCTGCACAGGCTGGTAGATGGGGTTGCAAGCCTTGGTTGAGGTTCAATTCACTAGTTCATTTTCTTCTCTTTGTTGGAGTTTTCCTTTTCCAATGCTTCATTTCGTTATGAGCTAAGTATGGTGAGTTGTAAGCTCACAAAGGGACTTGCATATACCCAGTTGTCATAGTTATCCTTATCCGACACTGAGCTTTCTTCTATATAATGGAGGATTTTTATGTGCTTTAACACAACATTGTTAGTAATTCAATACTCTAACATGGTGTCAGAGTGGGCGATTCCTGCCCTGCCTATTTTTTTGAGTTTTTCGTTAGTGGTTTATCATGGTTATGGGTTCACCTCTGACACCCTCAACTTTCCTCGATTGCTTTGATGGGGGAGTCAATCCTGATCTAATTAGATCCTACTGAGGTCTAAGCTCTTTTTTTTCTTTTTCTTATATGGTTATTTCTCCATACCGAACTCAGCGTCCTATAAGAGGAGAAATTCCAGCGTCCTATAATAGGATTAACCTAGCTCTAATTCCATGTTAGAGTATTTAATTACTCATGATGTTGTGTTAAAGCACATAGAAATCCTCCATTATATAGCAATTGAGGAAGCCGAGTGTTAGATAAGGATAACTCTAACAATTGGGTAGATGCAAGTCCTTATGTGAGCTTACAACTCACCGTACTTAGCTCATAGGGAAATGAAGCATTGGAAAAGGAAAACTCCAACAAAGAGAAGAAAATGAACTAGTGGATTGAACCTCAACCAAGCCCTGCAATCGCATCTACCAGCCTGTGCAGCACCATCGAAGAAACCAACAAGATTGTGATGCATTGTCTCAACAACATCCTTTGTTGTCATCACCGGCTTTGTTTTGTGGCTAGTACATTTTCAAACCTAGTTTTTCAAGATGGGTAAAAGGTTGTAGGAGCTCCATGAGAAGAAGGTTGCAGATGAACTTCGTAAAGAAGTCCTTCAGTTACAATCAGTGGTAGTTTTTTTTCAAGCCGAAAATGCAACCCTTAAGAATAGGTTGCAAACATCAACAGCTGAGAAAATCCAAAAGGTTGACCATTTGGAATCAACTATGGGAAAATACTTCCAAATGCTTGCAAATGAATTTCAAGAGAAGATGGACCTCCTTGATGACTTGCAGGAGGAATTTGAATCTTTTTCTGACTCAAATTTGTAGAAAGAGCTCGAAGAACAAAACAATCAGCGTGTTATGGATTGATTGCTTAAAAGAAACAATGTTGGAGCAACATCAACTTTTGTCGCAACAACTAATTGAGAAGGATGAGGTCATTCAAAAGCTGGAAGATTCTAAGAAAGAACTTGAATTGGAAGTTAGTCGTCTTAAAAAATATAAGATGGAGACAACTGATGTTGAACTTCCAAGCTCTCCCTCTTGCACACTTGATGATGTTGAATGCCAGAATCCCGATGTGGACTCATCACATGCCTTTGTCACAACTAGTTTTGAAAATCATACTACTGGTATTGGATCCTGATTGCTGAGTAAAATGGGATATACTAGAGGAGGACTTGGGAAGAATGGTCAGGGAATTGTTGCTCCTATTAACCTTGTAGTGCAGACATCAAGGGTAGGTCTTGGATACGATCCTGTTGCTACGTCATCACCTACATCCAATTGTGAGGTGTTTGAAGAAAATGTTCCTCTTAACTATGTTGATGACATCGTTGTTAATTTAATTCTAGATGAAAATGTTGTGGCACCCAACATTGAGTCTGAAAAAACAAGGACTGAGGCGTCTCCACATCCTCAGCAAAGGAAATCATCCATGCCACAATATTATTGGTCAACTAGTAGTCCAACATTTATATCATTATAGAAGAGACGTGAGAGAATGCATCATGAACCAGTGCCAACCATCAAGATCAACTATGGATGGATTGATGGATGGTCATGGCGTCATTTCAACCAATGCTTGAAGAATTCATATCATTGTGTTGCACCAATTTTTCATTGTTGATTCCCATTGTTCCCTCAGTTGTGTTTCAGAGGGGAAAATTTGTTGACAATAAAGACTATTGATTCTTGCTCCTTCTGTGATTCTGTTTTTGGGGTGACAGTTAGATGGTGACAAATATTGTTGTCATTTTTTTGTGTTTGATCAATGTGATGGGGACATTTTTCAAACAACTTCAGGAGTGTTGTTGTATGACATTTGAGTTGAATTTGTCATACTTGATAAGCCTCATTGATTGTTTGTTGGTTTATGGTGTTGCTTTTGTTTGAAGCCTTGTCCTGGTTCTTTACCGACTTTTTTCTTAAGATTTTTGGGAGAAGTTAACAGTGTTTTCCACCCTTGTGCCTCTACAACATTCCTACTTCAGATATCGATCGAACTCGTTGAGGTTTCACAGCTCTCATCTTCAAAGTTTTGGTACTTCAACATTATGTACTTCTTGATTGGAGCAGGCCTATGTTCTTTCCATTTAGTGGATCGTTATGGTATTAAATGTTTCAGCTCCATGATAATTTGAGCACTAGCATCTTTCTCACTTTTTTTTTCTTTTTTTTTTTTGTTTGGGGGGGGGGGGGGGGGTGTTCCTACAGGTTTTTCTCTCTTTCTTCTCTTATGAGAGTTTGTACATGGGTACCTTATTAGGCCTTATTGCCGAGACCCATTCTTTGTCTTCTTTTTTCTTTAGTTACTCCCTATGTTTCACTTAAGGGGGGGTGTTGGAGTTTGCCTTTTCCAATTCTTCATTTCCCTATGAGTTAAGTATGGTGAGTTGTAAGCTCACATAGGGACTTGCATCTACCCAGTTGTCATATTTATCCTTATTCGACACTGGGCTTCCTCCATTGCTATATAATGGAGGCTTTCTATGTGCTTTTAACACAACATTGTGAGTAATTCAATACTCTAACACTCTTATGGCATGACGTTCAGGGCACAAACTCCAGAGGCAAGCATTTATCCTTTGGGGATTGATGTATTTTTCTAAGAGGCGCCAACTGGGGCATATTACTATCTATGGGGATTCCGGTTCCATTATTGATGGGGTCACTAGGCGGTCTAATTTTCTGCCTCCCAATTTGGCCAACTCGTTGGAGCACATTGAGATGCTGAAATAGTCTTTTGCGAACATCTCGTTCAAGCGTGTGTACAGAGAATTAAATTATGTGGCTGATGGTTTATCGAAGAGAGGTTTGTTGGCAATTTTTGGTACTTTACATTTCAAGCTTTCTTTTGAGGATATGGTGGTGGAAGAGGGTGAGATTTCCCTGTGTTGATCTGCTTTCTATTCCAATTACAATCTTGCTTTTGAGTACATCTTTTGTCTGTTGGATTTTGATATTTCTGTCGGAATGATTTTTTTACATGTACAACCTTTTTAGATCTTGTTTGTGTCAATTCTGATATAAGGGTGGGTTGATAGATCCTTTCTTATCTCCAGACCTTATGTTTCTTTTTTGGGTGGAGATGGCAGATTTAATTTTGAATATAGAGGGTAAATTTGGATCATATATGTATTGAATTTTTGTTAATAGAATTCCAATGCTTTTTTCTTTTGGAAAAAAAGGATGCCAAGAGGTATTAAATCTCTTGAGGTGCAAATTTTTTTCCAAATATTTCACTCTAAAAGAGGTTTGATCTTTCTTAGAACTTGCTAGATTCATGGTTAAAATGGATCTACATTGGTAATTGATTGTTAAGATTGATGATAACAAATTTCCTTTATATTATTGATTAATATTGACATATTAATTTAATTGTTTTAATTTTTTACTTTTTATTCTTAATTTAGTGACCATTTACCATGGAATGTAATTTTTCATTATTTAATTTAAACACATAAATAAATTTAAAACTTTAAATTTTTTCTAAAATATTTGAATGGTATAAATTATACAAATTAAACTTATACTTCTTAAAAAAAATATTAAATTTTAAATTAAAATAACAGAAATATATATATATATATATATTTAAAAAAAATGGTAAAACCATATGGAGTTCCTGAAAGACTTCAACAGCAGAAACAGATTCTCGAAGAACTGTTGGAAGATGCGGCCCCAGTAAATAGGAATGCTAAAGACAGCTGGGGTTGGGGGCGCTCTGGAACATACACCATAGCAGAAGCGTATAACACCATTCAACCAAACAGGAACAGCAACAGAACACCTGAATTCTGGAAGAAAGTTTGGGATCCGCTCGCCTTGCCCAAGGTAAACTTCTTCTTCTGGACGCTGGCGCATGATAAGCTCCTAACCGGAGACAATTTAATGAAAAAAAACATTGCTGGCCCGCACAGATGTGAGATGTGCAGAAGCAGCGTAGAAAGTGCCAAGCACCTATTCATAGACTGTAAGTTTGCGAAAGAAGTATGGGGATTCTCCCTCCATGGGCTACAAATCACAGTTCCGACTCACAACTCAGTAGCTGATCTATTCGACACATGGAACCACTGTTATCCCAGCAAAATTCCTGTCAAATCCATCTGGAGGAAGATCTGGAATGCCATTCCCAAATTTGTGTGTTGGCAGATTTGGTTATCCAGGAACGATTTGATTTTCAATGAAAAGGCACACACTCCCCTCTCCGCAGCGGTAAAAGCCAAGTCTCTTCTCCTAGAAGCAGTGCAACAACAAAACAATACAGGTGACCCATTGCTCCTCCCGGAAGAAGAGCGGTGGCTGGGACCCCTCCACACTCAACCAAGGAAGCAGCTATCAGTTCCACAAGCAGGAAATCAGACTTGGCGCATAAGAGAAACTGAAGAAAAATTTCAAGAATGGTGGAGAATGCAAAAAATTACAACAATATTCTTTGACGGAGCCTCCAAAGGAAATCCCGGGGCAGCAGGTGCTGGAGGGGTCATCTTCGCTCCGAACGGAATAAAAAGGGACAGTTTTAGTTGGGGCATTGGGCAGAAAACCAATAATCAAGCGGAGATCCTAGGCCTTCTCAAAGCTTGTCAAATTGCCAGGGAAAGAGGAGATAAAGAATTTCAAGCGTTTGGAGATTCGGAGATCATAATTAAAAATCTAAATACAGGAAATCTGTTCACTAAAGCATGCCTCAACAAAACTCTAAATAGGCTGAAGAGAGTGCTGCTCGATTTTGACTCCTACAAATTCTTCCACATACTCAGAAATCTGAACAAAGAAGCAGATCAAATGGCGAATAAAGGGTGCACCCTCCGGAAAGATCAACTTCTCACAAACGATGAGAGCTCACTTCATCCCTGCAATCCTTGAGGAAATGGAATTCTGTAACAGCTCAAAAGAAAGTGTTAGAAACAGCAACAGAAGATATGTAACAATGGCTGCCATGGTGTAATTCTGAGTCTCTTTTCAAATAAATAAAATCATATCCGTTTGAGTTAAAAAAAAAAAAATGATAAAACAACTGTATTTTTTTACAGCTTAAAACTTTACTCATCATTTATTTATTCAGTTTAAAGTTTTAATGTCACACTTTAAATTAATAAATTTGATAATATGTAAAGAAAATATTCGATAACTTAAAACTTTACTCATCATTTATTCAGTTTAAAGTTTTAATGTCACACTTTAAATGAATAAATTTCATAAAATTAATGATATGTAAAGAAAATATTCAATAAATTTGATAAAAGTTGTGATACGTAAAACGATTTTTCATATTTTAAATGCTTAAAATGGTAAAAAAATTTGTAACTTTGAAAATTATGATTAGAGTAATAAAAAATAATAATATGTGAATTTTTTTTGGTTTAAACAACCCTAAAAGCAAAAGTAACAACAACTTTAATAAATTTTGAAAGAGAAAAGGCCACCGGCCAAATGAATATTTTCAATGTTTGAATCAAACTAAATTCTCCGATAAAAGCGGTTGTGGATTATAATAACTAGGGAGCACGACCTTTTTGACCGCACAAAATACTTTGTTACAGAAGCACGTTATTCACAAAAACTTTATTTTATTAATGGACGGCTTCGTAGGAATTATGAAGAGAGCCTAAGTTACGTTGCCATTAAGCTTACGCTGCCGACATTGGCATGATTGAATGGTAGGAGCCGGCTGCTCAGTGATGGTCATTAAGTCAAAAGATTTTTGTTTTTATTTATATTTAATAAGTTTACAAATATGTTAACAAAATTTATAATTTTAAGTTTTAAGGGGTTTTGGTAGTATATTTTAGATATCATTTTTCTGGATTCAACTGTGTTAAGTTATTTATAGAATTAGTCAGTTACAATTATTTTTCAAAGAAATAATTATAGATGAATGACTTACTTAACTCAGTGGAATCCCAAAAAATGATATCTAAAATATATAACTTTAATTTCTATATAATATTTAATAGTTTTTAATTTTTTTATTTAGATTAAAGTAACATCTTTTATTTACAAAAGTAAATTATTATTATTATTAAAAACATGATTATGATTAAATATTTAATAGTTTATTGTTATTTGGATTTGGGAATATCTTATAATTTCACGGATAAAAGTGGGGTATTTTTGGAATAAATAATATGATAATCAATGTTATAAAATTAGTATAATTGTAATTAAAATTATTTGAAATTTATGTAAGGTTGACATAAATACATTAAAGTTATGTAAGAGATGGCATAAATATTCCACGTCTTAGCTAAATTATTTAAAAAAAATGTCACGCTAGTTAAATTTAGGGAAAAGTTGTAATGTAATTAAAAAAAACAATATAAGAAATGAAATGAAATTTTAACGTCCACAAGACTAGATATAGTCTATGGGACCACTAGCTTCCCTGCTTTTTGCCTTTTACAATTCAATCCTCTTATTATTCAAACTATTGATGAGCTGACCCAACCTTCTAAGAGTCCCCTCACTAAAAAGACAATGGCAAGGAATCGATGTTAAAATACTATTGTAACTGTCTTTGATGTCTCTGAGAGCATTACATTCCAAAATGAAATGTTTTTCTGATTCCACTGCCCCAGAAGTGAAAAAAGCACACACTCGTTCTTCTCAAGCTTCTTTAGGTCTTTTCCACCGACCTGTTTCGCACCATAGTTGATGCGAGTTAGTTCTTAATTGAGCAATAAGAATCTTTGCTCTCCATGAAATGCTAGCTCCAATGTACTCTTTTTATTGGAGATCACAAATGGGGTTGAATTCTTGAACATAGTACTTCTTCTTTCTACCCAACTCTTTTCCCCATATATGCTTACAAAACTTCTCCATAACAAAACTCTTTAAATCCTTGCTATTTGTGGGACATGCATTGAGTTAAATATTCCATTTTTGCATCTATTTGTTGTTTTGTCTCATCCATGATTTCTTTCTTTCACTCATTCCTTCATTGAAGATAACTATAGGGCATCTAACTTCTCCCATTTGCTCAATTCTTTGTAGGTGCCTTATGAGACACACCATAGCAATTGCTTCGACGGGAGTTGCTCCTATTTCACTCAACATTATCTCATAAGAAACCAAGATTTTTATTTTAAACTTGCTCATGATCAATCATTTTTGGATTTTCTCAATTTGCTTCCATTTTGAGACAGGGATGCTGCTAGCTCATAGTTCACACCCATATAATATCACTGGACAAACTAGGAGCCCAAAAATCACTTTAATTGTTTTTCAATCCCATAACTTTGCCTCTCTACATCTGTTTTGAAGAGCATATAATGCTTTCCACCATCCTAAAATTCTCTTCTTTCTACAGTCCTCCCAATTAAGCTTCTTGTTGAAATCAATCCCGAGGTACTTGTATTCATTTACTTCTTCAAGAATGTTGCCTTTAAAGAAGAATGTATGCTGGCTCTGCTTCTTTTTATTTGAGAAAATCATTATTTTGGTCTTGCTGGTATTGAATTGCATCACCATTGCTTTACAAAAATGCTCAAGGGCATATAGGTGCATCTGCAATCCCTGGGCCAATTTAGCAATCAATACAAGGTCATCAACATATAAAAGAAGCTTTATCACAAACTCCCCCAACTGAACACCATCCCCACCTTGTAGATTTAACCACTCTTCCAATTTATCAATATATAAACCAAAAAGAGTAGGGGATAAAGGGCAACCTTGCTTGACTTTGATGTCACTTCTAAAGCTTTCTGAAATGCCTGCTGAAGTTCTAATTTTGACTTTCACCTCTTCATAAAGCCTATGGAAAACAACTCTATAATGCAAAGGAATTTCAAGTTCTTCCATTCTACTCCACAACTTATCTCTAGGGACCGTGTCAAATGCCTTTTTGAAGTCAACAAAGCAGCAAAATACTTCTTCTTCCCCCCCACCCCCCCCTCCAAACCTTTTCAATAATGTGTCTCAACATGATACCATGATCTACTATAGAATGTTTCGACCTAAAACCTGCTTGCCATTTTTCCCTCTTTTCTTTGACTTCCACCCACTTACTGATTATATTTTCTACCATGTCGCTGAAGAGCTTTGCAAACAAAGGATTCATCATAATGGTTCTATAGTTGGAAGGATTATTAATGTCTCCACTTTTAAAAAGGGGTATTGCTAGACTAGTTGTCCAGTCTCTTGGGAATCCATGCCGAATGATGTTGTTGAATATTTCCATGATGTGCGGTCCAAGAATGTTCATTCCCCACTTTAGGTATTCTACTTGAAGTTCAACCAAGTCCTTTGCCTTTCCTATTTTCAACTTCTTAATTCTTGTCTCCACATCCTGTAATGTGAAAAGTTTTGTAGTTGCACTGATCTTGGGAGGAGGCTCCTCCCCTGATTCTTTCTCATAGAGTTGTCTTGCATAGTAAAACCATTGATTGGTTGTAATATTATTTTCAATTTGATTCTTCCTTGGTTGAAGTTCCTACTAAAAAAGTTGTGACACCCCCTCCCAGGTCTACCCAAAGTAACCATGCCAACTGGGGTAAACATGAGAGAAGAGGCTACTATGATTAGATTCAACTTCCTATGTGTCCTTAAGGAAGTGGAATCAACGGAACATCACACACAATAATCCAGCACCATCAGCAGACCCCCAGGAGCAAGTCAGCCACTCAGACAACCTATCCCTGAGTTCCATTGTTGTTTGAGCAACTTAGGCCAGAGTAATGCTTCCCAGCCATTGCCTAAGTGAGTTATAATGCTTCTCAACCTTTATCCATCAATGTTAGTCCCTAGGGTAACGCTCTGTGGGCTAACAATCCCAGAAATTGGGCCATTTTTCTAGCCCAAGCTTCCCGGGCTCTGCCCAGAACTTGTAGGAACCTTCAGAATCATTAAAAACATGATAACAATGCCAATGAATCAAACTCAACCTCAATATTAGGCCTGAGCATCCCCAATTGAGACTAACATTCTGTCAAACACTTGGCATCAATACAACCTATAGGTTTAGAATACAAGATAGAGCATAAATGACTGAAATAACTTATGAAACATAACCAAAAGGATCACCTCCTTCTCCAATGAGCTATTATATCATCAATGAGGTCTCGCATCCATTCATTTAATAGTTACAAGTAAATACATAAAATAATCGTGACATGAACCAGTCATTTAACCATGCTTATAACCAATATAAAACTATATAAATATTAGAGATATGACAACCATTAAATCCACATATAAACAAGTGCAAAAGTAAGAGAACTTAGCTTTTATTAATCATAGGCAAATCCGACTAGGTTCAGGACTTCCACGTACCACCCGACCATAGACATGGCTGAACCAAATCTCTCTTTCAGCCAGTCACCCCCGTGCCATATTCCAAGCATGAATGTGGGATCTCATAGAACAACCAATCCAAGAACAACCAAGGGAATCTAGAGGTTAAACCACCTCCACCCTCATCAAACCGTGATCACACCAAAACCGGTGCTCCGATCACAACCGAAATGAACTTGGAATGCCATCCAGAATCCATCACTATCCTTGAGGATTTTTCCGTCTCCTTGTCTCTCAGGATTTACTGCAATCCAAACCCAAATCACTAGGCCCTAAATCAAGACTTCTCCCTCAGGCTTTACCGTGTATCTCGCCAAAACCGGTCAAGGGATTCCTAGGCCTTTGGGAATGGAACTTGAGACCACCTCCGCCCCAAATTTTGAAATCCATTCGACAAACCAAAGCTCAAAAACCGAAATAAACATCCCAACACCATGGCATCCAGAAAAAGGCAAGGCTAGGCTGAAATCCACTGTCATAACCCGACAAAACCATGCCACCAACAACAAGAGAACCATACACCAACATGCAAAGCCATGCATGTCCAAACCAGCTAGGAAATCACACATGCAAAAGGTTACATGCATGTATTCTTGTTGAAGCTGCTTGATCTTGCTTTCCTTCCTTTCCCTTTCCTTGCTTTTCCTTCCTTGATCCAAAGCTAGAGTGCTCCAAGAAAACTCTAAGTGACCAAGAGTGAGAGAGAGAGATAAAGAATAATGAGAGAGCTCTAAAGCTAAACTGACAAAAGGTTGAACTGACAAAAGCCATGAACTGGTCCTCAGAAGCCTTTTTATGAATGAGGCCTCTATTTTCTTCATTTTCCATTATTTTCCTTCATTTTTCTCCTCACATGCAACTTGTGACCTTTCACCTTCCTTTTCTCCTAATTTCCTTTATTTTCATAAATAAATGTGCCAAAAATGCCTTTTTGCCTTTTAATGCCTTTGCCTTAGCCTTTGCAAATTTCCCTTAGCCAAAACACACGTCCAGTGATGCCCACTAGGATATCTTTGCCCAAAATTCATCTTGGAATAAGTGTCCCTTAACCGTGGTCTTATTTTGCCTTTATTGACTTTTGTTATATGAATTTTTTCCAGGGTTGTTACAAAAGCTTTGGGTTATTCTTGCCTAGATATATGAACTCTTCTTGCCTTGTTTTCATGAACTCATCTTTTTCCGTTTTTAAAATCTGCTTATATAACTTTACATTCATCTTCTCCTCGCTTGCCTTTTTTAAGGTTTTCCTTTCCATTTTGCATTCCTCATCAAACCAAGCATTTACAGGAAAACAATTTGATTCAAATTTCCTATTTTTTTCTCTTTTGCACTTCTAAAGTGCGCTCTAAATTATATTTGTTAACTCATGACAATTGACACTTTGGGAACCAATCTTCCCCTTCTGAATTTATCTCTCCAACATTATTTTGAAGATAGTGCAATTTTCTTATGTTAAAATAATTTCACCCCTTGATATTGATTGTCAAGAACATTGGGTTTTCCTCTTATGTTGTCTTTATTCTAACCAATATAGCTTTATATAAGTTGGGTTATGGTCTGATTTTAAGTCCCACATATGCTCTCCAATGTTAATTTCATCTATCCTTTCTATCAAGGTTTGTGAACAAATAATGCAGTCAACAACACTTGCCCCATTGTATGTGTTGCAAGTGAACTTCCCATACCTTTTCCATTTATTTAGACCATTACAGATAATTAAGTTGAAAGCACCACACAACATGAGCAACTCCTTTCCAAAATGATTGCTAACTTTGTCATCTTCTGAACATATCAACCATTGGGGATTCTCCTATTCAATGAGCCAGATAGGATTGTGATCCTCTTTGCAACAAAAAATACTAGCTTGTTGATTTATTGTTCTAGAATTGAAATCTCCCACTAAAAGAACTTCTCACTGCTGAGAATATACGACAATATCTTGCTTTAAAGCTGCATATGGGTCTTTTCTATCTAGCCCCTTATTTTTGTAAGTTTTTGAGATTTGAGGTGCAAAATAGCATGCTGCAATTCTTATGTGGTTCTCATTCTTTGTTAGTTTGAACCATAAATATTGTTTTTTGTAGCTTCTTTCAATAACTAAATGTGACAAACTTCTTTTTCTTTCACTAAAACCAGTATTCCTCCATACCCTTTGCCATTTTCTATTGCCTCGTTCCAAACTTCTAATTTCAAATAACCATCAAACATAGGAGTTTTACAACCATCATGTTCATGAGTTTCTGTGAGAGAAATTATGTCTCTACCTTATGTAATAGGCCCTATCTCAGGCCCCCTCCTCCAAGGATAACCTCTACAGTTCCAACAAAGTAGACTTAGGTAGAGCATTGTAGGATTTGATTGCTACGCGGCTTGGCACACAAGACTCAAATTTGAGTCTTCACCCCTTTTCATCCACGTTGATCGTATTGTTTTCCTCTCCATTATAGAATTAATTGTTTTTTCTTTAATACCAAATTATTGCCCTGCTTTTGCATGAGACCTAAACATTGTAATAACTGCTTTACCATTGTACAACCATGCTCTTTTGCCTTTGTTTCTTGCTGCTCTAATTTTCTTCTCTTCTTCTCTTATCTCCTCTTGTTGTTTGCTAGTTAGTTATTCTTCTAAGAAGAAGTGTGAGGCTTTCAAGAGTTTCTTTTTCTTAAGAGATAGTGTTTGTCTTGCACACTTGCTATGATGACTTTTATGGGTCTAGGTCTCTCTTCACATATATTTCCCACCCTCCTTGCTTGGAAAATTTTCCCTCTCCAATGTAATTTCTCTTTCAAAAAGTCTCTTGTCAAATTGAGAGTGCTTTCATTCTTTCTATAGTCTCTTATTCCTCTTATAATAAAGTTTGTTTTCATATCTTTTTTGCCTTTGTGTTCTCTATCTTGTGATCTACGAGCACTTACATTTTCTTTTTCCTCCATCCTTATGTAACCATTAGTGTCCTCAACTTTGGTTTTGATTTCTTTTGGAATGTTTGTCCTCTTGTTCTCTTTTGCCTTTTTTTTGGAAATGACTACCTGCCAAGATATTTGTGTATCCACTTGATTTTCTTTAGAGATTATCACTTCCTTGTTTGTGTAGCAATCAAATCCGCCAGTAGCAATCAAATCCTACCATGCTCTACCTAATTATTGCTATGCGGATTTGATTGCTAAGTAGACTTAGGTAGAGCATGGTAGGATTTGATTGCTATGCGGATGCTCTAAATCAAAATTATTCTTTGTTTTGACTAGTTTAAGTAAAAAAATGCATTACTCAACTAAGAACAACCTCTTATGAGCTCCAGACCATGACAATTCCTAATATTTCTTTGACCAAAAGAATTTGTCATCTTTGTGAGACTAAGAGTATTAAAGATGAAAAACACTTTCTCTCATAGTGCCCCACTTATAGGCACATTAAATATTAATTTCAAACTTTTTGTTACAACACTTACATTTCCCAACTTTTTAGCTAATTAAAAACATGTTGATTTAGGATTGCTTTTCTTAAAATTTTGCAACACTTATAGCCACATTAAATATGAATTTCAAAGTTTTTGTTACAACACTTATGTTGCCAAACTTTTTAGCTAATTAAAACCATGGTGATTTAGGAATGTTTTTATGATTTTTTTTTAACATAAAAATACAAATTTAAAATAAACAAAGTAAAATTTTCACTTTCTTAAAATCTGATACACCGGAGCATGAGACACATTTTGGGCTCTATTAAGTCTACTTTCATTGCACTAATTCTGAAAGTTACAGTCCCCCCTCCTCCTTCTCGGACTTTAGACCGTTCTCATTATGCAATATAATTTACAAACTCATCTCGAAAGTCATTGCAGAGCAGATCAAGGGGATACTCTTGGTTCACATTTCCAGGGAACAATTTGGATTTCTCCATAACAGGTCTATGCATGATGCCATATCTATTGCCCAGGAGTGCATACATACCATTCAGACTAAAAATCTGGAAGCGGTGGTCATGAAGGTTGATTTGCAGAGGGTTTATGATTGTGTGGACTGGTCCTTGCCCTGGATTATAGTTTTGAAGACCGGACTAGAAATACATAACGTGGAATGGATTATAGCATGTGTGACAAAGGCATGGCTTGCTACCCTTATTAATGAATACCTAACATAATTTTTCCGAGCGAGTAGAGGCCTGAGGCAAGGATGCTCCTTATCGTCCCTCCTCTTCATTCTTGTTATGGATGACATTAATAAGATAAACTTGGCTAAGGCTTTGGGGACGTTGAGGGGCTTGAAAATGACACTAGAGGTTAGTATTACACACCTTTTATTTGTTGACGACATTCTGTCATTTTGGATGATTACCAGGGTACAGTGGGAGGCATTGCACTACATCTTCCACCATTTCGATGAGGCTTCAAGACTTATTCTAAATGGTTAGAAGTCTATTCTTATCTTCTCATATGGGAACCCCTTAGATATAAACCATATAGCTGGCATCTTTGGGGTGGGCACAAAACCCCTACAGGAAGGCTTTACCTATTTGGGATTTAGATTGAATCCTAACATCTAGAGATTGGAGCATTGGTCATGGTTGCTCATTAAATTCCAGAACAAGCTCAAATGTTGGACACACCGATGGCTCTCACTGGGCGAGAGGTTCACTCTAATACAATCTGTGCTCCAACAATTGGCTATATATTGGATGCATTTATTTTCTCTCCCTGCCCGCATTATTTTTCTGAGATTCGCTCTATTTTAGCCTGCTTCCTATGGTCTGGGATTGATGGGGATCAAAAATTTCACTTAGTTAAGTGGAGTTCTATATCCAAATCAAGAGAACTTGGTGGTTGGGGCATCTTGAAAACCTAGGTTTTTGGTTGGTCATTGTTAATGAAGTCACTTTGGCGGGAACTGTTTGGTGAAGGCATTTGGAAGGAGATTATAACAACAAAATACCATAAGAGAAGGCTTATCACTGACTGGATTAGGATGGGAGAGATTGGAATAAGGAAGGGATCTTTCATCTAGTTGAGTTTTCAGAAGATAAAACACTGGTTCGTGCAACAGATTAAATGGTCATTTGGGAGGGGAAATATGATTATCATGAGACGAGACAAAGTTGTGGGTTTTTTCAGATAACAATTGGCTTACAAAAGGCACAATTGTGGTGTTACATTAGAGAGGTATTTTTCTCCTAGATCAAGTGATCAACAGGTGGAATGGAGCACACTAGACATGGAAAGAGGCTGAGCAAATCAGGTTATTTGGGATCGTTGCACATGAATGGAACCTCTACATCAATGAACTAAAAAGGGTTGGACTATGCGGGAGTACGAGAGGAGACATACTTACGTGGGCTGGAATTCTCAAAAAAGGTATTGTTGTGGTAGCAGATAATTACAAGCACATCATGATTCCCACACAAGATACTGGCCCGACACCATGGTTTCTCTCCATCTGGAGATCGAACGCCCCTCTAAATATTATTCTATTCATATTGTTGGTGTGGAAAAATTAAATTTTAACTTGGGACTATCTTTGCAAGCGAGGTTTTCAGGGTCCAGGATGGTGTTCCCTGTGCAGTGTTGAGAACGAATCTGTTTCATGTCTTTTCCTCCATTGCAACACTGCCCTACAAGTATGGTCCCAGATTCTCTCATTATGTAAGCTCACTTTCAGATATTTTTATTCTATTAAACCATGTTTACGGTGGGGCTTGAGCAGAGCAGGGTTACATAGATTCATTTTGCTGTTTATATTTTGGGAAATTTGGAAGGCTCGAAATCACTTCATATTTCGAGGGATGCAGGTTAATGTTTACAGGATATGTGCTAAAATTATTTCATGGATTGAGATTATGGAACCTCGTCTGTCGACTACCAAGGACTTGTCTTATCGATACTTGCCTCCTCAAATTTTCTTGTTGTCTAGCTTCTTTGATGGAGGAACACAACAAGGGCGTTGTGGACGTGGAGTATGGCGTCACATCAGTGAAAATTCATACTATAAGTTACACTGGCATGGTGGGATGGGTACAAATTCTAAGGCATAAACTATGGTCTTGTGGGGACTCCTTTGGTTTGCCAAGGAAAAATCTGTGTAGAATATTCACGTCTATGGAGACTCAAAAACTATCATAGATGGCATATTAGGTATAACAACATTTGATCCACCAGATCTTCGAGGATGGCGGGATCGTATCAATGCACTAATACAAGCATTTCTGAGTTTCGACATACAACATATCTTCAGGGAATCAATCTGGACAACCAACTCTCTATCTAAAGTTGATTTAAATGATAGAGAAGGATACACATTTTATAGCTTTATCACTGATGGTGTAGTGCGGGAAGAAGGACGCGTTGCTATTCCATAGCCGTGCGTGTGTCTAGACCTTTTTGATGATTTCTTTTATCTAAATATGCTGGGTGATATTTTCTACTTTTCGATTTATTTTAGATTGTACATCTTAGATGGATGCTTTTTTTTTTTTTTTTTTTTTTTAATTTATAGCTGGTGATTTTTGCATAGTTATTGACAAGTATAGTGAACACCTAGATGAGAGATATGATAGTTACGGATGACACGAGCTTTTATCACTATATGATTGAAACAAAATGTAACTGGTTTTATGTTCTAATAAAAATCTAGACAATTTTTTTCTTTTGAAAATAAAAAAAATCTAATACACCAAAATTGATTTTAGTAAATGTTAATCATAATAAAATCTAAGATATATATTGTTGATATAAGTCTTTTAGATTAATCACATCGTTAGGATTTGGTTGACGTTTCAAACCAACTAATGTGGTTCATCTTCAGGACAAGGTGAGAAATCAATCGATATGAAGGAATAAATAGCATGGATGCATCATTGCATCCTAACAACTAACTCTGGGCAATGATGCATCCATGCTATTTATTCCTTCAGATCGATTGATTTCTCACCTTGTCCCGAAGATGAACCACATTAGTTGGTTCGAAATATCGACCAAATCCTAACAATGTGATTAATATGAAAGACTTATATCTACATTATGGATCACAAAAGTCTTAGGTCTAACATATATATTGTTAATATTTTAACTTTGTCTTATATTAAGAGAAGGGTGATTATAAGCTTTTGTTTCTTATCTTGCATATTTAAGATGTTTTCTAAATATCATTTTTATTACATTAAGAAAGTTGAAGATGAAAACTACTTTCTCTTATTTAATGTATTATATACACCCACATTAAATCTTAATTTCATTTTTTTCTTCTAATAAAAACTTCGTAATTTTTTAATAACTACAACCATTGTCAAATATCTAATATCTAGTATCATGTATAAGGTTAAAGTTAAATGTTACTAGATAGCATTTAATCTCACTAAAGTGGTTTAAGCGATCACTTAAAAAAAATAACTTTTTTTATGAATACTATTTATACATGGAAACAACATTTTAATTTTAATATAAATCTTAAAATAACTTTGATGAAATAAAAAATTTCCCCTTTTACATAAAAATACAAATTTACAACCAAAAATCTAAATCTAGAAATATTTAAAAAAAACTAAAAATCCTCTATTTATAAATCACCAAACAATTATTTTAAATAACATAATTTTATCATAAAATTTTATAACAACTATCCATAATTCCCTCTACCAAAATACCAAATCTTATTAACCATTTTTGTTATCTTTGTCAATGATTCTAGTATTATATTACATCTTAAAATCATAGAACTGGTCACTTATATATAAAAAAATTAAAAAAAGCACGATGTTAAATCAGGCCTTAAATCAAACAACTTGTCATTTTTTATATATACATTTAAAAAAAAGGCACGAGGTTAAAATGAATTTTCCATTTCATGGTAACCCACTAACGTATCTTTCGCACTTAGGAGTAATTGTTAAAAGCCACTCAGATTATTATTATATTAAAAAATATACAACTTGTCATTTTTTATATATAAATTTAAAAAAGCATGGTGTTAAATCTTAGACAGGATTTAGAATGCAACTTCAGCAGAGTTTTAATTAGAATATTGTTAAAATGAGTTTTCCATTTCATGGTAACCCACTAACGTATCTTTCGCACTTAGGAGTAATTGTTAAAAGCGACTCTCAACAATATTATTATTATTATATTAAAACATATTTTGTAGAGTTAAAATATTTTGTAGAATTAACTCTTTTACCGAATTTATTATAGAACTGGTTACTAACATTTTATGCGGGAAATTTATCTTAAAATTAATATATTTTTATTAAAAAAGTTTACAATATACACAAATAAATTTTACAATATTATTTTTTTAATATTTTCGTATTTGTAAAAATAAAATTTATAAAATAAAAAATAAAAAATTATAATATCTAAAATTTATAAATATTATTTTTATTTATTTTTAAATAATTTTTTATAAAATAAAAAATTTCAATAACTATATTAAAATACTCTCTATGAAATTATGTTATCCACCCTCAATATTAATATTAAAATAAACTAGTTCAATAACTATATTAAAAATATTTCTTTATTCATCCACTCATATCCACGTTAAAATAAAAGATTTTAATAACTATATTAAATATACTTTATATAAAGTTATGTTATTCACCACCAATATCAATATTAAAATAAACTATTTCAATAACTATATTAAAAATATTTATTTATTCAAAAATTAAATAGAAATAAACCAAAAATAGATTGAATTAATTTTTTTATAATTATAATATTTTTTTTCATTATTATCGTTGTTTTTTATTTTAAAATAAAAAATATTATATTAATTCAAAAAACAAAATAATCTTTATTGATTTTTCACCAGAAAACCAAACCCATAACCTAAATTTAAAAATTTAAATTATTTTTATTATTCGTAATTTACTAATTTGATAATATAAAACAAGAAAAAAAAGACTACATAGACAACAGTGGAGAACGAACTCTCATGAGCTTCATAGTGAAATGGGTAGTTGGGCAGTTCCTAAAACACCATGGATGGAAAGGTTCCTCTATCTCTGTGAAATACGAACATCGAGGATGAAAATCAATTCCTCTTAGAGTGGCCTGCCTACAACCACATTAGATCTCAGTTTCAAAATGACCTTCCTAGCCTTTTACGATGTCAAAATTATAGTAAGCATGGAAAGCTTCTCTCCAAATTTTTTGAGCATAGAAATAGAATCTTAAATCAAATTAAATAATTCATTTCTTTACATCTGATAGACCAAAATTTAATCCCAATAAACATTAACCATCACAATCATCATTATAACCACGTTAAAATATTTACCGAAACCTTGGCCCTAAGTACTCTCATTCAGCCGAATGATATGTTTGGTCAGGCGGTTGAGTATCGCCATTGGTATTTGTTTCACTATGAAGGGCTGATGCGAGTAATTCGCTTCATCGAGAGATTGACTCCATATATGATTTTATAATGAATTTGAAAAATACTAAGCATATATTTTTATTTAAATTAAAATTTTCATATTATTTCATTAGTATAACTTCATTTTAGTAATTTTATTATTGATATACAATAATATAATTTTATTTTAGTGTTTTTGTTATTAATATATAATTTTATGTACTGGTGTATTTTAAACCATAAATTTTTTGAAAATAAAAATTATAAATATAAAGTAAGTATTAAAATTAAGATTCAAGTTAAGGTTAAGGTTAAGGTTAAGGTTAAGGTTAAGGTTAAGATTAAAATTAAGATTAAATTTAAGCTTAAGTTTAAGATTAAGATTAAGGTTAAAGTTAAGATTAAAATTAAATTTAAGCTTAAAATTAATATTAAAATTAAAATTTAGATTAATAATATTAATAATATTTTTTTCTTAATATGTTAATATTAAACATAATGTGTATATTAATTTAACAATGTTTCTATTATTTTTTTATAAATTTGAAAGAATAAAATTTCAAAATATTTTATAAATCTAAAATAAAATTGCATATTAATTTAACAATGCTTTTATTATTTTTGGTTTATTATTTTTTATAAATTTGAAAAAAAAAAAAAAATAAGATAATATTTTATAAATATAAAATAAATTTGTATATTAATTTAACAATGTTTCTATTATTTTTTTTTTCATTCTTTTTTTTTTTTTAAATTTGAAAGAATAAAATTTCAAAATATTTGATAAATCTAAAATAAAATTGTATTTAATTTAACAATGTTTTTATTATTTTTTATAAATTTGAAAGAATAAAATTTTATGGGAAAGAATGTATTTTCTTTAATGAATGTTTTTTAAATAATCTTTATATCTTTTTAAACTTTAATAAAGATATGTTTTATTTTTTAAATCTAAAAAATTTTAATTTTAATAATGTTTTAAAAATCTATTATGCATAAACAAATTTTTTGATTGATTTGATTTATAAGATTTAAACTTTGAATTTCATAGTTTACAAAATATTTCATAAAAGGTGAATTGCCCTTAGAGATCTATTATTTTTTTAATTATATTTATATATTTTAGATTATTATTATTATTATTTTTAAATTATGTTTATATTATTTGCAAATTATACGTAATACAAATTTAATCTAAAAATTTTATTTGAAAAATTATGATGATGATGATGATTAATGTCTACTAAAACCAATGCGGCCTATCAAACTTCAAGAAAAGAAAAAAAAAAAGAATTTAATTGTGATTCTTCAAAATCTTATTTCTATGATCAAAGAGAAGGGAAAGAAGTGCTCCAAGATCATTATAGTTGGGTTGACTTAATAAGTCAAGAAGATTGGAAGTGTGGAAGATGTTAGGGAATTGAGAGCAGATGTGAGTACGAGTTGGGCAGTCTAAAATGAAGTGCTTTTCATTTTGCACCTTCTTAGTATCTCAAATCTGACAGATTTTATCTTCCCAGAGTGTCTTCGAGTAGACCACTGTTGGAAATAATACTGAGAGAGGGGGGGGGGGGGGGGGGAGGGTGAATCAGTATTATCAGATCAATAAAACTTTTCAAATTTCATGCTCAGAAACATATACGCTACTTCAGTTAAGAGAACCCGCGTGTACACGCTACTGTGTCTAAAGCAACTAGCGTATATCCAGAAATCTTATGATTCAGTTAGCTTATCTTCAATAAATGCATCAGAACATTATTAACCACATTGACAGTAAACAGGTGCAGTATAACAGAACAGATCATCACATAAAAGCCACACACATGAACACCATGATATAAGGTGGAAACCCAATGTGGGTGAAAACCACCTGCTGCAATTCGTCTCTTTCTTCTTTAATAAGAAACTTCTTTTACAATGTACTGGTGCAGTCCTTTACCAGTACGCAGGCTACGACCTGCAGAGGGTTACAACCCTCTCTCGTTTTCCAGCTACTTCTGGAATGGAGCTACAACCCCCTCAGCTCTTGTACTAGCCGATCCATTTACTAATACGTAGGTGCTGACCCTACAGAAGGCTACAACCTTCTTTCCTTCAGGGACCACGTTTCATCAATTTTCAGACTGGATCCATGAGTACAAAACAAACACTGCTTCAATACAATCATCAACTTATACTTGCATCATAATTCTCTAAATCACCCAATACTGAATCACTGAAACCCTGTCATCAAGAACACAGAACACAAACCAGAGCCCAGAACTCTGCAACAACCACCAGAATCAACAGCAACCTGAAATATCAAATCTTATTATGCATACGCTACTTCGCTATACCAAAACCGCGTGTATACGCACTTTCTCCAAAGGCAACCTGCGTGCAGATCTAGAAATAATTACTTATACCTTCGCTGTCAGATCCGACCCTTGCCAAGCGTCCCGAACAGATAACCAGCAATACCAGATCTTCTCACTTCGTCAGACACACATTGCTTGCCCACTTTGCCTAATGATCTTCTCCTTATATAGCCTTAGGCCCTTCACAATACCACGGTCCAAAACCATAGTAACACAATACCATCAACTTCAAAACTAGGGATCGACACGTCTGTCGAGACACCATGGTCCAAAACCATAGGCACAACTTCCAAGGACTAACCGCCACGGACCAAAGGTACGTTTTCACATGTACGCGCTTTTACTGAAGCCATCCTGCGTGTATACGCTGATTTTCCTTAATGAACCTGCGTATATCTCTTTCTTGTCCTGCTGTACTAAGATCTGTCCTCTGATTAAGTTGCCATCACTTGTACCTGCTTCTGAGTGAGTTGCCATCAAGGACAACACTTGTATCATAATGCCAACAATCTCCCCCTTTGGACTTGATGGCAACCACCACACCAAGTCACTCTCCCCCTTTGACATCAAGGGCAAAGGGCGGACCAAGATATTCTCTTCTTTGGTATACCTTCTGCTGTCCATACTCCCCCTGAGTACATGCTGAAGTTTCTGATTTGGCTCCCCTTTGTATATGCCAAGTTGTATCAATCCATCCATGCTCCCCCTGAGCAGATGTAGGTTCTAAGACCAGCAATAGCATATATGATCTGTACCATACGCATAAGCCTGCAATACCATTCCTTTGATCAAACAACAAGATGTATCATTTAGTTTCATCAGCAACTTCTAACCATAATGCCAACAATGAATTATTTGAAGTATAAGCTCCCCCTGAGCGTGAGCCAACCATGACTGAACCATTTCCTGAGTCTGTTCTGCTGCCCTTTATGCTCCCCCTGAGCCTGAGCCAACCATGACTGAACCATTTCCTGGGTCTGTTCTGCTGCCCTTTCTACATATACGCGACTTTGCAGCCTGTAACTCACGTATATACGTGACTTGTCTTCATTATATCAGCGTATGCAAGATGGAATACTGAAATTCATCACTTTCAGATTCCCCTGTGTCTGTTATGTCAGCTGACTGAGTTATGCCACACCTTTCTGTCTCTGTCTTCTTCAATTCTTGGAACTGTGATGATGTATGGTCCTCTTGTTTTGAATTTTGAAATCTGCTCCTGCATTCCCTTGCTTTATGCCCATATTTGTTGCATGTATAACATCTTACATATTTCATGTTCCTTTTATCGCAATCAATTGCTTTGTGTCCATATGTATTGCAGGCAAAGCAATATCCTCTGAAATACCTGGGATGCGATGATCTTTTGTAATGGTCTTGAACCATTCTACTTCTACATCTGGCTGCAACATGTCCAAGATTATGACATACATAACATTCAACATTATTCAGTGGAGGAAATAATCGTCTATCACGTCCATAGTTAGGAGTAAAGGATCTTCCTTGAGGAATTTCTTTCCTTGGTTGTTCCTTGTTGAGCATTTCAGATTTCTCATTAGGGTTTCTTGCCTCACCTTGTGAACTAGATTCACCTTCAACATATTCATGAAAACCAAGACCAGTTTTGATAGCAGGAGACCTTTGACTATTAAGAATATCATCCAAGACTTTAGTACTATCTTGAAATCGTAAAAGCTTATCCTTTTCTTCTAGTTTACCTTTCAATATATTTACCTCAACTTGATGTTGTTCTTCCTTTTCCAGATACTGATTCCTTAGGTCTTCTTCAGCTTTTCTTCCTTCTTCCACTTGTTGCTTTAGCTTGATCACTTCATGTTCTTGATCTTCAAGAGCTTCTCTGTTCTGTTCTCTTGATTTTTTAAGATCTTCTTTTAGAGAGAGGATCTTTGATTCAAGTCTCTGAATTGTTATGCTCTGCTCCTTTACTATATCCTGCAATTGCTCTCTTACCCTGGTTTCTGACTCCAATTGTTCATTTAATTTGGTAACTTCTTCAGTTTCTGCATTCTTCTTTTCATGTGCCATGAGACTTCTAATATCTTCACTATTATTGGATGAAGCATTCTTATTTTCATGTGCCATGAGACTTCTAATATCTTCACTATCATTGAATGAACTTTTAATATGGGTATAATGGCTTCTACCATCTTCTTCAGATATCTTTCCTTTGTTATGAGGGCATCTAGCAGCATAGTGACCAACTCTACCACATAGAAAACATTTGAAAGGTAGCTTACCTTTGAACCGTCCAGTTCCCCGTTCAAGATTCTTGACAAAATTTACCTCATCTTCTTCCTCTGACGCTTCGAATGCGGCTTCTGATGGTACCTCTTGTCGCATTTCAAAAGCAGTTAAGATCCCGTGAAGCTGTGACATGGTGATTTTCTGCACATTCTCCTTTTCTTCTATGGCAGATACTTTAGAATCAAATTTAGCAGACAGAGATCTCAAAACCTTTTCAACTAAGACAACTTCCTTAAATTCTTCACCCAGATCCCTCATACAATTTACAATCTCATCCATACGCAGGAAATAATTAGCTATGCTTTCATTACTATGCATCTTAAGATTTTCATACCGGATTCTGAGAGTTTGAAGCTTTGCTCTTTTTACCTGATCATCTCCTTCGTAGCTTGTAACGATTTTGTCCCATATTTCCTTAGCTGATTTGAAATGCATGATCTTCATAAATTCTGATTGTGTCAAACTACTCAATAGGACAGTAACATCTTTGGCATTGAGCTCATATTGCTTTTTCTCTGCTGGATCTGTAGGAGTTGCTGATGGGAATTTGTATCCTCCTTCTACGATTCCCCAAACTTCTGCTCCAAGTGATTGTAGATATGCAGTGGTTCTTATCTTCCAGTGGGTAAAATTGTTCCCGTCAAAGACTGGTGGCCTGATGTGTGCCTCTCTTTCTGGATTAGCCATTCTGATGGATCTTTTCCTTCAAGCGATCAAGCTTCCTCTGAAGGACCTGCTCTGATACCAATTGTTGGAAATAATACTGAGAGGGGGGGGGGGGGTGAATCAGTATTATCAGATCAATAAAACTTTTCAAATTTCATGCTCAGAAACATATACGCTACTTCAGTTAAGTGAACCCGCGTGTACACGCTACTGTGTCTAAAGCAACTAGCGTATATCCAGAAATCTTATGATTCAGTTAGCTTATCTTCAGTAAATGCATCAGAACATTATTAACCACATTGACAGTAAACAGGTGCAGTATAACAGAACAGATCATCACATAAAAGCCACACACATGAACACCATGATATAAGGTGGAAACCCAATGTGGGTGAAAACCACCTGCTGCAATTCGTCTCTTTCTTCTTTAATAAGAAACTTCTTTTACAATGTACTGGTGCAGTCCTTTACCAGTACGCAGGCTACGACCTGCAGAGGGTTACAACCCTCTCTCGTTTTCCAGCTACTTCTGGAAGGGAGCTACAACCCCCTCAGCTCTTGTACTAGCCGATCCATTTACTAGTACGTAGGTGCTGACCCTACAGAAGGCTACAACCTTCTTTCCTTCAGGGACCACGTTTCATCAATTTTCAGACTGGATCCATGAGTACAAAACAAACACTGCTTCAATACAATCATCAACTTATACTTGCATCATAATTCTCTAAATCACCCAATACTGAATCACTGAAACCCTGTCATCAAGAACACAGAACACAAACCAGAGCCCAGAACTCTGCAACAACCACCAGAATCAACAGCAACCTGAAATATCAAATCTTATTATGCATACGCTACTTCGCTATACCAAAACCGCGTGTATACGCACTTTCTCCAAAGGCAACCCGCGTGCAGATCTAGAAATAATTACTTATACCTTCGCTGTTAGATCCGACCCTTGCCAAGCGTCCCGAACAGATAACCAGCAATACCAGATCTTCTCACTTCGTCAGACACACATTGCTTGCCCACTTTGCCTAATGATCTTCTCCTTATATAGCCTTAGGCCCTTCACAATACCACGGTCCAAAACCATAGTAACACAATACCATCAACTTCAAAACTAGGGATCGACACGTCTGTCGAGACACCATGGTCCAAAACCATAGGCACAACTTCCAAGGACTAACCGCCACGGACCAAAGGTACGTTTTCACATGTACGCGCTTTTACTGAAGCCATCCTGCGTGTATACGCTGATTTTCCTTAATGAACCTGCGTATATCTCTTTCTTGTCCTGCTGTACTAAGATCTGTCCTCTGATTAAGTTGCCATCACTTGTACCTGCTTCTGAGTGAGTTGCCATCAAGGACAACACTTGTATCATAATGCCAACAACCACCACCCGCTTTCACAGGTTCATGAGAATTAATTCTTATCGTATCGATGTTCATTTTTTTATTAGAGCTGGTTAACACAAAGAGATAATTCTGGTTATCAAGGGTGGGGTTGATCACCTCCTTATAGTATGATTGATCACCTCCTTGTAGTATCTTAGCTTCCTTTTACCCTTAAGCTCTTTATAATCCCACAACTTGTCCTTAAAATTGGAGGTAATAGCATCTTTGACACTATCCTTGCTTCCCATGGTGATCTCCTCCTTAATCCCCCAATATCTGAACCAAGACTGAGCATCTTTTTGCCTTCAATTTATAATTTTAATTAAAATTATTACTTTTTTTTGTTTTTTTAAATTATGTTTATATATATATTTTTTTGCCAATTATACTTAATACAAATTTAATTTGAAAAATCATATATATATTCAATTTTTTTCATATATATTTAAAATTTCATTTATTTTAATACACATTTTTACCCATTTTAATTTATGAAAAATTATAATTATATATATAAACCCATTTTAATATATATATATATATTAAATATAGCCCAAAAGTATATTTATTTTCAAAATAATATTTTTTTTAATATTATAATTATTATCTTTTCAAAATAATTCTCAAGGTTTCAAAAACTTTAAAGACAATGTATATGTTTTATAATTTTTTTTAATAGTAAATATTCTTTGATATGTAACATTTACTATAACTTACATAACAAGGTGTATTTGTGTCGTTGGCATAGTGTTTTAAAATCTATCGTTGCTAATAATGAGATGCTTTATTACATAGTATAGTATAATATAAATATTCGTAAATATGTTTATACTAAAATAATATATAAATATTGTGAATAACATATTTAATAATTAAAACAATAAATTAAAGTTAATTTTTTTTTTTTTTTTCCGAAGGTGGCAAAACCTATCAAACTCAGGTGTCAAACCAACAGTGAGGACAGCCATCTCTGGCTGCTATCCGCGAATGTTGGTTTGACTCATCACTGTTATCAAGGAAAACCACGCCACCTGTAATAACCCGCTGGTGGTCCGTAAGGGAGCAGGCTTTCACTCTTGCCAGATGCCTCTGTGTCTTGGGCCGTTAACCTGTTTCCTTACGTCCGAGGAAGACGAGCTCTTAGCCAAGCAGAAGCAGTTTTACGGCATACTCCAGGCCGAAGGTTAATTTATTTTAAAATAAATAAGGTTAATTTATTTTAAATGAAAGAACCGGAATTTAAATTTTGAAATATAATTTTTTATTATTTAAATTATTAAAATGAGATGAAAAGGCTGACAGGTTTAATTTTTTGTGTGTTTATCCGACGGTTTGAATTAGACGTGCGAACACAATCATTTCGAACGGGGTGATAGATCCGAAGTCAAATAGTAAAAAAGCGAAGAAGTAAAAACAAAAATGAAAACGAACTGCAGTACACCGTCCACGGTTGGTGAATCGCGGCCGGACTTTAAATGTCGGGGGACATGTTTTGGGAGACGGCCAGAGAAACTCACGCACAATTAAGGTAATACAGAGGATATTGGTTAGTTGTTTCAGATATGGCTAGCAATATTTACAGGGGCTCACCCGCTTTTGGCATTGAAAATGATGAAGAATTTTCTTTCTCGTCATGGATTGAATCCTCCAAGTTAGAAGACGGGCACGAAAATAACGTTCGCTATTCCACAGGCGAGAATATATCATCGGATTTTCTGCCGCTGAGTCTTCCGGATTCAGTTTCCGAGGAATTTGATGTTGGTCAAAACACCGCGGATCTTGAGATACCTCGTACCCCCTTCCCTAGTCTGTACAGTGCGTATATCTCAACTGAGAATCCTCCATCCATCAGCAATAGCAGTCCTATTTCTTCCGAATTTCAGTCGTCAAGCAACACAACATGCTCTGGAGAAACTCAATTCTCATCTATCATGGGAAAAAACTTTGATTTGTCAAAAATTAAGCAGGGCGATAATAAGTTTGACTCCCCAAGGCTGGAGGAGTTTGTAGGTGGAGGAGGAGGATATGGGATCTTCAAAACGCCTGCCCGGCAAGCAATCCCACCAGGTAGTCCGGCCTCTTTAGAGATAAGACCTCGTCCACTGAGAGAAATACAGGAACAGCAGGGCATGCGGACTGTGGTGTGCACAGGGAACCAACTGTGGGCAGGGTTAGATTCTGGAGTCAGAGTTTGGAAAATTGACGATGCTTGTACTAGTACTGATCACAGTCCTCGGTTAAGAGGAGACGAAGAAACAGCCCCTTTTTGCGAGTCTATTTCAACATCTCCCACAATGTGCTTATTCCCTGATACTGCAAATAGATTAGTTTGGAGTGGTCACAGAGATGGCAAGGTCAGAGCATGGACAGTAAATGTGAGCATTGACAAGGATGGTTTTGAAGCAGCTCTTACATGGCAAGCACATCGGGCACCTGTTTTATCCATGGTGGTCACATCATATGGTATATTCTATCATTCCATGCTGTATGTGTAGCAATTTAATCATGTTCAAACCAGGAATGACATGAAAGATTATGTATGGACTATAGGTTTTTCTATTTTGGTTGGCGGAGCTTAGATCCCAGCGTAACTACATGCTTATTAGACACCTATATTCTCACTATGCTTGACCATTTCCAAACCTGCCATTTATGAATTTCAATCCTCAGTCTGTTTGCTTATAATTTCAGTCAAAATGGAACTGATTATGAGATCATTTGAAGTTTTTCATGAAACTAAAAAATACGTTTCTTAGAGCAAAATGAATTAACAAGGGAGTTTTAGTCATTCATAAACATCCACATACAAGGAGAACATGCCGAAATAGAATCTATTCTCCATAATATGCCTAGTAGAAGTTATTCAAAATATGGAGGAAAAATTCAAAATGCAGATAAACGTGTTTATAATATATATATATATATATTTTTTGATGCTAAGTTGATGTTCTCTACTACATTAGAAGTAAAATTGAACAATTTAGGGTGTAGAAGTTATTTCAATCTGTTATTAGTTGTAACTGGTGCTTTTCATTTGAGGTGATTTCAAGATGATTTAAAAGTTGCGGAAGATGATATTGAGGCTTTTAGAATGCTTCCTTTTGCTTTAGGCTGCTTTTTTTCCAGCACAACGGGGAAGCCCTAGAAAATTGCTTTTGATGTTTATTTTCGAATAAAACGGATGGTGGAATTTACCAAGATTAGTGCCTATTCAATTGGGTTATGGAATTGAGACCAATGAATAAGAAGGCTTGCATGTGATGAAGAGGTGTAGTTAGGCTATTAACAATATACTCTAACCAAACACATAAATCATGTCAATACATAGAAATTGATAGAAAGGCTTTCAAAGATCCACCCCACAACAATTTCTTTTGAAAAATATATCATTTATTTGTAGAAAATTAATGATCTGCACCCTAACCCCAGTTTACAATTTCGCATGTGTTCATTTGACCCAACCCACATGTTTTGTCATGCTGATATAAATTTCAGAATGCATTATTTGTAAACATTCAAAGAACACTTATACTATTTTTCACATTTCCTATCAGCTGTAATTAAATCAAAATTTAGGCAAGCATTCAAGCATGAGAGACACTTATTTTTGGTCAAGGTGACCCCAGAAAAACCCCACAACCTTTTGGGGAAAACCGGTCTTCAAAGGATGATTTGTTGCTTGAGAAAATTAGTCTAAGTACATAAAAATTTAACCACAGTACTTATCTCCTTTAGCTGAAGCATTAAACTCAATTTCTGGAAATTTGTGCCCACTGAAATAATTTCCAGATTTTACAAATTTCATGCCCAGAAATTCTCCCTTGATATCAGTGCTGAATCTGCCTCAAAATCAGTGCAAACTTGGCCTCAATTTCTGTGCAGTGAATGCCTCGAAATTTGTGCCTAAAGGTGCCTTGTTTTCTGCACTGGAGGTGACTGTTGTCCTCGATTTTCGTGCCATGAAACCACCTTGAAATCAGCGCTGCCTGTAGTAGCAAATCTGAGATTCCTGCCTCAAAATTCGGGCCCAATCAATGGAGGAACAGTCCTCAAAATTTGCACAGCAGCCTCAAAACTCATGCCTCTGCCTTCGATTTTTGTGCTGCTGTTCCCTCAAATTTCGCGCCGACTGTCCCCTCGATTTCTGTGCCTGTCTCCTAAAAAATTGTGCCTCTAATGGCAGCCTCTTCCTAGAAACTTGTGCCTCCTTTCTCTTGCTGAAAACCCTCCTTGAAGTTCTCCTTTTCTCCTCTCCTCTTGCTCTCTCAAGTGTCAAGTGAAGAATGAGCCTCCCTTTTCTCCTTTTGTCTTTTAGAAAAGATTGAATCCCTAACCCTAGGATTCAATGGTTGAGATTTAATCTCCAAATCTCAAGATGTGTGGTTGAGATCACTTTTCCCAAATGACCCCCTTCACACATTGGTCTCATTACTTAAAAGCCTCCTAGTACTTTTTTCAGGTTGTATAACTTTTCTATTTTTCTCATAAAGTGATTTTCGGAATCACTTTAATATTAGAAAAGTGAACTATGTACTTTACACTTAAAGTCACTTTATAAAGTACAAGTGACCTTAATATTAGAAAATGTATATGGTACACCACTTTTAAGTATCTCTTCCCCCCATGACATTAATATAACTCATAAATGTAACCAAGACAAAAGTCATTAATGTGTCTACTAGGCTAAAAGGGATAAATACATGGTAACGCCTTTCCTTGGTATTATTTTCAACACTCCCTCTTATTGAGGAAGGTGTTGCTCACCACTCCCATCTTGTCTTTGAAAAAGACATGCTTGCCTCTTGGCAAAGACTTGGTGAGAATGTCTGCTACATGCTCATCAATGGATATATACTCAAGCTTCACAGCCCCTCATTGTACCTAGTTTTTGATGAAGTGGTATCTGATCTCTATATGCTTTTACTGATTGTGAAATTTTGGATTCTCAACGATTTTAATACAACTCTAATTGTCCTAGTAAATCATAGTTGCTCTCAGCATTTGACCAAATAATCCATGAAGCATCTTGCGAAGCCATAATGCCTCGCATCCTGCCTGACTAGCTGCCATGTACTCTGCCTTTGTGATTCTCAATGCTGTTGGCTTCTGTTTCCCACTGAACCATGACACAATTGCCGAGCCCAATGAGAAACAACATCCGAAAGTGCTCTTCCGGTCACTGACACTGCCAACCCAATCTGAGTCCGTGCAACCAATCAATCTGACCCCATCACATCTGACATAGTCCAACCCATAATCCACTGTACCCTGCAAGTATCTCAACACATGTTTTGCAGCCACCCAGTGTACTCTCTTGGGTTCCATCATAAACTGACTCAATGTATTGACTGCAAAACAAATATCCGGTCTAGTATTGACCAGATACATCAATGAACTGATCAACTGACGATATAAGGTGGGATCCACCAACTCGGAATCAACATCATGCAACTTCTTCCAGTTGGTGATCATAGGAGTAGCCATAGGCCTGCAACCATCCATATGAAATCTCCTCAAGATATCTCCTGCATACCTGCCCTGGCCCACAAAGATGTGCCCATCCTCCTGCCAAACCTCCATCCCCAAGAAGTAATGCATCAACCCCATATCAGTCATATCAAACTTTGAAGCAAGATCTCTCTTGCAATGTTGGATGAGACTGTCCTCCCCTGTAATAAACAAGTCATCCACATACAGTACCAGAATGAGTGGATCGTCACCTACCAAAATAAAGTATAGGTTCGGATCTGCATCACTCTTCTGGAAACCCAATTGCTGCAAGTAGGCATTTATCCTCTCGTACCATGCCCTTGGTGCCATCTTGAGTCCGTACAAGGTTTTCTTCAACCTACACACATGAGACTCACTCCCATGCAACTCAAAACCCTCAGGCTGCTCAATGTACACCTCCTCCTGTATAACACCATTGAGAAAGACGGTCTTCACATCCATCTGGTGAATCCTCCATCCCATCTAAGCTACTATAGATATCATTGCTTTAATGAAAGTATAACGAGCAACCGATGCAAAGGTCTCCTCATAGTCAAGTCCCTCTACCTGTGAGAACCCCCGCACCACAAATCGAGCTTTGAACTTCTCAACGCTGCCATTTGCAACATGCTTGATCTTATAGAGCCACTTGGAAGTCACAACTGACTTCCCATCAAGATGTGGCACTAACTCCCATACATCATTCTTCATGATAGAGGAATATTCCTCTACCATGTCATCTCTCCAAATCTGCTGTCTAGTGGCCTCCTCTCTACAACATCTGCCACGAAGCCAACCAACCTCTCTGGCAGTCTGCTCTCCCTCACTGACCACTTGGGTCTTCCCACTGCCTCCTGAGCCTCCTTCAAGGTCTCTTGAAGCCATCTTGCCTTCCTCTTCCTCGTGGTAGTCTCCTATGGAGGTATGGGAAAATCCTCATCTGGTGCCTCTACTGCTGGTGAGGAAGGCTCTGAACTAACTAAAGGAGATCCTGAACTCTGAGATACTATGCCCGATGAACTTGCACCAGGTGATCCGGTACCAGGCAAAGCTATGCTCTGTGAACCTGTCACCCCTAAAGAAGGTGAACCTCTTGATCCTGGTGTACCACCTGATGCTCCTGAAACCTGTGGTGTGACCCCCTGTTGAGGAGCTTGCTGCTTTACTTGATCAATCTCCCAAGACCTCCTCAAAGCCCTCTCCTCCTCAAATCTCACATCCCGCCTCAAGACAATCTTCCTCTATGCAAGAAGGTATATGCGGTAGGCTCTGTTGGTCTCACTGTAACCCATTAGTATGCCTTTCTCTGCTGTGGGTTCTAGCGTCGTCCTCTTCTCCTTAGGGATGTGTGAATATGTAAGGAACCCAAATATCCTGATGTGCCCAACTTCTGGCTTTTTGCCGATATATATCTTCTTAGGAATCTTGCGCCCCGAGACTCTGTGTGGGTTCCTGTTCTGCAAATAAACAACAGTGTTAACAGTTTCGACCCACAAGAAGAAAGGTAAACTCTGATCATGCAGCATCACTCTAGCTGCACCCACAATGGTCCTGTTCTTCCTCTCTGCTGCCCCATTTTGTTGAGGGTTATAAGGCACAATGAGCTCCATCTTTATGCCGACACTCCCACAAAAGTCTTTCATCTTTGCGGAAGTGTACTCACCCCCATTGTCTGATCTCAACCAGTGTTTTAAAAACCAGCTGGTTAGCTAGCCCACCGGGTCAAACCGGTAGGAAAACCCGGTTTGACTCTCCATTTCGCCAAAAAAGTGGACAAACTGGTCCTAACCGGCCGGTATAGGACGAAACCGGCTGGTTTGTGGTCAAACCGACCGATTTTGTCCTAAACTGACCGGTTTATTTCCAGGGCAACTATAAACCCCAAAAAATGCTTTTTTATGAGTTGTGAAGCTGTTTTGAGGGAAATTTGGGGTTGTTTTCCTCCAAAAATAGTCCCTCCGAGAAAAACATGCCTACCCTCTCATTTTGTTGACACATCTCAACCCTAACAATGTTGGTAATTAATGGTAATGTTAAATTCTTAAAGTAAAAGTGACATTTCCTTTAATTTTCATTTTCATCCTTTTACTTAAATTTTTAACATTACCATGAAATGACTCAGGATGTTTGAGAGTGATTTCGACCTCATTGGATTTCATATGGAGAAACTAGAATTTTAGATTTCACTCAAAATTCAGCAGAATTAATGGTTTTTAGGATTTCATGGTTTGGGGGTTTACAATGTTTCCATTTGATTCTATCATGCGTGAGGGTATGAGATTGGCATTTGATCAAGAGCCTGAAGCCCTTTAAGAACCTTGATTGTAGTGGCATTGATTGTTGAACTTTGTTGATGTTGGTGGTACTATGTTAAAATTGGCAACTAGGGCCAAACTCCATGTGGGTCATCTTATTAATGGAAGCTGATATTTTTCTTAGATCCCTCTCATCGAGAGGTGTAGGATTGATCTAAAGATAATCCGATTCCGATAAGTATTCATGGAGATATGAATTTATTTGTGTTATGGGAAAATTCGTCAAGGTCGGCCAGCAACCAAATAAACCCCACTTGTGCTCAATGTTTTAGTATAAATAGAGGTGGCCTTTAAGTCATTTCAACACACTTGGCATCTCTTCCTCTCTACTTGTCTTTGGGTTTTAGGAGGAGAGATCCTAAGGGATAACGTTGCCCTAATCCAGAGGGCAGTAGTCGTAACTACCGGGAATAGCCGGAATTGCTGGGAACTGCCGGGAAAAGCCGAAACTGTCGGGAATGGCCAGAACTATCAGGAACTGCCACGAATAGCCGGAATTGCGGAACTATCGGAACTGCCGGGAAAAGCCGGAACTGCCAGAATTGCCATAACTGTTGGGAATTGCTGGAACAGGCGGGAATGCTGACGCTGACGCAGAGGGCAGAAGCCGGAATTGCCGGGAACAACTGGAATTGCCGGAACAACCAGAACTGTCAGAACTACTGGGAACAACTGGATTTGCCAGAACTGCCGGGAACAACTGGATTTGCCATAACTGCTGGGAACTGCTGGAACAACCAGAGCATCTGTCTCTGAAGGAGAGCAGCATGCAAGGGACAACTAACTAACATTGGGACAGTTGTATGGTACTTAGCAGCAAATACACCAAGCATGCAATGCTACAGCTAGCATGCAAGGGACAGCTAGCATGCAACAACAAGCATGTTAAGGACAACAAGGATGCTAGGGACAACAAGTAAGCAAGGGACAAAAAGCAAGCAATATGCAATGAACACATAGGTCAGTATGGCAACATGGTGTAGCAATGGCACATAATGCAATACAGTGATGTGTACAGTCATGATTAATGAAGCGTGATGAGATGCAGCATAGTGATGATGGGTGCAGCATGGTGCAGCGCGGTGAGGTGCAACTGATGACGAAATGCAACACAACGATAGGTGAAGGAGTCACCTTGGAGAATCAGTTGAAACAGCATGTCTTCAACTGATCTCATGTATCATCTTTTTAGAGATGATCTATGCTCTTATCTAGATAAGTCAAAGTGTTGACTTCTGTTGTAAACGTACTCTCTCTCTTTGCTAAACTATTGAAGAACATATAAGAAGAATTGATCAAGGGTTTCCCCACATTGGGGTTTGTCCCTGGCTAGCGCCACATCTTGTGTCCTCTTGTCTTGGCTTGTCTTCTGCGATTTATGTTTATGTTCTATCTGTAGTTTACTTTAATGCTGATGTGATTGCTAATCTGGAAAAGATATTGAGCTAACTCTGAAAATTGAAATAAACTGCTCTAAGCATAGAACATACTAAACTTAATATGGAATCAGAGCTGAGGTGAAGACAATGCCCAAGCAAGAGTGAAAGAGCAATCACCGAAGACAGTTGGGAAAAGGATCAGTGGATTCCTCATCCCTCTTCAAATTCACCGAGGGTGAAGTCGAAGCAGAGAATATTATTAGAATGGCGTAGCGGAAGTTTCTGATGGCCTACCTAAAGATCACTTCATTGGGAAGTCCGGATCTAAGGGTGGAAGGAAAGGCAGATGCCTTGGTTGCAATAAGTTCGGCCATTATGCGAAGGAGTGTCTGAATGGCAGAGACACATCTCTTGATGAAGATAACAATCATTCCAGGGACATCTTCAATGATCAAGTAATGCAGGTCATCAAGGAAATGGCCGACTCTTCAAAGAAAGCAAGGAACCCCAGGTATGAAGAATCAAATGTTGTTTTTGATAAGATAAAGAAGCGTTATCTTGTATTGACCCTCTCCTTCAGATTCTTTGGGAATCTGGCTTATTGATCGCAGTGCTTCAAGGCACCTCATTGGATAGAAGGGTGCTCTCTTGAATTTGGTAGAGACAAAAACAACCGTGGGATTATACTTGGAGTCGATGCCACCTATCCTGGAAAGGGTGTAGGGAATGTTACCCCTCAATTGAATGAGGGTAACTCTATTCATTTACAAGAATCTCTTTTATGTACCTAATCACAAGAAGAACCTGGTGTCCATCTCGGAAATGGAAGTCAAAGGTTTCAGGGTGGCATTCATAGATGGAAAGGTATGGTTAAAAAAAATAGAATTTTCAAAGATGCTTTTTCTCATGGGTTCAGGGTTGGCAATTTGTATCAAGTTGTAGGATGGTCCATTGGGGATCATGTCAATTGTCATATCGCATCTATAACACCGGAGGTCTACCTTTGGGGCCCTACCCGATGTGAGTCAGATGGTGATAGGGATGCCTGACTTCAAGAAGAGCATGAAGGTACATGTCTGAGATGTACCGAAGGAAAGTCTTATAATGGGACCATTCCCCTCATGCAACAGGTCCACAGGTTTGGAACAACCTGAGGAGTTTGAGATTCATGATCGGGAATCTCATGTATACAGGTGGAAGAAAGCCCTCTATGGCTTGAAGCAAAACACCCGGGCGTAGTATGAGAGGATTGATAACTGTCTGATGAAGCTGAGACTCACTAGGAGTGAAACCGATCCAAACCATTACCCGAAGGTTGTGGATGATAGACCTCTCATATCGGCACCTTATGAGGACGACCTATTTCTGACAGGTGCAGACCCTCTCATTTGCAGAAGTAAGAGGGAGTTGGATTTCGGATGTGGAATGATAAACTGCAAGCCTGTGACTACCTCGAGGATCTTAACTTTCAAAAGTTATATGGTAGTGATGTTGGCCCAAATTTGGGAAATGCCTTTGAGTTTGATAAACTCATTCACGTTGATGTTCTTGGTGAACTTCCGTCCGGACATATGTTTTGCAGTTAGCATGGTGAGCTCATATTTGGTTGAGCCTCATTGGATTGGTGCCAAGAATCTTCTGAGATATCTTCGGGGCACAATCTCTCATGGATTGAGATACACTGCCGGAAATATGAAACTGCATGATTATTCGAATGCTGACTGGGCAGGCAGTGTGGAGGAACACAAGAGCACTTCTTAGTGCTGGTTCTCTTTGGATTCTGCTTCAATATCATGGATGAGCGGGAAGCAAAAGTCAGTTGCTATAAGCATCCGAGACCGAATACATAGCTACAAGTATGATCTCGTGTGAAGCTGCATGGTTGCAGAAGCTCTTAAGTGAGTTGTTTGTACACATGATGAATACCACTGTGATTCTCTGTGACAACCAGAGGTGGGATTTGATTATTGAGGAATCCTGTATTCGATGATTGCTCCAGCAGATAAACATTAGATACTGCCTTATCTGGGATATGGTAAGTCGATGAGCGACGAGGCTCCATCGCATTGAGACTGATGTACAGGTCGCAGACATTTTGTCAAAGCCCCGAGGAAAGGTCAAACCTGTGACTTTCTCGAATGACTTGGAGTCGTTGAGAGACCTTATAAGGGCCCTACATGTTGCATGCATTCAGCTCTGGGAGCTCTGGGGGAATTGGGGTACTTACTGCAGCAACATACGACCACAGGGCGACTCACCTTCCCCTGGCGGTGCGCTATGTACAAGATGACAGGTAAAACCTTCCCCTGTGATACACCGTGGCGACTGTGGAACAGGATGATTAGTTCTCTTGTGGGCCAGGATGATTAGTTCTCCCATGGCAACTGTGAAACAGGATGATTAGTTCTCCTGTGGGCCGGGATGATTAGTTCTCCCGTGGCAACTGTGAAATAGGATGATTAGTTCTCTTGTGGGTCGGGATGATTAGTTATCCCGTGGCGACTGTGGGGCAGGATGATTCGTTCTCCTCTGGACAGGATGATTGGTTCTCCTGTCGAGGCATCCTACCCATGCAGTCTGGGACTCACGGGAAGTACCTCTCATCTGATCAATGAGCAGGGAAATGGGGTTAGGGACCATAGTAGTACTATTGATGGACACATTGATGTATCTACGTACTCCCTATGCTAGGATGACCTCCATTGATCTGGGATCAATGAAACTGATCTGGGATCAGTATGAGTGGTTTGAGACACTCTCTTGTGATATTGATCTGGGATCAATAAAACTGAATTCGGGCCAGTGAGAGTGATGTGACACGCTCCCTTCAGATGAAACTGACTTCGGGTCAGCAGAGAATGGTATGAGACATTCTCGATCAATTCTTCTTCTTCATGGTTTAGCAGAGCAGAGCAGTGCAGGACACTGATGGCAGAGATAGTACAGTTGGACATATGGATCAATGGATGGAGTTCTCCCTAGTTGAGAGAGAGTGTTAAAATTGGCAACTAGGGCCAAACTCCATGTGGCTCATCTTATTAATGGAAGCTGATATTTTTCTTGGATCCCTCTCATCAAGAGGTGTAGGATTGAACTAAAGATCATCCAATTCCGATAAGTATTCATGGAGATATGAATTTATTTGTGTTATGGGAAAATTCGTCAAGGTCGACCAGCAACCAAATGAACTCCACTTGTGCTCACCATTTTAGTATAAATAGAGGTGGCCTTCAAGTCATTTCAACACACTTGGGATCTCTTCCTCTCTACTTGTCTTTGGGTTGTAGTAGGAGGAGAGATCCTAAGGGATAACGCTGCCCTAATCCAGAGGGCAATCGCCGGAACTGCTGGGAACTGCCCGGAAAAGCCGGAACTTCCCGGAAAAGCCGGAACTGCCTGGAAAAGCTGGAACTGCCGGAACTTCCGAGAATTGCCGTGAATTGTCGGAAAAGCCAGGAAAAGACGGAACTGCGGGGAATAGCCGAAATTGCCGGAACTGCTGGGAATAGCCGGAATTGCCGAAACTGCCGAGAATTGCCAAAACAGGTGGGAAAGCTAACACAGAGGGCAGAAGCCGGAACTGCCGGGAACAACCGGAATTGCCGGAACTGCCGGAACAACCAGAGCATCTGTCTCTGAAGGAGAGCAGCATGCAAGGGACAAATAACTAACATTGGGACAATTGTATGGTTCTTAGTAGCAAATACACCAAGTATGCAATGTTACAGCTAGCATGCAACAACAAGCATGCTAAGGACAACAAGCATGCTAGGGACAACAAGCAAGTAAGGGACAACAAGCAAGCAAGATGCAACCAACACATAGGTCAGTATGGCAACATGGTGCAACAATGGCACATAATGCAATAAAGTGATGAGTACAGTCATGATTAATGAAGCGTGATGAGATGCAGCATAGTGATGATGGGTGCAGCATGGTGCAGCGCGGTGAGGTGCAGGCTTGCAGCATGATGACGAAATGCAGCACAACAATAGGTGAAGGAGTCACCTTGGAGAATCAGCTGAAGTAGCATGTCTTCAACTGATCTCATGTATCATCTTCTTAGAGATGATCTATGCTCTTATCTAGATAAGTCAAAGTGTTGACTTTTGTTGTAAATGTAAACGTACTCTCTCTCTCTCTCTGTGCTGAACTATTGAAGAACATATAAGAAGAATTGATCAAGGGTTTCCCCACATTGGGGTTTGTCCCTGGCTAGCGCCACATCTTGTGTCCTCTTGTCTTGGCTTGTCTTCTGCAATTTATGTTTATGTTCTCTCTGCAGTTTACTTTAATGCTGATGTGATTGCTAATCTGGAAAAGGTATTGAGCTAACTGTGAAAATTGAAATAAATTGCTCTAAGCATAGAACATACCTAAAATTGACATATTGATTGTTGAACTCCTCTACCATGGCCTTAACAAGAATGCACCCTTCACTCAAAGGAAAACCACTGGTTAGGCATGCTAATCTTTTTCAACCACATTATAAGGTTGAGGAGATGAACCCTTCACTCAAACCAAAATCATTGGTTAGGCATGTTAAACCTTTTCAATTTCTATCATGTTATAAGGTTGAGCAATTCAAGTCTGAAGACTTTGGGCTAGCTGATGTTCATGTATCTCTTGTTGATGATGTTTATGTATTTCTAGTAGTGTTGAATAAATGATGAGTTTCATGAGTTACCATGTTGATCAATGATTTGTAGTTTTGATGTCTATTTTTGCTACTACTACTAAAGTTGTAGAGGAGTTTTAGGAGTCCTCAAACTCAGACGCATATTATTTATGTAGCTCATGTTGATGATCTCTTGTCTAGTAGTGTTGATGAGTTTGATCATGATGAGGAGTGATCATGTTGTTGATCACTGATATGTAGACTTGTAGTAGTTCAGTGACCCCATAACTTAGAGCATTGTTGTCGAACTCTAGAGGCCATTTAGAGCCTCATTGATTATGTATTTTGTTGCGGATATGTATTGCACTCGATGCCATTTTGATATATTCACCTTTACATGGTATAGAGATGAGAAAAACTTGCATATTTTGTTTCTATTGGCTTGGAATCATGGTTTTAAATCTTAAAAATAGTTTTTTCATTAAAAATTAATTATTTAATGTATATTTTTTTTAAACCGGTTCGTTTAGACTTGACCAGTCCTGGTTCGATTGGTTCCGATTCGAAACTCGATTCATTAGGTGGACCAGTCCGGTCACCGGTTCTGGTTTTTAAAACATTGATCTCAACACCCTAATCTTCCTCCTTGTCTGGTTCTCCACAAGAGCCTTAAACTCTTGGAATTGTCGAAAGACCTCATCCTTGGTCTTCAGAAAGTAAATCCAGGTCCTCCTGGAGTGTTCATCAATGAAAGTCACATAGTACTCATATTCGCTCAATGAGACATGGGACATAGGACCACATACATCAGAATGAATCAAATCAAGGACCCCTACAACTCTGTTGTCATTGATCTGGAAAGGTGTTAGTGTACTTTCCCAAAGCACACCCCCTGCACACATCATGATGATCAGTGCTGAAGTTTGGTAACCCAATAACCATCTGGATCAACATCCTGAAAGCTCCATGGTGCAAGTGGGCCATCCTCCTGTGCCACAACTCTCATAAATCACTACTAATGGTCTACGCCACCATAACGCGAAGAGGATGAAACATGAGTTTGTATAGTCTCCCACTACGAGCTCCAATCACATGACTAGACTCGATACTAGATCCTCTAGGATACAACAACACTTGTCCCTTCCGGAACAATACCTCATACCCCCTGTCCTCCAAGCTGGAAACTGATATCAAACTCTTCTTCAACCTTGGAACATAAAGAACATCTGTCACCTTCAGAGGAGGTAATTACTCCCTCTAAAATGATATTGTCCCCATACCTGTTGCCTTGACTTTGGAGTTGTCACCAAGCACAACCTCCAAGTCAATTTCATCCTCCAAAAGGCTCGTGAAGTGCTCTCTAACTCCAGTCATATGGTAGGATGCTCCACTATCTATGAACCATGCACAGGAAGATGTGACATGAGTGGCTAAACTCACCACCAAAGCACACTCTGAATCAAACATAGCTGCAAACTCATCCACATCTGCTGTAGCTGCAACTCCTTGTTTCTTCTTACCCTTCTTGTTGGGACACTGAACTGCATAGTGACCCATCTTCCCACAAGCAAAGCATTTCACTTTGCTCATGTCCTTCTCCTTAGCTTTCTACTTCCCCTTATCCCGCCTTGCTCCACTAGAAGACCCCTTCTTGATCTTCTTTATCCTCTTGCCTTTTGCTGCAAGAGCAACTTTCTCCTCTTCACCTCCCCCACCACTCTTGCTGCCACTGCACGTTGTGGATAAAACTATCCCACTTCTCGGTGAACCCCTCTAAAGCAACCTGTAGCAACTGCTCCTTTGGAATAGTCTCTCCTATAACAACTAACTCATCTTTCACCTGCGAGACTCTGGTGAGGAAAGATGTCACACTGTCGGTCTTGGTCATCTTGGTGTTGCGTATTTTTTGTCTCAACACCATCTTCCTATTCTCATTAGAACTCTGGTGCAAAGAGACCAAGGACTCCCACATCTGATATGCATATCTCATCCCTAGAACATGAGGGAACAAAGGATCCTTGATGACATCTAGAAAGATCCTCTTGGCCTTCACATTTTTCTTGGTGAACTCTACAAATAGAGCTGGATCAGTGTGCGGTTGTACAGTATCCCAAATTCCCACCTCCTCCAGTAAAAGCATAGTCCTCTCCTTCCATGCGCCAAAGTTTTCAGCCCCCATCAATCTGTCCTCTACTCTCAACTCATTAGCCATGACCCCACAACCAACCAAATGAAGCAAATTTGGAAGCTAGAACCCATCTCCATCTAAATTGCTGAATTCTTTGGGTTTCTGGCAAAGTTTCAAAGGTATGGTTCACTATTTGAAGAGTTTGGTAGCTTGGTGCCCTCTTTATCAGCTAACTGAAAATGAATATCTGAGCCTGAACTTGGCTCAACTAAGTTTTGATACCATGTAGAAAATTAATGATCTGCACCCTAACCCCAGTTAATCATTTTACATGTGTTCATTTGACCCAACCCATGTTGAAATTTCTAAGTCTAACACGTTAGAAATCCCTACTGCATCTTCTGGTTTAAATTCTCCTCCTTGTTTATTATATTAACAAGTTATTTATGAATATAAATACTGAAAATAAACACAGATGCAACCTTAACTCATATACAGATCAGCCACTGAAATACTGAAACAAACACACAAGGGACACCGTTATTTTTGGACAATCGTCCCCGAAAAAACCCAATGCGGGAAAACTGGTGCAGCAGTTCTAAGGGTTTTATTATTAAGCAGCTTCTGAGTACAACTAGGGTGCCAGAAATGGCTCACCCAATAGAGATTGTTACACGGCAGTAATACCTCTTCTCGGAGATAGATATTCAGCTAGTCTGCCCCACGAAAATCCTTCCGGTGCTTCCACTTGGCTCTGCGTTAGCCCTGCTAGCTTCAGTTCAGCTCCTGAAGCCCCTGCGTTAGCCCTGCTAGCTTCAGTTCAACTCTTGAAGCCCCTGCGTCAGCCTTCTAGCTCTCTGCGTTAGTTCTCTGGCCCTCTGCGTCACCCATGCAGGCCCCTCAGCCTTTGCGCAGTCCCCAACTGCCTTTGCGTAGCTTCTACTGCCTCTGCGTAGCTTCTGCTGCCTCTACGTAGCTCTAGCCGCCTTTGCGTCAGCCTCTTCGGTCTCTGCACTGACCCTCTGGGACTATCCTTGCCTCTTTGCTATGTATTCACTGCCCCTCGCTGCAACATATCACTTGTTCAAATTTTCTCAGCAAGCCCCACTCCAAAAAATCGAACTGACTGATCAATCTTTGTGTATCTCCAACTGATCCTCAAGCCTCCTCTTATAGTTTTTCTGTTGATTCTTCAAAGACTGAGATTAAGTCCCTAATCAACGGCTAAGATTAGATTTAGCTTGATCCATGTCATTTAGAACATTTTCACCCAGTTTTATATTAATACCCATTAATATTTTAATTTTCCTAAGTTTAGACTTAGGAACTCATTAAAAATATTAATTATTTTAATATCTCTCCAACCGGGTGGAATTTCCCAAAACCATTTTTGGGTCTTGGAGATCTTATGTGCCTTAGCCTCTCCACCAATTTTCATGTCTAGAGCACATCCAATGCCACCACAAATCAACAACCCACATGTTTTGTCACTCTAATATAAATTTCAGAATGCATTATTTGTAAACAATCAAAGAGTACTTCTAATATTTTTCACATTTCCTATCAGCAGTAAATTGCAATTAAATCAAAATTTAGGCAAGAATTCAAGCATGAGAGACACTTATTTTTGATCAAGGTGACCCCGAAAAAACCCCACAGCGTTTTGGGGAAAACCGGTCTTCAAAGAATGATTTTATTGGTTAAGAAAATTAGTCTAAGTACATAAAAATTTAACCACAGTACTTATCTCCTTCAGCGGAAGCATTAAACTCAGTTTCTAGAAATTTGTGCCCACTGAAATAATTTCCAGATTTTACAAATTTCATGGCTACAAGTTTTGCTTCGATATCAGTTCCGAATCTGCCTCGAAATCAGTGCAAACTCAGCCTCGATTTTTGTGTAGTGAATGCCTCAAAATTCATGCCTAAAGGTGCCTCGTTTTCTGCATTGGAGGTGACTGTCGTCCCTTGATTTTCATGCTAGGAAACCACCTCAAAATCAGCGCTGCCTGTAGCAATAAACCTGAGATTTCTTCCTCGAAATTCAGGCCTAGTCAATGGAGGAACAATCTTTGAAATTTGCGCACATCAACCTCAAAACTCGTGCCTCTGCCATCGATTTCTGTGTTGTTGTTCTCTCAAATTCCGTGCTGACTATCCCCTTGATTTTTGTGCCTGTCTCCTTCTCAAAAATCATGCCTCTAATGGCAGCCTCCTCCTAGAAACTCATGCCTCCTTTCTCTAGCTGAAAACCCTCCTTGAAGTTCTCCTTTTCTCCTCTCCTATTGCTCTCTCAAGTGTCAAGTGAAGAATGAACCTCCCTTTTTTCTTTTTGTTTTTTAGAAAATATTGAATCCCTAATCCTAGGATTCAATGGTTGAGATTTAATCTCCAAATCTCAAGATGTGTGGTTGAGATCACTTTTCCCAAATGACCCCCCTCACACATTGGCCTCATTACTTAAAAGCCTCCTAGTACCTTTTTCAAGTTGTATACCTTTTTTATTTTTCTCATAAAGTGATTTTCTCAACTCACTTTAATATTAGAAAAGTGAACTACGTATTTTACACATAAAGTCACTTTATAAAGTACAAGTGATTTTAATATTAGAAAAAGTACATGGTACACCACTTTTAAGTATCTCTTCCACCGATGACATTAATATAACTCATAAATGTCACCAAGACAAAAGTCATTAATGTGTCTACTAGGCTAAAAGGGATAAATGCCTAGTAATACCTCTCATTGGTATTATTTTCAACAATATTTACATAAAAGTATTTACAAATAACGAATCAAAAGGTGGAAGGGTATATATAATGGAGTCTATATTCTCTTCCATAAGACAATATATGTGGAGATAAAATCTGAATAGGCTATTGTATCTAAAGATTGAGCATCTTTTATTAGTAAGGCACTCTTAGCCAACAATTGGTGTTGTACCTAATCATGCCACATGATACAATATGCAAGCAAAGAACTAACTTCTTGTTCAAAAATCCCAATGAAGGAGTGAACTGGATAGTTGCAATCACCAAACAAGGCAACACTTCATTGAATCCTTCATGAAGAAGTATTGAATGCCCCTCTCCAAGGCTTGCTAGATTTTGCAGCAACATTTTTGGCATCGTTTCCAGTGACGAAGAGAGTCTACCTCTCTATAATTTAAAGATTTAGCTTCATCCCTAACGACAAGATAAATCCTTCTCTGGCGACTCCATTGGAAGAACAAAGCCCTTGTTCTTCATTGAACTCCAAAATCCAATGCTTGTAGGGTGGAGCAAGCATTTCTCAAGGCATTTTGAATTCCCCCTAGTGACTCCCCATTTGTTTGCTATGCAAGACTCAAGGCAATGGCTCCTTGGGATTTGCATGAGATGTTCCCTGCTTTGGATGTCAAAGAAATCCCTAGATATCCAAATTGATGGGATGCAAATTATATGAAGAATGCCCCAAAATTCGATGGTGATCCTTCTTTAGTTGTGGATCATGTTGTCAAAATTTTCAAGTATACCTCGGAGATCAACATGGTTCATGAGGATGCTCTCATGTGGCTCTTCATTAATTCCTTTGGGGAAGATCAAAGGGATTGGCTTCAACGATGCAGACCAAAGAGCATCCCTTCTATTGGGGTATTTATTGAAGAATTCCTTAAGTATTAGGGACCAATGGGTCATGTTGAAGATGTCATCCAAGACTTGACTATTGCCCTCCAAGAAGAAGGCCTCCTCAGCCACAATGAAGAAGTTGAAGAAGGTCATTGCCATCCAAAGGAAAGCATCACCCTTGATCATCTTGGTTATTACCTTGAGCAACAATCCTCCCCTGATAATCTACAAGAGCTTTTTGAAAGTGATCTTGGAGATGGCCTAGAGAATTGTAGGCTTGAGGTTGCTCTTCAACGAAAGTTCATGAGCTTGATTGTTGAATTATCCAGTCGTAGTTTGAAAGAGAGAATCCAATGGTGTAAGTGGGATTCCTTTTTCCCCTCCTCATCTATGACTCTTTTTCTTGATATATGGTCATCCTATTTTCCCAACTCCCACCCCTATGATTCAACATGTAAATCTTGCAAAGGAGGAAACGATATTTGGTTGCCCTATCTCATAATGACTCATAAGAGCAAGTGTTATTTTATTGATCTAATAATATGTTGGTTACACTAGGTGTATGACTACACTTAGCTCATGCATTGTATGTTAGCATTGCATGGTAGTGTAGGTGCATTGCATATTGTTTTAGCATGCCAAGATCACTCATCTCATGTTTCATATATATTAGAATGCATTTAGATTAGATTTTATTTTCTGTATGGATTTATACCTTTATATGAAACATGGGTGATACCCTACGCCCAATACACGTGCTCTCAAACAAGTTTGTTGCAATGTACAAGTTACAAGTCTGCGGTCCCAAGAGATTGTTGGAGTTCTCTTGAACTCCTCGTTCAAGTACATGGATCATGTGCTCTATGGTGAGCTCATTCCTAGTCAGACCTAGATGTTACCCACAAAAAGTGGGTGACCCCGTAGGAGAATTTTTTTCTCCCATCATCTCTTCTAGCCAGCTAGTAAGCAGCCCTGATAGCCACTACTAGTCGATGATGATGTGCCATTCATATATTTTCCACCTGCATCGGTCATATGTTTCCTTGCCCAGTTGGCAAGAGCACATATTGGAAGGTGGGCTTCCGATCAAAAGGCACTGTTACCCACCACTAGTGGGTGACCCCTATTGGAGAAATTTTCTCCTAGACTTGTCTTCAGCTGGCAGCCAATAGCCCCTTACAACCACCTGATAGCTTTTGACGTTCTACTTTTCTCCGCCACCTGAGCCAGCCATCATGTACCCTCGCTCAATCATGATCATATGTTTGAAGTGGGCCATCCAATCCCAAAGGTATGGTTTTTCATTATGTAATTGGGTGTTTATGCTTGTTTTTCTTGGGCATGGAATAGTGGGTGACTTGGAAGAAGGAAGGGCTTCGATTGTACTCTTTTTCCCTTACCTCAACTGGAGGGTTAATCTTGAATCCTAGTCCTGTGGGATCTCTTTTATTAGCTATCAACTTTAAGAGTGACACACTACATGGGAAACCCCAATTCTGGCTGCGTGGTCCTGCTTCTCGACACCATATATCTCACTCCCCTCCCCTCATTGCAAACCATTTTCACATTTTCCCTATTTGTGTCCACATTTGTCCATTGCGTCCACAAGGCGTTAGCCTCCCCTTCCCCTTGTGCACAACTTGGGGTCGGGCCTGGAACAATGTCCTAGAGGATGATGCAGCTAAAAAGAAAGATAAACACATAATATGGCCATATACAACAGGAAATATACCACAAAATGCAAAAGATGGTCGGGACAATAAAATTTAGCACGTGGGCAAAAGCCAAACATGAGCTCTACCCCCTATCATTATGGCCATCACCCTGGTTCCTAGGGCCCCTATGAGTGCCCCTTGCATCATTAAGGAACCCATGAATGTCCCAACCCCTGGTGGGCGATGAATTGCCCCACCTTAAGGGGGTAATCGCTGTTATATCTTACTCGTCATGCTCTGACCCCCTTGAGTCCCGAGCAGTAAAATAAAAAAAATCAATAAAGGCAAAAGGAAAATGAAGAAGGGTGGAAAAACAAAGGCCGGGGTAACTCATGTACCATGATTGCTCCCTCCTCACATTCATACACCCAGGGTGTGGGCCTCCTTCGTCATAACTACCCTTGTACCATGGCATGTGGCTTGGAGCCTTCCCTTTGTCCTCGCTCCATTCCATCATTATTTCACATGACACCTGCCACTTGATGGGTGTACCATGGACATATCATTCCCTTAAAGTTTGAGACCACCTAATAGGGTCCTCCATTAATCTCTCTAGTCGAGGGGCGTAATACCAGTGCATGTCTAAAGCCTCAAATTTGGACGGGAAACCCGCTATGAAGTGTCCACTTCTACCCTTGATTATCAAGCATATTTACTCAATTGCACTAATGGATCATCATATTGGAAGGTGAGGAGACACATTGGATCTTATACAGGATTGCAGGTGTGTTTTCATCTTGGACTTGGTCTCCCTATACAGGATCTAAGCTCTCTAAAGGATCACGATGGCATTTGTAGGGTGAGCGTTGAGAACCACGGGCCTCCAACCATGCTGTAATGTTTCTAAATGGGAATACAAGTGATATAAAGCAAATAATATGTTCAAAAAATTATAAAAACGAAATACACATTAAACACCATAGAAATGCTGCAAATATGGAATTGTTGAGCCATTTTATTACTTCTTTGAAGGAAAAATACAAATGATAATAGAATAGTGCACCTGGGCTTATCTCAGTGGACAAGCATGACCAAACTCAGGTGAGAAAATGGTTGATCCAATCACTGCTTCAACTGCTGCACCAATTTGCACTGCGCTGCCTAGAAAACTGCCTTTCTACTGAAGTTCGAATGGCTGAAAGGTCCACTTCCTATGCCTAGAAAATTATATGCTTTTAACCCCGGACTCCTTGGCCTAAACCCAAAAAAACCCACGAAGGATTTTGGTTGGTTTAGACTTTTGAAATTCGACCCCCTTGGAGCCCAACTTCAGCTGCAATTGCAAAATTCAGCCTGTAAATCCTCTCGGAAATGGTCCCAAAGTGTTGGGCTGACCCCTACTAACAATCCCTTGACTTCCCGGATGGGCTTCCTATCTATGGCACTTGTTACTAAGCTCCACGAAAACTTCTGGACTGGCCCTCTACGCTGTCCCCAAGCCCAGTAATTCGAACTACCGGAATGCTGGCCTATCGCTGCTCTCCCAATCCTCTAACTCTCTCGGCAAATGGCTGATCACTGATAGCTCCAACTCCTCCTGCGTATTCTCCAGCTAGCTAGAAATATGCACTCCTTGTTTGTGGCTGAATGAGAATGCTGCAACACACTCCCAGATCTCCTGAAATGACTATGGAACTACCTCCCTAGGGCAGGCACGAAAGGTCCCCTGAAGGAAAGGTTGAATCTCCCGCTTGAGAGATTCATGGCTAAATAGCCGGTTGACTCAGCTAAACAACAGAGCGAACAATCAAGTAATTTTGTTTGCAAGGTGTAAGAATGAATCCAAATGAGAGCTTCTTCCTCCTTATAACTCCTTGGGCCTTCCTTGCCTCATGTGGGCCCCTCCATCCACCTATTCGACTTCCCTCCAAGCCATTCGAATGGCCCAGTACGAATTCTCATGTGGGTGGCCCCCGCATTCCACTAACAGCCAAATAAGGTCGAATTGCCTCCTAAGTCCCTAAGTCGAAAATGATGGTCCACCTCCTTAGCCAAAATTGTGCAAATTATGTAGCAACACCCTGTAACAAATGTATTTGAGAAGGGACATGACAACAGAGCATTAGTTGCCACACCATGGGCTTCTTCAGCACCACATGATGTTTTAGTTGGACATCAAGGGGCCACCCCCTTTGACCACCATTCGTGGAGGCTTCTTCTTCATCATGGCACTTGAGGACTCAACTAGGCCCTCCAACAACCCTTTGCACCGTTATTTTATCATTTCGGCTTCATTTGGATGGCTTATCTCACACATTTTGAGCTATTTGGTAGGCTTGTCACCAATGTTATTGTTATTTTGCACGTTAAAGTAAATTTAGGGGCATCTTTGGCTAAATTGAACTTGTAGAGTCTCATATAAATAAAGTGAGACCTCATTTGTATTGATGATCATCATCACACTTGGATCTATTTCTCTCTTGAGAATTTCACACTTTTTCTCTTACTTGTCTATTGGAGATCTTTGTTGATTTTGGGTAGCGTTGGATGTGCTCTAGCTCCAAAATTTTGTGGAGGGCCAGAACATATGAGATCTCCAAGACCCAGAAATTGTTTGGAGAAATTCCACCTGGATGAGGAGTTATTAAAATAATTAATATTTTTAATGGGTTCCTAAGTCTAAACTTACGAAAATAAAAATATTAATGGGTATTAATAAAGATATCGGTGAGAAGATTCTAAGAGACGAGGATCAAGTCTGTTTTAATCTTAGTTGTTGATTAGAGACTTAATCTTGGCTGTTGATTCATTAACAGGAAAAGTATAAGAGAAGACTTGAGAGTCATTTGGAGACACACCGGGTAGATACTTAGTATCCCGAGGGAGATCGATTCTCAAAGAGAAGGAGATCGATTTCAGAGGGAGAGTTGCAGGGTGGAGGAAGAGGAGGGCATCAGCAACAGTCAGTGACTGAGGAGGAGGTGACGCAGAGCTATCGAGAGACAACACAGAGGGAAGAGCAGGCATACAACACCACTAGAGACGCAACCCTCATGCAGGCTGACGCAGAGTGACGCAGAAGTGGGTGAAGGGTCTCCAGGGCGTCAGACATTCTCCAAGGAACCTTGTCTTAGGTGTTTTCTCTCAGAAGTGTCTCAGTTTCTCTGTAAAATCATGCCTTGTAAAGCAATTGTCGCTGAAGAGTAATAAAACCCTCATTTGCTGCACCGATTTTCCCACATTGGGTTTTTCTGGGGACGATTGTCCAAAGACAACTGCGTTGATGTGATTGATTCTCGTGCTTGTATATCACTGTTATTTTCTCTATGTAATTATGTGATAATTGCAGTAGAATTAATTTTAATGTTTGTTGAAGGGATTTCGTAAATAACTTATTGTGAGAAATAAGTAGGTGAAATAAATCAGTTACTGCAGTAGAATTTCGGATTAGAAATTTTCACAATCTCTTGATGCATTTTGATATTTTTGGAGCTGAAATTTCGTTCTCTTGGAGCCATCTTCTTGATCTTGGATTGGATATATCTCTTGTTATCTTGTAAGTAATCTTGTTGAAGATTTTTGCATGAAAAATGTCTAATGTGTGGAAATTTTGTAACTAGCTTTTTCTTTTGTGCCCTAATTATTGAATATTATTGTAAAAGATTGTTAGATTGCAAATTTGTGCATGTTACTCATTGATAACAAGTAGATGAATGTTCCTAGTGGAGTAAATTTGTTTTTCTTCCATGAAAATCCATAGATCTTGGGTGGGTAAATGCTAAAGAGTGCTTGCCAGGGCATCACTTTTTAGCCTCCTTGAAGACAATTTCGGCCAAATTTCGAATCACATAGACTCCATAGCCCAAGGATAAGGCACTGATCCAAGTAAATTTGGTGATCACCCCTTTTCCCATCTCTTTTTCACCTTTCCTAAAATTTCGACCCTTACCTTAGACGACCAACTAGGGCCTCCTGCGAATTGCATTGGAGAGGAGCTCTTGCAAAACTAGTTGGACAAGCTACTACGTTGGTCAAAGTTCAGTCAAAATAGTCCCAAAATAGTTCGTCCAAATATGGTCAAAGTCAAACTTTGACCTACAAAAACCCTAGGTGAAGGCCTGTAGTCAACATGGGTCAAAGTGCCCATAAAAACTCGGTCAAAGGAGCAACCAACTTGGCCTCCAAGAACAAATCCAAATTTGGTCAAACCAAGTCAAAATATGCCAATTCAAAGCTGCTCAAAGGCTGGTCAAATTGTCCCTCGCAGAAAGTCAACGCGAAAACAAAAAATGCCTCCTTCCCTTCACACGTGTGAGCTCTAACCTCCTTATTCCATGTAAGAACCTATCAAATGAAAAGAGAGAAGTTGTGATGTGTGATAATGATGCTCCAAAGTGATGTGACATATGCTCTATTTATAATATTTATATGTCTTAGGGGGTCGAATTAGCTTGCCCAGGCCGACTTGTACTTTTGTGCACATGTGGGTTTCACCTTAAAAATAATATTTTTCCTTGACCAAATTAAATTCTTCCAAGGGCTAGTAGGGGTTTCTTTGGATGAGGAAGGCTCTCCAATGGAGGGAATTTGTCCCTGAGCTGTCAAATTAACACTCCCTCTCAGCTAGGGACAAATTTCCGACTGCATCATGAATCTCATCTCTTCTTTTCTCATCTCTGCCAATGTTTTAAAACTCCGACTCGGACTTCGACTTGGCCGAGGGTCGACTCCGACTCCGTATCAACTCGGTCAACTCGATTTCAGTGACTCGGTCGTTGTAAAAAAACATTAAATATTTATTTTTTTTATAAAAAAACATAATTTTAAAGATTTTCATTCATGTTTCCAAACACACAACATTAGAATATAGATAGAAGACAACATATGATCAAAGTAGGCTCATGAATATATCCATTATATCAAAATGGCACCCAGTGCACTGTCCAATACATACATGAGACATGATCATGATATAGAGATCAAAACAAAAACACATAACCAAGGAGACTAGAAATGGCCTCTACAACAAAAGTAAATTGTGACCAGTACTACTGGCTACTGCCAGAGGAGCCAAGATCATGTGGATCAATTTCTGGATCATCATCAGAGTCAAACAGGGGGCCCCGTGGCTCCTCCTCATCATCATCTCCAACTGCAACTGCAACTGCAACTGTAGAAGTGGTAGCACTAGTAGGCTGTGCAGCAGCTGCAAGCTGAGATAGACGAGATATGCGCTTTTGTCGTGGCTGAGCAGAGGAAGTGCCTGCAACTAGAGGACTTGCTGGCTGTGAGGCTGAGGCTGGTACAAGTGGATTAGGATCTGCATTTAACTGAACATTATGTTCGAGTGCTGCTATTGTCTGTAATTCATAAGCCATATCCTCATCAGAAGCAAACTCTGTTGGATGACTCTCCACTACCCAATTTGATGTTGGATCAATGTCTTCCAACACAATGGGATCTTAATCAGGTCTTTTGTTCAGCGATTGGTTGCGCCTGAGCCGGAGGTTGTATTTGACGTATACTAGATCATTTAACCTTTTTTGGTTTCTCTTCTTTGTGTGAATCCTCTCAAAGACAGACCAATTGCACTCACACCCAATAGCACTGCAAGTTTGACTCAAAATACGAATTGCAAACTTTTGCAATTCAGGACAATAGCTACCAAAAGCCTCCCACCATTGTGCTGCAAAAAACATAGGAGTGTAATGAGTTAGCTCAACAAAATTACAAATTATATCCAACTTTCAAATTATAAATGATTTAACAAAATAAGTATTAAGAATTTGAAAATTGGAATTTTTGTTTACCTAGCTCATTTGCTTTCCTTGCAATCTTTGCTAGGTTCTTCCCAAAGGTACCTGAGGCATTGGTGAAGTTTGTGACTTGTCGGTGTATCTCTAGCTGATCACACTCCAATGGGATCATGTGATCAATGCAGTCAATCAGTCCATCTCCAACCCCCCCCCCCCCCCTAAAGCTCCCGTCGCTTTAGCTTTATAATGATACCTTGGGTTCAAAAAATACCCAGCTGCATGTATAGGGCGATGGAGTTAATTGTTCCATCTTTCATCAATGATTGCCCAAAAGTGCCCATACCTAGCCACTTTATCCTTGTATTCCCTCTTTATTTTCTCCTTTGCTTGATCCAGAGCCTCATAAATGAAGCCCATAGCCAATCTTTCTCCATCCACCAACCGCAACACCTTAACTAGTGGCTCAGCAAGCTTCACAATCTCTGCCGCCTTTCTCCAAAATATTTCTTCATTAACTTTCTTTTTCAATTCTCTGCCTTCCAGTTTGTGAGACCACTGGCTTAGATTCCATTCTTCATTGGAAAAAATCTTTTGCAAGTTTCTATGTTGTGAAAGCATAGATTGCAATGTCAAAAAATGAGTAGCAAATCTAGTGATGGTAGGTCTAATAATATCCTTGTCCCCTGTGTGTTTCCTCATGAGGCTCAAAATCCATGAATAATTGTAGATAAATTTTGTTAGGCTTTTGGCATGATCTACAATGTTTTTGACCCAATCTAATTTGCCAATATCCTCGAGCATGAGGTCTATGTAATGTGCAGCACATAGGGTCCAAAAGATGGTCCTGTGTTTTTCCTCTAACAATTACCAGCAAGAACATAGTTAGAGGTATTATCTGTGATGATTTGAACAACATTAGCCGCCCCCACCTCCTCAACAACCTCATCCAATAGCTGAAACAACAATTGCCCATCTTTTACCTTATTAGATGCATCAACTGATTTTAGAAACATGGTTCCCTGTGGGCAGAAGATAAGAAAGTTTAAGATGGTACGGTTTCGTTGATCAGTCCATCCATTTGACATGATGGTACATCCTGTTCTTGCCCATGAGTCCTTGAAATCTTTCAAATACTCATTAATGGATAAAATTTCTTTCTGCAAACAATACCCCCTTAGCTCATGCATAGTAGGGCCTTTGAAACCTTTTCCAGCAGCATGTATGGCATCAAACATAGGCTCATAATATGGTGAACGGGAAGCATTGAAGGGGATATCAACATCATACCACCATCTAGCTATGTAATCACAAGCAGTCTCCCTCAATTCTTTCTTCCAATGGTCATCTAAAGTGGGCTGCATTTGACTTCTACTAGCTTGAGGACCATGTGCATCTGGTGGAGAGGAGGGAGTGAAATAACTTTTCATATTCATATCATCTTTTTTCATTTTACCCTTTCCCTTTTCTTGAATAGACTCAAAAGAGGGAGGAACATATCGGAAGGGGTTGGATGCATCAGTACAAGGGATAGAGGAAGAATCCTCAAAATCAAAATGGGGGTTGGTAGCCAACATTTTTTGTATATTCCTCTTCCTCCCAATTTCAGCCTCCAACTCTTTTTGCCTAGCCCTATCTTTTTTAAACTTCTCAAAGGTGGCTAACAAATCCTTCCTAATCTCCCCAATTTCTAGTGAGGTACATGGAGTAATTTGGCCTCTAATCCTCGCCAAGTGTTGTTTCAACCTATTAATGCCCGCAGGACCTTCCTTAATTTTCCTATGGCAAAATTTGCAATGCATTTGACTATCAACCATTTCAACATATGCCCAAGCAGCATCTTTCACTCTCGGTGCCATTTTTTGACTTGGAAATGAAAGCAAAAAATCTGAAAATGAAAACAAAAAAAAAACATTGATTCAATGTTCATTTCTTTCACAAAAACACTCTTTAGGATTTCAAGATTTGCACATAAAATTTAATAAGCAAAAACAGATTTCTACAAGTGAAAAAAATACCTCCAGGCACAAACTGCCTCCTCAAGCTTGCTCCAAGAAACCAACTCCTCAATGCTGCTCCAAATGGCTGCCCAAGAAGCTCCTCACTCCAGCTATAATGCTTGCCCAAGACTCCTCACTGCTTCTCCAAAAACAAACTCAACAACTCCTCACAAACTCATTGAAATTCTCACTCAGATGCATGAGATGGCTCTGAGGGAATGAGAGGGGTTGTGTGAGTTAAATATGGTTTAGGAGAGGGGAATGGACCCTAAAGACAATATAGACAAATTACAATGCAGTTTGGAGTCCCCAAAAAGAAGAAAAAAAAATCGCTGATTTTCGGGGTTAACGGGCTGCTGTTCCAACCCAGCCGAGTTATTGCGGGCTCGGCCAAGCTGGCCGAGTTAATACCGAGCCCGCTGAGTTGTTAGACAACTTGGCCAGCTCGGTATTAACCTGACCGACTGAACCGTTTCCATGGCCGAGTCACAAGTTAAGGCTCTGGCTCGGACCAACTCGGCCGAGTTGGTTCCGAGCCAGCCGGTTTTGAAAACAGTGATCTCTATTGATCTCTGCTCATCTGCTGAACACTCGAATCTAAAGAAGAAGAATCATCACAAGGGACCTTCAACTACCACCCTATATCCAAGGACAATAGGCGAGATCCACTTACCACAAGGGTAAGGATCGCACTCTATCCTATTGACTTGTGACAATATGCGAGATCTATTTACTATGAGAGGTAAGGATCACACTCTATCCTATTGTCTGTTGATCTTTCCCACTTGGACCCTCAGGAGTCAAGTGGTAGAACACCCGCATTCTTTCCAACTTGGGGGGGATACACACTTTCCATAAATGGTAAGGATCACAAACACACCCAAGTTTCCTCACCCATTGGCCAGATGGGGAGGGACAATCAGAACAAGCCCAACTTGTGGGTAGGATGCCAACTGGGGTATACTCTGCCAAGTCCCATACTTGATGGTAGGGGGAGATACCCACTTGTCATAAATGACAAGTATCACAGACATGCCCTACAGTGACAATAGGCAAGATCTACTTACCATAAGGGTAAGGATCACACCCTATCCTATTGTCCAGAGTTCCCTCAACCCTAGGAGCTCTCTGGCTCAATTCCTCTCCCTGTTAGCTCAAATGGGGGGAAGAGCATAGCTTAGTGTCCTCGATCAATCAAGACCCTTACCTGGGAGGGTCACATCCATTGGTCCAAGTTGTTCTCTGAAGACCAAGTACTTCCCTTTCGGAAAACCCTTGGTGAGTATGTCTACTATCTGCTCGTCAATCGAAATACGATGGAGTCTTACAACTCCTCTTTGTACCATGTCCCGGATGTAGTGATATTTGATCTCAATATGCTTGAACTTGTCATGAAACACAAGATTCTTTGTCAGATGTATCCCACTCTAGTTGTCACAATATATAACTGTCGTATCTAGTACCTGCTCAAACAACTCTCCAAAGAGCTTCCTCAACCATACAACCTTGCAACTCGCCATGCTAGCAACATATACTCAACCTCGGTAGTATTAAGGGCAACATATTTTTGTGTCCTGCTCATCTAAGATATCATGGTAGACTTAAGGCTAAAACAACATCCTGAAGTGCTCTTTCTATCAATAACATTTCCGACCCAGTCAACATTAGTGTATCCATGTAGTCTCACATCTCTGGCAGTGTACCTCATACCAAGATTAATCGTCCCATGCAAATATCTCAGCACATGCTTGGCAACGACCTAATGTGCATGAAGAGGCTTAGTCATGAATTGACTCAATGTTAACTACAAAACATATGTCTGGACACGTGTTCACGAGGAACGTCAATGCCCCAATCAACTGTTGATACTTAGAGGGATTCGCCAAGTTGGCTCCTGCAACATCTCCACATAGCTTCTTGAAGTTCATCTCCATCGGTGTGGCCATGGACTTGCATTCTACCATTCCAAATCTTTCCAACAACTTCACAACATATTTTCCTTGTGAAAGGAAAATCTCACCAGGTCTCTGCCATACCTCTAAGCCTAGGAAGTATTGCATCGATCCAAAGTCTTTCATTTCAAATTCAGAGGCCAACTCCCTCTTGCACTCTAGCATCATAGGCTCACTACCTGTCAAGAATAAGTCATCAACATATAAAACCAAAATAAGGGACATACCTTGGACCACTTTGAAGTAGAGGTTAGGGTTGAGATTGTTTCTTGTGAATCCAAGCTTCATTAGGTAGCTATTAGTACGGGCATACCAAGCTTCGGGGGCTTGCTTCAATCCACAAAGTGCCTTTTTCAGTCTGCAAACGTGAGTCTTTCTGTCATGTACTTCAAAACCCTATGGTTGCTCAAGATATACTTCTTCCTGTAGTATGCCATGAAGAAATGCAGTCTTCACATCCATCTGGTGAAGAGTCCATCCTTGACTAGCAGCAAGGGCAACAATCGATCGAATAGTAGTATAGCGGGCAACATCTTCATTGAAAGTCACATCCTTGATAAACTCTATAGTCCTTTGATGAGGCATGCATATTCTAAAAGCTTTAGAATTATCACAATATCCAACAAACATACCTTTCTTTCCAGTGGCTTCCAACTTGTTCCTCTTGTCCTTCGACACATGAAAGTACACAGGGCAACCAAAGATCCTTAAATGTCCAACATCAGGCTTGATACCTCTGAATACTTCTTCAGGAGTCTTGTCACCCAGGGCTTGATTAGGAGTCTTGTTTTGAACACAGTGCTTTGTATTAGTGGCTTCTCCCCAAAGGAACTTCAACAACTTTTGATCATGCAACATGGCTTGGGCAACCTCCATGATGGTCCTATTCTTTCTTTGAGCCACACCATTCTGTTTGGGATTATAAGGTACAATGGTCTCCTTCTTGATTCCAGCGTTTTTGCAAAAGTCAACGAATTTATTAGAAGTGTATTCTCTCCCATTATTAGACATGAAGACCTTGATTCATTTCCCTATTTGATTCTGTATCAGTGCGTTGAAATCCTTGAACATATCAAATGCTTCATCCTTGTGCTTCAAGTAGAATATCCATGTCTTTCGGGAGAAGTCATCCACAAATATTATATAATATAGATAGCCACCCAGAGATTTTACCGGCATAGGTCCACATAGATCAGAATGTATGAGTTGTAGAATATCACTAGTCCTGCTTTTGCTCGAGGGGAATGGTCCCTGTTGTTGCACAAACTAGCAGGCCTTGTAAGTAGGCAAAAGATAGAGGGCACAACAACACCTCGAACAGAGGCTCACTGTCACCACAACCTAAGTCCCTTACTCTTCTCGGATTTTCACCGACGGGAGGAGTCTTAGCATGATTCACTTGTGATAGATATGTATCTATGGTAGGTTTGAAGTGAGGGAAGACGACTCAATTAATGGAAAGGTTCAATAAATGTGCGAGCTGTGGGAGAAGCTAGAGGGACTTTCCACAAAAAAACCCTTGAAAAGGAAGCTACACGAGACCTAGGGTTCAGAAGTATGTTGAAATATGAGTTCATCCAAGGTCAGGGTAGACAAGAGTAAAGGAAATTTCAGATTTACATTAGCAAGTACTAAAGCACATGCCTTAGAAGATTCCATAATTTGAAGAATTAACTTCTAGGGTTCCCTCTTGTTGTGATGGCTAGGGCATCAAATTTCCGGAGATTCCACCAAAACTTGAGGATCACTAGAGGAGACACTAAGGAAGAGTTCTATCCAAATAAAATTCAAAACGCCCTCCTCTGATGATTTCACACCAAGCCCTAGGGATGCATCCTTATCCTTAAATGGACAAGGAAAAGAGGTGAAAAAGAGGTGAAAAGAAGTATGATTAATCAAGTTAAGAGTGATCACCAAGGATTTAAGACCAGTGCCTAGTAATTGGGAGAAAGATAACTTTGACAAGACAACTCGCTCTTCAATGAGACCTCGAAGAAATTTCGATACCCTTAATGGAAGCAACAACATAACAACTTCTAGATATTTACACTTCAATGGCAATAGTTAATGGAGTTTCATGGATGCATATGCAACAAATCCCCTAGGAACATTCATTCTTTCATTATCTATGAGTAACACATGCAAAATTTCCCAATAGTTTCAATGCTTAAACAATATTTCATCAATTAGGGCACATTAATAACCATGAGACAATATTCCATGCATTAGACATTAATTAAAATCAGAAATATAGCATTAAATAGCACTTACAAGACAATGAAGAACATATCCATCCATCAACATGCCAAAAAGAAGCTCCAAGAGAGATAGCAAAATTAACCAAACATCAAAATTCATCCAACTCGTCCAAATTCATCCTCAAATTGTAGGTCCGAAATTCTCAAGAAGAGATATTGAAAATCCAAAGTGTGATGCTAGGGAGAGACTATCTTTCTCCTATTTATACAATAGCTAAGAGTTCAAATTATGAAAGACAAAGCCCCTCCAATGCCTAAAATGTCAAGTAACCCACCCATGGTTACAAGCCAACCATGATAGCTCAAAAATAAAATCGAATTAGCCCTCTTAAGCCCATGCAAGGCTGACGTGGAGGCCTAGAGGGGCAATGTTGAGGCCTCATGTGCTAAAAATGAGAGAGAGGGCCTCAAAAATGATGATGAAGAGGGGGATGCCCTCCATATGCTGCCAAACATCTCCAAACCCCTATTTGGTCTCTGTGGGCTCCAAATGGGTTTCATGTGTCTCCAAGTGGCTCAAGATCAAGTTGATGCTCCATTAATGAGGGCTAGAAGATGACACAAGCCCTCCCATGTCTCCCTAGGAAAGACATAACCTCCTCTAAGCCCCAGATTAGCTGTCAATTGTCGGGTGCAATTTGTAGCCGACTGGGAAACGTGGTCCAAGTGCATCATCATCTTTGAATAACTGGGGAACAAGCAAGCAAGTGGTGGTGCTGAAGAAGCCCTTTGTGTGGCAATCAATGCTTTGCATGGGTGGAGGCCCATGGCTCTCAACACTCACCCTACTAATGCCATATTGATCCTCTGGAGGGCTTGGATCCCGTATAGGGAGGCCAAGTTGAAGATGAAAACCCACTTGCAATCCTGGATAAAATCCAATGCTTCTCCTCACCTTCCAATACAATGATTCATTAATGCAATTGAGTAAATAAGATTGCTAATCAAGGGTAGAAATGGACACTTCATAGTGGGTTTTCCTTTCGAATTTGGGGCTTTAGACATGCGCTGGTGTTACCTCCCTTGGCAAGAGAGGTTAATGGAGGACCCTATTAGGTGGTTTCAACCTTTAAGGGAATGACAGGTCCAAGGTACACCCTTCAAGTGGCAGGTGTCATGTGAAATAATGATGGAACAGAGTGGGGGCAAAGGGAAGGCTCTAAGCCACATGCCATGGTACAAGGGTAGCTATAATGAGGAAAGCCCACACCTTGGGTATATGAATGTAGGAGGGAGAAATCGTGGTACATGAGTTACCCTGACCTTTGTTTTTCCACCCTTCTTCATTTGCCTTTTGCCTTTTATTGATTTTTCTTCATTTTACTGCTTAGGGCTCAAGGGGATGAGAGCATGATGTGTAAGATATAACAGTGATTACCCCCTTAAGGTTGCATAGTTCATCGCCCACCAGGGGTTGGGACATTCATGGGTTCCTTAATGATGCAAGAGGCACTCATAGGGGCCCTAAGAACCAGGGTGATGGCCATAATGATAGGTGGTAGGGCTCATGTTCGACTTTTGCCCACGTGCTAAATTCTATTGTCCTGAACATGTTTTGCATTTTGTGGTAGATTTCCTTTTGTATGTGGCCAAATTATGCTTTTATCTTTCTTTTAGTTGCTTCAACCTCCGGGGCATCATTCCAGGCCCGACCCAAGTTGTGGAAAAGGAGAAGGGGAGGTTAACACCTTGTGGACCCAATGGACAAATGTGGACCTAAATGGGGAAAATGTGAAAAAGGATTGTAATGAACAAAGGGGAGTGAGATATATGGTATCAGGAAGTGGGACCACGCAACCAAAATCAGAGTTTTTTATGTAGTGCCACTCCTAAAGCTAGTAGCCAATAAAGGAGATCCCACGGAACTAGGATACATGGTTAACCCCCAATTTGGTAAGGGAACAAGAGTACAACCAAAACCCTTCATTCTTACAAGTCACCCTGTTGTCGCACAAAGTGTCTAGGCACCGCAACAACACTCAGAATAAGGGCTATCACTCTAATCCTTATTCACTCCTTTAGACTCTCTCCTAGACAAGTCAAGGGGTGTAGTCCCTAAGGTGAATGAATGAGCATAGCTTGTGGAACTTAGGCTCTAGGAGACTTAAGGATGAACAACTTGATGATTATAAAACAAGTCCTGGTTAACTGAAATGGATAGATCTAATAAAATAAGACACAACCACAAGATAAAAGTTATTTTAGACCAGTGCCTTTATATTCAGTTAACCATAAAACTAGATAAAAACAAGTTATCCAGAGCAATTTATAAACGTGACAATCATGAACGATTTAAATGTAAATGCCCAAAATTTTATCATGCAATATATTCTAGCAATTAAATACCGTGAATAATTATGAAAATTAGCTGCTAAACAATGATTCTAGATTTAAAATGATTTTCTTCAATAACCTAGATCTATATTTTATCTTTCTCCTATAGTCAATCTTTAGATATGATTCTAAAACATTAATCGCACTTGACAATAGAGAAATCACTACCACAAAAATTAAAAATTTACATTCAACACACAGAAAGACACCAAGGAACTTTAAGTTAGAATTTAATTATCTCTTAGGTAAATTTTTAATGTGCTAAGCTTGTGAAGCAAATTTAATGTGGCAAATGTTTAATTAAATTTTTTAATGTGACCAAAGATAAAAATCAAAAGACCTTAATTAAATTTAAATTTTTAATGGGCCGTAGGCCACATAAAAATTTAATTTTTTAAATGTGAAAGCTTAGATCTTCTATTGATTTACTTCATTCGCAATTTCAAAGTCACAAAAATGATTTTTTTTTTTTTTTTTAGTTTTTTAAATGTTTTTTTTTAAACAAAAATCAAAAGAAGAAAAATCAAAACACAAATCTAAGTCAAAGTCATAACTTTATAAAAAAAATGTTAAACAAAAAAAAATAAAAACAAAATAAAAAATAAGACAAATCGAAAAATCAACCAAAACAAAAAAAATTGAATTAACGTGAAGCCTAACCCTAAAACGAAATATCAGATCATAAAAAAAGGAAATGAAGGAAATCAAATGGATGTTTGTGTGTGTGCAGGTGTGGCGGCGGCAAGAGCTTCGAGCTTGAGTGATGGCAGCATACAGGTCGCAGGAGGGATGGATATGGCAGTGAGGGAGATGGAGAAGAGGATGAGGAAGCCGCGGAGAAAGGTTTGCGGAATTGCGAGTTCGATTGCAGGGCAGTGAGGAAAACAAGGGTGTGGTTAAGGAGGGAAATGGTGCGGGGTAGTGGAGAAGAGGATGAGGAGGTTGCAGAGAAGGGTTTTGTAGGCGGATAGGGAGAACGCGGAAGGGAAGGGACAAGGGAGCGCAGGAAGGATGGAGGAATGGCAGTGTAGGAAGGACACAGGGTTGAGGGACGTGAAGGAGCAGAGGAAATAAGGCAGCGTGAGGAGGGACGACTACGGAAAGGGAGAGGATGCAGGCAACTGCAACAAAGGTTTTTGCAGGCATAATCGAGCTTGATTTGCAGGTGCAACAGATAGAGGATGGCAAAGGATGGAGAAATAGAGGGTTTAAAAAAAAAATCGAAATTTGCAGCAGACAGATGGAAAACCCCAGGCAACAGAGAAAAGAGAGACTTCCAGGTAGCCAATGGTAGCCTCAAAAACCGCAAAATAAACCCAGAAAAATCGAACTTCACACCAATATATCTTTTGCTTCAAATTTCTTTTCAGACAAAACTCGTAAAATCCATAGAATTTTTTTTAAACCCTCGAATTGTAAAAATAATAATGCCCTTGCAAGATGAGATTGAGGCCAGATCTTACCCTCCAGGGCCTAGATCTGGCTTCAAATAAAAATTTCTTTTTTCAGATTTGATTTGCAATGACAAAAACGAAACACCCAGAAACTAGATATACAAATAAAATTGAAAAACCCAAAAAACCCATGTTAGAGAAATACAATAATTACAAATTGAAGGCTCTAAGTAGCCAGATCTATCATTATGTTGCATAGAAACATTTTATTTTATTTTATTTTTTTTTAAATTTTAAAGGAGGTGCTAAATTGAAACCCTTCGTGTATCACTAACAAAAATCTTATGATAAGCCTGGAGCTAATTTAGTTGGGCTCTTCAGAAAATATGGATTGGGAGTTGGCTGGTTCAATTGAAAACTTCCCCTAACGTCCAAGAATCTAAATCAAAATTTCCCTGCAAAACTCGATCCAACCATTAAAAATAGAGCAAGAAAATAATAATAAAACTTAGATAAATAGAGATACTTGTTATTACGTTCAAAATTTAGATTATTATTCAAACCCCAACGACTGAGTAAGATACTTGTACTCAAATCACACTTCAGAAGCTATCATCAATGGCTTTAGAAAAAATTATGCATGAAAATAAAACATCTTACAGTATTCACATGAAGAGTAACACCAATAGGATTTAACCCCAAAGTCTTTCTTTATTATCTAGAAAAAAAGATTACACCAGAGCTTCTTGCTAAGCACACGACTCTTTTTGTTAAGCACACGACTCAAAGATCGGATCCACTGACAAATGATATCCTATTTAAAGATAAATCCTCCAACGGCTTGTTGGAGTGATCCTCATCAAAGTAATCTCAACTGGTTATGAAGGTCAAAATTTCTTTTAATCTCATCTGTCGAAATATGTAATTTTTGAGGAAATTCAAAAGTTTCATTTAAATGCATTTTAATTAACTCAAATGCCACCTTAAGATATTTAATAAGGCCGGTTGGTGCACAAACTAACAGGCCTAGTGAATAGGCATAAGCTAGAGGGAACAACAACACCCTAGGACGAAGGTTCACTGTCACCACAGCCTAAGTCCCCTACTCTTCTCGGATTTTCATTAACAAGATGAGTCCCAGTAATACTCACTTGTGATAGATGTGTACCCATAATGGGTTTGAACTGAGGCAAGGCAACTCATTCAATGTAAAGGTTTAGTAAATGTGCTAGCTTTGTGAGAAGCTTGTAAAACTTTCCATGAAAAACCCCTTGAAAAGAAGGCTACACGAGACCTAGGGTTGAGATATTCAACAAGATAAGAGTTAATCCAAGGTCAATGTAGACAAGATAAAATGCTATGAATAATATACCTCAACAAGTACTAAAGCACAAGCCTTGAAGAAATCCCCAAGTTGAAGGATTAGCTTCTAGGGTTCCCACTTGGTGTGATGGCTAGGGCATCAAATTTCTGGAGATCCCACCATAGGAATTGCATCAAAATATGAGGATCACTAGAGGAGACACTAAGGAAAAGATCTGTCTAGGCGGAATTGAAAATAGACTCTTCAAATGGAATTCGCACCAAGCCTTAGAGAGGCCTCCCTATCCTTAAAGGGATGATAAAAAGAGGTGAAAAGAAGGTGAAAGAATTATTATTTTTGAAGTAATATGTGATCATCATGGATCCTAGACCCAGTGCCTGCCTATTGGGAGAATTGGAGTCAAGAATAAACCAAGAAATGGCAACTCGCTCTTCAAGGAAGCCTAAATGAGCAGCTTCACTATCCTTATGGAGGAAGCTACATGACTACTCTAGACTTTTACACTTTGATGACACTAGTTATGAACTTTCAAGGATGCAAATGCAATTAATCCTCTAGGAACATTCATTCATTCATTATCTTATGAGTAACACATGCAAAATTCCCAATAGTTTCAATGCTTCAAATTTTTTCATCAACTAGGGCACATTAATAACCATTAGAAAATATACCATGCATTAGACATTCACCAAATCAGAAATATAGCATTGAAAAAGCATTTACAAGACAATGAAGAATATATCCATCCGCAAAAATGCCAAAGTGAAGCTCCAAGAATGATAGTGAAATTATCTAAACATCATAGTTCATCAATAACATCCAAATTTGTCCTCTAACTATAGGTCCAAAATTCTCAAGACAGAGATCGAAGATCCAAGTGATAATGTTTAGAGTGAGACTAGGTCTCCTCTATTTATACATGAGTTTTGAGTTCAAAAATGAAAAGACAAAGCCCCTCCAATGCCTAAAATGTGTAATAACCCACCCATGTTTACAAGACAACCATGATAGCTCAAAAATTAAGTTGAATAAGCCTTCTTAGGCACACGCAAGGCTAAAGTGGAGGCCTAGAAGGGCGGCGTTGAGGCCTCAAGTGCTAAGGATGAGAGTGAGGGCCTTGTTACCCACCATTTGTGGGTAGTGTATATAGGGGAAAGTTTTTCTCCTAGATGGTCCTCAGCTGGTAGCCAACAACACCTTGCAGCCCCCAGATAGCTCGAAGTGCCATCATCTCAGCCACTTGAGCCAACCATATGGTCCCTCGCCCACTTGTTATGATTGTATGTTTGAAGGTGGGCCTCCTGACCCCGAAGGTATGACTTTTCGTTGGTATAGTTGAGTAATTTTCCTTACTTTTTATGGGCACTTTGGGGCATGAATTGATGGGGGGATTAGGTGGAAAGAGTGGGATAGGGTTGTACTCTTGTCTCCATTGCCTGATTTCATGGTTAGCCTTGTATCTTAGTCCTGTGGGATCTCATTTACTGGCCATTAGCTTTAGGGTTGGCACTACATGGGAAACCCCAATTTTGGTTGTGTCGTCCCGCTTCTCGACACCATAAACATCACTCCCTTCCACTCATTTTAGCCCCATTCGTATCTTTTCCCATCTGGGTCCACATGTGTCCACTGGGTCCACATAGGGCTAGCTTCCCCCTTCCCTCGTCCACACCTTGGGTCGGGCCTGGAACGATGCCTGGAGGTTGATGCAGGTTAAAAGAAAAGAAAAAAACATAGTTTTGCCACTCAACCAGAAATGTACCACAAAATCTAAAAGATGGTCGGGACATACAAATTTAACACGTGGGCAAAAGCCAAACATGAGCTCTCCACCTTATCCATGGCCATCACCTTGGTTCCTATGGGCCCTAGATGAGCCCCCTCTGTCATTAAGGAACCCATGATTGTCCCAACCCCTGGTGGATGATGAACTACCCTACGTTAAGGGGGTATCCACTGCTATATATTACACAACATGCTCTCATCCCCTGGAGCCCCGAGCAGTTATGAAGAAAAATCAATCAAAGGAAAAAGGCATATGAAGAAGGGTGGAAAAACAAAAGCCGAGGTAACTCATGTACCACGATTTGCTCCCTCCTACAATCATATACCCAAGTGTGGGCTTCCCTTATTATAGCTACCCTTGTACCATAACATGTGGTTTGTATGATTCTTCTGATCCCACTTTGTTCCATTGCTTTATCATCTGCCACCTACCACTTGAGGGATGTACCATGAACATGTCACCCCCTTTAAAAGATGAAACCACCTAATAGGGTCCTTGGTTAACCCCCTTATTGAGCTTGGAGACACTTGTACATGCCAAAGCCTGCTATGGAAGGGCATGCCACCATGAAGTGCCCCATTGATTCCATGACTTGTAAGCTCTTTTACTTGATTATTCTAATGATTTGTTGTATTGGAGGGCAAGGGGACGCATTGGATCTTATGCAAGATTGCAAGTGGGTCTCCATTTGGGGCTTGGTCTCCCTATATGGGGTCCTAGCCCTCCAGAGGGCCACATTGGCACTTGTAGGGTGAGCATTGAAAGCCATGGGCCTCCACCATAATAGAGAGTACTTCATGGATCCCTAATACCACTCATTGATTGCTCGTGTTCCACCTTTTGGATGAGGATGATGCACTTGGTTCACCATGCCCAACTGACTCCACACATGCACCACACACTTGGCAGATGATTCGGGGTCCAGATGAGGGCTTATGTCATTATCCAAGCCCTTACAGATGGTTTACAGGCACTTTCAATCCACTTGGAGACCCATGAGGATGTCCTTGTGCCCTCCACACCCACTTGGGGGCACCACAAGGATTTGCTTGGATAACAAGGGGCCAACCCCTTGTCCACTATGTTTGAGGTCCATTCTCACATCATGGCACACTCTGGACTTCATTAGGCCTCCTCAAAGGCCCAACGACTCACTTTATTGATCATTTGACCCTCTTGAGAGGCTTATTATTGTGTTATTGAGCTATCTTGGTGGGCTTGTCACCAAGGGATGTTATTATTGCACATTATTTTATTATTTGGGGCTCAATTAGGCCAAATTAGGCAAATCGAACTCCTTAGTTATTGTATAATTAGAAGTGTGATGATTCATTTTGATTATCATCACTTGGATAAGATTAGTATCTCTTATGATATTTTCGCACTTTTTGCTAGGATGAATTTCTGGAGCTTTTCTTGAGGCACTATGATGTTTGGATTTCGCTATTGTCTTTGGAGCTTCTCTAATGCGAAGTTGATAAATGGATATACTCTCTCTCTCATGTAAGTCAAAATTTTGATGCTATTCTTGTTATCTTACTAGTTAATTGCATGTATGTTGTTATCTTTATTCTTGTATGGGTTAAATGTAATGCGAAATTCTTCTGGGACCTTGAATAAGTAATTAAATGCATGCGTTGACCTTTGAGGGATTGGGCGAATGTTCCTAGAGGCACCTCTTAGGTTAAAAACCTCGAAACTTTGTCTCCTTCACAAATTTGAAGTATAAATCTCTATTGATCTAGTTGTTGCCCTTGGAGAGGCTAGCAAAGGTCAATTAGGGCTCCTTAGCTCACAAAATTTCATGATCTATGTGTATCTTGACTCCATTAAGCCCAAGCAATAAGGCACTGATCCTTGTATCTCTTTGGTAGTCAAATTTACCTCTCTTTTCCTTTTTCTAATATCTAGGCCTAACCAAAGAAGGTCACCTAGGGCATCAAACGAATCTCTTTGTAGCCATCCAAAAACCTTGAAAATTAGTCCACTAATGGGTTGTAGTTTGCTCAAGGGGTCCTCCAAATTTCAAGCAATTTTGACGGTGGAATCCTGAGATATAGCAAGCCTTATCCTCATGACCACCTCTTGCCCTAGGTTGATTTGGGTTACTATCCTCGCTTTGGTCATTGTATTTGTATTTCAAAAGAAAATCAGTCCTTTGATCCTATTCTCCTCCCGAGTTAGGTCAAGCTCTTCCTTGAGTGATCAACTCCATACCCTTGACCTAATTTTGGGTCCACTTGGTCTTTTGTGGTCCCACAACTTTACAATTCTAATTTCACAAAGATCACATAAGGGCCAATTCTCCATAAGCATTCTTCGGTCTAGGAATCATCTTGACAAAATATATTCCCAAACCCTAGCCTCGAGAATTCCTTCGACCCTTCCTCGAGAGCCCACCACCTTGCCTTTGAAGCAAGCAAGCCATTTAATTGAGTCCCTTTTGTGAATAAGCCCTAGGAATCAGGTCTTAACCTTTCATAGATTCATCTTTCTTTGTGATTCCTCTTATACCGAGTCTCCTCCCATCGGTGAAAGTCCATAAACAACAGGGAGCCTTAGCTGAGGTGACGGTGGTCTATCGCTCTGTTGTTACACTTAACTTAGTAGTGGCCCTATAGGATCCCCTCCTAGGACCCTTGCTAGTTTGAGCGGTAACAAGCCTAAAAATGATGAATTAGAGGGGGAGGCACTCCAAATGCTGCAAAACATTTCAAACCCCTATTTGTTCTATGTGGGCTCCAAATGGGTCTCCAAATGGCTCAATATCAAGTCGATGCTCCATTAATGTGGGCTAGAAGATGATACATGCCCTCCCATGTCTACCTAGGAAAGACAAAACCTCCTCTGGGCCCTGGATCAACTGCCAAGGGTCGGGTGCAATGTGTAGTCAATTGGGAAACTTGGTCCAAGTACATCATCATCTCTGAATAACTGGGGCACGAACAAGCAAGTGGTGGCGATGAAGAAGCCCATGGTTTGGCAATCAATGCTCAACATGGATAGAGGCCCGTGGCTTTCAACGCTCACCCTACAAGTGCCATTGTGATCCTCTGGAGGGCTTGGATCCTGTTGTCGCGCGGATTGGCACGACAACGCTCGGACCGGGGGCTGTCACTCTGATCCCCGATCCCTCCGTTTGAGCCTGTCTCCCGCGGCTAAGGGGGGTAGACCCTGTGAAATGATGTGACCAACTGTCGGCCAGTTGGTTGGGAGACACGAGATACGATGTAAAAAAAGCACGCGATGATTTGATTAACTTAGCAGATCAGTGCCTTGTGGAGTTAATGTTTAAATGATTACTTTTTAAATGATATAGAAACATGGACCATGAACAGCAATCAGCTAAATCACATGACCAAAATGATACCCGGCAACTGAAAATTTGAAAAGATGAATGCTTTTAATCACCACGAGAATCATAAACCCTTAACCAAATATCAATTTCGCATCTCGGCCTGAAAAACCTTAGATCTCAGCAATAAAGATATAACGTGAACGCAACTGAAATCTGGAAAAAATGATTTTTTCAAAAAATTTAATATTTTCAAAAAAAAAAATCTTTTTCAATTTTTAATTTTTTAATATTATAAAAATAAAAAGAAAACCTAAAAATCTAAAATTTACAAAACTTTTAAACTTAAAATCTACTCAAACTAAAAATTAAAACACTAATTATACAAAAAAGCCCTTTTTTATTTTTTTTATTTATTTGCTTTTTTATTAAAAAAAAAAAAAACTAAACTAAGGAAAAATTTAAAACTAAACTAAACAGACAATTAAATTAAAAAAATCTAACAAAACATTTTTATTTTTTATGTATATATCAAAATCTAAATTAAAAAAAATAAAAAATCAAACTAAAGCAATCCTAAAGTAAACTAAAGAAAAATAAATTAAAATCTAATAAAACATTAAACTAAATGTAACTTAACTAAAATTTAAATAAGAAAAAGAAAAACTACGTTAAAATAAAAAGGGACGGAATTACATTTTTTTTTTTGTTTTCATAATACAATATAAAGAAATAAATTAAACAAAACTAAGAATTAACAAACAAAAAAAAAACCTAACTCTAAAACTTTGAAACTACACTAACGCATAATCTCACTACACAAAGACAGCAGATAAACCACGACGGCAGCGAGAAAATGGTTTCAACGCAGCTGTATGTAAGCTTACCTGAGCCAAAACTCGATGAGCCCAAACTGCGGGGTATTCAACGCTTCCACACCTGGTTTGATGGTTGCTAAATACAGAGGACGCGTGGGTGAATGATCTTCAGTTGCAGGAGCCTTTGAAACTTGCGATACCACTGTATGCTTTGATTGATGAACGCAGCTTGACACTTTCAAAGCCCCCACGCAGGAAATGCTGCCTCGTTATCTGGCCTGCGTCTTCTGACTTTGAATGAAATCACAGTAAATGTAACCCTGTATATATATTTATCAAACAAAGCCAGAATTCTAAATGAAAACTGCGAATACGTTATAGCAGGATTGGAATGCCACGATTACTGTTCACGTGAAACCCTTCAAAATTAACCTAAAATCAAAATTTTAAAGCTCTAGAACAGAAAAAACTGAAACCCTAAGACGGCCTAATAATTTACAGATTGTGGCCCCTGAAATGCCAGATTTAGCAATAACAACAGTAATTGTTTTCAATATATCAGAAATTTTGAACTTCACTGTGAACAGAAAGAAAATCCCTAAATGTAAATCAGAAAAGAAATTCTTAATGATTAACCCAGGGCACAATCAGTTGGGCTCTGCACAGAAAAGCCTGTGGGAGTCGGCTGGTTCAGCCTAGAACTTCCCCAAACGCCCACCTGTACCTTTTACCTAAAGATCTCCTGCACACCTCAAGCAAACATCAGTAAAGAGGGCAAGAAATGCTGCTAGATTTCAAGGAATAATGGAGATACCTGCCATTATTCCAGAAACCCTACAACATTCAAACCCTAGCACGTGAGCAAGATACCTGTACTCACAATACTCTGAAAACGAGCTATTACTAACTGCTGAAAACTGAAATATGCAGAAAAAACAATCATCTCACAGCAATTCCGGAGAGTAACACCAGCCAGTTTTGAACCCCAAAGTCTTTTTTATTAATCAGAAAATCAGATTACAAGAGAGCTTTTCAGTACAGACTCACAGATCAGATGATCTCAAATGACTCCCTAAGACCCTATATAAAGGAAATGATCCTAACGGCTAGTTCGAGTGATCCATGTAGAAATGATCTCGACCGTTGATGAGGATCAAGACATCTCTTGATCTCATCCGTCGATTTATTAACTTAAAATATCATTATTTTATTAGTTAGGGTTTTTGCTTCATTTTTTAAATTTTTATTATTTTATTATTTTTATTCATTTTTTAATTTTTTAATTCATTTTAAAATGGATCACTGAACTAAGCCTTTCGGAAACATCACCTAGGACCTAGGACTTAGGACTCATGAGGGGATTTAAAACATTTCTCGACCCTCAAGACACATTACATCATGACTTTTACAAAATTACATCTTAAGGGACAAACCCATTTAATACAGACCCTCACAAAACACCCAGGTCTGCGACACAACCATAATCTAGCAGATTTAACATACTAGGATTTTCCTAAAGTTCTAATGACAAAATCAATCCCGGCTTTGGGGTCAGGTCTGAAGGAAAACTCTGCCGATCCGTGGATCGGTGAGACGAAAAACCTTCCGGGACGTAGATTATCATCAGCAAGTTAGGTCCACCTAGGCAAAATACATACATGACTCATGTCTGCTAAGATTATTTACAATTAATACATGCAGACTGGGTTTACAATAAAAAAGATCAAGCTGCTGATGATGGCAGGATGGCACGGACATGCTGATCAGGTGCTGCTTCTTTCTGTCAAGAAAAAACGGGGTGCACTGCATGGGTAGTTGACCAGTAGAGGTCAACATCTGGCTCTACTTGGGGACACTTTGCTGCTTGCAGGAATGTGAGAATCCAGAATCTGCATCCATACAACACAAAAATAAGTAGCGTCCATCCCAAAAATCAGCATATACATTAAGCACAGGAAAGATAAAAGCTCTTCATTTATTAACTATCTAATAACATGAAAAGTAAATCTAATCCTAAAACAGAAATGAAATGCTGAAAAGACAAGGAGTAGAGTTAGAAATACAATACAAAAATGCCTCACGGCATCAGATGTGTTCAATATAGTGCATACTGAGCATTTGCCTGCTTTTAGGCAAATCTGTCGGCTGCTTGTCGGATGTGCCATGTCCAATTTTGCATATGGTAGGACTCCTTCCTATCCGAAAATCAAGCTGCTCACGGCCGTCTGATGCATCAAATCTTCGTCTAATCTTCTTTCTCTTGCGCTTCTTCTTTCTGGCAGGATGAATTACTGATGATCTGGAACTTTCTGTTTCGAAACTATCAGATGAAGTGTGTAAGTTATGCATGCTAAGTCTTTTTGTGTCTTGCATCTGATTTTTATCGTTTTTAAGCTTATCTGGATCACCTTCAATTATCCACTTGATGACCTCCTCATAGTAAGATGGAACTTGTTGCGGCAAATGAGAAGGCTCCTGGTTTCTCTTATCATCTGACCATTGTTGAATCTTTTGAACTTGTATTCTAATGGCATCCATCTGACTAGAGCATTCATCCCTTATAGCACTGATTTGCATGGCATGGTGTTCTTGCATGTGTTTTATTACTTTATCATTCTTTTCCTCTATGTCCATCAAGCAATGTTGCATGAAATTTATCTCTTCTTTATGATTCGCTTGCATGTCAGCCAACTGATTGTTATGATTGAATGTCATAGAGTCAATTTCCCTATCATGATCAGGTTTCATGGTCACCATATTTTCCTCTAAGACTGACATCTTGCTCTGCATGCTTCTAATTTCTGTTTCATATTTAATTTTCATGGCCTCAATTTCCTTAGCATGCTGATTTTGCGTAACCTCCAACTCCCTATTACGTTTTTCCAGGTGGGTGCCTAAAGTTTTAACATCATTGATAAGACTAGTTTGATTGCTTCCCATGTTTCTTACCAGCATCATTAGATCTTGTATAATTTGCTTTTGTTCTTCCCTTTCACTATTATTTGTCCCTGATTTTTCACTGTCATGAACTGCAATATTTCCGGTGGATGACACATTCTGACATGATGAATCGTCTTGGGATCTTTCAGCTGGACCTCTTATTAAATTACTTTCATTTTGCTGCACAATTTTAGAGGCAGAAGGCAAGCTGTTTGGATAACCATATTTATCTTTAAAAGCATCAATAATGTCTTCTAAAGAAGTGAAAGATTCCTTAGGAAAACTGTTAAACCAATTCAAAGCATCATCTTCTAAAGAAAGGACAAATAGACGCATTTTGATATCTTCATGATTAAATTGAGGGGATCTACAATATATGATCATGATGCGATCAAACAAGCCTAGATGCCTTCTAACAGCGATTGGACCACCACCTGAAAAAATAGGTAATTTAGAAATGGCCTCTTCTGGAAAATCATGGAGATGGTGAATAAAACGACATTGTTTAAATGAATAATCCATGATAAATAATAAGGGATCAGATGGATGATAGAACTAGCTCTTTGCTCAAGAGAATCAAAAGATGAAAGAAGTGGAGTCGCCACTTGAACAATGACTCTGATTCTAAGATCCAAAAAGTAAACACAAGCAGATATGAGGAAAGCTTCTTGTCTAGGAAAAATGAGAAAAAATGGAGTCGCCACCCAAACAAGAAACAAAACCGAAGAGATGCTGCTGATATGTGATGAAAAGATGCCAAAATATTTGAATCTGCCAGCTCAAATGAGAGATGAGAAGATGAGAAGCTGAATGTCGATGAAACCCCAAGAACAGAAAAACTCTGTCCCCGGCAACGGCGCCAAAAAATGTTGGCGTTGCCGGGCCAGATGAAGAGATAAGAAATGAGAAAAATAATTTGTCGTTTGAAACACCGAGAAAAAGTATCCCCGGCAACGGCGCCAAAAAATGTTGTCGCGCGGATTGGCACGACAACGCTCGGACCGGGGGCTGTCACTCTGATCCCCGATCCCTCCGTTTGAGCCTGTCTCCCGCGGCTAAGGGGGGTAGACCCTGTGAGATGATGTGACCAACTGTCGGCCAGTTGGTTGGGAGACACGAGATACGATGTAAAAAAAGCACGCGATGATTTGATTAACTTAGCAGACCAGTGCCTTGTGGAGTTAATGTTTAAATGATTACTTTTTAAATGATATAGAAACATGGACCATGAACAGCAATCAGCTAAATCACATGACCAAAATGATACCCGGCAACTGAAAATTTGAAAAGATGAATGCTTTTAATCACCACGAGAATCATAAACCCTTAACCAAATATCAATTTCGCATCTCGGCCTGAAAAACCTTAGATCTCAGCAATAAAGATATAACGTGAACGCAACTGAAATCTGGAAAAAATGATTTTTCAAAAAATTTAATATTTTCAAAAAAAATCTTTTTCAATTTTTAATTTTTTAATATTATAAAAATAAAAAGAAAACCTAAAAATCTAAAATTTACAAAACTTTTAAACTTAAAATCTACTCAAACTAAAAATTAAAACACTAATTATACAAAAAAGCCCTTTTTTATTTTTTTTATTTATTTGCTTTTTTATTAAAAAAAAAAAAAAAAAAAAAACTAAACTAAGGAAAAATTTAAAACTAAACTAAACAGACAATTAAATTAAAAAAATCTAACAAAACATTTTTATTTTTTATGTATATATCAAAATCTAAATTAAAAAAATAAAAAATCAAACTAAAGCAATCCTAAAGTAAACTAAAGAAAAATAAATTAAAATCTAATAAAACATTAAACTAAATGTAACTTAACTAAAATTTAAATAAGAAAAAGAAAAACTACGTTAAAATAAAAAGGGACGGAATTACATTTTTTTGTTTTGTTTTCATAATACAATATAAAGAAATAAATTAAACAAAACTAAGAATTAACAAACAAAAAAAAAAACCTAACTCTAAAACTTTGAAACTACACTAACGCATAATCTCACTACACAAAGACAGCAGATAAACCACGACGGCAGCGAGAAAATGGTTTCAACGCAGCTGTATGTAAGCTTACCTGAGCCAAAACTCGATGAGCCCAAACTGCGGGGTATTCAACGCTTCCACACCTGGTTTGATGGTTGCTAAATACAGAGGACGCGTGGGTGAATGATCTTCAGTTGCAGGAGCCTTTGAAACTTGCGATACCACTGTATGCTTTGATTGATGAACGCAGCTTGACACTTTCAAAGCCCCCATGCAGGAAATGCTGCCTCATTATCTGGCCTGCGTCTTCTGACTTTGAATGAAATCACAGTAAATGTAACCCTGTAAATATATTTATTAAGCAAAGCCAGAATTCTAAATGAAAACTGCGAATACGTTATAGCAGGATTGGAATGCCACGATTACTGTTCACGTGAAACCCTTCAAAATTAACCTAAAATCAAAATTTTAAAGCTCTAGAACAGAAAAAACTGAAACCCTAAGACGGCCTAATAATTTACAGATTGTGGCCCCTGAAATGCCAGATTTAGCAATAACAGCAGTAATTGTTTTCAATATATCAGAAATTTTGAACTTCACTGTGAACAGAAAGAAAATCCCTAAATGTAAATCAGAAAAGAAATTCTTAATTATTAACCCAGGGCACAATCAGCTGGGCTCTGCACAGAAAAGCCTGTGGAGTCGGCTGGTTCAGCCTAGAACTTCCCCAAACGCCCACCTGTACCTTTTACCTAAAGATCTCCTGCACACCTCAAGCAAACATCAGTAAAGAGGGCAAGAAATGCTGCTAGATTTCAAGGAATAATGGAGATACCTGCCATTATTCCAGAAACCCTACAACATTCAAACCCTAGCACGTGAGCAAGATACCTGTACTCACAATACTCTGAAAACGAGCTATTACTAACTGCTGAAAACTGAAATATGCAGAAAAAACAATCATCTCACAGCAATTCCGGAGAGTAACACCAGCCAGTTTTGAACCCCAAAGTCTTTTTTATTAATCAGAAAATCAGATTACAAGAGAGCTTTTCAGTACAGACTCACAGATCAGATGATCTCAAATGACTCCCTAAGACCCTATATAAAGGAAATGATCCTAACGGCTAGTTCGAGTGATCCATGTAGAAATGATCTCGACCGTTGATGAGGATCAAGAAATCTCTTGATCTCATCCGTCGATTTATTAACTTAAAATATCATTATTTTATTAGTTAGGGTTTTTGCTTCATTTTTTAATTTTTTATTATTTTATTATTTTTATTCATTTTTTAATTTTTTAATTCATTTTAAAATGGATCACTGAACTAAGCCTTTCGGAAACATCACCTAGGACCTAGGACTTAGGACTCATGAGGGGATTTAAAACATTTCTCGACCCTCAAGACACATTACATCATGACTTTTACAAAATTACATCTTAAGGGACAAACCCATTTAATACAGACCCTCACAAAACACCCAGGTCTGCGACACAACCATAATCTAGCAGATTTAACATACTAGGATTTTCCTAAAGTTCTAATGACAAAATCAATCCCGGCTTTGGGGTCAGGTCTGAAGGAAAACTCTGCCGATCCGTGGATCGGTGAGACAAAAAACCTTCCGGGACGTAGATTATCATCAGCAAGTTAGGTCCACCTAGGCAACATACATACATGACTCATGTCTGCTAAGATTATTTACAATTAATACATGCAGACTGGGTTTACAATCAAAAAGATCAAGCTGCTGATGATGGCAGGATGGCACGGACATGCTGATCAGGTGCTGCTTCTTTCTGTCAAGAAAAAACGGGGTGCACTGCATGGGTAGTTGACCAGTAGAGGTCAACAGATCCCATATAGGGAGGTGAAGTCCAAGATCAAAACCCACTTGTAATCTTGTATAAGATCCAATGCATCTCCTCACCTTCCAATACAATGATTCATTAGTGTAATTGAGTAAATAAGCTTGCTAATCAAGAGTAGAAATGGACACTTCATAATGGCTTTCCCTTCCAATTTGGGCTTTGAACATGTATAGGTGTTACCTTGCTCGGCAAGAGAGGTTAATGAAGGGCCCTATTAGGTGGTTTCAACCTTTAAGGGAATGATAGGTCCAAGGTACAACCTTTAAGTGGCAAGTGTCATAAAATGATGATGGAACAAAGTGGGGAAAAAGGGAAGGCTCCAGAGTCCAAGCCACATGCCATGGTACAAGGGTAGCTATGATGAAGGAGGCCCACACCTTGGGTATATGAATGTAGGAGGGAGAAATTGTGGTACATGAGTTACCCTGACCTTTGTTTTTCCACCCTTCTTCATTTGCCTCTTGCCTTTTATTGGTTTTTCTTCATTTTACTGCTTGGGGCTCAAGGGGTTGAGAGCATGATGTGTAAGATGTAGCAGTGATTACCCCCTTAAGGTTGGGCAGTTCATTGCCCACCAGGGGTTGGGACACTCATGGGTCCTTAATGATGCAAAGGGACACTCATAGGGGCCTTAGGAACCAGGGTGATGGCCACAATGTTAGGGGGTAGAGCTCATGTTTGATTTTTGTCCATGTGCTAAATTTTATTGCCCTAGCCATCTTTTGCATTTTGTGGTACATTTCTTGTTGTATGTGGATAATTTATGCTTTTATCTTTTCTTTTAGTTGCATCAACCTCTGAGGCATCATTCCACACCCTGTGCAAGGTCTGGACAAGGGGAAGGAGAGGCTAAGACCTTGTGGACCCAATGGACAAAAGTGGACCTAGATAGGGAAAATGTGAAAAAGGCTTGTAATGAGCAGAGGGGAGTGTAATATATGGTACTGGGAAGCGGGACTATGCGACAAAAATCAGGGTTTCCCATGTAGTGCCACTCTTAAAGCTAATAGGAAATAAAGGAGATCCCACAAGACTAGGATACAAGATTAAACCCCAAGCTGAGGTAAGGGAACAAGAGTACAGTTAAAGCATGTTCTTTCCTCTAAATCACCCCCACTAATCCATGCCCAAGTTTGCCTAAGAAAAACAAGCATAATCACCCAACTACATAATGAAAAATCATATCTTCGGGGTTGGATAACCCACCTTCAAACATACGATCAAGACATATGAATGAGGGTACACAACAGTTGGCTCAATTGGCGGAGATTAGTAGCACATCGAGCTATTAGGTGGCTGCTGGTTGTCGACTGAAGACAAATCTAGGAGAAAAAATCTCCTATAGGGGTCACCCACTGGTGGTGGGTAACATCGACAGATCTAGAATCAAAGCCACATACATTTTTTGTATTTGCGAGTGATACTTAGATTGAGTTGCTTCATGACTTTTAATGGCATAATGTTTGCAAAATCCCTAGAATCTAACATGCAATTATGGGGGAGAAGGTCATTTAAGAATGGCTCATGACTAGGATTAGTATTAGTGAGGTATATTTTGCAACATGATAGGTGGGTAATCTTCCTCAAGTCCTAAAGCTTTCTTCACTCTCCATCTTTGGGATGGAAGCTTCACTATCTCATTTATAGGAACCTGCAAAGTCATCTTTCCTATAACAACACTTGTATCAGTGTCTAGCTCAACTTCTTTATCTTTGCTTTTGTGCTTGGGTTCCCCTTTGGGAGGATCCTTTTTGGTGTTATCTTTCTTAGGAGGATCTTTCCTTGGGGGTTCCTTAGGAGGAGGTTCCTTCCCTTTTGATGCATTGGAACTTGGGGAGGGGCCTTTGTCATTTTTCCTTGAATATTGGACCCCTTTGAATCTCCCACTATCATCGGCATTCAATATAGGCTCATATTTTTCATCTTTAAGCTTAACCTCACTAATCAGAGGATGTGTATATGTACCACCTAACATAATGTTGAAGGCTTGGGTTTCACCAACTACATTCATCTGCTCACCACCCTCCTCATCTTCACTTTCTTCATTAGCACTATCACTTTGCTCATCCTTGGAAGATAATTCTTTTTATCCCACAACATTGGTTGGAGCTAAGGTATTGGGGACATGGGGTGGACCTTGCTAGCCTTCTTCATTAGGTTTCTTAGCAAAATGCTTATTCTTTTGGACAAAATTTCATTTTTGAGCCTTTTCAAGAGCGGTGAATTTATTCATATACATCATGTCCCTAGTACTAATGTCCTCAGATAATTTGTCAATTTTCTTAAGGGCCATGACTAGCGTTTCCTCAACCTGATCCATGGGTTTGCTCTTCTTGGTTTCCTCTTTAGCCCTACGAGGTTCAAACATTTCAATTCTAGCAACATTTATATTTTGTTCGACCTCAATGACTATCTCTTTTGCTTCAACAAGTGTCTTAGGTTTCTTATCCCTAAGTTGATATGTCAAGTGCCCCCCAACACTTTCAATGAAATTGTCCAATATTTGGGCATCGGTGGGCTCAAGGTGATCAGGGATGTCCTTGAAAACCTTTTCAAATATTTTGATTAACTCCCTAATACCCGCATTGCCTTTCTTTTCCATGTGGTAAATCTTTTCAAGTTTAAAAGTTCTGTTAGCATCAAATGCCCATCGTTTCATGGAAATTTCTTCAAATTTGTCAAAGTCATCAATGCTTCTTGGAGGGAGACTAAAGTACCATTCCCTAACATTTCCTGCGAAGGTTAAGGCAAATAAAATCATTACAAGATCCTCATCATCAATCCTTCAAGGGCCTGTTGCCCAAAAGAAATCATCTACATGGGTTTGAGCACTTTGATCAGCAGTCCCTTTGAACTTAGGTAACCATTCATGATATTTCTTAGGTAAAGGATCATGGTTATCACTCAACTTCAAGGGCTTGAAAGTAGTAGTAAGATATCTTTTGGTCTTAGGGACATTAGGTTGGTTTTGATTTTGATTGGTAATCATGTTGATAGTTGTGTTATCAACTTCCTCAAATTCAGGGAGTAGGTTAGTTCTAATAGGTGGAGGAGTTCTCTCCCCTCTTTTTGTAGCGACCCTAGTTTTAGGAGGAATTGTGTCTTCAAATTCTTCACCTCCAAGCAAATTAGGGGTTTTGAGCAGTGGAGTTGCCAAAAGACAATCTATATCGTTGCAGTATAAATCATCTCTTCAAATATTAAAACCAAGGAGATAGACACGCTTCCTCCCCAACAACAACGCCAAAAATGTTGCTGCACAAACTAGCAGTCCTTGTCAGTAGGCAAAAGCTAGAGGGCTCAACAACACCTGGGATAGAGGCCCATTGTCACCACAACCTAAGTCCCCTACTCCTCTCGAATTGTCACTGATGGGAGGAGTCCTAGTATGACTCACTTGTGATAGATATGTATCCTTGGTAGGTTTGAAGTGAGAAAAGGCAACTCAATCAATGGAAAGGTTCAATAAATGTGCGAGCTTTGGGAGATGCTAGAAGGACTTTCCACGAAAAACCCCTTGAAAAGTAAGCTACATGAGACCTAGGGTTGAGAAGTATGATGAGATATGAGTTCATGCAAGGTCAAGGTAGACAAGAGAAAAGGCAATGTAAGATTTACTTTAGCAAGTACTAAAGCACATGCCTTAAAAGAGTCCCTAAGTTTAAGGACTAGCTTCGAGGGTTCTCTCTTGGTGTGATGGCTAGGGCATCAAATTTATGGATATTTAACTGTGGAAAATCCACCAAAACTTGAGGATCACTAGAGGAGACACTAAGGAAGAGTTCTATCAAATTAAAATTCAAAACACCCTCCTTTAATGGATTTCACACCAAGCCCTATGGAAGCCTCCTTATCCTTAAAGGGAGGCGAAAAAGAGGTGAAAAGAAGCATGATTAATCAAGTTAAGAGTGATCACCAAGGATTTAAGACTAGTGCCTAGCAATTAGGAGAATTGGAGTCAAAGATAACCTTGATAAGGCAACTCGCTCTTCAAGGAAACCTAGAAGAAATTTCGCTACCCTTAATGGAAGCAACAACAAAACAACTTCTAGATATTTACACTTTGATTGCAATAGTTAATGGAGTTTCAATGATGCATATGCAACAAATCCCCTAGGAAGATTCATTCTTTCATTATCTATGAGTAACACATGCAAAATTTCCCAATAGTTTCAATGCTTAAACAATATTTCATCAATTAGGGCACATTAATAACCATGAGACAATATTCCATGCATTAGACATTAATCAAAATAAGAAATATAACATTAAATATCAGTTACAAGATAATGAAGAACATATCCATCCATCAACATGCCAAAAATAATGAAATTAACCAAACGTCAAAATTCATCCACCTCGTCCAAATTCATCCTCAAATCGCAGGTCTGAAATTCTCAAGAAGAGATATCAAAAAACCAAAGTGTGATGCTAGGGAGAGACTAACCCTCACCTATTTATGCAATAGCTAAGAGTCCAAATTATGAAATACAAAGTCCCTCCAATCCCTAAAATGTCAAGTAACCCACCCATGGTTATAAGCCAACCATGATAGCTCAAAAATAAAATCGAATTAGCCCTCTTAAGCCCACGCAAGGCTGGTGTGGAGGTCTACAGGGGCAACGTTGAGGCCTCATGTGCTAAAAATGAGAGAGAGGGCCTCAAAAGTGATGATGAATAGGGGGATGCCCTCCACATGCTGCAAAACATCTCCAAACCCCTATTTGGGCTTTGTGGGCAACAAATGGGTCTCATGGGTCTCCAAGTGGCTGAAGATCAAGTTGATGTTCTATCAATGAGGGCTAGAAGATGACACAAACCCTTCGATGTCTCCCTAAGAATGACGTAACCTCCTCTGGGCCTTGGATCAACGACCAAGTGTCGGGTGCAGTGTGTAGCCGGCTGGGTAACGTGGTCCAAGTGCATCATCCTCACTGAATCACTTGGGCACGAGCAAGCAAATCGTGGTGTTGATGAAGCCCATGGTGTGGCAATCAATGCTCTGTGTGGATGGAGGTCCATGGCTCTCAACGCTCACCCTACAAATGCCATTGTCATCCTTTGGAGGGCTTGGATCCCATATATGGAGGCCAAGTCCAAGATGAAAACCCACTTGCAATCATGTATAATATCCAATGCATCTCCTCACCTTCCAATACAATGATTCATCAGTGCAATTGAGTAAATAAGCTTGCTAATTAAGGACATAAATGACCAGTTCATAGTGGGTTTCCCTTTTGAATTTGGGGCTTAGAGATGCACTACTGTTACCTCCCTTGGCAAGAGAGGTTAATGAAGGAGCCTAGTAGGTGGTTTCAACCTTTAAGGGAATGACAGGTCCAAGGTACACCCTTCAAGTGGCAGGTGTCATGTGGAATAATGATGGAACAGAGTGGGGGCAAAGGGAAGGCTCCAAGCCACATGCCATGGTACAAGGGTAGCTATGATGAGGAAAGCTCACACCTTGGGTATATGAATTTAGGAGGGAACAATCATAGTAAATGAGTTACCCGACCTTTGTTTTTGCACCATTCTTCATTTGCCTTTTGCCTTTTATTGATTTTTCTTCATTTCACTGCTTGGGGTTGAAGGGGATGAGAGCATGATGTGTAAGATATAACAGTGATTACCCCGTTAAGGGTGGGAAATTCATTGCTCACTAGGGTTTGGGACATTCATGGGTTCCTTAATGATGCAAGGGGCACTCATAGGGGCCCTAGGAACTAGGGTGATGGTCATAATGATAGGGGGTAGAGCTCATGTTCGGCTTTTTCCCACGTGCTAAATTTTATTGTCACGACCATCTTTTGCATTTTCTGGTACATTTCTTGTTGTATGTGGCCATATTATGCTTTTATCTTTCTTTTTCACTACATCAACCTCCAGGGCATTGTTCTAGGCCCGACCCAATGTGTGGAAAAGGGGAAAGGGAGGCTAACACCTTGTGGACCCAATGGACAAATGTGGACCCACATGGGGATAATGTGAAAAGGGCTTGTAATGAGCGGAGGGGAGTGAGATATATGGTATCGAGAAGTGGGACCATTAAACCAAAATTTGGGTTTCCCATGTAGTGGCACTCGTAAAGCTAGTAGTCAATAAAGGAGATCCCACTGGACTAGGATACATGATTAACCTCCGGTTGAGGTAAGGGAACAAGAGTACAACCAAAGCCCTTCATTCTTCCAAGTTACCTAATAATCTATTGCCAAGTGTGCCTAAGAAAAACTAGCATAAACACCCAATTACATAATGGAAATTCATACCTTCAGGGTTGGATGGCCCACCTTCAAACATACGATCATGACAGATGAGAGAGGGTACGCAATTTCTGGCTCAGGTGGTGGAGAAGAGTAGCAAATCAGAGTTATCTGGTGGCTGCAAGGGGCTGCTGGTTGCTGTCTGAAGACAAGACTAGGAGAAAATTTCTCCTGTAGGGGTCACCCACTGGTGGTGGGTAACAATCCCCTCTTATGTAGTGGCACTCTTAAAGCTAGTAGTCAATAAAGGAGATCCCACTGGACTAGGATACATAATTAACCCTTGACTGAGGTAACAGAACAAGAGTACAACCAAAGCCCTTCGTTCTTCCAAGTTGCCCAATAATCTATTGCCAAGTGTGCCCAAGAAAAACTAGCATAAACACCCAATTACATAATGGAAATTCATACCTTTGGGGTTGGATGACCCACCTTCAAACATACGATCATGACAGATAAGTGAGGGTACACAATTTCTGGCTCGGGTGGTGGAGAATATAGCAAATCAGAGCTATCAGGTGGCTGCTGGTTGCCCACTGAAGACAAAACTAGGAGAAAATTTCTCCTATAGGGGTCACCCACTGGTGGTGGGTAACAATCCCCTCAAATTCTTTCCATTGACACATCCCGGACGTACTCCATCATGATTAGCTTGAACCTCAGGCATTCCAGAAGCCATCCTTCTTACTGGGCAGGGCTTTATAGTGTAGATGAGTAAACCTTCGGTGCCATAGCTCACTTTGATGATTGCTATCATGTACCATTTCTCGAATTGGTCTTCCATTGACTTTATGGAGTCCTTCATTTCTTGATCCCATGGTGAATGCATCCCTCATGCGAGATTCCATAGGCTAGGTTAGGACCTTTCCTCTTATGAAAGGAACTCTCATCCCTTTGTCTTCCAAGGCAGATATAGATACAAGGTTCTTCTTCAATCCCAGAACATACATAACATCATGAAGATGTATGATTTCCCCATAATCCAAATGAAATGTAACATAACCAAAACCCTTTACTAGATAAGTAGAATTATCTCCAAGAATGATTTTCAAGTTAGTCTCCTTCTCAACCAAGTTTGAGAGGACTTCACGATACCCAGAGAAGTGTCTAGAGGCCCCACTATCTACCAACCAACTATCAAATGAATCTGGAGGAGAGAACTACAAAGTGCAGAAATAAGAATATATTCAGATTGAGTAGAAATTGCATTATTTCCATACCTTGAGTTTCTTGATCTCTTTTGAGGAGGATGGCCATCTTCATGATCATCAGGAGCATCTCTTCTTCTTCTATCATTTCTTCTGCTTCTATCATTAAACATGTTGTTGTTGTAGCTACGATTGTAGTTCTCCCTTGGAGCATCCCTCCTTTCCAGTTAGTCTTGGGCATAGTGACCATGCCTGTGGCAATTGAAGCATTCAATTCTCATCCCTCTTCTATTGGAGTCCTTTGACTCAGGGGCATGCTTTCTTGAACTAGATGGTCTTCCCTTTCCTTTCCTCTTCTTGTCTTGAGCAATGCAAAGGTCTCTCCTTATTCATGCTTTTGAATCCTCCTTCTAGAGATCATCCTAGTTTCTTCTCGAGTAAGCTTGCCCACCAACTCATTGAATGTCGAGAACTTGTCATTGTTGCTAATAGTTGTAATGAATGTCTCCCATATTGGAGGAATACCTTAAAGTGCATAGATTCCCAATAGTCAACAATTGATCCCTGAGTTGTCATAATCTCATGAAATATGATTGCACAGTCTCTCCCTTTAAGCTGTCCTGATTCCTCAATCCGTTTACTGCCATCTCTGCACCTCTTCTCTAGACTCCCTCTGAGTCCTGATTTCCCTCTTGGAAATCCTCCGGCGAACTGTCAAATCACTCATTTCCAATCCTCCTTTGCCGCTGCAACTTGGATCTAGATTTATTGGCTAGAAATCTATCAAGGTAGTGCTTCCCTCTACCTTGGTTTAGTCTCCTTAGACACTATTCTGCACTCACAGAAACAATGTCCCACCAGCTCCACAAATCGAAATCTGCTCATCTCCCTTAGCCCTGACAACTGAAGAATCTGAACCCTTCTAGCTCTGCGCAATCACAATGAGAGCTGGATCAACTCCTCTTGGCCACTACGTCAATCTTTCTTGGTTGAGAAAGATGGCTTGGCTTTACGTAGGCCTGATCTGTCCCCCCTTTGCCTCTGCGTTGGCCTGGATAGCTGACGCAGCTACTGCGTGGGCTCCTCCCAGCTACTGCGTCACCTTTACTTGGCTCAGAGTGTCGACACAGGGACTACGTGAGACTTTGCGTCACCTTCTCTGCATTGTGTTCCTCCTCCTTCTGCGTCTCTGGCTTTGGAACAACGATGTTTCTCGGGACAACTGTTTCTCTGTTACAAATTCTCAAATTTTCTCAACTGGTGGCTTTAGTCGCCTATGATCTGCAATCGCTCTGATACCATGTGATAATTCTTGAATCTAACACATTAGAAACCCCTACTGCAATTTCTGGTTTACTATCTCCTACGTGTTATTTACATTAACAAGTTATTTAATTGCATAGACATCGAAGTAAACACAAATGCAACCTTCACAGATATACAAATCATGCAGTGAAGTAAACAGAAACAATAACACAAGGGACACCGTTATTTTTGGACAATTGTCCCTGGAAAAACCCAATGCGGGAAAACCGGTGCAACAGATATGAGGGTTTTATTATTAAGAAAATTCTTGAATACAACTAGGGTGCTAGAATTGGCTCACCCAACAGAGAATGTCCTTGGTAGTAGTACCTCTATCCGGAGACAGATATTCCGACAAATTAGCAACCAGATGATCAACCCCACAGTGACTCTGACTGTTCCTTGTGTTGGACAGTGAAAGTTGCTCCAAGCACTGCTCTGGAACTGCGTCACTCTTCAGGAACTGCATCACCCTCTCCTGACTGATCTGCTCTCAGTCTGCCGCACAAAATCTTCTCAGCGCTGCCTCTGAAGCCCTCTGTGTCCTTTACGTCAGCCTCTACGACTTCTGCGTCAGCCTCTACTCTGCGTCCTCTGCGCTGCCTCCTTCGGCCTCTGTGTCGGCCCTTCTCGGGCCTGCGTTGTCTCTGCCGACACTTCACTGCCTCTCTACTATGTATTCTTCAGTTGGATGAAAATCCCTTGCTGAACTGCCCCTCGCTGCAACTGATCACTAACTCGATTTCCTCAGTGAACCTCGGCCCAAAAAATCGAATTCTTGATCTCTCTTGGTGTTTCTTCAACTGACCCTCAAGCCTCCTCTTATACTTTTCCTGTTGACGATTCAACGGCGGAGATTAAGTCCCTAATCAACGGCGGAGATTAAGTCCCTAATCAACGGCTAAGATTAGAATTGGCTTGATGCTCGTCACTTAGAACTTTCTCACCCATATTAGATTAATACACATTAATATTTTAATTTTCCTAAGTTTAGACTTAGGAACTCATTAAAAATCTTAATTATTTTAATATCTCTTCATTTGGGTGGAATTTCTCCAAATGATTTCTGCGTTTTGGAGATATCATGTGCCTTAGTCTCTCCACCAAATTTCATGGCTGGAGCACATCTGATGCTACCAAAAATCAACATTTTGTAGCAATTTGCTAGTGCAAAATAACGTCAGGAGGAAGGAAGAGCAAACATTGAGGGAATTATTTTCTCAGGGGACTTCTAGCCAAGAAGTTCAAATTTTCTTATAAGAGTAGCAATAACTGTGAGTAGATTTGACCACTCCAATAAGGAGTGCGAAAATTCAGTCAGCAACTGCATAGAGGAGGAGAAGAGGAATTCGACATTTTTGCAGACATGGCATCAGCAGGGCTGAGAGATCAGGATCGATTAGACAGAGCCTCCAACTACGTGATTTGGAAGGCAAGAATTTCCTATCGTCTAGATGAATATGATCTCAAAGCTTATATTAATGGTGTGGTAGCTATACCCACAGATGCAGATTTGCTTAAGGCCTACAAGAAGGAGATGGCGAAGGCAAAGAGGTTGATTCTCGATGGGGTTTGAGATCACGTGGTGTCTCACATAGCTGGCAAAGATATTGCCCGACAGATGTGGGAAGTACTTGCTACGCTATACAAGGGATCTTTCGAGCAGCGGAAGATGTATTTTGAGGAGAGGTCGAGATGCACAAGGATGCAGAAAGGCGAGCGCATAGACCCATTCCTTACTAGGCTTCAGGATATATGAGATCAGCTGTCTACAGTAGGGTCAGCGCGTCAGCCTACTGAGTTGGTGCGGTTTTCTCTAAATAGTGTTTCCGAAGAATGGAAAGTCTTTGTCCAGAGTATTCTGGGGAGAGAAAAGTTGCTAGACTAGGATCGTATGTGGGCTGATTTGCAGCAGGAGGAGGTGAGGCGAGATTTGGTGAAGATCGCCATCACTGGCGGCAACAATAGCAGTGGGACGAAGCAAGTAAAGGAAGAGGAAGAGGAAGATGTGGCCCTCGCATCAAAGGGGCAGCAGGAGTAGCGCAGGAGGAAGAAGGACATTTCCAAGGTGAAATGCTTTAGATGTGGTGAGCTTGGCCACTACAACACTCAATGTCCTCTCAGAAAGAAGGACAAGGAGGAGAAGCAGGAGCAATAGGATCATTTGCGGAGATCAACAGCCTGTTTTCCAGATTGGAGGAAGAGTTTGCCATGATCACCGAGATACCTCTAGGGTGAGGTGGGGTGATTTGGTTTTGTAGCCCCAGAGAGCTACAGGATGGGTAGGATTCTTGAGGAGGTCCACCTCCTGAATCAATACCTTGCTACGGGAGCCCATAACATGCAATAGTAGGATGGATCAGTGGCAGTTGGTGCAATCAGGTGCTAGAGTGACAGATGCAGTAGCTAGTAGCAGGTCAGATGCTGGGCAATGCAGTGTAGAGTTGGCAACAGTGCAGTTGGCACAGAGCAGAGTCAGCAGCAGCACAGAGGCTTCAGTGACAGCGCAAAGTCTAGCAACAGTCAGGACTTGGGTGACAGATGCATCATACCGATCACGGTTGATTCAATATTTTGGATGCTTTTCAGTTGTAGTTGCAACAACAACAAATGGAGAGGGAGTTGCAGTGCAGATGCATTGTTGGCAACAGTTCAGCAGGGCTAGCAGCAGCACAGATGCAACGTATATCAGAGTTGCGCAGTAGTTGGTGGGTAGCAGCAGCCAGACATCAACAACGTGATAGGAGGTGGTGCAGAGACAGGGTGTTGCTTCAATGGATTGCAACGCTAGAACACTTTCCTCGTTAAGAGGGTGTTAGTTTTTGTAGCATCGGTTGTGTTCTAGCCACAAAATTTGGTGGAGAGGCTAGAATGCATGTATTCTCCAAAACCCAGAAATCGTTTTTGGAAATTCCACCTAGAGACGACTTAATTAAAATAATTAATCTTTCTTTTTAATGGTACCTAAGTCTAAACTTATGAAAACTGATTAATTCAAGGGTATTAATTAAGTCACGGTGAGAATCTTACAGAAGAAGACATGGATCAAGTTCTAGTTAATTTTAGCCATCAATTATCTTTTAATCTTGGTCGTTGATGTCTCAACAAGAGATTATAAGAAGAAATTAGATGTGGGTTGGAGAACACACTTGGAGCCACCAAAAATTCGATTTCGCTGGGAAATCGGTTTCCAGAGTAGTAGCTATGAGTTGCTGGAGGTGATTCAATAAAGTCGAAGCAGTGAGAGAGGGGCAAAGATAGTAAGACCTGAAGGAAGTTTCTCCAATTTGGTGAGTGCATAGTAGAGAGGCAGTGAGTGCCACAGAGAGGTAGCGCAAAGCTTCAAAGGGAGATCTGTATTTTGTTGAGGAGAAGTTGAAATTCACTGCCAAAAGCTAGAGTGGGAGCCTGGAGGCCAGGAGGATCGATTTTCCAGATAGCAACGGATCAGTTAGTGAGAGAGACACTGGTCCGAGTTGTGGGACACAAATTTGCGTAGGCTGACGCAGAGGTAGCAAGGGGCAGCTCATCTTGAGCCACGTTCAGTGTTGGATCACCGGTAGGAGCGAGATTTTTTCTCACTAGATCTTCTGTCAATTATTTCTCTGTATGGAAAGCTAGATTTGAGCTTCCATAGATTTGTACTCAGATTTACTACTGCATAACTGCAGAATAATAAAACCCTCAGCTGCTGCACCGGTTTTCCCAAGTTTGGTTTTTCCGGGGACATTGGTCCAAAAATAATAGTTTACTATTGTGTGTGTGCATCTATTCTTCCAGTGTTTTTATTTCTTCCACAATATTTATTTTAGATATCATTTTGGGATTCAACTGCATTAAGTAAGTCATTCATCTATGACCATTTCCATGAGAGGTAGTCGTAGTTGACTAATTTCTCATGATTTTTGAATAGTCCACTTAACACTCATTGCATTGGGTGATGCTCACACGGGTGAAGAAGTGCGATTGAAACTAGTGAAATGAATCACATCGCGTCAATCATTACTTCCGGGGCTTGCACCTGGTAACCAGGACTTCCCGGGAGGTCACCCATCCCAGATCGCCTGCAGTGTATATGTTTCGATATTTGCTGTAGAAAATTGCAAATAGTTTGTTCAGTTAATTTAACAAACAGAAGAAATATTCTCAGTTGCTGCAAAAGGATTCGAGGTTTTCAAATTTTCACACACATGGCTTTAGAGAATTCAGAGTCCCCTTATGGTGTGTGTGAAGATGGTGACTCGATCAACCAATCTGATGTTGCTAGGCTTGATAAGTGATATGTTCGATTAAAGGATGCTCGATCTCACCTGTCTCAGCGTGGGAAACTTGTTGGATCACACTACACGTATGGCTTAATTCCAGTTGCAACCCCCCCCCCAAACCCCAACATGCACTGGTAATTCACCTCTCATGATTTGGCATTGAGGCACGTACGCACTCAAACCTCCCTCAAATGATCTCGGTCCCTTGGAGAATTTGTCCAACAATATTCCAACCTCCTAAAGAATAAACACTTCAGTCTCTGTTAGCAAGATAATCTTGGCCTCATTAAATAATTTATCTTGAATTCGGCCTTAGAAAGATGACTCGGTTCTTAACAAGGAATTTGATCCAACAATGAAATTCAACCTTCTAGTGGATCAATTAAATTTGGCCTCCATGAAACTAATGATAACAACCTCTTTTTGCTGTAGAGGAATAATAACCCTACTCAGAAACCTAGTCTTCAGATCAAGGGTTTCTCCTTCACCTGCAAAACCTGGTCCTTTTGCTCTGCTGTAAGTGGGATTGCTTGGTCCCGTAATTATGATAATTTTCAGCACAATGACAATTTTGACTTTTGCAACAACTGATAATTTTTGTTGGCATATTTACAAGAAACCCTTAGGCTAGTAGGAAAACCAACTCTGATACCAGTGTAATATCCTTTTTTAATAATTCCATTAAATTATCGAGAAATTTCCTTTAGAAAATCATGCCACACATTTTATCCAAAATATCATGAAAATTCATCAATTTTACACCAGAGAAATTGCTAGCAGTTAACATATAAAACCCAAAAATTGCTATTACTTTGATAATTTCATAGAAGACGACAACACGAGAAACAACCTAAAATACAACAACAAATAAAATCAGATTTATTTATTACAGTATAGGAGAAAGGTTACATGCCAATACAATAGCTGAGAATACCTCGAAATATTCTGCTACAATGTTGATCTCGACCTTCCAAAATGCAACTGGAAATATGGCTCAATTTGAGGATCTGGATGACCCTCACTCTAATCAATAGATCTTCTCAGATCTGCCTCTCAAAATGTAGTTGAAACAATATACGGTATCGTGAATTTTGAATGAATTCACCAAGGGATGAGATGGGTTTTCGTCCACTCTCACCAAAACACCCAAGGGTTTTCGTCCTGAGGCTGACTGAAGTTGAGAACCAGGTCTCCAAACCTCACCAATAGAAAATATAACCAATCCAAGATGCCCCAAATCATCTCATCATCCTCCTTTTAAAGGCTCGATAGATAGATCTCCAATCTTCTAGAAGTATTTTATTTTGATTATTTTAATATTATTCTAGAAGCTCCCCTTGATTTAATCTAAGCGACTTTTAATTTAATTTTATTCTCCTCAAGTCACTTTTGGCCTTTTTCCTTCATTAATCATTTGCCCCCTATTTTATTTAATTAAGTGACTAATTAAAGTCACTTTTAATTTGGGAAAATAGTAAATTTCCCACCACACTTTCTCTGGCCTCTAGAAGTCACTTCTCATCATCCCATCTTGTACATCTTCTCGTTTTGGTTCCAACGAGCTATTGCACTAAGGTGTTCCATCAAATATTCCTCCCGAAATGTCACCTTAAACGTAATTAATAAAATCAGGCCCAATAATAGCCCCGTTTTACGGGAATTATTGGAATGCAATGGAACCAAAAAGTAGTTATTTGGAACTGACCTTGATGATGGAATATGCCAAGCGAGTGTCGTTGGATCCCGTAAGACTCCTAAAAATCCCTATGGGTTTTCTGATGATGTAATCCTGCTCATGTGACTTGGCCATCTGTTAAGTTATGGTATGTTCTATGCTTATAACAGTTTACTTATTTTTCTTATTATATTCCACAGATTAGCAATCACATGTACATAAAGTAAAGTGCAGATAGAACATTAAACGATCGACAGAAAACAAGCCAAGACAAGAGACACAAGATGTGGCGCCTAGCCAGGGACAAACCCCACAATGTGTGGGGAAACCCTTTGATCAAATCTTCTTTTATCTTCAATAATTCAGCAGAGAGATAGTACAATAAATCTGATTTATATAAACAGTAGAAAAACCTAGATCAGCAGCATCAGCATTAGCGGCTTCATCATCAAAACTAGGGCAGTCGATATCTTACAAACCGACTGTCGGATCGGCTTGATTCCCCGAATTTTACAAAGATTGGGAAGAAATGAGGAGAGAAATGCATGTCATATGTGCTTCTGATGGTACCGAATTGTCTGAAACAACATTCTCAGACACCACCAAAAGTTGCAGCCTTCAGAGGAGGTTCAGATGAACCTACAACGCAGAACAAAAGAGGAGGTTTGATGGTCCACACTGGTCAAACTTTGGATCTGCAGTTGCAGCTTCAGTTTTAGCAGCTTCCTTCAAACTAGGGTAGTCGATATCTCGCAAACTGTCTGTCGGATTGACTTGATTCCACCACAAAAAGTTTCAGCCTTCAGAGGAGGTTCAGATGAACCTACAGTGCAATTCAGAAGAGGAGGTTTGATGGTCAACGTTGGTCAAAGTTTGGATCTACAGTTGCAGCTTCAGTTTCAGCAACGTCCGGCTTCACATGTGTGAGAGAGAGACCCTTTTCTGCGCAGTAGAGAAGAGACTCTTTTCTGCGCAGTAGAGAGAGAGATGTGATGAGTTGAATAAGTGCAAATGAGGAAAAGTCCTCCTGTATTTATACACAATGTTGATGTTTGAATAGATGCGACTGTTGGGCTTCTAAGCCTACATGAGTTGTAAGTCGGCTTGATAATAATTCCATAATCAAAATAAATTCATATCTCCATAAATACTTATCGGAATTGGATGATCTTTAGATCAATCCTACACCTCTCGATGAGAGGAATCTAATAAAAATATTATTAGCCATGAATAAGATGACCCACATGAAGTTTGGCCCTAGTTGCCAATTTAACACTCCCTCTCAACTAGGGAGAACTTCATCTGCAATCTGTCTATCGGTCGCTACTATTCATCCATCAAATGCACTGCCCTGTACAGCTTGACCCTTGCCCTGCTCTGCTCTATTCTGCCTGTTTTGCTTTGTCTTGTTCTGCCCTGTACTGATCTGTACTGCTCTGCTCTGCTGTTGTCCGAATTATGAAGAAGAAGAAATGATAGAGGATGTATCATACTGACTTAAAGTCAGCCTCAGAGTATGTACCACTGGTCCTAGATTAGTCTCAACCGACCCGAAGTCAGTGTCATACTATGTACAACCCCTACCACTGGTCCCAGACCAGTAACATCCTCCACTGACTCAAAGTCAGTCTCAGAGTGCGTACCATTGGTCCCAGACCAGTCTCAACTGATCCGAAGTCAATGTCATAGAATGTACCACTCCTACCACTGGTCCCAGACCAGTATCATTGATCCCAGATCGATGGAGGTCATCCTAGCGTAGGGAGTACGGTAGATACAATGATGCGTCCATCGGTACTACTATGGTCCATAACTTCATTTCCCTGCTCATTGATCATATGAGAGGTACTTCCCGTGAGTCCCAGACTGCATGGGTAGGATGCCTCGACATGAGAACTAATCAATCTTGTCCTCACAGGAGAACACATCAATCCTGCTACAATCGCGATGGAGAACACATCAATCCAGGCCTCACAGGAGAACACATCAATCCTGCTACAATCGCCATGGAGAACACATCAATCCAGACAAGAGAACACATCAATCCTGCTACAATCGTCATGGAGAACACATCAATCCAGGCCTCACAGGAGAACACATCAATCCTGCTACAATCGCCATGGAGAACACATCAATCCAGGCCTCACAGGAGAACACATCAATCCTGCTACACAAGAGAGCGAATCATCCTATTCCACAAGAGATCGAATCATCTTGTCCCACAAGAGAGCGAATCATCTTGTTCCAGTGCACACCACCAGGGGAGGGTGAGTCACCCTGTGGTTGTATGTTGCTCCAGTAAGAACCGCAAGCCCTCAGAGCTCCTAGAGCTCAATGTATGCAACATGCAGGACCCTTGTACAAGGGTTTCTTGACGACTCCAAGTCGTTTGGGAAAATCAAAGATTACATCTTTCCTCGGGGCTTTGACAAGGCGTATCGACCTGTACATCATCTTAATGCGATGGAGCCTCCTTGCTCATCGACTTACCATATCCCAAATGATGTCTATCTGCTGGAGCAATCGACGAATATGGGATTCCTCAATAATCGAATCCCACTTCTGGTTGTTACAGAGAATCACAGTGGTATGTGTTCAAACAGTGCACTGAAGAGCTTCCCCAACCAGGGAGCTTCATACGAGATCATACTCGTAGATATGTATCTGATCTCGGCAGTGCTTATGGCAACCGACTTCTGCTTCCTGCTCATCCATTATATCGAAGCAAAATCCAAAGAGAAACAATAGTAAAAGTGCCCCAGTGATCCTCCACACTACCTGCCTAATTAGCATTCAAATAATCATGCAGTTTCATATTTCCGGCAGTGTATCTCAATCCATGAGAGATTGTGTCCTGAAGACATCTCAGAAGATTCTTGGCACCAATCTAGTGAGGCTCAACCAAATATGAGCTCACAATGCTAACTGCAAAACATATGTTCGGACGAAGGTTCACTAAGAACATCAACGCGAATGAGTTTTTGAAACTCAGGGGCATTTCCCAAATCTGGTCCGACATCACTACCATATAACTTCTGAAAGTTAAGATCCTCGAGGTAGTCACAGGCTTGCAGTCCATCATACCAAATCTTTTCAGAATCTTCACCACATATTTTCCTTGAGATAGGAAAATTTCCCTTGGCTTCTGCCACACTTCAAGTCCTAGGTTATTCATTTCAAATTCAGAAACCAACTCCCTCTTACATTTGTGAATGAGAGGGTATGCACCTGTTAGAAAGAGGTCATCCACATACAACACCAGTATGAGAGGCTTGTCATCTTCAACCTTAAAGTAAAGGTTAGGATCGACTTCACTCCTAGTGAATCCCAACTTCATCAAGTAGCTATCATCCTCTCATACCATGCTCGGGGTGCTTGCTTCAGCCCATAGAGAGCCTTCTTCAACCTGCATACGTGAGATTTTCGATGATAAATCTCAAATCCTTCGGGTTGCTCCACGTAGACCTCTTCTTTGATCGAACCATGCAAGAACGCAGTCTTGACATCCATCTGATGTAGGTTCCATCCTTGTGAAGCCACAAGGGCTATGATCAAGCAGATGGTTGTATATCTGGCAACAGGTGCAAATATCACATCATAGTCTATACCTTGCTTCTGGGAGAAACCACGAGTAACAAAACGAGCCTTATACTATTCTGTACTTCCATTTGCTGCAGCTTTATCTTGTAAAGCCATTTTGAAGTAACAATTGTCTTGTCCTGGGGTCTGGGAACTACTTCCCAGACATCATTCTCCATAATAGACTCATATTCTTTGGTCATAGCATCCTTCCATACTTGATGCTTGACAACATCTGAGAATGATGAAGGCTCATTTTGTATGATTGTGCTCATGATGGTCAGGTATCCCCGATACCTGTTAGGTTTCTTACTTTCACGGAAGGTTCCTCGGGGTGCAGCATGTCCTTCAGCATCATCAAGTATCCCCCTAAGCCATGAAGGCCTCTTCCTAGAAGAGGAAGGCTCAGGTGGATAAATAGGATCCATGGGTGCCTCCACATCGGACATTGTTACATCATCTACCCATAGAGACAATTTCCACAATCGTACGGTTCTTCCTTTTCGCAACACCATTCTGCTCAGGAGTATGTGGAGTAATAGTCTCCCTCTTAATGCTAGCCTCAGGTATGCTTGAGTGAACCAACTGTAATATATCGGAGGTCTTTCTTTGGCTTGAGGGGAATGGTCCCCTTTGAGCTTTCCTTCGCCATATCCTGGACATACACCTTCTTTCTCTACTCGGAATTCGGGCATCCCTGTCACCATTTGTCTTACACTGAGTAGAGCTTTATAATGAAGGGGGGCAAACCTCCGATGCCAAAGTTCGGATTGAAGAGACGTGTCATAAGACATGACACCTAGCGAACTTCCATCAACCTGATATAATGAATCAACACGAAACCCAAGAGTAAAGGCATCTTTAACATTATTTTTCCATATACATACCTTGCCATCGCTGAAGGTTACCTTGTAGCCTTTGTCTTCCATTGCCGAGATGGACACCAGGTCCTTTTTGAGGTCAGGTGCTTTTAATACATCTTGGAATTTCTAGCCTTCTTGAATGGTTGTCCTCTTCCTTGATTCCCAGCTCTCCTCTTACCTTTGCTATTGAATTTGTCATTCCTTTGATTGCCATCAGAGGGATTTTGATCATCGTCCCAGTGTGAGTCCTTTCTATCAGGGCACTCCCTTGCATAGTGATCTGTTTTATTGCAGATGTAACATTGTCATTTTCTTCCACCCTTAGGTTCACCCTTTCCTTTTGATTTAGTCTAGGAATTATTTCTTTTCTTAGCATGAGAAGAAAAGGCAGCAGGAGGACCTTTAGGCATGGGCATTTCTTGCTCTTCTACCCTTGTTTCTTCTTGAATGCATCTAGCCATTAATTCCTCGAAACCAGGAATTATATTATTGTTCAAAAGAGTAGTCCTGAACACGTACCATTCAGATTTAAATCCTCCAAGAGTTGTGAGTGCCATTTCTCTGTCAATAATAGTCTCCCCAATAGATAGGAGATCGTTCTTGATCTCGGTGATTATTAAAAAGTATGCTTGCATACTCTCATCTTTACCCTTCTTGATTTCCCTCAACTTATTTCTAAGAAACAAAACTTGATTTGCATCATTAACTTTAAATAAACTCACCAGTCTATTGTAGATTTCCTTGGAGGTGTCCAGTTCAGAGATGTAGGCCACCAAGTGCTTGTCGATAGAGTCCCGGATGATCTTCTTTGTTTTGACTTCTCTGTTTTTCCATTTGTTCCAGGCAGTAGCGGATGCATTTGATGGAGGCTCAACAATATTGCCTCTTACATGGTCCAACACTCCTTGATCTTCTAGGGTTAGATCGATAGACATCTTCCATCCATGATAGTCAGCTTTCTCACGGAGCTTGTCTTCGGCAGGAAAGAGTGTTGAGGACCCCATAGTTCTTTTAGGATAGCCTTGCCAATCTTCTCTTCGGTGATTGCTCTTGCTCTTGCTCAGGCTTTGTCTTCACCTCAGCTCTAATACCATGTTAAGTTATGGTATGTTCTATGCTTATAACAGTTTACTTATTTTTCTTATTATATTCCACAGATTAGCAATCACATGTACATAAAGTAAAGTGTAGATAGAACATTAAACGATCGACAGAAAACAAGCCAAGACAAGAGACACAAGATGTGGCGGCTAGCCAGGGACAAACCCCACAGTGTGTGGGGAAACCCTTTGATCAAATCTTCTTTTATCTTCAATAATTCAGCAGAGAGAAATAGTACAATAAATCTGATTTATATCAGCAGTAGAAAACCCTAGATCAGCAGCATCAGCATTAGCGGCTTCATCATCAAAACTAGGGCAGTCGATATCTCACAAATTGACCATCGGAGTGGCTTGATTCCACCACCAAAAGTTGCAGCCTTTAGAGGAGGTTCAAATGAACCTATAGCGCAGAACAGAAGAGGAGGTTTGGTGGTCCACGCTGGTCAAATTTTGGATCTGCAGTTGTAACTTCAATTTCAGCAGCTTCCTTCAAACTAGGGCAGTGGATATCTCGCAAACTGTCCGTCGGATTGACTTGATTCCACCACAAAAAGTTGCAGCCTTAAGAGGAGGTTCAGATTAACCTACAGTGCAGTTCAGAAGAGGAGGTTTGATGGTCAACGCTGGTCAAAGTTTGGATCTGTAGTTGCAGCTTTCGGCTTCACATGTGTGAGAGAGAGACCCTTTTCTGCGTAGTAGAGAGAGAGATGTGATGAGATGAGTGAGTGTAAACGAGGAAAAGTCCTGTATTTATACAAAACGTTGATGTTTGAATAAATGCGACTGTTGGGCTTCTGAGCCTACATGAGTTGTAAGTCGGCTTGATAATAATTCCATAATCAAAATAAATTCATATCTCCATAAATACTTATCGGAATTGGATGATCTTTAGATCAATCCTACACGTCTTGACGAGAGGAATCTAATAAAAATATTATTGGCCATGAATAAGATGACCCACATGAAGTTTGGCCCTAGTTGCCAATTTAACACCATCACGTACCTTGGAAATCCATCCTGACTGTACTTTAGAGGAAACTGAAAATGGGGATGTTACATCCCCTTAGGTATGGAAGCAGCTAATAGGGCATTATGATAACCCTCCCATACCTAAGCATGGTAACTTGTTTACAAATCGTAAGCTAGAAATACATTTGAAGATGATGCTTGTGTAAAATACCTTGATGCCTTTTACATTTAATATGACCCACTTTGATATTGTTATGTTTATTGCATCTATAATATTGATCTCACTTGATTCTATGGGTATGTGTTAGATATCTTGCTCTTGGGTACAATTTCCATTCCTTAAGGGATTGTATGATGCTTCTCTAGTCCTTCAAAGAGGATGTCCCACTACACTTGATGACTCCACTGGGCACTAAAACCATGACATTGACCACTTTTTGAGGAGTGTTGACCTTGGAATGCATTTGACATTGTTGATGGCACTCTCCTCTTCTTTTGAAACCTAAAACTTCATACATCTGAGCCAGACCATTGCTTAAAGAGTTGATGTACTACAAAGATGATAGGACGCCCTTAGGCTGAGATTGCATCTTCTTGATGGACGTCCTGTTTTTGAGCTGATTTGATGATGATCTGAGATCCCTCTAGAAGGGACAATACACTGCGCTGCATGATGATGTCATGCCCTAGCTCCATGACATCCCCTTTTGGTGGCTTGGATTGATGACATGGGCTTATTTGATGGGAACACCTTGTCAAGGGATCCTTTGCTTGATGATTGGTCACCATGAGGTATGTGACTTTTGGAGTGAGAAGCACCTTTTTTAGTCATTTGTGGCATATTTTGATGAAAAACACACTTTTTAGAGGAGGATGTCAGGCATTTTAGCTCACATGTTTGGGTTAAAAGAGGCTTGTTTTATGTTTTATCATTGAGTTAGCTATATCATCGCTCATAAAGGCTGGGATGCTCAAAGTTCCTTTTATTTAAATAGCTCATGCATTAGCCAATAAGTGGGTGAGGGCTAATGAGGTTGGTAGAGCTCAGGCTAGGCTTTTGTCCACATGCTTTCATTTATCCCTGCCAATCTTTTGTATATTAACATTATGGATCATGCTTTTTCTTTTCTGTTGCATCAGGCTCTTAGGGTAAAATTTGCAGGCCCCTATTTAAAGATGAGGAAAACAGGGAAATAGTATTGGTGACAGATAGCAATCAACCTGAAGATGGGATGTGGATACACAGGGAACATGGAAGGCGTTAAGTGTGGATAACCATAGACACACAACATCAATTGCAGCTTCCTATTTGTGCCCCTCCTAGACAATGAAAGAAAATCCTCAAGGAATGTCACATTGGGCTTTAGGCAAGTGATATCCATCAAGGTGAAGCGGGGGAACAAGTGTATAGTGAAAAGCAGTCTGTTATCCAATTCAACCTGTGATCCATTCTAGAATGCCTTTGAACATTAAATGAAAGCACTTGAATACAAAAATGGTTAATGTACCTCATATTTGACAACCCACCTTCATCTGATGAGCAAGCTAGATGAAGAAAGCACTGATCAAAGAGTGGATGAAAGGTGTTTGAGGCTAGCTATCTGTGGATCATGATAGGGATACTGGTTGGAAAACTGAAAAAATAGGAGAAAATTTTTCTCCCAAGGGTTACCCACATGAGTGGGTAACAGACCCCTCAAAGTATTCCTTGTTGGCAAGAAAAAGGTTAAATTCATTCTGATTTGAGCCAGTGTGTTAATATTATCTACTGAAGGCTATTAAAATGTTCCACCAAGACATTTTCTAAACCTTGTTTATCCTTAACATAATAATGTTGTTTTGTTCTTCTCACACCATTAGATGCTTCGTTAAAAAACATTGCTGTGTACATGTCCAAGTGATTCCAAATCTTAGTGGTTCTGGGATAAAACCTACGTTGTGATCATATTGATAAAGCATAACAATAAAAGGGACAGCAGGTTCGTTTCCTGGAACAACACCATTGGTATTCATTTCAGAGGATACACTCCTAATCCAAGAACACAGCGTGACTAGCTTATTACTAGCCTCTTCATTGAATGCGATAGATACCCTGATTACTCCTTTTTGTGTGAGACAAAATTACAGGTAACATGCAGACAACAACAATGTGAAAATTACTCGCATACAGGAAGGAAACCTAATAGCAAATATGCAAGTAATGAAGGAGATTGCTGCAATGTATATGCTTGCACACTCTATATTGTATTAGCTATTTGTATATTACAAAATAGGTGAAGAGTGATCATCTTTGACTAGGTTTCCTAGGGTTACAATTAAATATACATATGTTGGTGAGTGATCATCTTTGACCAAGTCAGCTATCAATTAATTGCAATGCATTCGATGAAGTACAAAGAGAAAGTGCCAAAGTGAAAAGTACAAGTATAATACATTTTCTAACACATTCACTAGACTAAGTGTCACGATTCATCCTTGTCTAAAGGTCCAAAGTGAGAAGTCATTGATTTCAAAATTGAAACTAAGTTAATTTATTGGTCTTTAATTAATTTCACTGGTCAGTATAAAGTGGTTGTTTCTGTCACCTACTAACGTAATTGTTAATTGAGAGAGATATGAGAAGTCTTCTTATATCGCCTATGCTGCAATTCTGTTTTTGATGTTCATTTTGTATAAGATATAATTGTTGGAGTTTTCAAAGTAACTCTCCATTACAACTAAATTTAGATTGTTCTAAACCTGCTGTTGATATCAGGTGAGCTATGGACAGGTTCTGAAAATGGTGTGCTGAGGGCTTGGCCTTGGGAGGCTACTGAAAAAGCTCTTTCTCTTGCTGCAAATGAGAGTCACGTTGCAGTTCTGTCAATGGAGAGGTCTTACATTGACCTCAGAAGACATGGTGTGCCAGTAGGGACATGTGGTCTTCTAGATTCTGATATCAGATATCTGCTCTGTGATCACTCGACAGGAAGAGTTTGGAGTGGCGGTTTCTTTTCCTTGGCACTTTGGTAATGCTTTTTTTATTTTGTTTTTCCCCTTCAGTAAATTAATTTCTGAAGTTTGACAATTTGATCACCCTTCGAAGTGCTAATTTTATTGATGTTTTGAGAGATGTGCAATTAATGAAAGTCCCACATTTTCATATGTGACATTTTGTCTTGCAGGGATGCTCAGACAAGGGATATTCTCAAGGTCTTTGAAACAAATGGGCGGGCAGATTCCTGTAGCATTGATATTTCTGCAGTACGAGACATTCCATCAGAAGATGAGTTGAAACTAAAATTTGCCAAAGTTTCTAGAAAGGAAAAAACACAGGGCACCTTGAACTTTCTTCAGCGTTCAAAAAATGTTTTCATCGAGGCAGTTCGGCGTGCCACAGTGGGATCTCAAGTTGAAGATGGTACAGAAAGAATTGAGGCTCTGACAACATCAGCAGATCAATTAATTTGGACTGGGTACAGTAATGGTGTGCTTGTGCAATGGGATTTCCAGGGTAAGCGGATGAAAGAATTCCAATATGCCTCTGCTGCAGTCCAGTGTTTATGTGCTTCTGGGACAAGAATTTGGATCGGCTATGCAGATGGTAGGGTGCAGATCATGGAACAAGATGGCAAACTATTAGGAGGATGGTTTGCTCACAGTTCAGCTGTCATGGACATGGCCGTTGGAGGCAACTATGTTCTTACATTGGCTGCTGATGGGGGCATTCGTGGGTGGACCATGATGTCACCAAGTCCTCTTGATGCGATATTAAGAGTGGCATTGATTCAAAAAGAGCCATCCTATACAAAGCAACAACATTTGAAGATACTGGCTGGCACTTGGAATGTCAGTCAAGAAAGAGCCCTTTGTGACTCGCTCATTTCTTGGCTGGCTTCTCCAGCGTCAGAAGCAAACATTGTGGTTATTGGTTTGCAAGAAATAGAAATGGGTGCAGGTTTTCTTGCCATGGCAGCAGCAAAAGAAACAGTGAGTATGCCATGGTTGAGGTTTCTTCTTAGCTTCTCTCTTAGCTCAATAATATGTATTGTCATTATTATCACATTCCATTGGATACTTTTTGACATGTAAAAGTGTTATATTTTTCGGGATACTACTAGGCTTGTGATGCAACATGACTTTTCATTTTGAAAATATTCATTTCAATGCTATAGAATGGGAGTTTACTTTTAACGTTTGTTTGGACTTATGTTAGACTTTAGTTTTAAGTTGGTTAAATAGGGAAGTTGAAATATTTCTCAAGTTGGGGCAGTCTTGAAAGTGAATCTTCAAAAATCTATGTAAAGAGGATGTCTATGTTTTGCAGAGGATTGGGTATAGGGGAACTGGCATGAGTTTCAGGTACAAGACATAGGGTGCCCTAAAGTGTCATGTCCCTTCCTAAATCATTTTGGGACAAGATTTAATTTTGTATTATGGGGCCAATTTTGGAGTTAGTGGACCCCATTCGATGCTATTAGGAGATTAAACTAGGTGAAGATGTTTTGTTTTGTAGTTAAGTTACACACGGGGGCCACCCTCACTAGGGAATTACGCACTCCCTAGTTCGATATGCATGGAGGGGAGATAACTTTTGCATGCTGTTGGTTAAGTGGGGCCCACAATGGACAACGAAATGGAGGAAGAAGTCCCCCCACAAAAACTATATAAGGAGGGCAGCTCTCCTCTTCTTATTCATTCATGAGTGTATATCGATTTCTCTTGGTTGCTCGAGCTGCTTAGACGAGTCACTGGCTGTTTAGCACGAGTTCTTCAGGCGAAGAGCTCACCCTTTCTTCGGGGGACTTCGAGTGCCACCCTAGGAAGGTTTCCTTCATTTCTTGAAGAGGAGATTCACATTGTGATTTCCAGCAGTAGCATGTCCTTCTAGGTGGTGCATATTTCTGGAGGACGTAGTGAGAGAGGAGGCCGAGTTGTTTGTGGAGCTGAGTAGTGTTTTTGACCCAATCTAATTTGCCAATATCCTCAAGCATGAGGTCTATGCAATGTGCAACACATGGGGTCCAAAAGATGGTTTTGTGTTTTTCCTCTAACGGTTTACCAGCAAGAACATAGTTAGAGGCATTATCTGTGATGACTTGAACAACATTAGCCACCCCCACCTCCTCAACAACCTCATCCAATAGCTGAAACAACAATTGTCCATCATTTACCTTATCAGATGCATCCACTGATTTTAGAAACATGGTTCCCTGTGCGCAGAAGATAAGAAAGTTTGTGATGGTATGGTTTCTTTGATTAGTGCATCCATCTGCCATGATGGTACATCCTGTTCTTGCCCATGAGTCCTTGAAATCTTTGAAATACTCATTAATGGAGGCAATTTCTTTCTACAAACGATACGCCCTTAGCTCATGCATAGTAGGGCCTTTGAAGCTTTTTCTAGCAGCATGTATGGCATCAAACATAGGTTCATAATATGGTGAACGGGAAGCATTGAAGGGGATATCAACATCATACCACCATCTAGCTATGTAATCACAAGCAGTCTCCCTCAATTCTTTCTTCCAATGGTCATCTAAAGTGGGCTGCATATGATTTCTACTAGCTTGAGGACCATGTGCATCTGATGGAGAGGAGGGAGTGAAATAACTTTTGATATTCATATCACCCTTTTTCATTTTACCCTTTCCCTTTTCTTGAATAGACTCAAAAGAGGGAGGAACATATCGGAAGGGATTGCATGCATCAGTACAAGGGATAGAGAAAGAACCTTCAAAATCAAAATGGGGGTTGGTAGCCAACATTTTTTGTATATTCCTCTTCCTCCCAATTTCAACCTCTAACTCTTTTTGCCTAGCCTTAACTTCTTTAAACTTCTCAAAGCTGGCTAACAAATCCTTCCTAATCTCCCCAATTTCTGGTGAGGTACATGGAGTAATTTGGCCTCTAATCCCCGCCAAGTGTTGTTTCAGCCTATTAATGCCCCCAGGACCTTCCTTAATTTTCCTATGGCAAAATTTGCAATGCATTTGACTATCAACCATTTCAACATATGCCCAAGCAACATCTTTCACTCTAGGTGCCATTTTTTGACTTGGAAATGAAAGCAAAAAATCTGAAAATGAAAAAAATAAAAAACAATGATTCAATCTTCATTTCTTTCACAAAAAACACTCTTAAGGATTTCCAGATTTGCACATAAAATTTAATAAGCAAAAACAAATTTTTACAAGTGAAAAAAAATACCTCCAGGCACAAACTGCCTCCTCAAGCTTGCTCCAAGAAACCAACTCCTCAATGGAAAATGCTGCTCCAAATGGCTGCCCAAGAAGGTCCTCACTCCAACTACAATGTTTGCCCAAGACTCCTCATTTCTGCTCCAAAAACAAACTCACCAACTGCTCACAAATTCTCACTGAAATTCTCACTCAAATGCATGAGATGGTTGTGAGAAAATGAGAGGGGTTGGGTGGGTTAAATTGGGTTTAGTAGAGGGGAATGGACCTCAAAGACCACATAGGCAAAATAAGAACCGGTTTGGAGTCCCCCAAAATAACATTTAAAAAAAAATCGTTGATTGACGGGTTTTAGGGGCCGCTGTTCCAACCCGGCCTAGTAGGCTCGGACTCGGCCGAGCCGATCGGGTTAATACCGAGCCGACCCGACGGGCCGAACCGAATCCAAGGCTGGGTCAATGCTAGAGGGCCTGGCTCAGACCAACTCGGCCGAGTTGGTTCCGAGCCGGCCGATTTTGAAAACAGAGACGGAAAGTAAGTTCATCCCCAGTCCTGGCACATGTAGCACATTGGTAGCTCGGAACCACTCTCCTATTTCTGTTTGAAAAACTATAGTACCCTTCCCTACTGGAGTACACTTTGCCTTATTCCCCATGGTGATCTGAAAATTCATTCTTTCCTTAAGATAATCTGAGAAACATTCCCGTATTCCTGTCATATGCCAGGAGGCTCCACTGTCTATATACCATACCCCTGATGATGCAGAGCTTGCCATGCAAGCAACTTCTTCTTCCAATCTGGAAGCTAGCATAGAGAAATTGAAATTTCTATCTCTTGTGCAATCTTCTGAAAATCTGCATGAGTCTCCAGACGTGGATGCCTCTGCATCATGATCTTGACCCATAATTGATTTTCCCTTCCTATCTCTGAATCTTTGCTCTGATACCATGTGAAAATTTCTGAATAGAAATTCTAATGATGTAGTAACTGATTTATTTTACCTACTTATTTTCGATAAGTTATTTACGAAATCCCTTTAGTAAATATTAAAATAAATTCTACTGTAGATATCACACCATTATACAAAAACAAATACATGCACAAGAATCAAACACATCAACACAGTTATTTTTGGACAATTGTCCCCCAAAAAACCCAATGCGGGAAAACCATTGTAGTAGAGTAGGGTTTTATTAATCTTCAACAACAATCGCTTTTACATAAAGATTTTACGTAGACACTGGGAGAAAACACTTGAGACTTTTCTCTGAGACTTCCTGACACCTTAGATGACTTCCTTTCCCAACTGTGTCAACCCTGCGTCATTCTGCTTGGCTCTGCGCTGCTATGGAACCCCCTGCGTCATCCATTGCGCCTCCCTATGCGCTGTCTCTCAGAGCCCCTATGTCACCCTTTCTGAACTTCCTGATTGCTACTAGTCACCCCCTCTTCCTCCACCCTGCAACTCTCCCTCTGAAATTGATTTTCCTTCCTCTCTGAGAAAATTGATTTTCCTTGGGATACTGAGTATCTGCTGGTGTGTCTCCAAATGACCCTTAAGTCTTCTCTTATACTTTTCCTATTGATGAATCAATGACCGAGATTAAGTCCTTAATCAATGACTAAGATTAAAGTAGACTTGATCCTCATCCCTTAGAAGCTTCTCATCCTTATCTTTATTAATAACTATTAATATTTTTATTTTCCTAAGTTTAGACTTAGGAGCCCATTAAAAATATTAATTATTTTAATAACTCATTCGGATGGAATTTCCCAAAATGATTTCTGGGTCTTGGAGATCTCATGTGCTTTAACTACTCCACCAATTTTCATGGCTAGAGCATGTTTGATGCTACCCGAAATCAACAGTTCTATCATGACAAATGATGTTTGGGAGGTAGTGCCTAGACTAGAAGACAGATCAGTTGTAGGTTCCCATGGATCTACAAGATCAAGGATGTTGCAGATGGCAGTGTAGATAAGTACAAGGCTAGATTCGTGGCAAAAGGGTATGCACAAAAGGAAGGGATAAACTATGAGGATACCTTCGCCCCAATTGCCAGATATACCTCTATTAGATTCGTTATATCCCTAGCAGCGCAGATGGAATGGGAGATTCACTAGATGGACGTCAAGACAACATTCTTGAATGGGGTGATAGAAGAAGAGGTATATATAGAGCAACTTGAAGGCTTCAAAACTTTCTGCGAAGCACACTCATGTATGCAGGTTGAAGAAAGCCCTATACAGGCTCAAACAGGCACCCAGGGCATGGTATGGTCGGATTGACAGTTATTTGCAGCAGTTGGATTCATCAAGAGTGATGCAGATCCCAATCTCTACTATTTGATGGTGGAGAATGAGGCTCTCATTCTGGTTTTGTATGTAGATGACTTGCTTTTGATAGGGTCATCAGGGCTCATAAAGGACTGCAAAAGGAATCTTGAGGCAGAATTCGACATGAAGAATATGGGGATGATGCACTACTTTCTAGGATTGGATGTATGGCAGAAGAATGGGGAGATCTTCCTTGGGCAAGGGAGATATACTACAGATATTCTGAAGAGATTCAGAATGCAGGATTGCCAACCCATGACGATGCCCATGATCACCAATTGGAAGAAGATAGATGCATCAGGGGACAAGGAAGTTGACCCCACCTTGTACAAACAACTCATTGGGTCGCTCATGTATCTAGTTAACACTAGGCTAGACATTTGTTTCGCTGTCAATACCCTTAGTTAGTTCATGGTAGAATAGAAAAGGGTACATTGGGCAACAGTTAGGCACATTCTTAGATATGTGCGAGGAACAGTCAGTGATGGGTTAAAATGTACTTGAGTAGATGACATCATATTATGCAGATTCGCAGATGCAGACTGGGCAAGTAGTTCAGTGGACGGGAAAAGTACCTCCGTGTATTGCTTCAATGTTGGATCAGGGATGGTCTCTTGGTGCAGCAGGAAGCAGAAGTCAGTAGCACTGAGCTCAACAGAAGCTGAATATATGGCAGCCAACACAGCTATGTGCGAAGCTATATGGCTTAGGAAGCTGCTTGTGAGTTTGTTCAGGAAGAAGATGGAAGCGACCAATGTTTACTGTGATAATTAGAGTTGCATAAAACTCTCTGAGAATCTAGTATTTCATGATAGGTCAAAGCACATTGATATCAGATGTCATTTCATCAGAGACTGCGTTCAGCATGGAGCAGTCCAATTGCAGTATGTTCCCACAGGAGCTTAGGTAGCAGATATACTCACAAAAGCTCTAGGGAGAGCTAAGTTCACCCAATTCAGGGAACAAATGGGTATGGTGGATAACCCATTTTAGTACCAGAAACAGATGGATTCTCTGTTGCAGCAGCAACAAATGAGAGGGAGTTGCAGTGCAGATGCAGTAGTTGACAACAGTACAACAGGGTCAGTAGCAACATAGATGCAACACATATTAGAGTTGCGCAGTAGTTGGTGGGAAATAGTAGCCAGACATCAACAACGTGATAGGAGATGGTGCAGAGATAGCGTGTTGTGGCAACAATTGCAACATTAGAACACTTTCCTCGCTAAGAGGGAGTGTTAGTTTTTGTAGCATTGGATGTGTTCTAGCCACAAAATTTTGTGGAGAGGCTACAATACATGTAATCTCCGAAACCCAGAAATCATTTTTGGAAATTCCACCTAGAGACGACTTAATTAAAATAATTAATCAATTTTTAATGTTTTCTAAGTCTAAACTTAGGAAATATGATTAATTAAAGGGTATTAATTAAGTCATGGTGTGAATGTTCTAGAAACTCACACAGATTGACAGGGAAATGATCTGGGCCATCGATTATGTTTTAATCTTCGCCGTTGGTACCCTAACAGAGGATTATAAGAAGAAGTCAATGGGTAGATGGAGAACACACCATGTAGATACTCAATTGCCGAGGCAGTTCGATTTTCTTAGTGGCTGTGATTCAACAGAGGAGGTAGAGCCAGAGGGTGAGTAGTAGGTGAGAGAGGGAGAAACAAAATTCCAGAAGGAAGATTTTTTGGATTTTGGAAGAGGCAGAGCAAGGAAGAGCGAAGTACCCACGAGCTCTATGCAGTCACTACGCAGAGAGTGACGCAGAGGGGACAACGTGAAGGCCGAGGGTCCATCTCAGAGGTAGTAAATTGCTGTGGAGTGAGAAATTTCTCACAAAAATTTCTCTCAATATTTCCTTCAGTTTAGATTGTGAATAAGACATCTAAAATTCTTGTACTCGGATTTGTTGCTGAAGATTAATAAGAAAATCCTCATCTGCTACACCGGTTTTCCCAAGTTGGGTTTTTGTGAGGACAATTGTCCAAAAATAATGGTGTTAATACTCTTGTGTGTTTGCTAGCCTTTCTCAGTTTCCAACATTTTATTTTCCGCAGTAATTTTGTTGTGAAATTGTTGTTGTGATTTTATTCGTTGTTTGCCGTAGCAAATAAACAACATAATTAAATTTACAGTTAGAAGAATATTTTCCAGTTGTTGCAATAGATGAAATTTTCACATTATGTGGTTTGAAGCAAGCTCCTCGAGCCTGGGATGCCTGAATTGACAGTTACCTGGTGAAGCTTGGATTTACAAGAAGCAGTGTCGATATGAACCTATACTTCAAAGTTCAAACTGGTCCCAAGTATAACTTTGTTTTTGGTTTTATATGTTGATGATCTATTCTTGATAGGTAGTGAGTCTCTGATGATCGAGTGTAAGAGGCAGTTGGCCTCTAAGTTCAAGATGAAAGATCTTGGTCTAAGATATACTTCCGAAGATATGAGACTGCATGGATACACTGATGATGACTGGGCTGGAAATATTATTGATAGAGAGAACATCTAGGTGCTGATTTAGCTTGGGATCTACGATGATATCACGGATGAGTAGTAAACAAAAGTCCGTTGCTTTAAGCATGATCGAGGTAGAATACATTGTTAGCTTGGAAGAGCTGTTTGAGCAGGTCCTAGATACAACAACGATATATTGTGACAATAAGAGTGGGATTTGATTGGTAGAGAATCCCATGTTTCATGGCAAGCCCAAGCATATTGAGATCAGGTATCATTACATACGTGACATGGTGTAGAGAGGAGCCGTGAGTCTCTGTCATACTTCGACTAATGAGCAGATTGTAGCCATAGAGCAACATGGATTGATGGATGTGACCTTCTTGGGTAAGGGTTCAAGCTGATTGAGGACACTGAGCTAGCTCTTCCCCTTATCTGAGCTCCCAGAGTGAAGAATTGGGCCGTAGAGCTCCTGAGTTTGAGGGACCTCTAGATTTGACAGAGTATATCCGAGTTGGCATCTGTCTTTCCCACCCATCTAGCCAATGGGTGCTGGCTACTTGAGTTAGGCATGATCCTTACCACTTATGGTAAGTGGCATCTCGCTTAAGCTAGAGATGCAGGTGTTCTACCACTTGACTCTTCAGGGTCTTGTTGGGAAGATCAATAGATAATAGGATAAGCGTGATCCTTAACATTTATGGTAAGTGGTATCCCTCCTATTATCACCAGGCAGTGGGATAGGCATGATCCTTACCTCATAAGTTAAAATGGCATCCCTCCTATTGTCTGTGGTTCCCCGGGTTGTAGCATTGGGCTCCTTGCTGGCAAAGATTCATGGGTAGTAGCATTGGGCTTCTCACTGGTAGAGATTCCCTAGTAGTGGCATTAGGCTTCCCACCGGCAGATGATTCTCGAGTGGTAGTAGTAGCTCCCTGCTGGCAGTGATTCTAGGTGGCAGTAATGACTCCTTGATGGATAGAGGGTGGTAGCTTGAGCTCCCCTATGATGTCAAATTCTTCTTATTTTAAATTCGAAAGTGTTCAATATATGAGCAGAGATGACATATATTTGAGATGGGAAATATGTTGCAGACTTGCAGTCAATAATTTATCCCTAGCTGAGAGGGAGTGTTAATTTTGGCAGCTCAGGGACAAATTCCCTCCTTTGGATAATCTTCCTCATCAAGAAAGACCCCTCCTAACCCTTGGAAGAATTTAATTTGGTTAAGGAAAAATATATTTTTAAAATGGAAACCCACATGTGCACAAAAGGATAGGTTGGACCTAAAGAGAAATTGGACACCCTTGGATGGCAGCCAGAATGCTTCAACTGGATGCATATCTCTTGCTCTGTGGGACTGGGAACTAGGGTTTATGTTGGGAGTTGATCGCAGTTGATTGCGGGCTTGTAATGAAACTCCAATAAATGTTGTTACTAGGATCATCTTTGAAATATTGTTTGGTGGGTTTGTTGGATTGATTTGTGATTGAAGAATTGGATCATTGTACTCTCTGTTTGTTGAACATTTTATGACAATCTAATAAGAAGAATTTGAAACTGTTTTCCCCTTTGTGGGGTTTTTCCTTGGTCTTTGAAAAAGCCTATTGTCTCTTATTTGTCTCTTGTTGTTCATTGCATTTACTGTTCTATGAACAATTTCTATTGATCATTGGAAGATTAAATTGTTTTGAAAGATTGCTAATTAAAGATAAGAATTGGGTTAAAGTAATTGTAACAACATAGAACAATGGTAAAATTAACATGATGCAACATGGATTCTTCAGATTCATTTGGGATACTGGTATCGAGGTTACAATTGCTTGGAGTCAAGCAATTTCAGGAAGGTAGGATTGTGATGTCCCTTTCTTCGGACATTGGGAAAGGAGGGTATCTCATTAGCCCGGGTTACAAATGAAAATTAATTATGGGCTATGGGAGAATTAATTAATTAAAAGCGACTAAAGAAAAAGAAATATTATAAGTCACTTTAATAAAAGAAGAAAAAGACCCATGGTATTCCGAGATTCCATGACTATTAAAGGAGATGAGAGCTCACTCCTTAGACATGCATTTGGGGTTATTGTTTTGTTGTTGCTGAGTTGAGCTCTTAGAACTTGTCTAGGTGAGAGCGCATATTATGTAGAGGGTTAGTTTCGGTGGTTAGTGATCCACCCTAGCCAATCCAATTAGGAGGGGTTTTGGTATTGAGACACATACCCTAGCCACTTGAAGGAGGGATCAAATTAGATCCACTCACTGGGTTTAAGATGTGTTGAAGTTTCTAAGTCTACTTAGTTAGAAACCCTCCATGCACTTTATCTGATTTATTCCTACCTACTTGTTATTTTACTTAACAAGTTATTTACAATGTAAATACTGAAAATAAACACTAGTGCATGCTCAACATATTACAGATCAACAACTAAAGGAAACAGAAACAATCACAGCATATGACACCATTATTTTTGGACCAATGTCCTCGGAAAAGCCCAATGTGGGAAAACTGGTGTAGCTATCTGAGGGTTTTCTTATTAAGCAATATCATAGTACAATCTGGGTGCTGAAACTGGCCTACCCAACAGAGAATTTCCTTGGCAGTAATACCTCTCAGTTTCTGACAAATCTCCTGGCTAAAACCTCGAATAATCTTTCCGGCAGCTACTCAGCACCAATCTACCCCAAAAACCCCAACGTTAGCCTCTCTCTAGATTGCGTCAGTCCCTCTTTGCGCAGCGTTGGCCCTGCGTCACCTCGGATGGGTCTGCGTCAGCCTTAGGCCTTGCGTCACCTCGGGTGGGTCTGTGTCAGCCTTAGGAGGCCTTGCGTCAACGTTTTGGCCCTCTGCGTCAGCAACATTGGCCTCTCTGAGGCTCTGCGCAGCTCCCGGCTGCCTCTGCGTGAGCCCTGGCTAGCTCTGCGTCACTCTCCCCGGCTACTACGTCACTCTCCCGGCACTATCTCTGCCTCTTTGTCTCTCTGTACTCAATGCCCCTCAGCTGCAACTCCCGATCACTAATTCTATCTCTCTTAGCAAACCCCGCTCTAGAGAATAGAATGATTGATCACTCTAGTGTATTCTCCAAGTGACCCTCAAGCCTCCTCTTATACTTTTCCTGTTGACATATCAACGGCCGAGATTAAGTCCCTAATCAACGACTAAGATTAGATCTGGCTTGATCCATGTCTTTTGGACCATTCTAACACAGTTTCATATTAATCCACATTAATATTTTATTTTCCCTAAGTTTAGACTTAGGGACTCCATTAAAAATATTAATTATTTTAATATCTCCTGAACTGTTTAGAATCTGCCCAAACCCTTTCTGGGTATTGGAGATCTCATGTGCCCCAACCTCTCCACCAAATTTCATGGCTAGAGCACATTCGATGCTACCCCAAATCAACAACATGGAGATCATGAGGAAGTCAGGAGGAAAGGTCAGTCAAATCTCTCGCGGGTGCATAACTTTTGGAGAAGTAGAATTTATGAGGGCAAGTTCTGTGTTGCTGCTTTCAACTTTGTAGGCCACAACATCAGTTAATTATCCATCCAAGCATGCCATTTATAGATCTATTCCAAGTTCAGGAACTGAAGCATGGGCATGTAATATCATATTTCATTTAATAAAAATAAGGCTGAGTTTTTGATAAGTATTATTAGTGTTTTACTTTATAAGTTTCACAAAGTTCCATGGTCATTATCTAAATTTACAGCAAAATTATTTGTGCAAATTTTCTGAAGAGAAGATTTATCAAAAAATTTAGAAAATAATTAAAAGGAATATTACAGGGGTTGGGTGTTCCCCCTAAATTTTGCATGAAAACAATAATTTATGAGGAAGCCTAATATTCAACCCTAGGGCCCTACTAATGCTATGTAATTAATGGTAATGTTAAATTCTTAAAATTTTAACATCACCATTAATTATTTCAAGATGTTTGAGAGTGGTGGGCGTCCCCCCTAAATTTTGCATGAAAACAATAATTTATGCGGAAGCCTAATATTCAACCCTAGGGCCCTACTAATGCTATGTAATTAATGGTAATGTTAAATTCTTAAAATTTTGAACACCCCATTAATTGTTTCAAGATGTTTGAGAGTGGTTCCAACCTCATTGGATTTCATATGCAGAGAGTAGAATTTTAGATCCCATTCAAAATCCAACTGACTTAATAGTTTTCAGGATTTCACGATTGGGGGGATTGCAATATTTCCATTGGATTCTATCATGTATGAGGGTACGGAAATTGAGAGCACCAAGCCCTCTATGTACCTCGATGTTGGTGGCATTGATTGTTGAACTCCTCTATCACGACCCTAGTAAAATTGTACCTATCACTTGAACAAAATCTCGGTTTGACATGTTAAGCTTTTTCTATTTTATTTTAATGCTTGAGGGTGATATTGATGATGAGGATCCTAACATAGGCAATGATTTTCATGATATGTAGGTATTTGTTGTAGCATGATTTTTTTTGGACTATAGAGGCCATCTAGTGCTTCTTTGCCGATGTTTATTTGGTTTAAATATGGATTGCACTCATAACTATTTTGGTTATATGCACCCTTGCTATATATATATATATGTGAGAAATTTTACATATTTGTGTATAATGGTTTGGATTCATATGGATGCGCATGAATATTTACACACTTTTTTCAAAATCTGAATATTTATGTATTTTTTGGTCGACTAGTTTTTTGATCTGGTTTTTTTCCTGTTCTCAGTTTTGGGGTGAACTGATTCGATGACCGGTCTGGTTCTGATAACGGTTGTTCAATGTCCATTGTTCATTTTCAGTTTTAAATTTTGAGTCTTTGACTCATCATTTTTTACTATTTTTTAGTTGGGAGTAATTTCAATTTACTATTCTAGTCTTCAGACTTTAGTATCTACTATTTTGCTCAGTACTAATCAGATTCTAGAATAATGAATGATGAATTTAAATTAATGTATACAATATTTTACTATTTCTATTTCATTGAATCATTTATGATGTATGAATCAGTCTATTTCATTATTGAATTTGAATATTGTTATGATATATATATATATATATATATAATGCACCTCGTCATTCCCCCATCCCCCCTAAATTTCCCTAAAATTTGGGGGTGCTCCCACACGCTCCCCCCCTGTCCCGTGTCCTCCCATCCTGGAAACCTGGTGGAACATTGATCTTAACACATTTCTTTTCAGGTTACGTTGATTATTATTTTGTCAGTTTTGATTACTGTGATGCCAATTAGTTATAACTATTTAATCTGCAGTTATATAGCTTCATTTACTATGCAATATTTTTTTGTAATTTCAAATGATGCAGAAGTGATTGTATGTTCTATGTTCTATAGGTAGGGATTGAAGGAAGTGCCAACGGGCAGTGGTGGTTAGATACTATCGGAAAGATCCTGGATGAAGGGATGACATTTGAACGGGTAGGCTCTCGGCAATTGGCTGGCTTGCTTATTGCTGTATGGTAAGTTGATTAAATGAAAATAGGTAATTTCTTCTATTGTTGAGAATATGATTTTCGAAGAGTCTTTATAAATGATGTAGGAAAGAATAGATCTGACTTATGAAACTTCTGATTGCCATAATTATTTTGTTTTTTCTTTAATAGAAATTCCTTGAAACACATGAGCTTTAATTTATTTACCTTACGACACTGCTTACTGGCAATACTTGTTGAATGGAAACGTAGCTCCTTTTTACTTCATTAGAATTCTCTGTTTGGAAAAATCTCAATTACCGGATTTTGTTACTAGTGAGTATCTAATGTTGCTGCACTACAATTGTTTCCATGTTTGCTTGTTTTAGTCTTGCTAAGAAAGCTGCTAAATAGCTGGAATTGGTTTAATTGTTCACGGTTGTTATTTTTCTTACGAAGCACTGCTCACCTTTTGATGTTATTACATCTCTCAAAGTGTAAAGATTATGTAATTCCCAGTTTTGGGGATTGAGTAATTAATATCCTGTCATTCTGTTGTGTCAGGGTCAGAAAAGATCTCTGCCCGTATATTGGTGAAGTGGATGTTGGTGCTGTTGCTTGTGGTTTTGGACGTACAATTGGTAATAAAGTAGGTTTTCTATTTGGTCATTTTTACATTCTCATCCATCAACAATGATTAATTTTCTTTCTTATAAAGGAAATTGACTAATCATCATGTTTTGCTATATAGTTTTTACTTCCTGCAATATGCGCTGATCACATCTATGATTGTTGCTCCCTTCTTTGTTTTGATTCCTAGAGAAGTTCAGCATTTATACTGAAATGCATTTATTGCAAGGCTTGGGATGGGAAACAATGGAGAAATCTGAATTGAAGTATGTGAAGAAGTAGATTTTGAAATTGCTAGGAATTCCAATTTCAACCTGACTTGCTGGACATAAGATTACTGTGGCATGTGCTATCTTACTACAATAAATTTAATTTGGGCTTTAAAACTCAATTTTCATATCTCAGTATAGACCTTTTAAATTCATGTAGTATGTGAGATGAGGATAATGATCTCAATTGGGTCAAGTCAGCAAAGCTCCAAACATGATGCAGAATTCAGACCAGTTTGAAACGATTTCAATTTGGAAGGGGTGAGCCAAGAACTCTGCCTGAATATTTTCTGGGGAATTGTCCTTCAAATTCTGATAATGTGGCGAAACATTAGAAACTTGATTGTCTCTTTCATGGCCTAATCCTATTCCAGTAGACTAGGTCAACAAATCTCAGAATGGTGGGCCTGATCATGTTATCCATGAGTTCCATCTTAGACGATATATCCTGAAAATGGTTTTGAAAACATTGTCCTTGAGAATAGTGAGGGAGTGGTAGCCCTTGTTGATTTGTGGTTAAAGACCCTTCCACAAACTAAATTTAGGCCCTAAAAATTGGACCCCCAAATATCTGTATGCTATGACGATATTGATCTCCAAAGCTTAATAATAAAAGTGGCAGTTTTAGAGGATGATCTTCAACCCAAAGAAGATCACGACCTTGGTTTTTACTAGGTTAACTATTATCTGTCGAAGATTACAAAAGCTAGATGAGGAATCTAACAGTCTTCGTAAGTCCTTTACGATGTAGGCCAAGATGACCACATTTTCTATAAAGAGGAGGATGGAGATCAAGACATAGTGAGACAACCATCATCGGGTTGGATATGTTCATGTCGAAAAGACTCTAACTCATCTATATAGATCCCAAACAATTTAGGACAGAGAGAGCAACTTTGTTTCACCCCAGTGGTGCTCTTGATAAAATCTGACCCTCCATATGTTGTGTGCAGGCGGCCAAGAATAGACTCATAGAGTGTAATATCCCCTATTTTGTGAGCTGCTATATGGAGATAGCCCTTAGCCCACTTGGTCCCTTGGGCAAAAGGGGTGAATGGGAAAGGGATCACTTTTTGGCATATTATACTTTGGAGATATGGATAATAAGTGGGTCCCTTATTAAAAGGGGGTCACTTAAGTTGTGGACTGCATAGCTAACAAGTCACACCACTACGAGGATGAGATCTATCTATTCTTCTCAAGGATGAGATCTATCCTCCTTTTACATGCCTTGTAATTGGATGCTCTTTCTAATTTGTTTTCTCTCTTCATCGAGTTAGACATTTTTCTTGAAGATAGTAGGCTTGACTTCTTAGATGATCCTTCTCCCTTATTCAAACTTCTTAAAAACTCCGTATTCTCCTTTCAATAGATTTTCAGGTTGTCTTTTTCCTTCTTCACCTTAGCTTTGATACCATGTTGGAAAATCAAAAAGGCATAAAAGATTTCCTTTATGTTGATAATTACTTGTGATATTCTTATGTTCTTATTAACTTTCTTGTATTCTTCTTTTAACTTAGTTCATCAAGCAATTACCAAAACCATAACACGAAGAACAAAGACACCAGATGTAGGCAGACAACCAGAGCAAAACCCCTATCTAGGGGAAAACCCAATCAACAACTCTTACTTTAATAGTCTCACGAGGTGATCCAAGACTCCTTGACCTACACACAAACTCCTCCAATTCCCAAGTCAGCCCTTCTTTTCTTCTGCAGATGATAGCCTTCCAGCAACAACTTTGACCTAACACTTCTATCTAGTAGCAAACTTTTGACTTCCCCAATAACAGAACTTCGACCTAGCAGCAGAACTTCGACCCAGCAGTAGAATCCAGAATTTCGACCCCAGTGGTAGCCCAATAAATTCACATGTGTGAGAGAGATGACCCAGAAACTTCGACCTTGTCTTTCCTAGTAATTCTCCTCCTTCTACATTTTCACACTTTTTCTGTTGCTTCTTTTTGTGTATCGAACTTGTGAGAGTGGATGCTCCAAATGAATCGAACTTGCATTGTATATATAGCCTCTTATGGAGTTTGAATTACCCTCATGTAGGTCGACTTGATCAGGAAAGGGTCGACTTGGTGTGGAGGTGCCAAATGATTTATTTTACTCAATAGTAGTTCTTTTTACATGATTCAAAAGCCCAAGAAGGGTCTCATTAAATGGACAGTGACTATTAGATTTAATATAAAACCTAGAAGTCCTCAATGGGGACTTTGACCTAAAACATGATGACCCAAGCATGAAACCCATACTTTAATAAGTCATAATATTAATAATAGAAATTTCTTTTTCTTTCTTTTGATAAACACATTTCATTATGACTCAAATACAATTTATGAAGACCGAACCTAGTCACATTCTTCAACACCAAGTAACCAAACGATAACAAAGAATTCTAACATGAAATGAAATGTTTCAACTTTCAACTTTCATGAAACATCATAATTCATTACCAATGAGTTATAATTGCCAACTTCAAACTTCAAACTTAAATTGTCATATATAGTTTATAAAAAGTATCATAATAAATATGAAAGAGTCAACAATTATAAAAACTACTAGAAACTAGAAAAGACAATAAATCTATTTTCTATTGCTAATGCTTGGGCCTCTTGCCGCCATGATGTGAGAATTTCTGAATCTACACATCAGAAATCCTACTGCAATCACTGGTTTATCATCTCCTACTTGTTCTTTACATTCCATAAGTTATTTAATTATTTAAAAAACAATGAAAAACACTATTGCAGACTACACATACATACAGATCATGAACTAAAATAAAATGAGACAATCACACAAGGGACACCGTTATTTTTGGACAATCGTCCCCGAAAAAACCCAATTCGGGAAAACCGGTGCAGCATATAGAGGGTTTGTATTATTAAGTAGATTTCTGAATACAACTAGGGTGCCAAATCCAGCTCACCCAACAGAGAATAAACCTGGCAGAAGTACCTCTATCCGGAGACAGATATTTTGGCAAATCCAACAATTGGATGATCAAACCCCACAGATGACAATGTTGTTCCCAGTGTTGGGCAGCGATGGCTGCTCCAAGCTCTGCGCTGGAACTACGTCACCTCCTCTAGGAGTTGCGCTGTCTCTCCTGATGCTGCTTTGCCTCTCTGCTATGTATTCTCGGCCTTGGACTGAAGTCCCTCTGCCAAACTGCCCCTCTCACTGCAACTCAGATCACTAGCTCGATTTTCTCAGCAAACCACGCCCTAGAAAAATCGAACTCTTTGATCTCTCTAGTGTATCTCCAACTGACCCTCAAGCCTCCTTTTAAACTTTTCCTGTTGATGAATCAACATTCGAGATTAAGTCCCTAATCAATGGTTAAGATTAAAACATACTTGATCCTCATCACTTAGAAGTTTCTCACCGATATTCTTATTAATACACATTAATATTTGGAACATCTGAATTCAGTCTCTCAGAAACCACTCCACAGAAATCTACGAACCAATAATATTAATTATTTTAATAACTCCTCATCCGGGAGGGATTTCTCCAAATGATTTCTGGGTTCTGGAGATCTCATGTATTCTAGCCCCTCCACAAAATTTCAAAGCTACAGCACATCCAATGCTACTCAAAATCAACACTCCCTCTTAGTGAGGAATGTGCTCTAGTAACACTTCTCAACATAAGTACGACACTGATCCACTGCATGGGTCCTCTGAGTTGGTGATGCTTAGCCTGTTGCCCTTCATCCATTGCACCGCTGCTTCCTGTATTGTTGCCCATGACTCTGCCACTGCCACTGCTACATCTGTACTACATTTCCCTCTCAAAATGCTGCATCATGCTGCCCATAGCACTGCCACTATTAACTGTTGCACTGCAACTCAGTTACTGAGAAGTAAGTAACTGAAAATTCACCCAAAAACTGACATGCTGATCAGTCTGGCTGCCTCGTGATGATGAAGCTACCTCTGTTGCTAATTTGTGCTCACTCTCTGCTGCTACTCCGCTGCTGCAAACTGCTCTGTGCCTCTCGCAATGCTACAACATCCACTACTGTTGCCTCAAACTTTGGCACTTTAGCTTTGCCACGATCGCTCCATCACACCTCGCTCCAAACGACACCTGTCATTATGCTACTATCGTTAAGGGCTCCCGTAGCCATATGTGATCCAAGAGTTTGGGCACCTCAAGGATCCTGCCTGCTCATGTAGTCCTCTCGACTACAACTCTATGTTGCCCCACCTCTTCTCTAGAGGTGCATGAGCACTCATGGCACAATCGTCATCCTTGCTTTCCTTATCAACTTTCGTTGGATCAGCGTTTGAGTTAGAAGCCTCCCCCTTGCCCTTCTTCCGGGGGCATTGAGTGGCATAATGTCCCAGTTCCCCATAGTTGAAGCATCTGACCTTGGTTATGTCCTTTCTCTCTTGCTGCCCTTGCTGTCCCGATGATGCGAGAGTTGCATCCTTCTCCTCCTCCTTCTTGACCCGGGCTCCCTTGCCGCTACTCCCTGTCTTGGTCAACCTCCTGAGCTCTTCTTGTTGAAGAGCTACCCACATCTCCTCCCAACTGGGGAGAGTCGCTCTGCCGAAGATACTTTGGACAAAGGTCTCCCAATCCTCAGTGACTTCATTTAGGGCAGTCCTGACCAGGAACTCAGGATTTGGTGTAGACCTCGCGAAAGTCAACTTGTCTCGGATCCCTTGCAACTTGAGAAATAAGGGATCGATCTCCTCTCCCTTCTGCATCTGGTATTGTCTCAGCTGGGTTTCTAATAGCATCTTCCATTGGACGGAAGAGCCCTGGTACAAGGTGGTCAACGCCTCCCACATAACCCTTGCTGTGTCCTTCTCAGAAATATGCGGTACTACATGATCTTTGACCCTGTCTAGGATCATGCACTTGGCCTTAGCTTGGGCCTCCTCGTACTTTTTTAATGGATCAATGTCGACCGGAACAACAACTACCTTCAAGGCATAGTCCTTGATGTGATGTTTGTCTAGGATTGCCAAGATCCTAGCCTTCAAGATGACAAAATTGGAGGCTCCATCCAATCTGTCCTGATCCCTCAACCCATTCACTACCATCTTTGCTCAAAAATAGGACTAGTTCTCTTCTCCCTCTCCTGCTAACAATTTAGCAAGACTTGGATTTGGATTTCTTTGGCACAAGAAACCCTCTAAGGAACAAGCTCCTCTAGACTCCCTCTGAGTCCTGATTTCCTTCACAGAAATCCTCCGACCAAATGTTGAATCACTCCTCTCCAATCCTCCTTTGCTGCTGCAACCCGGATCTATATTTCTTTGGCTAGAAATCTGTCAAGAGAGTGACTCGTTCTTCCTCGGTTCTGTCTCCATAGACACTGTTCTGCACCAACAAAAACAGTGTCCCACTAGCTCCTTAAATCGAATTTGCTCTGCGCCTCCAGCCCCGACAACTAGTTGATTCGAACCTTTCAAGCTCTGCGCTGGCACAGAGAGCTGACACAATCGCTGCGTGGGCTCCTCTTTGGCACTGCGTCACCCTTTGCAAGCTTGAAATGCTGGCACAGGCATTGCGTGAGCCTTTGCGTCACTCCTGCAGCTACTCCTCTACCTCTGAAACAACGTTGTCACTCGGGACAGTTGCTTCTCTGCAGAAAATTCTCTGGATCTCTCGACTGGTGTCTTCAGTCTCCTATGATTTGTAATGCTCTGAAATCATGTGAGAATTTCTGAATCTACACATCAGAAATCCTATTGCAATCATTGGTTTATCATTTCCTACTTGTTCTTTACATTCAACAAGTTATTTAATTATTTAAACAACGATGAAAAACCCTATTGCAGACTACACATACATGCAGATCATGAACTGAAATAAAATGAGACAATCACATGAGGGACACCATTATTTTTGGACAATCGTCCCCGGAAAAACCCAATTTGGGAAAACCGGTGCAGCATATAGAGGGTTTGTATTATTAGGCAGATTTTTGAATACAACTAGGGTGCCAAATCTGGCTCACCCAACAAAGAATAAACCTGGCAGAAGTAACTCTATCCGGAGACAAATATTTTGGCAAATCCAGCAATTGGATGATCAAACCCTGCAGATGACAATGCTATTCCCAGTGCTGGGCAATGTTTTTAAAACCGGAACTGGTGACCGGACCAGTCCACCTAATGAACCGGTTTACCGACCGGAACCGGTCTAACCGGGACTGGTTTGGTCTAAACGAACCGATTTTAAAAAAATACATTAAAAAATTAATTTTTAATGAAACAAAACTATTTTTAAGATGTAAAACCATGATTCCAAGCCAATAGAGACAAAATATGCAAAGTTTGCTCATTTATATACCATGTAAAGGTGAATATATCAAAATGGCACCGAGTACAATACATATCATCGACAAAATAGCAAAATACATAAGAAATGAGGCTCTAAATGGCTTATAAAGTCCAAAAACAATGCTGCAAGCTATGAGGCCATTGGCCTACTACAAGTCTACAGTGTACACATGATCAATCATCAAGTCCATCACCACTACTAGACACAGGATCATCATCAGGAGCTACATAGACATCATCTGGTTCAGAGTCTGAGGATGCCTCAGCCTGATCTGCAACCTCAGTATCAATGCCACCAATGACAATAGAAGTGGACCTAATGGAAGCACGAGTTTGTCGACCTGCACGACTAGTGCCTTCCATTGGTTCCTTGCCTTTCCTTGATGCCGCTACTGATCCTGGTTCTAATGCCGCCACATAATCTGCCTCATCCCCCGCTAAAGCCATGTCGATATCAAAATCAACCTCAAACACAGGATCTTCAGTCTCCTCCACCCATTCTGATGTTGGATCAATATCGTCCAACACAATGGGATCTAGATCAGGTGATTTGCTCATCATTTGGTTCCTCCTTAGTCGAAGGTTGTATTGCACAAAAACAAGATCATTTAACCGTTTTTGTTCCAAACGGTTTCTCTTCTTCGTGTGTATGTGCTCAAAAACAGACCAATTGCGCTCACAACCTGAAGCACTGCAAGTTTGACTGAGGACTCTAATTGCAAACCTTTGCAATTGAGGACACTGGCCACCAAATGACTCCCACCAATGTGCTGCAAAGAAAAAGACATTAATTAGTAACTTAGTTTATAATTTGAATTGTAAAGAACGTAAACAATTTTAACTTGAAATGAAAAACAAAATGGAAATTGGAATTGCTTACCTGGTTGGTCCACATCTCTTGCCATCTTTGCCAAGTTTTTGCCAAAAGTACCACTTGCCATATTGAAAATAGTAAGCTGTCTATGTATTTCCAATTGGTCTACATGGCTAGGGACCATGTGCTCCAAGCAATCAATCAATCCAGCTCTGACCTCCCCATCCTGCTGATCTCCTAGCCGATTTTTATAGTGATACCTTGGGTTCAAAAAATACCCGGCTGCATGTATAGGACGATGGAGTTGATTGTTCCATCTGTTATCAATGATCTCCCATATACGGCCATATTTAGCTAACCTGTCCTTGTAAGCTGCCCGTATCTGCTCCTTTGCTTGATCCATAGCTTCATAAATGTAGCCCATGGCCAATCTTTCCCCATCCACCAACCTTAGCACCTTAACAAGGGGCTCGGTAATTTTCACAAGCTCTACAGACCTTTTCCAAAAATAAGTGTCTAACACTTTCTTTTTGGTGTCTTTTCCATCTGGTCTACGAGCCCACCGAGACTCAGACCATTCTTCAGAGGAAAACATTTTCTGCAAGTTTTTATGTTGACCATTGAGACATTGCAATGTGAGGAAGTGAGTTGCAAATCTCGTAATTGCAAGCCTAACAAGCTCTTTGCCTCCAGTGTGTTTCCTCATTAGGTTCAATACCCATGAGTGGTTGTAAATGTATTTTGTAATGCACTTGGCATGCTCTACAGTGTTTTTTACCCACTCCACTTTGCCTATATCCTCAAGCATGAGGTCTATGCAATGTGCAGCACATGGAGTCCAAAATATGGTCTTATATTTGGCCTCAACCATCTTTCCAGCAAGAACATAGTTTGAGGCATTATCAGTGATGACCTGCACAACATGCTGCTCCCCAACTTCCTGAATAACGTTATCCAAAAGCTCAAATAGAAGGATTGCATCCTTTACCTTATCAGATGCATCAACTGATTTCAAAAACATGGTTCCTTGAGGGCAAGAAACAAGGAAATTAATGACAGTGCGGTTCTTTCCATCGGACCATTCATCTGACATAATGGAACAACCTGTTTTGAGCCATGAATCTTTAAAATCAACCAAATACTCATCAATGGAAGATATCTCTTTTTGCAAAAGAGCTCCCCTCAAGTCATGCATACTAGGGCCTTTGAAGCCCTTTCCTGCAGCTATAACAGAGTCCCACATAGCTTGGTAATAAGGTGAGCGAGTTGCATTGTCTTTTCCAATGTTGATCCAAAGTGGGTTGAGAACTTGGCTGGGAGGAAGTGGGATTAGAAGAGGCAATGTTGGCAGAAGATGAGAAATAACTTTGGATGTTTGTTCTCTTTGTTCCTTTTGATGGTTCGCCAACATAAGGATGAACATAGTGAAAGGGGTCATTGGTGGAAGGGATAGAAGTGGAGTCTTGAAGCTCATAATCATCATACCCACTCTCTTTCATGGCTTCTAATAATTCCCTCTTCCTTGCAATGTCATCTTGGATGGCCTTCTCCCTAGCCTTATCCTCATAAAATTTTTCAAGCTTGGAAATGTATTCTGCCCTAATAGGACCTAACAGTGCATTTGGTGTATCACATGGCTTTACTTGGCCTCTTATCCCAGCCAAGTGTTGTTTCAACCTAAGAATACCCCCACCTCCAATAGATTTATGGCATAATTTGCATATCATTTTTCCATTAATTACATCACAATGAGCCCATGCACTGTCCTTTCCTTTTGGAGCCATATTTGCTTGAAATAATAACAATTTGCAAAGAAATCTGCCATTTAAAAAAAAAATTGCAGCTAAGCAAAATGGAAAACCAAAGATAAATGTAGGAAAAAAAATGCACATGCAAGGCTCAAGCTACAAAATTTGATAGCATAGAGCTAGAGAGTTTATAGCATACATGATAGATCATAGAAGTGAGAAGTTTATAACACATAAAAAAAAAATTCATGGACAGCAGACTCAAATGAGGAATTATCAAGTGCAAATCCTTCCTAGGAAATGCAAACTAGCTCCCTTAGCCTCCTCTTGAAGATGGCAACTCCACTGACATCTACACACTATCTCCAAAATAGCTCCAACTCCAACTCCAAGATGACTACTTCAGCAAAAACTCCACACTCTCCAAGCTCACAAACAAACTCACAAACACTCACAAACACTCCAAATCAGTTGTGTGAGACAAATGAGAGTGAGAGGGGTCTCTTATAGCTTGGAGAGGGTGTTTTTGGAGGGAAAACACCTTTACCTCCCCCCCAAAACCCCTAAACCACAAACCAAATCCGCCTTTTTGCATGGTTCGGTGGGCATGCCAAAAACCGGCCGGTTTAGGACGGAACCGGCCGGTTTGATACAAACCAGCCGGTTTCGTCCTAAACCGGCCGGTTTTCACCGGTTAGGGCCCAAAAAAGGCGAAATGCCATGTAGAACCGGGTTTTTTGGCCGGTTCGGACCGGCCAGCTTGCTAACCGGCCGGTTTGACCGGTAACCGGTTTTTGAAAACGGTTTTTAAAACACTGGTGCTGGGTAGCGATGGCTGCTCCAAGCTCTGCGTTGGAACCAATGTCACATGGTTTGGGTTCGAATTCGAATTCAATTACAATTAAGTTCGATTCGAGTTCGAATTTTCGTTGAGATTCGAATGAAGTTCGCCATTAGGTTTGTTCATGTATATAATTTTAAAAATATATATATAATAATTAAAATTACATAAATCTTTTATATTCATTTATAATTAATATATATTTATAATTTTTATCATATATTATATCAATAAATTTATAATTTTCCATAAATATAAGTTATATTAATTTATAATATTTAAAATAACAATACCCTAATTTCGTTAATGTAATATAATTTAAAATATATTAAAAATAATTCTGGTAAAAATATATAATTTTTAAATTATGTTAACTTGTCTTTATTATAATAATAATAATAATAATAAATATACATTAGCCCATTGTAATGCCTCATATAAGCTGAGTTCAATACATTGTAATGTGTTAACATATTGTATTGCCTGTAATACATGTACGTTGAGTTCAATACTACAGTTCATTGTAATACTTATAGAATTATAATAATGTTGACGCCTTAAAATATAATGCTTTTAACACATTATAATGTATGTCCGCAGATTTTGATACTGCAATATATTATAATACTTGTAAAATTATAATAATGTCAACGCGTTAGCAAAAAAATTTGAACCATGACTCAGAAATCGCGCACAAGCTCACTGGGAGATTGGGACGATTATGTGGAATACTGTCCAAGTTAGGACACAAAACCCTAAAAATAATTCTTAATATACTAGCATCTCCTGTAGAATGTCTCTTTTGTTGTGGGTAATAACAATATGAATGTCGTTATAATAATAATGCACGCTGCAGGAACCGAACCTTCTCGAACCTAAACGAACCTTAAGATTTTTTTTGAAATTTGCCGAATTTCGGACCTCAACCTTTAGGTTCGACGAAACCTGTGACATTGGTTGGAACTGCGTCACCTCCTCTAGGAGTTGCGTCACCTCCTTTAGGAGCTGCGTCACCCTCCCAATGAGCCTTCCTTGCTCAAAAATCAATATGCTGAATTGTTGCTCTCTGTCTCACAGAAACCCCAGCGTTGCCTCTAAATGATTGTGTTAGCCCCTTTGGCTTCTGCGTCACCCATCTGAAGTTGCACTGTCTCTCTTGATGTTGGTCTACTTCTCTGCTATGTATTCTCGGCCTTGCACTGAAGTCCCTCTTCCTAAATGCCCCTCACTGCAACTCAGATCACTAGCTCGATTTTCTCAGCAAACCATGGCCCAAAAAAATCGAGCTCTTTGATCTCTCAAGTGTATCTCCAACTGACCCTCAAGCCTCCTCTTATACTTTTCCCGTTAATGAATCAATGACTGAGATTAAGTCCCTAATCAACTACTAAGATTAAAACATACTTGATCCTTGTCACTTAGAAGTTTCTCACCCATATTCTTATTAATACACATTAATATTTTTATTTTCCTAAGTTTAGACTTAGGAACCCATTAAAAATATTAATTATTTTAATAACTCCTCATCCGGGTGGAATTTCTCCAAACGATTTTTGGGTTCTGGAGATCTCATGTATTCTAGCCCCTCCACAAAATTTCAGAGCTAGAGCACATCCAATGCTACCCAAAATCAACACATGAGAAATGTTTAATTTTTGAGAAAGCATGTAGAATGATGAATTAGTTATAAAAAGCATAAAAACATGGGTTAAACGGTTAAACCATATAACATCAATCATTTAGTAGTTACAATCTGTTGATTTGCGGTAGCATCAGATGTGCTCTAGCCATGAAAATTGGTGGAGAGGCTAAGGCACATAAGATCTCCAAGACCCAGAAATCATTTGGGGAAATTCCACCTAGTTGGAGAGATATTAAAATAATTAATATTTTTAATGGGGTTCCTAAGTCTAAACTGTTGATTTGGGGTAGCATCGGATGTGCTCTAGCCATGACAATTGGTGGAGAGGCTAAAGCACATGAGATCTTCAAGACCCATAAATGGTTTGGGGAAATTCTGCCCGATGAAGGAGATATTAAAATAATTAATATTTAATGGGTTCCTAAGTCTAAACTTAGGAAAATAAAAATATTAATGGGTATTAATATACAACTGGGTTAGAAGGTTTTAAATGACATGGATCAAGCCAAATCTAATCTTAGCCGTTGATTAGAGATATAATCTCGGCTGTTGAAGTCTCAACAGAAAAAGTATAAGAGGAGGCTTGACGGTCAGTTGGAGATACACCAGAGTGATCAGTCAGTTCGATTTTCTAGAGTGGGGTTTGCTAAGAGAAATCGAACCAGTGATAAGTTGCAGCGAGGGGTAGTGGTGTAGAGACAGAGGCAGAGATAGTGCCAGAAGACCAGCGCAGAGGCAGAGAGACAAACGCAGATCCAATAGGAGCCATGTAGAGGCCAGCAGTGACTACCCAGAGGCCAGAAGGGCCTGCGTGATTGACGCAGAGGCTGCAGAAGTGACGCAGAGGGACAGAGAGGCTGCGTAGAGCTTCAGAGGGCTGACGTAGAGGCCAGGAGGGCTGAAGCGGAGGCCAGGAGGGCTGAAGCAGTGCCTCAGAGAGGTATTGGAGAGGGTTTCGTGGAGCAGACTTTTAGAATATCTGCTTCCTAAGAGAGGTATTACTGCCACATTTTTTTTTATCTCTGTTGGGTGAGCCAGTTTGGCACCCAGTGTACTCAATAAAAGCCCCTTAATAATAAAACTCTCAGAACTGCTGCACTGGTTTTCCCAAGTTGGGTTTTCCTGGGGACGATTGTCCAAAAATAACGGTGTCCCTTGTGTGTTTGTCTATTCATTTCAGCTGTTGATCTGTAGATGGTTGAGACTATATTTTGTTTATTTCAGTATTTATATGGTTAAATAACTTGTTAGTGATTAAACAAGTAGGCGAAATAAATCAGAGAATACCGAAAAAATTCTAACGTGTAATACTTGAAATTTCAACATAAACTTAGGAAAATTAAAATATTAATGGGTGTTAATATAAAATTGCGTGAGAATGTTCTAAATGACATGGATCTAGCCAAATCTAATCTTAGCTGTTGATTAGGGACTTAATCTCGGTCCTTGAAGACTCAACAGGAAAAGTATAAGAGGAGGCTTGAGGGTTAGTTGGAGATACACCAAACTGATCAGTCAATTCGATTTTTTGGAGCGGGGTTTGCTGAGAGAATCGAACTAGTGATCTGTTGCAGTGAGGGGCAGTTTGGCATGAGGTTGAGAATTCATAGCAGAGAGGCAGAGATAGTGCTAGAGAGACAATGCAGAGCCTGGGAACGCTGACGCAGAGGTAGCTGGGAGCTACGCAGAAGGTGAAGAGGCTAGCGTGGGCGACGCAGAGGGTCTGAGGGCTGATGCAAAGGCTAATAGAGCTGACGCAGGGCCAAGAGGTAGCGTCGAGAGAATTTTTGTGGGGCAGACTGAGTGATGGTGAGCCGGGAAGCGTGACGCAGTCCTTGCAGAGTGACGCAGAGAAGCAAAGAAGCTTGGAGCAGCTTTCGTTGTCCAGCTAAGGAGCTGCCATTGTTGCTGTGGGATCATTCATCCGGTGATTGATCAACCGAAATATCTGTCTCCGAGGAGAGGTACTACTGCCGAAGGCATTCTCTGTTGGGTGAGCCATTTCTGGCACCCTAGATGTATTCAGAAACTACATAATAATAAAACCCTCATATCTGATGCATCGGTTTTTCCGCATTGGGTTTTTCGGGGACGATTGTCCAAAAATAACAGTGTCCCTTGTGTGTTTGTCTCAGTTATTTCAGTTGCTGATCTGTATATGAGTTAAGGCTGCATTTATGTTTATTTTAGTATTTATATTTATAAATAACTTGTTAATGGAATGAAAAAGTAGAAGAAATTAAACCAGATAATGCAGTAGGGATTTATAACGTCTTAGACTTAGAAATTTCAACACAATCTTCATCAACCGCAGTCCACAAGTTACAAGTTTTGATTTATATAGCATGTAAGGGTGCACATAACCAAAATAGCATCGAGTGCAATCCATCTCTGCACTAAAAATACATCAACAAACAGGATCTAGATGGCCTCTATCATCCAAAAAAGCATGCTACAACAAATACCTACATATCATCAAAATCATTGCCTATCTTGCGAAATTCTTTTAGGGAGTGCGGGAGCGAATTTCGGGAGCGTGCTCCCGGGGTCACTCCCGATGCGCTCTTGAAGGGAGCACGCTTTGGCAGTGGGTTCGAGGGGGGGGTGGTTGCGCTTCGAGAGTGGTTTGGAAGCGGGAGAGGGTTCTCCCTCGCAACCCTGGTTGACAGTTAAGGGCAAATATGAACACATTTTTTAGACTTCCTTTATTGTGCATAATCTGAATTCGATCTTAGAAGAGATCGACCGTAGAGTTCCACGGATTAAGGAACTCACTAGAGAGGCAAGGGAGATAATTAAATTCATCACCAACCACCACCAATCCCAAGCAATATTTTGTGAGTACTCCAAGTTAGAATTATTAAAAGTTGTTGAGACAAGGTATGCCTCAAATTTCATCATTTTGTGCTGCCTTGTTGAAGTAAGGCAACCACTAATTTCTATGGTGGTCAGTGAACTTTGGGCTGAGTGGAGACATGCATATTCAGAGCGGGGAGCCATGGTGCACAGATTGTGTCTTGACGAGGATTGGTGGAACAAGATAGATTCCTTGCTTAAGATCACATCCCTTGTATTTTTGCTTCTTTGGAGTGCCAACAGAGACAAACCTTTCTTGGGAGAGGTTTTGTTATGAATATAATTTGTATAAAAATAAAAAAGTTAATATTAACAATAATAATCATTATTGTTTACATTAACTTTATAATTTTTATATAAATTATATTCATAACAAAATTAGTTAATGTAACTTATATTCATAGCAAAAATAATAAAGTTAATGTATCTAATAACTTTAGGCTTGTTGTTCCTGAAATTGATCATACTCTTCCATTTGAAGCCTTTTCTTGGCCTTGTGATCCTAGGTAAGCATGTTAACCTTGCCTATTCTAAAACCCTAGGTCACTTTGTGCCCTAGATAGGCCTATTGGAGGGTACACATTGCCTTGTTTAAGCTAGCTGAACCCTATTCGTAAGGAGACTACCTCTCCTTAGCATGTCCTTGTCACCTTCAAGCCTTAAACTTGATATACCTATTAGGTGACCTAACATAGGGAAGCCTCCCTTGTGGTGAAATTCCACTAAAGAGCAAGAGGTAGTGTCTATGGTGAAAGTGGACCACACCTCATAGTGTTGTCACTTGGTCTAGCACTGGCCTTGTGAGCTCCGCTCACTAGACCTTCTAGATTTTGAGGCAATAGGATGCTCATCATGTAGAAGAAAGTTGAAGAAGTGCCAAGGTTTATTTGTATTACTACAACCCTCTCCGATTTATAGATCAATCAGGTTGATGTATTCATTGATCCTAGTGCCAACTTTGCACCACTGATCATTGTTGTTTGTGAAATCTGCAAGCAAGGAGTGTTTTGATGGTAGCTCCAATTGGAACTTGTGCATGGACTGTTGCCCTTCTTGTCCACCCCTAATCACATGTATACACAAATGATAAGAAACGTTATAAAAATCCAAAATATAGTGGAAATCACAATTTATAGTTGGTTTCTTTTACTAGGAAGGCTGAGAGCTTGTGAAGTATGTCTAGAAATCAAAATGTTGTGGCCTGCCCACCATGGCAAGGTTCACATCCTTCCTATCAAATGGATCTTTATACATATGAGAATCACATATCAAAGATATCCATTGCTAAAACCTCTCTTTTGTATGTTGATTGTGCAGGTCCCCCTTTTGTAGTAGTACTGTATGAGTTGATATGGTTGCTCATGCTCTCTGGAATAACTTGGTTGCTCATGGAGCCAAAATTCAACAATCTGATATCTCTCAGTGTTTGTGTCATATATAAGATCACATGTAAGATATTGCAATGAAAATCCCATTTACATTCGTCAATCTTGAGGAGTGCATCAATTTACTCAGGCTCCTCATGGCCCCCATCCCCTTCAAAAGTATGCCCTTTTTCTGAATCCTCCTTTTGCAAGTCACTAAAAGATGTGTCATAGGTCAAGTGCTTGGAAAGGAGTATAACTTGTTGAACTTGTGCTTTCACCTAGATGAGAGTGGGTGGGTTCTTGAATTATCCTAATATCACGACTCTCCTCATATTTTTGCTCTTCAACTGTTTATTGAATCTTGCTAGGAGAAAACTGAGATTCTTCTTCATCCATTTGCATACAAGTAGAACTATCATCTTCCAATTCTACCACCTTGTCCTCCTCAACAAGATAGGACTCTTCAATACTATTCTCCTCTTGAGGTAACACATTCAATTCTATTGCTAGGTTTTCTTGATTTTCTTCCTTCTTGAGATGGATTCCACAGTCTCTTGATTTCCTTCTTCAATTTGTTTATCACTATCCACAAGATCATGCAACAAAGGTTAATGAAAAGGGAAAGAAGGTTGAGCCTCTTAATGGGAATCTTCTTTACTGACTTCCCTAAAAATACTGGGGCCCTCTCTTAAAGTTATTTGTGCCAAATATAGTCTTTTCATTTCTTGGATAATGGGAAGCCAACTCTCTGAACCATGATCCCATCTTGCACAAAATACTTCCAAAAATTTTGCAGAGTATGAAAACATTCCTTTGTCAAGGTGGTTGTACCAAATCCATGCAGATCCTTCCAAATCCATCATGAATTGACACATTTTGACATCCTCATGCAAGAAGTCATTTTTCTTACAATATTTGATAAATACAGAAAGGTGGTTTACAACGTATTATATGTATCCACAAAATATGTGTCTCTCATCTGACTCAATTTTATAACTATGGGAAAAGCTTTCACACTTAAAAAATCAATTGGATCATAAAATAGTGCTCTTGTTAAAATTGGCAACTAGGGCCAAGCTCCATCCGAGTCATCTTATTAATGGCAGCGGATATTTTTCTTGGATCCCTCTCATCGAGAGGTGTAGGATTGATCTAAAGATCATCCGATTCCGATAAGTATTCATGGAGATATGAATTTATTAGTGTTATGGGACAATTCATCAAGGTTGGCCAACAACCAAATAAACCCCACTTGTGCTCAACGTTTTAGTATAAATAGGAGAGGTCTTCAAGTCATTTAATACTCATCTCTTGTGATCTCACTCTCCACTTGTTTGGGTTTTTGGTGGAAGGGGAGGTCTAGAGGAGATGCCTTCTACGTAGCCCTAAAGGAGAAGTCTTGGACATGCCCTAGCCACAGTCAAGAAGGGCAGTGAAGTGTAAGCCCTCAACGCAGCCAAGGAAAGGCTCTCTAGTCTAAGGGAGCTTCAACGAAAATCTAAGGAATCCTAGAGGGAGCCCTAGCCGCAGTAAAAGAGGCCTTCACACAGCTGAAGGTAAAGCCCTCATATGCTGTCCCAAATGCCCTAGCCGCAGGTCATGAAGGGACCCTAATTTGCTGTCTCAAGAGACCCTCAAACGCAGCAAGAAGAGAACCTTGATCTGGTGTCTATGGAGCTCCTAATCCGCAATCCTTAAAGGTTCTAATACGCTGTCATAATGGAGACTCTAGGAGAAGAGTCCTATACGCTGGAAGTGCAGTGAGGAGATCTGGCCGTAGGCAAAAGGGAGATGAATTACGCTGTCATAATGAAGCCCTCAAATAGTTAGGAAGAAATCTAAACATAGGGCTAAAGGGAGATGCCCTAACTGTTGTTTCAAAGCACAATCATAAGCCCTAAACGCTGTCAAGAAGAGGTGACCTTAATATGCAGTGAAGGGTGACAAAGAAGCCCTTGTTCGCTGTAATAAGGTGTCTTAAATACGCTATCATTAAAGGCCTCAATCTGCAATTGAGGATGACTGTTCTAGGAAGCCCTTACTTGCTGTTTCACAGCTAGAGGATGATTCGTAGCTTTAGGAGGATGGTCATATGCAATACTAACAGTTGGTTGCTGTCCAGAAAGAAGCCTTACACAGTCACCTAGCTGCTGTGGCCGAAGGTGACAACAGGGCCATGTTTGGGTATGATATGCTGGGCAAAAGTATCCAATGAGGAGGAACTATGAGGTTGCTGCTTGAAGGCTGATTGGATCACTGTATGAAGGGACAAGGTTACAGTCAACTGTTGGGCTAGGCCGCAGGCCATAGCCAGCAGTTGGAGGCCTCCTTAAGTGCTGCGTTCAGACCCTATAAGGCAGGGTATCGTTGGAGTAAATATGTGCAGGCAAGCTGTAGTCAATAGATGGACTGTGGGGTTGATTTAGAATGATGTAGCTCACAGTGTTTGTGCTCTATTCAATGTCCAAGTCTGCTATGAAATGCTTCAGTCCTTTCAGCTTACACAAGTTGCCAGATGGGTAGACTTGACATGATCAGTGAAGCAGCAAAGGAGGAAGAGCATTATAGAAGGAAAGCTTCAGTATTCTGGGCAATTGGTTGAGTTTCTCTAGGCCTATCATCTGCTGCATTGTGTTATCTTCATGGTGAAGATCTTTGATGTCTGATCTCTTATCTTGTCAAGTCAAAGTGTTGACTTTTGATGTATATGTACTATATCTCTCTGCTGAACTATTGAAGAACATATAAGAAGAATTGACCAAGGGTTCCCCACATTGGGGTTTGTCCCTGGCTAGCGCCACATCTTGTGTCCTCTTGTCTTGGCTTGTGTACTGCGATTTATGTTTATGTTCTATCTGCAGTTTACTTTAATGCTAATGTGATTGCTAATCTCAAAAAGATATTGAGCTAACTGTGAAAATTGAAATAAATTGCTCTAAGCATAGAACATACCTAAAATTAACAGCTCTCCAAGGAGGTAGCTCCACCTTTTGTTAGTTATACAAATTTTGGCAGTAAGGCTAAAATAAAATTATAAGATGAAAGATATTAATGAGAATACCACAATGGAGTCACAATACATACCTTACTTAACCTTGTTCTTTACCTTAGAAAGAAGTTCGTGTGTTGTTCCTCTTTCGATTTTGTCGAAGTGGAGTTATCAATTGAGATCCTATAAGTTAGCAATAATAATACCAATTTCACCAAAGTACAAATAAATGAAAGGTTACTAAGGGTGTGTGTTGAATGCCGGATTGATTGACCTTCTCCTCGACAATGGTGCCAAAAAATATTAGCCATAAACATGAACAATTCACACCTTAAAATATATTTTTGTAATGTCAGTGAACTGCCATATTATTTGACCTTATCCCTGACAATGACGCCAAAAATTGTTACCAATCTAATTAACAAGGTTGCTAAGGTCTTGGCAAGCTACTAGATGAGCACACACGAGGCCCACTGTCACATCACCCTAAGCCCTCACTATTTAGACCCAACAACCTCCTAAATGGTCAAGTGAGGAGTCCTAAATATGACCCCAAACAATCCCAAATAAGGTCAGTGCCTTCGATGGGGTCACTTGGAGTGGAGGTGTTAATCTCCCAGAGCTGTCTAGCGTAGTTTTAAAAACCAAAACTGGTAACGGACCCGATCCACCTATCAAAACCAATATTTGAACATGAACTGGAAAACCCGGACTGGTCAGATCTCAATGGATTGGGCTTAAAAAAAAATACATGAAATAATTAATTTTTAATGAAAAATACTTTTAATATTTAAAACCATGATTCCAAACCATTAGAGACAAAATATGCAAAGTTTTCTCATCTATACACCATGTAAGGGTGAATATATCAAATGGCACCGAGTGCAATACGTATCAGCTAAAAAATACATAATCATTGAGGCTCTAAATGAACTCTAAAGTCCAAAAATAATGCTACAAGTTATTGGGGCACTAGCCTACTCAAGTCTACATATCAATGATCAACATGATCACTCCTCATCAAACTCATCACCACTACTAGACATGGGATCATCAACAGAGCTCCATAAACATCATTTGACCTAGAGTCTGAGGACTCAGACTCCTCTACAAGAGTGGCAGTAGTAGTATCAACAAAACTTGACCTAATAGAAGCACAAATAGGTCGAGTTGCACTACTTGTGGCTTCCATTGGTTGTTTTCCTTTGCTTGATTTAGCTATTGGTTCTGGTTCCATTGGCACTACCATATCTGCATTGGAATCAACTCCCCCTAACTACATGGCATCAATATCAAAATCAACTTCAAACTTAGTTGCTCGAGTCTCCTCCACCCATTTTCATGTTGCATTGATATCCTCCAACATAATGGGATCTAGATCAGGTCTTTTGTTCATCAACTGGTGGTGCCTTAGATGAAGGTTGTACTACATGAAGATGAGATCATTTGAACTTTTTTTGTTCCAAACTATTTTTCTTCTTTGTGGGTATTTGCTAAAAAACAGATCAATTGGACTTACAACTAGAAGCACTGCATTTTTGGCTGAGGACTATAATTGCAAACTTTTGCAATTGAGGACATTGATTACCAAATGACTCCCACCAATGTGCTGCAAAGACAAAGACTATAGTTAGTTCATTGTACAACAATTTAGATTCTATGTTTGGATAAATTTCAAATATTACAGTTTGAATTGTAATTTGTAAACAATTGAATTTAAAAAGAGGAAAAAGAAAAAACCAATTGGAATTGCTTACCTCATTGATCCACATTTCTTGCCATCTTTGACAAGTTTTTACCAAAGGTACTTGAGGCCTTAGTGAAAAGGCAAATTTGTTTATGTATTTCCAACTAATTAAACTCCTTAGGGACCATGTGCTACAAGCAATCATACAACCCATCTTTGACCTCCCAAGTCTGATCTCCTAGCTGAGCTCTATAATGATACTTTGGGTTGAGGAAACACCCAATTGCATGTATTGGGCGATGGAGTTGACTGTCCAATCCGTTGTCAATGGTCTTCCAAATCGGCCCATATTTAGCTACTTTGTAGGCCGCCTGTATTTGCTCCTTTGCCTAATCCATAGCCTCATAGATGTAGCCCATGACCAATTTTTTGCCATCCACTAGCCATAACACCTTAACAAGGGGCATGCCAATTTTCACAACCTCTGCAGAATTTTTCCAAAAAGAGTTGTCAAAAACTCTCTTTTGGTGTCTTTGCCATCTTGTCCACGAGCCCACCGAGATGAAATTCCGATCAGAAGAAAACACTTTTGCAAGATTTGTTGTTGAGAATTGAGAGATTGCAACATAAGGAAGTGAGTTGCAAATCTCGTAACGGTAGGCCTAACAAGCTCCTCCCCCCCCCAATGATTTTCCTCATTAGGCTCAATACCCATGAGTGGTTGTAGATGTATTTTTTGATACACTTGGCATGTTGTATAGTGTTCTTTACCCACTACACTTTGCATACGTCCAGTGTGCAACACATGGGGTTCAGATATGGTCCCATATTTGGATTCTAGCATCTTTCCAGGAAAAACATAGTTTGAGGCGTTATTTGTGATGACATGCACAACATTCCCCCCCCCATTTGTGCTAATCATCTCATCCAAAAGCTCAAATAAAAGGTTTTCATCCTTCGCTCTATCCTTGAGGGCAAGAAACAAGGAAATTAATGATAGTCTAGTTCTTTCCATCGGTCCATCCATTTGAGATGATGGAATAACCTATTTTGGCCCATGATTCTCTATACTTAGTCAAATATTCTTCAATGGGAAAAATCACTTTTTGCAAAAGATTGCCCCTCAAGTCATGCATACTAGGGCCTTTTTTGCATATATAGCAGAGTCCCACATAGCTTGGTAATAAGATGAGTAGGCAGCATTAAAGGGGATATATGCATCACACCACCATCTAGCAATATGTTGAAAAGCAACTTCTTTGTGTTGCTTTTTCCAATGGTTATCCAAAGTGGGTTGAGTTAGATTTGGTTGAGAGGAAGTGGCATTAGTAGAGGTAGTGGCGGCAAGTTGAGAAATAACTCTTGATGTCCATCCTCTTTTTACCTTTAGATTGTCGGCCTTGATGGTATGGCCCAAGAGCAGGAGTATAATGGAAGGGGTCATGGAAATTGGTGGAGATAGAAAATGAGTCTTGAATCTTAAAATCTTCACTCCCACCTACTCTCATGGCTTGTACAAGTTCCTTCTTCCTTGCAATTTCTACATGGATAGCCTTATCCCTAGCCTTATGGTTTTTAAACTTCTCAAGGAATTATGCCCAAATATGCCCCATCACTTCATTTGGTGCTTTACTTGGCTTTAGTTGGCCTCTTATCCCAACCAAGTGTTGTTTCAACCTGTTAAATACCCCCTTCTCCAACAGATTTTTGGCAGTATTTGCAGATCGTATTGCCATCAATCATATCACAATGAGTCAATGCAATATCCTTGGATTTTGGGGGCATGGTGTCTAATGAAATGTTTGAAATTTGTAAAGGAAATAAATCTGCAAATTAAAAGAAAATAAATGCAGCTAAGTAAAATGGAAAATCTACGATAAATTTGGAAAAAAATGGGGTAGATTTAGCTTACAAAATTTAAAACTTGAAAATTGAAAATTGAATTTTAAAAGAACAAAAAAATATTTACATACACGGACAAAAATGAAATATGGATTTTTCCAAGTGAAAAGCCTTACTTGGAAATGAAAAATAACTACCTTAGCCTCTTCTTGAAGATGTTGACTCCACTAGTGTAATGTTCCAAACTTAAACAAATAGTGATATGCAAAAGCAAAAACGACTTATACACAAAAATTAAACAATCAACAAATACTCAATACACTCCAGAAATGAGAGCCAACTGAGCCATTTTATTAATGAAATGGAGCAAGTACAATACTATGGAAAATGCACCTAGGCTTGCCTCAAGGGCAAGCTTGACAGTACCCAGGTGATAAACAATAATCTCAAAGCTTGAAAATCACTGCTCCTCTAATGCTCTGCGTTGTCTCCCAGAAACTACACTGTTGGCTAGAAAGGAACTGCAAGAAACCTCGTCTCCAGTGCTCAGAAAATGATGAAACTTCAGCCCCAAGCTCCTTGGCCAAAACCCACAAAAACCCAGAAAGGGTTTGGCCTGAATCCAACCTCCCAAATTCGGCCTCCAATATGCCCTACGCCCTCCAAACTACTCAAGAAATATGGCCTGCAAGGAACAACAATGAAATCCTCCTCCAAGCTTAGGAAATGAAGCAAACACCTCTCCAAGTATTTCCCTTAACCTCCACGGTAAAGTTCAGCCTCAAAGACTGATACTCTACCCACCATGTGAGCACCAAGTGCTGCCTTTGTGTTGGCCCAGGAAGTGCGAAAGTCACCCTGCAAAGTAGCACACTCCTCCAGCTCCCAAACTCTCCAAAATGCCAACAATCCTCCTATGCCTCCTCTTCGAAAAATCTCTCACCCAAACTCCACTGCAAGACACCACAAGCAAACTCGACCTCCTCTTCACTGCGTCCTCCAGTAATACGCACCACCTGGAGATGAATGCAACTACTGGAAATCACAATGAGATCCTCCTCCTGAAGAAATGAAGAAAAACCTTCCTAGGGTGGCACTCGAAGTCCCCCGAAGAAAGGGTGAGCTCTTCACTTGAAGAACTCGTGTTAAACAACGAGTGACTCGGCTAAGCAACTCAAGCAACCAAAGAGAAATTGATATACCAAAAAAGATGAATGAGATGAGGAGAGATGCCTTCCTTATATAGATTTTGTGGAGCACTTTTCCCTCCAATTCTTCCTCCATCGTGGTCCTTCACTTAACCACCTCCATGCAAACTATGCAAATCAAACTAGGGAGTGCGTATTTCCCTAGTGTGGGTGCCCCCCCCATGTGTAACTTAACCACAACAAAAATAACTTTTCCTAAGTCTAATCTCCTAATAAAATCGAATGGGACCTACTAGCTCCAAAATTGGCCCCATAATACACAAATTAATCTTGCTCCAAAATAATTTAGGAAGGGACATGACAACTAGATAGCTCCAAAGCATCTTCAAGATGACAAACACAACGTAAACTCTCTGTTGTTACACTACTCTTGCAAAAACTCAGGACTCTCCAAACTTACAATGAAGCTCACAAAAACCCCAAATGAGATGTGGGAGGCAACTGAGAGAGGGAGGAATGATTTTATAGGCTTGGAGGGGCTGTTTCTGGAGGGAAACAACCCCTAGTTTCCCAAAAATCCACTCACAACCACCCAAAACAGCTCAACGTGGGTATGTGGCTGTGCACATGGTAATTGTTAATGGTCTAGCTGGGTTATGACGGAATTGGACAGGTTATACTTGTTCATGACAATTTGGTACCAAACTAGCCAGTGCATGGCTGGTTTAGTACCAAATCAGGGTCTACCTCGGCCCAAACCGGGGTCATTCACTGGGTTGACCTCCGAGCCTTATGAATTGACTGGTTTGATCGTGGAGTGGTTCCAGTCAACCAGGTTTTAAAACCATGCCGTCTAGCCAGTTTTTAATGTCACTATATAGAAGAAAACTAAATAGTGGAATTAGAAGTACCAAAATACAGAAAGTTTGGAATGTAGCCAGTCGATTTTGGTCTACAAAATTTACTCTATCCAAATATATAATTACATTTCAGTTTTGACCACAAGTTAAAGACTTACGAATCAAAATAACTCGTCGTTTGTAAAATCAGACAGTAAAGTCCAAGTAAAAACAGGGAATGTACATGTTAAGCACATATCAACCACCCTACAAGTGCCTAACATTCCCAAATTTTATATCTAGGGGTGGAGAGGCTTGAGGATCAAAATAGAGGCTTATAAGGCCTGTCCTCACATAGTGATAGCTGAAAAAATCAATTTCCAGCAAGCTGAAATTGCCTTTTCTGAAATTTGGGTGAAAACCTTTTGGGCAAAATAACTTTAAATTTAATTGGAAATGAAATAAATTCAACTCTAAATAGTGAAATAAGCAATATTAAGAAAAATAGAGTCAAATGAGGGAGTTTTGAAGTATAACTTACTTCTAAAAGCATTGAAACCCTTATCGTTGTTGTAGAACTTGTCTGTTACAACCAAGGAATCCTTGGATCTGCAAAATAATTTAACTAGATACAAGCATAAAATGTGCAAATAATATTTCTTGTACCTATCCTTGGTTCTATCTAGCAATTTTGTTCAATATTCCCAAGGCAATGCTTGCTAATCAAGATAAATAAATAAACTAGCAAGCTATTAAATCCTTAACTAATGCTTAAAATAAATTATTTTGAATTTTGTAGAAAAGTGATTATTGAGTTTATACCTGTGCCCTACTTACCTCTCCCTTGCAAGATTGTGAAATAAACACTTTCTTAAGTCAATTTAGCTTGATAAATCAAGGGAGTGGGTTTGGTCTTGAAGAGAAGTCACCCCCACTATTGACTTAATACCCTTAATAAAGTTCGAACCTAGCTAGGAATGGCCTCCTTCAATGTGGCAGATCCAATCTTTAGATCATGTATGAAGATAAACACAAAATCTTGCACGATTCAAAGCTCCTCTTTAGAATGGTTTGGTTGTTTAGATTGATGCACCTACAAAACAAAAAGGCCAAGTGAGGTTTCCCCTTAGTTCGCCCCTTCCATGTGACTATGTGGCCCTTCAATGGCATGATTTGTTAACCTCTGTGTAGTTTACTAATTATTAAGTTTATTAGATTATAAACCCCAATAGCCCATGATAAAGAAAAATAAGTAAAGATAAAAACCACTCCACACATTCTATATAAAAACTATACACAATGATTTGCAAAAGTAAGCTCTTTATTATTGATGGCACAAATCTCACATAAGAACAACAACAATACAATGAGGGGGGTAGCCTTTTATAGAAGAATCAACAACTTCTAGATAACAGCTAGTTAACAACTAGTTTTGATTCCTCCTCAAAATAGTAATTTACTAGTCATTCACAAGGTGAAGACTTAGCAATTTTTTTCATAAAATATTACAATACAATTTTTTAATTGCCCTCCAAGGAGTCGACTTGACTAAATTTCCAAATTTAGTCCATGAATCTCTTTGCCAATGGTTTGGTATGGTCAAAAAGGAAGAATAGTAAGAAAAAGTAGCTCAATGTTCCACTTGTTGCCCTTGAAGAAATTTGACTTGGTCTCTTGGAGGAATGATTCATCTTCTAACAACTAGTTTCTTGGTCCTTTACTTAACTAATTGGTCCATTGGGTCTCCAACGAATAGTTAGACCACCCAACGACTAGTTGACTTCACCAATTATTCGCTTGACATGAATTTTTTCCTTTTACTAACTCGACTTAGTCACCATATTCTAGTTCTCCAATGTTTTGATGAATTTGCCAATATTTCCACCTATGTTTGCTGTAATTGGGCTTGATTTCATTTAGGTCTTGCTTTGTTTGACAAAATTATGCACTATGTTGCGACATAATCACTATTTACCACGTCATCATGCCCTGTGTTGGATATCTAATGCCATTGGGAATTTGGAGAAACAAAGATATGGGTTTTGTTCCTCTCATTTTGTAGACCAATTTTGATATATTACATGTCAAACTATGTCAAGATTTGCCCTTGTTGTGCAACTTGGAAACTTGTCTTACCATGTCATTAGACCCAAGTTGATCTCTAATGTCGTTGAGGATTTGGAAAATTTGAGACATGGGTTTTGTTCCTATAGTTGAGTAGATCACTTTTGACGTAATGCATGTGAAAACCTACCCAACACTCCCCTTATTCTATCCCTTGGAACTTGTTTGATTTGTTCACTAAGTTTGACCAAGCTATGATTAGCCATTGACACCTCTGATCAGAAAAATGGAACATGGCATGGACTCCTCTCACCAAGTTGAACAATTTGAGATAAAGTTTACTTTTTAACCACCGGGACCACTTTGCAATGGGAACCCTTTATTTCCTTGGGAAACATTAAAGTTGTAAACAATGAGACTGCCATGCATGCGAGTTGTCTAAGTAACACTGCACCAAAGCTAAGGCCACTAACAGATTCTATAGACCATAACCATGTGGTAAGACATAGGTGCACCTTGACGTGTGTTGGACTGGCCCTTACATCAATGATCACCCCTACAAATGAAGACTTCCATAAAACCATGAGTCCTTAAGAAAGCTCACCTAAGGTCCTCCAATCCTCTACAGGGGGAAAGGAACTTGAAGTAAACCTCAAGGGACCACCCATGAACCGACCAAAATAGCAACATACAGAATCAATGACAAGACACAAGGCCTAGGACACCTAATATAAAACCTCACATGGTTGTTAGAATGCTTTGACTTGTGACCATGGGATTACAATGGTGGTGAAAAATGCTGCAAAAGTTTCTATCTACCCTTGTTGACATGCGGGGTAACAAAGGGATCATGGAAGAAAGCATGATGGAGTTGCCTATGGTGGGCTTTGCACCCCTTGTCATACCATTGACACATAGGACAAGATTTAGATTTTGGGCAGTGGGAAGGTGAAACAATGTAAACTTTGAAACAAGAACAATAAACTTAAAATGAGAACTCTAGCCTAAAAATCCCCCAAAAACATGAAAAATCAATTCGAAAATGAAGAGTGTTGATGTTGGAATAACACTTTTATTTTAGGGTATATTTTCAACATGTTTTAAAAATGGCATTGAAAATGAATTTTTTGTGCAAAAATTGTGCAGAAAACCCCCTGAAAACGAAATGTGTTGATGTTGAAATAATTTTTTTTTTGTAAGCTTGGTAGGACTCTCCAATTTTCATGTCCATTAAATATCCCGCTATAGGGGAAGGGTAGCCCAAGATTTGAACCCAAGACTTCTGGTTCGGTGAGACTTCATTTCCACGGCCACTGCCACTTGAGCTACCCCATGCAGACGATGTTGAAATAATTTTTATTTATTTTTTTAATTTTCAACATTTTGAAGAGATGGTGTAACATATTTTATCATGACTCCAAAAAACATTAAAATTTCAAAAGAATAATGAAAACATAAATTTAAAAATAAAAGCAATAAAAAAACAAAAACAAAAAAAAGTAAAAAAAAAGAAGTAAAAAATAAATAAAAATATGTATTTAAAAAAACATAAAATTAAAAAAATGACAAAAACAAATCAAATATATAAGAAAGACAAAAAAAGAAAAAATCAAACATAAAAAACAAAAAACCAAAATTAACTTAAAAAAGACAAAAAAAAAAAATCAAACATAAAAAACAAAAAACAAAAAACCAAAATTAACTTAAAAAAGACCAAAAAAAAATAAAAAAATCAATCATAAAAATGTTATAAAAAAACGCAAAATTAAATTAAAAAATTTAAAAAAATACAAAGAAATAAATAATAACAAAAACATGTTTTCTAAAAAAACATAAAAAATGTAAAAAAAAAAAAAAAAATCTCGTAGACGATAAAAAATTGATTTTTTTTTTTAAATAAAAACTATAAAAATAAATAAATAAAAATACAAAAATTTTAAAAACTATTAAAAAATAAAAAACAAAAAACAAAAAATAAAAAATAAAAAGCAAACTTGATTAAAAAAAGAAAAAAGAAAATTAAACAACAAAAAACCAAAAAAATAAAAACAATTTTAAATAATAAAGAACAAAAATAAAAACAAACTAACAAAAATTAAAAAACTATTAAATTAAATTTTATAACTAAAAAAAATAAAAAAAAACAAAAAAATCAAATTTAAGAAAAACCATAATTAATTAATTAGAACATTAAAATTAAAATCTTAGAAAAAGAAAAATTATTACAAAAACTTAAAAAAAAAATTGGAGGGCAGGGTTGAAATCCAATTTTGAAAATTGGATTTCATCTCCGCACACTTAAAAATAAAATATTATTAACAATTTTTTTTGTTAATAATTATTTATTTATTTATTTATTTCCTAAATGGGCGGGGATGAGAATCAGATTTCAGCTCTGCCCACTTAAAAAATATATATATATATATATATATATATATATATATATTAACAAACAAAACAAATTGTGTTGTTAATAATATACATATATTTTTAAGGGGGTGGGGCTGAAATCCGGTTCTCAGAATCGGATTTCAGCGCCACGCTTCAATTTTTTTTTTATTTAATTTTTACGTTTTATTCACAAGTTTTTTTTTTAAGATTTTAACATCAATGTTCTAAAATTTTTAATTATTCATTTTTATTTTTTTTAATTTGATTTTTTTTTGTCTTTTTATTTTTATTATATTTTTAAAAATTAAAAAATTTAATTTTAATAGTTTTTTAACTTTTGTTAGTTGGTTTTTATTTCTGTTTTTAAATTATTTAAAATTGTTTTAATTTTTTTGGTTTTTTTTTGTTTAATTTTCTAGTTTTTTTATTTTTATTTTTATTAAATCATGTTTGTTTTATATATATATATATATATATATATATATATATATATTAAATTGCTGTATTTTTATTTATTTATTTTTATATCTATTTTTTTTTCAATTTTTTTTTATCATTTATAAGATATTTATTTATTTATTTTTTTACATTTTTAATGTTTTTTTTGTCTTTTTATATATATTTTTATATTTGTTTTTTTAAGTAATCAACATTTAAAAAAAGAGAACTAAGACAACTAGAAAATTTAGAGAAAGGTCTTCCGGATTAATCACATCGTAAGGAAGGATTGGGTCGACGTTTCAAACCAACTAATGTGGTTCATCCTCAGGACAAGGTGAGAAAGCAATTGATCTGAGAGAATAAATAGCATGGACGCATCATTGTCCAATGTTAGCCGTTTAAAATTAGCTGTTGGTGAAATAAAATCAATTGGTTAATTTTTAGCTGTTATGTAATAAATCAAAGCACCATGTTTGCATTGAAGAATCTAAGGTCATTGCTAAAATTGGTCATTTCCACCATAGGAAGCTCAGGGAATCGATTGAGATTGAGAGGCATGCCAAAAACCTTAATAGAGATGATGGCTGGAAATTAAGTAGGAGATGGATTCCAGCTCTCGCCTCTTAGCTCTTCCGCTCTCTCCTTCCCCTCTTCTTTCTTCGTTTCTGGTGTTCTCTCCCCTCCTACTATTGGTTTTTCCTTCTTTGCTTTCCTTCCTTCAATTATGAAGCTGTCCTCTTGCTTTTAGCCCTCTTTGTGGTTTTGATAAAGTTTAGTTCTTAAAGTTCAGGGTATGAAATATATCTAGATCATAGTTTTTAATCTTTTTAAATAGTTAGTTTAGGTCATAATATTAAAAAAAAATTAATTATCACCATTTGAATTAATAAATCAATAACGCATTTATATCTTAACCACTAGTCTCTAACTATTAATGTTATAAATTATGCTTGAATATTATTATCTGAAATGAATATGAATATTATAAAATATCTTTGTATATTATTTGAATTGTTATATGAATTAATTGTAATATTATCACCACTTATTTATTACCCTACATCTAATTCCTTACATAACAACTAGTTTCTACCTAGTTTTATTACCTTAGACATTAATTATTTTTATTATAACCAATGGTTTTTCACTATTAATATTATAATTTAATCTTGAATATATTTATCACTTAACATCTTATTCATCACACGAGTTTTTACCTAATATTATTATTATATAAATTAATCATAACGGCTAGTTTCCTACATAATATTACTATTCAACGACTAGTTTTCCTCCTAAGTCCCATTGGCTAGGTCAACCCTTGCCTTTAATATCATTCTATTAGATTATATTATTATTTATTTAATAATTTGTGACTTTCTCGATAATAAATAATTATTTATTACATAACAGCTAAAAATTAACCAATTCATTTTATTTCACCAACAACTAATTTTAAACGACTAACACTGGACAATGATGCATCCATGCTATTTATTCTCTCAGATCGATTGCTTTCTCACCTTGTCCTGAGGATGAACCACATTAGTTGGTTCGAAACGTCGACCCAATCCTTCCTTACAATGTGATTAATCTGGAAGACCTTTCTCTAAATTGATGGATCACAAAAGTCTTAGATCTAACTAGAAAATTTGTTAAGTAATCAACATTTAAAAAACAATTGGGCATAAAAAAATTTAAAGTGTAAAAAAATGTAACATTTAAAAAAAATATCCACAGTTAATATATTAGAAAATATAAAGTGTCAAAAATAAGCCCTCTAAAAAAAGGGGTTGATGCTGCATCAACACGTTTCAAAATTAGCATGAAAATCACTAATATTTAAAAACAAATATTTATATTTGATACATAAGAAAATTTAAGTCTCAAAAATATGCTATGAAAAAAATATATGTATTCCACATCACCATTTTTCAAAATCGGTTGACTTTTTTGTTACCTCAACGAAACAGGAAATCGTATCAGTTTCCATGTTTACATTGTTGTGATTGGCTGAAATGGGGATAGGAGCTACGAGTCATGTCCCAAATAGCTAAAGAGGACATGGACAAGAAACAAAAGGATATGGTGTCACAGATATGTTATTGAAGGCCAATCCAATTGGGATAGAAGAACTACCCATGGAAAGGGGAAGGTGAAATCCAAGTGAGTAGTCCTTAATTTTTTTTTTGTATCTTGAATTATTGCATCAGATGTAAGCCTTTCTATCCGTTAGGCTAGTTGGGCTTGTGAATGTTTTAATAAATTTCAATTCTCTCTCTACATAACTAACACTATTGTCAATTGCAAACATGGGAGAAGAAACCACAATCAAAATTTGTTATCAATAACAACAATGTATTCCTTGTGGTAATACTCTTTGCATTTGTCCCCTCCATAGTTACAATTTATAATCATTCATGCCTTGAACGTGTTAGTTTTTGTAGCATCAGATGGTGTTTTAGTCTCAAACTTTGTGGAGAGGCTAAAACACGAGATCTCCAAAACGTAGAAATTGTCTTTGGAAGTTTTACCTAGAGATAGCTCAATTAAATAAATTGACCATTATTTAAATTTTTCTTAAGTCTAACTTAGGAAAATTGGTTAATTAATAGCAATTAATTGAGAAATGTGAGAATTCTCTAGAAACTCACATGGATCAACTTGGAGATGATCTCAACCATCGATTAAGTTTTAATCTTGGTTGTTGAAGTCTCAACTAGAGATTAGAAGAGGAGGTTGATGGGGTTGATGGAGATCACACTTGGTGAGCGAGTTTCCTTGGTAGTTCAATTTTCCAGAGAGCAACATTCAATTGGAAGAATTCGAGCCAGAGAGGGGATGCCGTGATAGTGAGGGGTAGAGTCAGTGAGTTCGGAGGATGTTTTCTAGTTCTAGAGAGTTAGCTATAGGGGGGTCAAGTTTCCTCAGTGGGGCTGCGTAGGGCCTGCACAAAGCTTCAAAGGAAAAGTTCGATTTGGCCAGATAGAGGGTCGATTTAGTTGCTAGAGGTCGGGAGAATTTCTGGAAGGGCCAGTGGGTCATTCTTAGAGGTTGAGTTGGGAAGACGACTTGATTAGTTGTAGCTTCCAAGTGGCACGTGAGAGGGTGTGTGCAGCACTGGTGCAGAGGTTGATGTAGGGGTTCGAGCTGGCCTATTTTGAGCCAGTTTAGGAGCTTGCGGTCAATGCCAAGTGAGACAAAATTTGTCTCACTAATTTTGTGGCCAATTTTTCTTGTAGAGGATTTCCAGTCTTGGGCATCCTGTTGTACTCAAAATTTCTCACTGTTGCATAATAATAAAACCCTGAACTGCTGCATCAGTTTTCCCACATTGGGCTTTTTCGGGGATAATTGTCCAAAAATAACTGTCATTTTTGTGTGTGCGCTAGCATTTTTCAGTTTCTAGCATTTTATTTTCCACATCGTTTCAATGGTGAAAATTGCAGTTGTGATTTTATTTGTTGTTTGCCATAGCAAATAAACTGCATAATTAAATTTATAGTTAGAAGAATAATTTTCAGTTGCTGCAATAGTTGAAATTTTCACATGGTATTAGAGCACAGTTGACGGATAAGGAGCTCAACGACGAAGAGGAAGAAATTCGTGGTTCAGAGGGAGCCACAACACGAATTTCCGAGGGGCTGCGCAATGCCTAGCCAGGCAGTGCGAATTGCTAGACAGGGTTCGATTTTCCAGTTGTAGGTGGTAGGAAAGTTCGATTTGCCCGGGAAGTGATTCTAGCAGGCAGAGGTGAGGAGCTCAGTGTTTTTGCAGAGCAGATTTTTTGTCTGGGTGCAGAATGGTTTTGCAACAGTTTGCAGTAGTAGAATCAACACTAGGAGGAAGAGAAATAACACACATAAAGGGAGTTTCTCTCAGAGGGTTTCTAGTTTCAAAAATCCAAAATTTCCAGTTGCATCAGGCAGTTGCAACAGACAAATTTTCTCACTCTAGGAAGGAGTGCAAATAATAGAGCTAGTAGCTGAGCAGGTGAAAGAGGGAAATTTCCATCCCAGGTCAAGTTTTTGCAGTAATGGCTTCAACAGGACTCCAAGATCAAGACATATTAGAGGGTGCCTCAAACTATTTTATCTAGAAGGCCAGGATGGCATTCCTGCTAGATAAATATGGTTTGAAGATGTACGCAAACATAGTTTTAGCCATACCTACAGATGTTGATAAACTAGCGAATTACAATAAGGAGATGACTAGGGCAAAGTGGTTGATTCTCGATGGAGTTTGAGATCTTATACTCTTACACATTGCGGCCAAGAATACAACCAAGGAAATGTCGGATGCTATTGCCTCACTATATTAGAATCCTTCCAAACAATGGAAGATGTTCCTGGACTTGTGTGTTTGACCCAGTCAGGGACAAGGCTCGTAGGGAGAGAAGAAGAAGAAGAAGAAGGATCTATCTGAGATCAAGTGCTTTAGGTGTGGCGAGTTTGGCCACTGCAGTACTTAGTGTCCTTAGTGGAGAAGTAGGATTAAGAAGGAGAAGCAGGATCAGGCGGCAACATCCGCAAAAATAGATCAATTGTCTTTCAAATTGGAGGACCAATTCGCTTTTTATGTAGCTATACCTCCAGGAGAGAGGTGGGGAGACATCGAGTTCTAGAATCCAAAATTGCGCAGAGCCGGGAAGGGTTCATAGAGGAGTGGCAGTTGCAGTTTACTCCTCACATGGATCATTACCCTTGCTACAGGGGCCCACAATATTCAATAGCAGGAGGATTAGTGTCAGTTGTTGCAACCAGTTTGAGAGTGACAGTTGCAGATTAGTTGCAGTGAGATGCTGAGGAGCACAAAGCAATGTTGACAACAGTGCAGGTTGCACAGTGCAGAATCAACAACAACACATATTCCCTAGTGGAAGGTGTAGAGGTTAGTAGCAATCAGAGACTCAGGAGACAGTTGTAGGATGTGATCACAGTTGATTTAGTATTTTGGATGCTTCTCAGTTACAGTAGCTGCAGCAATAGTGAGAGGGAGTGTTAGTTGGGTTGCGGTGCATATGCAGAGTTGGCAGTGTTGATTTGGGGTAGCATCGGATGTGCTCTAGCGGTGAGGCTAAAGCACATGAGTTCTCCAAGACCAAGAAATGGATTGGGCAGATTCTAACCGGTTTGGGAGATATTAACATAATTAATATTTTTAATGGAGTTCCTAAGTCTAAACTTAGGAAAAATAAAATATTAATGGGTATTAATATAAAACAAGGTTAGAATGTTCCAAAAGTCATGGATCAAGCCAAATCTAATCTTAGCCATTGATTAGAGACTTAATCTCTGCAGTTGATAGACCAATGAGAAAAATATAAGAGGAGGCTTGAGGGTCAGTTGGAGAACACACCAGAGTGATCAGTCATTCAATTTTCTAAAGCGAGGTTTGCTAAGAGATTTCAAATCAGTGATCAGCAGTGAGGGGTAGTGAATACATAATAGAGAGGCAGAGTTAGTACTAGAGAGACAACGTAGAGCTCAGAGAGGTTGACGCAGAGGCAATTGGGTGTTACGTAGAGGTAGCTAGGAGAGGCTAGCGTGTGTGACGCAGAGGGTCTAAGGGCTGACACAAAAGCTTCAGAAGTTGCGCAAAGGCTAGCAGAGCTGACACAGGGCTAAGAGGCAACGCTGGGAGGATTTCGTGGGACAGACTGGGAGTTGGTGAGTCGGGTAGGGTGATGCAGTCCCTATCAGAGTGACATAGAGCAGTGGAAGCCGCAATTGTTGCTATGGGACCGTTCATCTGGTGATTAATCAACCGAAATCTCTGTCTCCGAGGAGAGGTACTACTGCCGAGGGAATTCTCTATTGGGTGAGCCATTTCTGGCACCCTAGTTGTATTCTGAAAACTGCATAATAATAAAACCCTCTGAATAGTTGCACCAGTTTTCCCGCATTGGGTTTTTCCGGGGACATTGGTCCAAAAATAACGGTGTCACTTGTGTGCTTGTTTTCTTTCAGTTGATGATATGTAGATGTTGATACTGTACTTGTGTTTATTTTCAGTATTTACATGGTAAATAACTTGTTAAGTAATTAAACAAGTAGGAAGAAATAAACCAGATAGTACAGGAAGAATTTCTAACGGGTTAAACTTAGAAATTCCAACATGGTATCAGAGCGTGGTTGCAGATCACAGGATAATTGAAGGCATCAGCTGAGCAGAGCATTTGCAACAGATTCAGCTATCCCGAGTGACAGAGCTGATCCTTGCAGAAGGCGACAGAGGAAGGAGTGACGTAGAGGGACTGCGTCATCATTCTGGGCTAGAGAAAGGCAACACAGAGGCTAAGGGAGGCAGAATCAGGGTCACGCAGAGGCCAGGAGGGCTGACGCAATTGGCTAGGGGAGCTGATTTGCCGGTACCGAGATTGCGCAGAGCCAAGTGGCTCAATCCTTCACTTGCTGGGGTATATGAGGCTGTGGATAATTTGCGTAGCAAAGCTGGTGGGGTATTGTGGTCAGAACAATACCTAACAGGGCAAGACCAAGGGGAGGGAGTTGCTGCCGAGGCAGATTTCTAGCCAAGGAATTCAGATCAGTGGTGCAGTTGCATAGGCGATCGGAGTGGGGGCAACTTGACGTTGGCAGAGGGATTTCTAGAAGGGAAATCAAGACTCAGAGGGAGTCGAACTGAGAACTTCTAGACGAGAAGTTAAGAGACTCAGTAGGAGTCGAACAAAGGACTTCCGGGAGGGAAGTAGAGAGACTCGGAGGAGTCGAAAGAAGAGCAGCGAGATGGCTGTGAATGCGCTGAGAGATCAAGATAGTTGGATGGAGCATCTAACTTTGTGGTCTAGAAGGCCAGGATCTTGTCCATTCTAGACAGACATCACCTCAAGGGCTTTGACACGAGAGTGATAGCTGTCTCAGTTGACCCAGTAGCTAATGAAAGGTATGAGGAGGCAATGGCGAAGGTTAAGTGCATCATCCTTGATAGGGTCCAGGATCATGTGGTACCACATATTGCCAAGAAGGAAACGACAAAGGAGATGTGGGATGCCTAAAAGACATTGTACCAACATACTTCCGTGCATAGGGAGATGCTCTTGGAGAATCAACTAAGCGCATACTAGATACAAAAGGGAGAGGAGATAGATGTCTTCCTCGGTCGCTTGAAGGAGATCCACGACCAGCTTACTTCCATAGGGGCCATGTCGGATGAGGAATTGATGGTGAGGACCGCACTGAATGCAGTTTCCTAGGATTGGGAAGAACTGTGGGCGGCTCTTCTATAAGAAGAGATCAGATGGCAGACCAAGGCGGGGAGTAGCGGCAAAGGGGTCACAATCAAGAAAGAGGAAGAAGAGGATGCGACTCTAGCATCTGTGGGGAAGTAGGAGAAGAGGAAGAAGAAGGACCTCTCCAAGGTCAAGTGCTTCCATTGTGGGGAACTGGGTCATTTTGCAAACCAGTGTCCTAGGAAGAAGAGCAAGGGAGAGGTTTCAGACTGGAAGGCAGCGCTTGCAAAGGCGGAGAAAGAAGTCGAGGAGGAGGACGATTGTGCCATGTGTGCTCATGTGCCACTTGAGAAGAAGTGGGGAGACATTGAGCTGTAGTCAAGACGACTATAGGCGATGAGGGGCAAGATCCTTGAGGTACCTAACCTCTTGGATTATACCTTGCTACGTGAGCCCTGAGAGGAGTAGTAGCACTGGTGGACATCGGTAGAGATGGATGTGGATGGAGCAGTAGAGAGTGCTACAGTGTAGGAGTCCCTGGACAGCATGAGGCTAGCAGGCTGCAACAGTGCGAGAGGCACGAGAGTGTTGCACTAGTGCAGGATGGCACAAAGAGGTGTGCAATGGTGCGAGATGCAGGGAGTTGTTACAACAACACAGAGGTCAAGAGAGGGAGCACTTGTTAGCGGCAGAGAGAGATTCAGCATTGGGAGTGTTTCTAGCCTGACAGAAGTTGGGTGGATCAGTTACTTACTCAGTAACTGAGTTGCAGTATGTAGGAGCACGATGCAGCATGATGAGAGGGGATGCAATGCTCGATGGACCAATAGCAACACAGATGCAGAGGGAGTTGCTGTACGAATGCAACAGTGGCATTGATAGGGCTATGGGCAGCGCTATAGGAGGTAGCAGTGCAGAGGATGTTGGGCGGGGAGACCTAGCATCAGCACAGGGACCGATGCCAGATAATCAGGGTGATGTTCAGTGTGGAGTATTACTAGAGCACAATCCTCGCTAAGAGGGAGTGTTGATTTTGGGTAGCATCGGATGTGCGCTAGCCATGAAAATTGGTGGAGAGGCTAAAGCACATGAGATTTCCAAGACCCAAAAATGGTGTTGGCAGATTCTAATCGGTTTTGGAGATATTAAAATAATTAATAGTTTTAATGGAGTTCTTAAGTCTAAACTTAGGAAAAATAAAATATTGATGGGTATTAATATAAAACTAGGTTAGAATGTTCCAAAAGTCATGGATGAAGCCAAATCTAATCTTAGCTGTTGATTAAAGATTTAATCTCGGTCGTTGATGGACCAACAAGAAAAGTATAAGAGGAGGCTTGAGGGTCAGTTGGAGAACACACCAGAGTGATCAGTCATTCGATTTTCCAGAGCGGGGTTTGCTAAGAGAAATCGAATTAGTGATCAGCTATAACGACCTATTTTAATATAAAGGTTAGAAAAATATTTTATCATTAGTTTAATTTTTTTATTATTTTATGAATTGATTAAATTTATTTAATATTACTTTTATATAAATAGGTCGTTACATGTACTCCCCCTTTAGAAAAACTTCATCCCGAAGTTAGAGTTTTATCTTATATGAATATTTATGATAGCGATTAGTACATTTTTCTTAGGATTGTGTATTGAGGTTAAATTCTTACTTAATGTAAGGCACTACAAATTTGGTGTTTTGAATACCTTAGGTTTATAACTTTAATGATCATGTTTTATTTCATTAGGTTCCCCAACTATTTACAACATCATCCTATTGTTCCTAATCTCTTCTGCTTCCATCTTATCCGTCCTCTATTGGAGTATGTCATGGCATCAGTTATACTGGCCTAACCATTTATAAACTCCAAGGATGACAGCGTCGGTTATATTGACCTGATCCTTAGTAGGCATCTGGCAGTCATCATCACACGTCTAGGGTAGCGTGACTCGCACAGTCCTCCCATGACTCCAGGTTTCGGAGGATACACGGTGGGCAACACCTCCACCCCTCCTAGTAGAATCAGGGTTAATACCCTATCATGGAATCTCTTTGAGCCTTAATTGTTCTGAGGTTTTTGTCATCACGCGGTCATTTGGTAACGGATATTATCTGCAATCATAAACACTTGTCCATGCAAAATGTGCATTAGCATATTCAAAACAAATAGCTTTCACGCATGTCAATTACAGTATAACATACTTTGCCTTATTCTATTCATGTCATTAACTTTCATATTTAAAATGTAATCATTCTTTGATTTCTGTCTCATCAATCATATTGATAAGTATAAATGAAACAAAATTATAATATCTTAATTCCCATTAGAAGCAAAATTACTCAAATATTTAAACTTTATTTTGATAACTATAATTTAGTAAGATCAATAACATATTCTGTCTTGGTATCCATGTACTAGCGGAATTAAACAGATATTATGTCATAAAAATTCACGTTTATATATGATCATTTCAAAATGGTTCTGAGTCTCTGATTTGAAGTAAAGAAAATATATACAAAACATGGTTTAAAGTTCTTCAAAATTGGCACAAGTTGGGGTATTTTTGACATATGATTTCTGTATCTTCCCAAGTAGCTGATCCAGGACTATACTTGTCCCATTGGACCTTAACTTGGTCTACTAGACGATTTCTGAGCTGTCGAACTCTACATTCTAGTATACGTAATGGTTCGACCGATATGGTTCCTTCATCTGATACCTGTAGTTCCTTCCATTGAAGGTTATGAGATTGATCAACTATGTAATGCCTTAATACAAATACATGAAATACATTATGAACTTATGCAAATGAGGTGGCAGTGCAAGACGATAGGCAACAAGTCCAACTCTATCCGATTCGGAAAAGGGACAAAATTATCACCTCGATTTATTGGACCCTTCAAAGTTATATTAAATAAATTTTAATAAATAAATTTAATCAATTCATAAAATAATATGAAAAATAAACTAATGATAAAATATTTTTCTAACTTTTATATTAAAATAAAATCATAAAAAGGAAAGGATATGACACGACAAGGGAAGGGTGTCATGAGGAAATGAAGCGGTGGGTGCGGGAGGAAGGACGACCACTGCCAAGGATTAGTTTATAAACCAGAAGGAAAAGTTTGAGAATGGGGATAGGAGAAAGAAGGAAGAACGAAGGGGATACCGAAGAAGAAAACTGGAGTTACCTACGAAAGGAGAGCTGGTTGTTTTGAGGTTTCTAGGCACGGGGAAAACAGTCTGCTTCAACTAAGAAGCTCACTGATCTGAGTAGCAAGGTTCTGCTCAGTTTGGCTGGGTGGTTTTGGTCTTTTGGTAAAGAGGAGCAAACTGGAGGAGTTCTGAACGAGTTCTAAATAATTTCATCCGCGGCAGACATACGCAGTAGACCAAGTAAGTGTTTATCATTGAATCAAGCAATTAATTATATGAAGTTTTGCATAAACTTAGAACTGGAGTTTTTTTTAAGGATTCATACTCTGTTTTAAATAAGTAGTTCTGTAGAAACTTTTTACAATAGTTACAGTTTAGTAAATCTTTATACGTTCAGAAATAGTCTTTTATCTCAGTTCAGCTCCTCACATCAGCAGCGAGGGACAATGAATACATAGCAAAGAGGCAGAGTTAGTACTAGAGAGACAACATAGAGCCCAGAGAGGTTGACGCAGAGGTAACTGGGTGTTACGCAGAGGCAGCTAGGAGCTGCGCAGAGCCAAGAGAGGCCAGCGCGTGTGACGCAAAGGGTCTAAGGGCTGACGCAAAATCTTCAGAAATTGCACAGAGGCTAGCAGCTGACGCAGGGCCAAGAGGCAGCGCTGGGAGGATTTCATGGCACAGACTGGGAGCTGGTGAGCCAGGTAGGGTGACGCAGAGTAGTGGAAGCTGCAATTGTTGCTGTGGGACCGTTCATCCGTTGATTAATTAGCCGGAATATCTATCTCCGAGGAGAGGTACTACTGCCGAGGGCATTCTCTGTTGGGTGAGCCATTTTTGGCACCCTAGTTGTATTATGAAAATTGCATAATAATAAAACCCTCTGAATAGCTGCACCGGTTTTCCCGCATTGGGTTTTTCCGGGGACATTGGTCAAAAAATAACGGTGTCACTTGTGTGCTTGTTTTCCTTCAGTTGATGATCTGTAGATGTTGATATTGTACTTGTGTTTATTTTCAGTATATACATGGTAAATAACTTGTTAAGTAATTAAACGAGTAGGAAGAAATAAACCAGATAGTACAGGAAGAATTTCTAACGAGTTAAACTTAGAAATTCCAATAGGCAGCAGTACAGGTTGTACAATGCAGTGTCAACAGTGGTAGAAATGCAACATGGTTCAGCTACTGTCAGTGGCAGATGAATTCGACTTAGCGCAGTGGTTGATGGATAGTGGCAGGGAGCTACAGTTGTCAGACATCAACATCGTGTATGGGAGGATGATGCAGATACAGGGTGTTGTAGCAATGCAGCACTAGAGAACAACTTCCTTGCTAAGAGGGAGTGTTAGTTTTTGTAGCACTGGATGGTGTTCTAATCTCAAACTTTGTGGAGAGGATAAAACACATGAGATCTCCAAAACCCAAAAATCGTTTCTGGAAATTCCACTTAGAGATAGCCCAATTAAATTAATTGACCATCATTTAAATTTTTCCTGAGTCTAACTTAAGAAAACTAGTTAATTAATAACAATTAATTGAGAAAGGTGAGAATTCTCTAGAAACTGACATGGATTGACTTGGAGGTGATCTCAGCCATTGATTAAGTTTTAATCTTGGCCGTTGAAGTCTCAACTGGAGATTATAAGAGGAGGTCGATGGGTTTGATGGAGAACACACTTGGTGAGTGAATTTCCTTGGTAGTTCGATTTTCTAGAGAGCTGCATTCAACCAGAAGAATTCAAGCCAGAGAGGGGAGACTGAGATAGTGAGGGGCAAAGTCAGTGAGTCTGGAGGAAGTTTTTCAGTTCCAGAGAGTCAGCTACAGGAGGGCCGAGTTTTCTTAATGGGGCTGTGCAGGGCATGCGTAGGAGTTTCAGAGGTAGGGTTTGATTTGGCCAAACATAGGGTCGATTTAGTTGCTGGAGGCCGGGAGATTTCCAGAAGGGCCAACGAGTCATTCTCAGGAGCTGATTTGGACAGATGGCTTGATCAGTTGTAGCTTCCAAGTAGAGGGTGAGAGGGTGTGCATAACATTGGCACAGATGCTGATGCAGGGGTTCGAGCATCCCATTTTGAGCCAGTTCAGGAGTTGTGATCAGTGCTGGGTGAGACAAAATTTGTTTCACTAATTTTGTGGCCAGTTTATTTTGTAGAGGATTGTTAGTTTTGGGCATCCAGTTGTACTAAAAATTTGTCACTGTTGCATAATAATAAAACCCTCAGCTGTAGCACTGGTTTTCCCACATTGGTTTTTTTGGGGGACAATTGTCCAAAAATAATTGTGATTTTTATGTGTGTGTGCCAGCATTTCTCAGTTTCCAACATTTTATTTTCCATAACGTTTTTATGTTGAAAATTGCAGTTGTGATTTTATTCATTGTTTGCTGTAGCAAATAAACTGCATAATAAAATTCACAGTTAGAAGAATAATTTCCAGTATTTGCAATAGTTGAAATTTTCACATGGTATCAGAGCACCGTTAACGAATAGGGAGCTCATAGACGAAGAGGGAGAATTTCGTGGCTCAGAGGGAGTAGCAACACAAATTTCCCAGGGGCTGTGCAATGCCTAGCCATGCATTACGAATTGCTAGACAGGGTTCGGATTTCTAGTTGCAATTGGTAGAAAAGTTCGATTTGCCCGAGAATTTCAGCAGGTAGAGGTGAGCAACTCAGTATTTTTCGCAAAACAAATTTCTTGTCTAGGTGCAGAAAGGTTTTGCAACAATTTGCAGTAGCAAAATCAACATTGAGAGGAAGAGAAATAACACACACACACAAGGAGTTTCTCTTAGAGGGTTTCTAGTTTCAGAAATCCAAAATTTCCAGTTGTAGCAAGCACTAGCAACAAGTATATTTTCTCACTTCAAGGAGTGCGAATAGTAGAGCTAGCAGCTAAGCAGGTGAAAGAGGTAACTTTCCATCCTAGGTCAATTTTTTGTAGTAATGGCTTTAGCAGGACTCTGAGATTATGACAGATGAGAGGGTGCCTCGAACTATTGTATTTGCAAGGCTAGGATTGCATTCCTGCTAGATGAATATGGTCTAAAGATGTACGTAGAAAGAGTTGTAGCCGTACCTGCAGATGTTGATCAACTAGCAAATTACAATAAGGAGATGGCTGGGGCAAAGTGGTTGATTCTTGATGGAGTTCAAGATCATATAGTCTCAGATGTTGCGGCCAAGAATACAATCAAAGAAATGTGGGACGCTATTGCCTCACTATATGAGAATCCTTTCGAACAACGAAAGATGTTCCTAAAGGAAAAGTTGAATGTTTGTATGCAAAAGGGTGAAGGCATCAACCCTTTTCTCACCATAATTCAAGATATATGGGATGAGCTTGCAACTATGGGAGAGTCGCCTCCAGCTACTGAACTTGTGCATTTGACCCTCAACAATGTCACCGAGGAATGGGAGAACTTCGTCCAGGTCATTCCGAGATGATATCAATTGCCTGGGTGGGACCAGATCTGGAAGAGGAGATGAGGCAAACTCTAGTAAAGACATCCATTAGCGACAGTGGCAGCAAAGGGTCAAAGGGTGTGAAGGAGGAAGAAAATGTGGCCCTTGCATTGAAAGGGAAATCAAAAGGTCCTGTTGACCACTACGTGTCAACGACCCATAGCAGTACACCCTCTTTTTTCGCAAAAGGGATAGCGCCTGATCGATGTGTTCCTGCCATCCAGCTATCATCATCAGCCTGAGGATCATGTTATAATGTAAACCCATTCTGCATGTGTATAATGTAAATAATCTCAGCAGATCCGTGTCGTGTATGTAATTACCTAGGTAAACCTACTTTTCTGGTGATGATCTACATTCCAGGAGGTCTTTTGTCTCACTGATCCTTTCTCGGATGATCAACAGAGTTTCAGCTTTACCCCAAAGCCGGAATGGATTTTGTCACTCGGATCTTAGGGGAGTCCTAGTGTTCTAGATCGAGTCTATGTAAAAGTGATTTGGGAATAATCCTAACCATTTGGTTAGGTTATTTTATTACAAATTGCTTGGTCTGCTGGATTATATTTGTGTCGCAGAATTGGGTAGTCTGTGAGGGTCTTTTGCAAATGGGTTTTCCCTTTTGAGATGTAAAAAATGTGAAATTATGATGTAAAGTGTCTTGAGGGTTGGAAAAATAATTTATCCCCTCATAGGTTAATTAATTAAATTTTCTGGCCAAAATTAATTAAAATCCTAAGCCAAAAATTTAATTAATTCTAGATCCTAAGTAAATTTAAATTCTTCGAAGGAAAAATTCGTCGGTCCTTAAAAATTAAATTTTAAGAGGTCCAGGGACTAAGGTAAATTAATTATTTTGCTAAATTTTAAGCCTTTGGTCCCTGAGATTAAGTCAAAGTCAAAATTTTGAGGAAATTAATTCAAAAGATTAATTTTTGAATTAAATTAAAATGCATTTAATTGAAAAATTCGAATCTCTTCAATAATTTAAAATTTCGACGGATGAGATTAAAAGAAATTTTGATCCTCATCAATGTTCGAGATTGCTTTGACGAGGATCACTCGAACTAGCCGTTGGAAGATTTATCTTTAAATAGGAGGTCATTTGTCAGTCAGTTCATCCGATCTCTGGATAGTGTACTAAGCACTGTTTTACGAAACGGCCGAGTTGAAACCGAAACGGCCGTTTCGGACCGTTTCAATAGCCAGCTCAATGACCCGGCCCATGACCCGGCTCGGCTGACCGAGTCAGCTATGACTCGGCCGAGTCATCCAATGACTCGGCCGAGTCATAGCTGACTCGGTCAACCCGGCCGGGTCCGTATTGACTCGGCCGAGTCATGGAAAGGACGGCTGGGCAGCGGTTTTTATAAAAAAAATTCATTTTTTTGCTGATATTTGGTAAAGTTAAGTAGGGTTTGTGGATTCCAAAGGGTAATGGAATATTGTTAAATGCTTTTGGGGTCCATTTCCCCCTCCCAAACTCTATTTAAGACAGCCAAATGCTCTCATTTCACTCACAGCAGTCTTATGCATTTGAGTGAGAGTCTTCTTTGAGAGTTAGTGAGCAGTTCTTGAGCTTGTTTTGGAGCAGCAGTGAGGAGTCTTGGAGGAGCATTGTAGCTGGAGTGAGGAGCTTCTTGGGCAGCCATTTGGAGCAGCATTGAGGAGCTGATTCTTGGAGCAAGCTTGAGGAGGCAGTTTGTGCCTGGAGGTATTTTTTTCCACCTCTCTAAATCTGTTTTTACTTAGTAAATTTTAGGTGCATATCAAGATAGCTTAGAGAGTGTTTTTAGTCAAATAAATGAACATTGAATCAATTTTTTTTTTTTTTTTTTTTCATTTTCAGATTGTTTTCCTAGTCAAAAAATGGCACCTAGAGCAAAAGATCCTGCTTGGGCATATGTTGAAATGGTTGATAGTGAGATGTGTTGCAAGTTTTGCCATAGGAAAATTAAGTCAGGTCCTGGGGGGATTCATAGGCTGAAACAACACTTGGCAGGGATTAAAGGCAATATTACTCCATGTCCCTCTGATCAAATTGGGGAGATTAGAAAGAATTTGTTGGAAAGCTTTGAAAAATTTAAAGAAGAAAAGACTAGGCAAAAAGAGATACAGGCTGAAATTGGGAGGAAGAGGGAGATACAAAGAATGATGGCTGCCAACCCCCACTATGAGTTTGAGGGTTCTTCCTCTATCCCTCAAACTGATGCATCAAACCCTTTCCGTTATGTTCCTCCCTCTTTTGCTTCTGTTCAAGATAAGGGAAAGGGTAGAATGAAGGGTGATGGGACTATCAAAAGTTTTTTCACTCACTCAGGCTCCTCTCCATCAGATGCACATGGTCCTGAAGTTAGTATTAGTAAAGGTCTTGCTCAGCCCACTTTAGATGACCATTGGAAGAAAGAATTGAGGGAGACTGCTTGTGACTACATAGCTAGATGGTGGTATGATGCTGATATCCCCTTTAATGTTGCTCGTTCACCATATTATGAGCCTATGTTTGAGGCCATACATGCTGCTGGAAAAGGCTTCAAAGGCCCTATTATGCAAGAGCTAAGGGGGTTTCGTTTGCAGAAAGAAATTAAATCAATTAATGAGTATTTGCAAGATTTCAAGGAATCATGGGCAAGAACAGGGTGTACCATCATGTCAGATGGATGGACTGATCAAAGAAACCGTACCATCATAAACTTTCTTGTCTTCTGCCCACAGGGAACCATGTTTTTAAAATCAGTTGATGCATCTAATAAGGTAAAAGATGGCCACTTGTTGTTTCAGCGATTGGATGAGGTTATTGAGGATGTGGGGGTGGCTAATGTTGTTCAAATCATCATAGACAATGCCTCTAACTATGTTCTTGCTGGTAGACTGTTAGAGGAAAAACACAAGACCATCTTTTGGACCCCATGCGCTGCACATTGCATAGACCTCATGCTTGAGGATATTGGAAAATTAGATTGGGTCAGAAACACTGTAGATAATGCCAAAAGCATAACAAAATTTATCTACAATCATACACTGGTTTTGAGTCTCATGAGGAAACACACTGGAGGCAAGGATATTATTAGGCCTGCCATCACTAGATTTGCTACACATTTTTTGACATTGCAATCTATGCTTTCCCAACATAGAAACTTGCAAAAGATGTTTTCCAGTGATGATTGGAATCAAAGCAGTTGGTCTAACAAACCAGAAGGCAGAGAATTGAAAAGGAAAGTCCATGATGAAACTTTTTGGAGAAAGGCAGCAGAGATTGTGAAGCTTGCTGAGCCACTAGTTAAGGTGTTGCGGTTGGTGGATGGGGAAAGGTTGGCTATGGGCTTCATTTATGAGGCTATGGATCAAGCAAAGGAGCAAATAAAGACAGCATACAAGGATAGAGTGGCAAAGTATGGGCCCATTTGGGCAATCATTGATGAAAGATGGAACAATCAACTCCATCGCCCTATACATGCAGCTGGGTATTTTTTGAACCCACGGTATCATTATAAAGCTAAGGAGTCAGGAGCTTTGAGGGGGGAGGTCAGAGATGGACTGGTTGATTGCATTGAGCGCATGGTCCCATCGGAGTCTGATCAGCTGCTGATACATCAGCAGGTCACATCCTTCAGCAATGCAACAGGTACCTTTGGGAAGAACCTAGCAAAGATTGCAAGAGAAGCAGATGAGCCAGGTAAACAAAAATTTCAATTTTCAATTTCTTAATGGTTTTACTTTTTTTATTAAAGTTTGTTAAATCATTTATAATTTGAAAGTTAGATATAATTTGTAATTTTGTTGAGCTTCAGCCTTCATCTAACTCATAATTCATTACACTCCTATGTTTTTTGCAGCACAATGGTGGGAGGCCTTTGGTGGCCAGTGCCCTGAATTGCAAAGGTTTGCAATTCGTATTTTGAGTCAAACTTGCAGTGCATCTGGGTGTGAGCGCAATTGGTCTGTCTTTGAGAGGATTCACACAAAGAAGAGAAACCGTTTGGAGCAAAAACGGTTGAATGATCTAGTTTTTGTCCAATACAACCTTCGGCTCAGACGGAACCAATTGCTGAACAAAAGACCTGATTCAGATCCGATTGTGTTGGAAGACATTGATCCAACATCAGATTGGGTAGTGGAGAGTCGTCTACCAGAGTTTGATCCTGATGAGGATCTTGAGATTGATCAACTTGGTGTTGAACATGCACTGCAGCCTGTTCAGTTGAATGCAGATCCCGATCCACCAGCCTCAGTCTCACAGCCAGCTAGTAGGACTCCAGTTGTAGGTGCTTCGCCTTCCTCTGCTCAGCCACGACAGAAGCGCAGCCGCATTTGTACTCTATCTCAGCTTGCATCTGCTACACAGCCTAGTGGTACTGGCACCACTTCTACAGTTGCAGTTGGAGACGATGATGATGAGGAGGAGCCATGGGGCCCCTTGTCTGACTCTGATGATGATGATCCAGAGATTGGTCGAGATGATCTTGGCTCCTCTGGCAGTAGCTACTAGCCTCCTTGGTTATTTGTATTTTGTTTTGACTCTTGAGTCTTTGATCATGTATGACAGACTACAGTTGACTATGTATTTACTATTGCCATTGGGTACCACCGTACCATTTTGATATAATGGATTGGTTCATGAGCCTACTTTGATCATATGTTGTCTTCCATGTATATTATAATGTTGTGTGTTTGGAAACTTGAATGAAAATCTTTAAAATTATGTTTAAAATATTTAAAATTATGTTTTTTTATAAAAAAAATAAATATTTAATGTATTTTTTACAACGACCGAGTCATTGAAATCGAGCCGGCCGAGTCATTACCGAGTCGGAGTCCGAGTCGGAGTCGATTCTCGGCCGAGTCCGAGTCCGAGTCCGAGTTGTAAAACATTGGTACTAAGCTCTCAAGCTCTCTTGTATTTTTTTTTGAATTAATGCAAAAGTCTTTGGGGTTTCAACGTGCTGTAGTGTTCCTCTTCATAAATCTATGGTAACATTGTTTTAGTTTCTGCTTAATATTATGTGAAAACTATCAATCAATAGCTCTCTTAAAATAATCTGAATACAAGTATCTTATTCAGTTTGTTGGATCTAGGGTAACATTTTTTATTTTGATTGAAGTAGCAGGTATCTCTATTTCTTCAGAATTTTATTGTTGTTCTATTTCTCTACTTGATTTGATGGTTGATCTAGTGTTTGCAGAAGATCTCTCAGGTTCTCATTGAGCGTTTGGGGATAGTTCTTGGTTGGACCAACCAACTCTCAACACATATTTTCTGAAGAGCCTACTTCATATAAGCCACAGGATTTATTTAGCGATAATATTTTTTTTTTGCAGGGTGTTTTTGGGCTAGTACCTCTCTAAAATTTCAAAATCTTTTAAATATTTTGTGGAAATTTTGATAGATCTAGCTATTAAGAGCCTTAGATTATCAGATCTGGGAGCGGAGTTGGACTCATACTCCTCAGATCTGATAGATCTATAAATTATTTGTATAGATTTGTTATTTACTTGTGTAGATATGAAATTTTGTAACATAATTTTGAATTTTAACACTTGGGATTTTCTCTATTTTTGTACATATTGGGTATTGGGTTTTTCTCTTTTCACTTGTGTAGAAATAGATCTAAGAAATCAGCCAAGAAAATCTTCAGATCTGAGCTAGATCTAGACCCTGGAGGGAAAGATCTGGGCTCAAAGATTGTTTGTAGGAATAGATCTGAGAAATCAACCAAGTAAATCTTCAGATCTGAGCTAGATCTAGACCCTGGAGGGCAAGATTTGGGCTCAAAGATTGTTTATAGCAATAGATTTGAGAAATCAGCCAAGTAAATCTTCAGATCTGAGATTTTTCAAGCAGATTTGGGGGTTTTGAGACAGATCTAGGTCCTGGAGGGCAATATCTTATCCCAAATCTTTTTACAAGGCCAGCCATTAAAGATTTTGCAATAAATCTGAAGATTTGAAGCAAATTTTTATTTTTATTTTTATTTTTATTTTTTTTATTTTTATTTTTATTTTTATTTTTATTTTTATTTATTTATTTATTTTTTTCAGAACAAGGGTTTCAAGGTTTGGGGTTCCGAAGCCCAGATCTGCCTTCTCCTAGCCTAACGCTAGTTCTATTGGGGCTAGTGCTAGCTCTCATTGGCCCTAGATTCCCTTGCTCCATTTCTGATTTGAATATTTGATTTTCTGAAGCTAATCATTGGTGGGTTTTCGCAGAAAATTTGGTAAAAATTTGTGTTTTAGCTATTAACTTTTTTTTGGGCGACTCGGGCAAGTGATCTTCAAGGCCTAGGGCCTAAGGGTTTGATCTCTCAACCATTTTTTTCCTCACTGTTTGCTACAACAATCATATACCTTTCTAATAGTGGTGAAAAACACATCTAAGTGGTTTGAAATTAACTAAAAAATCGTTGAATACATTAATAAGTCATTTATGTTGTGTATCAAGAATTTGGCCTAGATCTACATTTTGGGTCACTGTTATCTCTGAATAATTTTGTTTCTGAAGTCTGAAATATAACAGTGGAAAAATTTCATGTGGGTTAGCCTAAATCAATTCCTAAGTTGTCTAATACATTAATGAATTAATTTCTTCATTTGGGCATTCATCATTAGGCTTATTTCATGTTTTAATTGCTGGTTGTAATAAGTATATCAGATCTGATATAATTCCGGAAATCACATCATAACAGGCTGAAAATTTTTGATAATTCATGTGGGCAAGTTTGGAAAAATTTTGGTAAATTTTTGGCATAAAGATATCATTGATAGCTTACTGTTTTCATTGTCATATTGCTGCTATCATAAAGTTTTTCTTACTGTTGTCCTAAAAATTAATTTCTGAAAATTAAGTACTCTGTCATGGAATTGTGATAAAATGCATATCCTTTGTTTCATAAACTGAGTATTTTTTGAGCATCTGTTGATATTAATTGCAAAGAAGTTTTTGTTCTCTTTGAGCTATAATTGTATCAAAAAGATTTGAAATAAGCTTGTGTTCTAATTGTAATATCTTCAGGGGTTTAATTTTGAGTCTTCATTTAATAAAGCGAACATTTCATTTGGGTATTGGAAGTTTCTGCGACATAAGCATCTTTTCATCCTTGAATCTAACTTCATCTCATCTTCTCATCATCTGGTGCATTTGCATATAAGTTAGTTTTGCATAAATAAAATTTACTTCCAAGCATAAGCTTGGTCGATAGAGAGATAGGTATCCATCCATCTTTGCTTGAGTAGTTTGCTTTTAATAGTACTTAAAACACCTTGCAGTCGTCAGAGCCATAGCTCTCTGCAGCGCCGGAGGCACCGGGTATGTTACATTTTCAGGAGAGGTATCATTAATCACATCTTAGTGTGCTTCACCTGATCTTCTTTTTGCCAATTACTACGAAATCAGGCTCAATATAAAAAGGATCGAAGGGTTAAAACTTAGATAGGCATTTAACTAAAATTAACCAAGATTCTTGCATCTCACATTAGTTTTAGGGTCTGCATTTCATATAAGATAGTCATTCATCTAAGTAGCAATTGCTAATTGATTACTTGGTCTTCATTTCCTTAGCAAGATCGTTGACTCCATAAGGCACTGGTATCAATCGTTTAAAATCTAATCAAATCTTATAAGTCTTTCTAAATCTTAATCAAGTACTTGATCACTTCACTGTGTCTCCCGAACTAGTTGGTTCCCAACTAGTTCTTCTTCATTCCATTTTTCCATAGGGTCTACCCCCCTTAGCCTGTTGTAGGGAGACAACTTAAACAGAGAGATCGGGGATCAGGGTGACAGCCCCCGATTTGAGGCGTTGTCGCGGTGCCTAGACATTCTGTGCGACAACAGGTCCCATCAGGGACAAGGCTTGCAAGGAGAGAATAAGAAAAAGAAGGATCGGTCTAAGATCAAGTGCTTAAGGTGTGGCGACTTTAGTCACTACAGTATTCAGTTTCCTCAGAGGAAGAAGGACAAGAAGGAGAAGCAGGATCAGGCGACAACATTTGTAGAGCTAGATGAACTGTCTTCCAAATTGGAGGACTAATTCGCTTTGTATGCAACTATACCTCCAGGAGAGAGGTGGGGAGACATCGAGTTCTAGACTCCAGAATTGCGCAGAGTTAGGCAGGGTCCATAGAGGAGCAACAGTTGCAGTTTACTCCTCACATGGATCATTACCCTTGCTACAAGGGCCCACAATATTTAGTAGCAGGAGGATCAATGTCAGTTGGTGCAGTCAGTTCCAGAGTGACAGTTGCAAACTAGTTGCAGTCAGATGCTGAGGAGCACAGAGTAGTGTTGATAGTAGTGTAGGAGGCATAGTGCAGAATCAACAACAACGCAGATTTCCCAGTGGACAGTGCAGAGGCTAGTAGCAGTTAGAGACTCAAGAGACAGTTGTAGCATGTGATCACAGTTGATTCAATATTTTGGATGCTTCTCAGTTGCAGTAGTTGCAGTAGCAACAACAATAGTGAGAGTGAATGTTAGTTGAGTTGTAGTGCATATGCAGAGTTGGGAGCAATATAGGTTGTACAGTGCAGTGTCAGTAGTAGCACAGATGCAACATGGTTCAACTATAGTCAATGGTAGATGAATCAGAGTTAGCGCAATGGTTGATGGAAAGTGGTACGTAGCTACAATTGTCAAACATTAGCAGCGTGTGTGGGAGGATGATGCAGATACAGGGTGTTGTAGCAGTGTAGCACTATATAACAAATTCCTCGCTAAGAGGGAGTGTTAGTTTTTGTAGCAACAGATGGTGTTCTAGTCTCAAACTTTGTGGAGAGGCTAAAACACAGGAGATCTCCAATACTCAGAAATAGTTTATGGAAATTCCACCTAGAGATAACTCAATTAAATTAATTGACCATCATTTACATTTTTCCTAAGTCTAACTTAAGTAAAATTGGTTAATTAATAGCAATTAATTGAGAGAAGTGAGAATTCTCTAGAAACTCACGAGGATCAACTTGGAGATGATCTCAACCATCAATTAAGTTTCAATATTGGTTGTTGAAGTCTCAATTGGAGATTATAAGAGGAGGTCGATGGGGTTGATGGAGAACAAACTTGGTGAGTGAGTTTCCTTGGTAGTTCGATTTTTTAGAGAGCAACATTTAGCCTAAAGAATTCAAGCCAGAGAGGGGATGCCGAGATAGTGAGGGGCAAAGTTAGTGAGTCCGGAGGAAGTTTTCCAGTTCCGGAGAGTTAGCTACAGGAGGGCCGAGTTTCCTTAGTGGGGCTGCACAGAAGCTTCAAAGGCAGAGTTCAATTTGGCCAGACAGAGGGTTGATTCAATTGCTGGAGGCTGGGAGAATTTTTAGAAGGGCTAGTGAGTCATTCTTAGAGGTTGAGTTGGGCAGGCGACTTGATCAGTTGCAACTTCCAGGCAGAGCGTGAGAGGGTTTACGCAACATTGGCGCAAAGGCTGACACAGGGGTTCGAGCAAGTCCATTTTAAGCCAGTTTAGGAGCTGGGATCAATGTCGGGTGAGACAAAATTTGTCTCATTAATTTTGTGGCCAATTAATGTTGTAGAGGATTACCAGTTTTGGGCATCCAGTTGTATTCAAAATTTCTCATTGCTACATAATAATAAAGCCCTCAGCTGCTGCACTAGTTTCCCACATTGGGCTTTTGCAGGGACAATTGTCCAAAAATAACTGTTATTTTTATGTGTGTGCTAGCATTTCTCAGTTTCGAACATTTTATTTTCCCCAGCGTTTTTATGGTGAAAATTGCAGTTTGATTTTATTCGTGAACAAATAAACTGCATAATTAAATTTACAGTTAGAAGAATAATTTCCAGTTGCTGCAATAGTTGAAATTTTCATACAATGAAGCTCGCTCAATCTTTTTTTGTTCTATCTTTACTAAAAATTGTAAGGGATGGTTACAACCCAAGGACTGTATTTTTCTGTAGTAACAGTGGATCATAACAGCTTATCATCTCATTTGTCTGCCAATATCCACATTGAGGTTCATTAACCATGAAAAGCTATGGTTCAATGCTTGGTTTACTGAGAATGACCTTGGCTACTTATATAGGAATTTTTTTTAATTTATTATTCTTTGTGCAGTATTATAATTAGATGTAGACTCATTTTGTTGACTCCGGAGATGTAACATTATGATATTGTAATTGAACACAATGTTGGTGTACTGCTTGGTTCACTGTTGGCCAAGGTGAACATTCCACTGGCTAAACTGTCTTCCCCTTGGTTGTTTGATAATAGCTTTTGTTATAAAGAAAGAGAGATTTGATGGAGAAGAAGTAACAAACATTTGGTTATACTTTTTCATCTGTAGAGAAAACATAACCATAATAAATCTTTAGGTTAAATACTGATTGTCATGATCTCTTTTGTTATATCATCAGCATTATTAGAGAGTAAGCAGTCATAAGGCAAGCAGTTTTTGTTGCTTTGTTGTTGTTAACTTTGCTTTCATCATCACGATACTGTGTGTTCTCAACCATTTTCTGCTGTCTTACAATGTAGACGGGGTAGTGACATGTATACAGACAACATGTGTCAGATGTTTCTTGTACGTCAAACTTTGCTGATTAATGACAATGTTGTTTATCTTATCTTAACAGGGAGCTGTAGCTTTGAAGATGAGAGTCTTTTGTCAGATACTGTGTGTTATAAACTGTCATTTTGCAGCTCACGTGGATGCAGTTGCTCGTCGTAATGCAGATTTTGAATATGTGTATCGTAACTTGACATTTAGCCCAATGACAGCTGGAGTTAATACTGTTGCTGGTACATTCACCGACCTTGAAACCAAGAATTTTATTCTTCTTTTGTGTCACTTTTAGCTTTTGACATTTCATAAATTTGTGTTTTAGTTCTAACAATTGATGTGTACTCATTCAGCAGGGGTTTCATCTGCTGTTCAAAAATTTAAAATTCTAAATGTACGACGAGGTCCTGACTTAGAAGCTGAGAAAGACATTCTGGTAATGTTATGTTCTGTTTTGATCCACCTTAGGTTGCGTGTGACAGTCACAAAGTATACTTTCTTTTCCTGTCTTTTCTATACATGATTCACCTTGTTCTTTCAAACATGATGTTGGAGAAAATTTATTTCTGAATGCAAAGTTCTATGAATGCTTGTTTTATTTTTGTGACAAATGAGGGCAATTTTCCTTCTTTTTGACACTTTAGTGAACCTTATTCAATTTTTGTATGAAAACTGTAGATTTAGATCTTAATTTTTCAGATGATCTACTTCTGTCTTGCAATTCTTATGCAAACATTATTTTGGAAATTCAATGGAGAGTCACTTAGAAGCGCAGGAAACACTCATGTTCAATATACAGGCTGCAGGAGCCGCATCTGAGCTGCTACCTGAATTGGCGGAAGCAGATATGCTTATATGGTTTGGAGATTTCAATTATCGACTTGATGATATTTCCTATGATGAAGCAAGAAATTACATTGCACGTAAACACTTGGACACTCTTCTAAGAAAGGATCAATTGAGAGGAGAGATGAAAGCTGGGCATGTGTTTCAGGGCATGCGAGAAGCAAATATAAAGTTCCCTCCAACTTATAAATTTGACAGAGGACAAACTGGTTTGCAAGGTTTGTGCTCTGTTTATTTTCCTTCTTTTTCTCTTGAAGAGATTTAGTGGACCTTGTCATTCAGTTCTATATGTCCATTATTAACTGATGTCAACTTTCACTTGATGATGCGTAATACCCACCAAGATTCACATCTCTTTAGAGTTTACACGTAATGGTTGGAGATCACTGTCAAATATATGATGGAAAAGCTTTGGTAATGCTAGAATTCAGTCATTGTTGAGAATCTCTGCATATGGAAGAACTATATAAATGATGACAATCACAAGTAGAAAATTATCTTTCCACAAATAGTTCGATCTGACAGTCCAGAATCATTTAGGGCCCTGACAAGAGAGACAGGTTAATATCTCTTTCCACAAGGTTATAGGATTCAGATATCAAGGAGCTTTAAATGGTCAAACTTATGATGAAAAATACCTAGGAGATCTATGAAATGATAGAATTCATTCATTGTTGAGAATCTCTGCATAAGAAAGAACTATATAAATGATGACAATCACAAATAGAATGACGATGACAATGTCAGATCTTGCATAGGGTTAAAGCAAAACGTATTGGCATTCTCCTGAGTCTAGGGGCTTGTTCTAATCTAGAATATTTGCAATAGGTTTCAAAGGTTGGAGTCACTCCTTTGGTTTGTTCTGGTAGTTGTTGCAAATGTCATGGATTTAATACCTGCTGCATCTGACTGTTTTGTCTTTTGCAGGATATGATTCTAGTGAGAAGAAGAGAGTCCCTGCATGGTGTGACAGAGTAATATTTCGAGACAACCGTAATGGGACATCGACTCAGTGCAAATTAACATGTCCTGTTGTTGCTTCTGTTACATGGTTGGTATTTTGACCAACATAACTAAACTTCATGACTACTTCCATAGGGTAATTATGAAAATTTTTGTTTTTGTAAGCTGTCAATGCATATATTATTTTTATGTAAAGCTTTGATTGGGGTAATTTATTTGTGCCTTGCTATGGTGTTCCAGAAAACCAGTTCTCTAAATGGTGAAACTTTTCAGTTTCTTGTGCAGTGAACTAATACCTCCTATCTTTATATCAACTTTCATTTGCTGATCATGCAAACTGGTTGGTACAATAAATAATCAAGAGATAATAACATTTAAATTAAGAGATACCTTCTCAACGTATCTAATGACATGCTTTATAAATCTGCAACAGTATTATTGTAATACAACTTTAGAGAATTAAACAACAGTCACATATATTCCCGTATTACCAGTTGTTTGATTTATTCTGCTCGTATGCATTCAAGAATTAGCACAAGAATCAAAATTACTAGTGTTATTATAGTTCTATGATGGTGGTGTTTGACTTGTCTTCCCAATTTCATTTCCAAATCATATTTTCCCATTGTCATTTGCGTCTTGGTTTCCCAGTCCTATTCATTTCTGTAGTAAAAAATCGTAATATATAATATATGTATGTATATAACTCTCTCAAATTCATCCCTGCTTAATTGTATAGGGTATTCCTTAATGAACTTGCCTTGTATCCCTGATTAATATTCATGCAACCTTTGGCATTGTCACTACGGTTCTATTTCTACCAAGAATTTGAATTGCTTCAAAAGGTGGTGGCTTTTTCATCAATAAAATTTGAATTGCTCATAGTCTGCAGTTTTTCTCTACTTTGCACCTCCAAATCCATTCATTTTCAATTGCATAACAGGGTTGTGGGGGAGCGGCGCCCCCTTCGAACCCACTCCTGAAGTGCTCGGGAGCAACCCTGGGAGCGTGCTCCTAAAATTTGCTCCCTATCTTTTTTCGCAATTTTTTTTATGCAAACACGTTCCAAACACAATTTTTTTTCAAATAAACAAGAATTTTTGAGTGGGGCAGCCTAATGATCAAGCCTATGGCCCTAGTATTGGTATGCAATTCATGGTAATGTAAAAGTGACATTATCCTTTATCTTTCATTTTCTCTTTTTACTTAAATTTTTAACATTACTATGAAATGACTCAGGATGTTTGACAGTGGTTCCGACCTCATTGGATTTCATATGGAGAAAGTAGAATTTTAGATCTCACTCAAAATATCAACAAAAAATATAATAATGTATCTCATATCATGAGTCAATTGTCATATACAATGAAATAAACCAACTAACTAATGATTTCCTCTACCCCTCTTGCGAGAAAATGTAACAACTTTCCCTCTAGATGAAGAAGGCCCTAGGGCTGGCATTGGACTTTGATGTCCTCTAGAAGCTGAAGAACTAGGAGCCATAGGAGGTAGACCATGTCCTCTACTGGTGGCCATGGTAGGTGGTGTCACCTCCTCCTGTTGCTCCTCCTCCTTCTCCTCCTCTTTTGTAGCTGCTACCCCCTCCACTACCTCCTCCTCTAACCAATCAGGGGTTGATTCCATGATAGGCCTCTTGGCCTCAACCCTCCATGCAGAAGTGGTGTCAATCCCATCCAATGAGATGGCCTCCACATCAAGTTTCCTCTCAAGTTGCCTCACCCACAATCTAAGATTGTAGTTAACATAGACCTTGTCGTTAAGGCACTGGGACTCCAACCTGTACAAGAGTCATAAATTATAAATTAATAATTATAAAAATAATAAATTATATTTTTTATTATTTAATGAATTCAAAAAATTAATTGGAAAATTTTTGACCTATTGCGCTTCTTGGTGTGTATTTTTTCAAACACACTCCAGTTGCACTTGAACCGGAGGAGCTACATGTTTGGTTGAGCACTCGAATGGCAAGCTTTTGGAGATTGGGTACTCTGCCACCATAGCTTCTCCACCACGCATCTACAACAAATAAGAGAAACATAAGAAAAAAATTGAAATTTGAAAGTTGAAGCAAAGTATGAAGAGACAATGAAATTTGAAAATTGAAACAAACTAAAGCTTACCTGGCATTTTGGTTTTCCTATCATGGATAGCCATGTCAAAGCTAAATGTGCCACCTGCCATCCTGTATATCTCCATTTCTTTGGAGATTTCTGCACGTTTTGCTAGAGATGACACCATCTTTTGAACACAGGTGAAGAATCCATCCATGACCTCAGCATCAAATATGAAACCATAGGAGTAAGAAAATGTGGGGTTCAGGTAGATCCTTGCAGCATGAATGGGACAATGGAGTGTATTGTTCCATCGCTCATCAATCACTGCCCATATGAGTTGTTGTTTCTCAAACCCCTCATCCCCCTTATCATCATAATAGCTACGAATGGATTCTTTGGCCCTATCCATGGCCTCATACAAGTAGACCATTGTAGGATTGTCTCCATCAACTAATCGAAGAACCTTTACCAAAGGTTCAGTAATGCTACACACCTCCTACATTCCCGCCCAGAAGCTTTCCTAGTATGAAACTAGCCTGCATATGGCCTATCTCTATGGTTTGCAGCTATATGAAAAAGCACACCACTCCTCTGAAAGAAATATTCTCGTCATATCCCACAAAAGATTCAAGAGGGATTGAAGAGATATGAAGCCATGTAATGGCAGGTCGCACCAACTCCTTGTTGTTGGTGAATGTTCTCATTAAATGAAGTACAAATGCATGATTATATATAAATTTTGTAATGTTTTTTGATGATTCAACAATATGCTTGACAAAAGAATTTTTTCCTATGTCCTCCAACATCAAGTCAATGTAATGTGCAGCACAAGGTGTCCAAAATAAGATAGGATGCCTCTCCATAAGCATCCTACCAGCAACAACATAATTTGCAACATTTTCCGTTATGACTTGGACAACATGTTGTGGACCCACCTCTTGAATGAACACATCCAACAAATCACATAATAACTGTGCATATTTGATATGTGCAGATGCATCAATAGATTTCATAAACAATGCACCCTTGGAACAATTAACCAAGAAGTTAATAAGGGTTCTACCCATTTGATCACTCCAACCATCTGACATCACAGTGCATCCTGTATATGCCCATGAGCCCCTAAACTCCTCTAATCTCTTAGTGCAATTAGTGTTTTCATTTTGAAGAATACACCCTCTAAAGTCATCATAGCATCAATCGTGGGCTGGAAAAGTGGATTGTTCCTAGCAATGCTAAAAGGGACATCACTCCAAAGAAGGCACTTTCCCAATAGCTTGCCAGTGTCTTCTTTCTCTCTTTTTTAAGAGTTGACATGATAGATGGTTGTGTACCAGGTGTGGTTCTAGGAACAAAAAATGATGCGGCAACTGTGGGGTTGATTATAGAAACTGATGCTGAAGAAGAACCAGTACCACTCTCACGGTCATCTCGCAATCCCACCCAATGTTGCACGAAGCGGGAGCGAAGCGGAAGCGGAAGCGCGAAGCGCGAAGCGGAAGCGCGAAGCGCGGAAGCGTCATTTTCCAAAAATCTAGGGAGCGAAGCGTCCGCGGAAGCGTCTGCTATATATATATATATTTTTATATATTTTTTTGCATTTATACTCAAAACAAACATCCCAAATACCAAATTAATTGTAGAAGACATGAAAACATGCATATTTTTGCATAAATCAAGATAGATATGGCATCCATGATTCCATTGTAGTTACTAGTATGTACAACAATCATCTATATTCTAGCTATTACAAACATACATCAAATTTTTAAGCATATTATAAAACATAAAACATTTAAGCATATTATAAAACATAAAACATAGAGCATATTATGATTTATTTAGCAAGTGAGCAACTGTCAACATTTGTCATGTCCAAAATTCAAATAATAATGTTTACAAAATATGTCACTTGGTCACCGCCAAGCCAAAAAGGTTCAAAATTCAAATTCACAAGTCTACAAGTCTAATGAGTAATCTATAGACTATGACAAAAAGAAGTAGATTGTGAATATATCTACTAATCTCTCCTCCTTCCACCACGAATAGAACGTGATGGCGTGCCTCCACGTGGTGGCAATGAAGAAGATGGTCCCTGTGTAAGTCGTGGCACTGGAACTGATGAAGAAGAACCCCCTGCTGTTGGTGTTGAACCATGGAACCTAGGACCAGATGGGGGTGGGGGTGGTGGCATATCAACACGGTCATCATCATCCTAGAATCGCTCAAAAAATTCATGCAAAAAAAAAAATCCACTAGTTAACAAAAAAATTAAAAACATGAATTAGAGAAATGCTTTATAAGGGAAAATTGGAAAATTCATACCACAATGGACATACCAGGAGAGCATCCTCTAATTGCTCTAGTTGCAACACTCCATCCTCCAAATTGGGCTCCTCTGGATGCTTGTCCCAAGTCAACAAGTCTTTATTAGACTTTGCATCTTCACAGTAATGGGACAACAATCGCAAGTTGTAATGAACATAAACCAAGCTCTCTGCCCGGTCTAAACTCAACCTGTTCCTTTTAACACTGTGGATGAAAGAATAAGAGCTCCAACACCTCTCTGCAGAAGAAGTGTTTACCACCTGTGATAGCACCCGCAATGCCAAACTCTGTAGAAGTGGAGTAGGCCCTCCATGCATGTTCCACCACTCAAGAGCAGAAAAATGCTCTCGATCTTCAATTGAATGCATGCTCCCAAATGGACCAGTGTTGAGCGTATAGTTGCTCACCTGTCTCCGTACCAATGCAGCCTCCTCATTATCAGGGATTAATCTACTCAATGCAGCCATATATTTTTCGTGAACCTCTTTATCTTGGTGTGGTTTTTTCCTGCTTCCCCCCCAGGTGCTGGTTTTGAAAGCCATGATGGATGATAGTACCTAGGTGTCAAAACATATGCTAATGCATGCAATGGAACATTTAGCATATCCCATCGCTTTTCCACCTCTTCACGAATATAATTGTACAAGGTGGTATCTCTAGGCTCAACAATGTCTTTAATCTGCCCCAACATGCTATCCATTTGCTCATACACCTCCCCAATTACTGGTCGATCTGAATCTGCAAACTTGATCATGTAATAAATTGGTTTGGTGAATTGCAAAACATATTTAACCTGTGACCAAAAGTAAGTGTCAAGAACAGTGTCCTTGACTACATTAGCAGTAGCACCATCTGTACACTGGTTAATTTCATCCCATGTTTCAGCACACACCAGATTAGTTAAAGCTTGTCTCACCTTCACTAGCCGCCTAAAGGTGAGGTAATAACTAGCAAATCTTGTCTTTGCAATTTTAAGCAATTGCAACTTGGAGTAAGTGCCATAGAAGTAGTTTACCCTTGTATGCCCTGTGATGAATTTAATGAGCTGCTTCCCTTTCCTGTAAACCTCAGCAATCCACCCACATTCTTTGTGTTTCACAATATCATGCATCAAAAGGTTCAATGTGTGAACCAGGCACCCAGACCAAAAGATGTGTGGATGAGTACGCTCAATAATTTTTCCTGCTGCCTTACAATTTGCTGCATTATCTGTGATCACTTGAACCACATTATTCGGACCAACATCTTTGATTGATTTCAATAGGAGATCTGCAATGTTTTGTGCAGTTGCACTGATGGAGGAGGAGTCATGACATGCAATAAATACTGCACCCTTAGAAGAAACACCAAGAACATTTATCAAATGTTGGTTTCTAATATTTGTCCACCCATCTGATACAATGGATACCCCATAATCCACCCACTCATGTGTAAAACGTGTCAAAGCTCTTTGAACCTTAGCTTTTTCTCTTTCTAATAACACTGTTCTAGCTTTCTCATAGTTGGGGGCCTTGTATCCTTTTGGGGCTTCATTGATGGCCTTTACCATGTCATGCCAATAGGGAGAGCGAAGCACATTGAATGGTACACCGCAAGCACAAAGAAAACGGACTACCTTTCCATCCACATCATCCCTCCCAGTAACATTAAGGAAATCCCCTATTGTTTTTCTACCTCCAGAGGTTGCAGAAGTACCATAAGGAGATGGGCAACTACCAAATTTAGAGGTTGCACTTGATTCTGAATGAGTTTTTTGTTTCTTGTTTTTTTGTTGTGCAGCCATCTCTATTTTGATGTATTTTTGTCTTTGTTCACTTGAAATTTTTGGGCAAATGGCTACCCCCACAGAACCCTTTTTTTCATCACTCTCTAGCACCCCACAAAGATGCCTCCTCAGACGGGTATATGAACCCGTATATGGTTTTCCTCCATGACAATCATGAGGGCACATCCATTTGTAAGATCCACCACCCTTTCCCCCTTCAAGTTTGGTCACATAGTTCCACAAGGGATTTGATGTACCTTTCCCATCTTGTGCTTCAGTGTCCTCTTCAAGTTCATCCCCTTCCTCTTCAAACCCTTCCTCCTCATCATACATTGGGTCACTACTATTAGGACCAAGTTCATCCCCTTCCTCTTCCCCTCTATTCCTCACCCTTGCCATCATTAAAACCAAGAGTGGAATGATACATAGAAGCCAAAAGAACACCATCTTGGAATATGGATATAGGTGGTGGACAACCTGTAAATAAAGGAGCAAGTAGAAACAATGGGAAAGAGTAGGAGAGGGAGGAGAAAAATACAATTTTTTTTTCAAAAAAACAAGGGAGTTTGGGGTTTGAACTTACCTCTTTAGCTCTTGTAGATGAAGTCCTCCAAGCTCTTGCTCCAAGCTCCTCCTCCTTCTCCTAGCTCCTCCTTCTTCACTCCTCCAAGCTCTCCTCTCTTCTCCTCTCTTCTCCTCTCCTTTCCTCTCTTCTCTTCTCCTCTCCTCTCTTCTCTTCTCCAACTCTCATAAACTCAAAGTGAGAAAATGAGAAGAGAATGGGGGCTTTATTCTTTTCTAAACTCACCCTAAAGTGACCCTAACTCACCCCTAACCCACCCCCTCATGCTTAGTTAAGTTAGATTTTAAATGAAATTAAAAAAAAAATTTGATATGCGCGGGTTGCGTGCGGGTTGCGCCCGGGTGGCGTGCGGGTGGCGTGCGCTTCCGGGCAGGTTGCGTGGCGCCACCCCATGCCCGAACCGCATGCCGAAGCGCGATTCCGGGGTGGCGCAACCTCATTTGGCAGGAATCGTGTTAAAATTGCGGAATCGCGCAACCTTAAAAACGGAATCGCGATTCCTCTATGGATTCCGGAACGCTTCCGCACGGGTCGCGGTTCCGGGTTAGGATCCGAGGGGGGGGGGGGGGGCGATTCCTGCAACCCTGATCCCACCACTCCACCCCCTTCCATTTGACTCTTCAGAGCTGCCTTGGTCAGTTTGGTTGTCTCTATTTCTTCCAATGATTTGAGGGCTCTACGGATGATTTTTGGATTTGTTTTTGTGCAAAGCCCTACTTCATGTCCAGGAATTTGTGCAAGGTGGTATTTCAATCGGTATACTCCCCTTGTCATATGGTACCCACATAACTTGCAAGTCAAATTTGATCTGTCAAACCCCCCATCAATTTCACCGAATTTCCACATAGGGTTGTATTTCCTTGGCATGTTTGTAACTTTGTTGAACTTTTGAGTTTTAATATAAGATTGAAGTTTGAACCTAGAGTGTAAGAAAAATTGCAAGTTAAACAAATGAAATTAAAATTTAACATACAACATTTTGAATTCTTGACAAAAAATAAAAAAACCTCAACTCAATGCAACAATAATGGCAAAAAAAAACACATTCAAACCCAAGCAAAAATCATGAAAAAAAACTAGGGCACAGAAAAAATTTAAACAAATAAAATTAACAATCAAGATTTTGAATTTTTGACCAAAAAAACCCTTTCCACTAAATGCAACAAAAATGACAAAAAAAACACACTCAAATCCAAGAAAAAATCATGGAAAATATATGGGTGACTGAAACCCAAGGAAAAACAAGGAAAAAACAAAAAAAATGGGCCAAATTTGATGCCATTCCTGAAAACCACGCCCTGCTGAAGAAACTTGGTCCAAAATCGATTTTTTTTTGCTTGGGATGCTAAATTTCTTCACTTTTCTCTTCTTGCCCTTGTAGATGAGTTATCCTCCTCCTTAGCTCTCACCCTTGCCCTCTGTTCGCAAAATGAATGACAAAAGCCCAAAAAAAGTCTTTAATAAGTCGTTGTCCACCGGCCTAGGATTATTAAATCAGCAGATTTAATTGCCCAAGCGAAAAAATCACAATTTTTTTGAAAAAATCACGATTTTCGCAACATTGGTCCATACTAATGTACAAACATGTACAGACCTGTCCTTATAACTGTACAGAACTTCCATGACTGTATGGACCACTGTCTCGTACTGCGTGCTGCATGAGAATGCCTTTTCACTGACTGCCTAATTCCTCATTAGCTAATTCTTCATCATTGTGACCAACAATGAAGATTTGTACCTAGGAGTTTGGTGCTTCCTCAAAAATCCAATTTAGGTTTTTTGTGACCTCTGAAACTCTCCAACATTGTGAGATCTTATTTTTCCTAACATACCAATGAGTACATTATGCATGTTTCAAGTAATCTTTTATTGATAATTGGTGTGAACTCGAGAAAAAATTTATGCAGTTTCTGGTCAATATAGAAACGGACCACCACATATTTTACAGCCAACATCTGGCATTTTAATTTTCGACCATCTGACTGTTTCTGTTTGAATTTCTAAAGGATAATTTTTAACGAGCTTGCACTTATTTAATGTCAGTCCGAACATGCTAGAATTTGTTTTCTCATCTCGTAGTTCTAATCCTGACAGAATTAATACTCAATTCTGAACATTTTATAGTGTCTATGGGGTGTTGCTGTTTTCTTTCTCTTGATTTATTACAGCTAATGATAGAGCACATTGAGGGTCTAACTGCAATTTCTGATATCCAGAAACTGTTCTTGGAACTCATTTATTTGCAGGTATGATGCCTGCATGGATGTCAAAGATAGTGATCACAAGCCTGTGAGATGCATGTTCAGTGTCGATATTGCATGTGTAGATGAAAGAATCCGCAGGAGGGAATTTGGGGATCTTTTGTGCTTTAATAAAGAAATAAAAGCTCTTCTTGAAGAATATAATAGAATCCCAGATACAGTTGTCAGCACAAACAATATAGTATTGCAAGATTCTGATTCATCTGTTCTAAGAATAACAAACACATGCAAGAAGAATAAGGCAATATTTGAAGTTCTTTGTGGAAGTGAGGCCTTTGTCAACAGTGCCCAACGCTATGGTATTTCTATTAGAAGTTATTCTGTGAGAGGCTGCTTTGGATTTCCGCGTTGGCTGCAGGTATGATCTGGACATTCCACTATAATATGACTCATTTTATTTTTAACGTGTCGAGAGCTAAATGCAGTTTTCTCCATATCGTATATCACAAAAAATACCCCATGATAAATTAGAGTTTTTTTTACAAGGGTTAGTTTCACACATGGATCCAGAGCCACTAAAATGTGCTTTGTGAAGTAGGTAATTCTATTTTTGTTTTATGGTGCCTATCTGAGTGGGAACACACAGTTCATGATTTAACTATTTGATGTGTTTTTCACCTCCTGCTATTATTTGAAATGTTCTGCAGGTACGTCCGGCTTCTGGTGTCATTAGCCCAGGTGAAATTGTTGAAATTAGTGTGTACCATGAAGATTTTTATATAGAAGAGGAGTATGTGGATGGTACTCCACAGAACTGGTGGTGTGAAGATGAAAGAGACAAGGTGGTGATCCTTCTGATTAGTGTCAGAGGAAATGGGTCAAGTGAAATCAAACAACATCAAATTCGACTTTCGCACTGCTACACATCAAGGGTTCAGTCACCGTACAAAGATGAGAACAAGAAGATTCAAACAAACACCCTGCAGAGAGCAAATTTTCAGCTATCCAATTGTAGCTCAAATCCTGCACCAGACCTACATTTTAATAATGTGATGAATCGGGATACAAACCAAGATATATAATTGTGTGGAAGCCATTTGTATTTACCATTATCTTTCTTGTCAGTTCACTGGATCCTATTGATGTGTTTTGATGGAGCCCTTATTCATTAGTGTTCTGAATTTATTTCCATCTATGTTTGAGTTTCATCGACCTCATTCTAACCAATATAAGTAGGGATTGAGTATTGATTGGCATCCTGAGAATTTGCGTTAGGGGGGTATTGCTTCACCCTAGGAATCCACTTTGGCAATCTTCCTAGGTAGCTTTGATGGTTAAGAAGTAGCCATGAAAAGTTCCAGGAACTTGCAGCATCATTGACAACTTATTCCACCATTGATCATTGAATAGCTTCATAATATAATCTATTGTGTTTGTTTCTTGTACTTTCATGGAGTTAAGCATGTACTTTCAGTGTGGTCCACTATTACCATAGAACTGATTAGGTATTGATGGTAGATCACAAGAAATGATGCTGTTAATGACACTGTTTGACAAATAAAAGCGCACGGGACAAAGTCATCAGGTTCTATATATTTTACCAGCAACATTGGACAATGTTGTTCATGCTGCAAATTCATGGCTTTGTACACTTGGTGAGTTACCATTAAATTCCTGATAATATGTACTACCTTATAATGATGATTGTTGCAGAATACATTTTTGATGGTTCTGTCAGGGCAGGGTAACTCCAGCAATGAGCGCAAGAAAACAATTAAATGAGAAAACACTGATTGATTGATTTATTTATTAGCCAGCACTTTATTTATACACATATAAAATGGATCAGTTCATCTTCTAGATGACTGTCCGACTTCACCTCATCCGTTTCGGATTAGGTGTCAACATTCCCCCCCTTAATCTGAAGGGATGTTGGTGAGTCCAAGCATCATTCTGAATTTTTCAAGCTTTTCTCTTCCAAGCGCTTTGGTGAAGATGTCTGCAATTTGCTCGTTTGTGGAACAATGACGAAGATGGATTGTTTTGGCCTCAACATGATGTCGGATTAGATGATATTTAGTATTGATGTGCTTAGTACGATCATAGAATTTTGGGTTCTTGGCCAACTTTATTGCAGATGTGTTATCAATCATGAGTGGAGTTGATTGTATTTGTTTTACCTGCAAATCTTCAAGAATTTTCCTGAGCCACACAATTTCTTTCGTTGCTTCAGCTGCTGCCACGTATTCTGCTTCTGTTGTGGAATCTGCTGGTACTGATTGTTTGCGTGATCTCCAGGAGACAGCTCCTGATCCAAGACTCATAGCATATCTTGAAGTAGATACCCCAGTTTCTTTGTCTCCATCGAAGTCTGAATCAGAGTATCCAATCAAGTTGAAGTCGTCCACCTGTGTATACTTGATTCCAAGGTCTTGAGTTCCCTTCAAGTACCTTAGAACTCTTTTTGCAGCAGACCAATGTCCCTCACAAGGCCTTTGCATAAACCTGGAGAGGATTCCAACAGCAAATGAAATGTCTGGTCTGGTAGTAGTGAGGTAGATGAGACTTCCTACAAGCTGTCTATACTTTGTTGCATCCTCAAATTCCTTTCCTTCAGTAGATGTGAGCTTCAAGTTTTGTTCCATTGGAGTAGAGAGGGGATTGCACTCTGTCATGCCAAATCTGTATAACAAATCTCCAATGTATTTCTTTTGAGAAAGAAATATGGACTTTGGATGTTGGGTTACTTCAATGCCAAGATAGTAATGAACATAGCCCAAATCAGTCATTTCAAAGATTTTTCCTAATTCTTTCTTTATGGATGCAATATAGCTTTCATTGTTCCTTGTCATTAAAAGATCATCTACATATACCACAAGATATACAACCGTTTTGCCAACTTTCTTGACAAATAAAGTTGCATCATCAAGATCAAAATGATTGAAGTTGAGTTTCAGAAGATGCTCAGTTAGTTTTTCATACCAGGCTCGTGGTGCTTGTTTGAGGCCATACAAGGACTTCACAAGTTTGCATACTTTGTGTTCATTTCCTTTCACAGCAAATCCTTCAGGCTGGGACATAAAAACATTCTCTTTTAGATCTCCATTCAAGAATGCAGTTTTTACATCCATTTGATGGACTTTCCAACCGTTCTGAGCAGCTAGTGCAAAGAGTGTCCGGATGGTGGCCCATTTTGCTGTGGGAGCAAAAGTTTCCTCATAATCGACCCCTTCCTTCTGTGCAAAACCTTTTGCCACAAGCCTGGCTTTGTGCTTGTCAAGTGAGCCATCAGCTTTGTACTTGTTCTTGTAGACCCACTTGCAGCCAATTGGTTTGGTTCCAAATGGAGGATCAACCAGCTTCCAAGTGCCATTCTTTATGAGGGCATCATACTCCTTCCGCATTGCTTCTTTCCATTCATCATGAGAAGCAGCTTCTTTGAAGGAAGTTGGTTCAAAATCTGTAGACAAGTTCAATTCACAATCATAAGTAACATCCATATCAACAGGTGAATTAGAGTTATCTACATCACCTCCATCTTGTCGGTTTGAATTTCGGGTTCCTGTTTTTCCAATTTCATCAGGATGAACACTTTCAAGTGTCTTTGTCAGCCACTTTGGGGGACCTTTCTGAGATGGTCCAGGCTGTTCTGTTGATTGAGTTGGGTTTGAATCAAGATTGAGTCTCCCAATTCTATCAATTACATCACTTAAAGCATCATCCGTTGTTGGAGTGTCATGCAGGGGAGATTGTTCTTCAGAAGAAGATTCCACATGTTGATCTAGTATAGGAATCCCCCCTTCAAGATGTGGAATCTGATTATCAAACTCTTGAAATGATTTCTGTTTTGTGAATCTATCCAAGCGATCAAGTTGCCGCTCAACAACATTGTCAGATTTGGATGATTCAAGAAAAATGACATCTCTAGATAAAACAAACTTTTTATTTACTTCATCATAAAGGCGGTATGCTTTAGATGTGTTTGAATACCCCAGGAAGATACACTTACGACTTCTTGCACCAAGTTTGTTTCTATGTACCTTTGGTATTAAAGCATAACAGGTGGAACCAAATATCCTGAGATGTTTTACCGAAGGAACATGTCCATACCACAATTCATAAGGAGTCTTGTTTCTTATAGCACTAGATGGACATCTATTCTTTATATATGCAGCACATAGAACAGCATCAGCCCAAAACATTGTCTTTACATTCTTGAAGAAAAGCATAGATCGTACCATATTCAAAATTGTTCTGTTCATTCTTTCAGCTACACCATTCTGTTGAGGATTATAAGGCACAGTTGTTTGATGTTTAATCCCATGTTGGCGAAGATAGTGTTCAAATTCATTTGATGTATATTCTTTTCCATTATCAGTGCGAATAGACCCAATATGAGATTGTGCATCATTTTCAATCCACTTATGAAAATTCTTAAATGTTTGAAAAGCATCAGATTTGTTCTTCAATAAGTAAACCCAACACATTCTGGTGTAATCATCAATAAATGTCATGATATATTTATTTCCATTTGCAGAAGGAACAGGCATTGGACCACATAAATCTGAATGAATAAGTTCAAGCTTCCTATGTGCTCTTGAATGTGAATCATGAAAAGACTGTTTGCTATGCTTTCCTAGAATGCAAGCATCACATTGTTTATGTTTTCTAGGAATTGTAGGCAAACCAGCAACACCATTTTTCTTCAACAAGCGGAGACTATCATAGTTTAAATGTCCAAATCTAGCATGCCATAATAAACTTGATGGAAGTGTACATTCTTCATGATGAGAAATATATGAGAAATGTTGTGCATGAGCAGAGGTTCCTTACAGTTTAAGGAGTCTTTCTTCTTCTATACCCCTCATGACAAGTGAGTGGTCAGATGCCTTTCTTACCTCAAGCTTGCCATCAAACATGTGAATGGAGTGACCTTGCTGGCGGATGTGGACCAGGGACAGCAAGTTTCTCTTCAGCTGTGGGAGATATAGAATATGATCCAGAAGAAAGTCTGGAAGACCAGGCAGTTTAAGCCTGATTGTGCCAAGCCCTGATGGCTTGATTTTTGACTGATCTGCAAAGTATACTGCTCCATCAACATTGTTAGTGAAATCTTCAAAGAAATCTCTCCTATGAGTCATATGACAGGTTGCTCCTGAATCAAGCAACCAGTCATTTTTCGAAGAAGCAAGTGAAGCATTAAACAAATCTTCATTTACTCCAATATTACATTGTGCCTCAATATAGTGTGCAGATTCGGGTGCTTTACCTTTGTCTGAGTCATCAGTTTTACCTTTCTGCTGATTTCTTCTCTGCTCAACTTTGTCCCATGGTAGCTTGCATGTAGAAGCATCATGTGATCCATTTCGTTTGCAGCGAATGCAATGCAGATCTGCCTTTTCTGCTTGAGGATGTCTGCCCTCCCTGCCTCTGAAGTATCTTCCTCTTCCTCTTCGTCCACCTCTTCCTCTTGTAGAATCTTGAGCAGGCTGCTTTTCTTTATGAGCAAGGCAAACAGTCTCTTCAGAAGATTCAGGGACTGTTTTCTTTCCAAAGGCTTTCTCTCTTTCAGCAAACTTTTTCACAAGAGTGTCAAAGGTTATATCTTTAAGATTTCCATTTGCTTGTAAAGACTCAAGATAGTTAGAGTAGGTAGGATAGAGTGCTTTGAGAAAGGCAATAAGAGAGATATCCAGCTCAACCTTAGTGGATTTAATGTCATGCACTATAGATTTTATTTCAGAAGCAAGAGTAAGAGGATCATTATTTTTCAGTTCAAGAGTGAAGAGTTTAATCATGAGCTGAACAACTTCAAGTGCAGAATGTGTATCATAGAGTTCTTTCAGCTTTTGTAAAGCTTCAAAGGCAGTGGAATAGGATGAAATATGACGACTTACTTCCTCATTTACAGATGCTGCGATCAATGCAAAGGCTTTGCTGTTCTTGTTTTCCCAAATGGCGAGTTCTTTGTCTGATGTGGGCCGCACAGGGTCTCTGTCTTCTTCTCCGACACACACACCTTTCCACAGCTCATTGTAGATGAGGGTGTGTTTCACCATCCGAGACCATTCAGAATAGTTCTCCTTGCCAGTGAGAACTATTCCGACCATTGAAATGATTGAATGCATTCTGTAAAAAAAAATATATAACTCTGCCAAAAACTTCTGTTGGAAAAAAAAAATTCTACTGAGAGAAAAAAATCCTTATGTGATAGCCTTATGCATTTTCTTCTATCATTCCATCGGCATATATATATCACTGCTCACATATATCATTGTTTAATGATGGCGCCCACCGCTTTCATATATTACTGTTCATATATCACTGTAATAAAAAATTGGGGCTCATATACATATCACTTCTTACATAATGTATATCACTGTTTAAGAAAAAAGAGCGCTATATATATCACTGTTTTGAAAGGGGGCACATATATATCACTGCTTTGAAAGAGCGCTGTTATGAAAGACCAATACCACTGTTATGAAAACACAGTCATCATACATCAACTCAGTTTTAGCTTGCATTAATACACCATTAAAATAGGCATCCAACATTTAAAAACGCAGTGTTAGCTTGCCATTAAAATGCGCATCCAGCAAAGAAAGGCGCAGTCACCACAGCGTAAAGGCGCAGTCACAGTTTTATACCATAAACTCAGGCTTCAATAACATAACAGGTTTCAATATACGCAGCAATACCATGTCAGTCTTCAAATAAGGAAAACGCAGCAACCAGCTATAAGGACGCAGCAATACCATTAACCCAGTCTTCGATGACCATTACAAAAGGCAGTGACCATTACAATAAGCAATCTTTAATTAATACAACGCAGTCTTATCAACATGACCATTACAAAACGCAGTCACTGATCCACCCATGACTCATTCTTGGCATTCAACTTTGGCACTTTGAACGCAGGTCTCAATAGCACACGTCTTCAGGCTTGTTAAACCATACCATTACAAAACACAGGTCTCAATAGCACACGTCTTCAGGCTTATCAATACGTTAAACCACAATATATCACTGCGCAGGTCTCAAGTCATACGTTAAAGGCATAAAACGCAGGCTTGCAAAAAAAACGCAGTCTCAATATAACATAGCCAGGTCTTCCATACGTTAAACGCAGGTCTTTGAAAACACACTCAACCATAAACACTAAAGGTAGCGAATGCAGTGTTTCAGAGCAGGTCAGAGCATGTCAGAGCAGGTCTTCCATACGCAGGTTTGATTAATAATGGCAGTCATCAATTCATAATACATGAAACGCAGGTCTAAATACCTTTCAAAAAAACGCAGGTCACAGCATCATCACCTTCTCTTCCTTGAACGGTCTTCAACGCAGCGTATGCAGCGATGTCAGAAGGGATGTCAGGCTGGTGCGCCAGGGAGCAGAGGAGTTACACTATTTCTGGAACCTGGGGACCTGGGCTCTGATACCATGTCAGGCCAGGGTAACTCCAGCAATGAGCGCAAGAAAACAATTAAATGAGAAAACACTGATTGATTGATTTATTTATTAGCCAACACTTTATTTATACACATATAAAATGGATCAGTTCATCTTCTAGATGACTGTCCGACTTCACCTCATCCGTTTCGGATTAGGTGTCAACAGGTTCAAGGACTTACTCCACTGCTCTCACGGGGCAGTTCCTTGATCATGTTGAGTTCAATCATTTTTTATGTTCTCTTCAAATTCCTGATACTATCATTGTGAATTGTGTTGCAGAATTGTCACAGAAATGCAATAGCACTCATGTAACTGGGTGGTGAGGTGCATATGTCGAAAGCGCAGTTCTAAAAACAAATATTTAAATATATGTACGCCTCCTTAGTGTGTGTATCTCTAGATTTGCTTCTTGTACATGTATCTGTGCAGAGAATTGTCTGAGAAAATGCCAGAAGGCTGTAATAGATCGCGGGTCAATTATTTGGTTGCTTTAGATGTAACACGGGATAGAAAGTTAAAATGATGATGGCATAGGTGTATGCCACATGTTTGGTGTTTGAAAGTTTTTGCAAGGATTGGTTTTCATAAGAACATAGTATTGAAAATTTGAATTCGCCCGTCACTGTTGTTTGTATTCACACATGGTTGTATGGTTTTTGGTACAAGATTAACCAATTTCCAGTTTGCACAACTCGCAGATTTCCTCCCAAGTGTAAATTGACAATACAAAATATAAAATAATAAATTCTGAATAATTAATCCAATATCAAAATTATGAACCGGATTCTGTCTCCAAACTCAGATTTAACTACGAACTGGTTTTGTTATTTCAGAAATATCCACTCTAATATATGTTCGGAACTTGCAGAATTTGAAATGGAACGAAACTTCCAAGTGCGGGCATATCAAAATAAATACAGAGTTATTTGTCAAGTCGTTCCACATGAAAGCTCAAGAACAGCGCAGTGGTAAGATATTAAGGTTTCAATGCTTCATATCTTCGTTTGGGTTTCAAGTGAATATTTGGAATTGGATTGCTGGTGTGTGTTGCGCGAGAACTCATCGTCCTTGGGAAGTTCTCCCCTGCATCTCTTTCTCAGCGGTTCAGGGATTGCAAGGCGAAGGCTCCATTTGGCAGGCAACACTTTGAGCCTTAGGTGGTTTATGCCAAACGCTAAACAAGGAGGTTTTAAAGAGATGTCTTTCAATGATTTCGTCGATGCCGCTGATCCAAATCCATGCGCATGTGGCACCATTTTTCCAAGAAAAATAGTGGAAGTTGTCATATTTTGAACAAAAGTTGCAGGACCTTAATTCATCCAGTCTTTTGTAATGAATTCATCATGCCTATGTTTATAAACTTGTTTATAATATTCATCATGCTTGATGTTTATAAACTTTTTATCTTCTTATAAAGGAATAAAAAATAAGGAATTAATATAATGGTAAATCATAGTTAAGCATGTTATTAATAAATGTGTTGATACTTTGTACTTCATATATGTATGTTGCATTGAGTTTATTTTATTTTTGAAATCCACAGGCGGTCACATTTTCCATGTTGCTACTATTTTGAAAGGGTTTATTAGTCCCTGCCATCTGGCATCCGGCAGGGACTATAGTAATCGATATGACCCCTACTTAGCATTACTTCACCCCTTTCCTTTCGTTGTTATGCTAAAGTTTCGAAATGTTCTGTGCGGCTTTTTGCCGATCTATGCTAAGTTTCATTCGGACCTCAACTTCGCCATCTTATTTGGCCTCTTCCCGAGGCGGAAGAGGCTCGACCATAGCTTAAAAGCAATTTAAGCGGTGCATTTTAGCTGGCTAACCGTCACCGGTCTGGTTTTAATGTTAACATTAATTGGTCTGGTTTTAATGTTAACATTACTTCGATTCCAAAACATTACTTCGATTCCTATTATGTTCACACTGCATGTACACCACCACTCGCATGTACGCCTGCCACTGTTTCGTTTACATTTAAACAAGTGTATGGCATATAAACAAGTGTCGTACATTCAAAAGTTGAAAGTTGACAGCACTATGTTTTCTGCGGAAGACCTCCCTCTGCTCCTTTCCATTAATCTTGCGCCGGCATCCCTTATTTCCTGGATGAAAAATTTCTGGAGCGTCTACTATTTCCAGTTTGAACAATCCAAAAACATCTGCTCTGGTTATGCGCCATTGCGCTGGTTTGTAAAGCTAAAGACTCTGATTAAGCCAAACAAGATAGCAGCAAGACGATCAGACGCCATCTGTTGAACAGAACCAGCTAAAGACTCTGATTAAGCCAAACAAGATAGCAGCAAGACGATCAGACGCCATCTGTTGAACAGAACGGAAGAACTCACCCGAAGGCATTATTGAAGCACTTGCAAAAAGAAGGGGCCAGGCTTGAAAATGAATTACGAGCCCTGGCCACTCTGCTCTTGGGAACTCCGCTCCCTCTCTGCACAATCATTCTCCAATACTGTAATTTTCATTTCATAGTTTAACAAATTATTACTCATAATCGACAGAAATCAGAAAATCACAATTCTTAGATTAAGTTAGGTAAGCACATCGTCTTGCTGGGTCTTGCTGTACAGAGTGACGCTGCCCAGGGGGTGCTCTCTTTGCTATGGTGCGCTGAAGCATGAAATCCACTGCTTCTGAGTTAAAGTCAAAAGTACGACAGCAAAATTTTATTCAGTTTCTTGGAATACGACAACATTAAGGTCAGAGTATTTATTCCATTCGGAACTTTCATTTTAATTTTTTTTAAAAATTCAGTAGTAAACAAAATCTTGCAAACCTTACAATAATTCACTAATTTCCCCTAAAATCTTTACAGAATTCTTATTAAATTCTGAACTCACCCGAAGGCATTATTGAAGCACTTGCAAAAAGAAGGGGCCAGGCTTCAAAATGAATTACGAGCCCTGGCCACTCTGCTCTTGGGAACTCTGCTCCCTCTCTGCACAATCATTCTCCAATACTGTAATTTTCATTTCATAGTTTAACAAATTATTACTCATAATCGATAGAAATCAGAAAATCACAATTCTTAGATTGAGTTACGTAAGCACACCGTCTTGCTGGGTCTTGTTGTACAGAGTGACGCTGCCCAGGGGGTGCTCTCTTGGCTATGGTGCGCTGAAGCATGAAATCCTGAAAAGCCCATTTACGTCATGAATCACACAGGATTCTGTCGGCGTCCATTTTTGGTCATTTGGAATCCAAATTGGTAAAACGCTAAATACAGAAGGCTCCCACTCTGAAACCTGGAGATAACTATATAGCCTTTTTATGGTTTTGAAATCTGTATGCATCTGAATATGATGATCAACAATAACATCGCATCCTCCTCCTTCCTCAGTGATCACTCCTATCTTTTCAAGAGCATCTTTGAACTTATGAATAGCATACCCATAGAATGCCTCGTCAATACAAGGAAGATCATCCTCTTCCAAATGCTGAGCAAGCCTCATTTTCGAATCAAACAAAAAGGACTTAGCAGGAGATTCGAAACCCCTGCCCGTTTTCAGCCATTTGCAATCTGATACACTCTGTTTAAAAGAGGGACGTAGCTTCTGGGAACTTATCCAATCCAGCAGAACAAATGCACTCTCCTTATCCAAATGATTGAAGGAAAAATGGGCATTTGGAGGGATTAACTGTGGAATATCTAATGCACCAAGCTGTTGCCTAACGAATGAAACTAAATCTTTACCTGCTTCTGTAAAACCCGGAGGTAATGTAAGATAATATTCTGAGAGTTCAACAAAGTTTTGCCCAGTCCATTGTAGGTCACGGGTTCGAGTTTGGATGCGAAGGGCTGATAACCGAAGACTAATTCCGTTCAAATAGAAAGCGCCAGTTCACGGTCAGTCGTGAGCTGTAGGCCGTTTTCAGATAGTGCTATCCAACATGCACTTGTCACCGTTGTCCTGCGGTTCAGCCACGTTTCTATCATGCACGTTATGTTCAATCACCTCGCTTGTTATGTTCAAACAGGTTTCCGTGGCGCTAGGTTTGTCTCTGGTGGTGGGGCCGGAAACCCTGCTGGCGTTGTCGTGGAAGTCGTTTCATATTTTCTGTGGCATAAAATACTTATTGGCTTATTTTAATATATAATAATTCGTCATAGGCGTTCCTATATCGACCCCAGGTCGATGGGGGCGTCGTTGAGCCTTTTTTATTTTTGAAATGAATGGTGTAGATTTATTCTCAACGACGTATGCCAGTAGATGCTTCGTCTGAGTCGCAGATCTACGACTCAGGCAGGAGGGAGCGTGAAGCGTTGCAGTTTAAGTCAACTTAATTGAAATTAAAATGATTTTGAACGTGGTGGCGGTTGAGGAAAATGGTGGGACGATCCAGCTCGCAGCTGGTAACATGCCACTTGTAATGTCGCACCCATGTCAAGTCGAAGCTCTTGCTAAGTCAATGTCTGTTCGTGTTTTTTCATGGATCATTCTCTTGGGATTCCTCAGAGAATTGATGGTATTGATCGATGTAGTTCGATAAATTGATAACAAAATTCATTTAAGAATGCAATTTTGCTACATCATGAATTTTATCTTGTTGGATCACTAGTCCAGGTGCACGGGATTCACTTCCTATTTTCCATCAAGCTATAACAACATTCTAGTCTGATCTATAACACCCAAGAAAATCCATTAAAATCAAACACATCATTAAAATCTATGTGGGTATTTTTGTTTAAAAGGACAGTTAATTCAGGCACGATGGAAATAATTATCTCCGCATGGAATTCTGTATGCTGATCGTTACAAAATCATCATGACCGAGTGGGATTTTCAAGAACATTTTTTGGATACCGAATACCATGCAACTCTCATATCCAACATAATTCTATTTAGCCTGTGACGATATATGCCTTTTCAACAATGATAATTATTATCCTCGCCAGCTTAACTTACGCCATGTGTAACCAAACTTTTTCTTTGATGTAAGCATTGAACACCGCCGAAAATGTACTCTTATATGCATTTGTGCATTTTCATATATTTTAGCTTGGCATATTAATTCTGAAATATTTGAAGATCATCTTGATATATTTTTATGGTATACAAGGGTCTTTCAACGCCAATCCTTCGGAGTATGAATTAATTCATAGTATTCATGGCGTGATCCCAACAAACCCGGAGTTCCAATGCTGGGCATAAACAACAACCAAACCTTCCTATTAATTTTCACTTTGGAGTTCTACGTTTTGGTCAAAATATTTAAATCATTTTTTTTTCCAAAACAATGAGCGTATTACAATAATAATTTTTTAAGTTTGACCTATAAAGATTAGAACCTTAAATTTCATTGTTGGATAAGACAACCATTCGAATTCAACATGGACAAGGCCTTCAGATTATGCGTGTTTATAAAGCTCTGATTTTTACAATATTCATGCTTATCTGGCATAAATATATCTTAAGTAGAATGATTCAAAACATGAAGACATATATAATGTTGCAGTTTATGTGCAGGTGCAGGGACTAGCTGCTTCGAAGTAAAGAAGACAGTCAATCCCAATCGATGAGAACGAAGTATTTGATTCTTCTACAAGACGGGGGATCTAGTAGCTGCTTAATCTATGTCAGTAGGTCTCGATACCTTATTTTCAGGTAAAGCCCATCGGCTTAGAGATCGAACCAGCGGCAAACACAAATCTGAAGTTATAAATAGGAAAGAAAGTAATTCTGGTTCATAGTAAATAAGCAATCAAGCGGCTATATTAACCAAAAGGGACTTCCAGCTGTCGTCTACTCAAGTTATGTGAAGGCAATCATAGAAGCTAGTTCGATACCATTGGGAATTTCATCTGTCCCTTGTCCTCCATTCGAAGAACTTAGTTAAGGTACTACCGAGCCTGTTCGTTTAGTAAACATAAGTGCCTGACTCTTTCAAAATCCAGCTCGTCAGATGAACCCGCATCTTGACTCTTAGCTCTGCGTCTTCTTTAGTGAATGAAAGAGGGACTGGTTTCACAGGTAGCAAGGATAGCAAGAATGGGTTCAATGAACGCTGCAGTTCACGATGCATAGCTTCCAACTAGCTCGGAAAGGCAAGAACCCTACTTGAGAGGTATAGGTTGCAAAGGGAGGTTGCTACTGAGCGCTGCCCTGGGATGGGGACAGGATTGGGAAAGGCCAGATCTGGAGTTCAGAGGTCTCCATTTCATTTGGTAGGCGAAGAACCAGAACCGAAAAAATGATTCAACTGGAGGAAAGACAACATTTTTGGAATAAAGCAGAAGTCCCGGTTTTCATATGGTGAACTTTGTCGATTCCCTTGGCACTGGCATGTCGCGTGTCACTTATAAAACTGAAATTCGATAAAACTATATCATAGCGATCCTTACTTTCAAGTATTTACAGGCCACCGCTTCACCTACGTGGAAAGCCAGGGTTTATATATATATTCTATACACAGGAGCATCTCCATCCTTGTTATCTTCTTGCTAGAGTCAAGAACAATCCAGAAAAACATTGGTTTGTTCCATGTATCTGTATAAACTCTTGTTGCTAGAGTCAAGAACAATCCAGAAAAACATTGGTTTGTTCCATGTATCTGTATAAACTGTTGCAGCATATAATGTTCTTTGCTGTTGCAGCATATAATGTTCTTTTACATGCAAATAATATTAGAGAACAAAAGTCTTTTATGCAACTGAGTGTTGCTGGGCGTGTTTCTGCACCAGTGTCTGAACTTTCTTTGAAATATCACAGGAGCATCTCCATCCTTGTTATCTTCTTGCTAGAGTCAAGAACAATCCAGAAAAACATTGGTTTGTTCCATGTATCTATATAAACTCTTCTTGCTAGAGTCAAGAACAATCCAGAAAAACAGAAAAACATTGGTTTGTTCCATGTATCTGTATAAACTGTTGCAGCGTATAATGTTCTTTGCTGTTGCAGCATATAATGTTCTTTTACATGCAAAGAATATTAGAGAACAAAAGTCTTTTATGCAACTGAGTGTTGCTGGGCGTGTTTCTGCACCAGTGTCTGAACTTTCTTTGAAATATCACAAAATATTGTGTTCAAAATGTTAACTTCATGCAGGGACTCGCTGCCTCGCAGCTCCCCTTGTTATCATTTGTAGTGGTCACCTTCAAGAGAATGTATTATTTTGATATCATATGCTATTAGAATGCGTTAAGTTATGTTTATGATTTTTTTAATGGTAAGAATAAAAAAATAATAATGACGATTTATACATTATATTAATATTTATTTTGTATAAAGTAACGATGTTTTAGAATATTTTGTATAAATTAATGATGTGTTAGAATTATAGGTTATAAAAATGAGATTTTTTAATGGTTTAAGGTTGCAAAGCTTTTATGATTATGAGTTTTTATTGTAAGGAAAAAAATAATGACAATTGGTAGGATTGAAAGAATTCATTTTGTTTTCTATGCCGTTACAAAATGGTGAAATTTTTTCTCTTATATCTCCACTTTTATGATAGGTGGTTTATATCTTCACTTTAATCAAAGGTTTATGTAGTTATAAATATAGTGAAAAACTTATAAATATGGTGAAAAACTGTCCCTTATAACTTATAGAGGTGGTTTATATCTTCACTTTAATGAAAGGTGGAGGCATAATGAAAGAGAAAAAAGAAGGATGACAATGCAAAGTGGATTTTTAAAATATTATTTTTATTGTATTAGAGTGTAAGGTAGGTTTTAAAAATAAATTTCTTATTACTAGTATGGTGGACTTTAAAAATATACTTTTTATTGTTATGCAAAGTGGATTATATATAGATATTGGTTTTTGATTTAGCATTTTCTTTTTCTTTTTCTTTTTTTCGAATTTTTTTTAGTAAAGGTCATTGGATACTATCATTTATAAGACTTAAAAAGTATTTAAACATTTGCTAATGTAATTTTATGTTTGAGAACATAAAATGTTTTGAAATGTGACCTTGTTTCTAAGAATTATATAAATATGTTTTAGATTTTTTGGAAATTTTTAAGGATGTTTGAACATTTTTAGCTTAGATCAATGTTTAACACCATTATATAATATTAATATTTAAAATTCCCTGAGGGTTAATTTAATTGGTCAAGTCCCAGTGTTAAGGTTTGACTCTAACTCTTTTATTAATGTAACAGGGCCAAGGGTCATCGTAAGAGTCTTAATTAGTTAGTTTAGTAAATAAAGCTCATAAGCGGTTATCCGCATTAACGATGATTGTAAGTGGTTGACTTGTATTATGAAAAGAGGACCACAATTAGTTTAGTTGAGGATGAACTAGCCATAGCTAATAAATAAAGTGGTTAACCCGCATTATGCAAGGGACCACGAGTAGTTAGGGTTTTGGATCTCATGAAACTATATATAGTTAAATATAGCAAATGAAGTCTTTTCTTGTCTTGTGTAATTGAGCTATGCTCTATTGGAGGGTGCCCTCTTGAAGAGGTAAGTGAACAATATTGCTACAGATCTTAATAGAATATTTCTATTTTCTATCATCTTGTTGTGTTATTTTTTGTCGTATCTCGAGCATATTTTGCATATTTTATATTTTTTGCAAGTCAAACATACTACAAGTGGTATCAGAGCACTTTCTCGGGCCAACCGCCCGCACCACCCATTTTTAGCCAAAAAATAAATAAGCTAGAGACGTGTTTCAACGTCTTTAAACTACAAAGATTTTTCATTATGTGCATTAACTTGTTGTTGGAGAAGCATACACGCAGGAACTACAAAAGGTGGTCACATCTGTTGGACTCCCTTGTAACCCTTATTGGTACTCCTTCGAGTAGTAGTGCATCAACAACACTTGTACATAGACTTATCTTCCACATACCTCTAGTATATCAGAAGTCCCCAACGGTTACCTTGAAACCAACTTTAGATAAGTTGTTGGTTGTCTTGCTACTACAATACATCGAGAACAACACTCGGGGAGTGTTGATGCGGGTTTTGTGCACCCAAGTCAACAAGGGAGAAACAACTAAGTCAGAGCTCTATAATAGCCCTAGTTGTTTGGTGTGGTTACCTTCGACGAGTTTTAAGACTCCATTAGCCTTCAGATTCTTCCTCTTACGAATAAGTCAGGGAAAACTAATCATTATATATATATATAAGCTAATGTTATTTTCCTAAAAGAACAAGTTAATAATTGATAATATGATAAAACTATATTGTTAAATGTACAGGAGGAATATCAGTCAAAGAGATTAATATACAAAAATTAAATGATGGTTAGAGATGCGCCTCCAAATTAGACATAAATTAAGGTCCATTTGACCATCCTTCAACACATTAAACCTCTCTTTTTGCATTAGATGACATATTTTTAACTTTTAACATGTTCATTAGGAAGGTTTAGAGATAATTACATATTTGTGCCTAATATTATTTATTTTTGTAGAATATTGAGTAGATTATGAAGATTTGGAGGAAGAGATAACCCAAGGATTTGCTCCCTGCTACAGGAGGATCAACATTGGATAATAAATGAACAAGGTATTATGAAATTATTGCACAAATTCTGGAGCTCCAGTGATTGAGAAAATCTAGGAATATGTTCCTTGTCATTTAATGCAAATTCTTAGTGTTCGGACTAAATCCACTATTTGAGGGATTTTGGAGGGGAAAGCTTCCTCCTTTCAAGGAGAATGTTTCTCCATCAATTTGTATAAGTACTAATTCAAATTTTCCTCTAGGGGCATGTATTTCTTAGTTTTCTTGTGGAGAAAATTGTTCTTTAGCAGTTCCACTTTCATTTATAGTAGGGATGTATTTGGATTGATTCAAATAATGAAATTTGGTGCCATTTTTAGCTTCTAAAGCTTGGTTTCCTTCATATGACTTTGAGTTTCCTTAGGCTTGGCCATCTCAGGAGCCTTAGAGCCCTCTTGTATAATTTATTTCTTTCCTTTGAATGTTTTTTTCACTTGCATCTCTTATTTTTGTATTTACTGTTCATGCTTCTTTTGTTGTAATTTACATTGGCTAAATGATTGAAATCAGTTGTTTTGTAGGTTTTTTAAAAAGTAAAATAAAAGATAAATAGTTGCTACACTGTAAACTTCTTATCTTTTGAACAAAGACAGATCAAACTGTACTTATTCTAATAATTAACATTAAGAATAAATGCAGAGTAAACTAATTGATGTAATATACTTTATTACTTGGCAGAGATGAAGAGGATAATTGTAATAATCTCAAAAAAGAAACATTCGCTCAATCAATTATTTATGAATAAAACCAATAAAAAAATAATTGAAATGAACTTTTAAAGACAAAAAATACTACAACAAATTAGTTCAATTCATAAAGTAAAAGTAACATCATTTGAGTTCTAAATTAGTGGGATAAAACCACATAAACCTAAAGCAGATGCATGCCCAAATTAATAACTAGTCTCAGGACACAAGTCATTGGAGACTATATTCATTGAATAAAAAAGATATGAATTAAACGAATATAAGAAGGAAAATAAATGTAATGGATTGTTAATTGTTTGTAGAATAAAACCATACAAATAATGATTATTGTTTGTTTTATCCTGAAGAATCAAATCACACAGAAGACATAAGACCATAAATCGTAATGACTATGGAACAATTTAAACACAATAAGTCATTAACTCGATAAAACTAAGTCTTTATACTAAAAGTGTAATGCAAAAATATCCACATCCACATATAAAAATTTTAAACATTTACTCTCTAGAGTCTCCCCTACAAAACTATGGGTATCCCCCTTTTTACTTTCAAAACATGGTGTTTTTATATGCATTCTTCTACTAACTATAACTAAAAATAAATTGATAATCGAAATTGTCTTTTTACAAAATAATAATAATTGTTTGTTTAGCCTATTGGAAGTATCTCAAAAGACAAAGGAAATAAACAGGAGCTAACAGAAAATCTTTTGGCAACATTTGCAACAGTTGGAGGATACCCTGTTAGGTCCCTATAATACTAGTGTAACCATTTATTCTTATTGTTAGTGTAATCCCCTATTGTTATTGTTGTGCCCATGTAGCCTCCATTTTGTTATTGTTATGCCCTATAAAAGCCCATTTTTTGTTATTGTTGTGTCCTTACATTATTATTATTGTTATGTAGGCTCTAATTATATTGTGACTTCGTAGACTCCTATATATAGTAAGGAGGTTTAGTCATTTGTATCATCCAATAATTGCTCATTTATGTAATGAGAAGGCGGTTTCCCCCTCAAAGAGGTTGACTTTTTTTTTGTTGATCTATATTTTTTTCTATTTTGTTAATTGGTTGCATAACATTTGGTATCATAACTTTAGATTCTAGGATTTTTGCTTCTTCAAACAGGGCATCTTGGCATTTTCGCTATTTTTTTTTTCTAGGAGGCTTCAAAAGCTAAAATTGAAACCACGTGGAGTCGAAATATTGGAGAACTTTGTATATGAATTTCAGATATTTGCAGACTCCATAATTCAATCTCAAACAGGCAACCTAGGGAAAACCATCATAATTTTCTCTTTGAGCATCGGATTTGAATTTCGTAGAAAGTGGTTGAAAGTGCACGGACTGTAGCTTTTCGTGTATCATTTTTAGGGCCAAAGGTCAAAACAGTGACATGTGGAACTTCATACAAGTTCTCACTACTGAACCAGTCGATAATCAAGTTATCGTGGGAGATTGGACATAATTATTTCTTGAAGACTCCAATCTCGGTCTGACTTGTGGGGTTGGAAATAAGACTTAGAGGGTTAACAGAGGACGAAATTTCATACCTCGGAGATATGAAATTATAGAGATAGAATAGTTTCAATATTGAGCTCCTAAAAAACAAGAAAAATTTGTGTAATTTTTTCTAAATTTTGCACAACTTTTGTTTGAAAAATCAGTTTGAAGTGATTCAAAGGGCATAGAGAAGCATAGATATCATTATTTGATTCTAAAATGTCTCGAAACAAAAAAAAAAATGGACACACCTAATAAGAAATAAGAAAGATCTTCTATGACACATGAAGAAGAGGAAGAAATGCAACATGATATATCAAAATTACAAGACCAAGTGCAACAAATTTCGCTCTCACAAAGAGTAACCAAAAATTAAATGGAAGTGTTGACGATGATGGACCCACCAACATTCATGGGATATCCTCGGTATGAAGTCCCAACTAAACCTCACACTATTTGGTGTAGGAGTCCCATCCGATACGATGGCCCGATTTCCATTATCTTAGAGATTTTTCTTAGCTCTTGTTGTTCAACACATGAGATTGTTATTCTTGTAACTTCAAGAAAGCGAGGTGATATGCCTATTGAATGTGTAATTTAACTCTGTGTCTGGGTTCTCTTACTGTCAAAAGGGGGGAGTAAAGTGAGCCTCTTGATGAGAGGGAATAGTCCCAACCCAGGAAGAAACACAAGCAAACAACAACAAGGGCCTTTCCAGCATCTAGCGGAATAGTCCACAATGGATGCGGCAGTCGTGAAAACCAAAGTTCAAGGGAAAGCACGTACACCGTCCAATGGAATAGTCCACACGAAGGTGACGGTCGTTAAAACCAAGAAAACACAAAGATGGTATGTCTAATGTTCGATGGAGTAGTCCACACAGACGAGATAGCAATGATAAACAATACAACACATCTTCAACAATATGAGTACTAAAATAACCAAAGTAGTTCAACTATCTTAGTATAGGTTAAGAAAACATGCATTACAAACATTTAAATAATAGTCTTACAAATGGATACAAAACATGTGTGAAAACATGCTGGCCTGAGACAGGTTTCTGAATTAAGAAAAAGATCCTAGACACATTTGTACACCATACATCACTAGTTCCAGTAGTGAGACGTTGGAACCACTGCTCGCTCCTCAAAGAACAAACTACAAACTCTCAAGGCTATGTGGGAGGAGCCAAGGTGAAAAAGTCATTTTCTCATACAATGAGGGGGTATATATAGCCAAGAGGGAATAAATGACCCTTGTGACTCTTCGACTTCCCTCATGACTGTTTGACTTCCTATGACTTTTCGAATTTACATGACTCTTCAACTTCATATGTGGGTCTCTTCGACTTCCACTTTACATTACATTGATTACAATAAGTATGGCCCATAGTAGTGATGTGGCTGAGACAACTCATGACACAACTTGACATGACACTGCTGATATAAATTGGATGATTGTGGTGTATGTGTCGAGTTGTTGTGTTGTTGAGTGATGGTATGCTCTCGGTGTAATGTCTTCACCTCTGCATGGCAAAGTGTGCGGGGTCTTCGATGGTCTTGGTCTTTGCTTGATGGTGCATGTGAATGCATCCCTTTTGCTCGCTTGCTCGATGTGTTTCGTACGTTCGATCGACTGTGAGAAAGTCTTCTAACATGTGTCTCTTCTCCATCCCATTCGTCGTTGCGCCATGTTTCATCGATGTACCTGTTCCTACAATCACTCATGATGAGATGACATCAAATCCAAAAATCTCCTAGCCTAACATGATGCATTTTTTTTCGTTTTGGTGCAAGTGACCAGGAGAGGGACAAGGCACTGAAACTTCGCAGAGCACAACTCAAGCCGGGATGCGAGGCTCCATAGCACTATCGAGAAAAACTGCGCAAATGTCACTAAGAGGATAATTTGTGCAATTCGGGACAACAGTGACAGTTGTAAGGCAAAACCCAGCTGGGAGGTAGAATTGCGTAGTTTCCAGGAGGAAGGCCAGGCGGGGTGTCGGGGAATTGCTACGCCAATCCGTGAAATTTTCAAGGGGAGAACTAGGCAGGTCATCCAACTGGGATCTACGTAGTTTCGCTGGGGAACACAGTGCGGGCAGCGGGAGGCACTGGCAAAAAAATATGCGCAGTTTTCCAAAGGAGGACGAGATCTAGTTGCTGGAGTTGCTGGTCAAAATTGCGCAATCTTGGGAGACAGTCCGGGCCTGGACATAGCTACGCAATTTTTGGGTTGATTGTAGAGTGGGACAAAAGGGCATGTGACATCCAGATCTGTGTAGTTTTCTTAGTGAGAGCATAGCAGTCTAACAAGGAAGTCTTCCTGATAGATCTGCGCAGTTTTTGGGTTGATTACCAAGCGGGGTAGAAGGGTAGGTGACAAAAAACTCTGTGCAATTTATGGGTTGATTATAGAGCAGGCCGACAGGGAAGACTACCTGGCAGATGTGTACAATTTCTCAGGACAGTGCAATAACAGGCAGCAGAGCCCTGTCCCACATGTCTGTGCAGTTTTTGCAGGCAGTGCAAGGCAGTCAAGTTGGACAAGTTTTGCGCAGTTTTTGAGATCAGTGCAGCCCTGGGTCACAACTCAAGTCATTTTTTCTGGTTGACCAGTGGCAAGCTTGATGGGAGATCTTATGAGAAGCGCAGACTGGATCGGGTCCTGGGACAACTTCCGTGCAGTTTTGGGACATAGTCAATTGGCTCATTTATGGAATTGCACAATGCAGGCTGCCTAGAGGATAACCTCAAGCTTTGCGCAGTTCTAGGCAGTGGTACAAGGTCACTAACATCAAGGTTCAGTTGAAGGAGGGTTGTCCGGTCAACAAATTTTCAAGAAAATGACTAAGTGTGAAAGCAAGTGTACTTGTGCATACATGACAATGTGATCACACACTTAGCACAACTTGATGACAAGACACATCAAATAAGCAAGACAAACATGTGCTCAGTGAGACTAACTTAAAGGTTAAGAGCAACAAGTGTGACAATTGAGATATGTCTTCGAACGACCATGACGACACTTGCACGACAATGCTTACAACTTTGTGTGTGAGTGCAAATGATGTTGATAGAGAGAAAACAACTCATGCACACAAAGACAACCTTCAAAAATGCCAGAACAAACTTGCAAGCATGTCATAGCGATCAACATGTCGAAAGATGACCGGTGGTCGATTAAGAAAAAAGGGTGTGAAGACTCGACAAGAGATCATGGGATGAGCCCGAGTGTTTGCGACCATCAAGGGGAAAAACAAAGGAAGGCTCCAAAATTTGGATGCGGGCCAAAATTTTGGAGGGTGTTGCAGTCGCTACAACATTTGGCGACACATGGGTTGAATACCAACTTCTCTGTTTCGGTTCATTTGTAGCATAGGGCCTCGGTCGTTCAGGGAGTATTGATTCATTGTGTAGGTTACTTTGGCTTCCCCACTTACCCCATGGACCGATATGGCTCACCTTGTACCAACTCAGCCAAACACAACAAAATTTTCAACTAGATCACAGTGCTTCAAAATCGGGAAGGGTAGTTTGGTTCACGAGCTTAAGATTTGCAGAGTATAAGTTTTCATCTCTAGTGTTTCTCCACTGCCAGTAGGCTTGGACAGTACCCCAACGGAGTCACGCAGGAACACAAACATTGCTCCATTGCTAGTGAGCTTGGTCAGTACCCCGGTGGAGTTGTCTGCTTCATCTCTCTCAGCAAGAATACTTTCTCTTCTTTCGCCTTTGTATTTTTTGAAAGAGGACTATGCATATGCACTTATTTATTTTTGGGGCTGAAGAGGGATCCCGACTTATTGAGAGCAAAAGAGGTTGTTCCTTCATAGAAGCATGTAAGACCTCTGATTTAGGTTTTCTCATTTAGATTTTTCCCCTTCTCCATTCCTACTAGTTGGATTAAGCTTGAACACACAGAGCAGAAGACTGAGTACATGCATGGGGTTTCCCAGTTTGGACACAGGTTCATGGTTTGACCAGAGCTTCCCTTGTAGACGGATCGTATTTTCCGTTCAGACTTTGTTAGCCAAAAGTTACAACCAAGCATAGAGAAGACGGACACAAGACTGTCCAAGTGCTACAGTGTCACAAGAATCTTTAAATTCATCCACATAATTATTCAAAATCCAAAACACAGCATAGGACAACACTTATTTATAAAACAAAAAATGACAAGACAACCAAAACAAAGCAAAAACAATAAAGCAAAGCAACAGAGAAACAATAAGCATGTTATGTACATAGGCGGGGCGTGACCCCAAGTCATTGAAAATAACACTTTAAATCTTGGCCATTGACAGGAAGGTTGTCAATCCTCTTGTCAAGTGATTGCAAGTGATACGTGTGTTGGCCAAGTTTTTCGTGAACCGTGTACAGACCAATCCACAGGGACTAGAACTTTGTATGTTTTCCTTTGTCTTCGTGGGGTTTATCCCACTTCAAGATTAAGTCACCCACAATGATGCTAGTATTACCTGCAGACTTTCGACCGAACCATCTTTTGATATGGTTCTGGTGGAGTGAAAATTTTTCTTTTGCTTTCATCTGTTCTTCCTGTAACTTGTGTAATGTATCCATCCTTTACCGAATCAATAGACACAACTTGCCTCAGGATTCTTGGGATAACTAGAGAGCAGGCAATTATATATTTGGTGAAAGGATGGCTACTTTTCTGTATACAAGGAAGTATACAGATGTGTTCAAAGAGGGCTTAGTTGTAACTTGGTCAGCCCAAAGTGCATTCACTAGGGCGAAATTCCAGTTTCAGTGCTCAAAGCAAATTGTATTTTTTATGATGTGAATAAGATTCTTGTTTGTCGATTTAACAAGACCATTTCCTTGTGGGTAGTAGTTAGCTGAATGTTTAAACACAATACCATATTGCAATGCAAAATCATACAGCTTCAACGAAGAGAAGTAAGTTGCATTGTAAAAAACAAGTGATATCAAAACGCCAAACCTCGATGATGTTCTGGTGAAGGAAGCTGATGAATTCCTGGTCGTTCACTTGTTTGAGAGGAATTGCTTCCATCCACCGCGTGAAGTAATCTGTAGCAGTCAGAATGTAGCGATGTTGTTTTGATGAATGCAGGAAGATTTCCCCAATGATGTCTAAGCCCCACTGTTGGAATGGTTCGTCCACTACAACAGGCTACAGCGAGGTTGCTGACCTTTGAGTTTTGTCGATGCATCGCTAACAGACTGGGCACTTGTGGGCATAAGCGTCTGCATCTTTAAATAATGTGGGCCAATAGAAACTGACTCTCATGACTTTGTGCGCAATTGTGTTACCTGCGAAGTGACCTCTGGCTGCTCCATCATGCATGTCACACAATACTCTCTTTGAATCTTGTGCTTCTAGGCACCTGAGAAAAATTTCATTGTTGCGCTTTCTGTAAAGCACCTCGTGCACCAACTGGTAAGATAATGCTTTGAGGCGAAGTGCCCTCTTTTTTTGCATGGAAAAATGAGAGGGTATGGTGTTGTGCTTAAGGTACTAGCGCACTTCTTCGTACCAAGAGTTTCCCTGTGAAGTGAGTGGTGTTCGCTCTATATTGTACATGTTGATTTCTTGCTCCCAACGGCAAGCTCTTCTTCTTCCTCTTATGCGTGCACTACTATTGCTGTAAGTCTGCATAGGCTGTGACCCTTGACAGTGTGAACTTAACAATGTGAACTGGCTTTATATCAAGATCATTCTTTTGCAGTCCTGTCATCTAGTTTGCACGTCTTTCACCCAACTCTTGTTGAACGAGCAACGCTCTGACTGCTGGGTGTGGCACAAAGACTATGCAATGATTTTTCAATAGGTAGGGTCTGAAAAGTTTCACCGCCTTGTATACAACATATGCTTATTTATCCATGGCGGGATAGTTCAACCCAGGTCCATGCATGCTCATGCTCATGAAGGAGATCAGACGTTTGTTGTTTAGCTCATCCTTCTGTGTGAGCACTGTAGTGAGTGAGTTGTCGAAAGCAAATGTATAAAGCAAGAAATCTTTGCTGAGGTCTAGGTTGTACAGTGTAGGTGCATCTGCTATTTCCTGCTTGATATGGGTGAACACATCCTTTTCCTTATTCCCCAGTTGTAGATTGCATCCTTCTTGATCATATCTTGGATAGGCTTGACAATCTGCACACAATCTAAGATGAACTTCTGAAGGAAGTTGATCTTCCCCAAGAAGGAATGCATATATTTCTTGTTGACTGGGTGAGGAATCTGCGTGATAGTCCGAACTCGGTCCGGATCAACCTTGATCCCACTCTTGGTGATGATATGCCCAAGGAGGTTCCCCTCAGACACTGCAAATACGCTCTTCTTGGGATTCAAGGATATCCCGTACTTTTGACATCGCTCGAAGATCTTCTTGAGATGGCGCAAGTGGTCTAACCGCTTTTTGGAAAAGATTGTCACATCGGCAAGGTAGACCACCATGCTCTATCCGATGAGCCCACGGAAGGCGATGTCCATAGCGCGCTGAAAATTTGTGCATGCGTTTACCAACCCAAATGGAATTCCTTTGTAAGCAAACGTACCCCACTTGGTACGGAAAGTAGTTTTAAGTCTATCAGGTTCTGCTACTAGAACCTAGTTATATCCAGAAAATTCATCAAGCAGAGAGAACATTTCAGCTCCAAATACTGTCTGCAAGATGTGCTCCATAGACAGAACAGGGTAGTTGTATTTATAGTTGGGTCATATTGTATCTCATGAGGGTGTTAAGTCAGACCTTAAAAAAATTAAATCGATTAAGGAATGGAAAATCCCCACAACCCTGAAACATATTCAAGGATTTCTCAGGTTGACAAGGTATTATCACAAGTTTGTTAAGAGTTATGGGAGAATAACAATGCCTATAACAACATTACTGAATAAAGATGCATTTTATTGGACTTTAGAAGCAACTGAGGCCTTTGAACATCTTAAATGGCAATTTTCCAAGCATCGGTCTTAGCTACACCAGATTTCACGAAAACCTTTATTGTGGAATGTGATGCAGAATTAGTGTTGTTTTAATGCAAGAAGGAATACCTATTGCTTTTGAAAGTCATCCAATCAAGGGAAAGTATTTACACGAACCTATTTATGAGAAGTAAATGTTGGCAATACTACATGCACTAAAGAAATGGTGACCTTACCTAATGGGAAGACACTTCAAGGTAAATGGCTCACCAAGATGTTGGGTTATGCCTTTGAAATCATCTACAAGAAAGGGAAGCAAAATGTTGTTGCAGATGCACTCTCAAGAAAATACGAGGATGTGGAAGCATTTCTCTACGCCATTTCTATTATCCAACCTGATTGGATAACTGAAGCAAGGGATGAATGGAAGAATGACGAAGAGGTGTGGACACTCATTCAAAAGTTGTAGCAAGATCCCAATACATCTGATACACTTATATGGAAAAAAGATTCATTATGGTACAAATATCACTTATATCTCTATAAGAATTCCCAATTCAAACAAAATATTATTCTAGAATTGCACACCTCCCCCTTAGGAGGGCACTCAGGATTTTTAAAAACTTACCACAGGGTCAAGAAGGAATTTTTTTGGGGTGGCCTTAAACCTGATATTCAGAAGATTGTGGTGGAATGTTTGGTTTGCCAACAAAATAAAGTTGAGACAATTAATACCTTGGGTTTGTTACAACCTTTAGCCATTCCAAGTCAACGTTTTAAGGAGGTCTCAATGTATTTTTTCACAAGTTTACCCAAGTTTGAAGGAAGGAGTGTCATCATGGTGATAGTTGATAGACTTATCAAGTATGCACACTTTTGTGCATTGTCTCATCCATTTAAATCCAGTATAGTTGCTACTGCATTTATGGAAATAATTCAAAATCTATATGGAAACCCAAATATTATTTTAAGCGACAGAGATCCCATTTTCAAGGAAAAATTTTGGACGAAATTGTTTTCTTGTTTGGGTACTCAATTAGCTCATATCTCATCTTATCATCTTCGTTGCTTTGTATCTGACAAACAAACACAATGGGTCAAGTGGTTACCTATAGTTGAATGGTGGTATAGCACTTCCTTTCATACTGCTGCAAAAAAGACCCCATTTATGGCATTTTATGGATACCATCCACCATCCATCACATCATATTTAAGGGAAAATTTTAAGGTTCAAGGAGTGGAAAATCACATCGAGCATCAACAAGAAGTTTTGCAACCCTTAAAGGATAACCTCACTCTGGCACAAAATTGAATGAAAAAATGGGTTGATCAACATTGTAATGAAAAAAGTTTTGACGTAGGCGACTGGGTATTTTTACGACTGCAGCGATACAAACCAATGTCCCTCAAGAAATCTATGAAGGATAATAAATTATCACCCAAGTACTATGGTCCTTACAAGGTGTTGCAAAAGACTGGTACTATGGCATACAAATTGGAGCTACCTACATCTTCCTGAGTACACCTAGTTTTCCATGTTTCATGCTTAAAGAAGGTTATCAGTGACAAGCTCACAGTTCAAACAATATTTCTAGAACTTTACGAAGAAGGAAAAATCATATTGGAGCCTGAAGCAGTCACAGAAACAAGAACCCAACAACTACGAAATTGATCAATTTCAGATTATCTCATTAAGTGGAATATCTTATCTGTTGAGGATTCCATGTGGGAGGATGAGAATTTTATACAAAAGCATCCAGAACTACTCAAGCATCGAGGACAACATTTTTTTGGAGGATAGGGGCATGTTAGGTCCCTATAATACTAGTGTAGCCCTTTATTGTTATTGTTAGTGTATCCCCCTATTGTTATTGTTGTTCCCATGTAGCCCCCATATTGTTATTGTTATGCCCCATAGAAGCTCAGTATTGTTATTATTGTGTCCTTACATTATTATTGTTATGTATGCTCTAATTATATTGTGACCCCTTAGACTCATATATATCGCAAGGAGGTATAGTCATTTGTATTATCCAAGAATTTTTCATTTATGTAATGTGAAGGAGGTTGCCCCCTCGAAGAGGCTAATTCTTAAGTCGTTGATCTATCTTTTGTTCTATTTTTTTCAGTTGGTTGCATAACATATCCAAAGTGGTCCTTCCTAAGAAAATAAATGTTCCAACCAATATGGGGACTTGCTACAATTTAAGAAAAACAATATTATTGTTTTGCATCATTGAGAAAAATATTGGTTGTTACAGAAGCTGTGATTTTGTAGCATCCATTTACTTTTAGTAATAAAATCGTAACAACCACATACCTCAATATCTCCAAGTTTGGAATATAGATTACAAATAAAATATTTATTTAGAATCGCTTCGATTATCAAGATCTGAAGCAATAATTACTTTGACCCGAGATCATTTTACAATAATGTGTGTATCCGAAATATGAGATTTATTTTCTGAGTTGGCAGATTTTTGTTCTCGATGTGTTTCTTTAGCCTGACAAGAAGCCTTGTGTTGTTCATTTTCTTTCAGTAAATGGTTAATTCGAACATTCAAACGTGGAATGGTAAAAAATAATTTTTGATGCCATAATTGATCCACCAAAGTAGGATTAGAGTCAAAAAAACTGCGAGGAGTCTTTTCGACACTGTCATGGTTATTAGGTTCAAAATTTTTGTGATCTATAAACTCTTCAACCTGAGGTTTGGTATTTTTAGGTGAAGGCTCAAGTGAATCTTCTAAATCCACAAACACTTCTTTTGTAGGAGAATTTGCATGCTTGTTTCTGCTAGCTCGAGTGATTTTCCTTTGAATTTGCTTAAATTTAACCTGAGATTGAGAATTATTTTCTGCATGACTGATATTTTCTTCAAATGCAGGGTCTGGAGACACAGGCTCAAGCTAAGGCTTAGCTCTAGAAGGTTTAATTTTCCTTTTATCCTTACACATTTGTTTTATTTTACCACGATTTTCAACAATGCCTTTGGCCATACTTCTGGTTAAGGGAACAGGAGTGGGTTCTGGGTTTTCAACCCTATTATCTTATGAGATATAAGGGGTCGCCTCATAAAATGATTCCTCAAACTCATCCCGTGATGAATGATGAGAAGGCAACTTGATAGAATCATCCAAAGAAGGATTAGGCGCAAAGGGACCTGGTGGTTCAAAATATCTAGGAAGTTGGGGTTTCTTGAATTGATTTTGACTTAGGAAAGAATCCCATTGATCCTGAACTTTTGTCAACTGGTGTTTAACCAGTATAAAAATAAGACTGTGATGGAAGAGTGACCACTCATAATTCTTGCGTCGTAATTGATAAGTGTGGGACATTTTTATTAAACCCTTGTACAAATAAAAAGGCAAATTGAGCTTATGACCAATAGACGTCATTAATAGCCTTATATGGTAGATAAAAACCATACTATAATGTCCTTCACAGGTAATATAACAACACAATAACAATTTTAAATTCTGCCATTTGGGTTTCAAAGAAGAAATAGGCATACCTTTTACATGATATTCACAGTCCTTACTGACAAGAAGTTTATTCTAAGGAATATTGCGCACTCCACAATTTTTTGACCACTTTTCTCCTTCAGAAGGGAGATGTGTGACTTCAGTGATAAAACCGACATCCACAACAATTTATATATCGCTCACTTGGGTTTTCTTATCATTGAATGAAGAGGCAAATTCTTGTACAACCCCCTTAATGTACCCTTGAAAAAGTTGTAGAAAACCCCAACAGCCAACTCGGGGAAACAGGTCAATGCACTTATCATAAGATTCAACCATTTTTGTCCCAATGGATTTTGACCAAACAACACAAGCCATGGGTATACTCTACAATATTTTCAGTTAGAATCAAAATAAAAACATATCATAAGATTCAACCATTTTTGTCCCAATGGATTTTGACCAAACAACACAAGCCATGGGTATACTCTACAATATTTTCAGTTAGAATCAAAATAAAAACATAGAGGGTAAACATGCAACCGGGCAGTTGCCCCCAAAACCCTAGCTCACGATAGAGATAGAGAAAAATGAGAGAAACAATGAAACCACCAAGAGTTGGTTTGTTCGAAACCCTAGAGATTAATTCAGAGATTGATAATCGAGGATATGATACAAAGATAATGATGGTTACGAGGTATAAACAACCGTGAACAGTGTAATGGTTACAGATGGCGTCGATCGGGATAATCATCCATGACAAAAATGACATATCACTACAAGGCTCTAATACAAATCCCAAAACCATATTCCAAAACCCCAGAGTATCATATCTCATGATATCATGTCGAGAAGTTTCGACTTAAATATCTCCAAATACATGAACACAAACCCATAACCCTTAGTCAGTGATCGGATCAATAAACTAAACCAAGTTTAATATGATAGGTCATAATATAGTAGGTATAAAAACATGGAAAAAAAACCAATATATCAATCGAGTGCAAGTTTAATATAAAGTTTATATTCTATAAAATAATAACCATACATGAACCTAACCAAATATAGGTATTAAGGCCCATACATATATATTATGAATTCAACTTAAGGAATAAAATGTTAGAGAGATATTAGAGTATGCAATTTAAAATAAGACAAGGCTGCTATGGAATGAAAAAAATTTAGTGTTATTATTCACTTTAACATTTATATGTAATGTAAAGTCATATGCCTTGAATAAGTCATTGAAAATAAGGCAAAAGAAAAGGTTTTTCCTTTCACATCAATATCAAATGAAAGGGCAATTCATTTATTAAACACCGAAAATAAATTTGAAAATGAACACACATGTAAAGCAATCAAGGTCATGTCACATAATCATTCAGGAAAAGAAAATGTGTGCATTAGAAACCATTATTACAAAAAAAAAAAAAAACCCAAAGATAGAGTTGAGGAGGGGCCCATATCATTTCTCAAAAATGAGATGGGAGTCAGTTGGGCTGCCAACAAATTGGAAACTAACTAGGGCAATTGGTTATCTCTAGAATGAAACAAATTAGATATTAAAGTAAAATATCAGATATTGAATTATAAATAAATGCCAAACTAATCTAGAAATGATTATTGTAGCTTTACTCGAATATAAGCCAATTTTTTATGTATCTCTGTATAAACAACACATAGAAACAAGATAAAAAGCTAAAATACAATTTATAAAAGATCCATTAACCAACATAGTAATAAGATTGAGTGAATTATTCAGTAGGTGCTCTAAGTTTTTTACTTTAATACTAGGGGTATGGCCTTTATTGCTCATAGGCATCCACAACCTCAACAGGGATACCCTTTAATCCATATTTAGACACTAGGATCCCACTTGACCAGCTGTAGTTTCATGGTTTCACATTCTGGTTATTAGACGTTTGGGAAGAAGACCCAAAAGCCTCTTAACGACATGGATGATAAGCAGATCCTAAAAATTTATTTAGGGATTTTATTAAAATGTTGATTTGGAATCTCAAATGTCACAAGTGAGACCATTGTAGCCAACAAGCGTTCATAGCCTCGACAGGGATTCCTTTTAACCAATTTTACCTTAGTGCTTTTATCGCAACACATCAAACGACGAGAAGTTAAAACCAAGGGTATTAATATACCAATTCCAATCAGAATTATCTAGCCAATGGGGTAGCATGTCTAAAATTATCCTAAAGAGATGGAATGGCATGAAAAGTCTGAAAAAATAGCTACAAAATGATTGCACTCAATAAATAAAAAGATTTGTTGATAATGTCATGAATCCTTTTAACATCATAAAATTAATGGTAGAAAAAGTTTCTATAGTGCTTATTTGAACAAAAATGCTTGAATAGAAAATTCATTTATTGCTACAACAAACAAATCAAATATTCATGACATAGATAAAAATCATGAGTTTTGATATTTCCTTGCAATAAATTTCAGACAAGATTATTGATTTTATGGTTGTGGAAAAATTCAAGAAAACAAAAAGAAAATTAGATAAGCATACTAAAAAAGCACACTAAAAGGCACAAAGAAAACCCATATTTACGAGAAAACAAAATCCCAGAAGGGAATCAAGAAAGGTACTTTAAAAGTTGGTCATTGACTAAAAGAGACTCAACCTAGCCTTCCAAAGTTTGCAAACAAAACTTACTATGACCAATATTTTCTGTAATAGTGAATGGTCGTAACCATAGCTTCTGAAATTTGGAATGTTCCCCTTTGTCCTCGTGGGATTCATCCCATTTTAAAACCAAGTCGCCTACTTATATATTTTTGTTAGAAGAATATTTGTTATCAAACCAACATTTGGCAACCTGCTGATGTTGATGTAATTTATGTCTAGTTTTTTCTCTTACTTCTTCTTATTTTAACAAGGCATCTATCATATTTTGCATAGCAAAAGACTTGACTTCTTGGACTTTCTGAGATAGTGCAGAGAAATAAAATATTGTGGGGTAAAATGGCTTCTCTACCATAAACAAGGAAGAAAGAGGAGTTAGCAATGGCAGCCTTAAGGTTTACTCTATCAACCCGAAGTGCATTGAAAAGGGAAGTATGCATATTATGGTGCTTAAAAATAATTATTTTCAGTGTTTTAATCAAATTGATATTAGATGACTTAGCAAGACCATTCCCCCGGGGGAAATAATTTGTTGAGTATTTAATGTTAATTCCTTTATCAGAAGAATAAGAATCAAGTTCCCGAGAAGAAAAATAAGAGGCATTGTCAAACACTAGCGATTTTGAGACTCCAAAATGAGTAACAATGTGAGAATCAAGAAAATCAATTACCTGTTTTGTGTTAACTACTCATAATGGTATTTCCTCCACCCATATGGTAAAGTAATATGTAGCAGTCAAAATGTATTTTTTTTGTCTGGAGGATGGAGGATTCATGGGACCAATAATGTCAAGACCCCATTGTTGAAACAAAGCTTCAATAGTAATGGGTTGAAGGGGAAAAGTTGGTTTAGTAGCCCTACCAACATTTTTTTGGCAAGATTCACATTTTTCGTACTAGGGCGTGAGCATCTTTAAATAATGTAGGCCAATAATAACCAACCCTTAGCACTTTGTGAGTGGTGGTTTCTTCGCCAAAATGACCACCAGAAGGACCTTAATGTAGTTCATGAAGGACTCGTTGGGCATCATCTTGTTCTAGACAATGAAGTAAAACACCATCATAATTTTTACGAAACATAACATTATTAATCAATTAATAAAGGGCAGATTCCAACCTTAATGTTATTTCCTTCTTAGGTGGAATATGTGACGGTGTTGTACTGTTCTGCAAGTAAAACTTGATGTTAGTGTGCCAAGAATTAGGATTATCATAAATACAACAAGCGTCACTTTGTAGCAAAGATATTTCATCATCAGAATAAGAATTATGATTAGAAGGGTTTACATATTCAACAACAAGCTTATAGAGACCTTGTCCTTTCACTATTTGTGTAGGCTTAATCTCCAATTCATATTCCTGGAGAGCAGTCGTCCAATGGGTTCTTTTCTCTCCCAACTCTTTTTGCACAAGTAAATTTCTCACTGCCGCATACAGAACTATTACCTTTGTTTTGTATTTAAGTAGGTAAGATGTAAAAATGTTTTATAGTCATAAAGAATGAAAAAAGGCTTGTTTATCTACTACTAGGTACTAATTTAATTAAGCTCCCTTGAAAGCAGAACTCATGAATGCAATAGGAATTTCAATATTAGATTTTGTTTTTTTATGTAAGAACAACAACATAGGCAGAATAAGAAGTGAAATTATATAGCATAAAATCCTTAGAAAAGTTAGGGCTCATAAAAATAAGGGCTTCAGAAATAGCTTTCTTTATGGTACTGAAAGCTTGATTTTTAGTTCATTCCATTTATAGACCACATTTTTCTTTACAATATCCTGAAGTGGTTTCACTATCTCGGAAAATCTTGGGGCAAATCGTCTTACAAAATTTATCTTACCAAGAAAACACTGCATGATTTTTTTAGAGTTCGAGGCAAAAAACTGTCAATAGAATGCATCCTTTATGGATCAATCATAATTCCTTATTTTGATACATTACATCTTATTAATTTCCCTTCTGTGACTGCAAAAATTGAATTTTTAAGATTTAGTTAATTAAAGAAAATCATAAAAAGGAAAATGCCATATAAATAAGGGTGAAAAAATCAAGGCCGGGGCACCTCATGTACAACGATTTCTCCCTCCTACACATTATAATCCCAAGTTTGGGCTTCCCTCTTATTAGATACACTTGTACCCCAACATGTGACCCAGGGCTTCCCCTTCTCATTCCATATTTCATTCACCTATTTGTCACATGCCACCACCTTTTGAAGGATGTACCTTAACTATATTATCCCCTTTAGAAGTAGAAATCACCTAATAGAATCATTTGTTAACCCCATTTGGAGTTTAGGAGACATTGGCACATCTCGAAGCCCATTATGGAAGGAAGACTATTATGAAGTCCCCACTTGTGGTCCATGATTGATAATATCATTTACTCAATTTCTCTAATGAATTGGTGTACTGGAAATCTAGGGGACGCTTGGATCTTATGCAGAATATAGTCTCCATTTTGGGATTGATCTCCCTATACGGGGTCCTAATCCTCCAAATGGATACATTGACACATGTAGGGTATGTGTTTAGATCCATGGGCCTCCATAGCAGCAGAAAACACTCCATATATCCCCATAGCCATTTAGATATTGCTCGTGGTTCACTTATTGGACGAGGAAGATGCCCTTGATCCATAATGCCCAACTGGACCCAGAGTTACACTATACACTTAGTAGATGATCCAAGACTTGTATGATGATGTGGCATCACCTACACCATCATCCTAGCCCTTTTGGGTGATCTACATGCATCTTTGATTTGTTTGGATACCCATGAGGACACTTGTGTGCCCCCACATGCCATTTAGAGCACCACATGTTATTAAAAGGGGCCAACCCCTTGTCCACTGCTTTTTAGGGTCATATTATTCATAGTGGCACCCATGGACCTCATTAGGCCTCTTAGAGGGCCATATGACATGCATAGATTATTATTTGACCTTTTGAGAGGCTTACTCTTTCATTTATGAGCTAGTTTGGTGGGAAAGTCACCAAAAGTTGAATTATTATAACATTATTTTATTTTTGGGGCTTATGTAGGCCAAGGAGGCTAATTTGAACTCCTCATTAGTGCATAAATACAAGTGAGATGAGTTCATTTTCTCATCATCACTTTGGATTGGATATTTTCTCTCTTGATATTTTCACACTTTTTCTAAAAGATGAACTGGAGTTTAATGGATGAATTTTAATGTGTGGATATTGGTCTATCTTGGAGCTTCTCTCTTGTCAATTGTGAATGATTGGATATATTCTAGTACATGTAAGTACATGCTTTTAATGTTATTCTTGTTTTACTTTGTCATATACATTGGAGTGGAATTTTCGCTATTCTAGGGTTAATTGCTGCATGCATTTACTACTTAAAATTGTGGAATTTTGTCTCTATTGTAGCATCTCTCAATGTATAGGCCATGTAATATGAACAAAATATCCTAGGGGTAATGATCTCAAATAATTTGACCTTGATAAGCCATTCCCTTTTTGCATCGAAGTATAAAAGCTGCAAGATTGCTTCTCCTTGACCTAGAAGGCTAGCAAAGTGATCTTGAGGCCTCCTAGACTAGGAATCAGGAAATCCTACTCATATTCATCATAGACTCCATTCTCCCAAATATTAAGGCACTAATCTACCAAGGGTGGTCACTAAAAATCACATCCTTTCACCTTCTTCTAGGTCTAGTCATGTCAGGGTACCTAGGGCATCAATGTCCCAACAAGCTATCCCTCTAAAATGTTTGATCTTCTAGGGTCTCTTGCGCGGGTATTTTAAAGTTGTACATGATTATGTATATTTTTGAATTACACTATTGAGTATAATTATCTAGTTAATGACTTCTTGTGTTTACATTGTTCCATTATCTTTATTGTTTATGGTCTTTTGCCTTCTGTATGAATTTATTCCTCATGATATAACATACAATAATTATTGTTTATATGGTTTTATTCTGCAAACAATAAACAATTCATTACATTTCTTTTCTGTCTTATATTAGTTCAATTGGTATTTGATTTTATTCAATGAAAACAGTCTCCAATGACTTGTGTCCTCAAACTAGTTATTAATCTGGGCATACATCTATTCTAGGTTTCTGTGGTTTTATCACAGCAATTTAGAACTCAAATTATGTTAGTTTTACTTTATGAATTGAATTAATTTGCTGCAGTAATTTATGTGTTTAAAAGTTCACTTCAATTATTTGTTTATTGGTTTTACTCATAAATAATTGATTGAGTGAATGTTTCTTTTTTGAGATTATTACAATTATTCTCTACATATTATCCGAGTAATAGAAGTATATTGCATCAATTAGTCTACTTTGAATTTATTCTTAATGTTAGTTATTAGAATAGGTACATTTTGATATGTCTCTGTTCAAAAGATAAGAGGTTTGCATTGTAGCAACTATCTATATTTTATTTTACATTAAGGATTATTATTCTCTATTTTAATTTTAATTTATAATTTTATATAAATTAAAATTAGGAATTCGATTTTTATTCTTTTTGCAGATAATTATATTTTCAGTTTTTTATATACTAGTTACATTTTTGTTTTGGTTTTTATTTCATGTTTCATAGTTAGTTGTACAAACCTTGATAGTGCTAATCATTGTTTAATTTATGTGTATTATTTTCTTTGATTAATATTCCTCCTATACATTTAACAATATAGTTTTATCATATTATTAGTTATTAACTTGTAGTTTGTATGTAATTTATTAACTTGAAGTTTTAGGAAAATAAACATTAGGTTATATACATACATATATATATATATATATATATATATATATATATATATAGTTGGTATATATTAGGATTAGTTTTTCCTTGGCTTCTTCTTTGTAAGAGGAGGAATTTGAAGGCTAACAAAGCCTTAAAACTTATCGAGGATGACCACACCAAACAACTAGGGCTATTAATGAGATATGGTTTGGTTCGTTTCTCCCTTGTTGACTTGGGTGCACAAAATCCACGTCAACAAAATGGTGATAGAAGGAGGGACCATTCGACTATAAATGGAAAAATGCAGTCATAAACCAAAAAACATTAGGTCACCTATTTTAATTAGGAGACACACATATGCTCCCCCTGCCAAGAAATTAGCTAGCTCTCAGCCACATCCTGAATAGACCAATAGCGAGCCTACTACTCCAACTTGAACACAAGATGGAATTAACGAAGTCCTTCAACGATCTCGTGAACTTCTCTCTCAAACTCAAGAAATATTTGAAAAAAAAATCTTCCATCCAAAGAAGATTATCCCAACACTTAGTTACTCCTTTTAACCATCAATTACGAGAACCCACATTACTTGATACACACGAAGGCATCCCTCAGATTACCGCCACTTTAAATGATAAGTTGCACGATATTCTCACTCATAGAATCATTGACCTCAACCTGTCTACGTCTGAGATACCCACTGGTGAGTCTAGCCAACATATTTTTCTTGTAGGTTCTGATTCTCCTGCTTCTCCAGCTAGTTCACCCTCTTCCTCAAGAGACTCCTTTAATGAAGAAGGCTCTTTCGAGTCATTAGAATCTGAACAATCCCCAAGGATGAAAATCAAGGTCATCTTAGAAATAATCAAGGAAACCCAAAACACAATCCTGAAACCCCTTGGCTTGGTCAAGATGTGATTGGTGTTCTCGACATGCAACACCCTTTACCAAGAAAACCTCGCAATTTCCTCCCAAAATTTGACCCTAATTCAAAGCAACCAGTTGAGGATCACGTCAAAGCATTTATGTTGGCCATTAGGCAAAATAATGTCTAATATGAGGACACAATTTGCATACTGTTCTCATATACATTTGAGGGGAATGCCATTATATGGTATTTGCTCAACCTCCCAAAGTATCGTTTCATGGGCACAATTTGAGTCTGTGTTTCTAAAGAAATTGGGAGGCGATAAGCTACCAAAGGTTTTAGCAGACGAACTATCAAACATGAAAATATAGAACAAATAAAAGGTAAAACATTTCAGTATTATATTTCTTTCATTAAAGAATAAAATCCCTGTTGAATCTATGCTTGCTCAAAATCTAATTATTGCCTATTATGTAAAGGCTTTGTCTCATGATATATCCATGTGGGTGAAGAGAACACATTATAGGCAGCCTTTGAGGAAGCCTTATCAGTAGAAAAGGAAATCCTTAGTATGAAACCCAACACCAATAAACAATCTGACATGGCCTCTTCTTTTGGTAATAAATCAAAAACATCAAAACAATCCTCCAAAAATAAAGTGTATTCTCCTTTTCATTTAGAAAGCCTCCAAAAGGCTCTCAATAAAATAAAAAATTTAGAAAAGAATTCAGTAAAATGTTCTTCAAATAATTCAAATTTTAGGAATCCTTATAGGAAACCTTTCCAAAAAAACCCTTGTCCTCTAGTTGAGGGACTTACTGCTGAAGGAATACTTGAAACCATACAGACAATTATGCCTAAAACTGCCTCTTATGAAACTAATATAGAGAAGTCTAAAACTCATAGTGAAAACAAAGATGATCAACCACCACCTGCTATAGGGCACTTCTCAGATGTATTATTTTAGGAAGACCTCGATCCAATTGTTGCAAATCAACACCAGTACAACACACATAGTAAAGGATCTGTTGAAAAGAAAGATTCTCTCCCTACTGATAAACCCAAAGTACTAAAAAATAGTCAGTAGGTATGCCCAAATATGCTAATTATAAACTTATATTATGACCCCATTAAAGATTTGAAAAAACAAGAAACACATATTTCTCTGTTTGAATTGCTAAAAATTCCCCTAATTCAACAAAAGGTCCAACAACAATTTGTTGAAACTTCTACCCTTTTTTTTTGTTACAAACAAATATGTAGTTAGCTTTGAAAGACCTCCATTTAACAATGTACACATTTTGAAGTGTCCGTTAGATAGTATCCCTACACAAAAAATAATACCACCCCCATTGTTTCTTATGTATGAAATATTTAATCGCAATGTATATAACTATATAATTGATTCAGGGGAATCCTAAAATGTTATGCCACTTTCAATATGCAAGAAATTAAATGTTATACCACTTTCAAAGCGATTTTTTTCAACTCGATAGGAAAAATGTGAAGGTAGTAGGAAGAGGGTGAACTAGCTGGAGAAGGAGGAGAATCAGAACCTACAAGAAAAATATGTTGGCTAGACTCACCAGTGGGTATCTCAGACGTAGACAGGTTGAGGTCAATGATTCTATGAGTGAGAATATCGTGCAACTTATCATTTAAAGTGGCGGTAATCTGAGGGATGCCTTCGTGTGTATCAAGTACTGTGGGTTCTCGTAATTGATGGTTAAAAGGAGTAACTAAGTGTTGGGATAATCTTCTTTGGATGGAAGATTTTTTTTTCAAATATTTCTTGAGTTTGAGAGAGAAGTTCACGAGATCGTTGAAGGACTTCGTTAATTCCATCTTGTGTTCAAGTTGGAGTAGTAGGCTCGCTATTGGTCTATTCAGGATGTGGCTGAGAGCTAGCTAATTTCTTGGCAGGGGGAGCATATGTGTGTCTCCTAATTAAAATAGGTGACCTAATGTTTTTTGGTTTATGACTGCATTTTTCCATTTATAGTCGAATGGTCCCTCCTTCTATCACCATTTTGTTGACGTGGGTTTTGTGCACCCAAGTCAACAAGGGAGAAACGAACCAAACCATATCTCTTTAATAGCCCTAGTTGTTTGGTGTGGTCATCCTCGATAAGTTTTAAGGCTTTGTTAGCCTTCAAATTCCTCCTCTTACAAAGAAGAAGCCAAGGAAAAACTAATCCTAATATATACCAACTATATATATATATATATATATATATATATATATATATATATATATATATATATATATATATATATGTATATAACCTAATGTTTATTTTCCTAAAACTTCAAGTTAATAAATTACATACAATCTACAAGTTAATAACTAATAATATGATAAAACTAAATTGTTAAATGTATAGGAGGAATATTAATTAAAGAAAATAATATACATAAATTAAACAATGATTAGCACTATCAAGGTTTGTACAAATAACTATGAAACATGAAATAAAAACCAAAACAAAAATGTAACTAGTATAAAAAAATGAAAATATAATTATCTGCAAAAAGAATAAAAATCGAATTCCTAATTTTAATTTATATATGAAATTATAAATTAAAATTAAAATAGAGAAAGATAATCCTTAATGTAAAATAAAAGATAGATAGTTGCTACAATGCAAACCTCTTATCTTTTGAACAGATACATATCAAAATGTACCTATTCTAATGATTAACATTAAGAATAAATGCAAAGTAAACTAATTGATGCAATCTACTTCTATTACTCGGATAATATGTAGAGGATAATTGTAATAATCTCATAAAAGAAACATTCACTCAATCAATTATTTATGAATAAAACCAATAAACAAATAATTGAAGTGAACTTTTAAACACATAAATTACTACAACAAATTAATTCAATTCATAAAGTAAAAGTAACATAATTTGAGTTCTAAATTACTGGGATAAAACCACAAAAACCTAGAATAGATGTATGCCCAGATTAATAACTAGTCTGAGGACACAAGTCACTGGAGACTATATTCATTGAATAAAATCAAATACGAATTGAACTAATATAAGACAGAAAAGAAATGTAATGAATTGTTTATTGTTTGCAGAATAAAACCATACAAACAATAATTATTGTATGTTATATCATGAGGAATAAATTCATACAGAAGGCAAAAGACCATAAACAATAAAGATAATGGAACAATGTAAACACAAGAAGTCATTAACTAGATAATTATACTCAATAGTGTAATTCAAAAATATACATAATCATGTACAACTTTAAAATACCCGCGCAAGAGACCCTAGAAGATCAAACTTTTTAGAGGGATAGCTTGTTGGGACATTGATGCCCTAGGTACCCTGACATGACTAGACCTAGAAGAAGGTGAAAGGATGTGATTTTTAGTGACCACCCTTGGTAGATTAGTGCCTTAATATTTGGGAGAATGGAGCTATGATGAATATGAGTAGGATTTCCTGATTCCTAGTCTAGGAGGCCTCAAGATCACTTTGCTAGCCTTCTAGGTCAAGGAGAAGCAATCTTGCAGCTTTTATACTTCGATGCAAAAAGGGAATGGCTTATCAAGGTCAAATTATTTGAGATCATTACCCCTAGGATATTTTGTTCATATTACATGGCCTATACATTGAGAGATGCTACAATAGAGACAAAATTCCACAATTTTAAGTAGTAAATGCATGCAGCAATTAACCCTAGAATAGCGAAAATTCCACTCCAATGTATATGACAAAGCAAAACAAGAATAACATTAAAAGCATGTACTTACATGTACTAGAATATATCCAATCATTCACAATTGACAAGAGAGAAGCTCCAAGAGAAGATAGACCAATATCCACACATCAAAATTCATCCATTAAACTCCAATTAATCTTTTAGAAAAAGTGTGAAAATATCAAGAGAGAAAATATCTAATCCAAAGTGATGATGAGAAAATGAACTCATCTCACTTGTATTTATGCACTAATGAGGAGTTCAAATTAGCCTCCTTGGCCTACATAAGCCCCAAAAATAAAATAATGTTATAATAATTCAACTTTTGGTGACTTTCCCACCAAACTAGCTCATAAATGAAAGAGTAAGCCTCTCAAAAGGTCAAATAATAATCTATGCATGTCATATGGCCCTCTAAGAGGCCTAATGAGGTCCATGGGTGCCACTATGAATAATATGACCCTAAAAAGCAGTGGACAAGGGGTTGGCCCCTTTTAATAACATGTGGTGCTCTAAATGGCATGTGGGGGCACACAAGTGTCCTCATGGGTATCCAAACAAATCAAAGATGCATGTAGATCACCCAAAAGGGCTAGGATGATGGTGTAGGTGATGCCACATCATCATACAAGTCTTGGATCATCTACTAAGTGTATAGTGTAACTCTGGGTCCAGTTGGGCATTATGGATCAAGGGCATCTTCCTCGTCCAATAAGTGAACCACGAGCAATATCTAAATGGCTATGGGGATATATGGAGTGTTTTCTGCTGTTATGGAGGCCCATGGATCTAAACACATACCCTACATGTGTCAATGTATCCATTTGGAGGATTAGGACCCCGTATAGGGAGATCAATCCCAAAATGGAGACTATATTCTGCATAAGATCCAAGCGTCCCCTAGATTTCCAGTACACCAATTCATTAGAGAAATTGAGTAAATGATATTATCAATCATGGACCACAAGTGGGGACTTCATTATAGTCTTCCCTCCATAATGGGCTTCGAGATGTGCCAATGTCTCCTAAACTCCAAATGGGGTTAACAAATGATTCTATTAGGTGATTTCTACTTCTAAAGGGGATAATATAGTTAAGGTACATCCTTCAAAAGGTGGTGGCATGTGACAAATAGGTGAATGAAATATGGAATGAGAAGGGGAAGCCCTGGGTCACATGTTGGGGTACAAGTGTATCTAATAAGAGGGAAGCCCAAACTTGGGATTATAATGTGTAGGAGGGAGAAATCGTTGTACATGAGGTGCCCCGACCTTGATTTTTTCACCCTTATTTATATGGCATTTTCCTTTTTATGATTTTCTTTAATTAACTGCTCGGGGCTCAAGGGGTAAGAGCATGATGTATCAGATATAGCAGTGAATACCCCCTTTTGAGGTGGGGAAATTCATTGCCCACCAGGGGTTGGGACAATCATGGGTTCCTATATGATGAAGGAGGCTCATAAAACCTATAGGAACTAGTGTGATGGCCATGATGATGGGGTAGAGCTCATGTATTGGATTTTTCCCACGTGCTAAATGTGTTTGCCCCGTCCATCTTTTGCATTTTGTGGTACATCTTCTTGTTGAATGTGGAAAAATATGATTTTATCTTTCTTTTTAGCTGCATCAACCTCTGGGCTTCATTCCAAGCCATGACCCAAGGTATGGGCAAGGGGAAGGGGCAATCTAGCCCTATGTGGACCCAGTGGAGGAATGTGGACCTAGGTGGAAGAAATGATGAATGGGGTAGTAATGAGTGTAAATAGGGTAATATAAGTGGATAAGGGAGCGAGACTACGCAACCAAAATTGGGGTTTCCCATGAAATTCCATCCCTAGAGCCAAATGGTTAGTAAAAGAGATCCCACGGGACTAGAATCTAAGTTTAATGCCCAAAAGGGGTCTAGGGGACAAGAGCACAAACCTAGCCCATTATTTTCGCTGAATCCCCCCACTAATCCATGCCCATAAGTGTCCATGATAAGAAAACTCCAATACTCAATTTCCAAATGACTAGGCATACCTTTAGGTTCAGGAGGCCCACCTTCAAACATAGATCATGGAAGATGGGCGAGGGATTCAATGGTTGGCTCAGGTGGCAGTGAAATGGCACAATGATCTAGTTGGTGACTACAAGGGGTTGTTGGTTGTTGGTTGAGGTTGATCTTGGAGAAAAGAGTTATCCTTGGGATATCACCCACAAAATGGTGGGTAACATTTGACTCCAACTGGGACATGATCTCTTGAAGAAGTGGGCCAAGCTACTTGAATGGTAGGTCTTGAGAACTCCAACAATCTCTTGGTTATTGTAGACATGTCACCTACAAATAAAATATATGGAAAAACACGGGGCAACATGCTTTCGTGACGTCCCATGATCACACATGCTATATGTTAGGCCATAAAATCAACAGAAAATAAAACAATGCAAATATGCATCTATCTATCATGATAAATATCATATGATGTTATTTCTAATGCATAAATCAGCATGCAATGCATCCTGCCCTACCATGCATATGATAAGGCTAGTACTAAGTGTATTCATAAAGCCAGTGCAACCAACATATCATCAAGTCAATATAAATATGTCTTCCTATGTTATTACTCATGCAGCAAATACCAAAACGAATGCAAACCCAAACACACAGAGAATGTTGTGGGCGGGAGGTGGGAAAATATGATGCCCACACATGGATGATTATGTGAGAAGAGGTAAGAAAAGGATGCAATCTGGTCTATGAGATCTTCTCTTACAACCAAAATGTAGAGATGTCAACAACCAAGCTCATAAAATTTTGATTGATGGCAAACTTTGGCATATTACTTTCACCATCGTCCTTATTATTTGCGTCATGGATTATAGCCTTCATTGGGTTATGATTAGTGGGAAAAGGAGGCCAACAAGATGGAGAGACACAAGTAGGTTGCACATGATGATAACACTAGAGAGGGGATACTATGGAGTGATCAAAATCCTAAGGGAGCGTCTGAGGAAAACTATAATTAATGAAGGTCTCATCCTTGACACTATACTCGTGAGGGGGGAAGGGCTCACAGTTACTTGAGATCGTATGACTAGGGATGAAGGAATCACTTGATGAAGATTCAACATGATGACCAATAGGAAAAAAGGAGAAAGAAATATTGTATTCAATGGGTTGCGCTTTCCCAAAGTCACAATCTAAAGGCTCAAGTGATTTGAACATAGAATCATACTCAGGAGAAGTGGGTACCTTATCAATTTCCTTAGTATCAAAGGTTGGGTCTCTCCTAAAAGGAAAATTGATCACTTCCAACCACCCCTCTTTATGCAAAGGAAAATGAAGATTCTCCTTCCCAAGGGTATCAATGGGTATGTCATCATAAATAGTGTATGAGGGGAAGGGAAGACCAATCTCATCCTCATTGTCCTTGTCAGTGTCCTAAATGGGAGCATAATACAATTGAGGACCAAAAATTTCCCATTTCTCCTTTTCAATGTGGAAATAATTTTCAATTTCATCTTTCAAGTCGATAATGGGATCATCTCTCTCAAGGTTTTCAAAAGAGGATTCATTGGAAATTATATCCTTGAGAAAGGCAGGGTTGGTCTCAATTTCACTTTCCATAAATTCATCCTTCCCAGCACATGTGTCATCAAAATCATCATTTTCATCATCTGGATCTAAGGACGACTCATATTATTGCTTGTTACCTGGGCTCTTAATGTCTTGATGATACTCGATGAAGGCTTCCTCTTGGATGCTTAATGCAGGGTGTACTTGAAAATGTCTAATAAATCCATCAACGAACTCTTCAATAGATGAGATGCTCCTAGGTTCATGATCATGCAGCCATGATTCATGACCACCGAGAGATCCCATGAACAATAACATAAGGACATCTTGGTGGAAAACCTTCTCTCTTGAAGCATGTGCATTAAATCTTTCTACATGGTCAAGTGCGGAGAGTGGATGACCATCAAACATGGGCACCCCACATACCATCCTTCCCGTGACATGATTAGGATGCCCAGGATGCTAGCAATGTCCAAAGCAGGAAATTTATTGATTAATGACAACCTATTTGAGGTATACATGAAAATATGTAGGAGTCACCAGGGTGAATTTAAAGATGCCTAGAAAAATGCTTGCTTTGCCCCACAAGCATCGACCTTAAAGTTCAATGAAGAACTAGGGCTTCTTTCTTCCAATGGAGTCGCCAATAGTGTTATGTCAATATGTTGCATGGGAAATAAAAAACATGTTTTGTGTCCCTGACAATGGCGCCAACATGTTACTTCTCAAACTAGCAAGGGGACTAGAGGGGATCCATAAAGGGAAAATACTAGGCCAAGGGAAACAAATGGAGACTTAGCCCACTGTCACCTCAGCTAAGGATCCCTTCTATTTAAGGACTTTCACCAATGGGAGGAGGCCTGGTATGTATGGAGTCACTAATGAAGGATACTTCAATGAATGGATATGAGTGACCCAAATAATCCCTTTCCCAGAAGAGCTTGAAGGATGGAGCTTGCTTTCTTTCTAAGCAAGGTATTATGTATTCTAGGGAAAGGAAGGGAGGATTTTAGGTTAGGTTTATGGGATAAGACTTGTGAAGGAGTTTTCCAATCCCTAAAATACTTGTTGCAATTGGTATCTCAGATGGTTCTTAAAGAATTATCTTTTAAAGGAACGAGACCACACAGGACCAAGTGGACCCAGTCTAGGATATGAGGAAGGAATATACCAACTGATGATATTCTTACTCTAGACAAGGTGGGGAAAGGATCAAAGAAAGAATTTTCAATTGAAGGTGCTGGTTTGACCCTATGAGGTACTAGCCTTGGGGATGCCAAGACAAAGTTTATCTCGGAGCTAGGGCTTGTATTTTCTCTCAACTCCACCGTCGGAATGGCTTCAAAACTAGAGGAGAGCTTGAGGAAACACCAACGCAGGAGACCCTAGGAGATCAAAATTTTTAGAGGGCTAGCTTGTCGAGACATTTATGCCCTAGGTACCCTAGCTTGGCTAGACCTGGAAGGAGGTGAAAGAAAGTGATTTTTAGTGACCACCCTTGGTATATTAGTGCCTTAATATTTGGGAGAATGGATTCTATGATGAATATGAGTAGGATTTCTTGATTCCTAGTCAAGGAGGCCTCAAGATCACTTCACTAGCCTTCTGGGTCAAGGATAAGAAATCTTGAAACTTTTAGAATTCGATGCACAAATGGAATGGCTTATCAAGGTCAAATTATTTGATAGAATTACCCCTAGGAGATTTTGATCATATTACATGGCCCACACATTGAGAGATGCTACAATAGAGACAAAATTCTACAATTTTAAGCAGTAAATGCATGAAGCAATTAGCCCTAGAATAATGAAAATCCCAGTCCAATGTATATGAAAAAATGAAAACAAGAATAACATTAAAATCATGTACTTACATGTAATATAATATATCCAACCATTCACAATTGATAAGAGATAATATCCAAGAGAAGATAGACCAATATCCACACATCAAAATTCATCCATAAAGCTCCAATTCATCCTCTAAAATAGTGTGAAAATCTCAAGAGAGAGAAAAGATCCAATCCAAAGTGGTTATGACAAAATGAACTCATATCACTTGTATTTATACACTAATGAGGATTTAAAATTAGCCTCCTTGGCCTACATAAGCCCCAAAAATAAAATAATGTTCTAATAATTCAACTTTTGGTGACAAGCACATCAAACTAGCTCATAAATCAAAGAGTAAACCTCTCAAGAGGTCAAATAATAATCTATGCATGTCATAGGGCCCTCTAAGAGGCCTAAAGAGGTCCATGGGTGCCACTATGAAGAACAAGACCCTCAAAAGCAGTAGAAAAGGGTTTGGCCCCTTATAATAACTTGTGGTGCTCCAAATGGCATGCGGGGGCACACAAGTGTCCTCATAGGTCTCCAAACAAATTGAAGATGCCTGTAGATCTCCCACAAGGGCTAGGATGATGGTGTAGGTGATGTCAGATCATCGTACAAATCCTTGACCATCTACTAAGTGTATGGTGCAAATTTGGGGTCAACTGAGCATGATGGATCAGGTGCATCTTCCTTGTCCAATAAGTGAACCACGAGCAATCTTTGAATGGCTATCGGGATACACAGAGAGTTTTTTGTTGTTGTGGAGGCCCATGGATACCAACGCGCACCCTACATGTGCCAATGCAGCCCTCTGGAGGATTAGGGCCCCGTATAGAGAGACCAAACCCAAAATGGAGACTATCTGCAATCCTGCATTAGATCCAATGCATCCCCTAGCTTTTAAGTACAACAAGTCATTAGAGGAATCGAGTAAATGAGCTTACCAATCATTGACCACAGGTGGGGTCTTCATAATGGATTTCTCTTCCATAATGGGCTTTAGGATGGGCGAATGTCTCCTAAACTCCAAATGGGGTTAATCAATGATTCTATTTGGTGAAATCTACTTCTAAAGGGGATAATATAGTCAAGGTACATCCTTAAAAAGGTGGTAGCATGTGACAAATAGGTAAAAGAAATAGGGAATCATAAGGGGAAGCCCTGGGTCACATGCTGGGGTACAAGGGTAGCTAATAAGAGAGAATCCCACACTTGGGTTTATAATGTGTAGGAGGGAGAAATCGTGGTACATGAGGTGCCCTAACCTTGATTTTTCCACCCTTCTTTATATGCCTTTTGCCTTTTTATGATTTTCTTTGATTAATTGCTTGGGGCTCAAAAGGCCAGAGCATGATGTATAAGATATAGTAGTGACTACCCCCTTTTAAGGTGGGGTGGTTCATTTCCCACCAGGGGTTGGGATAGTCATGGGTTCCTATATGATGAAGGAGGCTCATAGAACTTGTAGGAACTAGGGTGATGGCCATGATGATAGGGTAGATTTCATGTATAGGATTTTTCCTATGTACTAAATGTGTTTGTCCCGACCATCTTTTTCATTTTGTGGTACATCTTCCTGTTAAATATGGCCAAATATGATTTTATCTTTCTTTTTAGCTACACCAACCTCTGGGCTTAATTCTGATCCATGACCCAAGGTGTGGGCAAGGGGGAGGGTAAAGTTATCCCTTTGTGGACCCAGGTGGGAGAAATGATGAATGGTGTAATAATGAGTGTAAAGAGGGTAATATAAGTGGATAAGGGAGCGGGACCATGCAACCAAAATCAGGATTTCCCATGAAATACCATCCCTAGAGCCAAATGGTCAGTAAAAGAGATCCCATAGGACTAGAATCCAAAGTTAATACCCAAAAGGGGTCTAGGGGACAAGAGTACAAGCCTATCCCATTCTTTCCATTGAATCCCCCCACTAAACCATGCCCAGAAGTGTCCATGATAAGAAAACTACAATACTCAGTTTCCAAATGACTAGGCATACCTTTAGGTTTGGTAGGTCCACCTTCAAACATATGATCATGGAAGATAGGAGAGGGACCACATGGCTGGATCAGGTGGTGGAGAAATGGCACAATGAGCTAGCTGGTGACTGCAAGGGGCTGATGGTTGCCGGTCAAGGATCATCTTGGAGAAAAAAATTCTCCTAGCTATATCACCCACAAAATGGTGGGTAACAAATCCCATCTGGAAGGAGAAGTTAGCCACCATCGATATGAAGGGTATCATCATTTCCAAGGAGGTCACCAATATTCTAGTAGTAAGAAACTAAAGCTTGACATGCATAAATTTGACAATTCTAACCCGACAGTGTGGGTGGCACAAATGGAACAATATTTTCAACTCAATAATATATGGGATGATGAAGACAAACTACATGTGGGAGCTCTTTACTTAGACCAAGAACGTTAGTGTAGAAATTTCACCTATAGAACAAACCGATATATCCAATGTCCTAAAGCATAATACTTGTTCTACTTCTACAAACATTAAGCGGAAGCATAATTGAATTCATGAGCAACATCAAGTAGAAACATGCATAACTGATCAAGAGAAATAGTCACACATAACACAAGATATATCCATGGGAAAGCACCAACAAAAAACCCCAATCATGTATTATCAATCAAGTGGAAATCCTCACAATACAAAAAGAATTAGCTCTCAAGCTATTTAGTTCTCAATGAATTATGAAGATATGAAGATGTGTCTCATGAACCACCCAAGCCCTGTTTATATAGGCTTTCCCTATGGTCCTTACATAGTTTTCTTAGGAAATAATAGCAAAATCATATGTATTAATTTCAACATACCAAAATTAACCAATGGTCCAACTATGTATTCTTTGAGAACACTAGTTCCTCAACCATGCAAAAACTACTTACTAGAAATAGTTAAGCATCTGATAGTACACTATCCCACATCTGATCTCAACTGGGTCTCTGATAGAACTGACATGCAACAGTTATCCATGAGTGAATCGTCAGTTTCTAAAATAATAGTTGTCACATGCATGCAAGCATTAACAAACTATATTTTATTATTTTAACAACTTGTTAAAATAATCTAACTGAATTTGACTAGTTAGAACTAAGTCAACTGATTCTCTCATTATAGAACTCATGCTTATTCCCTCAATCAGTGGAGGAAACTCATGTGCATGCTCACAAAGACTTCAAATTCGAATTTCCTTAATTAATTAACTCAACTGAATTAATTAATTAATATTTCAAACTACTGTTAAGACCAAAATTAATTTTACTTCCTATAGATAGACTAGGGACTGCTATAAATAGGAAGGGACCCAGAAATGCTATTTTTAGAACTTTCTATTTTTAGTAGTTTCACCTCTCACCCAATGTGGCCAATGACCTCACTGGCCAAACTACTATTTTTAGACAAGCAATTTTTAGACACGCTATTTTTAGTCGGTCTATTTTTAGCACATTCTAAATTTAACATTTCTTGTTGCACATTTTTCAACACTCCCTCTCAACAAGAAAGGATTCCTCTCGAACCTGATCCTGTAACTCTGGAATTTTCTGCATGCAACACATCTACCCGGTCCACTTGCTCCAACAACACTTGGACCAAAAACACTCCCAACTGACCACTCTATTGGGCTAGGAACATTCTCTGATGCTGAAGCTCTACTTGTTGCTGACAAGTGCTCCCTCTTTGACATCTGCGCTACTGCAACATCTCCATACATCTCGCACCATTGCACACCTCTCTGTGCCACCTAGCACTGTGCAAAACACTTGTGCCTCTCGCATTGCTGCAGCCTGCTAGCTATGTGTTGTCCTGGGATTACCTGTACTGTTGCTCATGGACTACCTCCATCCACATATGTCTCTACCCAATCAGTCAGTTCCTGCTACTCCACATCAGTGCTCCCATAGCAAGGTCTCATCCAAGAGGTTGGGTACCTCAAGGATCCTGCCCCTCCTCCTTGGGACGATCACTCTATATCGCCCCACCTCCTACCTGGAGGTATGGCTGCATGTGATCCCTCAACCCACTTGGCTCGAAGTTTCCCCCTACTGGAGGTCTCTGCATGAGTAGATGTCTCTAATCGATCTCCACTCAGCTTCCCCTGTTGTGGCTGCTCCACAACCTCTTGAAGCTGCTGCACCAATTGTGGCTCCTCCACAATTGTCTGAGACTTCTTTTGTCTCTACATGTTGAGAGGTAATATACCCTCCCTCTCAACCACCAAGTCTCCATCAGTTGCCTTGCTGCTCAAGGCTTTGCATGCATCTTGAACCTCAAGAGCATACAGGTTCTTGACCCGTGAACCAATCTGCTTCACTTGTCTAGTGATGATGTGTCTAAGGAAAACCTTTCCCTTGCTGAAGACTACATCATAGCCTCTGTCTTCCAGCATCGCGATCAACACCAAGTTTCTCTTCAGTCCTAGTACATACTTGACATCGGTCAAGGTAAGGCAAGCTACATGCTCCCTCTGAAAAATAACTGTGCCTATAACTGAGACACTATACTTCTCATCATTACCCATCGCTATGAGTATCTGGAGATCTTTCTCCTCCAAAGTACTGAACAAACTCTTGTCGTTGGTTATGTGGAAAGAAGCTCCACTGTCAAGAAACCAACCACTTCCCACCATGGATGAAACCATGCATGTGAAGAGTGTGAAATCCAACTCAAACTATGAAGCAAGTGCCTCACCTTTAGATCCTTCCCCGGATCCCTTCTTGGATTTTCTTCGTGGTCAATTTGCAGCATAATGGCCCCACCTCATGACAATGAAAGCATCGCACTTTCGATTTGTCAACCTTCTTCCCATCATTGGAAGAACTAGATTCGGAAAGAGTAACCTTCTCCTTCCCCTTCTTCACCTTACTTGTTAAGGCACAGTTCTCCTCATCATGCATGGATGAAGAACTGTCTTTGGTGCTCTGTCTGATCTCCTCCTGCATCAAATCCGACCATAGTCGTTCCCAATCTGGCAGTTTCTCCCTTCCATTCACTGAGTCCTAGTAGCTATGCCAGCTCTTAAGAAGGCCAAGGAGTGCTAGACTCACCATATCCTCATCCGATGTCATGACCCCTACACTTGCAAGCTCATCCCTGCATGTGATGAGCTTGGTCAGATACATAGAGATCGTCTCATCCCTTTCACACTGGATCTTTCGAAGTTTTTCCTTCAGTACCAGCTTCCTCTAATCACTGCTATTTTGATATAAATATTTCAATGTTTTCCACATTGCATGCAGAGTCTCCTTCCCATGGAGGCTCGAGACAATGTGATCTTGCACTCCCTCCAAGAGAATTCTCCTAGCTCTAGCCACACACTTCCTCCATTCCACCTGCTCAGTCTTGTCAGTAGGCTTAGGAATTTCTTGATCAATGAAATCCTTAAGGCCATTATCTTCCAAAACTGCCTCCATGCAATCCTTCCAAGCTATATATTTTGAGTTTCCATCAAGGGCATACTCAAGCCTCAAACCATAGAACGCCATTGATGAAATAGATGTGATAAGAACTTGTTATCTATATCCCAAATAATAAACTTTGAATTTCTCCTGCTAGTATACTGTTCTTGATTGATCACCTGTGCTCTGATACCATGTAGAAATTTCACCTGTAGAACAAACCGATATATGCAATGTCCTAAAGCATAATACTTGTTCTACTTCTACAAAACATTAAGCGGAAGCATAATTGAATTCATGAGCAACATCAAGTAGAAACATGCATAACTGATCAAGAGAAATAATCACACATGACACAAGATATATCCAGGGGAAAGAACCAACAAAAAACCCCAATCATGTATTATCAATCAAGTGGAAATGCTCTTCACAATACAAAAAGAATTAGCTCTCAAGCTATTCAATTCTCAATGAACTATGAAGATATGAAGATGTGTCTCATGAACCATCCAAGCCCTGTTTATATAGGCTTTCCCTATGGTCCTTACATAGTTTTCTTAGGAAATAATAGCAAAAGCATATGCTATTAATTCCAACATACCAAAATTAACCAATTTTCCAACTACGTATTCCTTGAGAACACTAGTTCCTCAACCATGCAAAAACTACTTACTAGAAATAGTTAAGCATCTGATAGTACATTGTCCCACATCTGATCTCAACTGGGTCTCTGACAGAACTGACATGCAATAGTTATCCATGAGTGAATCCTCAGTTTCTAAAATAATAGTTGTCACATGCATGCAAGCATTAACAAACTATATTTTATTATTTTAACAACTTGTTAAAATAATCTAACTGAATTTGACTAGTTAGAACTAAGTCAACTGATTCTCTCATTATAGAACTCATGCTTATTCCCTCAACAAGTGGAGGAAACTCATGTGCATTCTCACAAAGACTTCAAATTCAAATTTCCTTAATTAATTAACTCAACTGAATTAATTAAGTAATATTTCAAACTGCTGTTAAGACCAAAATTAATTTGTCTTCCTATAGATAGACTAGGGACTGCTATAAATAGGAAGGGACCCAGAAATCCTATTTTTAGAACTTTCTATTTTTAGCAGTTTCACCTCTCACCCAATGTGGCCAATGACCTCACTGGCCAAACTGCTTTTTTAGACAGGCTATTTTTAGACATGCTATTTTAGTCGATCTATTTTTAGCACATTCTAAATTTAACATTTCTTGTTGCACAGTTTTCAACACTCCCTCTCAACAAGAAAGGCTTCCTCTTGAACTCGATCCTGTAACTCTGGAATGTTCTGCATGCAACACATCTACCTAGTCCACTTGCTCCAACAACACTTGGAACAAAAACACTCCCAACTGATCACTCTGTTGGGCTAGGAACATCCTCTGATGCTGAAGCTCTACTTGTTGCTGACAAGTGCTCCCTCTCTGACATCTGCGCTACTGCAACATCTCCATACATCTTGCACCATTGCACACCTCTCTGTGCCACCTAGCACTGTGCAAAACACTTGTGCCTCTCACATTGCTGCAGCCTGCTAGCTATGTGCTGTCTTGGGATTACCTGCACTATCACTCATGGACTACCTCCATCCGCATCTGTCTCTACCCAATCAGTTAGTTCCTACTACTCCACATCGGGGCTTCCATAGCAAGGTCTCATCCAAGAGGTTGGGTATGTGATGAATTAGAACATTTACAAAGATTTGAAAATGAATCTCTCTTAGATTTTACTGTTAGATTTCAATTAATTTGCTTTAGATTCAAAGTTGAAGATAAACCTCTAGGAAATGAATTGATAGATTGGTTTGAATATATATGTTCTCTTCCTCCCATTTCAAATCTATATGAAACATTTTCAATTTTTTATGACTCTCCTTTAAGATGCTGCTCAAGGTTGGTTGCCTGCACTTCCTCGTACTGGTGCTACTCCATCTGCTACTCGTGCATCTCGGGCTCCATATCGAAGGGATCCTACTCCTGCATCTAATCTTTGTCCTGGTAGAGGTAGTAGCTTCATGCCCTGGATAATCCCCTTTATGGATTGGTAGTCTTACCCTGTATACTGTTTTTGATTAGTCCTATGAATGTCTGAAGCCCGTCTGGCTCTCTTATGGACAATAATCAAGTCATGCAGCAGTTCAACAATATAAGCGGAAGTTCTGGATATCTGCCCCGGTCCTTGACAGTCGAGTGTGCTTACGCACCCTCACCCATCGGAATGAGTGAGTGACTCCGTTGATGGTGGCCTTGACAGTCGAGTGTGCTTATGCACCCTGCTGGTGATGGCAGCCCGGTGGTCAAGCGATGGCGGCCTTTCCAGTAGTATTATCAAAAGCTATGATATAGAGGTGCATATCAATCATGATGAAGTGGCCTCAACCATGTATGATAAATTCTTAAATCTAGTACACACCTCTTACAATGTTAATGATAATTAGGCTAATGAACCTTTATCACAAAGCTTGCAAGAATTTGATAAACAACTACAAGAAGAAATCACAAATAAACTTGAAGGACCATCTGCCACGAAATATGAAAATCACTATGAATTAAATTTAGAAAATCAGATTATAAATCAGCAAGTACAAGCAGAAATTGAAATTTCCAATAATATGTGACCTGCTGTACAAATTTCTGAATTTGATCATGTTGATCAAATACAAAATTTAGGGAAGCCAGAGAACATTCTTCAAGAAAACACAATTAACCAAGTAAATGATCTGGAATCTGAAATTCACAATGAAGAAAATGCAAAAGAATTCACAAATAGATATATTTTTAAATCCATTACTTCTGATTCTAATTTTCACCTCTATCTTGACATTTTTCTGATAGTAATTTATCCCATCTTTACTTTATTGTTGTTTCAGAAAACAGGGAGGCGTATATAAATAAATTGCCAATTAGTTTTCATCAAGATAGAGAATCATTCATTGATCATTCTTCTGGCATTAATGAACATGTGCTCCATATTCCTTCTTGTTTTGATACATTGGATGAGAGTGAAGAGAATTTTAATGAATGTTCTGATTCATTTACGATAATTACTCTGACATTGAGGATGTTGATTTATCTTCTTATACATTAAATCCTCATGATCAAAGTCAACTCATACTTGAAAATGAAGAGAAACACAACTAAGAAATTGTTTCAACTAGTTTTCATTTTCAAATAATGAATCATACTCATGATTTCAACATTCAAGAACCCATTCCAATCTAGGATTTTTATGATGATCAAACTCTCACTGCTATTCATAGTCTTGAACCTCTCTCTAATTCACAAATTAGTGTTGGAAATCATTCTAATTCCATTATTCTAGACAATCCTTCTGAAGAGGAAATCACTTCAAACCAGTCTCAATTGTGTTGTAACAATAGTGTAAATTATGATTTGATTTCATTGTTGTTCATTCACTTATTTTGTTTGATTTCAGATCTATTTTCTCTTTTCAGTTTTCAGTTTTTTGATATCTTATATTGGCATATTAAGCAGTTCAATATTGAACATTCAATTGATGCATTGCCTGAATGGGAAAACGAAGTTTTAAATCATAATCATGAACATAAAGAGCTATTACACTTCGAACTTCAATTGATGTTCATCTCTTATCAATTGCTTCTTTCTTCTCAAAAGCAGTGCCAACAGTAGAGTGTATTCTTACAACATGACCACCCATCCAACACAATTAATGATCTTCCATCATATATGTACATAAAACTGACAATTTTATGCAGGTCTTTTCATTTAAAAAAATGTTTTCAAAATATGACCTGTTATCCTCCTCTTGAGATCACTTCCAATCTCTAACTAATATCCATCCATATTTTTATGATCCCATCGAGATTTGGTTGGAAGAAAATATTCATGAAAAGGTGAATGTAAATAAGATACTTCTTGTACATACATTAACAATAAATGTACATCATGTTTTTAGTTTGATTTCTTTTGTTTTAATTATATTTATGCTTTTATTACTGACGTTTGATGTATATATTCATGCAGAAAATAAAATTCTTGAATGGCTTCATTGAAAGTATGATTTCATTTAGTCTTAGTCTACTTTTTAGATTAGGATTAGGTGTAGGTTAGTAGTAGTTTAAATAAAATAAAAATATGGTTTTAGATGTTGATTAATACATGGGAGAAAATCAAGATTCATCAGGTAAAATTATGAATGAATTCTTCCAGGTACATATTATATGTTCATCCTCATCTTGATTGCGGCTTTATTTTAGTTTTTTTTTTTCTTTTCTGATTATTCCTTTCTTATATTTTGTTGTTCTTCTCGCAGGTTCCCATGGATTTGATTTTTAGATTCAGCTTTGTTGGCAACAAAAATTTCAGAAGAACAATCATCATATGACATTAGGGATTTTTCTCTTTTCTAATTTTGCTTACATTTTTAAATTGATTTTTTGTCTTATTCTTAAAATTCAATCTTTAAGGACTCGCACACTATCGTTAAGAAAGATTTGCAAAAGTAATAAAACCCCTGTCAAAGCATACAACAATAACTCTAAATCAATAACTATGCTTCGAAACAAAAGAGCTTTATTAACAAATCATCCTACAAGATAACATCAACATAATCTCATTTTTTATGTTAATCCTCTATTTATCTTGTAAGATGTATCTCAAGGTTCATTTTCTTGATTATATTTCTAATTTGATAAGCATTTTAGGCTTCGCTGGATTTTATTTTCATTTCATTTCATAATAAAATGGAGTAATGTTTTCTCTTTTAGCTTGGCATAATAATTGGGCAAGTCATTTTTATGCTCTAATTTATATTAACATAACCTAATCTCTAAGGATAACTTCAATCAAGATGATTTTGATTATGTTCATTTTTTGTTTTCCTAACCAAGTAGAGTCTTTGGTTTTTATTCTTTGAGTTTAAATCTTTCTTTTATTTGTTAATGAACTTTCTTTAACCCCTATCTTTGAAGAAAGTAAAATGCATTTAACAACAGTTACTTAAGGTCGTGATTTCTTTTGGCAAGCAAGTTTAATCGAGAGAATAGTAGTCATCTTAAATATTTTTACTCCATCCCTTTCTCTTAAGGAGAGGTATGCCACCCCATATATTAAGTAATCTCTATGAGATTAACTATAACCATAGTTAAATATAACAAAAATGGTCAATTGAACGATAGGAGGTCTCATCACAAGTCGAACTACCATGATCATAAGTTCTAACATTGTGACATTACCATTATTGGTCACGAAGCCAAGGTAATGGCTTTCGACCATAAGGTTAAAGGACAAGAGGTCTCATCATGAGCCGGCTTGTTCACCATGTTAGATTTTGTGAATGCTATTGTCATTACCTAGTTACCAAGCCAGGGCAGTGAGCTTCAGTTGGAATTCAAATAATTTTAAGTTGATCTTTTACAACTATGCATTTATTCCTAGTAGATGGGGCACTTGCACCTAAAAGGGTTAAAAGGCATCCCTATCAAGGCTATAGACGTCCACTAGCAGCAGTGGCCATGCTTATGGAATTGAAGTTAAATTAATACTATGTTTTCTTGATTAGCTTGTTTACTCGAAAACTGATGTCCAACTAAGTTGGTTGTTGTACATATAAATTTATTGAAACATTAAATTCATGGGGTAAATTTTTACAAGTTCATGAATGATAATGGTATATCTATTTATGTGACAGCATATAATAGGGAATAAATGGTTAGGATATATGAATTTGAGCATTTCAAATTATCTAATTATGATTTCTTCATTTTTAAACTAAGTTATGTATCTTTATGACGAAGATAACTGCTTCTTCCCAGTGTGTCACCATTGTTGTAGTGAAAACAAAACACCCCCATTTTAGTCTATCATAATAGACATGGGGACCCTTTTTTGAATTGCAAGGGTGTGATTGCATCATTTCAAGTCTAATTTGTCCTTTATTTACACTGTTTTATTTTTATATTTTTCCTAAGTTGCATTAAGTTTGTTTGTTAATAAAATTTGTAAAGTTTTTCTAAACATCTTAGATTAATGAATAAAACATAGCCCCCAAGACCAAGATCTTAACTATTATTATTAGTGCCTATATTTTCCAAAAAGTGGCTTTGTCTTATATTATAAAGGGAATGAGGTATTTTGATAAAGTGGTTGTAACATATCGGTACCCCAAGACTTATCAATATTGGAAGATTCCTTTCAAAATCCTCGATATCATAAATCTTGGCCCCATTCATCAGTGGTTGTAGTTTATTGGACGGTGTATTAACAGAAATACCACATACCATGTAACCCTCCTCTGCTCCCTTATATCAGAGAATCCCATATCAGAGTTGTGTTATGTGTCACCACTCAAAACCTATGATCTTCTATATGTGATATTCATTTGCCTTCGACCTCCGACATCCAATAACCATTCACCTCCGATATTCCTAAAGGCCTCCACTTCGATATGTTGATATATCACTTTGTTGATCTGTGAACTCCAATATATAAATTCCCCCGATCTCTGATCTCCTATAGGCCTTCACTCCAACCTCCAACATACCATTCCTTTCGATAAGTGGACCCGATATGCGTATTAACTATGGTTTTATTAGAATTTCATGTCCACCTTAATATTGGAATTGTCTAATCAGAACAATTTTAAAACCTCTGAAATTACATATCCGATATAGTTATTACGACGATTTTAATATGGTTTTGCATATGCTCCATATCAGAGCTACCCAATATCGCAAATACTTAGTGTTGTCTCATTTTAAAAGTTGTGATGAGGTTTTCTATGATACCACATGGTTCTTTCCACGTGTCACTCCTGCTCTAGTCATTATTATTATTATTATTATAAAATGCCACTTAATTAAAATTAAAAGGTGTTAGGCCATAATTAAAAGTCATATGTGTATTTGATTTTTCCGTTATTTTTAATGGCTAATTTCGATTTCTCTATTACAGGGAAATTCTTGGGCCGAATTGAATAGATCATTCGATCAATAGTCAGTCAACCACGTGTCGAGATCCAAACCAAAATAGACAGAGGGAGTCAAAGAAAAATCTTAAACAAAGACTAATATCTAAATAATAGAAACATTTTCGGAAGAAATCACATCAGAAGAATAAGGTCAACGCGTCTTGAACTAACTAGTGTGGTTCATCATCAGGACAAGATGAAGAATCAGATCATAGCTCTAGGTTAAATAAGGAGATGGGCCTTCTAACAGCTAAAAGGAAACAACTATATTTCACTGGGCGAGGAAAACAAAGAAAAATTTGGAAATTTGTATTATTATTATTATTAATTTTTTATTTTATTTTATTTATATAAAATATCGTGAAGAGCGTGATCTTGTCGGCCAATCTGCTCAATGGTTATCAACAGAAAATAAATCGAACTCAACAACACAATTCTAAACTGGGAATATTGTTGTAACATAAACTAAAAAGGCCAACACATGGCAAGCAAATCGATCCTTCAGCTAAAGAACATCACTTCGTGGAAATGATTTCCATATTCAAATTCCCATTTCTCGAGAGAATTAGGGGAGATTGTGAGCTCTGTGAATATGTATAAACACCTCTGTATTCAATCTTATGAAAGGGTGAGGTCACGATCACACACAAGGGGCTCAGTAATAATTTTATTTGTGCTTTCGCACTATTGTAGAGTGAATAGAGTTTTATTGTAGAGATTGTAGAGGAGTTATCGCTTTGCTATAATTACTTTGCACTATTGCAGACAGTTTTATCAAGTCCTCTCTCAAAGAGGAAAACTTTAGTTGTGGCTTGGTTGAGCCCTAGATCGGCTTAAGGATCAACTTCTTGCCTAATCATCAAGAGGGTTGATCTAATGTCTCTTCTCGATTGGTAGGTGAAATTCATATTTTAAGCCAGTGGAAATAGAGAGAAGATAATTGGACCTAGTTTAACTAGTTGAAACGACCATTTCACTGGAAAAGGAGTTCCTCTAAGTTCCCAACCGGGTGGTCTCCCTTATAATGTTGTAGGCATTTATTTTCGAGCCTTTAAAATATACTTGGATGATATTTTGATTTTAGTAAGACTCGTGAAGAGCATGTCAAGCATGTAAAGCAAGTTCTATATGTCTTGGAAAAGGAAAAGTCATATTTGAAGATGTCTAAATGTGAATTTGGGAAACCTCTTTGGTTTAATTAGGTCATATTGTAGGAGGTGGTGAATTGAATATTGATCCCTCCAAATTTTATGTTATTGTGAATTGGCCTAAACCCAACAATGTAACAGAAGTTAGGAGGTTTTTGGGAGAAACCCAATATTGGAGAAAATGTATCACTAAATTCTCATTCATTGCAACACCATTACATGCTGTGTAGATAAATTTGGTAGAATCTGTTTATGGAATAGTCCAATAAATAGTCGTCGGACAAGTGTGAAGCGGGCCTTTTAGTAGGGAGGCAAGCAACATAAATATTTTAACACTTTGAAAGATAAAATCAGTACAACACTAGTTCTCGTACTTCTAGACCTCAAGTAACCATTTGAAATCCAAACCAATGCAAGTGAATATGTTATGGGAGCAGTATTGATGCAGTTGGGGTAAACCAATATGTTATCATTCTGAGACCCTTTCTAATGCCGTAATTAACTATCCAACTTATGATAAAGATTTGTATGCTTTGGTACAAATTGTGAAGAAGTGGAAGCATTATTTGATGTGTAAAGAAACAATTATTCATTCTGATTTTCAACCTTTGCAATATCTACAATTGCAAACCAAGCTACAACAAGCTAGACATTTCAGATGGATGGGATTTCTGCAACAATTTCATTTGGTTATCAAGTATAAAAAACGTATTTATAACAAAGGTGAAGATATGTTGTTAAGGTCTATTGTTAATGCATCTGTCATTCTTAAGCATAATTCAATCATGCATGCAAATTATATTGAATAGTATGCTCAAGATGAATATTTTAAAGATGTTTATGTAACTTTGAGTCAAGGAAATCATGTTGAAGAGTTGGATTATCATGTTCATAACAAATTGTTGTATCATCTTGGAAAGTTGTTTATTCCATAGGGTGAAAGAGTTAATTTCATAAGGGAAGCCCATACTTCTCTTATTTTTGGTCTCTTTGGTGTAGGAAAAATAGTTTCTCAGCTACAGAGGTATTGTTATTGGTCTCGTATGAATGAAACTGTATCAAGATATGTAAAAGGATGTTCTATGTGTGCTACTAGCAACCCATGTAATAGGAAATTGGGTTTGTACACTCCACTTCCTATCCCTTCTCATCCTTGGGAAAGTGTTTCTACGGATTTTGTTGGGGGACTACCAATGTCTAGGAAAGGTCATATTATTTATATGTTGTAATGGATCGTTTCAGCAAAAAGTGTGTGTTGTTGCCTTGTAAGAAACAGGTCACATCTGAACAAACTAGGAAGATGTTCTTCCAAAACATATGGGTTCGTTTTGGGTTACCTACTTTGATTATTTCTGATCAAGATTCTCGATTTATTAGAAAGTTTTGGTCAATTTTATTGGAACTCGTGCACACAATGTTGAAGAAGAGCACAACATTTCACCCACAAATCGACAGACAGACAAAAGTAGTGAACATAATAGTAGTGCATCTCCTTTGAGGATATTGTAGTAAGCATCCTAAACTTTGGGATGATAATTTGCATTACATCCATCATGCTTAGAATCGTGCCAAGCATTCATCTACACAAGTATCTCCATTTGAATCTTGTTTGGGTTTTTTTCCAAAGTCTCCTTTAGATTCATCTTTGGTAAAGATATTGTAGTAGATGGAAACGGTGATGTGGACAAATCCAAGCATTTCATTGAACAAAATCCAATTAATTCATCAAAGCGTACAAGAACAACTAGAGAAAAGTCAAGCCAAGTACAAAGCAAGACATGATAAGCATTAGGTTGATTGTGATTTCCAAGTGGGAGATCAAGTTTGGTTGTACATCAGCAAGGAAAGATTGCAAGGTGAAGGTAAAAATATCAAACCAATCATATGTGGTCCTTTCAAAATCTTGGAGAAGATTGGTAACAATGCTTTCCAATTAGATATCCCACCTTACATGAAAATTTATTTTGTTGTGAATGTGGAAAAATTGAGATTGTATGAGCCTCTTATGATCATTGATCAAGAAGAGAATGTTTAGATTCCATATATAGAATATTTTTCTCCTGAATATTTAAATGAGTTGTAGGAAGACACTATTCTTTACAAGAGGATAAGAACTTCATGCAGAGGCAATGTGGAGTATCTTCGTGTGGGGCTCAAAGGTACCAATCCAAGCAAAGCAAGGTGGATAGAGATCGAGAAAGTGAGGGAGTTGTACCCTCACTTACTTGCTGAGTAAAAACAAACTTTTGGTGGTCTAAAAGCTTCCAGTGGGGAGGAGTGATCCAACAGATCAAAAATATGCTCAAAATCTCTCGAAACTGATGCCAAATCGTAGAGCTCGTTGTTCTAATGCTTGAATCGCCTCAATTAGACACCGTATGAGGAATTTATTGTATTCTAAAGCTTTGGATAAACAACAAAAAGTCAAAGTGCGGGGTTGAATATGAAGTATGTACACTGACGTGGGGCTAATGTCAGCATCTGACTAGGCAGTACGGATGTTAGAAGGGGTCCAGTCAGGAGCCAACATTTGGGCCATTTATACAAGGACACTTAGTGCATTCTGATTTGATTATTGGTTCGTGAGATGATCCAATCACCAAGTGTGACATAGCCCAATCCCAGGGTGCTACGTGGCACTCTAGATGGCACCAAAATTTGTTTGAACAACAAACAAGCCTCCAGCGGGTTCAACCTCTCAACCTCCCGTTCATGAAACAGTCGCCCGACCAACCGGGATATGAAACCTCTTGTTAAACCATGGACGAATGATTTTATTTAGTATCAACTGCATTAGTGGTTGGAGTTAATGGGCGGGCCCGTGGGCGTGCCCAATTGGCCCGGCCCATGGTTTTTGTCATATAACGGGGCCGCCAGCTTAAAAAGTGGGGGTAGGGTGCATGGCACACTGCTCGCACCCAAGGCCCAAGTCCAAGGCCATATGTAATATGTGGGGAACCGGGAGTAGATGATTCACGCAAGGATGGAGGCTCATTAAAAAAAATTAATATACTTAATAACAAAACAATGAAATCAATGGCGGGAGGTGTGGGTTGAACCTGTGACCTCTTTCATACTACTCCTACACCCTACCAATTGGGCTATGATTTTTTTTGTCAAATTTTATAGAGCTTTTTGTTTTTGTTGCAAAGTTTACAGATAACTTTGAAGAAAAAGGCATAACTTGTTCATTTTTCAGCCTTTTTGAGCTCAATAAGAGCCTAGATAGGGGTTTTTGAGCCTTCTACACACAATGGCAATGCTATTTTTGCGGATTGAAGATCGTATCTTTATGTATTGAGCATTTTATCATGTAATAAAGTGGTCACCATTGGAAGCTAGACCCGGAGACGTATCCCAAGATGGGTGAACTCCGTTATCAAATTGCTTATGTTTGATGTGCACTTTTATCCACTTTTAACTATTAGAAATATGCAAATTAACTTATGTTTTGTGTACTTTTGCAACCATGATCCATTTCCTAAAAGACATAAACTAGCTTGCATATTGTTTAATGAAACCTTCACTTTTCATTTTTGAATCACATGTTGACAAGATATTATAGCTTTTGAAGGATAATAAATTATTTGTTGAATTTTCCAAGTGCTGATGGAGAGGTGGAGTACTTGGGTCACATTATGGGCCAAGAAGGAGTATGGTTGGATCCTAAGAAGATTAATGCAATGCAAGAATGGCCACAACCTATGACCTTGAAGAGTCTAAGGGGATTTTTGGATCTAACGGGCTACTACCAGAAATTTGTCAGAAATTATGGACACATTTCCAAAACCCTAACAAATTTTCTCAAGAAAAATGCATTTCTCTAGATAAAAGAAGCTCAACAAGCCTTCCTGGCACTCAAAAAATAAATGTGCACCACCCCTATGTTGTCTCTCCACAATTTCACAAAACTATTTGTTCTAGAATGTGATGCCTCAAGAAATGACATCAGAGTAGTCTTAACTCAAGAAGTTCAACCACTAGCCTTCACAAGCCAACAATTAAGTGGTAGGAATTTGGGTCAATCTACATATGAGAAGGAAATGATGGACATCCTACATGTAGTGGACACTTGGAAACCATGCTTTCTCAGGTGATGCTTTCAGATCAAAACTGATCATCATAGTCTGGAGTATTTCGTGGAGAAGTGTTTATCCTCCCCACAATAAAATAAATGTCTCACCAAAATGTTGTGTTATGACTATGAGATAGTCTATAAGAAGGGGTGAGACAATATCGTGGCATATGCCTTTTCTAGACATTTTAAGGATAAGGGAATTCTCTTTTCCCTATCGTTGCCCATACCGAATTGGATTGAGGAGGCAAACAAGGAATGGTTCACCCATCCCTCCCTATCCCAGATAATTAAAAGGATACAAGAGGATCCTAACTCCCCAATAGGTTATACTTGGAAGGAAGATATTCTTCGATATAAGGATTGTGTGGTGCTCTCTCCTAACATAGCTACACTCCTCACTAATTACGGTTAATTCAATATTCCAAAATACTTATGCTCATGAACGTCGCTCCTTATTATGGGTCGGGATGAAATAAGACATTCTTGAACTTGCATTTGAATGTGACTTCTTCCAGTGCAACAAAGGGGAAACAGTGAGGACACCTTGAACCCTACAACCCTTACCACTCCTCGCCTCTATCTAGATGGATGTCTCCATGGACTTCATTACATGTCTTCCTAAATTAGACAACAAGTTAGTCACCATGGTGGTAGTCGATCGACTCTGCAAATATTTCCTTTTTTGTGCCTTACCACACCCATTCACTCCAACCTTGGTGGCTCAAGTCTTCATTGATTAGATTTTCAAAATGCATGGCATGCCCACTTCTATTGTGTCTGATCGAGATCCCACCTTCACTAGCAATTTCTGGAAGGAGTTGTTCAAGCTCCACGACATGCAGCTCCAAATGAGTACATAATATCACCCCCATACGGATGGTCAAACATAAGCCGTCAACAAATGTTTGGAGACCTACATACAGTGCTTTGCTTCAGAAAAACAACATCAATGGGTGCAATGTCTACCTTTAGCATAATGGTGGTATAATACTAATTATCATGAAGCAACCAAGATGACACCATATGAGGTGGTGTATGGCCAACTCCCACCTTCGCCAACTTCTTATCTTCCAAGATCTTCCAAAGTGCAGGAAATTAATCAGTTTCTTCATAACCTTACCACTACTCTCACTTTTTTGAAGGATAATATCCATTCGGCTCAAAACTAGATGAAGCAACAGGTTAACCAACATTGATCCGAAAGGTCTTTTCAAGTGGGTGACCAAGTGTTTGTTTGAATCCATCCTTATAAGAAGATGCCTCTCAAAGAAAAGAGCTTCCAAAAATTAGCTCCAAAATTTTATGGACCTTATCAGGTGATTCAGTGTATTGGCTAAGTTGCCTACAAACTATCCTTGCCAGCCACGTAAAAAATCCATCCAGTCTTCCATGTCTCTTGCGTCAATAAAGTTTTGGGACACAATTGCAAGGTTCAAACCATACTTCCTGAATTGGACGAGGAAATTTCTCTTTGGCTCTGACCAGAAATTGTACTAAATTCATGGGAACAACATCTTCGAGACCGCACTATCAAGGAAGTCCTCGCTGTGGAAAGACACCTTACTATAAGATGTGACATGGGAACTGACAACTATTCTAGTTCAACAATTTCCACATCTCCGACCTTGAGGAGAATTTGTTTCTAAAGGGGGAGGGCATGTTAGGGTCCGACCCTAACACCTTTATTAATGTAATAGCACGTAAGAGTATTGATTAGTTAGTTTAGTGAATAAATTCCGTAAGTGGTTATCCGCATTAATGATGATTATAAGTGGTTGACATGTATTATAAAAAAGTGACCACAATTAGTTAGTTTAGTTAAGGAGGATGAATAAACGGGCCATAGCTAATAAATAAAGTGGTTAACCCACATTATGCAAGGGACCACAAGTAGTTATGGTTTTGGATCTCATGAAACTATATATAGTCAAAGATAGCAAGGGAATTCTTTTCTTGTGCTATGTAATTGAGCTATGCTCTACTAAAGGTTTCCTCCTCAAAGAGGCAAGTGAACAATATTGTTGCACATGTTAATAAAATATTTTCATTTTCTATCATCTCATTGTTTTATTTTTTTGTTAGGATATTCCGACACATAGGAAATAGTTAAGTACAACTTGGTCTAGTATAGAGTTAGGTAAAGTGTGTTTCTTTACTATATACATTTTGTAACTTACAATCCGACGGTCACGATATGTAGTGATCCGATGGTTCATTCTCTCCTCGGTATTACCGACACTTGATCCGTGGCTTAACACCCGATTGGTCCATGATCTCTATTTAAAGAGCATGGAGGGTCATTTGTAGGGTAATCCGTCTATGAGAGAAGCATATGTAAATTTTCATTCTTTTATTAATAAATTGCTTGAAATGGCCGCGTTGGCTCAGGCCGTGGACTGTTTCCCTCTTTGAGGGTTTTAACCACGTCAAAATACCGGTGTATTGATCTATGATTTGTTTGTGAGCGGTGTCCTTTGGTGTTCTGTTTGAGGAACTTACCCTGTAAATTCCTACATGGTATCAAAGCTATTTGAGGGCCACGTCCGTTGGTGATCCAAATCTGAAGTCGGTAGAACTGCATCCGACTACCGTTTCCTAGATCTACTGTTTCTGACTGCTTTCAGGCCGAGAGGATTGCTCTGTTGTGTTGGGAGCATCTGTTCCAGTGAGGAACCCCTTTCGTTTCACGCGAAAAGGTTTCTGGTAGCCCTAGCTGCGTCATTTTTAAGATCTGGAGGTATACAGTGTTTATTTGCAGTTTACAGTTATTTTCTCTCTGTTTATTTCGGTTTCGGTTTATTTAGCTTTTTTTATTACTGGATCTATACCTTTCATTTCTGCGTATGCTCTTTGCCCTGCGACTCTGTGCGATCTGGGCAAATCAGAAACAGAAAGGAAGGATTTTTCTCATGCGTATGCTCTTTTCTGCTGCGCCTTAGTGTGATCTCGGAAAATCAGAAACATTGAGGAAAATATTTAGTTTCCGGCTAAAGCTAACTTTGAGCTGCAAGGTTCATTTTTGAAAATATTTAGTTTTTTGGCTAAAGCTAACTTCGAGCCGCAAGGTTCGTTTTTTTTTTTTTTATGTCCTTGTTGGGTTTTGTGTTTTTTTGTTTTGTAGGGAAAAAGAGCCTTCTCAAAGCAAGAACGCAAACCACCCCCCCCCCCCCCCCCCCCCCTCTCTCTCAAACTTTTTGTATAGCTCACTTGGTGCAAAGCTAATTTATGAGAGTAGAGGTCTTGGGTTCAAGTCTCCATTTTTTGGGGGTGGATTTTTTCATTTCCGCACATTCCCGCACTTCGTCGGTGACTTCATCAATTTGTTTTTTCAACAGCCATAACTTCTTCATCCAGAAGCCATTTTCAGAACCGTTTTTTTTAAACGGCCTAATTTTTCGAGATCTTTCCATTGGTACACTTAGTTTCAGCATCTATAGCTTCAGTTTCTGTTAAAAATGGAAAGTCCATGCCAAGTCATTCTTGATAGCACTAACTACTTCCAATGGTGGTCCTATATTGTGGATTTACTTAGAAGTAAAGGTCTTTACAGAATAGCCACAGGCCAAGAGACCAAACCGAAAGATGAAGATAAGGCAGCTAAATGGGAAAATAGGCAAGACCAAGCATGTGGGTTGATAGGGATGTCTATTTCTCCAGATCTTAGATTCCATATTGCAGAACTTGATACTCCTGATGAAGCACTGCAACAACTTACTAAAGTCTTTGGAATTAAAAATGAAATTAAAGCCCATCAACTTGAAAATGAATTGCTTACATTGGACCCCAATAATTTTTCTTGCATTGAAGATTTTTTGTCCAAGTTCAAGACCCTTAGACTTCTCTTGGAAGGTGTTAAGGTTAAGAAAGAAGATAGTAGCCTTATCTACTCCATTCTTACTAAGTTTGGACCAGCCTATTTTGTGTTTGTTTCCACCTTCCATTCTACAAGAGAAGCCTTCATTTCTCAAGGACAAACCTACAAGTCCCCTTCCTTTGATTCCTTTTGTGATTCTTTAATAAGAGAACAAGAAAAACTCTTACACCTTGGTCTTCTTCATCTTGGAAACTCTTCTAAGAAAGCGTTAGCCGCCCAGCAGCAACCAAATCCAAAGAATCCTAAGAAGTTGTATCCTAAACCAAACAAGGGTCCGAAGCAATTTCAGCCTCAAAATGAAAAATCATTTCAACAAAATGATAAGGCAAATAAAAACAAAGGGAAGAAGACTGATAGACATTGCAACTTTTGTAATCGAGATGGCCACTTAAAATCCAAATGCTTTAAGAAGATGGAAGCCTTGGAAGCAGTAATGAAGAAGCATAACATCCATTTGGAGCACTCTTCAACTTCAACTTCATCTTCAGGAATGTCACTTTCTGCATGTGGTTGTCAAGCATCTTGGTCTGGCTTTGCACTAAATGTATCTTCTTCTTTTCATTCTCATGAGTGGCTCATTGATTCTGGAGCTTCTTATCACATGGCCAAAAACAAAGCCATGTTTTCTTCTTTAAATGATTGTAACACCAAAAATATATATGTTGGTGATGATAGATCTCTTAGTGTTGTAGGGACTGGAACTGTTCATCTAGACAATGGTCAGTTTAATGATGTATTATGTGTTCCAACCTTATCCTGCAACCTTCTATCTATATATCGGATAACCCATTCAGGTGAAGGTAAAATCGTTGAATTTTCACCTCACGATGTTGTAATTAAGGACCTAAGAGATCCTAGACAGATTTTAGCTACTGGCATTGCTGATGATTCTACAAGGTTGTATAAGTTTCACAACTTCGGGTCATCAAATCTTCCCTTAGTATTTGTTGCTCATAATGATGAAGTGAGCAAACTTTGGCATGAGCGATTTGGTCACTTAAACTATCACTCTCTTCAGAATCTATGTAAAGAAAATATGGTGACAGGTCTTCCCATGGTATCTTGCAGAGATGGTGTTTGTTCCGGATGTGTACTCGGAAAACATCATCGGGACAGTTTTGAAAAACGTGCCTCTTGGCACGCCTCATCCCCTTTACAGCTCGTGCATAGTGATTTATATGGTCCACTTCCAGTTGCTTCATTCTCTGGCTACAAGTATTTCTTAACTTTCATTGATGATTTCTCCAGACGCACTTGGGTATACTTCTTAAAACTCAAGAGTGAAGTATTTAACATGTTCTTGGCCTTTAAGGCCTTTGTTGAAAAACAATCTGGACATCAAATTCTTAAGCTAAGATCTGATAATGGCGGAGAATATGTTAAAAACACATTCATCAACTTTTGCACTGAGAATGGAATTCAAATGCAACATACTGTTCCATATACTCCACAACAAAATGGTGTAGCTGAAAGGAAGAATCACACCTTAAAGGAAATGGCTAATTGTATGCTTCAATCTAAAAGACTTAGTCTTAATTATTGGGCAGAAGCAATTAACTGTGCAAATTACATAATAAATCACACTCCTACTAAGGTTTTAAAGAATATCACTCCAGAAGAAGCATGGAGCTCAATCAAACCAGATGTAAGTCACTTTCGTGTTTTTGGAAGTGAAGCATGGGCCCATATTCTAGATGAGAAACATAAAGCTTTAGAACCAAAGAGTGAAAAATGTATTTTTGTTGGATATTCTGAAGATGTCAAAGGATATAGACTTATTCCACTTAAGTCCAAAAATGTTATCAATAGAAGAGATGTAAAGTTTGATGAAAATATATCGGCCTGCGAGCCTAGTTCGGCGGATGTACCACCTCTCCCTATCTCTTCTACTTTTGAAAATATTTCTTCTTCTGATGATGAAAGCGAGGATGAAAATCCTCCCCCACCTTCTCAGGATCCTCCTTCAGCTCCTCAGCTTCCAAAATGGGTTCGTGCTACTCGGGATGCAGCAGGTGATCTTGTCGATGATCCTACAGATCAGCGACGTACACGTTCTCAGTTCGAGAGAGCCTCTTCTTTACTGGCTCAAGCTTCGGTGAATTATGATCCTAACACCTTTGCAGAAGCTTCAGGCCATCTAGATTGGGAAGCAGCTATGAATGAAGAATATCATTCATTATTGGCAAATGATACATGGGATCTTGTTCCTCTACCAAAGGGACAAAAACTTGTTAGATGCAAATGGGTTTATAGAACCAAGTATGGACCAGATGGGAAAGTTGATAAACATAAAGCTCGTATTGCTGCTAAGGGTTTTTCACAAGTTGAAGGCATTGACTATACTGAAACCTTCTCCCCTGTTGCCAAAATGAACTCTATCCACCTTGTTCTTTCCCTTGCTGCCTCTTTCAAATGGGAAGTCCATCAGATGGATGTTAAATCCGCCTTCTTGCATGGGGACTTGCATGAAGAAATCTATATGGAACAACCTATTGGCTTTATACAAATAGACTCCAGCCTTGTATGTCGGCTTAGGAAATCCCTTTATGGTCTCAAGCAAGCTCCTCGAGCTTGGTATGCCAAAATGGATAACTTTCTTTTAGAAAATGGATTTTCTAGGTGTCATTCTGACAACACTGTCTACACCAAGAAAGTGGGCAAGTCTCTTATCATTCTTTTTCTTTATGTTGATGATCTTATCCTGACTGGTAGTGATCCCAACCTTATAAACCATGTGAAGTTTAGCCTTAAAAGGAAGTTTGAAATGATAGACTTAGGACACTTACATTATTTCCTCGGTCTTCAAGTCTTGCAATCCAAGGAAGGTATTTCCCTTTCTCAGTCTAAGTATGCCTGTGATATTCTACACCACTTTCACATGGAAGACTGTAAGCCAGCCCCTTCTCCCTTTTAGTTTGGAGTTAAACTTTCAGTCACTTGTACTTCTCCTGAAGTTGATGCTACCTTATACCGTCAACTTGTAGGAAAACTTTTGTATCTAACCCATACTCGTCCTGACCTTTCCTTTGTTGTTGGCCTTGTTGCTCGGTTTATGCAAAACCCACGTGAAAGTCATTGGAAAGCAGCTAAAAGAATACTTTGTTATGTTCGAGGTACAGTTCAGTTTGGGATTCATTACAGTGCTGAAGCATCTCCTCTATTGGTTGGTTTCACTAATTCCGATTGGGCTGGTGACCTTGATGATCGAAAGTCTACTGCAGGTTATGTGTTCGCTCTTGGTTCAGGACCTATTACATGGGCTTGCAAGAAACAAGGTGCCATTTCTCTTTCTTCAGCAGAAGCAGAGTATCGTGGTGTCGTAGAAGCTAGTAAGGAAGCCTTGTGGCTTCGTCATATCGTGTCAGAGTTTGGCTTTCAGTAGCAGCATCCCACTACACTTTGGTGTGATAATCAAAGTGCCATTCAGCTATGCAAAGATCCAGTCCAACATCAGCATAGCAAACACATTGAACTGCACATGCACTTCGTCGGAAAGCTCATTCACGACCATGTTCTTGAAGTGCAATATTGTTCAACAGATGATCAAGTTGCAGACATCTTTACAAAGGGTCTCACAGAGGCGAAGTTCACTAAACTTCGATTTATGGTTGGAGTTCAGGAAGTTGTCACTAAGGGGGGATAGGCTCTAGTGCCTCCTTCCTTCTCCTATTGTGTCATATTTGTAAATCCTTCAATCCTATCCCAAGTTGTTCTTAAGGGGGGATGTTAGGATATTCCGACACATAGGAAATAGTTAAGTACAACTTGGTCTAGTATAGAGTTAGGTAAAGTGTGTTTCTTTACTATGTACATTTTGTAACTTACAATCCGACGGTCATGATATGTAGTAATCCGATGGTTCATTCTCTCCTCGGTATTACCGACACTTGATCTGTGGCTTAACACCCGATTGGTCCATAATCTCTATTTAAAGAGCATGGAGGGTCATTTCTAGGGTAATCCGTCTATGAGAGAAGCATATGTAAATTTTCATTCTTTTATTAATAAATTGCCTGAAGTGGCCGTGTTGGCTCAGGCCGTGGACTGTTTCCCTCTTTGAGGGTTTTAACCACGTCAAAATACTGGTGTATTGATCTGTGATTTGTTTGTGAGCGGTGACCTTTGGTGTTCTGTCTGAGGAACTTACCCTGTAAATTCCTACATTTTTGTGGTATCTCGGGCATATTTCACATTTATAATATTTTTTGCAGGTTAAGCATACTACACCTCGTTGCTAAAGCATCTTTGCTATTAAGAGGTCATAGGTTCATTTCTCTTGAAAATATCGAGGTTAGGCTCCATGTTGAGTCGACAGGAAGTGGTCATTTTGGGTAGATCTGTTTAGTATAATTATTCTGTGGATGTAGCGTTCACTGATCTTCGGGGATCGTGAACCACAAAAAATATTAAAAAATAAAATAATTATTATAATAATATTAACATTTAAAAAAAAAAAGTGAAATTTATATTTGGCAAATGGAATGAGTTAATTAGTAAACAAATTCAATCTTTTTGGTGAAGTTATTTCATTTTTTCCTTTCTCTTCATTTACTATTTGTTTTTCAAAATTTTGATTATTTTTTTTCATTTTAAAATGGACCAAAAACCCTAAGGGAAAAGTTCCACAATCTATTTCTTGTGAACTTCAAACCTTAGGGATGAATTTGATATTTAAACTGCAACAAAATATAATTTTGTTCTTATCAACCGAATTCACAAGGTATTCCAAGAAAATAAATATCAACAAGAAACTTCAATGTAACAATGTTTCGAGTCTGTAGGGCACACTTTCCCACCTAAACTAGATCTAAGAATATTTAATAACGATAGATATATTAAAATAGTAAATATGTAATTTTACTAGGGGTAGTAGGAGCGTGGGGGATCATTCATCCTGAGGAACAACATGAAGATAAATTTTATTGGGGATTGGGAAAGGTGACCAATAATATTGTTGAAACCTATGCACTATTCCAACAAATAAAACAACTCGTGAAAATGAATATTCTTGAAATCACAGTGATTGGAGTCTCCCTCCTCATCATATCAAGAATCATAAGTAAAACTCTTCCCTGAGACTTAAATATTTCTCAGATCATTAAAAGAATCATTAATCTTCTGAACCTCATCCCAAGATTTCAATTCTACCATGTATTAAGGAAAAACAATACAAATGTTGATGAGATGGATAACAAAGGAACATATCTCCTCAAGGGAGACTTAGATTGGCAAGGTCAACTCATAAATGATCCCCTCCCCTAACTCTCTTCATGAAAAATATAATAAATAATTCATGGGATGAGCTCTTCTCTACGTGTTATCCTACCCATCAAGGTGTGTATAGGTGTTTTCAAGTCAACCCAGTTCCCAGCAGCTTCGAAAGGATTAATATATGTTATCCTCTAATCATCCTCAGGGATGTTTCTCCAATGTTCATTCCCCTGGCCTTCAAATCGCTGAGCCACCACTCTCAATCGGTGATGATACTTGAGACATCTATTTTTTGGTACCCCTAGGTGGGATTGAAAGAAACCTATGGGAAGAAATATGGCCATATCATAATTCAGGTTGTTGACGATAGTATAGGGAAAAATCATGTCGCTTCGTGGAGGTTGGTGGGGATGAGCTCCTAAATATTGCTTGCCTTCGTCTTTATAGTGTCTACCTCTTCCTTTGAGAGAATGTTTATCTTGGATCTTTAGGCATGGTGCATGTGCATCAGAGGTATCTCTTTGGCTTTTTTGGTCTTTCATATTCGTGATTGGTAGTCATTATTTAGTGTTAAGATAGTATTATGGGATCCCCAGTGGAATTCTGCATGTATCTACTAGTCGTCTGTGCAATATATCCTTACGGCCCAGTCTTTTTGTTTCACCCTAGTTGTGTCTTTTTCCTATGATTTTTGTGGAATCGTTGATTCCATGGATCTCATGATTTTTTTGGTTGTTGTGTTGTCTCCTCTTGGATGGAGATGGGTATCTGTTGGAATTCTCAATGAATCTCAAAATAAATTCAATACAAGATTATCTCCTGATGGTAAAGGCATTGGAATTCAGGTTTTGTGTGACCCCTTTGTGTAACATCCAAGTTACAACCTTGTTGTAGTTAAACATGACTCGCATGGTTATTTCGAATGAAGATGGCACATGTACAAATATCATGCAACAAAAGCAACCCATTTTATCCATAGTAATCCAAATCAATAAAAATATCTCACTTCTAAAAGTCCATGGAAATATTATGTATTCTTCTTTAAATGAGGTGAACGGACAATTGGACCAGACCTAGCAGGAAACTTTGAAGAAGGTAGCACCTCTAAAGACCTTCAAAATTGCAATTAGGTTCAGGGATGAAATGCACTTTTTGTTTTCTGATATATCACTTTTGGTGATGTTATAAGATTTGTAATGGGATTCTTAGAATTGCAATTGTAAAAATAAAGAATTTGAAAAATAGGAAATGTAGGAATCTAGAAACGGAAATTTTGGAGAAAGCCTCTCCTACTAATATCAACATGTAACTCTTGAGATTTCTGCTAAGATATTTTTAATATATAAAATCCACGGTTCTTGTTAAAAATAAATATGCCCCTTTAGCTTCTATATGCTTGCTAAACAACTTAACAAAATTGGTTTAGTGTCGTGTCAATTTAACATGCACAACCAACGCTAGAAACTACTCAATCATCATGATACGGTATGTTGAAAATCATATATGCAAATAAGAACAATTTGGATAGTTAGAACACTTCATATATATAGAGTAAGATGAAATAGAAGTAAATTCCAAAAACTTAATACGGGTCGATACAAGTCATGTTTTCCAAATCTTAGCTAGGGAAACCATAACAAACTCTAGCCACCAACTCCTAACTATGAATCACCCCATCCAAAGTTAGTGACTTTTCCAAAGATCCCCATCAAGCTAGCATACACACTGATAAGCCCTCCTTGGCACCTACACTTTCACCCCACAAGTGTACAAGAGAAAACAAAATAGTCTTCCAATATATCTACATAAGTAGCATTTCAAGGAGTGCTTGGATTTTTAAATACCACAAAACCCTAATCTTCTTTTAGAAGAACTACAAAAACAAGTGTTCCCTTTGGTCCACTAGGGTTCCTCCCAAAGGCTACATTCCTTCTCTTCGTAGGAAAATGCTAACCCTAGTCTTCATCTTAAATCTCCTTAAGCGCCTTATGCTCCAAGGAAAGATAGAAAATCATAGTGGAAAAATGTATGATGAAAGGTACACGTTCACTCTGGCTCTCACATATCCAACACATGTGAACAACATGATGAATGAAAATTCATTTTCCTCCATTTTATTTATATGAAAGGTGAGGGAGGGCAACAAGATAAAGTGGACCATACCCACAAGAATTAATTAGTTTTTTTTTAATCATATATTATGTATATTCACCAACTCGCTAATTTTCCTTTTAAAAGTTGTTAAACACATACATGGTGAATGTTGAATATGAATGATAAGAATTTAGTTGCATATATATTGACATGATATACATTTATAGTACATGGTGTGACCCTTTGGATTCATATTCCAAGTGGTCTCTTGGACTCCGGTGGTTGTTCACATTCCACACCAACCCATAGAGGATTAGGTGTCCAACATTTCCCCCTTAATCCGAAGGGGTATGTATGAGTCCAAGAAGAGAGTTGTAATACAAAATATAAAAAAATGCGTGGCAACACTAGACTAAATGTGCTCTCTGAAATTTTTGTATAAAGGGGGTGTTTTAAGGATGACCACCAACACTGGAATTCTTAGTGCAGTGCTCGGAACTCTTCCAAATATGGCATGATGCTGAGGTCTTCTGCTAGAGGAAGTGATCCTAATGCTTTGAAGAGGGAAACCTTTAACCTTGAAAGGGAGGTCTCACACCGCATAAAAAGGGAGAACCTCAACCTGAAAAGGGAGGTCTCAACCTGTGATGGTTTAAGGATGACCAACAACTCTGGAATGCTTAAAGCAATTCCTGGAACTCTTCCAAAACTGGCAAGAAGATGAAGTCTTCTACTAGAGGAAGTGTCCCCAATTCTTTGAAGATATGTCTCAACCCCGCATAGATGGTTTAAGGTTGATAACCAAATAAAGGCATGCTTAGGGGTATCTTTGTCTCTGGCTACAACTCTGAATCTGGTATGGAAAGTTGTGGCTTAGGCTCTCTTGATTTGGCTTTGAAGCTTGTATATGACCATCACTTCCCCCCTGTCAAATACAAGGTCAAATGATGGATAAAACTCAACTGCAACACCTTTTAATATTCTAGAAGAAATTCTGACATATGACTTAAATATATTCTTGGTCGTGGAAGCCCATTGCTAAGAAGCGATCCATCAAAGATAAATCTTTCTTCTTGCAGGAGGCTTGTTTTTAAAGCATCTGTGTGAAGAATGAGTACGTTGACCATAGTGCTTATATGGATGAAGATAAAAACAGTGATTTTTCATATGGCCAACTTTGTCACAATGTTGGCATTTAACATTTTTTTGTGGCTGCTGTGGAGGAGGAGCAGCATCTAGAACAACTAAAGATGAACTGTCATAAAGAAATCCAACACTCTGAAACTGGTTGGGCTTTGAATAATATGGAATATGAAAGGACACATCCTTGTCATATCCAAAACCATTTATGCGATTGTTATGGACAACCTCTTTCCAAAGTCTGATGATTGGCTTGGGAAGTGTTGGATGGCTCTCTGCTTGTGCATGTAACTATGTTGTTTCATTGGGAACTGGATCTAAATCAACTATGACATTATTGAATTGTTGTTTATGGGATTCTGTTTCAATGTTCTGAATAGAAACAGTTCAGAATGATGACTCCACTGCTGTAATTCTTCCTGCTGCAGTTGAGATTCAAGCTGCAAAAAATCAATCTTTTATTGTACTCTTTTATTGTACATGTTGAAGACAAATTTGAATATTAGAAATAGTGTATTTGCTGATTTTAACAATGTTTTCAACAATAAACATGATTAGAGTTTTCAATAACTCTAATACATGGTCAATTTAATCTATTTAAAAAATTAAAAATTTCTTGCAATTCCACCCTATTTTCTATGTTCACATGCATGAGGCTTTACAAAAACTCTTTCACTAGTGCAATTTTGTCCAACAGCAGTGCCCTAAAAACACTCTCTCACCAGTCCAAGAGACATAATTAGCACTTCGCCCTATGAAGTGACTTCAATTGCCGTTGTCAGAATATATGAATGCCTTGAGGCTTTCACTGGATCTACAACAGGCCATGAATTCATCGGTTCAACTAAATGAACACCATTTTCTACAAGAAATTCTACGACATAGATAAATCAGATTGATTCTTGAGCGTAAATTTCCATGGTATATATTTATTTGTTGTAGAATATTCTAGTGATACGTTGAAACACTTCATCCGACGCCATTTGTCATGTGAATCTATGGAACTCAGGAATGAGCGATCCCACACAATGAGAGGACGCAAATTATCGGTCAGCGGCTAGCGTTTTCATCGACCATCCACCTGAAATAATTGCTTAGCAGCCAACATTTCCAGCTGTGACTGAGCGTATTCCAATCCTTATGAAGCATAGGGTATCAGATTAAAATGGCATTTCCAGCTGCAACTGAGTGTAGTTCGAATCCGGTACAATTGCTAGAAACAACAAAATCAATGAACCACAAATGTTTGAACCATTCACTGCTCCATTTAATATAATAATAGAAGGGAATGCATCGAAATGTTGCTTCGGGCCAAGAAAGTCAACCAAGAACACACACTGCGTATTATCAGAGATTTAATGCATTGTTTCAACAAATTTCACAAGAACATTCAACGCATTCACAACTAGTGTACACACTTGTATTCCTGGACGACAAGCGTACGCACAGATGATGAAGAGTCAACAAGAATGAGTTTGAGCGTAGACTGGGGATTGGAAAGGCTAGACAAGCGGATGTGAAAGTGTTTTTGTACTGTATAAGCCTTTGATGCCAAGAATCTCTACTGAGCTAAGCAGATGATAGAGAAACGCCCATAAAGAGGATTTCTGGAAACAAGAAGGAATTTTGAGAACCCACTTCAAATGGAATGAATTGACAGGAGGATAGATATGTTATAGTCTAGACTGAGGCAAGGACTAATTTAGACACGGGGCTTTCCATTTGGTTTCCATGTTTCGCGCTTGATTCTTGCGAGTAATCAAAGCTATTATCCAGACTCACCAGGGTGTGATTGCGAACAGAGAAGGAATCTTGTGGGTGACGAAGGATAACGTACAACAGGCAAATTATTTTGGTTCCCTCACATAAGCTTCAACCTACAGAATCAGATCCTTTAATAGCGACGAGATTCATGCTCTTTCAAGAGCCTTCTTCTAATGGTATCGTCTTTGGCGGATGGGACATAAACAACATGAATCTAGACTCTATTGACCGCAAAGTTGTCGCGCAGAGGAAATTAACCCTCCAGGAAGGAAAATTGAATGCTACAATAGATTCTATTTCAAATATAGAGAAGCAGAGGAGGCTTCTTGTTGATGTTTCTGGAACTCAGAACGTGATAGTGGCGATAGTGCAGATTTGCTATGAAACGTGTGCATGGAAGACACTAAATGAGAAAATTATTGTGCGATATTTGTGCTTATACCAAGGCTATGTTACTTGGCAGAGAGGTCAGACAGGTCTGAGTGGCCGCAGAAAAATTGTAGAGTTGTATCCAGATGCCTTAGGTCTGTAGGTAAAACGCTCAAATGCAGTTTTGAGGGAATCATTGAGTGGGGGCGGCGTTGTGTGTAGATTATTGGGATTATGTATTGTTTATCGTTTCTATCATTATCCAAACACCACCCGTCTAATAATTAGCTACAGGACAGTCGAGAGGCGTTTTGGAGGTTTCCAAGACAAGGCTGGACCCACTGACAAAAAAAACCAGCCACCAGGAGACTATTCAAGTAGGTACCATAACCGTGATAGGTAAATAAATGCAATGAAACACTGACACTGAAGAAAGAGCGTTACGGCTCTGAAGAGCATTTCTTGGAAGCGGCTAGAACGTTAACCTCTATGCTTCAATCCCTGCCCTGCCCAATTGCAGAAAGTAGGAAGATTCTACAACGTTCCAATTAAAAATACCCTTCCAAACTGTCCATCTCAAAATAAAAAAACATGGATCCACCGCCCAATCCTATGTTGTCGAACGAATCCCATAAATTTAGCATCGAAATGCATAAAATCCAACGATCTTACATTTAAAATTTTAGTCTCTGCGTCAATTTTCACAACATTGCAACATAACATCAATGTGGGAAAAATACATGGGAGAAGACCTTGAAATCTTACACAAATAGCTAGAGACACAGAGATGTGCAGGGTTATACATGCCACAAAAATAAGTGGTTCACAAAAGATTGAACAGATTATGAACTTATATGCTCGGACACCATCTTAAACACATACATGGCCAATGTAGAATATGAATGATAAGCAATTAGTTGCATATATTATTGATATGATATACATTTATAGTACATGGTGTGACCTTTGGATTTATATTTCAAGTGGTATTTTGGACTTTGGTGGTTGTTCACATTCCACATCAACCCATAGAGGATTAGGTGTCCAACAAAAGCCATTTATTTTTTACATAAATATGATTAGGTCGATAATATTCATCATAATGTACAAATTTGATAAATAAATTATATATTTTTTTATTGAATATTCAACTGCATGTATATGATATTTCCAAATTAAAATAGCCAATCAAAATATTATGTTTAGGTATATTGTTTGAGTCATTAAAATTACCCTAGTCGTCCTTGTAAGATAGCAACAAACCTCCAAGTATATGCCCCATGAAGCAAGACACTAGCCACATAGGTCTTCAATGTTCCAAGAAAGAGTATGATACAAGCATCAAGACAAGGTCTAGCAATCAATGAGTAAGCTAACTCCAATGTGTGTCCATCACAATCACCCAAATGTAATCAACACACCATATATCTCATATCAAATAAAGCATCCTAAAAGATGATGCAAACACTTTTGAAATAATCCCAAAAGCTAAGAAATATTTTGTACAACTTCCTTTGAAAGTGTGACATAATCGATTTTACAATCCAAAACTTTTCGTATTACTTTTACCAATATTGATATCCTATATATATATATATATATATGAGAAGGGAATGTAGGATTTTTTGTTGTAATATTCTTAGCGAAAATTTACAGTAAATATACAAAGAAAACATAGACAAAAAGCCATAAAACAATCGACACACAATCAGACCATGAACTGCACCAAAAACTGCGTTGAAGAGTTATTTTATTGATAAATAAAGGGTGTACAATACAGTGATGGAAGGAATGCACCTAGGCTTGCTCAAGGCAAGCTAACAAAGCCCCAAATGATAGATAAGTCACCCCTCTACAATTTGTTGATGTGTTGCTCTAGCTCTGCACTGAAGATGCCCAAAAATGCATTGTTGGTTGAATATAACTGTTGCTAGGGCCCTCTCTGGTGGTCATAAAATTCTGGGAAATTAATATTGGCCTCTCCACCAAACACCCAGAATAACCCACCGAGGGTTTTGCCAATGGTTGACCTCGAAAATTCGGCCCTGTTTTCCCTCAATGGCTCAACTATTGGGTGATTTGACCCACCTGTAAATATTGTTGCAAGTGGCCTCCAAAATAGTTGCAATCCTCGCCAAAATACTTCCCCAACCTTTTCCCCAAGTTTAAGCCTCAACCACACCTCACTCGACAACCTCCTGGAGTGCATCCACCATGAACTATGCAATCCCTACGTTGTTGTAGTTGAAACTCCTCCCTGAAATCAGACTCCTGTTGTTGGTACAAACGGATAAGGTTAGAACTCCCTACTTGGGTTGGCACTAGAATTCATGTTATGAAACCAGCTCAAGAAAAGATAGAAAAGATAGATAAACGACTTAGAATTCAGCCTCTTCGAAGGGGCAACCTCCTTTACATTACATAAATGAGCAATTCTTCGACGATACAAATGAAAAGACCTCCTTTCTATATATAGGAGTCTAAGGGGTCATAACATAATCAGAGTCGACATAACAATAATAATGTAAGGGCACAATAATAAAAATAGTGGGCTTCTATGGGGCACAATAGTAACAATATGGACACTACATGGGTACATCAATATAATAAGTGGGTTGTACTAATAACAATAAGGGGTTACACTAGTAGTATAGGGGTCTAACATGCCCCTCTCCTTCAAAAAGCGTTGTCCTCAACGCTTGAGTAGTTCTTGATGCTTCTGTATAAAATTCTTGTCCTCCCATGTGGAATCTTCAGCGGGTGAGTTCTTCCACTTGATGAGATACTCTGAAATTGATCAATTTCGTAGTTGTCGGGTTCTTGTTTCTGTCACTGCTCCAGGTTCCAATATGTTTTTCTCCTTCCTCTTCAATTTCTGGCAATATTGTTTGAATTGGGATGTTTTGCAACTTTTGAATAAGTGGCCATACTTCTTCATCCTTCTTCCATTCATCCATTGTTTTGTTTATCCAATCTGGTTGGATAATAGAAATAGCACAAAAAAATGCTTCCACATCCTCATCCTTGAAGAGTCTTCCCATTTGGTAAGGTCGCCATTTTTTAAGTGCATGTAGTATTGCCAACATTTCCTTCTCATAAATAGCTTGCTTGAGATGTAGCAGTAAAAATACCCAATCACCTACATTAAAACATTTTTCACTACGATATTGATCTACTTGTTGTTTCATTTGATTTTGCACCGAAGTGGCGTTATCCTTTAAAATTTGGAGAACTTGTTGTTGATGCTTGATGTGATCTTTCACTGCTTGAACCTTTTTCTTATTGATATGTCCTTCTATCTCTAGAGTTTGAGGAGTGGTAATTTCTTCCAATCCTTTACAAGATATGGTCGGATTCATTTCTTGATGCTCGATGTGATCTTTCACTTCCTAAACATTTTTCTTCTTGACATGTCCTTCTATCTTGATAGTTTGAGGAGTGATAATTTCGACCAATGAATTACAAGATATGGTTGGATTCATTTCTTCTTTCTCGATGTGATCTTTCACTTCTTACACCTTTTTCTTCTTGATATGTCCTTCTATCTTGATAGTTTGAGGAGTGGTAATTATTGCCAATGCTTTACAAGATATGGTCTGATTCATTTCTTCTTTCTCTGGGGTGGGGTCCTGGCGTATATCTTCTTCTTTTGATGTTTCTTGATCCTTTTCTTCCTCCTCTTCATATTCTATGTAAAATAATTTCTTCTCAGCATACTTATGACCTTTAGCGCATTTGCTATCACAATTGTAACAAAGCCCTTTTTCTCTTTTTTCTTTCAATTGTTGTGGTGTAACCCTTGTAGGTTGTGGAAGGCTAGGAGAAACAACACTTCCATCTTTATAGTTGTGAGGGGTAGGCTTCTTGGTTTCCATAATTTTTCTTTCCACTATGTCACAAAGCCCTTTTACTCTTTCCAATTATTGTGGTGTTCCTCTAAAGAAGGTGTTGCTCTTTGTATCCTCATAATGTGCTATCATTTCCTCCGTGAAAATTGACCATGTAACAAGTTGTTTACGAGAACAAAGCCCTTCATACCATAAAAATTGATCTGGTTCTAAATATGAAGATGCAATACATACCTTTTGTAACAGTGGTACACCATGTAGATAAAAATATTGCTCCATCTAAAGTATCCAATTTACCGGATCCTTGCCATCAAACTTCCTCATCTTGCTTTTTCTTGATTTTAGGAGCTCGATCTTGAAATGGCTGTAACTCTGTACTTTGGATCTTTAAGTTCTGAAATTGCGACTTGTGGTAGCCCTCTTTGTTCTCTTTCCAATCCCACCAATCTGATCCAAATCGGATTCTCCAAGAAAGAGTTATGCACAATCTCCCAACATGACTTGATTATAGAACTTTCTAGAAGAGCGAACTTGTATGAAGTGCCACGTGTCACTGTTTTGACCTTTGGCTCTGAAAAATATCTATGAGAAACTAAAGTCCGTTCTCTTTCTGTACCTTCTTACGAAATTTCAATCCGATGCTGAGAGAGAAAGTTATGACGATTTTCCCCAGGTCACCTGTTTGGAATGTAATTCAGGTGTATGCAAAAAGACCAACTTCCTCAGATCATATCTCCACAAATGTAGTGCAAAAAGCTCTGAAATTCGGACCCAAGCTTCAATGTGATCTCATCTCAAATGGGTTTTTTTTTAGCTTCTGAAACGTTGCAGAAAAAAAGTAATAGCGAAAATGCCACGATGACCTGTTTGGAGCAGCAAAACCCTAGAATCCAAAGCTCTGATACCAAATGGTATGAAACTAGCTCAAGAAAAGATAGATAAGATAGATAAACGACTTAGAATTCAGCCTCTTCGAGGGGGCAACCTCCTTTACATTACATAAATGAACAATTCTTCGATGATACAAATGAAAAGACCTCCTTTCTATATATAGGAGTATAAGGGGTCATAACATAATCAGAGCCGACATAACAATAATAATGTAAGGGCACAATAATAATAATAGTGGGCTTCTATGGGGCACAATAGTAACAATATGGGCACTACATGGGTACATCAATATAATAAGTGAGTTGTACTAATAACAATAAGGGGTTACACTAGTAGTATAGGGGTCTAACAATTCAACTGAAGCAACGGTTGAGATCTCCGCTCGAATACACTCGTGCACTAAACAGCATTTGCAGACTTGGCTTCAGCTCAAGCGTGCTCTTGTCAAAAGATAGTTTTGCAAATAATGAATGAATGAGGCATTGAGTGTATCTTCCTCTTTTTGTCAAGAAGCCTCCAAAACATCCATGTGGGCCCAAATCAAATTCCCCACATGAAATCGCTCCAATGAGAGTGTATTCCTTAAGCGGGATGAAATTCCCATGAGGTGGCCCCCACGCTCCACTAAGACCTTAAAATTTCCTCCAACTCTAATGTTTGGGTGTGCTATAAGAAAAAAAAATGTGTGTGGGACCTCTAAACCCACATTTCCTAAGTGCAATTGAGAAATGTAGAAAAAATGATCAAAATCGATATTTCACTTAGCAAAATGCTAAGTAGGAATATAATAGTCCTCCCCGCCAAAACGTTTCTTGTCCTCAAGTAACTGCAACGAAGGATGTTGAAGTATATGCTCCCCTTCCTAGATGGCATCCTCATCTGGCAAATTCCTCCATCTGATAAAAAAATCCTTGATGACCTGGTTTCTTAAGTACCTCTCCTAGGTATCCAAAATGACCTCTAGTTTCAGCACTTAATGCCCCTCATCATCCATAGGGGGTATTTTTGTAGATGATGTAACATTTTGCCCCAACGCCTTTTCAGGCAAGGCACATGAAATATGTTGTGCACCCGACTCCCTGGGGGTAGCTTCAGCTCATATGCTACCTCCCCAACCCTTCAATTGACACAATATGGTCCATAGAAGCGGGGTTTGACCTTCTTGGTCCCCTTCTTCTTGATTGATGACTGTCGATACGGTTGAAGCCTAAAGAAGACCAAGTCCCCTACTTTTAACTTCCTCTCAACTCTGCCCCTCTCTGCATAAATCCTCTACTAGTTTTGGGCCATCTGCATGTTGTCTTTAAGATCCCGCAAAATTTCTTGGCTCTCCTGTATCCAATCCTTGGCCCTGGGGGCCCTACTATCTTCAAACATAATGTCAGCAAAAGGCAGTGCATTATAACCATACAAAGCTCGAAATGGAGACATACCTATGGACATGTGGTATGTAGTGTTGTAGCAGTATTCACCCTAGTGCATCCATCATATCCATGTTCTTTGTTGACATGTCACGTAGTTACGTGGGTATCCCGCTAGCCACTTGTTATCTATCTTTGTCTTCCCGTCTGTTTGAGGTTGATAGCTAGTACTTGGAGTGATCTCAGTGCCCACCAACCGAACTAGCTCCTGCCAGAATCCACCCTAAACTGGTTGCTCTGGTCACTAACAATGGTCTTTGGGAAACCATGTAGCCAAAACACCTCCCTGAATAACAATTCACCCACCTGTGAGGCAGAGTACTAGGTTGAGATGGCGAAGAAATGGGAAAACTTTGTCTGCTGGTCCACCACCAGGTAAATGTAATCCTTGTCATGTACTATGGGCAACCCAGTAACGAAGTCCATCGATATTCTCTCCCATTTCCCCTCGAGGATGGGAAGCAACTGCAATAGGCCTGTAAGGTGTGACTGCTCACCCTTGTTCTGCTGGCATGTTTCACACCCCTTGATATGCCTCAGAACATCATCCTTGAGGCCCGTCCATGCAAAACTCTCTCTAATGGCCCTGTATGTCTTCGTGAACCCAAGGTGCCATGTTAGTGGTGAGTCATGGGTAGCCTATAGCATCTTATCCCTCAGCTGGGAGTTGGGTACCAAATATATTTGGTCTTAGAAGTATATCACCTCGTTCATTACCATCTATCGGTCATCTGCCACCATCCCCAAGGACCTCACACGCGAACCGATCCTTGGAGTACTTCACTAGTAGTTTCACCCTCCAATCCAGGGAAATACTCATCAATGAGAGAGAGGCTGGCCTCCTAGACAACACATTAGCCACCACGTTGTGTTTCCCCTTGACATACTCAATGTCAAATTCATATGCTTGGAGCTTGCTCACCCACTTTTGTTGCCTTTCCTACAATTGTTTCTACTCCAAGAAGAACCTAAGGTTGTTGTGGTCTGTCTTGACTTTGAACCTATTCCCCACCAAATATTGTCTGAACTTAGCTAGCGCATGCATGATGGTCAACATCTCCTTGTCATATATGGAGTATAGTAGCTCATGGGGCAGTAGCTTCCGACTCTTGAAATCTATGGGTGCCCTCCCTACATCAACACGACCCCCACACCCACTCCTGATGCATCACACTCCAGCACAAAGGGTTGGGTGAAGTCGGGGAGTGCCAATACTGGAAAACTACTCATGACCCTTTTTAGGCACTCAAAAGCCTCATGTGTTGTAGTGGTCCACTCAAATGACCCTTTCTTCATCAAGTCGATGAGGGGTGCTACTAGCTAGGATAATCCCTTCACAAACCTCTTGCAATAAGTGCATATGCCCATGAATCCCCTCAGCTCTGTCACATTCTGGGGTTCTGACCAATCCTAGATAGCTCAAATCTTCTCCTCATGGACTCTCACACTGTCAACCCCAATGATATGCCCTAGATAGAGGATCTCAGTCAACCAAAAATCACACTTTGACAGTTTAGAATAAAACTGTTGTGCCTGCAAAATTCATAGCACTGTCTTAATGTGTTGCACGTGCTCCTCCCAGGTTTGATTATAGATTAGTATGTCATCGAAGAACACTAGCACAAACTTCCTCAAATTCCCACGAAACATGTGGTTCATGCATGACTGGAAGGTAGTTGGTGCATTGGTCAGCCTGAAGGGCATAACCAAGAACTCGAAGTGCCCATAATGGCACTGAAATGCAGTCTTGGGACATCTTGGTCCCTCACCCAGATCTGATGGTACCCTGACCGCAAATTGATCTTCGAAAATAACTTAGCCCCCCTCAACTCATCCATCAGCTCATCTATACATGGGATGGGCTAGCAGTTTCTTAGTGTTTTTTTGTTCAGGGCCCGGTAATCTATGCACATGCACAAAGACCCATCCTTTTTCTTCACCAGGACAACCGATGAAGCAAAAGGGTTGGAACTGGGCCTAATGTGCCCAAGTGCCAACAGCTCGTAGATATCCCTCTCTATCTCATCCCAATATTCCTTGGGATGTCGGTAAGGAGTGGTGATCACAACCTATACTCTTGGCTCCAGCTCAATAGTATGCTCAAACCCCTAGTCAGGTGCTTGACCTAGTGGTATGTCTCCAAAGACTACTAGGTACTAGTCCAAAATAGCCCGTATCTCCGAATTGGTAGCTTGGGCTTACCCCCAGCCTTTGAGATCCTCAAATCTACAGCCCACTCAATGTCCCTGTGTCTCAAATCAACCTCCATACTATGGGCCGAAACAGTCTGTGGTGGGTATGAGTGCATTCCCTGTAGAAACATTAGCTTGTCATCTGGCCCTACAAACTCCATCTTCAACTTCCTCCAATTGGTCATGATTTTTCCAAGTGCGTAGAGCGACTAGACTTCCAACACCACGTTGGTGTCTGACACGTCCACCACAAAGAAGTAATCTGTCATGGATTAGTTCCCCATGGTCATTGTCAAGGCTGGCAGGTAGCATGTGCACTGCATGGTCTTATCCCCAGGCACAATAACTGAGAATTCCTCAAACTCCTCAGTTTTGATGCCCCTCCTCTGAACCAATTGGACATCAATGAAATTGTGGGTAGCCCCACTATCCACCAGAACTGATACACGGTGCCCTTGAACCATACCTCTGATCCTCAGGATCAAAAACTTGGGTACCCTACGCAGTGATCCAAGGACCCCTCCAGAAGGTGCAAAGGAAACTCCCCTTGCCTATCCTCTGGTTTCATAGACTACGCTACCCCCACAGGTTGTGCCAAGTCTATGAGCTCTAATACCACTGTAATATTCCTAGGGAAAATTTACAATAAATATACAAAACAAGCATATACTAAAAGCCATAAAACAATGAACACACAATCAGACCATGAACTGCACCAAAAATTGCATCGAAGAGCTCTTTTATTGATAAATAAAGGGTGTACAATATGGTGCTGGAAGGAATGCATCTGGGCTTGCTCAAGGCAAGCTAGCAAAGACCCAAATGATAGATAAGTCACCCCTCTACAATTTGTTGGTGTGCTACTCTAACTCTGCATTGAAGATGCCCAGAAATACATTGTTGTCTGAATAGAACTACTGTTAGGGCCCTCTCTGGTGCTCAAAAAATTCTGGGAAATTAATCTCGACCTCTCCACCAAATACCCAAAATAACCTATGAAGGATTTGGCCAATGGTTGACCTTAGAAATTCAACCCTGTTTTCACTCAATGGCTCAACTACCGGGTGATTTAACCCACCTGTAAATCCTGTTACAAATGGCATCCAAAATAGCTTCAATTCTCGCCAAAATACTTCCCTGGCCTTCTCCCCATGTTTCAGCCTCAACCTCCTAGAGTGCCTCCACCATGAACTGTGCAATCCCTGTGTTGTTGTAGCTAAACCTCCTCCCTGAAATTGGACTCCTACTGCTAGTACAAACTGATAAGGGTAGAAATCCCTTCTTGGGCTAGCACTCAATGTCCACCGAAGCAAGGGTTGAGATCTCCGCTAGCAGACACTCGTGTGCTAAACAACACTTGCAGACTTGGCTTCATCTCAAGCATGCTCTTGTCAAAAGACAATTTTGCAAATGATGAATGAATGAGGCCTTGAGTGTCTCTTCCTCTTTTATTCAAGATGCCTCCAAAACGTCCATGTGAGCCCAACTCAAATTCCCCCCACCAAATTATCTCCAATGAGAGAGTATTCCTCATGTGGGCCGAAATTCCCATGAGATGGCCCCCACACTCCACTAAGGCTACAAATATTTCCTCTTGCTCTAATGTTTGGGTGTGCTCTAAGCCAAAAAGCGTGTGTGGGACCTCTAAACCCATATTTCCTAAGTGTAATCGAGCAATATAGAAAAAATTATCAAAATTGATATTTCAGTTTAAAGCAAAATGCTAAGTAGGAATATCATAGTTGCTCCACCCCATCATGATGTTTTTGTTTCAAAGCATTGTAATGTAGTCATCTTATATTATGGGAAGGTAATGATTCAGATTCATTTTCATAAATGAAGATATGAATGCTTATAAATTATAGAATAAGAAGTATTAGGATATATTGAATAATATTTTCTATTAGCCATTAATAATTTGAATTAGTTGTGTTGATCACTTTGCACCAATAATTATTTGATGCATAATTTGATTTCCTTCTTAATCTAAATATTAATGTTACTAAACATTGTTTATTGATTACCAACAATTAAGGTTGTTATGAAAATAATGCAAAAATTATTTATTTTTTCTTTTTTTAATTAAAATTCTTAAAATTAAAATTCACTCATCTAATAATTCTGATTGTTAAGTAATTTTCTAACAAAGAAATTAACAATCTTAAAAATTAATATTCTTCACTATTAAAAATTTATAAATTTAAATACTTCTCCATAAATTCAATAAAATATAAAAAATAATAATAAAATCAACATTTATATTTTATTATATTTATGTTTATGTTTATATTTGTTATATTTTATTATTTTTTATTATTGAAAAAATAATGATGAAAATAAAATATATATTAAGCTTTAAATTTCATAAAATGTTTTCCAACCTTACTATTTATTATAGGGGCTTCTCTTTATTCTTAAAAGAAAGGGCACTCCCTCACCTATAGGGTTAGTAGGTTTTAAGGTCACAATGAAGCTAGACACCAAATTGGTGTATGAGAACCCCCTTGTTTGTGGGACAAGGGACCCACCTCCACGCAGCGATTTGACTGCTGATTCTACGAAAGCATACATACTTTACCTCCCCTTTGGTTTTGAACCTATGACTTCTTAGGAGGAAACACATGCTATTAACCATTAGGCCCACTCAAACTGTATTAGTGAACATTTTGTCAATCAATTATTGAAATTTTAATTTTAAAAAACAAAATAATTTTTTAAAATTTACAATAAAAATAAATTTTATTTATTTATTATTAAATAATATTTAAGATTTATTATTTTTTTTTTCTATTTTAATTTCATGAAGAGTAATTATAAATAGTTTTCCAATATTGTTATCATCAACCAATCAAAATAATAATTAAAATACTAATTATAAAATAAAATAATTTTTCAAAATTTACCATAAAAATAAAAATAAGTTTTATTTATTTTTTATTAAATAATATTTCAAAATTATTATTATTTTTACTATCTTTTCTTTTTGCTATTTTGATTTCAGGAATAGTAATTATAAATGGCTTTCCAATAAACCAATCAAAATAGTAATTATAAGTGACTTTCTAATATTGTAATCCTCAACAACTTTTGTTATATAGTTTTGTACTAAAAACTCAAAAACTCTATGATCATTGTTTACTTCTGGCCTTTTCCAATCCAACATTGTTCTAAATGGGTTGAATGTCACATAATATATTGTTCCAAATGGGATAACTACAATAAATATCATATAATTATGTATTGTGTTTTTTTTAAATCAACAATTCAAATGTGTTCCTCATTTAAGATGTTGTTAGTGAATGTGTATAAAGAAAAAGGTTAAGCATATGTTAGATGGTGTTTTATTTTAATAATTATACTTGACAGAATTTTAAATTTCTTTTTGAATACATCATTGTTTGTTGGAGAAAATTTCAAGAATTTAATCATGGTTTGTGGAGAAAATTTTAAGAATTTATATTTATATGGAAGTGTAAAAAACTTAATAAATCTTATTAACTCTTAAAATGGTATTTGGTAATATTTTTTCAAATTTTAATAATTTTATATAATTGCTTAAAAAAATAATATAATTAAAAAATAAATAAATCAGTTATTCTTTCTCGAAAAAAAACTTACAAAATTAACCCGGGGTAAAATTTATCCCCTAAATTTTTTTCCATCCTTTACGTTATACAACACGTGCAATTGAACTTCCTCATTCTAATAGCAGTTATTCTATGAGTAGTGGTTAGATCCTTGATTTTCTCTTACCATAACAGATAACGGGGATTCGTTGGGTTCCTGCTTCTATGGGGTGGCGGCAGGGAATGATTTAGAAGGTAAAGAGAGAAAATAAATTAATATGGGTTAGATATAAGTAAAAGAGGGCAATGCTATTCAGTAAAGGATGGAATTTGTCGGGTACATTGTTTGTCATGGGTGATTTGTTCATTAATACAAATAAGAAATTTACAAAATTGTTTAGATTTTTTTTTGAAACTGTGAATATTGGTGGGGAGGTGCAAAAACTGTAAAATTTAACGGGTGTGTCTGTTTTGAAATTCTAACTCTGTTGGTCGGTTTAAAGAGTTGCTTCTCTTAATACTTGATTTCAATACGGTCTCTTGTTATCTAGTTAATTTCATAATGGTCTCTTGTTATTATAAACTATAGTTATAATATGATAGTGAAGGTTGATTTTTTTGCCTTTTTTTAGTTGGATCATTATAAAAGTAGAGATGAGAATGCTCTTATTTAAATAATGAAGGACTTGGTTTCCTTTATGGAAAGCTTTCATTAGAGAAATATGTACCAAGATATGGTTATGTTTTTAAGTTAAAAAATAAAATAAAAGAGGTTTCATTTTACACATGTTAAAAGAGCATTATTAATAACCCATAATGTAGATATCACTAAAACTATTTAATAAAGAATATGCATAAAAAAGAGGTGTCACAAAATAATGAGGAACATTGTTCTTGATTTATTTCCCCTAGAGAACGGTTTATGAGAACTAAATGTAAATCACCATTCCAAGTTCTCGAGTTTGAAAACAAAATCAATGCCTTACTAGAATCAAATTTCTTGAATTCGTGACATCTTTCTAACCTCTTATGGAGCCTTCATTGATGGTTACCTCCCATGAGGGGTAAATCCCAGCATTCATTAATTTTTTTTCGAACCTCTAAAGATGGCTTTAAATCTTCAACTTTCTCATTTTGTCCATCATTGTGTCTCTCTCTACCTATTTTTAGGCCAGAATTTGATAATCTTCATTGTCTAAGAATGGGTTCACATATGGCTATCAACTTTTGAATTTGTGAGGATGAACTTTCTTCTTCTTTGGATGACATTGTGCTTGGGAACATGATTTCTAAAGTTGGCCTACTTATGGTAGATCTTACGTTAAAAAAAATTGTTTTTGTAATCTAGTGCTTGAGTCCATTGAAATTTTCCCATGGTTTGAAGTTACCATGTTTTTGGATACCTCCAATACTTGAGCATATGTCAAACATCCCAACATAACTTGTTCAATATCTAAGTTTAAGTGTTTTATTAGAGAAATTTCAATTTACCATGTTTTGGAGACCTTTATTAAGATTGATCTCCAATACTTGAGCATATGTCAAACATCCCAACTGAACTTGTTCAATATCTAAGTTTAAGTGTTTTATTAGAGAGATTTCAATATCTTTAAGCATTGAATGATGTCAAGATAAGGGGTAGGTTTGGAAGGTGAATCTAAATTGGCATTTTGGTGACAATAATATATGAAGGGTTTAAATTGTGGAACCATTGGGTAATAAAGAAACCCACTCTCCAAAATTGGGTCTCAAAAAATTCTTATAATCATCATCATTAGGAAAAAAAAAAAAACCTTGGAACAAAAAGATGCCTTGCAATGGTTAGTTCAGTTTGTAAAAATCCACTAATATAGTTATGTGGACCCATTGGAATGACAAATTAATATAGTTGTTCCATAATGATACAAAAAATCAGTGACCTCCATATTAGTGATTTTCAATGTTGGCACCTCATTAGATTTCTCCATTATATATGATTTAGACATAATAGGGGTTTGGCTACATTTGGTGTCTATGTTCGATGTGGAGTTTGGATGGTACAAATGAAATTGACCATACTATAAAAAATTACTAAGTAATTATCATATTTTTTTCTCTTCAAGCATTAATATTCATCAAATTCCTGACTACAAGTGATCATTATTGGACTTGTAACACCCCTTTGACAGTTTGCAATTAACCCATCTACTGAAACACTAAGGACATGTTAGCAAATTTACCATCTCATGGTTGCATTTGGCCCCTAGGGACTTAATTATTCCCACTATGGGGACTAAAAATGCCCATCAAGGTTTATTATGCCCACTAAGGTACCTAATATGCACATCAGGGGCTTAGTCTACCACTTGAGGGCACAATTTCCACTTGTACTAGGGCTTCACAGTGATGACAGGCTACAAGTGGTGTCACAAGTATGACAAGAAGGGCATTTATGCAAGTAAGCTTGCATACTAGGTTTAAAGACTGTGTGTATGTGTGGTGGGGGGAGGGGGTGGGGGCATACAATATCTAGAAGAGATATGCATTTACTAGATTTGTTGAACATCTTTGTACATGCAAGCAATATATATGCAATCCACCAAGTTTCCCAAGTACAACAACTATAAACGACATCATACTATGATCTTTCATAGTCCAACATATGGGTACTATATATTGGACTATGAAAGATCATGGTATGATGTTGTTCATAATTTTTGTACTTAGGAAACTTGATGGATTGCATAAATATTGCTTTCATTTATAAGGGTGCAGAAAGTTGAGGTTGAATGTTGGATGTAAGAACAAACTTCTTTGTGAAACTATAAGGTTAAATAATATATTAGTTTGTATAGCTACATGAAATATTACAAGGTTGTAGGAAAGCTATATATTTGCCTATACCTTGTTTTTGTAATTAGAAAGTTAAAACAGTGTGTTGTCGGACAAAGAGGGCATTTTTTTAATTTTCCGTCTTAAAATGCATGTCGGTTTAAGGGAAATTCACTCTCCTTAGTGAATTTTATATGGTGAGATGATGGAGGTTATTGAATAATGCATCCCTTATGAAGGAAATGCACACTCAAAATGAAAATTATGTGTTCTTTGCATGAAAATACGGCATGCTATGAAATGCATGCTCTAGAGCGAATAGTGCAATCTTTGTGTTACAATTTGCATGATAACTTCTTGAAATCATAATGTTAGTTAAAAATTACAACTTTAGATTAATTATGCACATTGTCCTTATGAAATTTTATGAAAACGCGACATTGAGGAAAATGCACGCCTTGTCAAGGGAAAATGCACATCCTAAAGTGAAAATGCATGTTAAATGTGTGGAAAGTTGTTTTATAGATTAAGGAAGAATACATTGCTAAGGATAAATGCACACAAACACTAAAATGCACACCCTTGTCATAATGTGCAAACCCGTTGATTCTTCCTTGGTCATATGAATAGTATTCACGGCAATAAGAATGAAAATGAATGATATCCATTATGAGATGATGATGATGTTATGTAATGGTTTATAATAAACATGAATCAAGTATGACAAGTTGTTTGAAACATACTTAGGTATATGACCTAGTTACACGATGTTGTTATGTAATGGCTTATAATAAACAGGAATTAAGTATGACTAGTTGTTTGAAACACACTTAGGTGACCTAGTTACACTACTTGTAAGTTGTAACCTAGATTTGAGACAATACAACAATCATTTTCATTAATGATTAACCAATAACAAAAAAATCATTCCTAGTATCCTCAAATTTTTTTTTAAGCGATATCATTTATAAATATTTTCATAAGCTCAAAATACTAACTCAACTACACATAATTTTGTAAGTAACCATACACACTAACAAATTAGCAAATAAAATTGAATTGTAAAAATAAATATAAACATATATGAGTGTGTACAGCATTGTAATTATTTCATTCCTTCTTTTTAAAAGAAAATTCATTAAAAAAGAATGATAAAGGAGGAGAATTATATAAGAAAACTTCATAATCCTTGATTGACATCAAAGAAAACCATGCTTAATTATTAGAACTCTTAAAAATTCCACGAGGGGCTTAATATAAGCCTACTAACACTTAAGTGAATAATTAAGAGTTATCTAAGGTTCAATCACAATTTGAATAGATCTAAACTAATGTCCTGCAATGATTTGAATCAATAGCTCATAATCATCACGGTAGCTTTAGTAGTGTGATTAATAAAATAACAAAATGGGCTAATACAATGGTTCCAACCCATACCATGGATTGCCACACACGACATTTTGATTAATAGTAAGTCAAAATATTACATTTCGATGCCACTCAAACTTTGACATGATATTGCTTTTGCTTACACTCAATACTGCTTTTTCCCATTCCCTCATGTTATTTCATCAACTTTTCCAAAACCCAACGTAAAAAAGCCAAGACCTTCATGCTAAAGTTTATCTATCAAATAGGAATATATAGTTGAAACAAGGTTATCAAGGGGTTTATCTGAAGAATTGAGAATTGAAGCATTTTCCATGCTTAATGAAAGCATAGATTATTTTACTACATTGGAGAGTGGTTCAGCACAGGAAATCATCCTTATGACCCACCATTTTTCAGATTTTATAGAGATGTAACATATCCATTAATCCTGACAACATAATTATAATGGATAGAAGTATATGTTATTATATTATCTCTGTGTTAGAAAGGGCTATTTTTAACAACATAATTATAATGGATAGAAGTATATGTTATTATATTATTTCTATGTTAGAAAGGATTATTTTTAAGTTTTTTTCTATTAGCAAATAATTAGAAGAGGATAGATGAGGATGAATTATGAAATATTTTCATTTCATTAGCTACTAAGGAGAAATGATTTTTTTTAATAAGATTAATATTAATAGGGAAGAAGTTGTTAGCATTGAAATTACTTTCAATTTCTTCCATTTTTCAAAAATTTGTTAGGAAGTAATATCAATAATTTGCATAATCTTGGGCTATGATGATGGTAATTTTGTACATGAAGTAATTCTAGTGTTTATCCTTCTAATAACTCAATCAATGAGATCCAATTATGTTGGTTGCTTTTCTAATGCTATTAATGAGTAGTTAGAGAATTTTCAAAGTTAGAAATCGTTCATAAATCAATCTTATTTTATATTCACATCCAGGTCTAGGCAGTTGAGGGATGTTCTCATGGGTCATGCTATAGCTATCTCACATTTACTATTTATGGACGATGTGTTAATTTTCTATTTTAGGGAGGAGGAAGATATTAGGAATTTTCTATCTATTCTCAAGCTCTATTACAATGGAATGGGAATGCAAAATAATTAGAACAGATTGGTTATTTTCACTTCAAATATTGATAGAGGCATGTCAAATGAATTGCACATCTTTGTCCTTTTGGTGGGAAAGGACAAAGTGAAGGTTTAAAATATCTTGGATTTCATCTAAATCCTAACAACTATGGTAAATAGGATTGGATTATCTAGTTGGTAAAGTGGAAGGGAAAGTTAATTTTTAGTGTCACAGATAATTGTCTCATGAGAGTAGATTGGTTTTTTATTAAATATATCTTAGAAGTTATTTTGGTGTTTTGGAATTTGTTGGAAAGTATCCCAAAAGGGATACTTGGTTGTATAAGGAAAATTTGCATCAACTAACTCTAGACAAGAAAATGGGGATTATAAACATTTTCATTTGGTTGGTTGGAAAAAAAAATAGCATTACTAAAAGAGGTAGGAGGATGGGGTATGAAAGATATATGTTTATTTGGAAAATCCCTAGCAACTAAATCACTCTGGACCTATCATACAAGTCCCAACCTTTGGATTTGAATCCTATTGGATAAGTACATAGCTCCAGGTTCATTCATACACTCGGTGAGATGGGAAAACAAGAGATTTTCTGATGTTTCTAATCATTGGTGAGCTTTCTTTCCTTCCAAATTATTACAAATTTTCTGGCATGGAAGGTAGGTGTGAGAAAAAAGTAAGGTGCATGGAAGGTAGGTGTGAGAAAAAAGTAAGGTTCGATTGAATGCAATAGTGGGATGTAATGAAAATGTTTTTCTCCCTATTGTTTTGATACAATACTTACAAGAAATTGGTAGAGTGACTTTGGTGAGCATTAGGGATTTGGAAACTACTACGATGTGGAGGGAAGGTCGTTTTTAGCTTAGCAATTAGGTATAGTTGGAGCATGGGTGAATCCTTGGAATGAGTATATTTTGTAATTAGAGTGTGTTCATATAATATTTCTTGAAAATTAGGATGAGATTGCATGGAATTACAATGAGTCGAGTGGTTCCTATTATGGAAAATTGGGATATCAATATTTAATTCAAAACATTCCATAGGTGAGGGAGAGTTGGTGGAGAAAACTCCAGAGGATTAAAGCCCCACCTAAGTACACATTTTTTATGTGGATGATAATTCTTAAAAAAGTTTTTGACGTGAGATTTGTTATAAAGAAGAAGTTCTTATAGCCCTGGGAGATGATGTATTTTCCATTGTGACAAATATGATATAAATCATATATTCCTTGCATGTCCATTCACCTAAGAAGATTTGAGTGAAGTGTATAATAAGGTTGGGATATAGAATATGTAGTGAAAATATACAATTGTGGAATGTTTGGTGAGATATTTAATGATATATTAATGAAGTCATGGAGGGCCATTCCTCTTATAGTATGTTGGAGTATATGGACTGCGAGAAACTAGGCCATTTTTTAAGGATGATTTGTATCTCCATGTGTTGTTGCTATGATGGTGGAGTCTTAGGTGAAATAATATAGATGTGCCATGGTATTGAAGGCTTCTAGAGTTGTAAATTATTTCATTATTTATATGAGTGCTTCATGGTCGTTCTTTGATGGAACATGCCAAGATGGAAAGGTTGGTGGTTTTTTTCTTTTTCTTTGAAATGAATGCCATTGTCAAAGCTAATGTAAACACTGGGAAAAACAATAGAGGGAACCTCTTAGGTTTGTTTTATTTTTTGAAGATGAAGGGGTAAATATGTCTCTCTTTGCAAATATTTGATGAACCTTAGTTGATAATAAACTTCATTCAAGGAAAAATACATATCACAATTTTTTCTTTGGCTACTTTGGCTAATTCAGTTCATTTAGGTTTATCATGTTGTGGGAATTTAGTTCACAAAATATTTTTCATGATCTTAGAATGGAAGTAAAAGATTTTTCTAAGCAAGCAATGCATTTGGCACAAGATACTTTTTTTCTACAAGGAAAAAATTCTGAAGTTATTGGTCCAAGAAATCTATGTGATTTTTGAATTACTATGGTTTATTTTGAAAATATTTACACCCTTTTTTTAATATTTTGAATTGCTTTGTCAAGCCTTTTTTTTTTACCTTTAAAATGTATTTCTCAATCATAAGGCCTCTAGATATATATGTTGGAAATGATCAGGTGAGAGAGAATATATGAGTGACTTAATCTTTTTTATGTTGTTTTAGCTTAATTAGGAAGTATTTCTGAAGGGTTAATCGATGTGATTTTGAAGTTCTTAGTGTTGGGTGTGTGTTATATTCCTTACATGAATACCCCTAGTTAGGTAAAACTCTACTCGATGAAAGATTCAAAGTTGCTTAGTTAAACAATGGTGGTTTTGGTTTCCCATGGTTTTGTGCCTGTGGACTACGTGTAATGAAGCCATTAAAAGGCTTTGGAATACTTCATTGTAATGTGCAATGGAGGTGAGTAGTGAAGGCTCGCTCAGCTAACTTGGCCTGGTTTTGGCCAAGAGGCTAATATGATTCTATTGGTTGGTTTTTCTCCCTAGATTGGGGTTTCTTCCAGGATAAACAATGGGTTTATGATTGTTGATTAATTAGTGTTTGTTTTAATTGTTCTCTCAATAAAATTAATTTTCTCTATAATCATTTTAATATGGTATCAGAGCCCAATTGACCAAGACTCTCTAATGAGAGTGGTTTGATAATGGTTTTGATATTGAGGTTGTGGATCTATCAAGGATATATGGCTTGGATGCTTGGTGTTGGGTGTGGAGCCTGATTATCTTCTATATTCAAAGGTATCGCCACATAGGACCCCAGTTCGAAATGGGGGCGGCAACGCCGCCCGTAAAATATTCGCTGCAGGGGGGGTCCAAGGGGGAGCGGCTGCGACCTTTGGGAGCCCCCCCCTGGCGGGGAGTTTCGGGGGCAGCGCCCCCGAAGCTAAAAACAGCTGTAAAATTGCCTTGTAAAAGTATAGTAATTTCTAGTCAATCTGGGCCGTTCATTAGGCGGATGATCTGACGGTAGAACTTATGTTTAGTTTAGGGTTTTTCCCTAGAAGGCAACCCCTCTCTTTGTATGAGGGTATTGTATTTGAGGCTGTGTGATAGATGTGTATTCTGTGAGCGAGAAATAGAGAGGTGAGACTGTGAGAGAAAACATAGGATATTACAGCGGATTTGCTGTAGGTTGTGTCTCTTCATTTTGTTGGATAATAGAAAGGAAGGACTGGCTGTTCGGGGTGGACATAGCCCAAACTGGGTGAACCATGTATATATGTGTCTCTCTTGTTTTGTGCGTTTTCCGTGTTTATATTTCTGCAATATTTTATGTGTTTCATTGCTCCATAATATGTAATTTTCTAACAACTGGTATCAGAGCCGAAGGTCTATTTGGCTGATAAACTCGTAGGAAAGAAGGGTTCCTGGTTCGAGTGGGAGCAATGGCGGAAGATGGTAAGTTTAGGGTCGAGAAATTTAACGGCCAAAACTTCTCGCTGTGGAAGATGCAGATGGAAGATTATCTGTATCAGGAAGATCTATACCTACCATTGGGTGGAAAAACAAAGATGCCGACGGGTATGAAAGATGAAGAATGGAACCTTCTCGATAGAAAGGCACTGGGAACAATACGGTTGTGCCTTGTTGCGTCAGTTGCCTTCAACATTTCGAAGGAAACCACAACAGAGGGTTTGATGCAGACGTTGTCGAAACTATATGAAAAACCCTCGGCCTCAAACAAGGTATTTCTTATGAAACGGTTATTTAATATGAATATGTCAGAAGGTGGATCTGTTGCAAACCATTTAAATGATTTTAATACAGTTACAAGTCAGTTAAGTTCTGTATGGGTAAACTTTGATGATGAAGTTAGAGCTCTGTTATTCTTGTGCTCATTACCAGAAAGTTGGAATGGTTTGGTAATGGCCATTAGTAACTCTGTTTCTGGATCTAGTACTTTAAAGTTTGATGATGTTTTCGGTGCTATCCTTAGCGAGGAAATGCGACGGAAAAGCTCCGGTGAGACATCGGGAAATGCTTTGAGTGCAGAGTCTAGAGGAAGAAAAATGGAAAGAGGAAAGAGCTCAGGATATCGCAGTAAATCAAAGAAAGGCAGATCCAAGTCCAGATTGGGGATAGTGTGCTGGAAATGTGGAAAGAAAGGACACCTAAAGAAAGACTATAGATCTCGGAAGGGAAAAGAAGGAGATGCACAACAAGAAAACAATCATGAAGCAAATGTGACAGGTGAGGTATTACAAGATGCTTTGATTCTTTCTTTCGAAAATATTACTGATTCCTGGGTGCTAGATTCAGGGGCTTCATTCCATGCCACACCTGATAAGAAATACTTTCATGACTATGTTCAAGGAGATTTTGGACAAGTTCGTCTGGGTGATGATAAACCCTGTAAAATCGTTGGAATGGGTAAGGTTCTTGTAAAACAGCAGAATGGAAACCAATGGCTATTAAAGGAGGTAAGGCATGTTCCAGATCTAAAGAAAAATCTGATTTCAACAGGGCAGTTAGGCGGTGAAGGTTGTGTGACAACTTTCACAGATAAAGCTTGGAAGGTCACCAAAGGAGCCCTGGTAATAGCAAAAGGCGAAAAGGTTGGTACATTGTATTTATGCAATGGTATTTCTAACTTTGTTAATGCTTTAACTTCCAAAGGAGCAGATGAAGCATTATGGCATCATAGGCTCGGACACATGAGTGAAAAGGGGATGAAGATTCTTCACTCAAGGAATTTATTGCCGGGTTTGAAGAATGTTGATTTGGACTTCTGTGAGAATTGCATTTATGGAAAACAGAAGAGAGTCAAATTTCTCAGAGTTGGGAAAGAAAATAAGAATGAAAAATTAGAGCTTGTGCATACAGATGTATGGGGACCTGCTCAGGTATCATCTCTCGGTGGCTCTCATTATTATGTTACTTTTATTGATGATGCAACTAGAAAAACTTGGATTTATTGTATTAAGAATAAATCTGATGTATTTGATACTTTCAAGAAATGGAAAGCTTTGGTTGAGATTGAGACAGGAAAGAAATTGAAGTGTCTTAGATCAGACAATGGAGGTGAATATTGCAGCAAAGAGTTTGATAGGTACTGTTCATAGCATGGAATTCGCAGAGAGAAGACAGTTCCAAGAACACCACAAGAAAATGGTGTGTCAGAAAGGATGAACAGAACAATCATGGAGTGAGCAAGGTGCATGAGATTGCATGCAGGATTGCCTTTACAGTTTTGGGCAGATGTTGTAGATACTGTTGTTTATCTAATAAACAGAGGGCCTTCAAGTTCCTTGGATGGTGGTGTTCCGGAGGAAGCATGGACAGGTAAAAAGGTAAACTACTCTATTTTAAAGCCTTTTGGTTGTGAGGCTTTTGTCCATATTGATAAAGAAAATAGAACAAAGCTTGAGGCAAAGTCAAAGAAATGTACCTTTATTGGATATGGTGTTAATGATTTTGGTTATCGCTTATATGATTACGAAAATCACAAAATCATTAGGAGCAGAGATGTAATATTCAATGAAAAGGTCTTGTATAAGAATCAGTTGCAGGAAAAGAAACAAGAAAAAGAAAACAAGGAATACACAGTTCTTGATGAAATCACTGAAAGGTAAAGGTGCCTGAAAATAATAATAATCAACAACAACAACCACCACAACAACAACAGGCACCCCAAACACCTGAAAGTGGTGTTAGAAGATCTACCAAGATAAGTAGACCCCCTGAACGATACTCTCCTTCATTATATTATTTATTGTTGACTGATTCTAGTGAACCCGAATGTTACGAAGAAGCAATGCAGGTTGAAAGAAGGAAGAAGTGGGAGGTAGCCATGGAAGAAGAGATGGACTCCTTAATGCATAACCAGACTTTGGATTTAGTCAGGTTGCCTGCAGGAAAAACTACATTGAAGAATAAATGGGTTTACAGGCTGAAAGAAGAAGATGGAGGAAAACAGAGGTACAAAGCTAGACTTGTGGTGAAGGGGTTTGCACAGAAGAAAGGTATTGATTTTGATGAAATATTTTCTCCTGTTGTTAAAATGACTTCAATCAGAACTATTTTAAGTCTTGTAGCAGCTGAAGATTTGCATCTTGAGCAGTTAGATGTAAAGACAGCCTTTCTCCATGGGGATTTGGAGGAAGAGATATATATGCAGCAACCACAAGGATATGAGGTGAAAGGGAAGGAGAAACTAGTGTGCAGGTTGAAGAAGAGCTTGTATGGCTTAAAACAGGCTCCATGGCAGTGGTATCTAAAATTTGACAAGTTTATGTCTGAACAAGGTTATACTAGATGTCACTCTGATCATTGTGTTTATTTGAAAAAGCAAAATGATGGCAGCTATATTATATTGTTATTGTATGTAGATGACATGCTTGTTGCAGGATCTAACATGCAGGAAATAAATGTGCTCAAAAGAAAATTGGCAAATTCATTTGCAATGAAGGATTTGGGAGCTGCAAAACAAATCCTTGGTATGAGAATAACTAGAGACAGGAAAAATCGTAAATTAATATTGTCTCAGAATGAGTACATACAAAAGGTGTTGAAAAGATTTAACATGCACAATGCAAAACCAGTTAGTACACCATTTGCTAGCCATTTCAAACTTAGCAGGGAAATGTGCCCAAAGACCCAAGAAGACATGGATTATATGTCTAAAGTTCCATATGCATCAACAGTTGGAAGCTTAATGTATGCAATGGTCTGCACAAGGCCTGATATTGCACATGCAGTGGGAGTTGTAAGCAGGTACATGAACAATCCAGGAAAGGAACATTGGATGGCAGTGAAATGGATTCTCAGATATTTGAAAGGTACCACAAATCAAGCATTATGCTTTGGTGGTTCAAACATCTCCCTACAAGGATATGTTGATGCAGATATGGCAGGTGACAGAGATAACAGGAGGAGCACTACAGGATATGTATTTACTGTTGGAGGAACAACTGTCAGTTGGGTTTCAAAAATCCAAAGTGTTGTTGCACTTTCAACAACAGAAGAAGAGTATGTTGCTGCTATAGAGGCTAGTAAAGAAATGATTTGGTTACAAAGGTTTATGGGTGAATTGGGTAAGGAGCATGATATGGGCATGTTATACAGTGATAGCCAAAGTGCCATTCATCTTGCAAAGAACTCAGCATTTCATTCCAGGACTAAACACATACAGCTCAAGTACCATTTCATACGATCAGTGTTGGAAGATGGAGAGTTGAAGCTGGAAAAGATACACACTAGCCAGAATCCTGCAGATATGCTAAAAAAAGTTGTAACCAGGGAGAAACTGAGAATATGCTCAGTTTCAGTTGGTCTTCAAGGATGACGATGAAGATGAGAAACAGCCAGGTCCAAAGAGGAGTCATTGTCCAGCAAATGGAGCAGCGGTGGAGTTGCTAGAATCAGTCTCCAAGTGGGAGATTGTTGGGTGTGGAGCCTGATTATCTTCTATATTCAAAGGTATCGCCACATAGGACCCCAGTTCGAAATGGGGGCGACAACGCCGCCCGTAAAATATTCGCTGCAAGGGGGGTCCAGGGGGGGGCGACTGCGACCTTTGGGAGCCCCCCCTTGGCGGGGAGTTTCGGGGGCAGCGCCCCCGAAGCTAAAAACAGCTGTAAAATTGCCTTGTAAAAGTATAGTAATTTCTAGTCAATCTGGGCCATTCATTAGGCAGATGATCTGACGGTAGAACTTATGTTTAGTTTAGGGTTTTGCCCTAGAAGGCAACCCCTCTCTTTGTATGAGGGTATTGTATTTGAGGCTGTGTGATAGATGTGTATTCTGTGAGCGAGAAACAGAGAGGTGAGACTGTGAGAGAAAACAGAGGATATTACAGCAGATTTGCTGTAGGTTGTGTCTCTTCATTTTGCTGGATAATAGAAAGGAAGGACTGGCTGTTCGGGGTGGACGTAGCCCAAACTGGGTGAACCACGTATATCTGTGTCTCTCTTGTTTTGTGCGTTTTCTGTGTTTATATTTCTGCAATATTTTATGTGTTCCATTGCTCCGTAATATATAATTTTCTAACACTTGGATCTAATGGATATCTTAGGTGTGAGTTTGGATCTATTATATGGTTGTAACTCCATGGAAAATGCGGTTGTGAATAAAATTAAAGTAATGATTCATATTTATGAGTCATGGTGAATAGATAAGAAGTAGGTGGTAGTGGAGGTTATTGTGCACAGGTTCGTAGGGAAAATAAGCATGGAAGTTGGATCTGGTGAGGAGAGAATAGAGCGAGAGGATGTAGGCTTAAGTGTTAGGACAAAAATTAAAAAGAAAAAAAAATTATAATGAAGTCAACAAATTGTTTTATTGCATGTAAATAGGCATATGATTGTAATACCCGGTAAGGCATGTTTACTCCACGGAAATTATCCATAAAGTATGAAGTTAGACCTGGCATGTAAGGGGAATGTCAAATTAACCAATACCTCGGATATAAAATATGAGGGGGATAGGGCCTAGAGGTTAGTGATGTCAGCTCATTTGGTCGTTTGGTAGAGTTTGGTCAAGGGAAACTCCAAGTCAAGTTTTAAGGGGGGTATTTTAGGTCAAACTTGACTCGATGAAAGATTCAATTACTCGGTTAAAAAATGGGTTCTGGGAACATGGTTTTGGTTGTCCATGGTTTTGTTCCTATGGATTACATGTAATGAAGCCTTTGAAAGGCTTGGGAATACTTCATTGTAATGTACTATCTAGGTGAATGGTGAAGGCTCACTTGGTCGGCTTGGCCAAGTTTTAGCCAAGGGAATAATATAATTTTGTTTGATAGTTTTTTGCTCAATTTGGCTTTTTCCAAGAAAAACATTGTGTTTATGATTTGTGATTTATTTCTATTTATTTTTAATATTTTCTTAGCAAATTTACCGTTGCTTTTTAAAATTACAAAAAAAGGCTTTTTTGCATGATAAAAGCCCACAGTCCATTGAGCACCTCAAAGATATGTCATAATAAAATTGAACACCTGCCTCATTATATTTCTCTTTGATAATTTTAACACCCCAATGCAAAAATCATTGTGTCGGGTGCAATAGAGGGGTCATAAAGGGCTAACAACTCGCACTATTCAAGGGGGTTGTAGTAGGGACGGAAGAACCCCTTTTTTTGGAGATCACAAGGAGGTAGCAACCCCCCTTGCATGGGATTTTTGGGGCACTGTCCCTAAAAAATCATTTTGGGTAGTTTTGTGTCCTTTTTAGTAGTGTTCAATGCTTGGCATTCACTTTTAATAGTTTTTTGGTGTATGGTGGTTCAACCCATGCTTTTTTAATTCTAGTTAAGGAATTTTGGTTGTAATCTAGTCCAAGGTTAGTGTATTGTTAGTTTATGAATGTCACGGGATATACATATTGTATCGTAACATTATAAATATTGAATATATTGAAAAATCTTTCTAGTTTACCTAGTTTTGGTTTCTAGCGTAAAATATTTTTGTTAAATATGTGTATGTGTGTGCAACATTGCATCTTTTTTATTATTATTAAGAATATGTTTACAAAAATTTAGTATACAAGATTAAAACCTGCATCTGTATTAGAGCGATTTGGATTCAAGGGGACATCTTTGTGGCTAAATATTTTGGCTTAAGCATGTCAAAAACATTGATATAGTGGAAGATATATGGTATATATTCTTGTGGTGAAAGGAAATGGTGAGTAGTTCAAAGATAGAAATCAATAAATTCAATGGGACGAGTTTTGAGATGTGGAAGCTCAAAATCAAAGAAATTTTGGTGGGAAATGATCAATGGATTATTCTGGATCCAAGTGTTGCATTGACAGAGATGTCGATAAAAAAATGGACCAAATTAGATCAGAAGGAAAACAACACAATATGGTTGTGTATCTAAAATTCAGTTTCACTAAATGTTTTGGGAGAAGCTACATCAAAGGCAACGTGAAACAAGTTAGGGGATTTATATCAATCTAAGTCCTTGGTGAAAAAATTGTTCCTATGGAAGAAGCTATATAACCCAAGGATGAATGATGAAGACTTGGTGATAGAGCATCTAAATGTCTTAAATGCTATAGAAAGTTAGCTATTATCTATTGATATTAAAATTTTCAAATGAATATAAGTGTCAATTTGTTGTGTTCTTTACTAGACTCATGGGATAGTCTGGTTGTTTCCATAGGTAGTAATGCTACTTTAAGTTTCAATGAAATAATCGCATCCTTGTTATCAAAGGAGATGAGATGAAAAGACACAGAATGTCAAAATGTAAATGCCTCACCTATAAGAGGATGCTCCCAATATATAAATAGAAATAATTCCTCAATTAGGAGATCTAAATCCTTAGGAAAACTTGTAAAGGTATGTTGGAGATGTGGAAAATAAGGACATTATAAGAAATAAAGTAGACCCAACAATGTTCAAAGAAGGAAGTGATTTGATATTACACCTTCTACAAAAGAAAATAATGTTGTCTTAGGGGGTCCTGACCTAGGTTCAGAGTTAGTTGTGCAAACCAACAAAACCCTACACTACTAACCCTTTCGGCAACAACCCGCTTAGTGCAGGCTGCAGTCTCACCCGAATCAGTATAGGGGGATGTTGGAACCAAGTTTCTGAATCTAGAGATCAGTGTGATGTCTTTTAGTGCCATAGATCTTCCTTCGCACAGATCTATAAGCCCTTAGGTCTCGACACTACAACTCTATTCAAACAGTCTTGATACCTTCGTGAAGGTCTACAATCAGCTTTTGTGGACCCTTATCAGTTGATTTACCCATTTACATGCATTGGAGAATAACCTTTACTTAGTGTTAGCATATATCTGCTTAATCTATTCAGTAAACATAACAAAATTCAACACAGTCCTCATGGAATTACATAAACATGCTTGCGTACATCATCTAACAGTTATTCAATAGAATCGCGCATCATTAGATCAATATTTCATAAGCATATTATTCATCAACAACATAAGTCATAAACAAAAGTAAATAGCAATACACAAGATTTCTCCAGAAACAACATCTTTATTGATTTCCAGTTTAGAATACAAACTCAAAACTTCCCCACGCACTCACTTGCAGGGGTTCGTGCACTCAGCTATGGACTCTACCTAGGCCTCTGCTCACTCAGCTACAATGACTCTCTCTCCTATCTGACCTACTTTTCTGCGCTAGGACTTTCAAGACTTCATTCCATCCCACCTTATCTTCTGTCTCCTCCTTAGACTCTCTTAGACACACCTACTTATAGCTTTCTACATATAATCCCATGGTCCACGGACCATGGGTGGATCTCAAAACTAACTCAACTTTTACATAAACAAGGGGCTAAAACCCCTTTGAATCCTAACTATCTATGCGCTCTGCATCCACAAATCGTGGAGAATTTACATTATTTACAACAATTACATCAAAACTTGGGTTATTTTAACCCCAAAACTGACCCAGGGGACCCCATCCCAATAGGCCCCCAACACAAAGATCGTGACTTGCCCTCGAGTCACTTGGATGTCACTGCGATCTTGTTGCAAAGATCCCCCAGCTCCACCTGAACTACCACAACCTCGATAGCGCTCTGCGTAGCTCCCTGCTTGACTTATTTGACTAATTTTTCTGTAGCTGGTCCTTCTGCGGCCAGCCTCATTGTTTGTTACATCTGTTGCAAACCCTTGAGCTTATCCTGAATAGTAGTCGATATCTGATAAGCTTCTTCTAACCAAGGCCTCCTTCTTCTGTGTTGCTTCTACCTGCGTGAGGAGCTACTTTCCTTCTTGTAATTTGGCTAGGTGTTATGTAGGTGCAATGGAGTGCATTGTTGCCCTAACCTTGTCGTATTGTCGCTGCAGCTCCTTGATCTCTATGTTCAGTGTTTGCATGTTTGGATCCTCTTGCATATTTGTTACCAACTCCATGGCCTGCTCAATACTGTTGTGCAGTCTGCAACTGTGGCATCCAGAGTGGCCAGTCCTTCCTTGATCGCGGCTCCATGTTGTTCTCGGACCTCCAGCAAAGTTGTAGGCTGCATCTTCAATTGTATCTCGGTGATCTTCATGTTGAGTTCAAATTGAACTCGGTTAACCTTTGCCTTTGCTTTGTGCACACCAGCAACTAACTTCCTGATCTTCACTTTTGCCTATGCATCTTCAGGAATATGAAGCTCAGGTATTGTCCTGAATGCCTCTGTGACTGCTGAATCCAGTCGTGAACTATGTGCCTGGAGTGTCTCCTTTTCCTGCAGAACCTGTGTATTCTTGGCGAACAGTTGTTGATTATTAACCTTAATTTCACTGATAGCATCGAGTGCTCACTATTTCCAGCGTTGTCACACCCGTGTCTTCGTAATACACTCATTTCATGAAGTTATCTGTCGCTAAGTGTGGGAACTTAGCATGATCCGTTAGGTCCCAGTCCTCCATCTTCAATAATGGGACTCGCACGAGCCGCGGACCTTCAAAAGGCACCTGCTCAGGTAGCAGGGGTGTGGAGATAGTGAATTTCTCCGAGTTGAGGTCTTTGGTGATATTTTCCTTCCCCTTTCTCAGAGGGATATACCCAGTGATCTTTGTGATGGGCTCTGCGCCTTCAACATTGACATCCTCCATTCCTTGGCCTTCTTCTGCCTCCAAGTCTACAACCTTCTATTTTATTTTTTCTGGTTGCTTGTCCTTCTTTTATGCTGGTGTTGTGGTATGCTTCCTTAGGGAAGTGCGGAACTGCACCGACTTTTTCTGCTTTTCTTGTGCTGCAAATTGCTTTTCTTTCGGCATGGATTGTTTCGTCCTGGGCAACCTCGATACCGTGCGCACTGCAGGCGTAGCTTCAACACTAGATATTTTCGGTCCTAGAACATCAGATACAAAGGCTTCTGAAATCATGAATTTGGCAGGGTTGGTGGAAGTCATCCTCTCCATAAACAATTCACAGGCTTCCAGAGAAATGTCTGTGTGGGCAAAGAATTCCTTCCAAAATGCTTGGCTCATCGACAAACAACAAATTTCAGCAAAAACTCTAAGGGTGCAAAGTGTTCTCTATTGGATCGACATGCGTAATTTATAGGGTTTTTGACTTTGAATTCGACCTTTCCTCCCAAATTTTGACAATTAATGTTGTTTTGGCAACATATCTTCAAAGATTTTGGCCTTAAATGCTGCCAGCCCTCTCCTCTTAACCATCTTTTGGTTATCAAATCATGAAGAATGACTTCAACGGTCACTTTTCTACTGTGTTGTGTGGTACCTCCCTTTGTGGTGCAGCTTCCCGCACGTAGCTTCATATGTTGCAACCTCACCATTTTCTGCCTAGCCTGCCTCCTGCATAGTCCTCCAAACCTCCTTGCAGGCCCACCTTCTACTTAGTCCTCCAAACCTTGCAGTGTAGTTTAGAATCTCGTGCTCTCTTGCAACTGCTTGGAGCACTAAGACTTCCATGTCGCCATGTAGTCATTATGCAGGACCCCCTGTATATAGCTTCAAGTCGCTTCCATTCACTCTTCCCAGGAAAGGTTCTCCATTCAGCTTCACGAGTTGAACTACGCCCCCATCTATAATTTCTTTGATAATATATGGCCCTAGTCAATGCATCTGAAATTTCCCCGTAAAATTAGTGAATTTACTATCATATAACAAAACCAAATCATTTACCTTGAACATGCAAAGCTTGATGTGTCGATCATGCCATGCTTTTTCATGTTCCTTTTGTACTTGTTGATGAAATCCAGCCAAAAATCTATCCTCTTCGAGCTCCATCAGCTACGCGAGCCGTTTCTCCAAGGCCTCATGATCCGCCATATTTGTCAGTGCCACTATGTGTAGACTAGGCACAATATATTCCATCAGCGTTACAGCTTCTACACCATATATCAATCTAAAAGGTGTATGCCCCGTCAAATTTTTACAAGTAGTCTTGTAAGCCCATAACACTGCGTGTACGTGCACATCCCAGTCGTTCCACTGCACGTTTGAAATCTTCATCAGTGCGTTCTCCAAAATCTTATTAAAGGCCTCGATTATTCCATTAGCATGTGGATGATACAGAGTGCTCTTCGGATGGTATACTTGGAATTCTTTCATTAGCTCACTAATCGTCTCGTTTAGGAAGTGTGTACCTTGATCACTCATCAACACCTTGGGGCAACCAAATCTAGTTAAGACATACTCAAACAAAAACTTCATTGTTGTATCCCTTGTACAATCGTTAACCAGCTGTGCCTCTACTCATCTAGTTCGATATTCTGTCACAGTGATGATATAGCGTGTACTAGTTTTCTTCCCTAGGGGCTAAATGGCCCAATGAAATCAATTCCTTGTTTTTCAAATAGCTACAAAGATACTTGAGGATTCAGTGGCAACTTGTCCCTCTGTGATGGTCTACCCATTCTCTAACATGCATCGCATGCCTTATAATACACTTTGGAATATTTGTGCAGCGTTGGCCACCATAGACCTGCACACAAAATCTTCTGCACAGTCGCTTTTCCTGCATAGTGTCCTCCCGCAGCCCCTCCATGAGCTTCAGCGAGAATGCTATTTCTCTTGAAATTTGGCACATATCTTCGTAATATCTCATCTACACCCATCTTATACATATGTCTCGCAATTACTAAAAATTCTGTCGCGCGCACTACTAGCTCCTTCTTTTGCTGACGTGTATACCCTTCCAGTGTTATCCCTGTAGTTAAAAAGTGAATAATATCTGCAAAATGATTGTCTACTTCGTGCACCGTGAAGAGATGCGCATCGGGCAGCCCTTCCTCCAAATTATTAGGCTCCTCTCCTGCTTCAATCCATAATAGATGATCAAAACCTGCATTTAACCTCCCTGACTTCACAATTTCCTCAAAGTCATACTCCTGGAATAGTAGCAACCATCGACATATCTTTCCCCCCAACACAGGCTTATTGACCAGGTATTTAAAGGAAGAATGATCTGTGTACATTTTGAAATTTCTGCCCAATAGACAGTGCCTAAACTTTTGAAGCACGTACACCATAGCCAACCCTTCGCGCTCCGTCGCTGAGTAATTCTTCTTGGCCTTTGATAATTTCCTACTTGCAAAGGCTATTGTATGGTCCATTTCTCCCTCACCAGCCTATGTTAGCACTGCACCCAACGCAATGCACGAGGCATCAACATGTACGTGAAATTCCTTTTTCCAATCAAGGTAGACCAAGATCAGTGTGGTGACCATCTTCTCTTTCAATACATACAAACTGCACTGACATTCTTCATCCCAACAGAATGTAGCATCCTTCTTCGATAGTTTCTCCATGGGTGTGGTAATCTGAGCGTAAGCCTTGATGAACTTCCTATAATATCCTATATGTCCTAGCGTCGTGCGCAGCTACTTCACATTCCTCGGGGTCTCCAAATTCACTATCACCGCAATCTTGGCAGGGTCCACCATCAACCCTTCCTTTCACACCACATGGCCCAGGAAGATTCCAAAGGGAACATAATGCATTTCTTCAAATTCAACGCAATCTGGTACCTGCGAAATGTATCCAACATCAAGCACAGACTTGCTACTTGGCGCTTCACTAGCCAAACATTGTCCAGTCATCAAAGTATACTTCCAAGAGCTTATAATTGAACTCCTTAAACATTGCTATAACTACGCACCTCTTATAGCACACCTACTTAAGACACACCTACTTATAGATTTTTACATAAACAAGGGGCTAAAACCTCTTTGACTCATAACCATCTAAGTGCTTTGCATCCACAAATCATGGAGACTTTACATTATGTACAACAATTACATCAAAACTTGGGTTATTTTAACCCCAAAACTGACCCAGGGGACCCCATCCCAACAAATACATCCTCAAGTGAAGGATGGGATGTGTACTTGGCTTCTTTAATAACACATGTAGATCATAAAAAATGTTTATTTGACTCAGGTGCATCTGTTCATATCACTCCTCACAAAGAGTAGTTTTCTCATTATGAAATATACGATGGAAATGATGTTTACCTATAAGATGACTCGATAGTTGAAATCATAGGATAACAAAAAATCAAGTTGAATCTCATGGATGGAAGGAATAGAAAAATCCCTCGTGTTTTGCACATCTCAAAATTAGTTAGAAATTTTATTTTTATAATAAATATGAGCAATGCAAGTGTAAAAACAATGTTTGAAAAGGAAACCTACACGACGATTCAAGGATAAATAGTATTGTTGATGGGATTTAAAATTATAACTTTATATAACATGCTAGTAAGCACAATGATTATGAGTGCAACAGTTCCATTATTCCTAATAGTATGGATGAAGGAGGATAAATTTATACTCTCGAGATAAAAGACTATGTTGTGGCATCCAATACTGGGTCATATCAGAGAGAAGGGCCTTCGAGCACTACACAGTAAAGGTATGGTTGAAGGTATGTCAAATTTCTCTCTAGATTTGGATTTCTATGAACATTGCTTATATGGGAAGTAGAATCAAGTAAGATTCTCTTATGGTGATACAAGGGTAGAGGGAATATTATAGTTGGTGCTTGGTGGTGTGTCTAGACTTGTATGTCTTATTTATAGATGAATTCTCAAGGAATAGATGGATGTAATTCCTTAGGAAGAAATATGAAGTGTTTGAAAAAATTAGAGAGTTTAATTCTCGTAGAAAAATAGAAAGAATATAAATTTGAGGTGTTGAGGATAGATAATGATGAAAAAATCTATGGGAATGAATTCAAGGAATTACATAAGAGGTATGGTATGGAAATAAATAATAATACTTGATACACACCTTATAAAAATGAAGTTGCAAAAGGGATGAATGAGATACTAGAAAAATCAACGAGCATGCTCAGTAGTATTAGGTCAATATAAGAATTATGGGAAGAGGTAGTGGATATTACGTGTTACTTGGTAAATTGATCACCCTCATTAGCATTGTATGACAAGGCCCCATATGAGGTATGTATTGGTAAGAAACCATCTTTGAATCATCTCAAGGTATTTGACTATGATGCTTATGTATGCATTCAAAGGAAAATATGAGTAGGCTATATACTAAAGCTAAAATGTGTATCTTTATTTGATATAAAGATGGTATGTGTTAGCGCTTGAAATTTCACCTCAGGCTGAGAAAGGTAAACCTCAAGGCAACATCAAACCACTTAGCCTCATAGCTAGCCCTACGGGGCAGGAGAGGGCTCTCTCCGGTCTATCTCGGTAAAGATCTTCAATTGGTGAGATGACCAATAGGGTAACACTGATTTTAGGCTAGTAAACTGATCAAAAGGGTTGATTTGGGGTTTTTAGGGTTTTTGGTGGCAAATTGAGGAAATGGCAATTTTGGGTGCGGGGATTGGACACAGTTTCTGCAGGGGGTTCTTTGGGGCGAGTTAGGAGACAGCATTGATGCCTTTGATTGAGGTGGATGATTAAGAATGACAGATGAGGAGTTAAGGAGAGCAAACAATAACTTTGAATTCTCCTTAAACAGTAGAAAACATTGAAATTAAACAAACTTAAAAGCAGAGCATGACAGTCATGAATTCTACTTTAACACTTCATTTGCTTAATGTGCAGAAGGAAAAGAAAGGAAATGATTCACATAACACACTTACAAGTACATAGAGAAACACACCATCAATACATGTAACCACAAGAATCCCAAAAAGGACTGCAAAACCCTGGTCTTCCTTAGCCAAAAATCGCAGAGATACAGTGAATAATACAATGATAGCTTCTCCCTCAAGAGTCCAACCATGAAAATGAGCCAGAAAGTACATAATATAGATCATCTAACATCTTTCCCTGCCTCTAGGGGTCGAGCTCACTATCCTAGGAGCTGTTTCAACCACTTCTAAACTAAGCACTGAAAACTAGGCAGTCAAAACAACTTGCCTCTATAAGCTAGGAAACCAATTCATTCATTTAATTTTCACCTATTTCATGAATGAATCTTCTAGAAGAGATACATAAGTGTAAAAGTATCAAAAAATTACATTATTTACATCAAGGAGGATAACAATCCACTCCAAAAAGTCAAACATGGTCAAATCTGCGTTTTTCTGAGCTGTACAGTGAAATTTTGAGAAAATTGCCTGATAGGTCGCGTGCCTCTGCCTGACGGGTCGCGCGCCTTTGAGGGCACTTTTGGGGCACTTCCAGGTGTCCAAATTGAGAAAGAGTAGGCTTGTTGGAAAGGTCTGTGAGTCTACTTTCCAACCCAACTAGAATTTCTGAATTTGGTGGTCATTTGCCCCTCCAAAATTGCAATCTCCCAAGACTGCTTTATGTGTCTCAAAAATGTGGCAGAAAGTCATTTTTTGCTTGTTTTTTGACTTTTTGGAGGCCCAAAACTTCATAAAATCTCTTGGCAATGGATGAGCATATGTAAATTTTCATGACAAATCTGGAAATGCTGAGTTTTTGCAAAATGGAGTTGCCAAGAGAAAGGGTCGCTCGGGGGGTGAGACCCGTTAATGGACAAAACCTGTAAATTGCCTGAAAAACCAAAATTGACCCAAAATGTTCAAAATTTCTTGGTATTTGTGCTGTGGCTGAGCTATTTAGTGCCTTGCTCCTTCAAGGAAGCTTTGGCAAAAATGTGGAGGGGATCGGGCCTCTTTCTCCTTTTTTGTGCCTTGGCCAACCGCCTTTGGAACATCTTCATCTTTGCCTTGCACACGTGCATTCTCGCCCAATAATGGTTCTTCATGTTTCTCAACAATTTCTTATCTTGGTTGGCCTTAGCCAACAACCTCTCCAAGTGAGAATTGAGCCGGATAAGCATGGACTCCCGCTCAGCGGGCAATAGATCACCGGGACTTCTTCTATTCAAGATGCGGTCTCCACGAATCCTCCACAACTCATCAAGAGCTTGCTAATCCTCCAACTACTTGTTGCGCTGCTCTAGATATGAGATTGTCCATTGTGCCCCCTCTAATCTCCTCTGCAATGCATCATTTTCAGCTCTAAGGTGCTGAATGATCTCCTTTGACTCTCGGCTAGGAGAATTGACATCAAGATCAATAAGCTCTATATCTAGAACATCTGATGGTCCCTCATCAATCCTGGGCTGCTTGCCCCTCTCTGATACCTGTGTTGCTGAAGAAAGCGAGGACCCTTCCACCTGATGTGGAGATAACACTCGCTGAGCCGATGAAGAAGGCGAGACCCTTTCCACATGCTGTGGAGAAAGTACTCGCCGAGCTGCTACAAATAAGGCCCTTTGGCCTCTCTGATAGGTAACCAAAGGTGAGGAGCTGACATGTCTAGTGACGGGGATGTCATGCTGCTGTGATGGTCCTCCCTCCTCATGAATAACCTCAGGATGTGGTGGTGGTGGTGCTGTGAAAAGCTCACGAGAGATGAACTCCTCCCATGAGATGCCCTGCTGAGCCAACTGATGTAATACCACAAGCTGAATCAAACCATAATGGTAAAGGCTCCTATACTGTTGTGCCGGGCTCTTCCTCTGCATCATGGACACCATCCTCTCAATGTTCTGATAGAAGAAAACAGGGATGTTCATCATCCGTACCCGTGTGAAGTGCATCAATAGGCGAATATGGTACAAATATACCTGTGAAAATCTGCCCTCACAGGTAAAATAGAGCATGATGAGCCTCATCATGGGAGCATACTCACTCTTGAGAAATCTGAAGGGAAACACACCTGTCAAGTGCCTCATGAGTGCTGGTCTAACGAAAGGCTCAAAATGAACACTGTCCAACACCTTGCGCTTATTCCATACCTCTCCGACATTAGGTATCCCTGTGGCCTGTGCAATCATCTCGGGTGTCAATGTAAAGTCCACCCCGGCAAGGTTGACATGTCCATCATGCAAATGTAAAACAAATAGGCGAGCTAACTCTCTGTGATGCTGAATCCGAGAGATCCTCTCGCAAAACTCATAACAAGACATATACTGGAAGCATGAAACTGCCATAGGACAAGCCTGTAAATCTGTCAAAGAAGTGGGCTCCTCTCTCTTATGATGACCACCCTTTCCACCCTTATGAGGCCTCCTCTGTACCTCAATCTCTGAAGCTAACGCCTGGTCATCACTCTGCTCATAGGTTTCGGTTTCTGACATTGTTTAAGGAGCAAAGTGGCCAAAATGTACTGCTGTTTCTGCCTTGCAAAATGCTGATCTATATGCTGTTTCAAGGGGGACAAGGAGCATGAGGGGAATGTTAGGGGAGGGACACTTTAAAGGGAAAATGGGAATAAATATATAAAACAGGGATTTTGGGAAAAAACATTGCAAAATCATTGCATATGCATCATTATATACATTTGTTTACATGGGTATAATGAGAGGTAGGATTAGGGCTTGATTTTTTTATTTTTTAGGGAAGAGGGGTAGGGTTTAGTTTTTCTTTGCAAATTTAAAAGGGAAATTTACATAGGAAGACAAGGAAAATGAAATGGGAAATGGGGAAAAATGATTACAAGGGAATACCCTAAAACAGCATAAAACCCTAGGCATATTTTACAATTTTAAACCACAGCCACATAGAGCTTTTTCTCTTGCACAATGAGATCTTTAAAAATGTATTCATGATGTCTTTAACCATAACAAGCAGAAATTTGTAAGTTGGAGGGCCTACCTCAGGCAATTTGGCGATTTTGTTGGCTCCTTGGATGAATTTGCAGGCGATTTTATAAGGAGGGCGCTGACGGGTCGCGCGCCTCACCCAACGGGTCGCGCCCGTTAGAAATTAACACTGCTGGAAGGCGCTCTACGGGTCGCGCGCCTGGTCTGATGGGTCGCGCGCCTGTCAAGCTCACAAACTCAGCTTGAAATCACTTGCAAGCACTTGCTCAACGACTTGGATACACAATGAGGGTCGATTGGAGGGAGACTGGGCTTTTATAACTTTGATTTGAATTAATTTCATGCCCAAACCCACTTTATAATATTTTTCTTTGACACTTTATAAGCTTGACTTTTTCTTGGTTTCCTTTGTCCTGAAATTGACTGATTTGATGCTTTTCTTTGATGCTTTTTGCAGGGATAGCATCTGAGGGATCTTGGCAAGGGAGCCAGGGTTACATGCTGTCTTTGGAAGCCTTTTGAAATTTTACCATTTTTAAAAAAAAAATTGAAAAATGACCTTGGCTTTAAAAAACAGGGTTTTTTAAATCCAAGGTGAAATTTAACTGTACAAGATAGAAATTTTCGAAGAAACACTTTGAAAATCATCCCTCTGGCTTGCTGAGCACTTATTGACTTTCAGAGACATGACCTTGAAGACAAACTTGACCAGAACCCTATACCTAGGAATTTGACCTCAAGACAAGACAAGACAAGCTTGAAAGAGATTAAGGACTGAAATGACTTTGATCCAGCAATGCCAAGAGGGGGACAAAGACACCAGCTCCTCCATCAGGGTTATGGCATGCCTAATGGAATGCAAAAATTGACACTGATGAGACACCTACTTATGCAAATGCAAAGAGTTTTGATCGCTGATGGAGGGCTACTAGACCGACTCTAACATTGGCTCCAATGGGGATGGTAGCTCCTTAGAGGTACCAAGAACCTTAGACCTCTGGGAGAGCAGACTAGTGCTTTATCATCATTGGGAAATGGAGTCAATATTTACACATGTGACCCAAATTTGGACAACTTTATTAACTTGGACAATTGACTGAAATTTAAACTAACTTTGACACAAACCGACTCACTTTATGCAGAAAATAGACTGACTAAAACAACTTGAAAAACTCACACCAACTAATCACCATCTTCAGAAATATAGCCTTCACCGCGGGCCCCAGACTAAAGATGGAAGATCAGTTCACACTTGCTGCAGAATGAAAGTACAATGGTAATTACAATGAGAGTGATTAGAGCAAAAAAAATGCTCAAGCATGATACCTTTTAAGCAGCCGGCCATTTACCGACCCACAGAGACAATCATCACCGTTCATTTCTTTGAGAAGAAAAGCATTTGGACCACGGTATGCTGCAATTTTGTAGGGACCTTTCCATAAGTTGTCGAATTTTCCATGTTTCCCTTTGTCTTCATTTCGGGCATCCCATCTCAAAACAATATCATCTATCTGAAAATCATCTGGTTTGGCCTTTTTGTCATAGATTTTCTTTATGCGCTCCTGCAACTTAAGGGAATTTTGAAGAACCTCCTCTCGTGTCTGCTGTAAATGAATCATTTGACTAATCCGCCATTGCATAGGATCCTCCTCGCCACCAGCTTCTTGAAGCAACTTTGCTACCGGAATACTAAGAGAAGTAGGAAACACTGCATCTGTCCCGTAAACCAGTTCAAAGGGTGACATACCAATTGACTTCTTTTGACTTACCCGATCATCCCATAATGCATTTACTAACTTTTTGTGCCAGCTCTTCTTATTGATTTCTAGCAATTTCTTTATGATGTTCACTAGAGATTTGTTCGAAGATTCGGCCAGCCCATTTCCTTGCAGATGGTAGGCGGTCGAATGCCCCAAGCTGATGTTATATTTGTAGCAAAACTCAACCATTTTCTTCGACTTAAAGGCTGTTGCATTATCTGTAATCAACTTATGCGGACAGCCGAAACGTGACAATATGTTATTCTCAAGAAAAGAAATAATTACCGAGTCCGTGGTCTGCCAGGTGGGAATGGCTTCAATCCATTTCGTGAAGTAATCTGTGGCGGTTAAGATCCATCGATGCTGCCCGGAAGATGCTGGGTGGATTTCGCCAATAAAATCCAAGCCCCATTGCTGAAATGGTGCGCTGATTTCAATGGGCTTGAGAGGCAACGGCTGTAATTTCTGCTTTCCTTGAAAAATTTGACATTCATGACAACTCTTAACTACTTTATATACATCAGAAAATAAAGAAGGCCAATAGAAACCAGCTCTTAAGATCTTATTGGTCGTGGTCTTCCAAAACAAGTGACCCCCACAGTCACCTTTATGAAAATCCTCTACTGCTGTCTTAGCTTCATCTTCGACTAAACAATTCAGCAATATGCCACCGGTGTCTTTCCAATAAAGTGCAGATTTAATGATACAAAATTTGGCAGCCTTTAACTTCAATGTTCTAGCTTTGTTTCTAGGCATCCCAGGGGGTGAAGACACATTTTGAAGCACATATACAATATCAGCATACCAAGGAGAAGAGACAAAGATATCTGATACCTGTAGAGCTGAATTCTCTTCGTCTTCATCGGATAAGGCAGCAATCAAATTGATGTCTAAGACATGAAGATTTGTTTCAGCCATCAACTTAGCAAGTCCCTGACCCTTGATCAACTTGGTAGGCTTAATTTCCACATCATACTCTAATAGTGCAGTGATCCACTTACCCCTTCTTCCTTCCGGTTCCGCTTGTACCAAAACATCCTTAACAACTGCATTGGGAACATATGCCAAAATATGAGAATTCAGTATGTATACCCAGAAATCTTTCAAAGCTTTTACTAGCGCCAATGCTTGTGTTTCGATGATATTATAATTCAGCGCTTCGTCCCTTATGATGCGGCTAAAAAACACTATGGGCTTCTCAACTCCATCTCTCCTTTGCATCAACACGGCTGCCAACGTATGCTTAGAAACAAATGAAAATAAAATAAAATCTTGTGTATAATCCGGGCTGATCAAAGTTGGGGCTGAAGATAAGATTAACTTTACCAAGTTGAAAGACTTTACCGCCTCTTCGGTCCATTTGAGTTCGCTGTCCTTTTTGAGCATGTTGGTTATTTCTCTAAGATGTTCGGCAAGATTGGGAATAAAGTGACACAGAAAATTCAATTTGCCATTGAAGGACTGAATCTCCTTCTTGCTTCGGGGCTGCTCTAATTGCTGAATTGCTTCCACCCGTGCAGGATCGATACGAATGCCATCTTTAGAAATAATATGGCTCAACAGCTTTCCTTCGCTCATAGCAAAAAGGCTCTTCTTCGGATTCAACGAGATACCATACTTTCTGCACTTTTGGAACACCTTAGTCAAATGAAACAAATGCTCTTCATCAGATTTAGAAAACACAGTCAAATCATCAAGATAAACGACCAAAAAGACATATTTCTCATTAGCAAAGGCCATGTCCATTGCCCGCTGAAATGTGGCACCAGCATTCTTCAATCCAAACGGCATCTTGGCATAATGGAATTTCCCCCACGGAGTAGTGAATGTTGTCTTGTCTCGGTCATCTTCATGTACCAAAATCTGATTATACCCGGAATAACCATCAAGCAATGACATCCTTGATGCCCCAACTACCCGCTGCAATATATGATCCATTTTGGGCAGCGGATAATTGTCCTTTAGCGATACCTTATTCAGATTTCTGAAGTCTATACACAAACGAATCTCGCCGGTCTTCTTTCTCACGGGCACCAAGTTGGAAATCCAATCAGAAAATCGGATTGGCACTATGATTCCAGACTTATATAACCTGTTGACCTCCTTCTCGATCAATGGCAGCAATTTAGGATTAATTCTTCTTAACTTTTGTCGGAAAGGCTTTTGATTTGGCTTTATGGGAATGGTATGCTGAATGATACTTGTGTCATACGTTTTCAAATCTGAATAGTCCCATGCAAAAACATTAGAAAACGAAGACAAAAATCTAATATATTCTTTCTTTACCTTGGGCGACAATGCTTTTGATAGCTTCACCATCTTTGGATTCTCAGCTGTCCCGAGATTCACTTCTTCGATACCTTCTTCTGTTGGCCTCAAAGTTGGCTTGCGGGCCACATCATCTTGATCGAACAATTCTTCCAAAGGAATTAATCCTTTAGGAATGTAATTGTCTTTGAGCTGCAACACATCCATCTGATTTACTCCTTCAGCTTCCGTGTCTATTGAGATGTCTTCAAATTTACCCTCAATTTGCAGAAAATCTTTGATTTCTTCGTCATCTTGGAAAACTTGCCAACACCTTTGATTATCTGGAACTGTAGGACGATGCTTCACATATATCTCAAACTTATTGCTAGAATTCATGGGTATTTTCAGATTACTTGCTGCCTTAGCCAATGCATCCGCAACACCATTTTGAATCCGGGGTACACATGTCAAAGTATGTTCTGAAAACAGTTTTAAGATATCTAGGACAGCATTTCGATATGCTCGCATACGAGGATGTTTGGCCTGAAATTCACCTTTCACTTGCTTGATAACCAACTCGGAGTCGCCATATACCGCTATCTTCTTTGCCTTCAACTTCCGAAGGATTTTCAGACCAGCAATAAGAGCCTCGTATTCTGCCTCATTATTTGAACAATCAAATGCCAATTTATATGAACATACCCTTACCTTACTTGGAACTTGGTTTTGGACTGAAAATGGGCTTTGAATCCACACACCTATACCAGCACCATCGCTGCCCACCGCGCCATCAAAATCCATGGTCCAAAGACCATCCTCATCGTCTTCTAAGTGCTGAAAAAGTGATGTCGATGCATTCTCTGTTTGCTGCCCCTTTATTTCAGCTGTTGGCTTTATGACAGCAGACCTTTCTTCACTTTCCTTTCTCAAAACTTCTCTAAAATTCTCTGTAATATCTGGTATATCTTCTGCTTGAACTAGCTGACTATCTATCTCATTGAAATTATCCGCAAACAAAACAAAAGATTCTAAATCTGTTTGTACATAATTTACAGGATGATTGACGGGCTTTTCCTTACTAGTGATCATGTATTTCATCTTTTGTTCCCGATACAATTTCCTCATCTGACCAAAAACGGGAATTGTAGCATAGGAAAAATCGAGCTGAAGTGTACCTTTGAGCTTGGCTCCCCATGACCTCGAAAGCAACATGCCAAATCGCGGAGGAATATCCGCCACCACCACGTCCATCAAAACATTCTTTGCTGGAATTTGATCTAGACTCACCACCAAGTCCTTGATCAAACCAATACATTTCACCCGGCTGGAATCAAACGAATACAAATCATGATACTTCCTTGTGATGTCAAGTCCCAGCTTCTCCATAATCGCTTTGGGCATCAGATTATGTGAAGCTCCCGAATCAAACATGGCATTGTGTAGCACATACTCATGTAATCGCAAACTGATATAGAACGGAGGAACATCACTCTCGGGAGACTCACCATTTAAAGCAGGCCCAAAGATCAGCTCCGGCTGATCATCTTCTACATTCACCGTGTCTAGCATTGGATCGAAATTCAGCATCTTGGAAATTTGGCCTCGGTAAGTGCTGTTCTTCATGATTTCTGTCAAGGGAATAGACACCTTCAACTTTGCAATCTCATTCTCCAAACTGAAAGCTGAAATCTTCTCACCTTCTTTGGACGGATTATCTCTTTTTTCACCTCTATCTCTTGGCGCGTTTGATGGCTGGTCTATTTTGCTTGCTGATAATGATTGGCTTGCTGGAGGATCGCTTATTTCTTTCCCTTTTTTCTGCGGGACAGCAGAACCATTCTTTGCCGAAGCTTATGTTCTCTTCTGGATGGGATTTATGGGAATCACTCGGTTTCTCAATTGCCTTTGCTGACCTTGCTGCGCTGATAAAGCATGCAAATACCCTCTTTGATACTCTTCGGATTCTTCTTGAAGTGCTGCATCGTTTGACAAAATATAATGCTCATCTTGGGGAATGATGGAATTACTCACCAACTCTTCCTCTTCTGTAATATAAGTGGGCAGATCATCATGAGTGAAGAAGTGATTTTCTTCTCCAACATTATCACCTTCATCCTCTGATTCTTGGCTAACAAAATTCTGCTGAAAAGGAGGTTTCATTTGCTGCTGAACTGCTGCCTCTTGTGCCTTTGTTTCACGCTGCTTGATTCGATATTGTTGCTGCTGTGCACCTCGGAAATTAGGATTACGGATCTGCGGTTCCGGCTTGTCAAGACGAACATTTTCAAGTGTCCTCTTTATCTGTTCAACATCACGAAGAAGCTGATTTGAGGTGGATGCTTCTTCTTTGATTGTGACTCGCTTTTCGGCCTTCATTCTTGCCCTTTTATCATTTAAGTTTGCCTCAACACTGACAGCAATTTTCTGCATATCCTCCAAGGTAGGAGGATCTCTGTCTCTCAATGAGTAGGCCATCTCCGGATCAAAGCCATCCGGGAACTTAAGAAGTGCTGATTTTCTTGACGGCTTCAAATCATCGGGAATAGCATTATAAACTGTATTGAATCTGATTATGTAATCTTGAACGGACTCACCCGGATTACGCTTGAGGTTGTTGTATTCGGCATTAATCTGAAGCGGATCCTTTCTGATTTCCCATCGATCTAAAAACTGATTCTGAAGTGCTTCCAAGGTGGCAATGCTTCCGGCGGTCAACCCTCTGAACCACTTTCTAACCTCCCCTGCAAATGTTTGGACGAACAACCGCATAGTAACATCTTCTTCATCTATCTCATATAGATCGAAGAAAGTTGTCATTTTGTCAATATGTTGCTGAGCAGAAATACTTTGTGGAGTACCATCAAACATGGGGATTTTACTTTGATAGTCAGCTGGCATATCATGAAGATTTTGGGGAAGAGCAAGTGGGGCAAACCGAGCAGCCATTGCTTTAGGAGGGGGAGTAGGATGAGTATGAAGAGGAGGAGCTGTGATAGCAGGGATTATAATAAGAGGAGTTGTAGTTTGTGGAGTTGGGGGAGTCGGAGGGGTAGGAGGAGTATGGGATGTAGAAGGAGAACCGACTGTGGATTCAGGATAGGTGATTATAGGCGAAACTGAAACATAAGGAGGATAAGATTCTTCGTGAGCCGTGATAGTGGATCCAATATGATCAGAGATATTCTCAACAAAATCAGCAAGGGTAGTAGCTTGAATATGTGTCTGGAGATGTCTCAAGATGAAATTTTCGACCAACTTGTTGTGTCTCTCAAATTCAATGACAGCTGCAAAATCAGGGTCAAGGACTAGAGAATCGAGCGCACTTTCGGACTTGGCTTTAAACAGGGACAACTCAAAGCTTTCATCAAAGTCTAGATCTTCAAAATACTTGATAATAGCTGGAGATGAATGAGATTTGAAAATGGGTCTAGGATCTGTAGCCAGCTTGTTTTTCTCAAAAAGACTAGGAAAGAAAAACCATTCAGCCTGTGAAAACTCTCAACCTATCATCCACGGCTCAGAGTTAACAATTATACTGGGATAAAGTGCCAATGAAGCGCTATGTTCACAAGCTCACGGAGATTGACTGAAGCAGCGTTTATCTACTAATGCTGATGTAAAACAAGATCGTTTTCGAAGGCTACCTGGCGTATCTTCAGGCTCTGTCTAAGACTTATGAAATAACACGTCAATGAGCAAACGATTAGTTTGTTCTCCCCAGTATGGTCGCCAATATGTTAGCGCTTGAAATTTCACCTCAGGCTGAGAAAGGTAAACCTCAAGGCAACATCAAACCACTTAGCCTCGTAGCTAGCCCTACGGGGCAGGAGAGGGCTCTCTCCGGTCTATCTCGGTAAAGATCTTCAATTGGTGAGATGACCAATAGGGTAACACTGATTTTAGGCTAGTAAACTGATCAAAAGGGTTGATTTGGGGTTTTTAGGGTTTTTGGTGGCAAATTGAGGAAATGGCAATTTTGGGTGCGGGGATTGGACACAGTTTCTGCAGGGGGTTCTTTGGGGCGAGGTAGGAGACAATATTGATGCCTTTGATTGAGGTGGATGATTAAGAATGACAGATGAGGAGTTAAGGAGAGCAAACAATAACTTTGAATTCTCCTTAAACAGTAGAAAACATTGAAATTAAACAAACTTAAAAGCAGAGCATGACAGTCATGAATTCTACTTTAACACTTCATTTGCTTAATGTGCAGAAGGAAAAGAAAGGAAATGATTCACATAACACACTTACAAGTACGTAGAGAAACACACCATCAATACATGTAACCACAAGAATCCCAAAAAGGACTGCAAAACCCTGGTCTTCCTTAGCCAAAAATCGCAGAGATACAGTGAATAATACAATGATAGCTTCTCCCTCAAGAGTCCAACCATGAAAATGAGCCAGAAAGTACATAATATAGATCATCTAACATCTTTCCCTGCCTCTAGGGGTCGAGCTCACTATCCTAGGAGTTTTTTCAACCACTTCTAAACTAAGCACTGAAAACTAGGCAGTCAAAACAACTTGCCTCTATAAGCTAGGAAACCAATTCATTCATTTAATTTTCACCTATTTCATGAATGAATCTTCTAGAAGAGATACATAAGTGTAAAAGTATCAAAAAATTACATTATTTACATCAAGGAGGATAACAATCCACTCCAAAAAGTCAAACATGGTCAAATCTGCGTTTTTCTGAGCTGTACAGTGAAATTTTGAGAAAATTGCCTGATAGGTCGCGCGCCTCTGCCTGACGGGTCGCACGAATTTGAGGGCACTTTTGGGGCACTTCCAGGTGTCCAAATTGAGAAAGAGTAGGCTTGTTGGAAAGGTCTGTGAGTCTACTTTCCAACCTGACTGGAATTTCTGAATTTGGTGGTCATTTGCCCCTCCAAACTTGCAATCTCCCAAGACTGCTTTCTGTGTCTCAAAAATGTGGCAGAAAGTCATTTTTTGCTTGTTTTTTGACTTTTTGGAGGCCCAAAACTTCATAAAATCTCTTGGAAATGGATGAGCATATGTAACTTTTGATGACAAATCTGGAAATGCTGAGTTTTTGCAAAATGGAGTTGCCAAGAGAAAGGGTCGTGCGGGGGGTGAGACCCGTTAATGGACAAAACCTGTAAATTGCCTGAAAAACCAAAATTGACCCAAAATGTTCAAAATTTCTTGGTATTTGTGCTGTGGCTGAGCTATTTAGTGCCTTGCTCCTTCAAGGAAGCTTCGGCCAAAATGTGGAGGGGATCGGGCCTCTTTCTCCTTTTTTGTGCCTTGGCCAACCGCCTTTGGAACATCTTCATCTTTGCCTTGCACACGTGCATTCTCGCCCAATAATGGTTCTTCATGTTTCTCAACAATTTCTTATCTTGGTTGGCCTTAGCCAACAACCTCTCCAAGTGAGCATTGAGCCGGATAAGCATGGACTCTCGCTCAGCGGGCAATAGATCACCGGGTCTTCTTCTATTCAAGATGCGGTCTCCACGAATCCTCCACAACTCATCAAGAGCTTGCTCATCCTCCAACTGCTTGTTGCGCTGCTCTAGATATGAGATTTTCCATTGTGCCCCCTCTAATCTCCTCTGCAATGCATCATTTTCAGCTCTAAGGTGCTAAATGATCTCCTTTGACTCTCGGCTAGGAGAATTGACATCAAGATCAATAAGCTCTATATCTGGAACATCTGATGGTCCCTCATCAATCCTGGGCTGCTTGCCCCTCTCTGATACCTGTGCTGCTGAAGAAAGTGAGGCCCCTTCCACCTGATGTGGAGATAACACTCATTGAGCCGATGAAGAAGGCGAGACCCTTTCCACATGCTGTGGAGAAAGTACTCGCCGAGTTGCTGCAAATAAGGCCCTTTGGCCTCTCTGATAGGTAACCAAAGGTGAGGAGCTGACATGTCTAGTGACGGGGATGTCATGCTGCTGTGATGGTCCTCCCTCCTCGTGAATAACCTCAGGATGTGGCGGTGGTGGTGCTGTGAAAAGCTCACGAGAGATGAACTCCTCCCATGAGATGCCCTGCTGAGCCAACTGATGTAATACCACAAGCTGAATCAAACCATAATGGTAAAGGCTCCTATACTGTTGTGCCGGGCTCTTCCTCTGCATCATGGACACCATCCTCTCAATGTTCTGATAGAAGAAAACAGGGATGTTCATCATCTGTACCCGTGTGAAGTGCATCAATAGGCGAATATGGTACGAATATACCTGTGAAAATCTGCCCTCACAGGTAAAATAGAGCATGATGAGCCTCATCATGGGAGCATACTCACTCTTGAGAAATCTGAAGGGAAACACACCTGTCAAGTGCCTCATGAGTGCTGGTCTAACGAAAGGCTCAAAATGAACACTGTCCAACACCTTGCGCTTATTCCATACCTCTCCGACATTAGGTATCCTTGTGGCCTGTGCAATCATCTCGGGTGTCAATGTAAAGTCCACCCTGGCAAGGTTGACATGTCCATCATGCAAATGTAAAACAAATAGGTGAGCTAACTCTCTGTGATGCTGAATCCGAGAGATCCTCTCGCAAAACTCATAACAAGACATATACTGGAAACATGAAACTGCCATAGGACAAGCCTGTAAATCTGTCAAAGAAGTGGGCTCCTCTCTCTTATGATGACCACCCTTTCCACCCTTATGAGGCCTCCTCTGTACCTCAATCTCTGAAGCTGATGCCTGGTCATCACTCTGCTCATAGGTTTCGGTTTCTGACATTGTTTAAGGAGCAAAGTGGCCAAAATGTACTGCTGTTTCTGCCTTGCAAAATGCTGATCTATATGCTGTTTCAAGGGGGACAAGGAGCATGAGGGGAATGTTAGGGGAGGGACACTTTAAAGGGAAAATGGGAATAAATATATAAAACAGGGATTTTGGGAAAAAACATTGCATATGCATCATTATATACATTTGTTTACATGGGTATAATGAGAGGTAGGATTAGGGCTTGATTTTTTTATTTTTTAGGGAAGAGGGGTAGGGTTTAGTTTTTCTTTGCAAATTTAAAAGGGAAATTTACATAGGAAGACAAGGAAAATGAAATGGGAAATGGGGAAAAATGATTACAAGGGAATACCCTAAAACAGCATAAAACCCTAGGCATATTTTACAATTTTAAACCAGAGCCACATAGAGCTTTTTCTCTTGCACAATGAGATCTTTAAAAATGTATTCATGATGTCTTTAACCATAACAAGCAGCAATTTGTAAGTTGGAGGGCCTACCTCAGGCAATTTGGCGATGTTGTTGGCTCCTTTGATGAATTTGCAGGCGATTTTATAAGGAGGGCGCTGACGGGTCGCGCGCCTCACCCAACGGGTCGCGCGCCACTGACGGGTCGCGCCCGTTAGAAATTAACACTGTTGGAAGGCGCTCTATGGGTCACGCGCCTCTAACGGGTCGCGCGCCTGTCAAGCTCACAAACTCAGCTCAAAATCACTTGCAAGCACTTGCTCAACGACTTGGATACACAATGAGGGTCGATTGGAGGGAGATTGGGCTTTTATAACTTTGATTTGAATTAATTTCATGCCCAAACCCACTTTATAATGTTTTTCTTTGACACTTTATAAACTTGACTTTTTCTTGGTTTCCTTTGTCCTGAAATTGACTGATTTGATGCTTTTCTTTGATGCTTTTTGCAGGGATAGCATCTAAGGGATCTTGGCAAGGGAGCCAGGGTTACATGATGTCTTTGGAAGCCTTTTGAAATTTTACCATTTTTTACAAAAATTTTGAAAAATGACCTTGGCTTTAAAAAACAGGGTTTTTTAAATCCAAGGTGAAATTTAACTGTACAAGATAGAAATTTTCGAAGAAACACTTTGAAAATCATCCCTCTGGCTTGCTGAGCACTTATTGACTTTCAGAGACATGACCTTGAAGACAAACTTGACCAGAACCCTATACCTAGGAATTTGACCTCAAGACAAGACAAGACAAGCTTGAAAGAGATTAAGGACTGAAATGACTTTGATCCAGCAATGCCAAGAGGGGGGCAAAGACACCAGCTCCTCCATCAGGGTTATGGCATGCCTAATGGAATGCAAAAATTGACACTGATGAGACACCTACTTATGCAAATGCAAAGATTTTTTATCGTTGATGGAGGGCTACTAGACCGACTCTAACAGTATGGAAGGTTATAAACTTTGGAACTAAGGAAACTAAGAAGGTTATGTATAGTCAAGATGTGGTATTTAGAGAAATCAAATATGTTTTCATATAGGAAGTCCTACCAAGTGATAAATAACTAGAGAAGATAGAATTTTAATTGAAGAATGATGAATCATACTCTAGAAAAGAACAAGAATTAGAAGCAGAAGAACCACATACTCTAGTATTAAGGAGAGAAGTTTGAGAAAGTAAGCAACCATAAATGTATGCTCCACCTTATTTCCATTCAAGTTTTTCTTTGTTTATTATTGATGATGATCCTAGAATTGTTATGGAGACAGTGGATTCAGAGGATGGAAAAACCTAGCAAAAGGTCATGGTTGAAGAAATACCAGCCTTCGACAAGAATGAGGGTTGGGATCTAGTTGTTACATATATTATTGTCGATGATGTCAAATGGGATTTCTAAGGAAGCAACAATGTCATTCTTAAATCAAATGAAGCAATATGATAGCTTGACCTCTTGCATGCCCTTATTGAGTGAAGTCAAAGAGGTTTGAATTTTACTAAGTGTTTGTCAAGTATATGTTAGCCTAATGAGTTTGTATATGGTATGGTTGGATATTCCTCTTCTAGGCCTTTCCAACAATATATCATAGTCTCAAAAACTCCTCCTAGATGATAAGTTATGGCCATTTGAAGATCAACATTGGGTAAAAGATTTGAATGATGGGAAAAAACCCATAAACCCCAAAACGTCGGACATGTTCGAGAGTGGACGATGGTTCCTTGGAAGATCAAAAATGAAAAGTTATGTAACTTTCATAATGTTTAACATAGTTAAAGATCATGCAACTATGTAGATATCTGACTGATCTAATAATGGTATGAAGAAAATGAAAGGCATAATGTATTTCAATATGCACAAAGTTTAACCTCCTCCTCTAGACAAATAAACATGTGACATGTCATAGAAACCTAGTGGACATACACATGGAAAATTTTGGATGGTTGGAAGTAATAATGTGGAAATGATGATGACATGTTAGTACTATGACATGTGACAATTGGCTACAGCCTTAATCAAGATGATGTGGCAACGATGATGAATATCAGTACCGTGACACGTGGTGACTAACTACAAGTTGAATGAATATGATGTGGAAATAAAGGGTGACATGGAAATGATGTGGGGTGACATGTCATTATGATGATGTTAGCAAGGTGACATGGCACCACTAGGGACTTCCATGTGGCAAGTATAATTGGTGATTTTTTATTTCCCAAATGACTAAAAATGCATGACATATGGCACCATTTAAGGGCCAGCATGTGGAATTATGATTCCATTCTGACATTAGCACATCGATGACCATGGACACCTAAGGATTAGGTCTCATGGGATAGTCATATTGTGGAAATGTCTAAGGTTTATTATCTTTGGGTCACGACAAAGGTCACATGGTGGAAAAGTGTGGTTGCATGGGTTAAAATTTTGGGATTGTTGGTGTGGCTGATGGCCCCAAGGTTGGCCCTCATGAACCTTAGGACCATGTGAATGAAAATATATACACATGTGATCGTGGACTCCAATGAGATATAGAAAAAACTTCTAAAAAATAGCATGTTTTGAGCTTTACAGTTGATTAGTTTTGGTTCTTTGTTGAGGATTGATTATGATTTCCAATCATGTATAATATTGTGCTTTGTATCTTCATATGTGGCTATTCTTTGCAGTATTGTCACTTGCATATAGTCTTACCCTAAAGTGAATTTTTTATATTTTTATGTGACATGGTGCCACTCATATTGGAACCTAATCTTGATCATTTTGTGGATATGGTTTTTGGTTGATGCATAACCATAAATGGAGTTATATCATGAATCAGGTCTAGCCACCTTTTGAGTCATTCCATTGATAGTGAATTTTCTTTCTTTAGGACATGGTTCCACTCAGATTAGAAGCTTCGAATTATGTCGTGGAGGTGTTTTGGTTAAGGTTGAATGATGGTTGACAACAAGGTCAGATCATACACTCCCGCCTTTGAATTTAGCTTGCCCATAACAACATCATGCAACTCAGTTGGTAGTGGACTCATATTGTGTAAGTCGAGGTCATAAGTTTGAACTGTGACGGTTATGAGGTTAGAAAATTTATTTTTTGTTTTCTCCCATAATTTATGTTTTGTCAAATGATTAAGATATTAGAGAAGTACATTTTGTAGAAGGATTCCTGAGAAAAGGTCATTTTGTAGAAGGCACCTTGAAAGGGCCATTTTGTCCAATATTTAATCTTTATACAATTTTCTATGGCTTTTTGGGTCATTATGAAGCCAAATTGAATTCCAGAAAAGGGGACATGATCATATTTATATTGTGATCGACCTAGGGATTATGAAGAGTCATGAAGGTGCTTATTTGATGTCAGGAAGCCACATTATGTGTTTTGAAATGTTTCAGGGGTTTGTGAACAGGTTGCGGGCTAATGTGTAGTTTTTGTGCACATGATCAAAACAAGTTCCAGTAAAGATGATATGTGACCATATTGATGAACAGGTTGTTGCAGGTTGATGTACAAGTCATGACAGTATTGATATGAGCAGATTTATGATAGTTCATTATTTTTTATGCTTGTGTATATAGTCTAAAAATTGTGAAATACAATCCACTATTTTGTGGAGGTGGGTGCCTCATTAGGGGTTGGTGCCTCATTAGGGGTCGGTGCCTCAATCAGGTTGTTACTTACATCATCAGAGGTTGGTACCTCAATCATGTTGTTTCCTACATCAACATAGGTTGGTGCCTCAATTAGGCTGTAGGTTAAAGAAATTCATTGCTTTCATTTTTAGGGATGGATGTCTCCTTCTAGTTGGTGCCAGTAAACATTTTAAATTGAATATTGAAGATTGAAGAAAATAATATTTTTGGTTTTCTCCCATAAGGGTTTCCACGTAAAATATTGTGTTCTCTTGGTTTGATATAATGATGGCTTCGTGATGCATAGTTTCATTCTTTGCAAAATGTTATGATACACTACTACATGGTTAATTATTGTTGAAATGTTTTTAAATGATAAGTTTGTCACTACATCGATTCACCCCCCCTCCCCTTAGTGTGATATTTGGCCTAACAAGAAGTATCATAGTGGGTTCTTTCAGGAATAGTTAACTGTTGAAAGGTAGATCAAAGGAGCTATGGCCACTAGATGGAATAGTAAGAAGAATTTGTCTAAGAAGAGGAAGGGTTGAAATCATGTGAACAATACATTATATCCCAAAGAAGACACCTTCTTCATGATCATGGATGTCAAAAAAAATCAAAAAGAAGAATTGGGTATTGCATATTTCTCCAATTGATGTAATGAAGGTCATTACTTCTATGTGTCCATGTCCTATTAAAGGTAATGAATATGATGTTCCCCATCCAATTGAGGTTAGTTTCACAAAGGAAGAATCTGAAAGAAAATTTGTAGAAGAAAAGTCTAAAAAGAAATGAATCACTAGTTTGAATCTTCAATTAGAAAATGCAAGAAAAGATGTAAGTTGCTTTGATGGATTATTTAGAAAATCCTGAAGAGGAACTTATATTGTTGAGAAAGGTAATGTCACAAACATTTGTTCAAAATAAGTTCACTTCCACTCTAGAATAAATAAGGAGTATCATAATGTTGAATAAAAAGTAGTAGTTGTTGCAGAAGTATGAAAACCAAGATCAAGAAAAGGAAGTTATGGAGGGCTATCTAGAAGAAGTAATAAGGACATAAGAAGTATGGAAAGGCAAGCTAAAAGAAGAAGAAGACAATTGTAAACTTCTAGAGTTTTAGAATATCTCCTTGAGGGACAATCAAATGATGAATGAAAGAAAGGGAAACAGGAATTATTGGAAATCAAGGACTATGATGCTATTTCTCTAAAAGAACAATTGAAAGAATATAAAAGGAATGAGGATTCCTTGGTGAAACAGCTGGAAGAAAAAATTCAAAACTTTGAAGAGAAGAATCACAAAATTATCAAGGCACAAGAAGAAGTTGGTCGCTTAAAGATTGAGGTGAAAGAAGCGAGAAAGAGAAGATATTTTGACAAGTCATCTTGAGGAAATATCTGAGTACTTGAACAAACATGAAGTGGAATTTTGTCAACAAAAAAGAAAATTTGAAGAAGAAATCATCTCCTTAAAATCCCAACTTGAAGAAGCAAAAAACAACAGAAGAATTAATAAAGATCCAAATGATGAAAAAAGAAAAAGAATGTGAGGATATTGAAGAAGTTATTTCATTGAGGGTTGAAGTTGAAAAGCTCATAAAGAACTCAATGAAGAGATCGCAAGTATTGGATGGCATTCTTAGTTGTAAGAGATCACCATGCAATAAAACATGTCTTGGTTATACAGGTAAGTCTCCTTGGAAAGAAGACTCAAGATCCAAGCCTCCAAATGTTAAATAAAAGTTCGAAGATAAAGTTGGAATTTTTCAAAATTCAAATCACAGTGAAGGAAATGTTCCTACTCTAGCAAGTTATGTTGATATTCTCAAGAAGCCCCATCAGAAAGAAGAGAACAATGTAATGAAGGACAAGAATCAACAAAGGACTAAAAATCCTCTAAGGTATAATATCTTTAAAATATCCTCAAGGGAACCTTTCTCATCTAGGTATCAAAGTATATTTCTTGGTTATTACTTTTTATGTACAAATTTTAGGCATAAGGTTAGGATTACAAAGCCTGTCACATAAATGATTATAAAATTAATTATCATACCTCTAGAAGAAATTTTGCAAGTAGACAATATCCAAATTTCTTCAATAGAATAAAGTATACATTAGTTGCTCCTTCATTCAAGTACAATACAAAATTATTTAAATTCCACAATCATGGACACATTGCATGGCAATGCAACATGAAAAGGTTACCACCAACAAAGAAAAGGTTTCTTCTATGAAGGGAGAAAATCATAACAGGGTTTGGAGAAGAAAACATGTTGATTGAGAAAATGAAAATCGTGAGATTTCCTTTAGTGCTCAAGGCATTGATATGAGCTATTGATCAATTATGTGTTCCAAGGAAAATCCATGATTCTACTATTTGAAGTTTTATCTAATGAAGAAGTTTTATGTTCAAAGATTATTTTGTCAAAGATAAAAGGATTACGAAGGTTGCATCCATGACTTAATTATCCCTAATAAGAACAGGAGTTGGATGTATAAGAAAGACTGGAATTCTCCCTCCTAGAAATATATCAACCATGATAAGCATGGCGAGGATAGTGCCAAGGATGCTCTGGTTGTGGATGATGTGAAACTTGAATTCAAAGAAAGGAAGAGAATGAAATTCAAGTATGGAGGAGAAAAAGAAGATGAACCAAGCTAGGATTATCACTACCAATGAAGCAGACACTAATAGAACAAATCAAGGTGACCAAGAAAAATAGAAAGATCATTTGACATGGTAGATAAGCAAACTTGGACACTCACATATGTCAAGGTTTTGTACAGTTTCTTTGGAGGTGATATCTCATGATTGATGTTTCCTAACCTACTCATAGTGATACGGATTGGATCATTATATTTTTTTCATCCAAATCGATGCATTTGGAGTGGAAAAAGTGGAGGAATCAACTCACGGGACCGTTTTTCCTGGCAGGACCCATATTGGCAAAATGAGGTTTAAAACCTTCTGGGATTGTTTTGAGGCATCAAATGAAATTTTTTGGAGTAAAAATTTGTTGCTTTAGCACCGCAACATTTCAAGCTATTATGTACACATACATCTTTCCAGCAGTACAAGAAGCGCGCCATTAGAGTCCGTATGCAAAAGTTATTCCAGTCAAAAGTTGACCTTCCTATTTTCACACCTATAGTTCGGGAGGATGCCGCATCAGCCCCCATTATTCATGGAAATGGGGCTAGACACGTTTTTTTGATGTAAAAGACTCTAGAAGGGTCTATATTGTGACTCTCGTTAGGAGTTGATGTAGCCAAAATTAACCACTAATAGGCTATAGAGTCGTGTTATAATCGGGACACTAGGAGAAAGAGGCATTCCATTCTTTAAAGAGCATTTTGTTCCATGGCTAAGAAAAGATAGCCAAGAGAGATAGGAGGTAGATCACATAGATAAGATCTATGCACTGTAGCAACCCACGGGCCACAGGCATTACTTCTTTGTACCTGCAGCCATATTTCCATACAGAGAAAGAGAGTGAAGCGACCTCACCTTCTAGTTGGGTTTTCTCCCGAAAGGGTTTCCCATAGAGCATATCTTTTGTCTTGTGTGCGTGAGATTATTTTTTTGTTCTCTAATTTTCTGCATAATTTTTATTCACATGCATGCACAAATTACAGTTAAGTTTACAGATCTTAAATTTTAATAAAATTGTAATAGTGTAGAATCTCATATTATTATAATAATTTCTGATATGTTGAGACGAATTGTCAAGTGGAATATCCACAGAAGTTTATAGATTATTTAGTATCAGAGCAGGTTTCTTTGGGTATTGTTGATGGTGTTTGACCCACCAACATGTTAGGGGATCTCCTCAGTAAGAAGTCCCAACTAGACCTCAAACCATTTGGAGTAAGAGTCCCAGTAATGGGTAGTAATGCTATGCTTTGACTATGATAGCACGAAGAGGTAAGTAGGATATCTTTGTCGGAATCAAGGGTGTGACCTTACAACAAGTCAAGAGAGATACATGGGGAGGTTCTAACACATTGAGGAGTGTTACACAACATTTTGTCACTATCCTTGTACTCCCCATTCCACGATCCCGGAGGACCTCTACAGTCACCCTCATGTGTTTTCCCATCATGATGATATGTCCCTCTTCATGAGCAGAACATTTCCCTTTTGCATCATTTCCCAAGAATCTTCCTTTTACCCTAGTTTACAAGACCAGCACTAATGACCAGTTCATCCCCCGTGCCTATCTTCAGAGTTTAACACTAGGACTAGCGCCGATCAGCGCTACTGAGTCTTGTCTCAGTCACACTGATCCTCTTTTGGCAAGTTTTTTAAATATGGAGTCGAATCTCAGATCTAGAAGCTTTCTAATGGAAGTCTGGTAAATGGTTGGGTTGGATGGAGCCGAGGAAGTCAATTTGGGTTCCTTTCCCTTATTGGGATGGAACAAACCCAAGAGATAAGGCCTCTCCCATGATAAGAAGAACCATCTCCCCTCCATCAAAGCTATATAAGCCCCTCATTTCCCAAGATGAACTAGTTTTTGGATGTAGTTTCATTCTTAGTATTTTTGGAGCTTGAATACTCAGCAAGACATCTATAGATTGTAGCTCTCTAGTTTATGTTTGAGGGAGAATAGTTTGTTTGGTTTGGTTTGAAACTAAAGGGAAGAATCCTTAAAACTTCCATTGTTGGGACTATCCATGAGATGCTAGCAGAAGTGTGGGGACCCAGATACGTCGGAGGAGACCAGAAACATCAAGGCATTGGTTGTAATCTCTTTCTGAACTTATATGAATACAACTATTGATTGGTTTCCTACATTGAAGTGTTATCTTACATTTGATGGCTTAATGTTCCTTGACCTGTTAAGTAGGCTAAATGCAATTTGTATGCTATCACATTTGTTGTTGTTGTTTGTTTGCTTGTTTCAGGTATTTGAAGGAAGGAAATGGAAAGTAGTTGGAGTAAGGAAGCAGGATCATCACCAAGCAGAATAGCGTTCTAAGAGGTAGGCCCTCTTATTTGATTCTAGCTTAAGGAAGTTTTCCATAGATTGTTCATGTGTGGCTAGACCCTCTTTCTCGGGCTAGAGGAATTGTCTGTGTCTGCACCGAGAATTTACTTGCACCACAAACTAGTGACTCCACTGAGGAACCAATCCTCCTGTTTGATTGATTGATTTTCATGGTTTTGTGTGAACTTTCCTAGTATCACCTTTTACCTTTAGTTTCCCCTGCTTTTCCTGGTTTACTTCTTTGATGCTAAAATTTACAGTGGCAAATCTGGTTTTAGCCCTTGAAAATTTTTATTTTTTTCTTGAATCCCTCGATCAGTGCTCTTTTTGGCCAAACAGTCGCGCCAATTAGGCCTATCAACGCTAGTTGTAGTCTGGCCAGTCATGACGATCAACGCTTGTTGTCAGTTATGCAGTTGTGCCGATTCCTGTAGGTGAATATCAGGTTTTCTCCTCGATCATAACTAGTGTGTCTTTCCCTCTTAATTTTTGCCTCTTAGCTCATTTTGCCTATGTTCTCCCTGACTTGAAAGCTTCACTAGTTTGGTTTGTGTGCTTGTTTGGTTTGCCTTCTTTTACTTGAATTTTTTAGTCTTTGGATGGTTTGTGGCCCTAGGGCATCTAGGTTGTCATCCATTCAGTTGCTTGTGTGCTCAGCAAGTCAAGTTGTTGGTTAGCTGCTCCATGCCTTTTCGTTTTTTAGTCATTTTATCACTTTGATTTCAATTAAAAAAGTTTGAAAAGTTTTGTTTGTTCTTCTCTTGATTAGGTGTCTCTTTTTAGGCATAGATTACATTGCTCGTCTTGTTATTGATTGAATCATTGCATCATTGATTTGGAAGGAATTCTATTTCCGTGTTTTCCATTTGATTGATGTTGATTGTTTTGAAAAAAATTCATTGAAGTGTTTGTGAAAGATTCATGTTATCATTCCATTGAAAAATACATAATTCTAGTTTGTTGAATCAATATGTTACATTAGCTAGCATCATTGAAGACTAGAGTTGCATCATCATTTGTATTTGAAAAGAAATGAATTCTCTTTACTGTTAAAAGGACTAGTTGAAGTGCATTCGATAGGAAGATTCAGTGCATTTTGGAGATTTATTAGTGAAAGATTTTATTCTTTGATTGTTGCATTGATTGTGTGTTCTCTATCTCTCAATTAGTGTTAACTTTCATCGAAGACAAAGATTTCCTTTCTCATATAGTTGCATGTAGGAGTTTTTTCAGTTGACAGCGGTAGGGCCTTGTAACTGAAACCTAATTCAAGATCAACCGTTACAATCTATTGAATTAACCTAAGGAAGTATTGAAACTTAATGCTTATATCTATAGGTCTAGGCTAGAGATGTGTTCTGGTGTCTTTAAACCTAGCAACTATCATTCGCTTTGGCATTAGATAGCGCTAGTACAGACTTGTGCTCCCCGTACCGTCGTGTATATAAAGGGAGACCCCACTAGGTTTGCAATCCTTTATCTATAGGAAGCCGAGTATGTTGCCTTGTAAACGTGATACACCGAACATAGCATTCGTGGAGATTGCCTGCTCATACTTTTCGATTCGTTGGGAGGTATTTTGCAGTTCACGGTTACCTGGTAATCCCTTTTGCCTAGATTATCCTGAGTAGTCTTTTTGGTCTTTTTTACTCTTTAAATTTAAAAGATCATCGAGCGCTTGTCCTTTAGAGATCGTTTTAAATCTGAAAGTTACTAGTGTCACCTTTCATCCTTTTCTCGACTCTTAAAATATGAAAAGGAAAAGTTTTGTTTCAATGTCTTAAAATTAACTACCCACGAAATATTCCTAGTTAAAGTTATCTTCCTTAGTGATTCTTTAGGGTCATTTCTAATGGCAACATTTCTAGAGTCTACCAGTCAAGGATTCCCCTCGATGGGAATCCTGGTCCTTTTCCTTCTTTTGGAAATGCTGGTGCTCCTTATATGGCAACGTTGTCCCTCCTTAGGTTAACCATTGGTTTACCTATCTAGTTATTTTTGACCTCGGTGGTCCTGAGTGTCCCAACTCCTGTCTAGCCATCTCCTTCATTTGAACCAGATCACATTGATTCTAAGGTTGACCTCTCACCTTCTTCCCATGTTTCTTCATCTTCCCCTTCTACTTCGCCTAGTGAAATTTTTAAACCCAGTAACCAGGGGGCTAACAAGAAGAAGAAATCAGATAAGTGAGAGGCCAACCGTGTGGTTGTTACTCCAAATGCACCTCCTATAGACAAACCTTCCGATCCTCCACGGAAGGTCAAATTCCCTTGCAAGCTATGTAAGGGTGACCATCTCCTCCAAGGTTGTCCTGGCATTCCCAGAGTCTTAGAGGTATGGTCTCAAAATCTGGATCGACCATCCCCATCGACCTCTGGAGATCATGTCGATGCTACACCCTCAGCTAGCGATGGTAAGAAGAAAGGGAAAATTAGATTCCCTTGTAGGTTATGTGAAGAAAAGAATCTTCTTCACCTTTTTCCTCTTATGGATAAAGCGTCCAAATATTTGGAAAACCTTACAGCTCTTCACGCCCAACTCCCTGTTGATTATCAGAGGCTTTCTTCTGACCCTCTCCCAGTTGGTAAAGAGATTGACTTAGATTCATCTCTTTCCCATCCTACTCTTCCCGATCAAGACACTCTTATGTCTATTCCCAACCAACCATTGTTGAAAAGAGTGTCGACTTGTCTCCGCCTTCAGTTGATCACTCTGTTCCTGAAGAGAGTGGTGATCATATTGCTCATGTTCTTCTCGTCTCCTCAGATTCTCATGAATCAAAGAGTGACCCTCCCATCTCGATTGTTCAAGAGAGTCTTTCTTCTATTCCTGCAGAGCATGGGGGAAATCATATGATACCCCCACCAAGTAGTTTTTTCGTCTCTTTTTATTGGAGTCAATTGACTTCTTTCCGCCTCCCATCTTATGTGCCTTTCTAGATCACAGTACAAGCCTATAATATGGTAGTACATGGAACTATATTAGATGAAGGCACGTTTGTTAGCATCATGTCTTCTACTACTTAGAAAGCTTTGGGCTCCCCACAGCTTGTGCCTGTCACTCAAAATTTGTTGGCTTTCAACAGAGGAACCAGTCAACCCTTGGTGGCCTTCCAAAGTTCCCTATTACTTTGGGAGGAAGGACCGTCTATATAGACTTGATGGTAGTCCAAGGTCCCTTAGATTTCAATCTTCCCCTTGGAAGCAACTATTTTTATGTCATGGGAGCTCTTGTTTATTTGCTTTTCTGTGTGGTTTGTTTTCCACACGAAGGGAGAATTGTGACCATTGATCAATTGTCATTCATTGGTCACAAGGTGCCTCCTTTGCAACCATCGTCCCCTATCAGCTCTTCTTTGCAAGCAGTACCTTCCCACCACAGGTCAATTTTGTGGCTACCCATTCCGTCTCTACATCTGTTGATGATCATACAGATGGTATTGTACATTATGTACTGGGGGCATTGGAACCCGATCTGTCTTTGGTACCAAATGACATGTATTCCTCCCATAGCATGCTTATTCCGTTTAGTGAAGACCTCTTGGGAGCCATGTTCTCTTATGGGTCATGAATAGACGTCATGAGGATAGTTCTTGGTCTTGTGTCAACCTCGTTAAAAAATGAAACGAGGAGTCATGAGGATGGTTCCTTGTCTTGTGACAACCTTGTTAAAAAATGAATCAAGGAGTGCAAACATAGTTCCTTGTCTTGTGTCAATCTCGTTAAAAAATGACACAAGGATCTCGAGCATAGTTCTTTTACTGTGTCAACCTCATTATAAAAATGAAGCACCTCCCTTTTCCAAATCGAGTCTTTGATTAAGATATCATGAAATCCCAGTTGAATCTTTCTTGGATCTTGAAAGTGAACCTTCATTCCATTCACCTAGTTGAATGAAATAAAGCTTGCGGGGCATGTACCTCAAATTGAGTCATTATGCCAAGGGCATGCAAACTTATCTCAAGCATAGTTTTTCATTCCAAGCTTGTGTAAACATCCAAACAGAGTTCTCCATGGTTCAAGCTTGTGTAAAAATGAACCCATGCCCAATTTACATATCGTGATTGTCGTTTTAATCAATTGATTTCTACTAGATGAGCCTTGGTTGTTATATTCCATCGCCATCATCTCTTTGGCCGAACATATGCTTTCACTTGGTTGTTTTTTCCTTTCCTGAGGAACCACAGCAATGAGTAGTTTTATTAGCCAGCCTCTTGGCCATTACATGTTTTGAGCAGTACCTCCATTTCCGGAACCAGTTCCTACCATTTATACCACTCGTTCCTCCAGGACGAGTCACCTTTAAGTGATTTTTTGACTTGTAAAAGATGAAAATATTGCCGCGTATTTTTTCCCTCTTTTGACTCGTTAAAGAGAATAAAAATGGGGGTCCACTTCCAAGATACTTTCTGACTCTTTAAACATGAAAATATTGTCGATCCCTTGTCGTTTTGAACTCGTTAAAGGTTGTGAAACGTCATTTACCCAGTATATATTTACCCCTTTTTTGGGTTGGGATAAACTATTTATGAAAAAGGTACTCCTTGACTAAAATGGTCAATCGGTTCTCTCAAGTATCGTTTTCTACCTTTTCAGGCTAGAGAGACACAAATGTACGAAAAGGTACCATGTGGAGTTTTCTTTTCCGTGTCTTTTTCAAACTCTCTAAACATGAAAAAGATACTGAGTTACACCTTTGTTGGACTCGTTAAAACATTAAACGACATTGGATTCATCACCATGACGAACATGAGCTTCGCATTCCTAGGGCTCATTAATCTTACTAAGCCGGATTCATCCAAAGGATAGACTTATATTACAAGCATATGTTATCCCCGTCAAGCCTTTGTAAAAATAACTGGTGTACTCGCCAAAAATGGTGAGGGAAAATTGGAAGTAATTCATTAGTTGTATTCACTTGAGGTAGCATGTCGCTCTTGAACATTGACACTCATCTGTTGTTCATGTTGGGTTTTGGGTCATCCTCACTCTATCACTTGCCTCCTGGGTTTTGGGTTATCCATTTTAAACCTCTCATATGATCTCTGCCACGTCACCATGACCTTTGATCCTATGATGTCAAATGCTGCCAAACTCCGGAGTCATGTCATCCATATGTTCAAGAGAAGTCTTCCTACCTGTACATTGTCTGATCATCTTGGATTACTCTCATTCATTGTGTTCCCATTTCGTGTCGATGATGAAGGATTCATTATGACCTTCCTTCGACGGATCGCTTCTTGTCGACTTCAGCTCATTATCTGGGAAGTTGATCTAGAAACTCCTTTCCAGTACCTTAGAGCTTGCATGCCTCAATGGCAAGTTCTTCGCACTCGATGACAAGTTCTCATCATTGGCCTTCGATCGAATGATTTCATGGGTGTTCGACTTCAGTTCCTTATTCACACCCCGTGAATTGTGTTGTTGGTACCTTAAGAGCCATTGTCATTATTGGTGGTTTCTCTCGCGCTTTTTAACAGTTCACATCATTGACCGGTAATCAAGTAACTTTCTAACATGTTCGACTTCAACACATTTATTCACATGTTAGAATTTGTACTTTGATTGGGTTGTGTTGGAGCACAAGACCCTGGGCTTAGATTAAAAAAGTCTAGGTTGCGAGGAGTAATGAGTCATTCATGATTATATACATGATTCTTTAGACGGATCGTTGCGCTCATGTCGTAGATCAATTTCATATGATCCCTCTTGTCAGATGGTTGCGTCCATGCTGAGGATCCATGCACATGATCCTTTTCTTGATAGATAGTTTTTGCTATACCATGGATTCATGTACTGTTATATGCCTCTCATGTTTATCAGGCATGACTATCAGATTTCAGATATGTACATGTATGCTTGCTTACAGGTTTTCTGACGACAGACTCTAGTTCCCCACATCTACTTGTAAAGCATTTCACCCCTCACTCTAGTTCGGCCTTCACGCTTTAGGGGGCATCTGTTACACAGAATTTTTTCACTGTCCCTGTACTCCCCGTTCCACAATCCCAGAGGACCTCTACAGTGACCCTCATATGTTTTCCCATCATGAAGAAACTCCCATTATGTCCCTCTTCATGAGCAGAACATTTCCATTTTGCATCATTTCCCAAGAATCTTCCTATTACACCAGTTTACAAGACCAGCGCTAATGACTAGTTCATATCCCCCTCCGATCTGCAGAGTTTAACACTGGGACTAGTGCCGATTAGTGCTACTGAGCCTTGTCTCGGTCACAATGATCCTCTTTTGGCAAGTTTTTTAAATATGGAGTCGAAGCTTCCAGATCTAGAAGCTTCATAATGGAAGTCTGGTAAATGGTTGGGCTGGATGGAGCTGAGGAAGTCAGTTTTGGTTCCTTTCCCCTATTAGGATGGAACAAACCCAAGAGATAAGGCCTCTCCCATGATAAGAGGAACCATCTCCCCCCATCAAAGTTATATAAGCCCCTCCTTTCCCAAGCTGAATTAGTTTTTGGATGTAGTTTCTGTCTTAGTATTTTTGGAGCTTGAATAATCAGCAAGACATCTATAGCTTATAGCTCTCTAGTTTATGTTTGAGGGAGAATAGTTTGTTTGGTTTGGTTTGAGACTAAAGGGAAGAAGCCTTAAAACTTCCATTGTTGGGGCTATCCATGAGATGTTAGCAGAAGTGTGGGAACCTGGATACGTCGAAGGAGACCAACAACATCAAGGCATTGGTTGTAATCTCTTTCTAAACTTATATGAATACAACTATTGATTGATTTCCTACATTGAAGTGTTATCTTACATTTGATGGCTTAATGTTCCTTGACCTGTTAAGTAGGTTGAATGCAATTTGTATGCTATCATGTTTGTTGTTGTTTTTTGTTTGCTTGTTTCAGGTATTTGAAGGAAAGAAACATAAAGTAGCTGGAGTAAGGACACAGGATCATCACCAAGTGGAATAGCGTTCTAAGAGGTAGGCCCTCTTATTTGATTCTAGCTTAAGCAATTTTTCCATAGATTGTTCGTTTGTGGCTAGACCCTCTCTCTTGAACTAGAGGAATTTTTTGTGTCCGTACTGAGTATTTACTTTCACCACAAGGGGGAAGAAGTGTGTCCCTCATAAGCTTGTAATAGTACGTAGCCTGAAAGGAACACACAAGTTGAAAGACATCATGAACTGGAAAGCAGAATAGTCAACAATCCAAAGTGGTGGGTTAAACTAGCAACACGCTTCTATAAGATTCATACAATCACATACAAAATAGTCCATACATAAAAGTGTAAGTTAAAACTACAAACATTGCTAAAGTAACTAGAATAGTCGAACTATAATAACAACATATGCATGAAACGTGTTGTCTCTATTATATTATATAAAGTGAAATTTCCATCCATGCATACAACCATGACAGCCACTAGCCCCAATAATGGAACGTTACAATGCCTTCTCCTCCAAAGAGATGTACTTTCTCTACACTATGGAGAAGCCAAGGCTCGTCAGAATACTCTCCAAGTCCTCTCTAAGCAATGCCTAGCAAAATCTTGGCTCCCAAAAGCATGTTCTATGACTGGGGTGACCCTTGAAATTCCCCTTTGTGACTCTTGGATTATCCTCATGACTCTTCAACTTCATTACATGAATCTTTACATTACATCTAACTGTTTGCATTCCACTAATGACACTTGGAATTTCACTTTACAACATGTTTACAAAAATACATTTTCCACATATACCCATGTGGGACAAAATTGGCTTGAGTCAGCCAAACAAGATGACACTAAGACTCAGATGGTTGTGGAAAGACCAACTCATCAACCTCCTCTCTGTGACCCTCGGTGACAAACAGATGCCATGCTTGGTAGTGCGCAATGATGTCCCTATATTCTTTGATGAAGTCTTTCTGGAAACAAACTCTTGCCTCCATTTCTTCTGGGTATACTGATTTGGAACCTCTATCCAACTCATCCTATAACATGCGCAACTTAGTCCTGAGCAAAGCCAGACCAGCGATGTACATCCACATGTTATCTGTGCTAACTTGCAACTCTTCGCTTGTGGCTGTGAGCATCAACTAATAAAAGTACGCATCAAGCTCCAGCCTTCCTTGATTCTTCTCTTTGGCATTGGTGAGTGTACCAATCAATGGGGTGCCATACTTTCTCACCACAACATTCAAACTCCTAAACAACCGTGCGTATGAAGCCTCAACACTGGTGATGAGCTACAGGAGTTCCTCATAGTTCTAGATCAGACTCCATATGAGTGCTTTGTCGACCTCTACTTGCGGCTTCATCATCTTGTGCAAGTGAAGCGGAGCTCCCTTGTACCTCATTGTCCATGTTTGTACATTATCAACTACGGCATGTATTGTTGGGGTAGGGTCCCCTGGGGTAAATTTTGTAAAAAGTATTGTTATTATTATAAAGTCTCCACATCTTGAGGAGCGGAGCACGCAGGTTGTTAGGAGTCAAAGGGGCTTTAGGAAGGTCAAACCCCTTTGTTTGTTAGGATTTAAATTGTTTTATGACCCGCCCATGGTTCGCGGACCATGGTATTGTAATAGAGACTGATATAAAAAGGAGTCATAGAGAGTCATAAGGGATATCAAAGAATCTATCTATGTGTGAATTATCTAAGTAAGAGAAGTTTGTTCCATACTTGGGTGAAGGGGAAGGCTCCTGCAGCTATGTGCACTGAGACCTTGGTAAGTCCACAGCTGAGGTTGCGGGCCCCTACGGCTGTGTGTGCAGGGTTAAAAGAGTCTGTAATTGAAGATCTGAGCATAATAAAGGTTGTTTTGGAGCATTATCTAGGTATTTGTGTGTTAGTGTTTACTTCTGAATTTACTATATATTCTCTTTGTTTACTGCAATTTATCATGAAACATACTTAATAGATGCATGAAAGGGGTAGATATGCTTAATTACATGATGTTATGAATGTTTAGAACAATCGGCGAAGGGTTTGAACCTGATAACTATTAGTTACTGTAATTTCCAGGTTTTAAGGGTTAGGGTTCGCGAAGGTCGGAATAAAGCCCTAAAAATAATAGAAACACATCGCATAATCCTTTGGATGCAGAAACCTAGTTCTAGCATCCCCCAATATTGTGTTGGGTGAGACTGCAGCTTGTGCTATGCCAGTTGTTGCCGAAAGGGTCGGTAGTGTAGGGTTTTGTTGGTTAGCGCAGCGATCCGAATTTAAACAGGAACACAACAAATTACAGAGATAATCATAAACACAGAGATGCAACAGAAATAATACTTCATTTCATTAATGTAAAATAATGAAAATTGCTTACAAAGAGAAATGGAAATAAACCAGCTAGGGCAACGGTAGCGTATCTCTGAGAAGAGATGTGGTAGCTACATGCCTCTGAACTTCCTTACAATGAGGCTCAAGGGCCTTTTTATTATTGAATAATAAGAGCAAGCCCTAAAAAACCAAAACCCTAACTCGAGGATTTGTAACACCAAGAGTTTATGGGCCCCGTTTGGGTGAGTTCGACAACCAACTTCCCGGGTTCGTGACTTGGTCATATTATCTCCGTTTGACGTGCATGATAACCCGTTGGAAATATCCCTCTGAGGACTACGACGGAAAAGATGATTTTAGGCATCAAATCAATTGTAGTAGATTTCCAAAAAAACATCATTTAGGGCCTCAAAACGGCTTCAGAAGTTTAAGACCCAAAAAATTGCTAAAAATAGTAAATTGTGCTACAATTAAGGAAACTGAAAAATTGAAAGAAGCAATGGTGGGGGTCCAAGTGGAATTGGCGGGTGGCCACCAATATCCACTTGGATCATTCCTTCACCCTTAGGAAGCAATGGTCCCCATTGCATTGAGTTCCTCCATGAGATGAGGAAACTTCTGTTGAACTTGGTCCCTGGTGAGCCACTTTCCCTGGTGAAGGAGTTGGCCTGATTTGACAACTCGATACAGTTGGATATTCTGTTGGCGAGTGTGCTTGATTTGTGTGTCCATGATCCGATCAGTTGTAGCTTGTTCCATGCAATCTGGATTTAACTATGTGGGTGTGAGTTGTTCTATAATTTCGGATGTGTCTAGTAATGGTGGAAAGTATGGTCGAAGACGGTCCACATTGAACACTGGGTGTAGGCCAAGGAATGGGGGAATGTTGAGCTCAAATGCATTGTCTCCCATAGCCTTGGTAATGGTTTAAGGACCATATTGGAGTGGTATGAGTTTCCGATAGGCTCCGGTAAGGCGTTCTTTTTGCAAATGCAACCAAACTTTGTCGCCCACTTGAAATTTGTGTGGCACTCGATGTTGATCATGTCGTTGCTTATACTTAGCATTTGATTTCTCCAGAATGTCATGGACCTGCTGGCGAATATGTTGGATGTGCTCAATGAAGTTGTTTGCCTTATCTGTTTCGGACTGGACATGAGCCGAATCTGCATGAGTAGCTACAAATAGCATGGCCACATCAATGGGACATAGTGGCTGGAACCCCAAGCCCACCTGAAAATGGTTGTGGCTAGTCGAGCTGTGGAGAACCCGGTTGTAGCTGTACTGAACATAGGGGATGCTCTCGTCCCATGTGCATGGATGCTTTGAGTTGTACATGCAACAGAATGTGTATGATCATCCTGTTGACAACCTCTGTCTGGCCATCAGTTTGAGGATGGAAGGTTGTGGACTTAGTGAGTTTGGTGTCCAGCATCGACCAGAGACTGGACCAAAATGTACTGAGGAACCTGCTGTCCCGATTTGAGATGATAGACTGTGGGATCCCAAAGTGTACCCACACTTGTTCAAAGAAGAGTTTTGTAGTGTCTTCGGCTGTGATATTCTTCTTGCAGGCCGCCATAATGGCCATCTTTGAGAACCTGTCGATGACCACAAAAACATATTCGTTTCCATGCTTAGTGGAAGGAAGGCCTGACATGTAATCTATGGACATGGATTCCCAAGGTCGACTAGGGGTAGGCAGCGGGGTATAGAGGCCTTGCTTCTTGATGGTCGGTTTGGCAATGGCACAAGCAGTGCATGATCTGATGTACTTCCCGGCATCATGTCGAAGATTCGGCCAATAGAAATACTTATGCAGTACTGCCACCATTTTCTCGACCCCGAAATGCCCAGCAGCCTGACTGTAGTGTGTTTCCCAAATCATCTTGGCATGCTCGGTTGAAGGAACACAAAGGTGACCTAGGTGGCATAACAGGGCATCCTGGAATGAAAATCTGGAACATTCTGACCCTCCAAGAGTGTCTGGTATGTGTGGCTGAATTTTGGGTCACTTTTTTAGAGAAGTGGCCAATCAAAAGTCTCATTCCCACAAGAGTTGAGCACAGTGGTTAAGACCTGATCGGTGGTCGACTGAGGAAATCTGCAACATTTTTGGTGCTTCCCTTCTTATACTTGATATTCAAATGGAATTTTTGCAGGTATGTGGACCACTTCTGATGGTGATCATTCTACAATTTCCCTTGGGTCTGTATGAACTACAGGGGTCGGTGGTCTGTGTGGATGACTGTTTCCTTCCCCAAAATGTAATGCTTCCATTGTCGGTAGGCCTCCATAATGGAATACATCTCTTTGTCATAAGTGGGATACTTCCGGACTGTATCTAAAAGGGTCTCACTGTGATATGCCACTGGATGCCCGTGTTGAGTAAGGACTGCCCCAATAGCATAGTCAGAGGCATCTGTCTCGACCTCAAATGGTTGTTGTAAATTTGGTAACGCGAGCACTGGTGCCATGTAGAGGCGATCTTTCAACTCTATGAAAGCCTTCTATTGAGATTCAGACCAAAATAATTTCACTTTCGCTCCTCCCTTGGTGACTTGACTCAAAGGCCAAGTGATATGAGAAAACCTCAACACGAACTTGCAGTAGAAGTTGGCAAGACCTAGAAAGCTGCGGAGCTCTATCAGAGTGGTTGGAGATGGCCAATCCTGAATGACTTGGATCTTGGTTGGATCGAAATGCACCCCTTTTTCATCAATAATGTATCCCAGATACTGAACCTGGGTCATGCCAAAAGTGCATTTCTCTAAATTTGCACATCACTTATGTTGCTGCAGTGTTTGGAGAACCTGTCAGATCTGGTGGAGGTGCTCTTCCCAACTCTAGCTGAAGATCAGGATGTCATCCAAGTATACAACTACAAATGAGTTGGTGAATGGCCACAAGATGTCATCCATTAGCCTCATGAAGGTTGCAGGAGCATTCGTCAATCCGAAAGGCATAACCAACCATTCGAAAAGGCCCTCGGCTTTGAAGGAATTCTTCCACACATCAAAGGGTTCAATTGGTACCTGGTGATATCCTAACTTCAAATCGATCTTGCTAAAATATTTTTTCCCCTTCAGTTGGGCCAGGAGGTCATTAATCCGTGGGATCGGGTACCTATTATGAACAGTGATCTTGTTCAGCGCCTGATAGTCAACACAGAGTCTCCAAGTCCCATCCTTCTTCTGTACCAACACAATCGGGCTCCCACAAGGCGATGAACTCAGACGGATGTGACCTTTCTACAGCAACTCCTAAATCTGCCTCTTGATTTCATCGTTCTCCAGAATGAAGTGCTGATAGATTGGTCCATTGGGCAGCAACGCACCTGGGGTCAGATCGATGGAGTGCTTGACCTGACAGTGCAGAGGAACCCCTACGGAGGAGGTGAATATGTCCTCGTACTCCTCCACGACCTTGTCCATCTGTAGTTGTCATGCGGAGGGGCCCTATCTGGAGGTCGTGGCCATCGTCTTCTTCTTTCCTTGAGGGTGTATCATCAGGAAAACAAATTTCCTGGTTTTGGAAATGAGCTTACTGCATTGTTTTGTAGTAACCAAAGAGATGGTGGTAGGTGGTGCTACCTCTGGTATCCTGTACAACTTATTTCCCAAAGTAACAATAACAGCACGGGGCCTTGATTCATACACAACATGTTGCTTCCACAAGTATGGTTGTCCTAATAATACATCACAAACTTCAAGGGGATAAATGTCACACAACACCTCATCTGTGAAGGGCTTGATGTTGTATGGAAGGCGACACTGCTAGCTCACACAAAGATCTCATCCTTGGTGAAGCCACCCGATGGTGTATGGTTGTGGATGTGCTGCGGTCGGTAAGCCCAACCGCTTCATGACCTCTACTGAAATGAGGTTCTTTTGGCTCCCGTTATTGACAATGAACTATAGTGGGGATCCCTTTACCCACATTTGGGAGTGGAAGAGATGCTCCTCCTCCTCTGGATCTTTAGGTTCCTCCTTCTGGATCTTCAGGTTCCTCCTTCTAGATCTTCGTGGTGGAAACACTAGCATTGGGCTCCGCATCGATAATTTGCTTCCCTTTGTCATTCCCCTTGTCAGGTTCTAACTCAGATTTGGAACATGCATCTGATTCTGAAACCTTTAGCTCGGCCACCAGTGACTGCTTGGCCCGACACTCACTTGTGTTGTGGTTGGAGCTCTTATGGAACTCACACCACTTTCTCGTGTCCTTTTTCAGCTTCGCAGTGCTATTCTTTGCTTGTAGCTTTGGCGGGTTGTCTTGGGCCACCCCGCCTTGGCTTTGTCCTTTGTTCTATGGTTTGGGGGCACCTTTCCCTTGCTTTGGATTCACAGATCCAAAGTCTCGCTTCTTCTGTTTAAACTTTTGCTCAACCTTGACGCCATATCGGCATGCCGTGCCAAGCGAGGATATGTTCAGGAATTATATTTCTTCTTGGATGTACTTGTGCAGGCAGCCATAGTATTTGAGTACCAAATGCTGCTTTGAATCCTTGATACTCAACTTTGCGCGAAGGGTATGCAAAATATTGGTAAACTCTGGCACGTCTTGGTCCCTTCCCTGCTGCAGCGTGGTCCACTTTATGTATTGATCCTCATAGCTTCCGACAGGGTAGTACTGCTCCTTGATGGCATCCTAGAATGAATTCCAAGTGGGTGTGGCTGAAAATAGTGAGCCTGTACTTTCATCCTTCTGCTCGCAGGAGGTTTCGCACCTATCCTTGATGTGGGCAGCTTCTTTGAGAAGAGAGAAAATAATCTTTTCCTAACTAGAAAAATCATGAATAGAAAAATAACCCTCTAGCAGATTTAACCATTTATCGACAGCATCTGCGTCTATCTGACCCTCGAATATGGGGATTTCAAAATTAACTTGTACCTTAAACGGTGTGGCATTTCCAGAGTAGCTGTTGGAAGCCGATGCATCGCCCCTAGTTATCCGTTGAAGGATCTGGGCAAAGTTGTCCATCATCGCGTTCCTTCGTCACTCGAAGGCTTATTTGAGCAATATTTTGATAGGATCTCTTGCTCCCTCATCTTTCTTTTCATCCACCATGGGAGGTCGTCGGGATTTGCGAGGTTGGTCTTGCAAAGGTTCGACCATTTCAAGCCCTAATTCCTTATATCTCGACCTCGTTGGGGACATGCAAAGAAAAACAAAGAAAAAAAGCAGACCGCTCTGACACCACTGATCCAAATTTAAACAGGAACACAATGAATTACAGAGATAACCATAAACACAGAGATGCAGCGGAAATAATACTTCATTTCATTAATGTAAAATACTGAAAAATGCTTACAAACAGAAACGAAAATAAACCATCTAGGGTGATGCTAGCTTATCTCTGAGAAGAGATGTGGCGGCTACATGCCTTTTAACTACCTTACAATGAGGCTTAAGGGTCTTCTTATTATTGAACAATAAGAACAAACCCTAAACAACCAAAACCCTAACCCGAGGAGATGTAACACCAAGAGTTTATGGGCCTCGTTGGGCTGAGTTGGACAGCCAACTTCCTGGGGTCGTGACTTGGTCATATTATCTCCATTTGACACGCATGATAACCCATTGGAAAGATCTCTTTGAGGACTACGACAGAAAAGATGATTTTAGATAGAAAATCATTGGTGGTAGATTTCCAAAAAAAAACATCGTTTAGGGCCTTAAAACGGATCCAAAAGTTTAGGACCCGAAAAACTACAATTAAGGAAACTGAAAAACTGAAAGAATCAATGGTGGGGTTCCAAGTGGAATTGGCGGGTGGCCACCAATATCCACCTGGATCACACAACTAACTCTAAACCTGAGTCCAAGCCCCCTCAAGCCAACAAATGGTTTTGTTTTCGGGACCGGGATCTATCTGAGGAATGTGTGATGTGGCATAAGTGGATACCGACTAAGGAAGAGATCTAGGAGTGGATAAATTGAAAGTTGCAGGAGTTTGTGTCCTAGGAAAACAAGAATTCGCACCTGTCAAAGGAAGAGACTGTGGTTGAATAGGTACTTGTAGACAAAAGAACGCGAAATTTTCTTCTACTCTTTTCCATGCAAGTTATACGAATGGCTCACTAAATTAGTGGGTATTCAAGGTACGTGGAAGTTAGATAACCCTATCATGTGGACTCCAGAGTTAGTAAGGCGCCTGGGAGGTTCAAAAAAAAATATTGCGAGGGTTGTCAATTATTGATCGATAGTATTTTGGGTGGATTAATTACTGAGTTTGTGATTGACAAGTTATAACGAAACTGAATGCCGATTTTTCAAAGGACCAAGAGGTGGGTATCTGAAGTCCCTGAAAACTTGGATTAAAATTGTATTGTGTGAGAAACAGGTTATGCCATTGAATTGATGTTTAGACGAGACTTGAAGGGAGCTATGCAAAGTGGGAAGCCATTCAGAAAATATCTAGGTTCAGGTGTTGAGTACAGTCCTTTATTGGAAGCGTCTGATAATAATGAAGAAAGAAATAGTTTGAAAACGCCTCAAGGTACCACGTAGATGGTAAATCAGGGTATTGTGGGAATACCACATCCATCCACTCCACCTCTGCCATCACCTCCACCTCACACACCTACACCTACACCTCCACCTCCACCTCCACTATTCAATATGGTGAATGATATGAAGATGCCCATATTCAAGGGTCTAGGGATAGAAGACCCTGAACAATTTTGGTTTGTAGTAGATATTGTGTGGAAGTCACAGTAGATAACAGATAATGACCTAAAGAAAGCACAGTTGGTCACAACATTGCAAGATAGGGTGTTGAGCTAGTATATTAAGTATTGTATGACTCATCTAGTTGTGACGTTGAAAGATATGAAGGATGTGCTAAATAATGAATTTAAAAAGCCTAAGTCTCAAGCTCAGTTGGTAACAGAGGTCAAAGAGATAAAGCAGAAGGTGAATGAGTCTACATGGGATTTTGATCAAAGATTGAAATATCTGCTACAACAAGCTAATATGCAGATCATGGATGAATAACACAAGGATTGGTATATTTCTTTGCTATTACCTCATTTTAGATTTCCAATGTCACAAAAATTGGAACACAGGATGAGGCACTGGAGATTGCTATGAAGTTATAGGCCTCACCTATTCAAGACACGAGTTTAGGAGTACAATAGATTCAGTCACAGTTGGCTAGCCTGCATATGGAGTTACAGAGTCTCAAAAATAGAAAATAATTCCATAATGAGACTCGCGTGAAAGAATGGTGTTTAAAATGTAAAGTCCATGGTCACGACAAGGATCATTTCCTAGTGTATTAGAATTATCTATTTGGGGGAGGTCCTGTCCCCCTGAAGCCAGAAAATACCGTTGCGACGAGCACTGGCATAGTGCCATGGTTCCCTTCTACCAGATCACAGGAAAACATACGACGGATAATTTTCATTTGTTATAGAAGTTTGTGCAGACTCCCCAGCAATTGTTTTACAATTTTTGTAAGTTTGTAGGTCATGATGAGCGCAATTTTCGAAGTTATGAATTAATGATCGATAGAACCCCAACGTATAGAGTACAAATAGAGGCACATCCCCAGTTGGATCAAGGTGCAACTGCAGCAAGCGAAGGATTCCAGGGATGAGGAAGAGGATGAGGGGGAGGTGCTGGAAGAGGTCGAGGCCATATCATTTGCTACAATTGTGGAGAACCAGGTCACTTTGCGTGAGATTGTCAGAATCCAATGCACCACTCTTGTCAATATTTTCGACAGTTTGATCATGTCATAGAAGATTGTCCTGTGCTCATCGTAAAGTTGTAAGAAGAGAAGACCCAGACCCAACAGCCTACTCATAACATCTAGATGATGAGATCAGAATCGAGCAAAGACAGTCCCAGTGTTAATATCGTTACGTGGATTGGTATAGATACCGGGGAGGATAAAGGGAAACAATGAGAGGAAAATGTATGGGTATGTAAGGTTGTTGATAAGGAGACTGGATTCAATTTGAATAAATAAAAGGAAACATTTATGGAGGCATAGAGGGGTTTTGCGGACATAGGGGCTTCTACATCAAGGGCTTAGAGTACATGCACGGAGAAGCCTACAGAAATCAATACTACGCAAGAAACAAATTCTTCATTGTTAACATCTTCCTTAAAAACCTACATGAAGCTCCTAATGCACCAAAAAAGTAGTAGAGGGGCTGCAAGAGTTGATAGATAACTGCACTAGCAAGGGTAAGCCACTACCTGAACAACGCGCAGTACACAAAGTAGACAAGGGTAAGAAAAGGGTTGGTTACGAGATGATATTGAATACCCAGATCAGAGAATTTGAAATGGACCAGGTAATCCTTGATTTGGGGTATGATGCCAATGTTTTATTGAAGCAAACCTGGGAAAGAATGGGAAAACTAGCACTACAATGGTCCCCGATCTAGTTGAGAATGGCGAATCAAAGAAATATTATTCCTATGGAGTGCCTACATGGAGTAACCGTGGATATTAAAGGGGTACACACCATAGCCGATTTGGAAGTAAGAGAAATAGTGGATGACAGTAATCCCTACTTGGTGCTACTTGGCATTGATTGGGCATTTGATATGAATGTGGTCATCAACCTCAAGAAGTGCAACAACATGACATTTGAGAAGAAGGAACTAAGGGTTATTGTTCCATTGGATCCGGCTGAGGGTGCGCGATATACTGAACTAGTCCGAGATTATTATGAGGAGGAAAATATTGAGCAAATCTATAAGCTTACTATGCGGGATGAGGATTGTATTAACCCTACAGTGGATGGGCAAATTACTTGGGAGAAGGACATCTCCTGCAATTCGGATTCAGATGAGGAGCTTGAGCACTGGTAGAATGGGATGCATGAGGTATCGATGTTGCTATCCAATAGGCTTACTAAGTCACTCTAATGTATATCCACTGAGGTACGCAAATTACTGTATTATGATGGTTTAGAAGATGTAAATTTATTTCTAGATAAATTTGAAAGGGATGTATGGGAGGAACATTGGTTCGAGGCATTAGACATCGCACTAAGAGCTACGCCTACTAGATGGTGGGGTACACATAAGAACATCTTTGCAGATTGGAAGGAATATTGATGGATGATGAAGTTGCGGTTTGGGTATGCCAATACCCGCATTCCAACAAGAAAGGATGACCTGTGTGAGCATCTAGCTCGATGGACAAAAGCATGGGGAGAAGAACCGTAAAAAGAATGGGTTCACATATTCTGCCACACCTTGGATACCATCCCGATGAATTTGTATCTAGAGACAGAGATGCAACACGGAACCGAAGAGTAGGATGTTCTAAAGGAATTTTTTTTATTAACTTTCGGTTTTAAGGATGGATTCAAATGTATTGACGAAGCATTACAGGAGATCAAAGATGCAATATTTAGAATTCCTAAAGAACCTGTCACATGGGTACAACTAGACTGGAGTATGTAGCTATGCCATGCTTTGGAATGCTACAATGTGACCATAGAGGAAGGTCAAGAAGATCCTAGGAACATCAGTATTCCTGAGTCAAAAGGACACTGCGAAGTCACAAGGCCTAAGGTGGGAGCCCCTGACATCTCAAATCCATTGAAAACTAAGCAGGTGAGTATTGGGTTGGAAGCGTAGTTGAAGTTCGCAAATATAGGTGATTACTAGGATGAGGACACAATGGAGAAAGTCACGGATTTATCACGGGCATATCAAGACTTATTTCCCACAAAGTTCTCTAATCTAAAGGGAATAGTAGGTGATATGGGTGTCATGAATATCACTCTAAAGCCAGATGTGAAGCCAGTAAAGCAGTGCCCATACCAGTTGAATCCTAAGTACAAGGAAAAATCGTGTGAATAATTAGATAAGATGCTTGCAGCAGGAATTATTGAGCTTGTAGAAGAGTCGGACTGGGTTAGTCCTATGGTGGTTCAGGAAAAGAAGACGAATGGAAAAATATGGATTTGCGTAGATCTAAGAAATTTAAATGATGCTTGTGTCCATGATCCATTCCCTACACCATTTATCGATGAAGTATTGAATAATGTTGGAGGTCATCAAGCATATTCGTTTACTGATGGGTTCTTAGGATATCATCGGATTAAAATCGCGTCAGAGGATCAAAGTAAGACCACCTTTGCTACATAATGGGGTTGTTTTTAGTATACAGTTATGCCCTTTGGACTTAAGAATGCCTCTGTAATATTTTCTAGGGTGGTAGTCGCGGCTTTCAAAGAATTTATTCATAAGTTTTTGGAGGTTTATTTTGGGGATTGGACAATGTTTGGTTTAGTAAAGAAGCATGTTTCTAGTCTTCACCCCATGTTGGATACTTGTCGAAAGTATCATATAACCCTTAATTTGAAGAAGTGCATATTTTGTGTGCCATATGGGATACTCTTGGGCCATGTTGTTTGTCAACGGGGGTTGATGGTAGACCCTGCCAAAATTGCAGTAACTATAAATCTGGAGCCTCTGAGGAATGTCAAACAGGTGTGCTCAACATTGTGCCATACACGATATTATAGGAAGTTCATCAAAGCATATGCACAAATTACTGCACCCATGGAGAGATTACTGAAGAAGGATGTGACATTTTGTTGGGATGATGAATGCCAGAAGAGTTTGGATGTATTGAAGGAAAAAACGGTTACAACACCTATTTTAATGTTCCACAACTGGAAAAAGGAATTCCATGTACATGTATATGCATCTTGCATAGCATTAGGAGTTGTGCTAACCCAACCAGGCACAGGTGATATTGATCGTCCGATAGCGTTTGCGAGCAGGAAGTTGTTGAAGGCAAAAAAAAATTATTCAACTACGGAGCACAAAGGATTGGCAATGGTGTATGCACTCCAAAATTTGAAGCACTATTTTTTGGGTGCGTACTTCAAAATGTACACAAACCATTCCGCTTTGAAGTACCTGGTCAACAAGCTTGTGTTAGGGGGGTCGAGGGGGAATTTGTAGATGGTCTTTGTTTTTTTAAGAATATGACTTTGAAGTAGTTGTGAAGCTAGGGCAATTAAATGTTGGACCAGATCACCTCTCGCGGATTGACAATGGTGATGAGGCTACAAATCTAGACGAAGGGTTGCCTGATGCGTAGCTCTTTGCTATGTGCATCACAAACGAACATTTTGCAGACATAATCAAATTCTTATCTACAAGTACAGCGCCTGAAGGGTATATGACACAGAAAAAGAAAGAATCGATGGTCAGGGCTGTAGATCTTTCTATTATTGCAAGGCACTTATATAAAATGGGATTAGATGAAGTATTGCATAGGTATGTCCCAGATTATGAAAGGCAAAGTATCCTTGCTAAAGCACATGGAGGAGTTGCAGGAGGACATTATGCGAGAAGACAAATTGTGTAGAAGATCCTACGAGCAGGACTATGGTGGCCAACTGTGCATAAGGATTCCAAATATTATTGCAGGGCATGTGATTTATGTTAGAGAACAAGGAGGCCATCATGAAGGGATGAATTTCCTTAAACCTGCAATTGCATTACAGGCATTCGATAAGTGGGAAATAGACTTCATGGGACCAATTCAGCCACTAGGAAATAAATAGGAGAAAGATACATCATTAGGACAACTGAATATTTGACCAGGTGGGCTGAGGCGTAGCCCGTAAAATATTATAACGTGGCAACTGCTACGAAGTTCATTTTTGAATACATTTTTTCTTGGTTTGGTTGCCCTAAATTTTTTATGAGCGATAGGTGTTGACACTTCTTGAACGAAACAATTGTTGCCTTGCTTGAAGAGTTCCAGATGTATCATCAGAAAAGTACGCCGTATCATCCTCAAGCAAATGGAACAGTGGAAGCCTTTAACAAAATCCTAGAGAATGCTTTAACGAAGATTTGTAATGCAAATCAGAATGATTGGGATGTGTGCATACCAGTTGTTCTATGGGCGTATAGAACTACCTGTAAAAGGTTGACTGGACAGACACCGTTTAGACTAGTTTATGGACAAGAAGTCGTAATGTCGATGGAGTACATAGTGCTGAGTTTGCGGATTTTTGTAGTCACAGAGATGGCCAATCGGGATACCATGGAAGAATGCCTCACGCAAATAGTTTAGTTGGAAGAAGATCACTTCTTGGATAGTTTTCATCAGCAGGTACAGAAGGCTAGCGAAAATACATGGCATGATCGCTACAAGAAGCAACGCACCTTTAAGAGTGGAGATTTAGTATTGATGTATGATAGTAAGTTCACGAAATTCCTAGGAAAGTTCCAGATGCATTGGCTGGGGCCATATATCATCAAGGAGATTACGGATGGAGGTACAGTTCAACTCGTGAAGCTGAATGGGGAATTGTTTCCAGGAAAGATCAATGGGAGCTGGTTAAAGTTGTACAGGGGTGATCCCCACTCCTATACAATGGCTATATGGATGTGGGATAGTCTTAGTACTCCAGGCAGTTTCAAGGGAGTGTGGGGCTATAAACTACATTGTTATAAGAATAGCTTGGCGAAATGAATGGGTTGCGCAGCAAATCGAGGGAAGGCACAAAGGAGAGTTGTGACGAAGGAGTTGCATTAGAACAGTGGGTCCCATGTAGCTTGGACAAAAAGTGACCGTTGGAAGCATTGTAGATGATTGGATGGCGATTTTCAATTAAAGGGAGCGGGGGGGGGGGGAATTTAAGGAGCATATCTTTGGAAATATGCCGCTAAAAATGCATTAATGACAGGAATCTGGAGGGAACGGATGGATTTGAATTAAAATTGGGCTATATATACAGCATCCCGCTCCATATTCAAACACTTTGCTTCATGAGAAATTGCCTTGAGCTTTTGCACTTTAATTTGCGCCAAGAGAATCATTGCATGTCTACAAAGGATTGGAAAATACTTCAAGAGAAGATTTCATAGCAAGGATTCAGGAATTTAACTGATTGGCAGCATGAAATATTCTTGGAGAGAATGATTGCAACCTGACTTGATCTGACCCAACATATGCCTACAACTTTTCCTACTACAGTGCCTAGGTCGCCGAGACCTAAACCATCTGCCTCTATGACAGGAGAAAAGAAGCAGAAGAAACCCGAGCAATCATTGGTGCGGCAATCGCTGCACAAAAATCCAATGGAGGTCAGACAAAAGGGTAACATGGATAGAACCAAACAGCCGACAGATTCCTTAGACTTAGATGAAGAAGAGATCACCATCGGGATTGAAGAAATTGATGCAGATGAATCAGTGTCGATTACTCAGCTACCGCCTTATATACCTCTAAGGAAATCCACCACCAAGGTTACTAAAGACCTAGATTCAATGAAATTCATGGTCTCCACACCATTTCTCCTGGAGAACATACCTTTTAAGGGCAATTTGTTGGCCCGAATACCGTTTTTAAAGATGGAGAACTGGGACCTAGAGGATCATGCAAAGTTTCCACAGCTAGAACCAATCAAATACCTAAAGAAGGTATATTGTGAGGATTCAAATGTTACAAGGCGCAAACCAATGAAGTGGGTAGCCAGAGTTGAGTGCGCGGGGTTTCTCAACATGTTATGGGTGCCACATTTTAGCTACAGCACCATTAACATGGTTTGTGTGCATCAATTATTGATGTTGGTTCATGATGGGTACCTTTGGTTGGGAGGGAACATCCCAATCACTTATATATTAATCCAACGAATCACATTTTTTCCATATCAAGGAGTAGACCCTGCGGATGCTTTTGTGGGGAAATCACAGAAGAAGAATTTGGCGGACCAGATGAAGAGCAACTTTGGGCTAGTGAATAAGTCGCATGGTTATGTGATCAGTTCCATATCAGATGGCGCGGTAGAGTTCGTTGTGCAAATTTTGTCGGGAAAATCATGAGGAAGTGTTGCATTGATGAAGTGCCAACACCAGTAGTATATCTAGTTGTGCAGTGCACCAAGGGAGTCCAATATCATTGGGCTAAGTGTTTATGTCATGAATTATTGGAAGATTATCACGAAGCCTGGGATGATGACAAGGCGCTCCACTATGTGTGGCTACTTTTGTTGATCACGCTGGTGGAATGGAGGACACCGGAGGAAAGCCAATTCTCGCAGCATGATCTAGACCTATGTGAGGCTGTGAAATTTGCCTCGATGTGGGCAATAAAGGACCCTGAGTGTGTCATGGAAACGGAGATATTTTGGTTCGTGTTTGAATCAAAGTTGAGGATGGTGATTAACCAGCGACCATGGTTATCACCTAGCTTTCATGCACAGTATGTTGATGTTGTTGATTTCAAGGAAGATTTTCATAATCTATCTATCCGCACAAATAAATATGCCACAGGCACATGGAATAAGTTGCCATACTTGGTTGCTGAAGAAGATATTATGGGGGTCGTCAGCAAATGGCCGAGTGACTGGCTCACTCCATCTAATGTAGGTTTAGGAACCAGTAAGACTGCCGAAGGAGAACCAGAGAAACCCACAGCTACGACAACAGCTATGAAGGAAAAGAGGAAGGAAGCACAGAAGAATTTTGCGAAAGAAAAGGTCATGGAAAAAGAAAATGCCATGCAACAGAAAGAGGCTTCTACAAAGGAAAGAGAAGTATTGAAAGAGAAGGTCTTTGCCAAAGAGACAGAAGCGCCAAAGGAGAAAGTTGCCACCATGTCGCAGGACACTATTGACCTTAGCGAATATGAAACTGGGTGCACCAATGTAGAGGCCGAGACATAGGGTAAAGAGGAAGGGGGCATAGACTTGGAGTCCCCCTTCATTATTAATAATAGGCAGAAGTGGAGTTTCACGGGACCACACAAGAAGCAAAAGTCTAACAAATCTGTGAGTGTGACACCTTTGGTCCTCATGGAGGGGGACCTGGATGAGATTGGTGATGTGGTTCTCAGCACAACAAAGACTGTTTGGAGCCACATTGAGGACCAGTACCATCAGTCACTGGACAAGGTGCAGCAGGGCTTGAGAGAATTGCAGGTCTAAATAGGGGTTATTCAAGTGAGTGTTGGACAAGTGAGCCTGAAGTAAGTGAGCCTGGTGCAAGTGAGCGGGTCAGCCTTAGCAGCAGAGATAACCACAGACCTCCATGCAGCACAGCTACCAGAGGGATCACTTCACATTGATACTTCAGAAGACAGGGCACGCATATTGCTTTTGAAGAACTTGAGTCTGAACCTTGTGGCACTCCCTATTCAGACATTGCATGAGTTGCATCAAGGGGTATCAGATGAGCTCGAAGTTCAGAAGCAATGAGCATTAGTGGTTATCAATGAAGTAAAGACCAACAACCAACAGATGTTCAAGGAAAAGGCACAGGCACTCAAATAACGAAAAGAAGTCATTTTTCGTAGTCAGCAGCTAGAAACAACAATAGCGCAAGCCTGGAGTGAGCTTCCCGAGCTCCAGATCCAAGCAGAAGTGGCCTCTACAAAGAAGATCTAGAATTTATTTGCCACAGTGAAAGAATCAAAGGAGGAAATGGGAAAGGTCTTATTTGAGTTGCAGCTGCAGATATCTGAGCTCCAACTTAATTTGTAGCCAACCACTCCTCTGGAAGTCCAAGAGTAGTGTGAGGTTGCTACTAAAGAAGACATGACTACACTACAGTCAAGGATTGCACCTAGTTTTTTGAACAAGCCATTGAAATGTGGACCTCGCTGCAGGAGGATCCAACCTTACAGAAAATCGAAGCAAATATTCGAGAAAAGCAAAGGCAGTTCGACGAGATCAAAGCTACTGTTCGGACCTTAGCACCATTGTAAAGGTTCACCCGACTGCATGAGTGGAAGTTCATCCAGACCAAGATCGATGAGTTGCATCGAAAGGCATCCATCATATCCTCAAGGACGCGTCCTTGTACTGATGAGGCAAGCTAGTTGACATAGATGGTGCAGAGCAAGTTGTAGGCTATGCAGCAGACATAGAGAACCATGGGCCTTGCAGTTGAAGGTCCAACTATAAAGAAATTGGTTGAGGAAGTTCGGCAGGATGTTGTGTAGGGAACAACAGATCTTCAAGCATTAAATATAGATTTCAGTGGTCTGCAGGAAAAAATCGAGGCAACACCAGCAGAGTGACTCAAGAAGAGTCACAACTTTTTGTTAGGGGCCTATTCGGACAGGGTCCCCTGGGGTAAATTTTGTAAAAAAAATTGTTATTAGTGTAAAGTCTCTGCATATTGAGGAGCAGAGCGCACAGATCGTTAGGAGTCAAAGGGATTTAGGAAGGTCAAATACCCTTAGTTTGTTAGGAGTTAAGTTTTTTTGTGACCCGCCCATGGTTCGCGGACCATGGTATTGTAATATAGAATGATATGAAAAGGAGTCATAGAGATTCATAAGGGATATCGAAGAATATATCTATGTGTGAATGATCTAAGTAAGAGAAGTTTGTTTTCCATACTTAGGAGAAGGGGGAGCCTCCTGTAGCTGTGTGCGCAGAGACCTTGGTAAGTTTATAGCCAAGTGTGTGGGCCCCTGCAGCAGTGTGTGCAGGGTTGAAAGAGTCTGTAATTGAAGATCTGAGCATAATAAAGGTTGTTTTGGAGCATTCTCTATGTATATGTGTGTTAGTGTTTACTTCTAAATTTATTGTATATTCGCTCTGTTTACTGCAATTTATCATGATACATACTTAATAGATGCACGAAAGGGGTAGATCTTAATTAAATGATGTAATGAATGTTTAGAACAATCGGCGAAGGGTTTGAACCTGTTAACTATTAGTTATTGTAATTTTCAGGTTTTAAGGGTTAGGGTTCGCGAAGGTCGAAATAAAGCCCTAAAAATAACATAAACACATCATATAATCCTTTGGATGTAGAAATCTATTTCTAGCATCCCCCAATACTACCTCAGGTAAGACTGTAGCCTGTGTTACACGGCTTGTTTGTTGCTAAGTCTATATATTATACGTCCTTTGGTTAAATCATAAGCACTTAATTCGACCTTGACCCTATCTCCTGGTATTATTCGTACGGAATTACGTCGAATCCTACCCGAAATATGAGTCAGAATCTGACATCCATTATCTGTCATAACTCGAAACATACCGTTGGGGAGTGATTCAGTAACCAAACCTTCCGCATGGATCAGATTCTATTTCTTCATCGAATCTCCTACTCTTTTGATTCAAAAACTTGACTAACGTGCTTGGATGAAGATGAATGGTGTCTCGACTTGCTACGACTTTTCATACTATGGGGATATCTTACAGAATAAATATTTTTGGACAACATTTGGATTAATTACCATACATAACATAAAATTTCTCCTCCAATCTTTTTCAGTCGAGCTTCTCGATCCGTCAAAATTCCTTGGGAAGTAGAAAGAATTACGATCCCCATTCCACCTAGAACTTTTGGAATTTCTCGATAATTAGAATAAATTCTCAAACCAGGTTTGCTGGTACGCTTTGACGTGGTCATATATGTAGTGTAGAGTTTTGTTGGTTAGCGCAAATAACTCTGAACCTGGGTCCAAGCCTCGTCAAGCCAACATGTATATCTGTAAGTGTTCGCATTATCTTGATGCAGCGTTGTTGATGACCATGTAGATGGACAGCTACCTTGTGCACGGTGACGAACTTGTCATATAGTCTCTGCGTGATTGTCTTAAGAGTCTATACTTCAGTAAGTATCGCTTTCTTGATCACTACTCTGGTGGATCCTGTTGAGTGTTCCCCTCTCTGCCTAGTTCCTTGCAACTCCTTAGCCATGTGCTCGTTTTTTTCTATCAATAAATTCACACTTGAGCTTGTGGCTTCATCATGAGCTTTTGTAGCATCGTCCAAGGCAGCTGGATGTCTTCGTACATCTAACACAATCACTCGTTCTTCAAATGGCACAGGTGATGCATGCTCATCCAGGGTGTGCGCTCTATATGTTTGTACAACTCTGTATTGTGACTCATCAAAGGCTATTTTGTACACATCTGCTCCTAGATTATCCTCAAGGAGAATGCTATCCCCTTGTTCACTCAGGACTTGCTCTATCGTTAGAGCTGGTGAAGCTTGTTGGGTGACCTCAGTTTCTTTTGGCATGAGGTCGGTGTCCTAATCCTATTCTAGCCGCTCCATCTCCATGTCGATCTATTCTACTATCGGTTCATCCTGCGGAGGTGGTTCCTGTTCCTACGGCTGCTCATCCTGTTCCTCATCTGCTACTAGTTCAGAGTCTTCCACCTATATTGGTGTAGTTTGCACTATCTATGTGTCTTTCACTTCTTCCTATTTGTGTTCTTGTTCTTTTTCATGTTGCGCTTCCATCTCTCTTCCTTTGTAATATTCTCCTATCGCGTTGTCACTCTTTACATCTATCTCCAAAGTTACTCTTTCCACAAGTGGGTCTTCCTTAAACTTGTAGCTTTGCTCCATCTTTGTGCTTTGGGCAACCTTCCTCTTTCCTTTGTCTTGCACAAGTTTTCTTGTTGTTGTTGTTATTGTTTCTTTGAGTGCCGCTAGCCACTCTACTGCCATGCTATCCATTTCATTGAACCTACAAGAGTTCTAACAATATCTCCATGGATCTTCCTCTAACTAATGACATGCCCCGTGGATCCAAGAATAGTACACTCTCACACAATGGTTCCTGAATAATCCATGTGGATCGTATGGATTGAAGCTCTTGGTGTCAAACTTAAACTTATTGAAGTCCTCAACCTCGACATCTGCTTCTTTCAAACTCCTGATCGTGTACAACCCAATTCCCGAAGGAAGCATAGACCATGGTGCCTTCTTCTTCCTATGAAATCCAGCTAATAACCATGTTGAGATGTGGTATGCAACCTCCTACATGACCAACTTGTCCGTGGAAAACCTCGACAACACATGCGGAGCCTTTTCCACATTGTATATCCTGATGAAGGTGCCATCAGGTGAGGCGTACCAAATTGCAATGTTCAACAACGCCTCCTTTGGTGCCTGGGACATGCAAGGCGAATATTATTCAAAGATCATCGTGTACAATGGGGCAATGAAGTGGTCAAATAGTCTAGCCATTACTCCTCGATAGCTCCAGTCTGAGAGCAACTTGCAATATACATTCACAACATTCTCTGAAGGTGTCCATGCCCAACCCATGCCAAGAAACTGTTAACGGACACAGATTGCATTGAGCAGGTAGGTAGACATGAAGAATCTTTCTTATTGATCCTTGGGCAGACTCTGGACATTGCATACATGCACTTTCAACTAGAGATCCAACATGTTGGACCAATTGAAAGGTTTTCCTTCACTTTCCAGCTGATCCAACATAGCAACCAAACTCTACGGGAAGGTCTTCATACTCCCTTGGCCATACAAGCAGCATGCGAAGATGACCAAGAATTGGTATGCCTTCCTAAGTGTCTTTGTCTTGTATATCTGGTTGGGTGTCATCCTAAAATTTTATGGCTCCCTTACCCAATGCTTCAAGATGTCTCTTGTATTCATGTTGTTGTTGGGAGTGTAGAACAGTGCATCCATCCTGCTCATTGACAGTGGAAAATGGTACATCTGCTGATAATCTTTTGTCCTGAAGGAAGCAAGCTCTACTCCATTGAAATTTCTCAGTATCATCGTCTCAAGGTCAGTGTGTGAGAGAATCCAGTGGATCACATCTGTGCATGGGAATGCAGGAAACCTACATGCAACCTTGTACAATCCATACTTATGGATATTGACATAGACATGTGGGTCCTCCAGATTCTCCTGAAAGCTACCTGCGAATATAGTTTTGATGTTTTTCCATGTGATATTGATATCTTTCTCAATGAACAGGTGTGTGTATGTGTACACGGGCAAGCTCATAGACCCCTACTCAACCAAATCTCCAGTACTTCTTTCAACTATTTCTTGGAGGCCATGATACATGTATTGTTGAGAAGATGCTTAAAAACCTGTGATACCTAGAGACAGATAAGACACTCATGGAAAGACAATGTCAGCGAAAAAAATCAAGCAACTTGAGAATCAATCTGGCAAAAAACTGGTGACTGTTGAGCAAGATTACACAGCATTGACTCTGTGAGGTTGGGAGACTATCAAGTGGAACTCTACATTACGCAGTCTCAAATTCCAGTGAGGCTCACTGCTGATTGGAACTGTGTAATGCACAGTCCAATGATGCTCATTGCTGACTAAAACTGTGCAATATGCAGAAAAGTCAGGCTGGGTTGCTGGCTAGAACTATGCATTGTGCAGTTCCAATGGGAAGGACTGGGGCACTGCCTCCCAAGATTGCGCAACGCACAGCTAGGAGCCAATGTGAGCAGCCTTTGTGTAATTCTTGGAGGCAAGATAGAGCGTTGACTACCAGGAATGTGCAGAGCATGCTGGGAGACACAAGATCTGGGCCAAGACATCTCGGATCTGGCCAATGGCAACCTAAAAATGTGAAGTACTGAGTGTGTACACAAATCTGGTGTAGATCTTAGTGAATAGACATGCATGCAATCTAGGGAAGTGCAGAAATCAGTCAAATGGAAAACCCATGAAGATCATGAAGAGAGTCACCACAATGGCGACCATCAGTGCAGAAACAGTGTTATGCATGCGACACTAAGGAAAGGCAATACAAAACTTGAAACAACACTTCTACAAGCTAAAACACGTTGGAATGCTAGTGGTTGTTCAATAAAATGAATGAAATAACACTCATACAAGCCGAAATCTAAAAAGAGATAGAAAAAGTGGCAGAAGGCATGAAAATAAAAACTTACTTGGAAAAGTTGTGCTAACTGTGCTGAAGGTTTCTAGATGCCTCGGGAATGCTAGAGCTCCAAGATCGAATTTGAAGAATGACCTCTAAGGCATCATTTAAATAGATTTGGTGAAATTAGGGTTTATGACGTGCATGCCACAAATCTAGGAAAAAGCGACACCTGGCGGGGAGTTTCTAAAATCGACTTTGCATGTAACTCTTACTATTAAAAATAGATCTCTAAAATCTAGGGTTGATTTTTCGCTTTTTCATTTTTTCTTTTTTGGGAAAAGTTGCCTGGCATACAAGGAAGTATTGCGCAGTTCTAGAGGGAACCGAGAAACCTAATGGCACATGCAACAGACAACCACTAAGGGAAAACTTTTGTGTTGTTTCTGGGTTGAGTGGCCCTGGCTGGTTGGCCAGCTTTGCGCAATTTTCCAGAGCAGTGTTGTTGGCGAGTTCTGCGCATTTTCTAGAGAGCAATTTAGCTAACCAATTCTGCGCATTTTTGGAGCAAGGCTGGCTAGCTTTCTCTACTCAATATTTGAGTGCAGGGCAGCTACTGGGCTTCTCTTCGTAATTTTTGAGGGGAAGTCAAATTGCCCTCAGAATTGCATAGTTTTTCCAAATAGTCGATTGAACGGATATGAACCAAGAGTTGGGTCATCTTTTAGTTGACCAATTGGACAAGTGAATGAACATAAGTTGTTAAGTGAAAAATGAAATCAAATAAACACAAGTACATGATCAGTGCAGGATAGATGTTATGATTTCGAGGAGGGAGGCTCCAAAACGAAGCAAAGGCAAAATTTTGGAGGGTGGTTGTAGCCGCTACAATAGGTATTTTGTAGAGATTACAAGGATCTAGATCGGCAGGGCCAAAAATAAAATCATAAAATCCTAATCGTGGTTTATTAATCTCTAAATGAACCTCATGATCCTGTAGAAGTGAGGTTCTCGCGGATCGAGAAACAAGTTGCGATATAACCAAAATGAAAACCTCCTCATGGAATCCATAAGCAATAAGCTGGGGATATTTGGAGAAGATTGAGGTTTAAAGGAAGAGGAAAATCAGAAAGGGGATTCAGAGATTAGGAAGACATGGAGAACCAGCTAAAGAAAGACCCCAGAAAAGGTCAAACTAGTTTAAGTGTCGCGAATCAATCCTTGTTTAAAGTGGAAGTAAAATTCATTATCAAGTTGTACAATGGCAAGATCGACACTATGAATCTAAACCACTGTTTGCAGCAATTGGAAGTTTATATTAGTGTCCATAAAATTGAGGAAGGTTAAAATATCTCTTTCGTGTGGCTGAAATTAGAGGGCCATGCACTGACTTTGTGGGAGAGCCACACAAAAACCCTAAGGTTGGAGGGAAAACCTCCAGTGATTAAGTGGGAGGATTTCAAAACCCTCATTAAGTCACATTTTTATCCCATCAGGTACGTGGAGGACCAGTGGATTTGGTGGCATTACTTCAGGCAAAATTCAGGCCAAAGTGTGTAGGATTACACCACAAAATTCAGGAAGATGGCTATAATGTTGGGTATCTCTCCAAAGAACCCATATGTACTCCTCAAGTATTTGGGGGTTTTGCACTGCTATATGCGTGAGAAAGTGATGTTGTTCAAGCCCAAATCAGTGGACGAGGCTTGTGCACAGGCACAATACCTGGAGAATATAGGCTTGAAGAGAGCACAATCAAGTGGATCGAAGTAGAAGGAGAAATAATACGCTTCTAAGGAGGGGAAGAAGAAGAAAAAATGGGAAAGAGATAAAAATACGATAGCAAAAGCACACCAATGCAAAGATCCTAGCAACCACTACAACCTCTACAACATTGATGGCCATACAAAGCATAAGTGCTAGAAGTTGCAACCAGAGTTAAACCCAAAGAACAAGAAGAAGAAAATCATGGCCATTGATTCAAGAAACCAAGTTGAAAGTAGATTGGATGTGGATGAGAATATCATCTATACATTAGTACAAAAGGAGGTGAATCTGAGTAGCCTTCAACAACAGGAAGAGAAAGAAATGACAAAACTCTTCCATATAAAGATACAGGTCAACAAGACAAGATTGATGCTCTATTTGACTCGGGATCGCGGGTGAATCTCATTGCTGCAGAGTTGGCCAACAAATTGGGCTGGAAGTTCATGATCATCCAAAACCATATCCATTGGGATAGGTAAATAAGTATGTAGAGTTGAAGGTAACAAAACATTGTAAAATTAGATTTTTTATCAGTGTTGATTTTATTGATGAAGTAGATCTAGATGTTGTTCACCTTGATGTTTGTGGAGTTGTGTTTGGGAGTCCATACATGTACATGCATGATGCAATATTCATGAGGAGAGCTAACCAGTACCAGTTTTTCAAGGATTGAAAATCATTCATCATCAATGCACTCAAAGGAAAGTCAAAAATTTCATTGGTAAGTGCCAACCAAGCCAAGAAATTGATCAGTTCTAGCAAGAAGTGTGTTTTATTATTCTTAAGAGAAATACAATCTGAAGAGGATTTAATAAGAGGCATGGAATCCTTGGAGGGGTGTACTAAGAGATAGAAACAAAAATTGGAGGATTTGTTACAGGAATACAAGGATGTGTTCCGAGAGCCTAAATGGTTACCACCTAAGAGAGAAGTGGTGCATGAGCTCCAGCTATTGCCAGACTCCCCATTGCCAAATATTGGTTTGTACAGGAAGTTTGTTATAGAAGCGAGTGAGGTGAAGAAATAGTTACAATAGTTGTTACAACATGGTGTCATTCAACTGAGTACATCACCATGTGGGTCACCCATCATTATTGTACTTGGTGGATGTGTATAGATTACAGGGCGTTGAACCCCTGCCTAGGATAGATGATCTATTAGATCAGCTGCAGCAAGAAAAGTACTTCACCAAGTTGGACTTGAAATTTGGATATCACCAGGTTTGAGTCAAAGAAGAAGATACATGGAAAATTGCCTTCAAAACCAAACAAGGTTTGTATGAGTGGTTAGTCATGCCATTTGGCCTATGTAATGCACCATCAACATTTATGAGATTAATGAATGATGTAATATTCCCTTTTATAGATTAATCTATTATTGTCTATTTGGATGATATACTGGTATATAGTGCTACTTGGGAGGAGAATATGTCACATTTGACGCAGGTGCTAGAAACATTAAAGAAGCACCAACTACTAGCAAATCTCAAGAAGTGTGAGTTTATGCAACAGTCTTTGGTGTATATGGGGCATGTGACTAGTGGAGGAGAACTGAATATAGATCCTTCCAAGATGGAGGTCATCATGAAATGGTTAATCCCTACTAATGATTTTGAGGTTAGGAGTTTAATTGGGGAAACACAATACCTAAGGAATTTCATAGCCTCATTTTCAGCGATAACAGCACTGCACCACACCATAACAGCAAGTGGCAAGAGTTTCCAATGGGGAAAAAGGTCAATAAAGAGCTAAAGAATATATAAAGAAGAAGATCATCTAAGCGCCGGCTATGGCATTACCAAAATTGCAACGACCCTTTGAAGTGGAGATAGATGTGAGTGGGTATGCTATGGGAGTTGTCTTGATGCAGGGAGGAAGGATTTATGTGTTGCCATTCTGAAGTATTTCGTTGGGAAGTTCTTAACTATCCTGCCTACAACAAGGAGCTCTATGTCATGGTGCAAGAAGTGAAGAAGTGGAAGCACTATCTGATGGGAAAGGAAACAATAATCCACACAGATCACCAATCATTATAGTACTTGCAAGCCCATAGTAAACTACAACATACCAGGCATTACAAGTGGATGGCGTTTTTACAGCAGTTTCATTTGGTGATCAAGTATAAGAAGGGAAACACAAACAAGTTGGTTGACATGCTATCAAGGCCACCCAGAACAAATATTACAGCTTTGGGGACTCTTGTGCACATGGATCCATTCACCCATGATGCATATAGAGAGGCATATTCAGAAGATGAGGACTATTATCACTCCAGGAAGCTCTCCTCGATTGTAGCTCGGAGATGCCAAGTAACATATAAATCTTCAATATTGTTCTCTAAACTATTGGAATGGATGATGGTTTGGATCAAGTCAAATGACTGTTTCAACTTTGATTTCACTCAAGACATGCATGAACACCCTCAACTTTACAAGGATTTAGACCACTAATGCTCAATAGTTTATAGATTCAATTGATATATGGAGAATATTGACTATACCAGCAGATGCATACATAAACACATATGAATGGCTAGCTACATGAAGTAAATGAAGCTTGCAAATCTAATTTATCAACGCAGAGATAAGATGACAATTATCTGGCATCAGACACAGAAGAAAACATGAATAACCTATTCAAGTGCAAGCTTAGAATAGAAGAGAAAATGGGAATTGAACATGTAACAACAAAATAAGCTTATATTGCTAGAATGAAGATGAGAAGCTAGAGGATCAGAGTATCCACAGTCTCCAAAAGTTGAACCCCTGTTACTCTGAACTGCCAAATATTTATAGGCCTTTAACAATGCTCTCGATCCTTCTGAGGTTCAAGAGGTCTTAATCTATCCCCTCTATCTTTAACGACTTGATGCCATGACTAGACACGCATGAGCTTAGAGGTCTCTTTCTCTAACAACATATTAACCAAATTCTGGTAATCTTGCTACATTGTTAGGGAGCTCGCTCGTGCCAGTGATGCTTCATGACCATGTGTTGGTTTGGCTGTGTTGCACTGTTTATTTTCCCCTTTTGGCCTTCTGTCTCCGGGTCTCTATCTCCAGGTCTCTGTCCTATAATGGAAGGGGTCTTTGGGCCTTTGAAATCCATTCACATACCAAAATGATTGTTTTCTGTTTTACACAGAGAAACGCTGCAACACTGTGAAATCCCACCAAGCTCTGTTCATTCTAGACTTAAAAAGTCCTTAAATATGGTCTATTCCTCTATCGGGTCCGTCCTCATCGCTATCGCAAGTCACTTCGGCCTTGCTCCAAGGTTTCCTTTCATATTTTGAAATATGTTAAAAACACTAAAAATCCTAAAAAATGGCTTTGGCGGATTTGAAATATTATATATTTTCATTCCCGAACCCCTTCGGGTCTGGGTTTTATTGCATCGGTGCTATCCCTTTGTATTTCATTAAATAACGAAATATGTGAAAATACATAGGAAAATGCCTTTCGGCGGATCTCAAATCTTATGCAATAATATTTATATAACCTTTGGGTCCGGTTCATTGGATTGTAGATATACATGTATAAAGGCCCCACTCCATAATGTTTTCCCTGACTACGATATCGTGATGCAATTGATCGCAATCGCATATCGCTCATGCCCTGGGCTGATGGCGAGTTCTCTGTTGTGTTGGTCGATGGTGATTCTGCGATGCAACGTGGGTCGTCGATCTGCGCGCTTGATCGACGGTCCACGTTGACTTCATCGATCGCCATCGCGAGTTTCATATGGTCCGCCCTCAATCCGCCGATTGCAACCGGCCAATCAGATCTGGACCATTGACTGGCCAAATCTTACGGCTACTGCGCATTCACTTGTTTTATGCCTTTGATACTTTGTTTTTCGTCGTTTTTATGTGTTTTTGGCCTCTTGATAGTGTTTCTCTGCCATTCTAAGGGCCCTCCTCCTGCGATTGTTTTGATAGTTGGCCTGATTTTACTAGCTTTTGAAGACTTAGAGAGCATATTTGGATCCAGTTTGGGCCACATGCCAACAAGGCTAACACTGGCTCCTTCTGGGCATGAAAACCTCCCATTGGGGTTTCAAGAACCACAGACCAATGCCTTTCCTGTAAGACTAAAATCAAATCTATCTCCTAGTGTTCCATTGGGCATGGAGTTTATTTTGCATAAAAAATAAAAACTGAAAAACATATTTAAAATATCAAGGCTTTGAAGCCTTAAATGAAATAAAGTTTCAAGAACCGCCCATTGACTGGGCCACCAAAAACATCTTCTCCTTCCAGACTGTGCAGAACAAAGGTATTGTTTTGCTGAATTTGAGCGATGACAAATGGACCTGTCCATAAGGAGTCAAACTTACCATGATTCCCTTTCTTTTCCTTCAATGCATCCCATTTGAGCACCCAGTCACCAACTTGGAAATTGTCCACTTTTGCCTTCCTGTCAAAGGTTTCTTTGATTTTCTTCTGATGAAATTTTGACTTCTCAACCAGCTACTCTCTGATCTGTTGTAATTCAACCAGGTTAGTCATTCTCCTTACCATGTTATTCGTTTCATCTTTTTCTTCTCGAAAGAATTTGGCCACAGGGAGAATCAGCTGGATAGGAAAAACAGCATCAACACCATGAACCAGCTTAAATGGAGAATTTCCTATGGACTTCTTGTTGGTAACTCTGTCAGCCCACAATGCAAACTTCAACTTGGAATCCCAGCTCTTATTGTTGTCCTCCAACAGTTTTTTTATTATCCTTACAAGACTCTTGTTAGATGATTCTGCCAGACCATTGCCTTGAGGATAATATGAGGTAGAATGCACCAATTGAATGCCCATGGATTCACACATGACCACCAATTCCTTTGCCTTGAAAGTTGTTGCATTATCAGTGACTAGTTTGGTTGGGCACCCAAATCTAGTGAAAATGTTCTCATTCAATAACTTTATGACAACTTGATGATTAGCATTCTTAGTAGGTATAGCCTCAATCCACTTGGTGAAATAATCAGTGGCTACCAAGATCCATTTGTGTTGGCCACTGGAATGTGGGTTGATCTCACTTATAAAGTCCAAGCCCCACCGCTGGAAGGGACCATTGACGTGTACTGGCTTCAAGGGCAGAGATTTTAGCTGTTGTTTTCTTGCAAACCTCTGACATTTGTCACAATATTTCACAAAAGAAAACACATTAGAGAACAGAGTAGGCCAACAATACCTAGCTCTCAGGATTTTGTGGGCTATGGTTTTCCAATTATGATGCCCTCCATAGATGCTAGAATGGAATTGGTGCATGACTTCCACAGATTTTCCTTTATCTAGACATCTCAAGAGGATTCCTGATGGGTCTTTCCAATAAAGCAGGTTTTTATTAATGCAGAATTTTGTTGATTTGAGCTTAATGGCCCAGGCTTGACTTGAGCTAAGCCTTGGAGGGACTTCTAGCTTCTGCAAAAAATGAACTATACTGGAATACCATTCACAGGTGACTAGATTTTCAGCCAAAGGCTGATTCTGCTCTTGCTCTTCTGCTACTTCCTCTGTCTACTCATCACTTGAATTTGAACCCATGCAATTGATGTCTAAAAAACTGCAATTTTCCTTAGCCATAAGTTTAGCCAAGCCTTGGCCTTTGACAAGCTTATTGGGCTTCACCTCTATGTTAAACTCTATGAATTTTGCAATCCATTTAGCTCTCTCTCCATTAATATCTGGTTGAGTTAGGACATCTTTTACTGAGGCTGAAGGTACATATGCAACCACTTTGGAATGAAGAATATAAATTATGAATGCCTTTAAAGATTTATGAGAGCATAAGCTTGTTTTTCAATAAGGTCATACCTTAGTTTAGCATCCCTCAGAGTTTTGTTGAAGAAGGCCACGGGGTGCTCTACGCCTTCATCATTTTTCTGCAATAGAATTGCTACAATTGTATCATATGAGGCAAAAGAGAAGATATAAAACTCCTTGGTGTAATCTGGGTTGATTAGAGTGGGAGCTTCCATAATAGCTTGTTTGATGGCTTCAAAATAGCTTCATGCAGCATCTGTCCATTTTATTTCTGATCCTTTCTTCAGCATGGAAGTGATGTGCTTCACTAGTTCTACAAAGTTTGGAATAAACCTCCTAACAAATTTGATCTCACCCAGGAAAGATTGAATGTCCCTGTTTGACCTTGGGATGGACAATGTCTGAATTGCTTGAACTCTTACTAGATCGATCTTCACACTTCAGTAGAAACAATATGTCCCAGTAGTTTGCCTTCTTCTAGAAAAAAACTGTGACTTCTTTGGGTTCACATAAATTCCAAACTGTCTGCACTTTAGAAACACCTTCTTCAAATGATGCAAATGGTCCTTGTGAGTGTTGGAAAACACTGTTATGTTATCTAGGTAAATAAGGACAAACTTGTCCTTCTCTCCCACAAAGGCTATGTCCATGGCCCTCTGAAAAGTAGCCCCAACATTCATCAGTCTGAAAGGCATCTTGGAGTACAGGAAAGTGCCCCAAGGAGTAGTGAAGGCGGTCTTTTCCTGATCTTCTGGATGTACAGCAATCTGATTGTAACCTGAAAATCCATCTTGGAAAGACATGACTCTAGCCCCTGAAGCATCTTGCAGCAAGTGCTCCATCTTAGGTAGGGGTCAGTTGTCTTTTTTAGAGCATTTTTTCAGATTCTTGAAGTCAACACAAAGCCTGAATTCTCCTTTCTTGTCTTACTACCATAAGGTTAGCTATCCACTTTGAATACCTTAGGGGAACTATGATCTTGGCATCCAATAGATTCTTGATTTCTTTCTCAATCAAAGGCAATAAGAGAGGGCTGATAGGTCTTACTTTCTGCTTAAAAGGGATGGTGTTCTTTTCCAGTGGAATCTTATGCTGAATGATGTTTGTGTCATAGGTTTTAAGATCACTGTATTCCCAAGAAAAAATATCAACAAATTGCTTCATTAGGGTGCAATACTCAAAACTCTGGGCAGAAGACAAGTGAGTGGATAGATTTATGTACTTTGGATGGGTTGGACTCCCTACATTATTTTTATGAACAGCAGACTTATTTTCTTTTTTGGCAGGCTTATAAGGTACATCATTATGATCAAACAACTTCTCTAGGGGCACCAATCCTTTGGGTATATGGTTACTAGGTAGTTGAACAATGTTGTCCTGACCAATCTCATCCTTTAGCTTGGACTAGTTGCATTCTTCCATGGTTTCATTTTCTTGGTCGATGTGCATTTCAGAAAATTCATCAACGACTTGTAAAAACCTATTAATTTCATCATCTTCTTCAAAAAAATTCCAGTATTTGACATTGTCAGGCAAAGATGGTCTATATTTCACCTAAACTTCATAAGTCAACTTAGGAGGCAAAGGAGTAATAAACATGCTAGCAGACACAGCAAGGGAATCACCAAGTTGGTTCTTCATTCTCGGGATGTAAGAAATGCTAAAAATATTAAAAGAGTCCTTGAGCTTCCATACCTCATCTCTATATTCTTTCAGCCTTGGATGCTTTTCTTGAAAAGTTTTTTTGACCTACTGAATGATAAGGTCTGCATCTCCAAACACTTTCAAACCTTTGATGCCCATTTCTTTAGCAACGTTTAAGCCCAATATCAAGGCTTCGTACTCTGCTATGTTATTTGTGACCTAAAAAGTTAATTTGAAAGATAAATGAATGCATTCCTGTGTGGGGGACACAAGGACTACACCTACCCCTGCAGCTTCCTTAGAGCAAGCTCCATCAAAGAACATGTCCCAAATTTGTGGGCCTTCTTCCTCTGTGATCTGGCAAATTGGTTTCTTAAGCTACGTGGAGGCCAACTGGGATTCTTCAATATGAAGAATACAAGCTCCAAAATCAGTGTCGACAGTATAGATGGGATGATTAGTGGGATTCCTTTCATCACTGATGATATAAGCCAACTGAGCTTCTCTATATAATCTCTTGCTCTCACCTCCAAAAACTGGGACAGTAGTGTAGGACAGATCATTTTGTAATGTTCCACCTAATCTCTTGATCCAACCTCTAGAAAGCAACATGCCAAACTTGGGGGGTACATCTGCTACAACAGTATCCATCATCATGCTCTTCATGGGAAATTGAGACAAAGTGATGGCTAGGTCCCTGATTAATCCCAGACGTTTCACTTTTCTAGAGTCAAAAGAAAACAGGTCATGATAAGGCTTGGTAATGTCAAGACCCAACTCATCCATGATAACCTTGGGCATTAGATTATGGCTAGCTCTAGTGTCCAAAAGGCAGTTGTGAAGGATTTTTTCATGAATAGTCAGAGAGACATAGAATGATGGGGAGTTGTCATCATAATTTTCAATCATTGGGTTGAGAACAACAGCTGGTTTGTCATCTTGCAAATTTACATAGTCGGTGGAGGCTTGGATGGCATTAGGCTAAAGGGCATCGAGGATAGATCTCTTGAAGGACTCATTCTTCACTAGTTCAATCAGAGGTATATGTATTCTTAGCTTCTGAATTTCTGATTGAAAACTAAAAGGAGAAGGAGACTTTTCAAGGCCTCTTACCTCGTGAGCTGGAGCTTTGAGGATGATGGGATCAACTGCCAGTCGCTTCTGCTTATTAGCTTGTTTTATTGTAGGGACAACAACTCTCTAAATAGGATTTTCCTTGGCATTATTCATCTTCGACCTCAAATTATATTTGTTCTAATCAGCAGTTTGCAGAACAGCTTCACCATCCCATTCTTGGTTGATCTAGTCATTGAATAATGACTTTTCATAGGCAGCTGAGGTCAAAAAGGAGGCATTGCCTTTGTCTTCCAGACAATGGATCTCATCATCTTCTTCAAACTACTCTTCTTCCATGACTACATTTTGGAAAGGGGTCTTCACCCTTTGGTCTTCATTGGCATATTTGCTTCTTTGCAAAATCTGCAACTGCTCATTAACTCTTCTAGGAGCAAAGGTATTAGGAACTCTTCCTTTCCCAGGGTGTTACTCAACCTTCAATTTGGAGATTTCAGAGGCTAATGACTCTATCATCTTGGTCATTTTATCTATCTTGGGATCTGAAGATGATGAAGACTCGCCCCTCTGTCTCCTTCTATCAACATTTCCCTTGAGCTTCTTTGCATCCATGATGTTTGATTCTACTTCCAAGGTTGCACCCTACATATCAGCCAAAGTAGCACATCACCTCTCCCTCAACAGTATACAGAAGTCAGAATCAAAGGCACTGGCATAGGTGAGTTTAGCAGAGGTAGTGGTGGGTTTTACTTCAGTTGGTATCTTGTTGTATATGCGGTTAAACATCTTATTAAAATTAGACAACAACTCACCATTTTCCCTTTTTAAGTTCCCAAACTCGATGTGGTAGTAGAGTAGATCCTTCTTATCCCCACAATGCTTTAGGAATGCATCATCTAAAGCCTCAATATCTGCTATAGGCCTTGGGGTCAATTCTCTGAACCATTTTCTAGCCTCTCCATCTAGACTTTGGACAAAGAATCTCATCCATACATCATCTTCACTAATGTCCAGGTTATCAGCATAGCTATAGAATGATTCAAGATGTTCCTCAGCTATAACACCTTCAGTCCCAGTGAACTTAGGACTATACTTCTAATATTCTCCAGTAGGCATGGCATTCAAAGGAGTGGGCAGTACTAGAGGTCCATACCTAGCAGCTATGATTCTTTCCATTTTGGTAGGTTGTGGACCTGCCATAGTTGTGGTGGCTATAAGGGTACTGGAAGTCTAAATGATAGATGGCTAAGGAGTGACTGATAGGACTAAAGGAGTATGATTGATAGGAGGAGAGGCTTCCTTCGGACTTAGAATGGAAGGAGGACCTAAAGAATAAGGAGCTCTATGAATCTCTAAGATTTTTTCTTCATTGCTAGTATTAGATGTTATACTCTCAACATGTATTTGTTTTATTACAGGATTTTCTTGAAGAGATATAGAATATTGTTTAGAGCTACTTGAACCTGATGCTCCTTTCTGCAATGCCTTTCTTTCTTTGATGATTCTTTCAGGGTTAGGTACTGGGTCATATTGTGGCTTCTGAGGATCTCTCTAAGTATGCCTCACAAACCGAGCCAGAACTATGAAGTGGAGTTGCCAAGAGGTTCATCCTCCAGTAGAGTTTCTAGATAGATGATTATAACCGAAAAAGTGCCCAGAGTTTGTCTATCATCAAAGTTGGATCTGTGTCATCTCCCAGGGAAGCTGAGCTTCAGTCTCCTCTCCCCGGCAACGGTGCCAATTATGTTATCACTCCAAGAAGCTCTCCTAGGTTGTAGCTCGAAGATTCTTGGTAACATATAAATCTTCAATATTGTTCTCTGAACTATTGGAATGGATGATGGTTTGGATCAAGTCAGATGATTGTTTCAACTCTGTTTTCACTCAAGACATGCATGAACACCCTCAGCTTTACAAAGCTTTAGACCACTAATGCTCAATAGTTTATAGATTCAATGGATAGATGGAGAATACTAACTGTACCAGCAAATGCATACATAAACACATATGAAAGGCTAGCTACAGGAAGTAAATGAAGCTTGCAAATCTAATTTATCAACGCAGAGATAAGATGACAGTTATCTGGCATTAGACACAGAAGAAAACATGAATAACCTATTCAAGTGCAAGCTTAGAACAAAAGAGAAAATGGGAATTGAACATGTAAAGCAAAATAAGCTTATATTGATAGAATGAAGATGAGAAGCTATAGGAGCAGAGTATCCATAGTCTCCAAAAGTTGAACCTCTGTTACTCTGAACTTTCAAATATTTATAGGCCTTTTACAATGCTCTCGAGCCTTCTAAGGCTTGAGAGGTCTAAATCTATCCCCTCTATATTTAACGACTTGATGCCATGACTAGACACGCATGAGCTCAAAGATCTCTTTCTCTAACAACATATTAACCAAATTCTGGTAATCTTGCTGCACTGTCAGGGAGCTCACTCGTGCCAGCAATGCTCCATGACCATTTGTTGGTTTGGCTATGTTGCATTATTTCTTTTCCCCTTTTGGCCTTATGTCTCCCAGTATCTGTCTCCAGGTCTCTGTCCTGTAACGGAAGGGGTCTTTGGGCCTTTGAAATCCATTCGCATACCAAAATGACTGTTTTCTATTTTACACAGAGAAATGCTGCAACACTGTGAAATCTCGCCAAGCTCTGTTCATTCCAGCCTTAAAAAGTCTTTAAATACGATTTGTTCCTCTATCGGGTCCATCCTCATCGCTATCGTAAGTCGCTTCGGCCTTGCTCCAAGGTTTCCTTTCGTATTTTTAAATACGTTAAAAACACTAAAAATCCTGAAAAATGGCTTTGGCAGATCTGAAATATTATATATTTTCATTCTCGAACCCCTTCGAGTCCAAGTTTTATCGCATTGGCGCTATCCCTTTGTATTTCATTAAATAATGAAATATGTGAAAATACATAGGAAAATGCCTTTTGGCGGATCTCAAATCTTATGCAATAATATTTATATAACCGTCGGGTCTAGTTCATCGGATCGCAGATATACATGTATAAAGGCCCCGCTCCATAATGTTTTCCCCAACTGCGATATTGCGATGTGATTGATCGTAATCGCATATCACTCATGCCTCGAGCCAATGGCGAGCGCTCTGTTGTGTTGGCCGATTGCGATTCTGCGATGCAACGTGGGTCGTTGATCTGCGCACTTGATCGACAGTTCACGTTGACTCCGCTGATCACCATCGCGAGTTTCATATGGTCTGCCCTCAATTTGCCAATTGCGACCTACTGATCATATCTAGACCTTTGATCAGCCAGATCTGATGGCTACTGTGAATTCACTTGTTTTATGCCTCTAAATTTTTTTTTTCTTTGGCCTCCCGATAGTGTTTCTCCGCCATTCTAAGGGCCCTCCTCCTGTGATTGTCTTGATATTTGGCCTGATTTTACTAGCTTTTGAATACTTAGAGAGCATATTTGGATCCATTTTGGGCCACATTCCAAGAAGATAACAAGGACTTCAAGGAGGTGTATCATTAGTTGCAAAGTTAGAGTCATGTGTATGATGGCAATAACACTGTTTATTACCATCTCCAGGATGGGTTACTCTACAGGTTGGATAAGCTATGTGTTCCTAAAGGTGAGTGTTTGCAACTGATTAGAGAGGCTCACACCTACAAGGTTGCAAGGAACTTTGGTGTAGGGAAGATCGTGGATAACTTGCGGAGGTATGCGTATTGGCCCAAGATGCAAGAGCAGGTAGTTAGGTTCATAAGAGGATGCATGCTTTGTTGTAACAGTAAGCTAGAAATAGGAAACAGGATCTACATCATCCCTTACCTATACCTACTCGTCCTTGCGAAATCATTTCTATGGACTTTGTGGGAGGTTTACCGACAACCAGGAAGGGACATGACTACCTATGTTCTGATTCCCTGTAAAAATACCATCAACGGGAAAGAATTAGCAAACTTGTTCTTTGGATAGGTGTAGGTGCACTTTGGGATACTAATGAGCATCGAGCATCGTTTTGGACATGGATACAAGATTTCTCAGTGCACTACATTATGGGAGAATATGGAAACAAAATTAAATATATCTACAACATTCCATCCACAAACAGATGGGTAAACAGAAGTAGTCAATAGGACTTTGGTGCCTATTTTAAAGGGATACAACCAAAAGCATCCAAAGTCCTAGGATGAAAATATGGTTTATATACAACATTTTTACAACAGAGCAGTCTAAACTTCTACAAGAAAGTCCCCATTTGAGACTTGTTCTGGATATTTTCTATCTTCACCTTTGGATATTGTATATGTGAAACAAGGAGGAGTGAGGGAAGATCTTACAGGAGATGCTTTAGCCTTTGAGGGCTGAAAATTTTATAGAGAAGATTAGCATATCCATCTACAGATACAAGAAACACTATAGAAGTCACAAGAGAAGTATAAGGTCAGGCATGACCAACACAGAAGAGAGAAGTCATTCAAGGTGGGAGACATATTATGGTTACAGTTGAACAAGGAGAGGTTCCACGGGCCTGGTAAGAAAATCAAGGATCTGAGGTATGGTCCCTTTGAGATATTGGAAAAGGTGGGTGATAATTCCTATTGACTAAGTTTACCACCATATATGTGTATTTACTCAGTTGTGAATGTAGATAATTTGAAAATCTATGAGCCTTCCATGCTAGATCAGGGAAAGGAACATGTCCTACCTTCTGTAGAGGATTTGGCAATAGATGCTTAGGTAGAGTTGACAAAAGATATATTTTTGCATAAGAGGTAATGTCCTACCTTCTATGGAGGATTTGCCATTAGATGCTTAGGAAGAGTTGACAAAAGATACATTTTTGCATAAGAGGTCCAGAACTACAAGATAGGGGTAGGATGACCTTTGGAAAATTGGGTTGAAGGGACAACTTCTAGGAAAAGCTAAATGGTACACCAGAGAGAAGGTGGAGGAAAAATTTCCTCACCTCATTCAATAAAATCTTTTGGGGACCAAAATCCTCCCAAAATGGGCAGGTCTGATCTAGATTGGATCATTATATTTTTTTTCATCCAACTCGATGTATTTGGAGTGGAAAAAGTGGAGGAATCAGCTCATGGGACCATTTTTACTGGTGGGACCCAATTTGGAAAAACGGGATCTGAAACCTTCCAAGAGCATTTTGAGGCATCAAACAACATTTTTTGGGGGGTAAAACTGTGTTGCTTTAGAGCCACACCATTTCATGTTATTCTACACAGAGCTCTTTCCAACGATGTAAGCAACCCGTAAATAAGAGTTTGTATGCAAAATTTAAGCCACTCAGAATTTTACCTTACTGTTTTCACACTTATAGTTCGGGAGGATGTTGCATCAACCCCCATAATTAATGGAAAAGGGGCTAGCCACGTGTTTTTGATGTAAAATACTATAGAAGAGTCTATATTGTAACTCTATTTAGGAGATGATGTAGTCAAAATTAACCACTAGTAGGCTATCGGGTTGTGTTATAACTGGGCCACTAAGAGGAAGAGGCATTCCATTCTTTCGGGAGAATTTTGTTCCATAGATGAGCAAAGATATCCATGAGAGATAGGAGGTAGATTACATAGATAGTATATGTGCACTGTAGAAGCCCATGGGCCACAGGAATTACTTCTTTCTACCTGGAGCCATATTTCTAGAGCGAGAAAGAGAGAGAAGCGGTCTCACCTTCCAGCAAGGTTTTCTCCCAAAAGGGTTTCCCAGAGAGCATATCTTGTGTCGTGTGTGTGAACTTATTTTTTCATTCTCTACTTTTCTACATAATTTCTATTCGCATGCATGCACTAATTACAGTTAAGTTTACATATCTTAAATTTTAATAAAATTGTGATAGTGTAGAATCTCATATTGTTAATATAATAATTTCATATTTGTTGTGACGAACTGTCAAGTGGAATATCCATGGTAGTTTACGGATCACACATGTAGAGTATGATGGAATTTGTATGATAGCATGCTTCAACAACTATTTATAGGATTTATGCACAAGGGGAGCAAGTCTGCCATTAGAAACACATACACAATTAGAAGAGTAGTTGAAAAGCATTGACCCAGCAGTCATTGAAGAAAGAAATTGAGATGTTCATGAGTGGATATTGGGACACTTGCAGCCAATCAAATATTTATGTCCACATGCCAGATAAAGTAGTAGAGAAGAGGATTTTTCGAAGTTAACCAGCAAGAAGATATACATAGCAGAAAGTATTTTCAAGAAGAGAAGTTATTGACAAGGGGATATTCACATAGCAGGAAGCATGGTCGCAGGGAGAGATTCAATTTACAACAGGATGAGGTCTATAGCAAGGTTTAGGAAAAATCATGGATCATTTATAGATAACCATTTCCCTTTTTCATTGATGTCAAAGGGGGAGAGAATGTATATATTGAAGCAGAACGAGGAAGTAGGAAGGAAAAGGAGAGAAGAAGAAATATCAATCCCCAACAACATGTCAAGGGGTGTTTATTCCATTTCCATTAATGATTATTATTGTTTGGTGGTGTTTCCATCAATGAAAAAAGGGAATATGGTTGCATATAGTGTTTTCATTGATGACAACCAATGTCATTTATTTCAAAGGTGATGCCTAAGGAAACAACAGTGTCATTCATAAATCAAAGGAAGCAATATGATAGTTTTGCCTCTTGCCTACCCTTATCTAGTGAATTCAAATAGGTTTTAAGTTTACTAATTTTTTGTAAAATAATGTTAGCCAAACGATTATATGAATAGTATGGTTAGGTAGTCCTCTCTGATACCTTTCCAATGGTATATCACACTCTAAAAAACTCCTCCCGTATGAGAAGTTATGGCCATTTTAATATCAACATTGGGAAAAGAACTTGAATGATGGGGAAAACCCACAAAAATCAAATTCGCTAAGCATTGCACATGTTTGAGAAGGGATCAAGGTTCCTGGAAGATTGGCAGCAAACAATGCCCTAACTTGCATGATGTTTAATTTCATTAAATTCCATGCAACTGTGCACAGACTCAACCAATCTATTAGTCGTATGAAGAAATGAAAAGCATATTATATTTCAACATGCACAAAGTTTAACGCCCTTCTCTTAACAAATAAAGACGTGACACGTGATAAACACCTAGTGGGAATACATGTGGAAAATTGTGGCTAGTTGGAAGCAATGACATGGAAATGGTGATGACATGTTTGTATTGTGACATGTGGTGGTTAGCTACAGGATGAATGAAGATGACATGGAAATAAAGGGTGGTTTGGCAATGACATGGGGTGACACATTATTAGGATGAAGTTAGAAGAGTGATGTGACACCACTAGGGACTGACACATGGCAAGTATAATTGGTGATTTTTATTGGTCAAGTGGTCAAAAATTCATGACACATGGCACCATTTATGGGCCACCACATGACAGGATGACATCATGTTAATGTCAGTATGTCGCTAACCATGGACCCCTAAGGACCGAGTCGCATGGCATGGTCATATTGTGGAAACAACTAAGGTTTATTATCTTTGGGGCATGACGAAGGTCACTTGGTGGAAAAGATTGGTCATATGGGTTAAAATTCTTGGATTGTTGGTGTTAACAATGACGCCAAGATCATGCCTCATGAGCCTCGGGACCACATGAATGAATATATATACGGGCACAACTATGGGATCCAATGAGACATAGTGAACACTTTTGAAAGACAACACATCCTGATCTTTTGGATTAATTAGTTTTGATTTTTTGTTGGGGATTGGTTCCAGTTTAGAATCTTGTTTAACATTGTGCTTTGTATCTTCATCTGTGTGTATTCTTTACAGGATCATCGCTTGCATACAATCTTACCTTGCAGTGATTTTTTTATTTGTTTATGTGATATGGTTCCCCTTGTATTGGAACATAATCTAGATCATGTTGCAGATGTGGTTTTCGTCCAAGGCGTAACCATTAATGGAGTTGGATCATAGACCAGGTCTTGCCTCCTTTTGATTTAGTCCATTGGTAGTGAAGTTTTATTGTTTATAACATGGTTTAGCTCAGATTGTAACCTTTGGATTGTGTCAAGAGGTGTCTTGTTTAAGGTTTAACAATGGTTGACAACAAGGTCAAATCCTGCACTCCCGTCTTTGAAGTTACGTTTCCCATAAGAAAATTAGTTTGGGAGGATTGGTTCACAAGAAACATTGCACAACTCAGTTGGTAGCATACTCATATTGTGTAAACTAAGGTCACAAGTTCTAATTGCAATGGCTATGAGGTCAAATATATATATATATATATATATATATATATATATATATATATATATATATATATATATATATATATATATATATATATATATATATATATATATGTATGTATGTATGTATATATTCTCCCATAATTTATATCTTGTCAAACGATTGAGAAGCTGGAGAAGTACATTTTTAGAAGGACTCCTGGGAAAAGGTCATTTTGTAGAAGGTGCCCTAAAAGGGTCTTTTTGTTGAATAGTTAATCTTTTATATGGTTTTTTGGGTGATTCTAAATCCAAATTGAATTCTAGAAAAGGGGAGATGGACAGATTTCTATTATGATCAATTCAACAGTTATGAAGAGCCATTAAGATGCTTGTTTGATGTCAGGAAGCCACATTATTTGTTTTGGAATGTTTCAGGGGTATATGAACAGATTGCAAACTAATGAGCATGTGTTATGCACATGAACAAAACACATTTCGAGAAAGATGATATGTGATCAGATTGGTGAACAAGTTGTTGCAAGTTGATGTACAAGTCATGACAGTTTTGGTATGCGCAAACTTATGATAGGTTAGTGTTTTTTATGCTTGTGGATCTAGTCTAAAAATTGTGAAACGTGGTCCACTCGTTTGTGAAGGATGTGGGTTCCTCCATCAGAGGTTTGTGCCTCAATCGCGTTGTTACCTACATCATCAGAGGTTGGTGCCCCAATTAGATTGTAGCCTAAAGCAATTCGGTGCTTGCATTTTTAGGGGAAGGATGTCTCCTTCTGGTTGGTGCCAATAAATATTCTAAATTGAAGATAAGAAGATTTGTGGTTTACTCCCGTAAGGGTTTCCATGTAAAAGCATGTGTTCTCTTGTGTTGATGTGATGATGGCTTCTTGATGCATAGTTTCATTCATTGCAAATTGTTATGCTACATGGTTAATTATTTTTGATGAATTTTTTTGAAATGATATATTAGACACTACATTGATTCACCCCCACCCCTTCTCGGTGTGATATTTGGTCTAACACTAATGGAATTGCTAACTGGAAGAAAGTTCATTGGCATCAAATGGGTGTTTAAGAAAAAGTCGAATGCAAAAGTGTTGACTCTTAATCTTTAGGGATTAAGAAATTATTGTAAATACACAAATGGGAAGATGAAGAGACATCTAAATATGAATTCCAATAGTCTCCCTCTTAATGTATATATCAATCATTTCTCTTAATGGAAATGCATCATTCGTGGAGTTACCAATGTCTGTCCAGACATGGTATTAGAGCTACAGGTCCTAATTTAGCATTTTTCTACTATGTAACTCCTAACTCCTACTATTTTCCTCATATTTTTCCCTTCTCTGTTAGTGGTGTTACTTTGTCCCTCTACCTTGGAATAGTGCGCAAATTATCTATTGAGTTCTCTTTGTTTGAGTTGTGTGTTAATTCCAAGTTTTTTCTCTTTTATGCTCGTTGAATTACATACATGTTCTGAAAGTATATGTCGTTGATTCATACTATGTTGAAGGTCATGCGATGAATGATTCCCATTGAAGGTTTGTGCATTGGTTATCAAGTATGGTTATGCGTTGAAGATTAAAGTCAATTTGAATTAATATCATGTCTTTGTGATTGACTTGTATTAATTCTTATTATATGCATTTGGATTTTTTTCTGGTATGTATGATGGTCGAAACTCCTAAAATGTGCAGTGAAGTTTATTATATGCGATGGTAGAATGGTATGTGCATACTTTATTATATGGCCATGCTCTATATATGCACCAGTGAGACATTTACATGTGCATTGGTAAATAGTTCTTGTATGTGCATTGGTAGATGGTTCTTATATGTGCGTGGGTAAATGGTAAATGGTATTGGTTGATATATTATATGTGATGGTATATGTGAGGTTCATGGAATATTATATGAATTGGGTATATTGTATTAAAGTATTGGCATTTGCACATACTACATCGAATCAAATTTTTATATTGGATTGGTATTTTTAATAGAAGGGTATCAAGAATGTTGTTCATATAATTAAAAAAACAAAAAGGCAGAGAATAAGGATTTAATTGTTTTGGAAATTGAGATCACTTTGAAACCCTTTCCATTGTCAATAGATAGTTCTTTTTTTAAAAATGCATTCTCTTATTTCCGTAGTTGGGGTAGTTCCCATTAGCAAAGAGAACAAGCATGAATGGTCTAGAAGGATAAAGCATAAACTCATTTTAATGAATTGTGGAAAGGATTTTGTGAAGGAGAAGGTGAAAATCCACCTAAAAATCCCACATTTGATAAAGAGATCACCATAGGGGGGAACAAGAATAGCAATGCATATGCCTTGATTGCAACATCAGTTAATGAAGAGGTGACTCATCATATTGCACCATCTACAAATGCTTTTGAAGCTTTAAAGAAGTTGAAAGACTTATATGACTCACATTTTGAGCTTAAAGTAGTCCCATTAATGATCAAACTATTCAATCTAGAATTAAAATATGATTTTCCCCTTGCCCTAGCCTTTGAAATCAGAGTTATTATGCATGAAATATAATTTATGAGAGTTAAAATAGATGTTACTCTCACATCTTTCATCATGACACTATATCCCACATATTCTATATATCTTGAGTCATTAAAATCCAATGGAAAACTTAAGGAGATTTCCTTTGACTCTCTTGTGGAGAAGTTTGTTGAAATAGAAAGAGATTTTGGGAAGAAGAAGACATATACTTAGTCTTTTGAAGAAGTTTTATTCCTTGCACAGAAAGATAAGAATCATGCACAATATTCTTCTAGAGGAAGAGGTTGCAAAAGAGGACATGGAAAGAAGAATAATAGTGGTAAGGGGGTAAACATTACTAAGGAGGAATACTTGATCTTCATTGTATATGGTGCAATAGAAATGTGTTGAAGAAAATTGTAACTAGGTTCAACATTTTTCAATGTAATTTTGATCTTTGTACTTGTCAAGAAAAAAAATATTATTTTTGTAAATTATATGAATGAGTTTTTTACTCATTCCATAGTTGTAGGAAATTCAAAGAGTCAAAATCATGTTAAAGAGCTCGTCTTAAGCATTTATGTATAGTACATGGGTCAACCTAGTTTCAACTAGCCTCTAAGACAAGCACCATCCTCGAAAGAAGAAGTTTTCCTGCGAAAACGATGAGAAAGACGGTCAAGTCAGCTTCAATGTATATATAGATGACATGTCGACTCAACAAAAGGACACAACAGTTCACTAGCTCATGTCGCCTTGCATACATGGTCAAATAGCAATATATATATGCAGCTAGTGTGATCAACAAAAACATAATACCTCGGATCACTATGAGACTTCGTATCATATAGGAAGGGATAGTATCTCAGTGATACAAACAGTGACATACTCAATACCTCATCTCGGTGATATAAAAAAGTGACACACAGTGAATAAATCTTGATATATGATCTCGGTGAAAGCTCTGTCTCAGTGCTTGGTGGATGTTCTCATCATACAAATCGAAGTAACTACTCTCAGCATATATGTGATGAAGAAGAATCACGTGACATAGTCTATGGGTAACTTACTCTTGATATTCAACGCAGTCATATAAACGATGTCCCTATGATATATACTCTCGGCATACTCGTGGATGGAGAAACATAGTGAGATGTATCCTTGGTATACAAATGAATCAATTATAAGATATGTTCTCAGCATACAGAGACAAATTTCAATGCAACGATAAATGTAGTCACAAGTATTTATGCCCTCAACAAGAAGGATCTATATCAAACTATGTCTCAGCTGACATATATTATAGACATAGCCACTATGTTGATGATCACAGTCTTACAGTCTCGGTGTATTCGAAATGAAGAGGATATGTGATCTCTGTAATGATGCAGCAGCAGTAAAGCTCATAGCTATGATGAGTCTCTCAGTGGAAGCACAGTGATATTCTTAGTGATGTTGCAGCAATAATGAATGTCTTTGTGGTGTAGTGATGATGATGACTTCAGCATTGTCAAAGAAGAGGATTGGTGTCTTGGACTTGGAGTGGCTCAGTCAGTTAAGGGTCATGGTCTTGGTGTTCATCAATTGGAATCTCTATAAGAAGAATTTTGTGTGGGTTTTCCTCTCCAAGAGGGAGAGGTTTTGGCCCTGGCAGAATGCCATATCTTGTGCTCTTGTCTCTTTACTTTGATAGCTATTTGTTGAAGTAAGAAATACACACACTAATGATAATAAGCAAAAGATTTTGCTAATAATCTAAAGACAAAATGCCTCACAAATAGTTATCATGAAAGAATAATCTCATTAACTCACTGCCCTAGATTCTTCAACATGGTATCATAGCTAAGGTTCAGAAGTCAAAGGAAGGGCAGCAAAGAGACATACAAGGATTAGTCTTCAAGGGCATCAAAACAAGTTGAAGGGTTTTGTCAAGATTGAAGGATCAAGCCTACAACAAGCAGTCTACAACATCAAGAACTTGTGTCTCCACATGAAATCATCAAAAGGCCACCAAGACCCTCATTAAGATGTTTACAAAGCAAGGTAACTCAAAGGATCTCAAAATAAAATAAACAGGTTGAAACCCTAGCAGGAATCCTAATCTACACTACTAAAGAAGGAAATTCATATTGAAGAATAAAAATCATTGTCATCACCTTCAAGGTTATAAAAGCAAGGATCATTTCCTTGTCCTAGAAGAAAATCATCCAAAGGAAGCAGCAAAGCATCCTCATAAAGAGGGAGCAACCTTTTCCATTGAAGATAGGCTTTCCATCAAAGAGAAGATCATCCAAGAGGAAACTCCAATACATCTTCTCCAACTAGCATCAAAGTGATCAAGTATAAGAGTTCATCTTCACTTATCAAGTAAGTATCTTTTATTTTTATAATCAATTTTGGTTAAATGACTTCATGACTGCAAGGAGATCTATGGATTGAATGGGTCATCAAAGGTCCTTGCATGGAATAAGGAGGATGTCACAATCCTCATAGATGAGAGAAATCAATGAACATGTCTCCTTTGAATTCATGGGAGGGAACTCTTAAAGTCTTGTCATCCCTATGTAGCAAGAAAGGAGACATAAAAGAGATATATGAAATGCTAGAAGATATACTCTCTGAAATGAAGTTAAGAAGGTCATATCACTTAGACCTGATTGAAGGTATCAAAGGATGTAGGAATATCTTCATAAGATCTCAATTGGAAGACCTAGGAGAGATGATAGTAAGATGATCATCATAAGCAAGGTAAAAAATGTCCATAGACAAGGAAGGTTATCTTATTTGACAATTTGTGGTCTTTATGCTAGACAGACAAAGATAAGTTGATGGAAAAATCATTGAAGGTTAAAGAACTCAAACATGTGTAGAAAGGAAAGGGAAGGTTGGTCCTCAAAAAAGACAAAATTTTATAGCTAAGATTCAATTCTATGGAAAGATGATGAAAAGAGGCTCATATCACTATAAAGATCAAGGACGTTGAAGAAAAAGGGCCAAGGAAAGAGGGAGTAACAATGATTGAGATAGTATCCCTCACAAAAGGGTCCTATCTTAAGCTCCTAAATCTTGTGTTATAGATATGACCATGATAATAAGATGCATCGTGGCATCATGGAAGCATTAGGAACAAGACCTCATGACATCACCTTGGGAATCATGAAGGACAAAATCCATGGCAGTCAAAATTGAAGGATATAGCTCTTGGGAACCTCATTGGACATTGCAGGAAAGGAAGAAGTCATCCAAGACAAGGCTCATCATACATCAAGAAGGAAACATTTGCCAGAGGGGGGTATGAAATATCCTCAAGGTTATTTTATGAAATCCTCATTAGAGGGTTCACTAATCTAGAGAAGAAGAAAGTGTTTCATCATAAACTCCAACTCATGGAATTCATGGGATGATGGTGTGATGACATGAGAAATGAAGCAGAGCAAGGGATTGAAGATATTTTCAATCAAGGAAGCTACTCGAAGAAGCCTAGATGGCCTAAAGGTAAAATGAGGTATGTATGCTTGTGTTTATATCATAACCTCATGTCATATGGTTGCAGGTAACATGGATCATTACTTCTATCTTGAGAGGCATGATCAAGAGAAAAAGGATCTCCTCCTCTGAAAGGATGCAGAAAGGCATAAAGTCACACTAAGATGAAATCAGCATAATATGTCCTCATATGAAGTATGATCTGGTTGACTACAGTTAAGAAACTCTGATTGAAATCTTGTGGAGTGGAATGAGTGAGGAAGGAAGAGATCATGAGATATGCAACCATGATGAAGGCAATCAACATCCAATAGACCAAGAATATTTGACTAGGAAATCTCCCAGAAGGATATCTTTGAGAGATGTGTTAACATGAATGCAGGATACTGATACCTACAGGAAGATGTCATGATGAAGAGCCATCTAGTAAGGTACGATTTGATTTAATGTTGTGTTTGATTTCTTGAATAATATCTGGATGAGTGCATGCAGGGCTATTGGAACAAGAGTTGTAAGTACAAGTACAATTGCCATTCATGTGGTGGATAGAAATTCATTAAAGAATCATGATGGGAAAGAAGTATCTATATGACGAAGGTTCCAGATATGTATCAAGAAGGCCACTTTCCATAAAGAAAGGAATGACATGACGAAACAAGAAGGAAAGTGATTGATGGTTGATGCCCTACAAGAAAGAAGCTCAGCTGAAGTTTATGACATCAAGGAAAGAAGTTGATCAGGCAGCTAAAGGACCCACAAAGAAGAAGTTACTGATGAAAAGGAGAATCCATTGTTAAGAGGGAGCTCTGACAAGTCCCTAATCAAGAGGGATGTTGGATTGGGTCACCCCTGATTAAAAAGGAGTGACAATTGTGTTTTCTATTTCATGTGTCATGCAGTAGACTAGGACTAACAACTGTAAGTCTTAGAGAAGGCCATGAAGAGAAATATAAACACATGGTGGATGTATACTCCCTAATTGAGAGCGAGAGATAGACACAACATTCTTGTATTCACCTAGAAAGAAAGAATGGGAGGATTGGGTAATCATCTGGCATCTGATACTCTTTGAGGATGTGTAGGGCATCCAAGATAAGAGTAGGCAAGAGGACGGATATTCTTTGAGGGATGGGAACCCAAGATAAGAATATTCCTATAAGTTCATACTCGGTGAACACCCGGGTGAGTATGTACCTTGAGAGACAATGACGAAGGTGTCTATAGGCATTGGACTCGCCAACATTGTTCTCTGATTTGATGAGAGATAGAGTTTTCAATCAAGGCCTTGTTGTGGAAACAATGTTGGTTACTATGATGCTATATAGATGGGTTACCAATCTGATTCTTCTTATTAGAAATTCTTCAAATTAAGAATAACCAAGTACCATTGTAAATACCTCCCTAGTTAAGAGGGAGTGTTGAAGAAAAGTGTAACTAGGTTCGGTAATGTAATTTTGATCTTTGTACTTGTCAAGAAAAAAAAAAATATTATTTTTGTAAATTATATGAGTGAGTTTCTTGCTCATTCCATAGGTGTAGGAAATTCAAAGAGTCAAAATCATGTTAAAGAGCTCTTCTTGAGCATTTATTTAATGTACATGAGTCAACCTAGTGTCAAGTAGCCCTCCAAGACAAGCACCATCCTCCAAAGAAGAAGTTTGCCTATGAAAACGATGAGAAATACAGTCAAGTTAGCTTCAATGTATATATAGATGACATGTCAGCTCAACAAAAGGACGTAATGGTTCACTGGCTCATGTTGGCTTGCATACATGGTCAAATAACTATATATATATGCAGCTAAAGTGATCAACGAAAACATAATACCTTGGATCACTCTGAGACTTCGTATGATACAGGAAGGGATAGTATCTCGGTGATACAAATAGTGACATACTCAATACAAGATCTCGGTGATACAAAAAAAGTGACACACAGTGACAGAATCTTGATATATGATCTCGATGAAAGCTCTGTCTCGATGCTCGGTAAAAGATTTGTCTCGGTGCTCGATGAAAGCTCTATCTCGGTGCTTGGTGGATGCTCTCATCATACAAATTGAAGTAACTACTTTCGGCATATATGTGATGAAGAAGAATCATGTGACATATTCTATGGGTAACTTACTCTTGATATTCAACGCAGTCACATAAACGATGCCCCTATGATATATACTCATGGATGGAGAAGCATAGTGAGATGTATCCTTGGTATACAAACACAGCAATTATAATATATTTTCTCGGCATACAGAGACAAATCTTAATGCAACAATAAATGCAGTCACAAGTATATATGCCCTTAGCAAGAAGGATCTATATCAAACTCTGTCTCGGCTGACATATATTATAGATATAGCCACTATGTTGATGATCATAGTCTTATAGTCTCGGTGTATTCGAAATGAAGATGATCTATGATCTCTGTAATGATGTAGCAGTATTAAATCTCATAGCTATGATGAGTCTCTTAGTGGAAGCACGGTGATATTCTCAGTGATGCTGTAGTAGTAATGAATGTCTTCATGGTGCAGTGATGATGATGACTTTATCATTTTCAAAGAAGAGGATTGGTGTCTTGGACTTGGAGTGGCTTAGTTAGTCAAGGGTCATGATTTTGGTGTTCATCAATTGGAATCTCTATAAGAATAACTTTGGGCGGGTTTTCCTCTCCAAGAGGGAAAGGCTTTGGCCCAGGCAGAATGCCATATATTTTTCTCTTGTCTCTTTACTTTGATAGTTATTTGTTGAAGTAAGAAATACACACACTAATGATAATAAGAAGAAGATTGTGTTAATAATCTAAAGACAAAATGCCTCACAAATAGTTATCGTGAAAGAAGAATCTCATTGACTCACTGCCCTAGATTCTTCAACAAAATGGACATGATGTTTCCACATGGAAGCTCTCTTAGGATATAATCAAACAAGAAATAAAATAAAAATAAAAAGGAAAATCACCAAATCCATGGAAATTTAAAGCACCTGAATCTTCTTATCATATTGTGGCGCTTTGTAATATTGGAGTAACTGAAGACTTATTTAATGCTTCACTTACTTCGTGGAAAGATGCATGGTTGCTTGATTCAGGAGAAACCTGCCACATGAATTTTTGAAGAGATTTATTTGAAAAATTTAGTGACAATGTTGATGGAGTAGGCTACTTTACAGATAAGTCAAAACTCAAGCCATCCACGCTTGGCACAATTAGGCTCAAGCTTCCTAGTATCCCTAACTTTATTCTACATGATGTTCTCTACCCTGCTAAAGTTGCAGAGAAACTTGTTGTCCTTGGTTCACATCCACCAGAAAGGATACTCCATTCACATGTTACATGGCATGGTTGAGGTGATAAAATCATCATACAACTCACTTCTCATTATTGGGATAGAAGAAGAAAGACTCCATAAGCTACAAGGAACCTCTACCCATGCATAAAACTTTACATACATTTCTCAATATGATGAAGGTATACTACCATCGATTCTCTTATGGCATGCTATATTTGGACATCTGAACAATGACATTCTTCATTTATTGAAGAGAAATGGTGTTACTGGTTTTCCCATCATTCCTAAGAAACTTAAGCAATGTGATGCTTGTATCTTAGGAAAACACAATAATAGTCATTTCATGATTCTCATTCCAAAGCACATAGAAAGCTTGGACTAATTCATTATAACTTTCATGGCCCTATGCCTATTCCTTTTGCAAATGGAAATAAATACATGATGACTTTTATTGATAACTATACCAGAATGTGTTGGGTATATTTGTTGAAGAACAAATCTGAATCTTTTGAAACTTTCAAAAACTTTCATGCATGGATTTAAAATAATACACAATATCATATTGGATTTATTTGTACTAATAATGGAAAAGAATATACTCCAAATGAAATTGAAAAGTATCTTCTCCATCTTGGAATCTGACATCAAACAATTGTGCCTTATAATCCTCAACAAAATAGTGTAGCTGAAAGAATGAATAGGACAATCTTAAATATGGTACATTGATTGACATTTTTCAAAAATGTTAATTTGATGTTCTGGGATGATGGAATCTTTTGTGCAATATATATTAAGAATGGATTTCCATCTAATGCTCTCAAAAACAAGACTCCCTATGAAATGTGGTATGGCCACAATTATTTGGTGAGGCATCTCAGGGTTTTTGGTTCCACTTGTTATTATTTGATACCTAAGGAACAGAGAAACAACCTTGGTGCAAGGAGTCAAAAATGTATCTTCTTGGGGTACTCAGATACCTCCAAAGAATATCATCTCTATGATGAAGTAAATAAGAAGTTTATACTATCTAGAGATGTGATATTTCTTGAATCTTTCATGTCTGATAATGTTAAGCGGCAGCTTGATTGCTTGGTCACATTAAAGCATGCAAAATATTTTCAGAAATTTGATAATGAGATTCCATATCTTGAAGGGGGGATCCTTATCTTGGGTCAATCTAAGGAATCTCTGTCTGAAGCACTCTCTCCCCCTCATGAAGCTCCAGCCACTGATCAAGAAGACAACTTGAGTGATGTAATTAAGAGAATTGGAAGGCTAAATCTTAATTCAACCCCATCTCAACCAATTGAATAGCTTGGGCCATCTAATCAAAAAGGTCCTCCAAAATGTCTCTCCAAGTCACTTGAAAGTTTTCATCATGATGAGGGTGGAAACACAGGAATAAGAAGATCTACTAGAAAGAATGGAGGTGATCTGGATGATTTTAATTCAACTATTGATATGGATGTTTCTTATGATTGTGAATTAAATTTGTCTACATATTTGGACCAACTTACTTCAAAGAAGTTGCTTCCCATCATGAATGGAAAGAAGCAATGTAGAAAGAAAATGATGCTATAATAAAGAATGGAACTTGGAAGCTATTGGATCCTCCATGTAATAACCCCTAGTCAATTTTCCATGTAAATAAATTAAGACCAAGGTCATGGAACATTAATTCCAAGTTGAATGGTGGGAAAACATTATAGTGGGCATCACTTGTGGTTTATTAATGACTATGGAAATTAGCAAATGAAAAGAGGCAATAATTCGAATTTAATTATGAGAAATAAAAGAAAATAGGAGAAAAGGAAGGTGATGAGACACAAATGTGCATGCAAGGGAAATTAGAGAGAAAATGAAGGAAAATGAAAGAAAAAAAGGAAAAAGGAAAGGAAGAGTCTAGACATCAATGATAAAAAGGCATCAGAGAAACACTTCACATATTTTTCCAATTCAATTTTTGTCTCCTTCCACACTCTTACACTCTCATACACTCTTGCACTCTTAGAGAATTTTGGAGCATCCTAACATTCACTTAGACTTGGAGAAATCAAGCAATGGATAAGCAAGGACTTGGTGGGCAACATAAGAGAAGATTGGATCAACAACTACAGCAAGGATACATTGTTGGTAACAGGCTGCACGTGTTATTTCATTTCTATGATTTGGATGCATGGTACATGCATGTGGTTCTCTAGTTATTTTTTTGTCATTGGCATGGGGATTTTCCTGGATTGACAGTGGTTTCATCCTTGCCTTATCATTTCTTGGATAGCCACGATGTAGTGGGTTCCTTGGTTGGATTTTTTATTGGTTCTTGGGTTCCCTATGGTTGTCGGTTGGGATAGAATCTCTAGAGCCCTAGAACATCTTAGGTTCCGTGGAGGTTGTGGATTGAGATGGGATATCTCTAGAGCCCTATAAAAGATTCGTTTCCCTGGAGGCTGTGGATTGAGATAGAATGCTTGGAGCCCCAGACAGCTTGGGAAGAGACCAGTATGGTTTGGTATTAGTGATTTCTTGACCATTTAGGTGAAATCACTGTGGTTGAGGGTTGAGGTTGTTTGGCCTTTGGAAGCCCTAGTTGGGTCTATTTTTGTTTAACCCATATGACCCCACATTCGCACGTGGAATATGGCGTGGAGTGATTGGATGAAAGACATATTTTTGTTTAGAAAATCTATGGTCGGGTGGTACATGGAAGTCCCTAACTTGGTTGGCCTATTCATATGTTAATATGAGTTTATTTTCCATTGTGACTTATGAGCACTTGTACTAGTTATTATGTTGATCTTATGGTTAATTTTTCATGGTTTCTATTATGGTTATATGTTGGTTATATGCATGGTTATATCATGTGCTCTAGCTATGGATCTTGTTTGTGCTTTGATAAGTGATTGAATGGTTAATGAATGCATAGGCTAACAAGTGTTGTTGCAGCTACTTTAAGAGAGCATTGGACCCTATTGATAATTCTCTGATGAAGTTTAGAAGTTTATGATCAGATATTCAACCATGACATGTAGCTTCTATGTTTATTATCTATTTGACAAAATGTGTATGATGTATTAGCCATGTCTTAGTCAAGATATTGCTTGAGTATTGGTTTTTTAGACTTCTTATCACCTTAGACATGATTATGGAATAACACTTCTAGGTAGTTCCCTGTATGCCAGCCCTGAAAAAATGGCACAAATATCGCTACCGCATGCACAGAATATTGAAATTTTGGTCATAACCACAAGGAGGCAAGCTTATGCGTGCGGTTGGATCCTTTCAACTGCATGCATAGCATGGCAAGGGTGTGGTTGGGGTGTCAAGCTTGTGAAAATGAGTTCCATCTTAGGAATTGATCACCAGGGGTGGTTGTCAAGCTATTGAGTGATATAGTGTCCCTGAGGGGTGGTAGTATGTGCTTCAGTTTGTAGGCCCCACTTCCATAACTAGAACTTGGAGGTCAAGTCATGTCATAGTAGCACTCAATGTTGATTTTGGGTAGCATCAGATGTGATATAGCTCCAAAATTTTATGGAGGGGCTAGAATACATGAGATCTCCAAGACCCATAAATCGTTTGGAGAAATTCCCCCCAGATGATGAGTTATTAACATAATTAATATTTTTAAAGGGGTTCCTAAGTCTAAACTTAGGAAAATAAAAATATTAATGGGTATTAATAAAGATATGGGTGAGAAACTTCTAAGAGACGAGGATCAAGTTTATATTAATCTTAGTCGTTTATTAGGGAATTAATCGTGGCCATTGATTCATCAATGGGAAAAGTATAGGAGAAGACTTGAGATTCATTTGGAGATATACCAGGAAAATAATCAGTAACCCAAGGGAAATCGATTCTCAAGGAGAAGAAGTTTGATTTCAGAGGGTGAGTTGCAAGGTGAAGGAATAGGAGGGTTTCAACATCAGCCTGAGACTGAAGACGAGGTAACGCAGTGCCTCAGAGAGACAGCGCAGAGGGAGGGTTTTGAGAGACAGCGCAGGCAGGGGACACAGTTCTCATGTATTCCTCACGCAGGTGACGGAGGGGTGACGCAATGAAGGCTAGAGGGTCTCTAGGGTGTCAGAATTTCTCCTAGTTGAGGAGGAAAATTATTTCAGGTGTTTTCTTGAAGGTTTCTCTATGTACTGTAAAATAATTCCTTGTAAAGAGATTGTTGTTGAAGAATAATAAATAAACCCTCATCTGCTGCACTGGTTTTCCCACATTGGGTTTTTCCAAGGACAATTGTCCAAAAATAACTATGTTGATGTGATTGAATCTTATGCTTGTATATCATTGTTATTTTCTCTATGCTATTATGTGATAACTGCACTAGAATTTATTTTAATGTTTACTAAAGGGTTTTGTAAATAACTTATTGTGGAAGATAAGTAGGAGAAATAAATCAGTTACTGCAGTAGAATTTCATGTTAGAAATTTTCACATGGTATCAGAGCAGAGATCGAGCAATAGGATTAGAGAATCTACTATGAGTCAGGAGCATAATGTCGGGGTAGCAACATAGAAGGACTCACGCAGTTCTCCAAGGAAAGGAGAAAGCACAAAGAACATGGATCATGATTATTCTATGTTAGCTTCCAAACTGGAAGAAGAAGTCGATTGCTTAGCAGGTTCTGCCTCCTCTAAGGTTTCGTATATTGATAGTGGAGATTTTGCGCACATGACAGGAATACGAGAATGTTTTTCAAATTATCAGGAAGAACAAATGAACTTCCAAATCACCATGGGAAATAAATCAAAATGTACCCCCATATGAAGAGGTATTTTAGTCTTTCAAACAGAAGCAGGGGATTAGCTTCAAGCTACCAACGTGTTGCATGTGCCAGGATTGGGAATGAACTTACTCTTTCTATCTCATCTACAAATAGAATATGATGTTTTCTTCATTGGGAATAAGGTATATGTCAAACACTCGAGTTGGAAAAAGAAGGCTCAAATTGGAGTCAGAAGTAACAGGTTGTATAGATTACAGCTAGAATCTCCAATGGCACTGATAGGCAGTAGTGGGGAAAAAGATTTGAATGAACTATGGCACAGGAGGATGGGACACTTACACCATGGGGCTCTAATAATTCTCGGAAGAACCATCACAGGAGTTCCAGAGTTAAGTACCAAACGAGACGATGTATGCAGAGGGTGCGCACTAGGAAAGTACACCAAAGCAGCTTATTCCAGGAGTAACAATAGGGCTAAGAGTGTTCTAGGATTGATACACTCAAATATCTATGGACCCATGTCCACAAAATATCTTAGTGGTTCTGAATACTTCATGACCTTCATTGATGGCCATTCCGGAAAGACTTTGATCTACTTTCTAAAAACCAAGGATGAGGTTTTTAGTCGATTCAAAGAGTTCAATGCTCTAGTTTGCCATACTACCATGTACCCAAAGAAAAGAGGAAAAAATTGGATCAAACTGCAGAAAAAGGATATCTTGTAGGATATAGAGAGAATGCTCAGGCATATAAGGTCTATCTTTTGGGGAATAAGAAGATCGTACTTCGACGGGATGTAAAGTTCATGGAGGACAGAGCATTCAAGAAATCCTGAGAAATTCCTTCCGAAGAGCAGTCAAAGGATGATCTATTGGTCCAGCCACTTCGACCAGCAGAAACCAGCACCAGCATTTCTCCTAAAGAAAAAACTCCAAAGTTATCGCAACAGGTGGAGTCTCGGGAAGAGGAGCAGCAGTTAGATATACCCACTACCAATGGAAGGACGAGCCGAGAACTTCGACAGATACTACGATATGCAGAGGATTTCGTTGGTGCACCCAGGAACGAGAAAATGGAGCGCAGGCAGCCTGAAAGATACTAAGCCTTGGTGGCTCAGGTTGGAGAACCCTTTAGTTTTTAGGAGGCCATTCAGCATCAAGTATGGGTAGATGCTATGGTGGAGGAATACAGTTCCATAATTGTCAATGATGTCTGGAAAGTGGTGCCTAGGCCTCATGACAAGTCAGTTGTAGGTTTGAGATGGATCTACAAAGTCAAATACACTACAGATGGTAGTGTGGAAAAATACAAAGTTAGGTTTTTGGCTAAGGGGTATGCTCAAAAGGAATGGATATACTACAAAGAAACCTTCACCCCAGTAGCCAAGTATACTTCTATTAGATCTATGATATCCCTTGTAGCTCAGATGAGGTGGGAGATTCACCAGATGGATGTCAAGATTGCGTTCTTGAATGGGGTGATAGAAGAAGAACTATACATTGAACAACCAAAGGGTTTTGAGAAACATGAGAAGAAATATCATGTATTCAGGTTGAAGAAAGCCTTGTATGGACTTAAACAGGCACCTAGAGCATGGTACGGTCGAATTGATGGTTACTTGTAGAAGATGGGATTCGTCAAGAGTGACACAAATCCTAACCTCTACTATCTGGTTGTAGAGAATGAGCCTCTAATCCTTGTGTTATATGTGGATAATATTTTTCATCCAGGCTCATCAAAGATTACAAGGAAAACCTAGCTACATAATTCGACATGAAGGATTTGGGACGAATGCATTATTTCTTGGGGTTAGAAGTTTGGCAACAGAAGGGTGGGATTTTCCTTAGACAAGGGAGATATGCTACAGATATTTTGAAAAGATTCAGAATGCAGGATTATAGACCTATGGTTACTCCAATTATTACTAACTAGAAGAAGATTGATGCATCCGAAGATTAAGAAGTCGATCCCACATTGTACAGGCAGCTCATAGGGTCCCCGATGTATCTGGTCAATACCACGCCAGATATTTGTTACGTTGTCAACACACTTAGTCAGTTCATGGTGGAACCAAAGAGCACGCACTAGGAAGTAGCAAAGCATGTTTTCAGATATATAGGAGGAACATATGAGCATGGACTAATGTACACCCAAGGTAATGACATCAGGTTGAGTGGGTTCACTGACACAGATTGGGCTAGAAGTTTAGTAGATCGGAAAAGTAACTCTTGGTATTATTTCAGCATTGAATTGGGAATGACTTCCTGTTGTAGTAGGAAATAGAAATCCATAGCTTTGAGCTCAACTAAAGTTGAATATATGGCATCTAGCACAGCTTTGTGTGAAGCCATATGGCTTAGGAAATTGCTTGTGAATCTATTCAGGAGAAGGATGGAAGTGACCAATATTTTGTGTCATAATCAGAGTTGCATCAAGCTCTCTGAGAATCCATTTTTTCATGATCGGTCAAAGCACATTGACATCATGTGTCACTTTATCAGAGATTGTGTCCAACAAGGGGCAGTACAGTTGTGGTACACCCCGACAGGAGAACAGGTGGCCAACATTCTCACAAAGGCTCTAGGAAGAAAAGGTTTGTTTATTTCAGGGAGAAGATGGGGATGGTTAAGAATCTGTTTCAGTAGCAGAAGCGGATAGTATAGGGAGTTGCAGTGCAATAGTTAGCAATGGAAGTGCTATGGGAAACATGATGCAGCATAGTCAAAGGGAGCTGCAGTACATATGTAGCAGTGATAGTTGCAGTGTCATGGCTAGCAGTACGGGTTGCATGAGCGCAGTAGATGAGGGGCATCAGGTCAATCATCAGCAACATAGAGGACCGATGTCGTGGATCAGTGTGATGCTTCTATTGGGAAGCATTGCTAGAGCACATTCCTCGCTAATAGGGAGTGTTGATTTTGGGTAGCATTGGATGTGATCTAGCTCCGCAATTTTGTGGAGGGGCTAGAATACATGAGATATCCAAGACCCAAAAATTGTTTGGAGAAATTCCACCTGGATGATGAGTTATTAAAATAATTAATATTTTTAATGGGTTTCCTAATTCTAAACTTAGGAAAATAAAAATATTAATGGGTATTAATAAAGATATGGGTCAAAAGATTCTAAGAGACGAGGATCAAGTCTATTTTAATCTTACTCGTTGATTAGGGACTTTATCTCGATTGTTGATTCATCAACAAGAAAAGTATAAGAGAATACTTGAGAGTCATTTGGAGATACACTGGGAAAATACTCAGTAACCCAAGGGGAATTGATTCTTAATGAGAAGTTCAATTTCAGAGGGAGAGTTGCAGGGTGAAGGAAGAGGAGGGTTTCAGCATCAGTCTGAGACTGAGGAGGAGGTGACGCAATGCCTCAGAGAGACAGCACAGAGGGAGAGTTTTGAGAGACAGCACATGAAGGGATGTAGTTCTCACGCAGTCCTCACACAGATGACGCAGGGATGATGCAGTCCTCACGTAGATGATGCAGGGGTGATGCAGTGAAGGCTAGAGGGTCTCTGGGGTGTTAGAATTTCTCCTAGTTGAGGAGGAAAATTATTTCAGGTGTTTTCTTGAAGGTTTCTCTATGTACTGCATCGGTTTTCCCACATTGGGTTTTTCCGGGGACAATTGTCCAAAAATAATTGTGTTGATGTGATTGATTCTTATGATTGTATATCACTGTTATTTTCTCTATGCTATTATGTGATAACTGCAGTAGAATTTATTTTAAATGTTTACTGAAGGGTTTTGTAAATAAATTATTGTGGAAGATAAGTAGGAGAAATAAATCGGTTACTTCAGTAGAATTTCGTGTTATAAATTTTCTCACTCAACTCATGTTTACCCTGGAGAGTTTGTAAAAGTGAGTGTGGGAGGAGGTGTTACACTCCATTGGGAACCAAACTAACTGGCTAGAAGTGTGTCTTCAAGAACAAGTATAAAGCAGATGGCTCATTTGACAAGCATAAAGCTAGGCTCGTGGAAAAATATTTTTCATAGAAGGATGGGGTCAATTATGAGGAGACTTTTCCCCCACAGCAAAATGGGATACCATCCAAACTCTCTTTGCCTTGGCAGCTTAGAATGGATGGAAGTTCCATTAAATGATAGTAGAAATTGCTTTCTTGAATGGAGATCTGAAAAGAATGTTTTTATGTCTCAACCAAAAGGATTTGTTGTGAAGAGACAATAGCACAAAGTATATAAGCTTATCAAATCCTTCAATGGACTCAAAAAAGCACCGCGAGCCTTGTATGAGAAATTGGTTGAGCATCTTCTGAAACTAATTGTTAAACATTATGTTATTGATGATGTAACTTTGTTTGTCAAGAAAGTTGGCAAAAATGTTGTATCTTGTGTATGTAGATGATATTTTGATGACAGGGAACAATGGAAATTATATTGCATCCATAAAGAAATAATTGAGGAAATTTTTTGAAATGATAGATTTGGGATATGTTCACCACTATGTGGGTATTGAAGTAACCCATCATCTAATATATTCCTCTCAAAAGAAGTAAATTGGAGATTTTTTGAACAAATTTTGCATGGTTGAGTGCAATTCTTTGACCACTCCATTGGAACAAAATTTAAAGCTCACATCCACAGAAGGAAATGAATTTGAGGATGCAACAAAGTACAGACAACTTGTAGGAAGTCTTAACTACCTAACTATTACCAGACTAGACATTTCATTTGTTGTCGAAATCCTCTCCAAGTGTGTGCAAAATCCTTGGGAGGGTCATTGGCCTACTGCAAAAAGAGTTCTAAGGTACTTGAAGGGAACCCAAGACTTTGGACTCAAGTATACACAGGTGGATCACTTTAGGTTGATTGCATACTCTTATTCATATTTTGATGGAGATAAATAAAATGGAGTATCTACTTTAGGTTATGTTATGAGTCTTAGATCAGGATTTCTCTCCTGGAAGTCACGCAAAAAATCAGTTCCAATAGATTCCACAATAGAGGCGAAATATGTGGCAATTGTAGAAGAAACGAAGGAAAATACGTTGCTCAGGAAAATTCTTGAATATTTACAAGAGAAACAAGTTCAGTCTACTCCTCTTTTGATTGATAATACTTCTGCAATAAATTTGGCCAAGAATCCAAAGTTCCATGATTGAAAGAAGCATATCAATATAAATAATTATGTGATTCAACATCATGTTGAGGCCAATACAATTCACCTATGCCATTTTTCCATAAATGAGCATATTGCAGACATCTTCACCAAAGAACTTAGAAGAGAAAAGTTTAAATTATTCACAATGATGCTTGGAATCACCAACATCCCTTCAGATTAAGGGGGTTTTGTTAACACCTAATCTTTAGGGATTAGGAAATTATTGTGAATACCCAAATGAGAAGATGAAGAGACATTGGAATATGAATTCCAATAGTCTCCCTCTCAATGTATATATCAATAATTTCTCTTAATAGAAATGCATCATTCATGGAGTTACCAATGTTCGTCTTGAAAAAAAGAAAAGTGGAAAAATACTAACCTCAGTTAGTAGCAAAAAAATATTTGTAGGTAGAGGAAATTAAATTTGGTGATATTTTTCTCTTATTTCGAATTTAACTTCTATTATATTTATCTTATCTATTACTATTTCTTTTGGTTTCTAAGTAGAATAGATGGATTTGAAGACAACATTATTACATGGGGATCTTGAAGAATAAATATACATGAAGTAGCTAGAAGATTTTGTGGTGAAGGGAAAGAGAGATCTTGTATGTAGGATGAAAAAGACCCTATATGGGTTAAAGTAATCACCAAGGATGTGGAGTAAAAAAATTGATACTTATATATTAGAACCTAGTTTCACAAGGAGAAAAGTGGATCATTATGTGTACTTCAAATTAGTTGGTGATGATCTTATTTATTTGGTCTTGTATGTGGATGGTATCTTTCTCAATGGAAATAACAAAGAAAATCATCCAGAATGTGAAAAAAAAAAATTGTCCTCTATATTTGACATGAAGGATCTTGGTGTTGCAAATTTCATTTTCATCATGGAAATTAAAAGATATTGGGCAAATAGGAAACTTTGGTTAAATCAGAGGAAGTATGTTGAGACAATATTGCAAACGTTAAATAGGTAGGAATGTAAACTAGTAAAGGTCCTTATTCTTGTAGATGGATAGTTATTTCAGGTAAATATCCCAATACACGGGAAGAGGAATAATACATGTTTTTTGTTCCATAAGATATTGTGGTTGATAGTTGATATATGAATTGGTTTGTACTAGACTAGATATTGCACATGCAGTGGGAGTATTGAGTAGGTATATGTTGAAACCTAGGACAGAGCATTAGATAGAAGTAAAGATGGTTTTTAGATATTTGTGTGGTACTACCAATTATGGACTATGAGACCAAGAGAGATTGGGATTGGAAAGAGGGTTAGACATACATGGCTTCGTTGATGTAGACTAGGATGGAGATATATATCACAAAATATCTACAATTGGGTATGTGTTTGGAGAAGAAAGTAATTAGATGATCAAGAGACAATATGTAGCAGCAATCCCAACTACATAAGTTGAATACATGGAAGCCACTCATGCAAGCAAGGAAGAAATATGGTTATAGAGATTGTGTTCAACTACTGGGTTAGTGCAACAATTTATAAGCATATATTATGACAATAAGAGTGTAATCTTCTTAGCGAAGAACCTTGTGTATCATTCTAAGACATAGAATATTGATGTTCAGTATCACTTTGTGAGAGATATGATTGAACATAGGAAATTTCTATTGGTAAAGGTGGACACTTTGAGGAATGTTGTAGATTCATTAACAAAATTTGTGAGCACAAAGAAGTTCTCTTGGTGTAAAGAAACAATAGGTATTATTACCCTAGATTGTTAATCATGTACTTGTGCACCCCTCAATATGCAATTAAAAAACAAGAGGAAGAATGTTATGTATGTGTTATATTCTGTGCACGACTACCCAAACATGTGATTCATTGGGTAGGATGCATTGGGGATGACGTAGGTGGGTGGTAACCCCCTTGCTAAAAAAAAAAAAATACACACACACACACATTTTTTGCATTTACTTTTGGTTGTTTTTGGCACCTAACTTTCACTTTTAGCAGTTTTGTGGCACATGGTGGTTCATCCATTAGTTTTGTAATTCTGGTCAAAGAACTATGAGTGTATTCTAATCCATGGTTAGTGGATTGGGAGTTTATGGATGCCACAGAATATACATATTGTATTATAATATTATAAAAACTGAACATATTGAAAAATATTTTTGATTTGCATGATTTAAGTTTATTGAGTAAAACATGTGTGTGTGTGTGCATGATTATTTTATGTTTTTAGTAAGAATATACTTGTAATAATTGAATAAACAGAAGCCTCGAGGGTTAGCTCAATTGGTTGAGTCCCCGTCATTAAAACAGCTTTGTTATTGAGAGGTCACAGGTTCAATTCTCTCAACACCCTCGGGATCAAGCTCTATGGTTGAGCGGGGAGGAAGTGAACCCCTCAGGGAGATCTGCCTGGAACAAATATTACATGGTTGTAGTAGTCATTGATCTCTAGGGTCTGTGAACCACAACGAAAAAAAAATTTAACTAAATGGAATTAAAACCTATACTCAACACATGAGGAATATCCTTTATTTTCTACTTGATATATATAGATGGAAAAAAATCAATATAAGTAGCATTAGAATAAAAAGAAACACCAATTCAATTCTAAAAGGGATAATCTTCCAAAAATAATTTGAATTTATATGCCTAATTTTCCTACCTGAACATTATACCAATCAAGAAGTAAATTTACTTTAGCTTTATAATTATAAAATTCTTGTCTCCTTGTGGGATGACCAAATGGTTGGTACAATGGGATGTTATTGCATCCAGCAGGTTTCTATAGAAAATCCTATAGATTCACAAGCTTATTCAATTTACTAAAGCACGGGACAAGAATATACGTCTACTTTCAACTAGCGGAAGCCAATAGATCGATGAAAACAACATGAACAAGAAGAAGATAAATCAAAGGCACATAACACAATATGTATCTAGGGAAATCCACTGCTCAAAGCCCCATTATCTGTATTGCATATATCATAAATATGAGTGAACATACAAAGCTTGTTCTCACTAGAACAATTCCTCACAAGTATGCTCAACTCTCTCAGCTTACAAGCTAGCTCTTAGCCAACACTTAGCCAATTCTGTGGCTCTCCAAGCCCTTAATATCTTGTGTAATTCCTAGGATGAAAAACATGTATTTAAAGGGAATTCATGCTTCCAAAACTGTGCAATCCACACATAGGATCAACCTCTGATGCATGCATGATATTTACACTCCAATAAATAAAACAGTTGATAGTACATTGTCCCTACACTCTAGTCTCAATTGGGTCTTTCTCATAATCGACATGCATAATTTTCTGATGAGGGAATCTTCAATTAACTAGAGTGGCACTTGTGGATGCACTAGTGCACCAACTAACTGTTAACTCTCTATTAGTTCCACAAATAGTTTGGAACTAATTTAACTAATCTTAATTCAGTAAACTAAGTGATCTAATTTCCAACTCAATCTAAACTCATATTGGACCCCTAAAACCTAGGGAGAACATATACATGACTACAGAAATACTTCCAACTCAAAATTCCTAAGCTAATTAAGTAAATTAAACTTAGTTAACTATTTAAAAGTTTCTATGACAATAGAATTCGATTTTAATTCTCTGTTTAATTCAAGGACAAATTAAACTGGAATTTCTTGTTGTCATTTCTCAGCACTCCCTCTCAACAAGAAAGGGATTATCAACTATCACGATCCTATCTCTATGAAACTTGAATTTACATCTTGACAATGCCTTTTTCAAAATGTCAGCATCTTTCTCCTCCATAGGAATGTACTCTAACAACATAATCTTCCTCAATACGCAATCTTAGATGATAATATCGGATATCAATATGCTTGGACCGATCATGAAAAAATGGATTTTCAGAGAGTTTGATACAACTCTGATTATTGCAATAAATCAAAGTTGGATCCATATTCTAACCAAACAAAACAACTAGGATCTTCCTCATCTAGATGGCCTCACATATTGCCTAAATTGTATCCATCTACTCTGCCTCTGCCAAACTGATTGCAACCGAATCTATGTTTCCTGCTATACCAAGAAACTGTCGCTGACCCAATATTGAAGATTCCTCCTGATGTGCTCTTCCTATCGGATAGACTCCCTGCCCAATTTTCATTAGTGAATCCTTGAACATTCACTCCCTTTTCCGTTTGTATCATAATCCATACTGAGAAGTGCCCCTGAGGTATCTTAACACATGCTTTGCTGCCTTCCAATACAACTTGGTAGGCCTAACCATTGCTTGACTAAGCTGGTTAAATGTATAGCACATATCCAGTCATGTGTTCACCAAGTACATGAGTGAACCCACAAGTTGCCTGTAAATAGTAGCTTCCACTACTTCCCCTTAAGTAGCATCCCCCTTCCTCCAATTACCTGTTAGAGGAATCTCCATTGGTTTTCTACTCTCCATGCAGAATCTCCTGAGTATCTCGTTGGAAAACTTGTCCTAAGACACAAACAACTCCCCATCTCCTTGTTATACCTTGATGCCAAGAAATTAATGCATGAACCCCATGTCCTTCATCTCAAACTCTCTTGTAAGGTCCTCCTTGCAAGACTTGATCAATTGATCATCACCTCTCAGTATGAGATCATCAACATAAAGTACAATGATCAACAGTTTACCTTCCACCACTATCTGGTACAGGTTCGCATCTGCTTCTCTCTTCGTGAAGCCCAACCTGGTGAAGTAGCTATCTATCCTTGTGTACCAAGCACGATGTGCTTGCTTCAGCCCATACAACGCTCTCTTGAGCCGGCACACATGCGACTCACGGTCAAAGGTCTCAAAACCTTTAGGTTTCTCTATGTACACCTCTTCCTCAATCATGCCATTAAGGAAGGTTGCCTTCACATCCATTTGGTGTATCTTCCAATCAATTTGTGTTGATAGTGCCAATATAAATCTAGTTAATGAGTACCTTGCAACAGGAGAAAAGGCCTCATCATAGTCAATCCCCTCTACCTGTGAAAAGCCACAGGCCACAAATCTAGCCTTATGCTTCTCCACACTACCATATGCATCTTTCTTTACCTTGTAAAGCCAATGTGATCTCACTGTTGACTTGTCTCAGTCTTGGGACCACATCACAAACATTGTTACGAACTATGGAGTTATACTCCTCCACCATGGCATCAACCCAAACTGATTGCTTCACTGCTTCCTTAAAGGAAGATGGCTCTGCCACAACACATTCGCCAATAAGAGCCATGTATCCAGTGTATCTCTCAGGTGACCTCCTCTGACTGCGTTGAGAAGTGGGTGCTCCAACATTCTCCCGTGCATCATCCAACAATTAGTCATCCTCTCTAGTGTGATTTCTTCCCTCTCTAGAAGACTCTGACTGAGTGGATGTCTCCACTCATGGATCCTCTACATGTAGCTACATCAAATCAATCTGAGGCTCCTCAACCTTAGGAGCTAAAATCTCCTTATCCGCATGTAGCTCAAGCTCCCTCTCAGGGGAAACTCACATGACCTTCTCCTCATCGAATCTAACATCCCTGCAAACCATTGTCATCCTGTGGTCAGCAAGTACACCTAATAGTTGTGAGGTGTATCAATGTACCCCACAAATATCCCAACCTCTGTTGTAAGCTCAATATTCTTCCATGCATCATTGGTCACATTGAAATATATCGATGACTCAAAAATCCTGAAGTGACCAACATCTAGCCTCTTACCGGAATAAGCCTCCCCTGGTGTCTTCATCTCAAGTATCCGATGTGGCCTAGGGTTCTGAACATAAATCGGTGTGTTGCATGCCTCAACCCACAAGTGTAATGGTAGGCCTTGATCATGCAACATCGCCCTTGCCGCCCCTACTATGCTTATGTCTTCCTCTCATACACCTGTTAGAGTCGGTCTAGTAGCCCTCCATCAGCGATCAAAACTCTTTGCATTTCATTAGTAGGTGTCTCATCAGTGTCATCTTATTGCATTCCATTAGGCATGCCATAACCCTGATGGAGGAGCTTGTGTCTTTATGTTCCCCTCTTGGCACTACTGGCTCAAGTTGTTTCAGACAATAAAATTCTTTACAGGGTCATTGGTCTTGTTTTGAAGTCAAGGTCCTAGGTCTAGGGTTTAGGTCCAATTTTGTCTTTTGAGGTCATGTCTTTAAAGTCAATAAATGCCCAGCAGGCCAGAGGGATGTCTATCAAAGCTCCACTTCATGTACAGCTATTTTTTCTACCTTGAGTTCAAAAACCCTGTTTTTGAAGGCAAGGTCATTTTCTCATGTTTTGTAAAAATTTGTAAAAATTCAAACTCTCCAGAAGTTGGCATGCAACCCTGGTCCCCTTTGCCAAGACTCCTCAAAAGCTATCCCTGCAAAAATTTTCAAGAAAAAACATCATTTCAACCAATTTCAGGACAAAAAGGAAACCATAAGTCAGCAGCATTTAAATTTTGAAAAGTGTCATTTTATAAACATTAGAAAGTGGATTTGAGGGGAAATTAATTCAAATCAAGTTTATAAAAGGCCCCCTCCCTTCATTTTATCATTATTTGCCTCCAAGATTCCAAAAGCAAGAGCAAAAGGCGATTTAGTGTGAAAACTGTGCAAGTTGGTGGACAGAGCCCACGCGCTACGCATCAGGACCTGCGCGCTACGCGTTGGGCAGGCGCTACGCGTCGGGGCGGTCAGCGCAGTGGGAAAAAGACACGAGCGCTACGCATTGGGCGCGCGCTACGCGTCAGGACCCGCGCGCTACGCGTTGGGGTTTAACACACAAAAAATTTGCCTACAAGCTTCAAAAGACCCCAAATTTCTTCAAGGTTGCAGGTAGGCCTCTGATCATCAAAGTATTTTGCTTGATAAAGACAAATGAGCATGGGAAATGTGTTTTAATGCCATCAATTTGAAATAAGAAGTTCATGTGTATTTGCTTAAAAATGTCAAAGTGCAAGTAAAGTTAGGGTTTTGTTTTGCTGCTCTCAAGGTCATCCCTTTCACTCCCATTTTTTTTTTCCTACATCCCAACCACCTCCCTTATCATTTTTAACTAATCTCCCTACCAAAAATATCAAAGGCCCAAAACCTTACCCCTATCCCTAAAATTTAATAACATAACCCTAAACCCTACTTCTCATAAAACCCTTGCAAATTATAATTGTATGATGTTGTATATGTCATGATTCCTTCCCTTAATTCCCTTTTTCATATATTTTCCCTAATTCCCCTTAAAAGTCTCCCTTCCTTAACATATCCCTTGTGTTATTTGTCCCCTTGGAGCAGCATTTCAGCAGGGAAAACAGTAGGTCATTTGAGCAGAAGCAGCAGTACATTTCAGCCATTTTGCTCTTGAAACCATGTCAAAAACCGAAACCGACTATGAGCAAAGTGATGACCGTGAGTCAACACCAGAGGTTGAGGTACAAAGGAGGCCTCACAGGGGAGGTAAGGGTGGTCACCATGTGAGAGAGGAGCCCACCTCTTTGACCTATTTGCAGGCTTGTCCACTTGCAGTCACATGTTTCCGCCATCAATCATGTTATTAATTTTGCAAGAGGATTTCTCAAATTCAGCACCATAGGGAATTGGTCCGCTTGTTTGTTTTGCATTTGCATGACGGGCATGTAAATCTTGCAGGGGTGGATTTTATATTGTCACCTGAGATTGTTGCTCAAGCAACAGGGATACCCAATGTTGGAGAAGAGTGGAACAAGCGCAAACTATTGGACAGATTTCAGTATGAGCCCTACATTAAACCTGTGTACATGAGGTACATGACTGGTGTATTTCCTTTCAGATTTTTGAGGGATGAGTATGCTCCCTTGATGAGGCTCATCATTCGCTATTTCACCTGTGAGGGCAGATTTTCACGTTTGTATTCGTACCATATCCGCTTGTTGATGCATTTCACACGGGTACGGATGATGAACATACCATTTTTCATGTGCCGGAATATTGAGAGGATGGTGCCCTTGGTGCAGAGAAAGAGCCCAGCACAGCAACACCGGAGCATCTTTCATTATGGTTTGATCAAGCTTGTGGTCATGCATCAGTTGGCTCAGCAGGGTATCCCATGGGAGGATTTTATCTCTCGAGATTTTTTCACAGCGCCAGCACCACCACCCCCTGAGGTTGTTCATGAGGAGGGAGGACCTTCACAGCAGCATGATATCCCCGAGGCCAGACATGTCAGCTCCCCTCCATTGGTCACATATCAGAAAGGCCACAGGGCCTTATTTGCATCAACTCAGCGAGTATTTTCTCCACATCAGGTGGAAGGGGTCTCGCCTTCTTCATCAGCACCACGAGTGTTATCTCCACACCAGGTGGAAGGGGCCTCGTTTTCGACAGCAGCACAGGTACAGGAGAGAGGCAAGCAGCCCAAAATTGATGAGGGGCCATCAGGTGATCCAGGCATAGATGTTGTTGACCTCGATATCAGTTCTCCTAGCCTAGAGCCAAAGGAGATCATCCAGCAACTAAGGGCTGAAAGTGACTCGTTGCAGCAAAGGTTGGAAATGGAAAATTGGACAATCACCTACTTAGAGCAGCGCAACAAGCAACTAGAAGATGAACACACTCTTGATGAGTTGCGGAGGATCCGTGAAGACCGCAACTTGGCTCGTAAGAGACCCGGTGATTTGGTACCCGTTGAGCGAGAGGCTATGCTTCTCCGGGTCAATGCTCATTTGGAGAGGCTGCTGGCCAAGGCCAACAAAGATAAGGACCTGCTCCAGAACATGAAGAACCACTATTGGGCCCGAATGCACGTATGCAAGGCGAGAATGAAGGTGCTCCAAGGACGGTTGGCCAAAGCACTAAAACGAAGAAAAAGGCCCGATCCTCTCCACATCTTGGCTGAGGCTTCCTTGAAGGAGCATGATGCTTAATGACTCAACTCTAGCACAAATTTCAGAAAATTTTGAGTATTTTTGGTCACTTGTGAATTTTTTGGGCTAAAAATAGGTTTTCTTCACCAACGCGTAGCGCGCCGCGCGTGACCCTTAGATGGGCAACTCCATTTCAGGAAAACTCAGCATTTTTGGATTTTTCATGCAAAAATACACCTGATCAGCAATTACCAAGATATTTCATCAAGTTTTGAGCCTCCAGAAGGTCAAAAAACAAGCAAAAAATGAGTTTCTGCCACTTTTTTGACACACAGGAAGCAGTCTTGGGAGATTGCAATTTTGGAGGGGTAAATTACCACCAAATTCAGAAATTCCACTTGGTTTGGAAAGTAGACATCTAGAACTTTCCAACAAGCCCACTTTTGCCTCATTTGGACACCTGTAAGTGCCTCAAACGTTGCTCCAAAGGCACGCTACGCGTTCAAAATCAGGGCGCTACGCGTTGGGCAATTTTCACAGAAATGCACCTACAGCTCAGCAAAACGCAGTTTTGACTAGGTTTGACTTTTTGGAGTGGATTTTGATCCTCCTTGATGTAAATTATGTAATTTTATGATACTTTGACACTTATTTATCTCTTCTAGAAGATTCATTCATGAAATAGGCAAAAATTTAATGAATGAATTGGTTTCCTAGCTTATAGAGGCAAGTTGTTTTGACTGCCTAGTTTTTAGTGCTCAGTTTAGAATTGGTTGAAACAGCTCCTAGGATAGTGAGCTCGACCCCTAGAGGCAAGGAAAGATGTTATATTGCCTATATTATGTACTTTCTTGGTCATTTTCATGGTTGGACTCTTGAGGGAGAAAGCTTCTATTGTATTACTCATTGTATCTCTGCAATTTTGGCAAAGGAAGAAAGACCAGGGTTTTGCAGTCCTTTTTGGGATTCCTGTGGTTACATGTATTGATGGTGTGTTTCTCTTTGTACTTGTAAGTTTGTTATGTGAATCATCTTCTTACTTTTCCTTCTGCTAATTAGGCAAATGAAGTGTTAAAGTAGAATTCATGATTGCCATGCTCTGCTTTTAAGTTTGCTTAATATTTATGTTTTCATCTGTCTAAAGAGAACTCTTGAAGGTTTCTTGCTCTCTTTAGCTCTTCACCGGTCATTCCTATCCATTTTCTTATTTCAAAGGCATCATTACAGTCTCCTACCTTGCCCCAAAGAACCCCCTGCAAAAACTGTGTCCAATCCCCGCACCCAAAATTGCCTTTTCCCGATTTTCCACCAAAATCCTAAAAATCTCAAATCAAACCTTTTATCAGTTTACTAGTCTAAAATCAGTGTTCTTTATTGGTTATCACCGCCCTTTGAAGATCTTTGCCGAGATATACCGGAGAGAGCCCTCTCCTGCCCCGTAGGGCTAGCTACGAAGCCAAGTGGTTTGATGTTGCCTTGGAGTTTGCCTTTCTCAGCCTGAGGTGAAATTTCAAGCGCTAACATATTGGCGACCATACTGGGGAGAATATTCGACTTGTTGATTGTCTTGTCCCAGTACATGAAATCAAATTGCAGATCTGATGCTGATGGTGGACAGCAATCAGATACATATGCAGGCTGAACCATTCGCCTGGCGACTCCAACTCGATCCAGACATTCCAGCGCTCGCTGATCCGTTCATGCAATGGTGGGGTATGTGGAAAACCCTGCACTTTGTGAAGCCCTAAACGAAGTTAGAGAGTGGTTAGTGGATATTGAAATTAATGAAGAATTTTTCAGTGCCTTCTTTCAATGTTTGAAATCTCTGAAGTTTCATCTTGAAACTAAAACTGGTACCTGTGAGTTAATTGTTGAAAGAATCGAAAAGGAGATTCAAGAATTAGATGAGCAAATCCAGTCATATGATTTCCAAGACCCTAAAAAGTTTTTGGAAATCCTTCCTCCTTCGCAACAAGAACTCATAGAATTGCCTACAGATGTTTACATTGACAGTGTGCAGCTGGAAGTGTGTATTGCAGAGTTGGGGCAGCCAACAGAGTTCGGCTTCCGCGATCCAATGGCAACTTACATGGACACGTTTTTCAGTTTGATTGATGGATTAGGCTGTTTTCTACGTGACCAGGCTCATTACGTGCATGAAGAGCTGCCAGCAATAACATCTCCGTCCTGGTGGAAGCATTCTAAAGCGGCATCATTTTCAGGTTTACTTGAATGGTTAATCTGGCATTTTAGTATTACCTGATCTATTGTTTGTACAGCAGATTAGGGTAGATGTTGTAAATAAATAAGCAGCCAAAAGGCAGCATCTTGTTCCAGTTTCATTACAGTTTAGTGTGAAGTTTGCCGAATTAGTCTTTCAATCAATTCAGTCAGTTTCCAGTTAATAAGTTGAGTCTTCAGTTGTGTTGATTTGTTGAAATAATGGACTCCATTGCCCAATGAATGGAGGCACTGTCTGCTCTCCCAAAGTTCTGCGGTTCTTGGCACCTCCAAGGAGATACCATCCCCATTGGAGCCAATGTTAGAGTCGGTCTAGTAGCCCTCCATCAGTGATCAAAACTCTTTGCATTTCATTAGTAGGTGTCTCATCAGTGTCATCTTATTGCATTCCATTAGGCATTCCATAACCCTGATGGAGGAGCTTGTGTCTTTATGTTCCCCTCTTGGCACTGCTGGCTCAAGTTGTTTCAGTCAATAAAATTCTTTACAGGGTCATTGGTCTTGTTTTGAAGTCAAGGTCCTAGGTCTAGGGTTTAGGTCCAATTTTGTCTTTTGAGGTCATGTCTTTAAAGTCAATAAATGCCCAGCAGGCCAGAGGGATGTCTATCAAAGCTCCACTTCATGTACAGCTATTTTTTCTACCTTGAGTTCAAAAACCCTGTTTTTGAAGGCAAGGTCATTTTCTCATGTTTTGTAAAAATTCAAACTCTCCAGAAGTTGGCATGCAGCCCTGGTCCCCTTTGCCAAGACTCCTCAGAAGCTATCCCTGCAAAAATTTTCAAGAAAAAACATCATTTCAACCAATTTCAGGACAAAAAGGAAACCATAAGTCAGCAGCATTTAAATTTTGAAAAGTGTCATTTTATAAACATTAGAAAGTGGGTTTGAGGGGAAATTAATGCAAATCAAGTTTATAAAAGCCCCCCTCCCTTCATTTTATCATTATTTGCCTCCAAGATTCCAAAAGCAAGAGCAAAAGGCGATTTAGTGTGAAAACTGTGCAAGTTGGTGGACAGAGCCCGCGCGCTACGCATCAGGACCTGCACGCTACGCGTTGGGAAGGCGCTATGCGTCGGGGCGGTCAGCGCAGTAGGAAAAAGACACCGGCGCTACGCGTTGGGCGCGCGCTACGCGTCAGGACCCGCGCGCTACGCGTTGGGGTTTAACACACAAAAAAATTTGCCTACAAGCTTCAAAAGACCCCAAATTTCTTCAAGGTTGCAGGTAGGCCTCTGATCATCAAAGTATTTTGCTTGATAAAGACAAATGAGCATGGGAAATGTGTTTTAATGCCATCAATTTGAAATAAGAAATTCATGTGTATTTGCTTAAAAATGTCAAAGTGCAAGTAAAGCTAGGGTTTTGTTTTGCTGCTCTCAAGGTCATCCCTTTCACTCCCATTTTTTTTCCTACATCCCAACCACCTCCCTTATCATTTTTACCTAATCTCCCTACCAAAAATATCAAAGGCCCAAAACCTTACCCCTATCCCTAAAATTTAATAACATAACCCTAAACCCTACTTCTCATAAAACCCTTGCAAATTATAATTGTATGATGTTGTATATGTCATGATTCCTTCCCTTAATTCCCTTTTTCATATATTTTCCCTAATTCCCCTTAAAAGTCTCCCTTCCTTAACATCTCCCTTGTGTTATTTGTCCCCTTGAAGCAGCATTTCAGCAGTGAAAACAGCAGGTCATTTGAGCAGAAGCAGCAGTACATTTCAGCCATTTTGCTCTTGAAACCATGTCAGAAACCGAAACTAACTATGAGCAAAGTGATGACCGTGAGTCAACACCAGAGGTTGAGGTACAAAGGAGGCCTCACAGGGGTGGTAAGGGTGGTCACCATGTGAGAGAAGAGCCCACCTCTTTGACCTATTTGCAGGCTTGTCCACTTGCAGTCACATGTTTCCGCCATCAATCATGTTATGAATTTTGCGAGAGGATTTCTCAAATTCAGCACCATAGGGAATTGGTCCGCTTGTTTGTTTTGCATTTGCATGATGGGCATGTAAATCTTGCAGGGGTGGATTTTATATTGTCACCTGAGATTGTTGCTCAAGCAACAGGGATACCCAATGTTGGAGAAGAGTGGAACAATCGCAAACTATTGGACAGATTTCAGTATGAGCCCTACATTAAACCTGTGTACATGAGGTACATGACTGGTGTATTTCCTTTCAGATTTTTGAGGGATGAGTATGCTCCCTTGATGAGGCTCATCATTTGCTATTTCACCTGTGAGGGCAGATTTTCACGTTTGTATTCGTACCATATCCGCTTGTTGATGCATTTCACACAGGTACGGATGATGAACATACCATTTTTCATGTGCCGGAATATTGAGAGGATGGTGCCCTTGGTGCAGAGAAAGAGCCCAGCACAGCAACACCGGAGCATCTTTCATTATGGTTTGATCAAGCTTGTGGTCATGCATCAGTTGGCTCAGCAGGGTATCCCATGGGAGGATTTTATCTCTCGAGATTTTTTCACAGCGCCAGCACCACCACCCCCTGAGGTTGTTCATGAGGAGGGAGGACCTTCACAGTAGCATGATATCCCTGAGGCCAGACATGTCAGCTCCCCTCCATTGGTCACATATCAGAAAGGCCACAGGGCCTTATTTGCATCAGCTCGGCGAGTATTTTCTCCACATCAGGTGGAAGGGGTCTCGCCTTCTTCATCAGCACCGCGAGTGTTATCTCCACACCAGGTGGAAGGGGCCTCGTTTTCGACAGCAACACAGGTACAGGAGAGAGGCAAGCAGCCCAAAATTGATGAGGGGCCATCAGGTGATCCAGGCATAGATGTTGTTGACCTCGATATCAGTTCTCCTAGCCTAGAGCCAAAGGAGATCATCCAGCAACTAAGGGCTGAAAATGACTCGTTGCAGCAAAGGTTGGAAATGGAAAATTGGACAATCACCTACTTAGAGCAGTGCAACAAGCAACTAGAAGATGAACACACCCTTGATGAGTTGCGGAGGATCCATGAAGACCGCAACTTGGCTCGTAAGAGACCCGGTGATTTGGTACCCGTTGAGCGAGAGGCTATGCTTCTCCGGGTCAATGCTCATTTGGAGAGGCTGCTGGCCAAGGCCAACAAAGATAAGGACCTACTCCAGAACATGAAGAACCACTATTGGGCCCGAATGCACGTATGCAAGGCGAGAATGAAGGTGCTCCAAGGACGGTTGGCCAAAGCACTAAAACGGAGAAAAAGGTCCGATCCCCTCCACATCTTGGCTGAGGCTTCCTTGAAGGAGCATGATTCTTAATGACTCAACTCCAGCACAAATTTCAGAAAATTTTGAGTATTTTTGGTCACTTGTGAATTTTTGGGCTAAAAACAGGTTTTCTTCACCAACGCGTAGCGCGCCGCGCGCGACCCTTTAGATGGGCAACTCCATTTCAGGAAAACTCGGCATTTTTGGATTTTTCATGCAAAAATACACCTTCTCAGCAATTACCAAGAGATTTCATCAAGTTTTGAGCCTCCAGAAGGTCAAAAAACAAGCAAAAAATGAGTTTCTGCCACTTTTTTGACACACGGGAAGCAGTCTTGGGAGATTTCAATTTTGGAGGGGTAAATGACCACCAAATTCAGAAATTCTACTTGGGTTGGAAAGTAGACATCCAGACCTTTCCAACAAGCCCAGTTTTTCCTCATTTGGACACCTGGAAGTGCCTCAAAAGTTGCTCCAAAGGCGTGCTACGTGTTGGGCAATTTTCAAAGAAATGCACCTACAGCTCAGCAAAACGCAGTTTTGACTAGGTTTGACTTTTTGGAGTGGATTTTGATCCTCCTTGATGTAAATGATGTAATTTTATGATAATTTGACACTTATTTATCTCTTCTAGAAGATTCATTCATGAAATAGGCAAAAATTTAATGAATGAATTGGTTTCCTAGCTTATAGAGGCAAGTTGTTTTGACTACCTAGTTTTTAGTGCTCAGTTTAGAATTGGTTGAAACAGCTCCTAGGATAGTGAGCTCGACCCCTAGAGGCAAGGAAAGATGTTATATTGCCTATATTATGTACTTTCTTGGTCATTTTCATGGTTGGACTCTTGAGGGAGAAAGCTTCTATTGTATTACTCATTGTATCTCTGCAATTTTGGCAAAGGAAGAAAGACCAGGGTTTTGCAGTCCTTTTTGGGATTCCTGTGGTTACATGTATTGATGGTGTGTTTCTCTTTGTACTTGTAAGTTTTTTATGTGAATCATCTTCTTACTTTTCCTTCTGCAAATTAGGCAAATGAAGTGTTAAAGTAGAATTCATGATTGCCATGCTCTGCTTTTAAGTTTGCTTAATATTTATGTTTTCATCTGTCTAAAGAGAACTCTTGAAGGTTTCTTGCTCTCTTTAGCTCTTCACTGGTCATTCCTATCCATTCACTTAGTTCAAAGGCATCAGTACAGTCTCCTACCTTGCCCCAAAGAACCCCCTGCAAAAACTGTGTCCAATCCCCGCACCCAAAATTGCCTTTTCCCGATTTTCCACCAAAATCCTAAAAATCTCAAATCAAACCTTTTATCAGTTTACTAGTCTAAAATCAGTGTTCTTTATTGGTTATCTCCGCCCTTTGAAGATCTTTGCCGAGATATACCGAAGAGAGCCCTCTCCTGCCCCGTAGGGCTAGCTACGAGGCCAAGTGGTTTGATGTTGCCTTGGAGTTTGCCTTTCTCAGCCTGAGGTGAAATTTCAAGCGCTAACACCACCCCATACTTTTGAGGGTTATGGGGTGTTGTCAACTCCCGTTTAATCCCTTCCACTACACAAAAGTTCTTAAACTTGTTTGAGACATACTCACCACCATTATCACTCCGTAGAGATTTAACCTTCTCTACCAACTCTTTCTCCACCAATGCTTTAAACTCACAAAACTTTGTGAAAGTTTGACCCTTTTCTACATGAAAAATATCCAACATTTTTTAGAATAGTCATCAACAAATATAACATAATACCTGTGTTTGGCCATGGATGCTGTCGAGAATGGTCCACACACATATGAATGGACTCACTCTAGAATAGCCTCTCCTCGACTATCTCTATTGTGGAAGGAAGACTTGGTGTATTTTCCCAAAGTACACCCCTTACATGTATCAACTTGCTCAAGCGTACCTTTGGGAAGACCAGTAGAGATCTGCTACAATATCTTCAAAGTCCCATGATCCAAGTGACCCACTTGCCTATGCCAAAACTTGCCAAAGTCTCGACTCTACACCCTTTCTACTTTTGTGCTCAAAGCAGCACACTCCTCTACCTCCAGCTTATAGAGATTCTTCACCTAAATCCTTATCTTCTTTACTTGATCCGTGGCTATGTGTCGAAGGAAAGCCTTTCCTTTCGAGAAGATCACATCATAGCCTCTATCCTCAAGCATGGAAACAGATACTAAGTTCTTCTTCAGCTCGGGCACAGACATAACATTATTCAAGGTGAGTGGATCCCCATGCTCCCTCTGAAAAGTAATCGTGCCCAATCCAGTAACATTATACTTCCTGTCATCACCCATCTTGATATGCATCTAGATATCTTTCTCCTCCAGGTCATTGAATAACTCCTTGTCTCCAATCATGTGGAATGAAGCTCCATTGTATAAGTAACATAAACTTCCCATCATCGATGATATCATGCAGGCAACGAGGGAAAATTCCATTTGGAATTGAGAGGCCAAAGCCTCACCCTTTGCTCCTCCTAAGGACTTCTTCTTGGACTTCTTGAGTGGAAAATTTGTAGCAAAATGGCCCAACTCATGACAATGAAAGCACTTAACTTTCGTCATGTATTTATTCTTACCTCCATGATAAGAATCTAATTTGGAATGAGAAGCTTTCCCTTTCCCCTTCTTCACCTTAATATTTAAGGCATATTTCTCTTCATCATTAGTCTTTGATGAAGAGCCATCCCTAGTGTTCCCCCTGATCTCCTCCTACATCAAATCCAACCACAGTCATTCCTAATTTGGAAGCTTCTCCCAACCATTGACAGAGTCCTGATAAATATGCCAAATCTATGGGAGTCCTCGAAGTGAAAGAGTCGCAAAATCATTCTCGGAAACCATGATTCCAACACTTCCAAGTTCATCATGACATTGAGTGAACTTGGTCAAGTATTATGGAATAGTCTCGCCTTTCTCTATTTTGATTTTTCGAAGTTTGTCCTTCAGTGCCAATTTCCTTTGGTCACTGATGTTCTGATACAGGTCCATCAATTCTTTCCACATAGCATACGAAGTTTCCTTTCCATGGATAATCGAGACAATGTGGTCTCGAACTCCCTCATGGATTATCCGCCTCGCCTTCGCCGCACACTTCTTCCATTCGGCCAAATTCTGTGCATCTGATGCTATTGGCTTAGGAATTTCTTGATCAAAAAATTTCCTCAAGCCATTATCCTCTAGCACAGCCTCCATTATGTCCATCCAAGCTATAAAATTTGAGTTGCCTTCCAAGGCATACTCGAGCTGCAAAACATAGAATGACATCTGCTGATCCTGAAGTATGTATTACAAATTCGAATTTCACCTGTAACGCAAAACTCAAAAATTTGAAATCTCCTCTAGTATACTATTCTCAGCTTCGATACCATGTAGAAAATCTTGTAGATTCACAAGCTCATGCAATTTACTAAAGCACAGGACAAGAATCTACTTCTAGTTTCAACCAACGAAAGCCAATAGATCGATGAAAATGATTTGAAAATGGGGCTCTTACGCTTCTTGTCTAACTTACAAGAACCTCTCCCACTTCCAAAGCTTCTAATTTTCCCAAGTCTTAATGATTAACCAATGTGGAAATAAGAAATGCTTGAAAATATGGGTGCGTGCTTGTATTTGTTTTCAGCTGATTATTTACTTTAAAATATGTTGTTTGTGCTGATATGGGAAGGTACTTAAACTGATATATAAATGCATATAACATTAGTTAAAGCAGTAGTAAAAACAAACACATAAGGCAACAATATAATATGGAGTTCACCCTGATATCTTGGGCTACATCTCCTTGAGCTCTAATCAACTTGATTAGGCTCTTTGGGATTATGGAAATAGTTCTTTTACAAGTGCCTACACTTAACTCCAATGTTTTATACAGGAACATTGGGCTTAGAACACCATCCTATCCCTTGGCTCTTGGAGCTCTTCGGCTTTCTAGCTCTGGCTCTGGCTCTAGCTCTGGCTATGGCTCTGACTCTAGCTCTGGCTTTGTGGCTCCGACTCTGGTTCTAGCTCTCAACTCTCGCTTATGGCGCTCACTCTAGCTCTTGGCTCTGGCTTCTCTAAGCTCTTTCTCTCGGCCTTTTACATGGCTCTGTGAGTCACTCGACTTCCAAGCAACTCCAACAACAATATCTTGTTGTCAATTGAGCTCTCTAGCTTTCCACTCAACCTCCGAGTGACTCCCCATACTCTCTATGCATTCAGCGTCTTCTCATTGTTCACTTTTTTTTTCTCCTCCTTTACTCTCTGTCTGTTCGTGGCTCTTAGAACAATTTCGTTCCCCGACTATTCATTTCCTCTCCCGACTCTTCGGATAGCCTGCCTCTGTGCTGGAATTCCCTGCTCTGCATCATCATCATTGTAACTCTTCACAGAGAGGTGGCCACTTGTATCCTCATGAGCTGAGCCATCTCTTCCTCAAACGGTTCGTTACTTTGGTTACTCTGTGAAATGATTCATCCACCAACTCATTGGTCCAATCAGACTTCAACCTTTATGTGCTGAAGCTTATTTTCTCCGTCGAATTTGGTTTCCCATCGGGCGCAATCTTTGTTGTTAGATCTGGGTCCTCCAGATCCTACAGTTATCGCTCTTATCACGCAGTTGACTTGTTCGAACATTAGCCCGCAATGACAGCAGTTTTCTCTCTCATCCGCCGGACACGCGTCAATCACTATATGGCATCACTCATTCTCCTGACAATTCTGCTTACTGCCCAAAGCACTTCCGATATTCTGCCGGTTTTGGAGCGTGGGACCTGCCTTCGGTTTTAGTGCTTTCCCCACGGTTCTCTGGCTTCCCTTGTGACCGAGCACTCGGGGCTTTTCCTTCTCAAGGAGTTTAGCCCAGCAATGCGTGATTAGTTCTTTGCGCTAATCATGCATCATAAACAGCCTCTGTTTCCTGATCTGGATTTCCCAATTGCTAGTTTGCGCCACTACGCAGTCTCCATGGGCCTTAGTCAGCGTGCTTTGACCGAAGGTCCTCGTTGCTCTGTGTTGGCTGCAAATTGTCATTGTTTAGAGGTTATTTCTGATAGGCTTCAACATCCACAAGACTTTAAATTCCGGTATGAGTTTTTACAGAGTTCGGGTAGCTTTAAGAGAGTTCAAGGATCCAATTTCGGATCACGCCTTCCCACTAAAATGAATTTTGGTCCACCAAAAGACTGATATACTAATTTGAGTGGTAAATGAGAGTAAAAACACCCTCTTCTTTTAGCCTCCCTACACTTGCCTTTGGATAGTACCTCTGAACCAAAATCTCTAACTACTTCCCTTCTTGGATGGGTTGGTCATCTCAGGAAGAACGGTTTTCCTCCTTGACTTCATGCAGAACTTCTATTATGAAGTTTACAGAAGGTAGTTTGATCTTCTTTGCCTTGATCCTTGATCCAAGGTGGCTCAAACAAATGTGAAGTACATCTGCTCCACAAAACTTTCATTTGTACTTGTTTGAAAATCTGCGAACAACAATTGTTAACAACAGTAGGCATACAGACAACAACTGCATGGGCTAACTTCTTCTTCAACAAAGAAACGGATTTCACATCTTGTGAACCCTTCCATGTCTTACATCTGCATACAAATGACAAGCCAATAAAACATGCCTTTACAACAAACGACCCTTCAAGTCGAGCATGTAAGAAAAAGACCTTTAGGACTCTTTTCCAAAAGATGAAACACTTCATCCTTATCTCCATTTTAGGAGCCAAGTTAACTTCTCCCAAGCCAGCATCACATGCATCTCATGCTCAGGCATGCATTCCATCTATCAACTTTCCCTTAAGTACACTGTACTTTCAAAGCTAAAATGAACATATTGTTGCAGCACTAAAGTGAGTTTCCTACTCAACTTCTTTCTATTTGCCATTTGGTAAGATCCTGCAACTTGCATTTATTCCACAAAGAAATGCAAATAGATGCATCACTAGACATGCAACCTTAATTGGATAAGAATTCTAGCCATTTCTTACCAATCCATTTCAAAGGTCCCTCCTTTGTTTGCACATCAACATCAATATATGAATCATCCTAAACCACATCAATCACGGAATCTTTATTTCCATCCCTGCCATTTTCTTTTTCCACCTTCTCCTTCAGCTTTGGTGGAAGCAGCGCTAGATTCAAAGTCCAACACCTTTCAGCAAGATGCCCTTGCTTATGGCAGTAAGTGCAACACACGTGCATCCTTTTGACAGCATGATTTGCCTTGTCCTGTGGACCTTTGGCTGCTTGCTTCTTTTCCTTCAAAAGTTTCCTATATGCAGCCATCCTCTTCCAACATCTAGAAACATAATGGTTATCCAAACCACAAAAGGAGCATGCAATTCTTTTTCCATGCTTTACAAAATCAAAAGGAATGTGTTTAGAACCAGATTTATACCTGCCTCTTTCACCTTTATTGCCTTCAGGAGGAGGTGAGACAAATGAAGAAGTAGCTACCTTTGGAACACTATCACTTTCTTCAAGGCTATCATAGTTTCCACAACTCTCTAGTTCAATTATGTGCTTCTGAACACCTGCATCATGTGAATGATGTTCTGAGCTAGTGCATTCCTCTTGGACACAATCCTCACACTTCTGAAGTAGAGGACCTGCAATGAAACTCCTTTTTGGAACTGTTTCAATGGCCTTCATGGCAGCTTTAGAACTCTCTCCATAAGACTGTCCATAACCAAGACCCAAATACTTAGTATTGGCTCAACAATAACTTGTGCATGTTTACCCAATCCTTTTCCTTCATAGCCCATCTTGGACATTAGCTTGGAACCTATGCCTCTAGTATGTTTCAATAGAACTAATATAAGCATTCTTAGAATAATTTGAAGACAAACAGGAATGGTTTACCTCTTCTTCAAGTTGATACTTGGACAAGGCTTCTTTTGCAACAAAGAGTTGTGACTCCAACTCATGCATCCTTTTCAGGTTCATACTTGTAATATGAATTTGCCTCTCCATTTCCTGCAATTTGTCAGAAAGCATCTGCTTCTCTTCCTCCACGGAATTCAACTGCTCTCTAAGTATGCTGCTCTTCCTTCCATCCTCATACATTTCTCTCACCATATCCAGCATGGTGGACAAGTCTTGCTTCATGTCTCCATCAAAGGAACTTTGGGAGCAAGAATAATTTGAGAACTCACTTGTAGAAGTTGTCATTTTCAAAATGCATAAAAGAACTTCAAACAAGATTAATAAGGAGCTTATTCAGCAACCTTTTGCAACAAACCTCTTGTGCTTCAAGGGTTGCTTTGAGGTCCTTTGGGATAGAAGAATGCCTTCAGCTCTTCTTCCTTCTTGTCCTTCCTGGACTGAGCTATCAATAGCTTTCCCTTCACCTCTGCAAACTCAAACAATAGTCAGTCTGCAACCAAGCATACAATCGATGAGGCAATCAATCCTTGACTGTCAAAACACCTTTCAGACAAGCAATTTTTTCCCTGTCAATCAAGAATTCTAATACAACCTTCTTTGAAGGTGGGGTTAATCAATCTTAAGCTCTGATACCACCTAATCTGAAAATGGGGCTCTTAGGTTTCTTGTCTAACTTACAAGAACCTCTCCCACTTCCAAAGCTTCTAATTTTCCCAAGTCTTAATGATTAACCAATGCGGAAATAAGAAATGCTTGAAAATATGGGTGTGTGCTTGTATTTGTTTTCAGCTGATTATTTGCTTTAGAATCTGTTGTTTGTGCTGATATGGGAAGGTACTTAAACTGATATATAAATGCATATAACAGTAGTTAAAGCAGCAATAAAAACAAACACATAAGACAACAATATAATATGGAGTTCACCTTGATACCTTGGGCTATGTCTCCTTGAGCTCTAATCAACTCAATTAGGCTCTCTGGGATTATAGCAATAGTTCTTTTACAAGTGCCTACACTTAACTCCAATGTTTTATACAGGAACATTGGGCTCAGAACACCATCATATCCCTTGGCTCTTGGAGATCTTCGGCTTTCTATATTTGGCTCTTGGCTCTAGCTCTAGCTCTTGCTCTAGCTATGGCTCTAACTCTAGCTCTGGCTCTGTGGCTTCGGCTCTGGTTCTAGCTCTCAGCTCTCGCTTCTGGCGCTCGCTCTAGCTCTTGGCTCTAGCTTCTCTAAGCTCTTTCTCCTGGCCTTTTACATGCCTCTAAGACTCGCTCGACTTCCAAGCAACTCCAACAACAATATGTTGTTGTCAATTGAGCTCTATGGCTTTTCCACTCGACCTCCGAGTGACTCCCCAAACTCTTTGCGCATTCAGCCTCTTCTTGTTGTTCACTTTTTTTTGTTCCTCCTTTACTCTCTGTCTATTCGTGGCTCTTAGAACCATTCCGTTCCCCAACTGTTCATTTCCTCTCTCAGCTCTTCGGATCACCTGCCTCTGTGTTGGAATTCCCTGCTCTACGTCATCATCACTGTAACGCTTCACAGAGAGGTGGCCACTTGTCTCCTCACAAGCTGAGCTAGCTCTTCCTCAAATGGTTTGTTACTTCGGTTACTCTGTGAAATGATTCATCTGCCAACTCAGCGGTCCAATCAGACTTCAACCTTTATGTGCCGAAGCTTATTTTCTCCGTTGAATCAGGTTTCCCATCGGACGCAATCTCTGCCATTAGATCTGGGGTCTCCAGATCCTACGGTTATTGCTTTTATCGCACGGTTGACTTGTTCGAACTTTAGCCTGCGATGAGAGCGGTTTTCTCTCTCATCCGCTGGACATGCGTCAATCACTGTATGGCATCGCTCGTTCTCCTGACAATTCCGCTTACCGCCCAAAATGCTTCCGATATTCCACTGGTTTTGGAGCACGGGACCTGCCTTCGGTTTTAGCGCTTTCCCCACGGTTCTCTGGCTTCCCTTGTGACCAAGTGCTCAGGGCTTCTCCTTCTCGAGGGGTTTAGCCCAACAATGCGCAATTAGAGCTTTACGCTAATTGCACATCAGAAATAGCCTCTGTTTTCTGATCTGGATTTCCCAATTGCTAGTTTGCGACACTGTGCGGTCTCCATGGGCCTCGGTCAGTGTGCTTTGACCGAAGGTCCTCGTTGCTCTGTGCTGGCTGCAAATTGTCATTGTTTAGAGGTTATTTTTGATAGGCTTCAACATCCACAAGACTTTAAACTCCGGTATGAGTTTTTACAGAGTTTGGGTAGCTTTAAGAGAGTTCAAGGATCCAATTTCGGATCAAAAAATAATATGAAAAACAAGAATATAAATCAATGGCACATAACACAATATGTATCTGGGGAAACCACTTCTCAAAACCCCACTATTTGTATTTCATATATCGGAAATATGAGTGAAGATACAAAGCTTTTTATCACTAGAACAATTCCGCACAAGTATGCTCAACTCTTTCAGCTCACAAGCTAGCTCTTAGCCAACACTTAGCCAATTTTGTAGCTCTCCAAGCCCCTAATCTCATGTGTAATTCCTAGGATGAATAGCCCATATTTAAAGGGAATTCATGCTTCCAAAACTGCGCAATCCAAATATAGGATCAATCTCTAATGCATGCATGATATTTACACTCCAATAAATAATACAACTGATATTACATTGTCCATGCACTCTAGTCTCAACTGGGTCTTTCTCAGAATCAACATGCATGAATTTTTGATGAAGGAATCTTCACTTAACTAGAGTGACACTTATGGATGCACTAGTGCACCAATTGACTGTTAACTCTCTATTAGTTCCACAAACATTTTGGAACTAATTTAACTAAACTTAACTCAGTAAACTGAGTGATCTAATTTCCAACTCAATTTAAACTCATACTGGACCCCTAAAACTTAGGGAGAACAGATACATGACTACAGAAAGACTTCCAAATCTAAACTCCTAATCTAATTAAGTTAATTAAACTTAATTAACTCTTTACAAGTTGCTATGAGAATAGAATTTGATTTTAATTCTTAGTTTAATTCAAGGACAAATTAAATTGGAATTTCTTGTTTCCATTTCTCCATAGTTTCAAATACCATGGGGTAAAAATCTTGACCCGTTGTGATAAGGCTTAAGGAGTAGGCTTCCCTACCCTCGTGGAGTCTTGGCTCTTGATAAGTGTTTTACTTACTAAAGAGGAAGTGTGTTCACCCACTGAATAGTAAGTGGCAAACTTTCGCTTATTTAAGAGTAGGTGGATTCCTCCAATGAAAAGTGGTATTAAAAATTCACGTATTGAATAATAGGTGGCTTCAACTACTAAAAGATAAGTGGATTCTCCTATTAAAAATTAGGTGGTTTCTCCTATTGAAGAGTAGGTGGTGGATATTCACTTCTAATCTTCTCACACATTTACCCTGGTATTGGCACAAATTTTGTTGAATTGAGATAAATATTCTTTAGCAAAGTCTCCAAGCTAGAGGGCACATAACTCCATTTTTAAGATGATAATTCAAAGATGTATTATTGATGAATGAATGATGCCTTATATTTATTCAACTTTCCTTGAAGAAATAGTATTCCTGTTGTGAGAGTAATTATGTATTTTCCATGAACTTGTTCCATAATTTTAAAAAGAGTTATATAAGTCTTAATCTCTTCATGAGAACAATTGGTTCCTATCATAATGTCATTTCTGCAACATCAAGCTTAGAATAAATATCAATTGGTATCATTTCATAAATATTCACCATATTTCTCTCATACACTTCAGTGTTTAGGATGGGAGATTGGTACCGATCAAATTCTCCAAGTAAAATTATATCCTCTTCACCAATAGTTAACATGTTTAGCTTAGTTATAAAATAAGACATGGGGCATTGGGTCTCTCTCTACTAAAATTTGCCTACAAAATCACCTCATCAAAAGGTAAAAATATTTCTTAAAATTCATTTGATATGGGGGTTAAAGGCCCAAATAGGTGAAGAGAACTAATGACACTCCTCTTGTGGGAATATATTATGATCAAGGTCTATGATAACCATATTAATGGATTTCTCAGTGCCTACAACTCAAATGAAGGTATGACCATGCTTATGCATCCTACTTATAACTCTAGATTCAAATGTTTGGTCAAAATATTTTCCTAACCCTCTCCAAAATAATGCAATTGAATAGGAATTAAACACGACTGCAAAGAGTTTTCTATAAAATATGAGGTTTGGAATGGTACAACACACTCATGGGAAACTAGTGAGAATGTACATATAGGAATTGAGGTTGTATGATTCATAAGTGAAGGTAGAGTGAAGGTACCCATAAGTGATGAGTCTTTGAACATCCCAACACCTACACTTTCATATTGTATAGAGAAACCATCCATGAAAGGAACATTCATTCCTAACTAAGAGTGGGGGTTGGGAACACATAATGAGATTTGATAAATAATGGCCATTTCCCCCAATGGGGGAAATATATCACCTTGAATATTAATGACATGACCATTTCCATGGCATCCATCCAACTAACTAAGTAAAAAAATGTAATCAATAGGAATGTTCAACCACGTTTACTTTGATCAAAATGGTCTTACCACCCAACCTAATAAGAAGAATAGGTATGATTACATGAGGTTTGATAGAATCATCGTTGAAAGTGTTAGGAATCATGGTGAAGGTAATGATATTAGGAGATCTTAAATCTCTCTAAACCAATAAGGACATGACATAGCTATAGGCTCACTCATCCACCACAATCTTAAAAAAAAAAAAAAAAAACATTAGAGATCACCTAGATCTAAATAGTGACATAGGAGGGAATCCTAGGCTTAGCTTGGTCAACATTGAAGGTTTTGGCATCTAATGGGTCAATTCCACTTGTATAACATCCAAATTTCCTCATGCTACACATGGAATATTTGAATAACTTCTAATGCAAACATGGTGTGTGGATCCTATGCCAAATCTTTGACAATGTTATAATTTTAAGTAGCATGGGAATTAGGGTTGTACATAATTATCCTTGTGTTTCCTTTTAAAATAGAATGTATCATATCATTCTATGGCTTAGGTATTTTGGTCATTTTCCATTTGACTAAGTGGTAGAAGCTTCCTTCTTAAAAGGTCCACTATCAAAAGCCTTGTAATTACAAACTCAAGTGTTATCATGAACATCTTTGCTAAACATATAATTTTTACATTCATGGTACTTACCCCTTATGGGGAAGAGCCATGGTTTCCCCTTGTGGGGATGCAAGGTCAAGTACAATCAACAGCTAATGTTGGGTAGGAAACTAGGTCTACAAAATGGTCAGCATATGCTATTATTGATCGGCCCCACTCACTAGTCATTGTATAGCCACCTCCAATTATTATTAGTACTAGTCATCACAACCCTTGTTATGCAACCAGATCACGAATAGAAGAAAAGGTCAATGTATCACCACCTCTCCACGTTTACTCACTTTTATAATCCCTCGAGGTAAATGTGAAACAGAATGCCACTATGACATGACCCGACCTCCTAGCTTCAGTTAAGTAAGTGGGGCCTACAACTAAGACTTTTTTACCACAAATTGATATCCTACAGGGATTACAAGACACACAAGGGCCGAAGAACCACCCCAGGTGACCAAACCCTGAACTGGATTTATTTTTCACTGACCTAGACTCCCAACCGCATGCACAAGCCTGTAAGGGTGCAGTAATAGGGCTCCAACCACAAGCGTGACACTACTTCCATACAGTTATAGCCCAAAATCCTAAGTTCAGAGGGTTTGGTCCCGAGATCTAAGCCACAATTCCAGGCCAACCTCCGGACCATTTCCTAGAACTTCCTGAGACTTTCCAGAATGATAAATGGCTTAATGGCAATGTTATTCATACAAAACTTGAACAAGAACTTGACCTAACCAGACCTAACCATGACAGTCATTTCATCAAACATATGGTGAACATGTAAGCTACAGTTCATGGATATATATCTGATCATAGGAGTCTAAAACTTATCTGAGAATCACCAAGAAGGTCTAATGCCATCTCATATTATCTGCAATAACACTTGTTATCCCATGCATTCATTAACCATCAAATACTTACCAAATCTTGAACAAGCCATAGCTAGAGCACATTACAAATTCATGCTTATAACCATCATATAACCAAATTATTAACCATGACAAAATGCCATAAAATAATCAAAATAACAAGTATGAGTGCTCATATATTACAATAGTAAAATAACTCTTATAACTTACGCAAAATCCAACCAAGTCAGGGACTTCCACGTACCACCCAATCATAGAATGGGTTGAACCAAATGTTTCTTTTAACAAATCTCTCTCATGCCATATTCCAAGCATGAACGTCGGATCTCAAGACATAAAAATCCAGGGATTCTCAAATATTAAACCACCTCCGCCCTCAAGCTACCATGATCTTGCCAAAATCAGTTAAGAGATCACAAAGCCCAAAACAAGCTTCAATGCCTCAGAGTTTCGTCACCATTTCCTTGAGGAATTTTCTTGTCTCCACCCACTTTTTGATGGATTTCCAAAGATTAAACCAACCCCACCCTAAACCCTTGGGAATTTTCCTAAGACTACCTCACCCAGTTTCAAAACCTTTCGACAATCCAAAACTCAACCAAAAAATAATCCCATCACACCATGGATATCTGGAAATGGAAAGGCAAGGCTAAAACCAAATCAAACCCAAAAAAACCCATGCCAACAACAAAAAAATAACCAAGTGAACAAATGCATGCAACATGCATTCATAAATCAGCTAGGAAATCACACATGCAACATGTTACCTGCAAAATCCTCTTGTTGAAGCTGCTTGATCCAGCCTTCCTTCCTTTTCCTTTGCTTTCTTTGTCCTTCCTTTGATTTCTCCTACTGGTGCTCTTCTCTCTCTTAAACTAATTCCAAAGACAAACTGACAAAAAGTTGTGAATTGATCCTCATAAGCCTTTTTATCATTGAGGCCTCGATTTTCTTCAATTTCCTCTAATTTTCCTTTCATTTCCCTCTCATGCAAACTTATGACCTTCCATCTCCCTTTTCTCCTATTTTCATTTATTTTCATAAATAAATTCCAATTAATGGTTTTTTTTTCCTTTTTTAATACCTTTACTAATTTCCTTAGCCATAAATAAATCAAAATTGACACCCATTAGGATGTTTTGCCCAACATTCAACTTGGAATATGTGTCCCATGACCTTATTCTTATTTTTCCTTTATTAACTTTATTACATGAACTTTTAACCTGAGTTTGTTACAAACCCCTCCCCCTTAGGGGAACACCGTCCTCGGTGTTCTTTGAAACCTATGACCATCAAACTGATGAAAACAAAACATACTGCCCATGGAGTTTTATAACCCATCTCATTGCAGTATTTATAATGACCACTGTTGAAAACATGAAAATCATACCATCTACTAGAGCTTTATGACACATCTCATTACGACATTTACAATAACAACCATATATATACTCATGCACATTTGCTTCAACCAGAAAATAACCATATTGTCTATAGAGCTTTATAAATCCAGCTCGATATAGTATTTACAATAATATACACATATATACATATGCACATTTTCTCTAACCAAGAAATAAAAGGACATGATGCCTGCATATGCAACAAGGGAATCGAAAGGCTCACACCTCCACCCTCAAGGTGATACCAAGATTCACCTCCTTCCCAGGAAGTCCAGAATCCACTGTCAAACTCAAACTTGCATACAATGTCCAATGCTATAATATTTGTGCTACTTGTTCCCTCACTGAACAGTTACCATCTCATTGTTCCAGGGCACACTCCCAATGTGAATTTGCTTCCATCTAGCAATGATAATGACCAAAAAAAATTCACTCCATGACCTTCCCTTCTCTGCTACATTGTCCCTCGAGTAATCTAGTCACCCCTTTCCATGCAGTCACTCACGTTCCAATTTCTTAGGCATCCCCTTTCCTAGATGATCCATCCCTTGGCAAGGTTTCCTCGCATCAAAAGGTCCAAAAGCCAAGGCATATACCTGCCTCAAAACCATCATACCGGTCATAGCATGCTCATAGAAATTAATGGACACTATTGGGTACCAATGTCCCAAAATGGCCTTGCTCTTGAATGTTTTACCAGCATACTATTGCCTGTTCCAATTCCTTTTGTTGTTGTTTCTAATTCTTGCAGTCAGTTTCAACCACCCAACTAGGAATTTCCTACCACCGAAACCTGGGCATTTTCCATGTTTTCATGTACCAAGAACATAATTACCATTAGATTCAAAAATATAATTTAAATAAACTCATCATACCTCTTTGGTAGCTCATTAATAAGGTACACTTGCAATTTTGTTCACTTCCTGACACAACAAGTCAAACTAGCTCTTCAATCAAATCATCGTGTATAAACATATCACATCCAGTTAGCTCAAAACTCAATGATCATAAATCAAAATCATGAATGACATGCAATCATAATAAACCATACTCATAGATCACATGTGACCATCATAAATGAGAATCATATGCATAATTAAAACCGAAATAAACATTGATACTTATCTTTCAAATCATTCTTTGCTTTTGCCTTTGTTCTTTTTCCTTTCCATACACATTGAGTCAGTTTCCAAACCTGACAAGCACCCAATGTCTTCTCTTCAACCATGTATACATACAAACAGTTTAGATCACATCCATACACCCACACACAGGTGTACAACACCACACAATACATACACTTACACCCGGTGTACAACACAACACATACACCTACACCCAGTGTACAACACAACACATACACCTACACCTGATGTACAACACAATACATATACGTACACACCATACAATACAACGAATACACATGTTGCGACCCAACGACTACACAATACACATAACACAATACCACATGTGCACAACACAATGTGTATGACATGTACACAATACCACATGTACACAGTACCACCTACACAACATGTACACAGCACCACATGTACATAGCACCACTTGCACAACGTGTACACAACACCACATGTACATAGCACCACTTGCACAATGTGTACATAGAACCACATGTACACAACACCACCTACACAACGTGTATACGACACCACATGTATAGAGCACCACCTGCACAATGTGTACACAACATGACCTGCACAATGTGTACACAACATGACCTACACAATGTGTACACAACATGACCTGCACAATGTGTATGCAATACCACTTGTACCACGTGTACACAGCACCATATGCACATAGAACCACATGTACAACATGCATACGACACCATATGTACAAAACACTACATATACAACATGTATACAACACCATACATACACAACACCGCATATGCAACATGCACACAACACCGAAAATGCAACATGCACACAGCACCACATATGCAATATTCACACATCACCATATGCACACAAAACCACATATACAACATGTACACAACACCGCATATGCAACTGTACACAACACTAGTACTGCACATCCAGAGACCAAACTATCTCTACCAAGCAAACTTTCTTCTAGTGTTTTTCCACTATATATGCATGTCGAAAATTGAACTACTTTCATTATGTTGATGTATCCCTCAACATTACCTCATAGATTTTTCAGGGCTACTCTACCCACTTGATTCCTCATAAACCAGGAACCTCTTCATGTCATTCACCTACGTAAGCAATCATTCCTCCACAAGCACGATCTTTAATGGCTCTATCAGACAATGGCATACATACATACATACATACATATATACATATCAGCATTAGTATAAAACAATCATGATCCCTGACTACCCTGTCAGGCAATGACATGCATACATATACATATACATACAAACATTAGCATAAAACAATCATGGTCTCTGAAAATCCTGTTAGACAACAGCATACGTACATACATATATGCATATATAGTCATCAGTATAGTCACAACACAATTACCAGATATCATAAGGTCAAAGTTAAGAGAACTCCCTTTGTTCATGCACAACATGCACAACATTGAGAACAACATTTCCTAACATAGCCAAGGCATCTGACGCCTCAATCCATTCACCTTATCTTTCATGTTACCTTTCTCATGATTTTACTACCATTGTCCATTATCCCAATGGACCTAACCAATCAAACGGGTTGTCATATGATTGCCTTCAATTGCCCTTTACTCATGCACCAAGCTTCATCGGAGTCTTACATTACCTGTTGGGTTTCATTTAGGTCTCCCCGAGCTACATTAACTTTCCTCTTTTCCCAATCAATTCCCAAGACCCTTAAAACATCAAAGGCAAGAACAAGAAACAAACAAGAAGAAAATTATGGAAAACTAATAGTAATACGACACCACAAACAAAGTGGCATGGCCATGCACCAGACGTAAACAAAACTGAAAATCAAGCACAAACAAATCACAAAGCATTGAAAGCACAAAACTCTCAACATACACCATGACTCAATCCTCGTGGGTTCCAAATGCTTCCAAGGGAAAGATCAACCTTAGCCTTCTTCAATATTTCATGGAAGTATCCTTTTCCATGCAATCCTTTGCATCATACTACCATAAACACATAAATTTCAATGCATAAATAAGCATAACAATATATTGGTTACCTTACCTTGTTGTGCCAAGCACGCTGCCTTGAAAATAAACACATACACATATCATTTCTCAAGGGATTCCAATTCTCTTAATGAATCCAACCATAAATGAATACCAGTTTTTATACATGTCAAATACATGTTCATGAATATAGCACATATCCACGTAATGTCAAACAAAATCAAGGTTAAGAAGAAGACTTCCTATATTCATGCAAAACACTCATTCGTTTGGAATTGTGATTCCCAAACATAGCCAAAGGAATTCTCACCCAATTCATTTCTTTTAACCTTTACCTTGCTGCAATTGAGTCTTATTATGCCCTATCACATCACCCAATTGTTAGTTATATAAGCAAATCAATTGTTACCTTGTCATGCTAATAAAAACAATGTTTCCCTGCAACTGTTCACACATGTCAGTCACATGTTCCAAAGATCAAGACTTCATGTCTATTAATTGAAATCATCATTTACCAAGACTAACATCCATGTCATAATCACATAACCACTCATAGTCATTAGTAATAATAATACAACTATCATCCACTTGTACTCAAGTGCATATCAGTTGTCTTAGCACATATTGTGTTAGTACAACCGTCTTAAACAAGGTCATTCATCATGCAATATTATAGACAAATACTCATATCATGAAATTAATCAAACATTCAAACAACCTTTATTCATAACCCCTTACTATCCATGGTCCACACTAAAGTAGAAGGAATAAGCTACTATAATGGTTTGATCTCCAAAGCTATACTAAATTTAACCACACTTGCCAAAACTTGATTTTCATTTCTCATACATTTTGTACCTAGAAACATGCCACATATTCATGCCGCTTTTCTATTTCGTAGGTTTCATGTCAGGCCTATAAGGGAAGTCATGTGAAACATAGTCCACTATTCTGCTCTTCATCCCTAATATTCTATTTCCTACAAACATACCATGCTAGATAAATAAAATAAATGACATAATCAAACTCATACCTCAATGTATCTCAAGGGAGGTTATCACATCTGCACAAGTCAATCCATATTAGTATGACACGATATCACAAGTATATCGACTCATACTTGAATATCATGGCCATAACTATCTACACAAGCCAATCCAAATTAGCACGATACATAATAACATCAAGATATTATTTGCAATGACCATAATCATCATGCATATGACCGCAATGCATATAGAAACAAGTTATTATCATTCATGACTATCTGACGCATGTGCATATGACCGCATTGATTAACTAATACCTATCATGCATGTAACCACAACAGTAATATAATGACAAGCATGTACATAACCATAATACATATAACAACCATTAACCAACATACTTGCATGCCCAACATTCAAACTCGTATGACGATCTTCTTTGTCCTCGAGGTTCAATGCTACAACCTTGCTCTAATAATCTACATCTCCTGCTCCATCTCAGCCAACATATCAGCTTCATAACATACCAACGGCATCATGATGAAACAAATTGCATACAATGACGTCATGCATGACAACCATAACCATGAAAATGCATGCATAAGAACATGCATCTAGCCCATCCAGTCCAAGTGTTTGAACCATGCTCTGATACTAATATGTAATGCCCCTCCCCACATTTACCCGTTTTTGCAAGCCCTCCAGGTAAATGTGAAATGGATTTCCACTATGAAATGACCCAACCTCCTAGCTTCAATTAAGGAAGTGAGGCCTAAAAATGAGACTTTTTTACCACAAAATGACATCCTACAAGGCTTACAGGACACTCAGGGGCCAAAGAACCACCCCATGTGACCAAACCCTGAGCTAGATTTATTTTTCACTAACCCAAACTCCCAACCACATGCACAAGCTTACAATGGTATGGTTATAGGGCTCCAGCCACTTGCATGACACTTCTTCCATGCGGTTATAGCCCAAAATCCTTAGTTTAGAGGGTGTGGTCTCGAGATCTGAGCCACAATTCCAAGCCAGCCTCTAGACCACTACCCAAAACTTCCTGAGACTTTACAGAATGATAAATGACTTAATGACAATGTTATTCATACAAAACTTGAATAAGAACTTGACCTAACCAGGCCTAACCATGACAGTCATTTCGTCAAACATATGGTGAACATGTAAGCTACAGGTCATGAATGCATATTTGATCATAGGAGTCTGAAACTTATCTGAGAATCACCAAAAAGGTCTAATTCCCTCTCATAATAGTTGCAATAACACTTGTTATCCCATGTATTCATTAACCATCAAATACTTACCCAATCCTAAGCAAGACATAGCTATAGCACATTACATATACATGCTAATAACCAGAATATAACTAGATTATTAACCATGACATAACAGCCATCAAATCATCACAACAACAAGTACAAGTGCTTATATATTACAATAGGAAAATAAATCTTATTAATGTATGCAAAAGCCAACCAATTCAAGGACTTCCACGTATGACCCAACCATAGATTGGGATGAACCAAATATTTCTTACATCCAATCACCCTTGTGTCATATTCCAAGCATGAATGTGGGATCTCAAGATAAAAACAACTAGCGCTTCCTGGATATTAAACCACTTCCACCCTTAGGCTACTGCAATCTTACAAAAATCAGTCAAAAGATCACAAAGACCAAAATAAACTTGGATACATCAAAGTTTCTTCACAAATTCCTTAAGGAATTTTCCTTTCTCCACCCACCTGTCAAGGACTTCCCGGAGATTAAACCACTTCCACCCCAAACCCTTGCGAATTTTTGTGAGACCACCTCACTCGATTCCAAAACCTTCCAGCAAACCAAAGCTCAACCAGAAAAGAATCCCATCACACCATGGCTATCCGGAAATGGAAAGGCAAGGTTAAAACCACTCTCAACCCGGAAAAAACCCATTCCAACGACAATGAAACAACCAATTGAACAAATGTGTGCATCATGCATTCACAAATCAGCTAGGAAATCACACATGCAACCCATTACCTTCAAAATCCTCCTGTTGAAGTTACTTGATCTAACCTTCCTTCCTTGTACTTTGTTTTCATTGTCCTTCCTTTTATTTCATTTTCTTATTTTATTTCTCCTCTTAGTGCTCTCCTCTCTCTGAAACTAATTCCAATGCCAAACTGACAAAAAGTTGTGAATTGATCCTTAGAAGCCTTTTTATCATTGAAGCCTCTATTTTCTTCATTTTCCTCTATTTTTCCTTCAATTTCCCTCTCATGTAAACATGTGACATTTCATCTCCCTTTTCTCCAGTTCAAAAAAATGCATCTTTCTTCAGTAATGTTGCTAGAGGTGCTACTATTTTCCCATAATTCTTAACAAACTTGAGATAATACTCTATCAACCCGAGAAATCCTTGAATATGCTTTAGGGTTGTGGGAATTTTCCATTCCTTGATGGCTTTAATTTTGTTAGGATATGCCTTAACACCCTCATGATATACAATATGACCCAAATATTCCACCTCTTATACCCCAAAGAAACATTTGGAGGATTTTGCATACAATTACTTCTCCTCTAATAGTTTGAGCATCCTGTCAACATGTTGAACATGATCCTTCCAAGATGTGTTGTAGATTAGTATATCATCAAAAAATACTAAATCAAATTTTCTAAGGAAGGGTTTGAAAATGGAATTCATCAAACCTTGAAATGTGGAAGGTGCATTAGTAAGCCCAAAAGGCATGACTAAAAATTCATAATGACCTTCATGAGTTATGAATGTTGTTTTCAGAATATTTTAGTCTTCATTCTAATTTGAAGATATCCTGAACGAGCATCCATCTTGGTGAAGTAAATTGCTCCATGTAATTCATCCAACAATTCATCAATGATAGGAATGGAAAATTTATCTTTAATAGTGATCTTGTTGAGCTCCCTATAATCCAGAAACATGCGCCATGATCCATCCTTCTTGTGTACCAATACCACTGGAGCAAACAAAGAACTTTGGCTAGGTTGAATTATACCTACCCCTAGCATTTTTGCAACCATACGTTCAATTTCACTCTTTTGGGCATAGGAATATTTGTAAGGTCTAATGTTTGAAGAAATGCTTCTTGAATCAAGTGAACATCATGTTCTTGATCATGAATAGGTGGGAGGCCTTTGCGATTCTCAAATACAATGGAATGATTGTCCAAGATTCTTTAGAGATATGGAGAAATAGATGATTTTGATGTTTGAACATCTAGTGAGAATAACTGAACAATTATCCCACATTGTTCTTTATTCAAAAACTTTGGCATGCCATTAGAGCTTATTATCCTACCCGGTTTCCTTGTGATGCCCCTTAATTCAATTTCCTTTCCTTCCTGTGAATATTTTAAGAAAAAATCTTGAAAATTAAAATCTATCGTCCACAGATTGTAACCATTGGACTCCTAATACAACATCAACACCACTCTTTGGAATGAAAAGAATTGGACTATTCAATACATATTCCCCCATGGTTAGATTGATATTATGACACTTCCCTAAGAAATTTATAGTTATTAAATTTGCAACCATCACTTGACACTCAGGTGTTGGATGTAGAAATCAATTCAATTCCTTGGCTATCTTACAATGAATAAAATTGTGGGTATTACCATAATCTATCAACGGTATTACCTTTTATTTTTTGATAAATCCTTCTACCTTGAGAGTTTCAAGAGTGGTAATTCATACCAATGCATTACAATATATGGTCGAATTCATTTCTTCTTTCTATAGGGTGGGTCCCTGGTGTATATCCTCTTCTTTTGATGTTTCTAGCTGCTTTTCTTCCTCCTCTTCAAAATCTATGTAAAATAATTTCTTCTCACCACACTTATGACCCTTATTGTATTCGTTATCACAAATGTAACAAAACCCTTTTTCTCTTTTTTCCTTCAGTTGTTCTTGTGTCAACATTGTAGGTTGTGCGAGGCTAGGAGCGGTAACACTTCCATCTTTATAGTTGTGAATGGTAGACTGATTTTTTGCCATAATTTTTCTTTCAAATTTTCTTTCCACCTTGAATGCCTTCTCCAATTAATCAGGTTCCCAAAGGGGAACCTCGTGTTGGATCTTATCCTTTAAAGTCCCTATGAATACATCAATCTTATGCTCCTCTGGAATATCATTTACCTTGATATTTAATCTTTGGAAGTCCTCAATGTGCTCCGCCATTGAACCCTTTTGTTTGAGATTTATCAATTGGCTAAAGAAGGTATTTCTCTTTGTATCCTCATAATGTGATACCAATTCTTATGCCAAAATTGTCCAACGGACACTTGATTTATGAGAAAAAAAATGTTTATACCACACAAACTGATTTTGCTCTAAATATAAAGATGCAATGTGTACCTTTTGTGTGTGTGGTACATCATGTAGATAAAAGAATTGCTCCATTTGTAGTATCCATGTTACCAGATCCTTTCCATCAAACTTCCTCATATCTATCTTTGGAATGTGGTGGGTGTTAAACCCAACATTGGAGTCTATAAAATCATATTTCATATTCCTTTTGTCCTCATCTTGATTTTCATGGAGTACCCTGTCACCACTAGGATGCATTTCTTGCAAGAAATTTTTCAAACCCTCCTTAAAACCTTCCATGTATGCTTTTAAACCCCTTATGAGGAAGATCCATGGTTTCCCATTGTGAGAGTGCAAGGTCAACTACAATCAACTGCTAATGTTGGGTAGGAAACAAGGTCTACAAAATGGTCGACAGGTGCTACTATTGAGCAACCCCACTCACTAATCATTGCATAGCCACCTCCAATTATTATTAGTACTATTCATCACAACCCCTTGCCCAAAATTGTTACCCTTTTTATTCTTTTGTTTTTTCTTTCCTCTAGGCTACTAAGTGTTCACATTCTATATTTCATGAACATCAAAGGTTTGGGGTGGGAGGTTAGGTTGAGCATGAAGAGTAGTTTTAGGAAGGTTACTATGAATGAACACTCATCCCATTGATTTTCCACCTAACCAACCATATCATGACTGGACAACCCTATAATATCACTAATAGAAGAACCTAACACTAATTTCTCATTCTCAAAACATGAAGTGTTAAGGATGATCTCATAAAGAAACTAAGATCATCAATACCACATGTATTAATATTTATCCTCAAGGATGACATGTTACTCTATAATTTCCCTTAATTGTTAATTTTCCTACGAAGCTAGCACTCAACAATCCATTGATCTAGTAGATTACAAAACCACTAAATGAAAAGCACAACTATATTCATAACTTAATTAGGCGAATAAAAAATATCATCTTAATCACAATGACACAAACATATTTTCCCAATCAATTTTTTTTCATTAACTTCATAACTTACTTGGGCTCCCATCCTATCACAACTGAAGAAAATATAAACTACAATTATTGTTGAAAATAGCAACAAGAAATTATAAAAATGGAATCCAGAAATTCCAATTTTAATTTGTCCTTGAATTAAAATTGTGAATTAAAATCGAATTTAGTCTCACCAGCCGCTTGGAAATAATTAATTAATTCATTATGGGTTAATTAATTGGAGAAATTCAAGTTAGAAGTCTTTCTGAAGTCATGCAACAGTTATCCCTTAAATTAAGGAGATTATCCCTTAATTAAGGAGATAAGATTGAGTTATATTTGAGATGTAATTAGTTAGCTCAGTTTACTGCGTTAAGTCTGGTTAAATTAGTTCCAAACTGTTTGAGGAACTAATTGTGAGTTATCAGTCAGTTGATGCATGCATGCACTCAACCAGTGTACTCCAGTTAACTGAAGATTCCCTCATTAGAAACCCATGCATGTCTATTCTGAGAAAGATCCAGTTGAGCTAAATGTCAAGGACATTGTACTATCAGTTACATGTGTTTTTCTATAAAGGAAACTAATGCATGCAGTCAAGGTAAGGTTCCTTGGAGGATTGCGCAGTTCTGACAGTGTGTTAGAGCAATGTTCCACTTGATGAGGTGAGAATCATCCACTAGGAACAGTGCAAGGAAATAGGAGCTTGGAGGGAAAAGAGGAAGGCTTGTGAGAAGCCAGGATTTCCTATGAGCATCTGTGAGGATTGTACTGAGAGCTAGCTAGCTATGAGAGCTAAGGCCTTGAATAATATCTATGTATTTCCACCTTGTATGATAATACAGATAGTGGGGTTTTTAGTTGAGGCTTTCCCCAAAGTATTTTCATGAGTATTGTGCATTGATTCTTCTTCTGGTTATATTGTTCAGCTCGATAGCTCGATCTTTAAGCTTCCGCAAAGCAAATTGACAGTAGAAGTAGATTATAGTATTTTTGTTTAGTTATATTGCATTATTGGGTTAATCTACAGTCAGATTTTCTACATGGTCTTAGAGGTAGATTTGTAGAGAATTTCTACATGGTATCAGAGTTGTGAACAATATATGGAGAAGAGAATTCGAAGTTTGAAGTTTGGGGTTGCAAGTGCAAAATCGAATTCTTAACATACTTCAAGGTTGGCCAATGGTGTTCTATGGCGTAAGACTTGAGTATGCCTTGGAAGGTAGCTCGAATTATATAGCATGGAAAGATTGCATGGAGGCTATATTAGAAGACAATGGATTGAAGGAATTCATTGATCAAGAAATCCAAAAGTCAGCTTCAACTAATGCACAAGAGTTGGCTGAATGGAAGAAGTGTGTGGCGAAGGTGAGATGGATCATCCTTGAGGGAGTTCGAGACCATATTCTCTCGAGTTTCCATGGGAAGGATACTCCATTTTCAATGTGGAATACATTGAAGGACCTCTACCAGAACAGTAGCGACCAGAGGAAATTGGTGCTCAAGGATAAGATTCGAAGAATCAAGATGGAGAATGGTGATACTATTTCCACATATCTGAACAAGCTCACCACTTGCAAAGATGAGCTTAGCAGTGTGGGAATAACTACTGTCGATGATGATATGGTGAGCCTTGCTCTCCTTGGCCTTCTAAAGAGTTGGAATAGCTACCAAGACTCTATGAATGGAAGGGAGAAACTATCGGATTGGGAACGACTGTGGTCATATCTCATACAGGAGGAGATCAAGAGGAGCACACGAGATGGTTCTTCATCCAAGGATGATGATGAAGAAAATCTGGTCTTAGCGAGTAAGGCAAGGAAAGGGAAGGGAAAGGCTTCCCATTCCAAATCGAATTCTTCTCATGAAGGGAAGAAGGGTGACAAGTCTAAAGTGAGATGCTTTAATTGTCATGAGATGGGACACTATGTGACTAATTTCCCATCAAAGAAGTCCAAGAAGGGATCCTCGGAAGGATCAGAAGGTGAGGCATTGGCCACTCAGCTCGAAATGGACTTTACCCTCATCACATGCATGGTGTCATCAATGATGGGTTGTTTTTGGTATCTTAATAGCGGATCCACATTCTGTTAGAAATTAATGGAGAATAGGTTACTTAGTTATGATTTCCTCTTTACTTGACATTCAGTTCCTATTAATTAGGAATCTGTTTTCTACCTATGTATCTATTTAATTCCTGATGATTAATGAATAAGTGAAGCGAATGCATTTGCTGAAGGGAGCTCCTGGTGATCTGCACTTGTGAGCTCCCGTGTGTTTGTCCAAACTTCTGTCTTCTGCATTTCTTGTCATGGTATCAGAGCTACACGACTCAAGAATGCCTGTAACCCTGAGTGGAGAGAACACACACAACCAGCGTGGGGGTGGAGAGATCGACACTGAGCCCTGATTGAAAGGCCATTGCCGCGTGATGGGGTTACCGTAAAGAAGGTCGAGCTGTAGATTTGGGTGTGAAGAGATCGAAGGTCGAGGAAGAGGCGTGAAATCTTGCAAGATTTATTTGTTCTTATTCTCTTCGCTGTTGCAGCTTGCAGATCGTGGTATTCGATTTGAATCCTTCTTTTGGATCGCTACCGGATTGCCAGAGGAGATCTCTACGAATTTCACCGCTCTGGTTTCCATGATTTTCCCTCATCACTGCAGAATTGAAATCGTAGAACTGCCAGATCTGCCGCTAATATGCCGTTGCGATTTCAATTGAGCAGCACCGATCGATTGAGGCACGATTGAATCCATCCACGAGGAAAAAGGCCAGCTAATTCGAGAACAATCTGGATTGATCCTGGAACGGAGGAGTTGTTGCCTGCATAGAGCTTGGAGGGCAGTGAGCTATTTCCTCCGTTGATCACTCTCTGGTTCAAAGATTCCTCGGCAGAGAGACGAGTTCCACTGACGTAGAGTTGGTCACGGGATGATCGCCGTCAGGAGGGTCATGTTTCATGTCTACGAAATTAGTAAGAAGGCACGAGTTCAGGAATGTTGAGGAGGTCGTTGCAACTTCCTCGGGATCCAGCCCATACGATCGGGACTGTTGAGAAGGCCGAGGATTACTCTCGTGGTGTTGAGAGTGGGATCCAGCCCAATCGCTCCAGTCGTGCTTGAAGCCCATCAGATTTGAATAGTTGCGTTCTTTGGAAGAAGAACCGACGGCACCAGCCAACTGTGGTGGCAGCATGGAGCGATCTTCTGTATAGACCGTGAGTCGTGGTGGGAGGAACCAGTAAGAGCCGAAAACCCAAAGAGCAGAGGTGGACTGTGGCAGCAAAGGAGCTCGAAGGTTGAGCGTGGAGGCTGTTGGGAGGTCGAGCGGAGAAGCTCGTGTGTTGTAGTGGTGGATTGTTGTGATAATCGAGAGTTGTTCGTTTTTTTTTTAAGTTGCTGGGGTAACCTGTTTTTTTTTCAAGATGAATTCTCAGATGGCAGATTATTTAAATGAAAGCAGCAAATTGGATGGTTCCAATTACATAAATTGGAAATTTAAGCTTCTGACTTTGCTTGAAGGTCAGAATACCTACAGCATTGCCATCGGTGATGAAGGTAAGCCAACTGTTGCAAATGGTGGAACGAATGCAACAACTCAAGAATGGGAGAAAAGGGAACTGAAGGCAAAGGTCCTACTAAAATTGTCAGTTAAAGATTGCATCATCCCTCATATTCGGGATTGCAAGACAGCGAATGAAATTTGGACAACTCTCAAAGACATGTATGAAATCAAGAACACCAGCCGAACCTTGTTCCTCAGGAAGAAGATCCTCTCAATCAAGATGGAGGAGAATGAGTCTGTTTCGTCATTCTTATCTCGGATAAAGGAAGTTAAAGATAAACTATCTGATATCGGTCAAACCGTGGAAAATGATGATCTGGTGACAATCACCATGAACGGTATGACAGATGACTATCAGATGTTTATAACTGGATTGAATGCAAGGGAAAAGCCTCCAAGTTTTGAAGAGCTTACTGGAATTTTGCTACATGAAGAGGAAAGGAGGTCGTCTCTCAAGCCTCAAGATCCAGATCTTGCATTGATAACAAAGTTCAAGGCAAAAGGGAGAGCGATGGCTGATCAGAGGAGGGGCAACACATCAGAAATGACACCACAAGGTATGACCTCGTATAGAAATGACTCTGCTCCTGAATGTTTTTATTGTGGTAAGATAGGCCATATTGCTAAATTTTGTCGCAAGAAGAAGGCAAATCAAGAGAGGTACAATCAGAAAAGGCATGCAGGTCATTTGGCAGATGCAGATGCAGATACAGACCCAGATCAGAATCTGGATGTTAGACTATTTATGGCCGAGGGTGACACTGCTACTGAGGAGGATGAATCAGATATTTGGATCATGGATTCTGGAGCCTCCTCGCATATGTCAGGTAAAAAGCAATGGTTCAAAAATTTTAAAGAATCCAACACTGGAGCAAAAGTCTATCTTGGAGATAATAGTGGGTACGAGATCAAGGGACATGGAGATGTCCTTGTTACTCTGCCTGATGGTAAGATCAGGAATATATCTGATGTGTGGTATGTTCCTGGCATTAAGAAGAACCTGATTTCTGTGTCCAAGATTACAGATCAGGACCTCAAGGTAGAATTTTTTAAATCTTATTGCATTATTAAAGATTTGTTGGATCAGATGAAGCCCATTGCTACAGGTATTCGCATAGGAGGACTCTACAAGTTGAATGTGAAAAGTACGCCTCAGCAAGCCTTGATGGCGTCAAATAAGTCTGCTGTTAGTGATACCCTGAATAAGCCAGATGAACTTGCTGGTGGATTTAAGAAGAACAATGCATCGTCCTCTGATCTCACAGCTGCCCTTGCTGAGTTGGAGGTTACAAAACTGACAACAAATGCGACAGCAGAGTCCATGTTCATTGGAGTGGAGGGTTTTGAAGGAGAATATGGAGGAATTGAGTTTGGGAACGAGGAGGCAACATTATCTGAGACATTTGAAGGGTTAGATAACGCCTTCGGTGGAGGTTTAGATCCATCTGAATTTGGAGCAACTATTGAGCAAGCTAAACCCAAAGGGCTTGGAGGCCTTGAGGAGCTGGAGAGTGGACAGTCAACATTGAAACCATCACTGCCAGGGGCAACTCCACCCGGTGTAACTCTGGCCATAGGGAACGCTTCTGAAAACAAGGGTCCCTTATTATACATGTCTGAGGAGATCCATGCTGAGTTTAGAGGGTCGGTACTTAAAAAGATTGGACTTCAGGGTACATTGTATTTGAAAACTACTTCCCCAAAAGATTCTGGTGGTAAGGATACTGAATTTTCATTTAGACTCGATGGTACAGCTGGCATCAGGAGTGCTATCATGAAAGATGTAATTGTTAGTACTCTAGGAAAGGGTTTGTTTCATGTTCGAACTCCAGCATCAGAGAATCCTATTACAGTTTTGAAATATCATCTTCAACCCCGTTTTACTCCATTGCCTTTGAGGGTTCGTTTGGTCACGCGTCAAAGTGGGACCTTGCTTTCAATAATGATACAGTATGTAGCCAATCCATTTTTACCCGCACCTCTTAAAGATGTGGCTTTTATTTTGACATTACCAGAGGATCCTGCTTTGAAAGTGTCTCTGAAGGTGCCAGTTCCAAAGCAAACAGCAAAGACGAATTTCCAGGTGACAACAGGTCGAGCCAAGTATAATGCAGCTATTGACTGCTTAGTTTGGAAGATAAGAAAATTTCCAGGGCAGACAGAATCAACAATGAGTGCAGAAGTTGAACTGATTTCTACGATGGTGGAGAAGAAAGCCTGGACTCGGCCTCCAATTCAAATAGAGTTTCAGGTTCCCATGTTCGCTGCATCAAGAGCTGCCGGATACAGGGCTCCAGAACAGGCCGAGACAAGAAAGATATCTCAGAAAGCAGTCGGGTTTCTGGATGGTTGTGAGGAGCACATAATGATCAGTGGTCATCCAGACACTGATGATGCAGCACCTTATGAAATTCCTGATGAAGAAGCAGTAGCAATGATTGAAGAATCCTCTACAAATGTAGCAATGCTCTCAAGTCCTGGTGCTGATGACTGTGGTCATGGTGCTTCTTCTTGGAGCATGGATTGCTCTACTATAGTGAAAGTCAGAACAATACATATAAGCTCTGCTATTTTGGCGGCAAAAAGTCCTTTCTTTTACAAACTTTTTTCAAATGGCATGCGGGAGTCCGAACAACGAGATGTCACTCTACGTATAAGTGCCTCAGAAGAAGCGGCTCTAATGGAGCTACTGAACTTCATGTACAGTGGAACAGTAACAACAAATACTGCTTCTGCATTGCTCGATGTATTAATGGCTGCAGATAAATTTGAGGTGGCTTCTTGTATGCGTCATTGCAGCAGGTTGTTAAGGAATTTGTCTATGACACCAGAATCTGCATTACTGTATCTGGAACTTTCATCTAGTGTTCTCATGGCAGATGCAGTTCAACCGCTAACTGATGCAGCTAGAAGTGCGTCTGATATTGTGCTTACTGAGCCAGGGCTGAGTGTTATTATTAGTGTTGTTTTAATAAGAAGGACACAGGAACTACAATTCACTAAGCCACTAGGAAGACTGAAGTTTGATTTGTTAGGTGTGTTTAAAAATCCCTTTCTCCATTAAGGGGGGATGTTAGAAATTAATGGAGAATAGGTTACTTAGTTATGATTTCCTCTTTATTTGACATTCAGTTCCTATTAATTAGGAATCTGTTTTCTGCCTATGTATCTATTTAATTCCTGATGATTAATGAATAAGTGAAGTGAATGCATTTGCTGAAGGGAGCTCCTGGTGATCTGCACCTGTGAGCTCCCGTGTGTTTGTCCAAACTTCTGTCTTCTGCATTTCTTATCACATTCCACATGACCGGCGATAAAAGTTTATTTAGTGCCTTGGAGGAGAAAGACCTCAAGATGCGCATAGAGATGGGTGATGACAAAAGGTATAGTGTTTCAGGAGTGGGCAAGGCTGCTTTTCAGAGGGAGCATGGAGCTCCTATCACCTTGACAGATTTGAAGTATGTTCCTGGATTGAAGAACTTGGTATCAGTCGCTATGTTGGAGGACAAAGGCTACGATGTTGTCTTCAGTAAAGGAAAGGTGTTCCTTAAACACATCACCACGAGACAGGTGAAATAGATCGATTCACAAGTCAAGAACATGTATTCTCTTGAGGTTCAAGATGCATGCAAAGCCTTGAGGAGCAAGGAAAATGTTAGAGACTTGGTGGTTGAGAGGGAAAGTAAATTACCTCTCAACATGCAGTCCCAAAAGAAGTCTCAGACAATTGTGGAGGAGCCACAATTGGAGAAGAAGATAGGAGACTGAGTGAAGAGATCCACTCATGCAGATACCTCCATTGGGGGGGGGGATCTCGATCCAAGTGGGCAGAGGGATCACATGCAGCCATTATTCCAGGTGTGAGGTGGGGGTGATGTGAAGTAATAGTCCCAAGAAGGCTAAAATTGGGCAGGGTCCATTGAGAGGTTTTATCTCATGGATTGTACCTTGCTACGGAAGCCCAAAGTACAAAGTAGCAAGAGGAATCAGTGAGATTGATGCAGTCAGAGATCAAAGTGACAGAGGCTAGAGCAGTCAGATACTGAAGAGCATAGAGAAGGATTGAAAACAGTGGAGAAAGGCAGAGTCAGTAGAAGCGCAAAGTTTTCAGTTGACAGAGGCAATAACAGTCAAAGACTTTGATAAAAACTGCATCATACTGATTCAGGTTGGATGTTTCTTTTGTTTCTGGAGTTTTTGGAGAAAAAATACTAGAGAGAAGTATTGCATGCATAACATTCCAAAGGTTCACGATCAGGATCGAATTGAATTCCTTTCTTGTTGAGAGGGAGTGTTGAAAATAGCAACAAGAAATGATAAAAATAGAATCCAGAAATTCCAATTTTAATTTGTCCTTGAATTAAAATTGTGAATTAAAATTGAATTTAGTCTCACCAGCTGCTTGGAAATAATTGATTAATTCATTAATTAGTTGGAGAAATTCAAGTTAGAAGTCTTTCTGAAGTCATGCAATAGTTATCCCTTAAATTAAGGAGATTATCCCTTAATTAAGGAGATAAGATTGAGTTATATTTGAGTTGTAATTAGTTAGCTCAGTTTACTGAGTTAAGTCTAGTTAAATTAGTTCCAAATTGTTTGAGGAACTAATTGTGAGTTATCAGTCAGTTGATGCATGCATGCACTCAACCAGTGTACTCCAGTTAACTGAAGATTCCCTCATCAGAAACTCATGCATGTCTATTCTGAGAAAGACCCAGTTGAGCTAAATGTCAAGGACAGTGTACTATCAGTTGCATGTGTTTTCCTATAAAGGAAACTAATGCATGTAGTCAAGGTAGAGTTCCTTGGAGGATTGCGCAGTTCTGATAGTGTGTTAGAGCAGTGTTCCACTTGGTGAGGTGAGAATCATCCACTAGGAACAACGCAAGGAAATAGGAGCTTGGAGGATAGCGAGGAAGACTTGTGAGAAGCCAGGATTGCCTGTGAGCATTTGTGAGGATTGTACTGAGATCTGGCTAGTTGTGAGAGCTAAGGCTTTGAATAATCTCTATGTATTTCCACCTTGTATGATAATACAGATAGTGGGGTTTTTAGTTGAGGCTTTCCCCAAAGTATTTTCATGAGTATTGTGCATTGATTCTTCTTCTAGTTATATTGTTCAGCTCGATAGCTCGATCTTTAAGCTTCCGCAAAGCAAATTGATAGTAGAAGTAGATTATAGTATTTTGTTTTGGTTATATTGCATTATCAGGTTAATCTACAGTCAGATTTTATACATGGTCTTAGAGGTAGATTTGTAGAGAATTTGCAGAATTTCTACAATTCTTTGGATCTTATCCAAGATATCAAGCCCTAAATTGGTCCTCGATCCCCTTGGTTGATATAGATCTCCAGGATACCCTTCTACACTTCCTCAAATCCAACAAACTAGAGTATCACAATCCTCACTGAGATGACTCTCTCAATTGTGTGTTGTTGTATGGTGTGTCTTCTCTTTCTCCTTCTATTTTCTTTTATAACTTTACATTCAGCTAAATCCCTAACCTTAATCTCCAAAGCGATCGAAATATGGGATTTGATCTTCCTCACTTGAGATCAAAGGTTGAGATTTAAACCATAATCACTAAAGTAAATATTCCACTTTTCCTAAGTTTACATTAGCTCAATTATCCAACATAATAATAATGTTCTTTCCTAAGTCAAAAACTAGGATAAGATACAAAAGTAACTTGCTAACAATAGAGCAAGTATCGTAAGGAAATATATTTGTGACAACTTGCATGCCTAAGCATTTACACCTTTGTAGAAGTACTTACTTGACCTACAAACATCAACACTCTCTTAGTGAGGGAGTTACTTCCTACCCCTTGGATCTAACTTTGATCCTAGAATTGCATCTATCTTAGCTACTCCCTCTAAACTGGAAGCCTTCCTTGGCATCTAGTCTGGAAACATCGTCAAAGTCTTGCTCCCCTTGGTCTAATTCCTAGAATCCTTTTTCTCTTGGACATATTATAAGGTCATCTCATACCAAAACACCTTCTTAGAGGAATATATAAATGAATCCTCCCCTCCTGAACCTAAAGGATGACTCTCTATGATTTTTTCAACCTTTGGAGCTTCTCATTCATTATTTTGTGTCACTACTTCTTGTCATTGCTTAAATAGTATGTCCCTTTAGCCTATACAAATTTCTTTATCTCCTATATCATATCCCTCATCAAAGCTAGATCCACTGGGTGTGATCAAAGTATGCCCGGCTTGTAATGAAATACAAAATCCCTTCTTCTTAATCATAGAGACTCAAAGAAAACTTCGCTTGAGTTCTAATACCCATAACACATCCTTTACTTCTAGTCTGCCTCATGTCTCAAGATGGAATATCATTGTTCCAACCCCCTTCACTTCATGTTTGGAATCAACTCAAAACTCTACATGTAGTTATGAGTCCCACTTGATTAGGTTTTTAAATAACTCATGTGCCCCTATCATATTTCGTGTGGCCCAATTATCCAGTAGTCATGCACCCACTGGCAATGTGCCTAAGGTAAGGTAGGAAATAAGTGAAATTTTGGTTTCAAACTTCTTGGAAACATAATCTTGATATTTTGTTGATGTAGCTATTATTGATTGCATTCCCTTTCCCCCTTTTCCTCTCTGGACATTATGAGGCATAGTGTCTTATCTTTTGACAGGAAAATCACTTGACATTAGTCAATTCTTTCTTCTTTTTTGGTTATGAGGTTGACTTCTCACCAGTGCTTCTTGAAATTTTTCTCCTCATTTTTTGATTGACATGAGTAATATTTTCATCATCTCCACTCTTCTATTATCACCTAATAATGTTTTCTCCTGGATATCCTTTTGAATGAAGTCATCCCACAGTCTACTCTAATTTGGAAAATTCTCTCATGCTAGAACACCTATCACAAAGGTGGCCCAAGTTTTTGTAACAATATCAAGGGTGTCCTTACAAGCTCCTCATCTAACAATTCTACCCCAATATATCCAATCTCATCTTGAACTTTTTGAATCATAGTGTTGTATGATGCCATTGTGTTTAATTTAGTCTTCTTGGTGTTCATGGGCTTTTCCACCAAGAACATTCTTTTATCCTAATTATCACTATGATATGGGTTCATCAAAGTAGCCCACACCTCATGGACACTATTCTTTCTTGATATGTGATGGATCACATGATCGTTCACCCCATCCCTAATGATACATCTAGCTTTCACTTATTTCAAATTTTGGGTTGCAAAAGTTATAGCACTTGAAGAAGTTGTAACTTGGGTGTTTACAAAATCCCATAGGTTATTCTCCATTAGAACCAACATTATTCTCTCCTTTCATGGACTAAAATTATAAGCTCCCTCCAACCTGTCCTAAAACGCCAAACTAGTTGTTTCTATTAGAAAAATCAACTGAAAACTCGTCGGTGTCACACCCTATTTGGAAAGGTGTTCCTCTCTCCCTATGAGGGACGACCTCCACCAATCATTCCAACAAATTTGGTTAACTTTGGTGGAACAATTGTGACTGAGACCTAAGAAAAAACTTCCAACTATATAATCTACCTTGTCACTCTATAGTCACATACTTGAACCTCACTACTTTTGTGATTTTTTAACCTTGCACTTAGTTGTATTTTCTTACAACCTATATGGCCCTTATACAGTTCATGTAACTATGCATTTGGCTTCCTCTACTACGGACTATATGTAGGACTCAATCATTTCCTTCTCTACCTGGATATCATCCGCTCTACTTGATCACTAACATCACTGCATGTTGTGGCTTGTACCTTTCTGACTACATACATTAGAGAAATTTTGAGGTCTAAAATGGGCCTCCTAAGGGATATTATAAAATAATAGTGGAAATAATAAAATAATATTAGATTACATCATCTAATTTTATAGGTAAAAAAAAAAAAAAAAAACTACTTTTTCAACTTATATCCCTACGATTTTACTCAAATTTCAAGCAGGAGCACTCAGATTTGGGGTTTTATTCCTCATCCAAGAAGTGCCCATGTTGCATACTTTTTATGGACCTTGCAACATGAAAAATGAGAAATAAATGAAAAAATGTGATTGCAATCATGTTTTTCATGTATTTCTCATTTTTCGTAAAGTAGGGATCATCAAAAGTATGCAACATGGGTACTCTTTGTATGAGGAATTAAATTCTGGAGATAAGTTGAAAATACAAGTTGAAAAAATAGTTTTTTTATTTTTTTTTAATCTTTTCACTTTTTTACTCCAAAAATGGTGAATCATCCCCCATGGTTGACATCATCATCTTGAATCATATTAGTTCTTATCAAGTTTATTTTGGTTGTACATTTTTATTTTGAGGCCCATTTTTTACCTCAAAATTATCTAGTGCCGCTACATTCTATGAATGGATGGATTTTGATTATTGCTATCCCTTCTTACAGATTCTCTTTTCCTATTTCCTGTTGCGACCTACTTTCTGGTATCTACAAACAACATTCTTGCCATCCTGCTCATGGTTGTCTCCGGTGGGTTTGGCACCCACATAGTCGACCTTCTCTTTGCATGTTTTGATGCCATTTTCATTGGCCCAATGCTCTATCCAGTCACCACTGCGACCTGGCGTCATCGTCTAGCTCTACTCCTGGTAGTATTTCATACTGCTTGATTGGGCCCAAATCCTACTCCCCACAACCACCCAAGCTATCTTGTCATTACCCTAAGCTGCCATGTCCACTTCAAACTGACTTTCCATCCATGTTCATGTATGCCTTATACTATTTCCCACCTACATTATCTCCTTTGGTGGTTGGTGACTGAGTAGATCTAATAGTCCACTCAAGCTATCATCCCCTCACAATTTTTATTTTTATTTTTTAGTTTATTTTCTTTAAAAACTTCAATTAAAATAAATTTTTAATTAGCCCCCCTACAACAAAGAAAAATAATTTTCTATGTCTATATTATTGTATGGCCAATTTCCTTTGACCCAAACAATATTTTCCCCATACTATCGTAGCAAAACCTAGCCCGATGACCTTGTACAAACCTGGATTTTGCACAATCCAAAAATCAATTTCCAAAGTTTCTCACTTTGATACCATGTTAAATTTCCTGCAAACCTAGCACCTGACAATTCATAGACCTATAAAATTACAAATCTACTCAATGGAAGCATAGCTTGATACTTACTTTAGTTATCAGAAGCAAAAATAACCAATCTCAATCATAATGACCCAAAACAAAAATTCCAATCAGCAACTCTTCATTAACTTCAAAACTTACTTAAGATCCCATCCTAGGATAATGGCCTAATTGAAAAAAATATAGATTATAATGTTTTGGATCTAGATCAATCGTTGATTCCACTGATTTATATCTCCAAACTCCCCTTCTGCACTTCTTCGGACCCTAGACACTAAATTATCACTCTTTATTAAGATGCATCTCTCAATCTTCTATTTTTGTATGGAATTTCCTCTCCTTATCCTTAGCATTCCTTTTATAGCTTTACATTGAGCATAATCCCTAACCCTAATCTCCAAATTTATTGAAGGATGAGATTAAATCTAACCTCACCCGATATCAAGGGCTAAAATTAAAACATAATCACTAAAGTAAATATCTCACTTTTCCTAAGGTTACTTTAGCTCAATTAGCCAACATAATAAATATATGATTTCCTAAGCCAAAACTTAGGCTAAGTTACAAATGCAACTTGTTCACACTAGCATAAGTATCCTAAGGAGATCCATGTGCGAATTCTTGCATTTCTAGACACTTGGGCCTACGTAGAAGTACTTTCCTGAGCTACAAACATTAACATTGATAGGACTATATACTTAGTGATAGATGGTAAACAAAGAGTTGGTTTAGAACATTATCTATAGTCAACCAGTGCTTGTGTTTCCACTCATGGACGTGATCCAAAATGTTCATGGAGGTTTTTTCATTGAGAGATGTTAAGAGCACCATACCAATATCATAATGGATTGGAAATTATAAGTACGTTGAGAATTCCATCACCAAATATAAGAAAATGGGAAATAAAGCATGCAACAACTCTATGTACCATTTAGCAACTAGCCTTGTCAAGGTTTATTGGAAAAGGAACAAACAAGTTGAATCATCCATAAGTGATTCAAATGAACACCACAAATGGAAATTCATAACATGGTTCAACGGACCTTCCTCAAGTTTGTCTTCAAATTTGGAATTTCCAAAGAGGATTTTGCAGGAAACATGGGCCATGTAGGGTAATGAAAAATTAGGTCATTATTAAGCTTGTGTAGATCTAGGAAATTCAAGGTTTCCAAAAATGGAAATATGATCGTAGACCTAGTGCTAGCTAAATTTTACCCCTACAATGTTCCCTGGATCACACTTCCCATTACATTGTTATTATCACCAAATTTGATTCCCAAGCTAGGTTATCCATAACTACTAGGTGTGTAAGCACCACCGTATGAAAATCCAAACTTAGGGACAAACATGCCCCCAAAATTATCTTGGAAATAAGGTTACCCACTTCCTACATACATGGCAGACGTTAGGACATTTTAAACACTAAAACAATTTTTGGTTCCAACAGTAACCATGCTCAGAAATGGAAAAATAGTGGGCATATCACTGACACTATAAAAGGGTCCCCTTAGAGCAATAATGGCACCACTACTATGGATAATGGAAATGGGATTGACCCTACTTACCAACATTGAAATGGAGGTTATGGTGCCCCCACTAAATATAATAGACAGAATAAGATTTCCTTCCCTATCCTTGTAGAACCTACATCATTTTCCATCGCAAACAAGGGAATCAAAAATATACTCATTGAACCAATTGAATCATCTAGTGGGAATAGTCTCATGTAAACACCCAAAGGTGTGGATGGATTTGTCAAATAAGAGTTAAAATTATCCAAAGCAAGCTCTTTAATATCCTCAATATTTGGGGCAAATTTTTTAAGGACTAGAGGAGGGTTAGTCCCACTTGATATAGTGATATTTTCATCTAAATACCTTTGATATCCTTCATTATAAAATTATTTAAAATTATAACCACTAGGATTGACTGGTTCAAACCTATCTGCAACAAATCTACTCAATCTTATCATAAGTTTTCCTCTCCTTCAAAATTTTCATGGTGTTCAAGGAGATCTAGCTTGCACCTCACTCTAGGTAGCTATGTAATATCAAGAGGAAGACCTTGATTTCCCTGACATAGATAAGGTGAATGGTAAACCACCTAAACACTTGTAAACTAAGGGTTAAATCACAAATGCCAAGCACCAGGTACCTAAGGTGCTCTACACAAGAAAAAAAATTAACACTCACTGATAAATTTCTTAAGATAACAACAAGAAAACCTACTTCAAAAGTTAGCCTAAGGTGTTCATATTTTTATTCTAACTTGTAAAAAGCATAAAGGGGCTTTCTAAAAGTCATGTTAGTTTGTTTAAGTCCCAAGCCTAACCAATGAAGGTGTGAGAGGAAATTATGGTAACTCTCATGCAATGGTTACCCAAGGTCAAAGTACACTCTTGAAGATGGGAACTCTCCAATCTAATTTTGTTGTTATGCATCTATCTCAAGTACCACAAGAACTTCCTCCTTTCACTTACCTATGGGAAATCCTAGAAAAATAAAGTGTGGTTACAACGTAGCAATTGGAAATCGGTTGGATTAGTCATGGGGTAGAAGTTTGCATTAGGTAGGAAATACAAGACTTCATCTTACACCTAAAACTGAAGAGAATAGGTGTCACCTAAGGACTTTCCAATTCTTCTGAATTTCCATATCATGCATTGCCCACCAAACAAGCAAGAGGAGATAATATCTACTCTTACCTAACTTAACCTCATTCTTGATGTGCATGTGAGGCATGGTTTCCCAATAAATACATTTCACTACTATTGGGTTTTGCACCCTTTAATAGTCCTATTTTTAGTTTTCATGGGCTTGGATAATTGACTCTCCAAACCTACACCAAGGCCCAAAAATCCTAAACAATTACTTTGTGTTTTCTAGAAGTAAAAGTCTAAAATGATTTTAGATTAACATTAGTTTTAATTTTGTTCTTATTACCTAGGGCTTGTAGTGGTTGAAGCTTGTGAGGTTTTTAAACCCAAGACTTAAAGAAGGAAAAATACAAAATGCATTAATGCAAACTTCATTTTTGAAATCTAATGAGCCCAAGTATTTTAACATGGCAAAAAATCCTCAAGTGATTCCTCGTTGTGCAATTCAAAATAGAAGGAAACTAAATGTTATGCAATGAAACCTTTTGAATGCCAAAAAAAGAAAATATTTTTTGGTTTTATTTCTTTTTTACAAGAAAAAAAAAATACATAGCCTGTGTGCCTAACGCCAAATAGAAAATACAATAATAAACATGCCAAAGTGATTAGAAAACTCAAAAAAAATAAAAGTTGTAAGTTTGAAAAAAAAATAGCCTACTATATAATGGCTTGTTATTTTAATTATGATCTACTCTCTTATAACAACTTTCTAAGGAATTAACCCCACCTTGCAACATAAACATATGTACAAGAATCATTCAATGATACTTGAAACCATGCAATCACAAATCCTTGCGTTTAATATCACAAATTAAAAATTCTCAATGCAATGTAATCAATACAATTATCGAAAGTGTAGTTTAGTCTACTCAATTACATAATCAAACAACACAAATGACTCAACCTCTACTGGTCATTCACTAGTCCCTTTATTTTTGTCTATGGTAGTACTACAAATGTTATAAACAACCAAAAATATACAATAATCTTAATAAAACTTCGCCAAGAATGTAACCTAGTAAATGCTTCCAATGAAATCAAAGGTCTCTTTCCATACAAGTTTTTCAAGCATAAAATATGTCATAAGCTAGAATACAATACAAAGCATGCTCTCTACTTGTAAAGGACTATTGTGTTGTACTCCTTTAACAACTATTCAACATATATAATTCATCTGCAAAATGTAATCCACCATGTTAATAACACCAACTTAATTTCTTTTTTAATATAAACACACAAGTAATTTCTTCAAAATTATGGAATATGATCATGAAATATTATCCTAGGAAATGCAATCATGGTCTTAATATATCAATATATTTGTATGCATATACAAAGGTTTGTGGACACATATATCATTAATGAAAGGTGAAATAAAACAATTAAACATTATCTCAAAAACCCAAAAAAAAATTTGCAAAATGAGCAAATTATTACTAAGTATTTGTGCCAAAATATGCTAGTAAAGAATGTGCTCAAGGATCCCCTCAAGGAAAAATGTGTCCACTTACAATTTCTCTTAAGGAAAGGTGTAAATGCTCACTACTATGCCCACCATTAGGTGTGAGCACCCTTATATACATACAAAAACACACAAAATTATTTTTTCCAAAGAATGCAATAATTACTCAAATGATTTAAGGTATTATAAAGTTTAAGTTTCCTTGGGAGACCATATTGATGATACTAAAAAAGGTTCTAACTTCCATTACAAAATGATAAGTTTATGCATTAGGGACTCAACCTTAAGGGAAAATGTTGAATTTTAAGAGATAAATATGCACTTAACTAAATTTGCAGACTATCAAGACTTTTTCATGAATGGTTGTATGCATCCTCCTTGTCAAGTATCTAGTTCAAAGACTTCACCAAAAGATTATTCATAAACTTTTACTTTAAGCTCCAAAAAAAATTAATTGCGAAAAGTTTATTGGTTGACCGCCCTGCCATATCATTTGGGTATTCTTCTTCCCCCAAAACCCTTGAACCAAAATGAGTTATATAAGAAAAGTATAAAAACTAAAATTTATAATGTGTGGCTCCTTTACAACACTTGAGGTACTCCACCTCCACAATGCTAGCGCATTCCTGGTACCAAACTCGCAACAAGATCACCATGGAAAAATCAAGCATTAGGACAACCATCCAACGTTAGGGTGCAAAAGATGAGCTTTCAAGCTTAATCCTCTCTTCTTACATCACCTTTATGACTCATGCCATCTCATGCAAAAATCTTGATTGTTTAATTAATAAATACATAATATCCACCTACATGCATATCATCTCCTTGCACAATTCGTAATTTTAAAAATATATAAATAGATATTATTCATCGCATCCTAACTATATTTCCTATCTCTAATCCTAGATGTTTCCTTGATTTATTTATTTTTCTTAATTGAGTGGGTGCACATGAAATGGATTTTACCGATATAAATAAAACTTCTAATTAAAATTCATTTTCTTTCTTTTATTTTCAACTCTTAATTACTTTTCCAAATACAAATTGAGTCTAATTTCACTTTCCTTTTCTATAAAATATGCTTAGGTATACATGAGAAATGAAGCCATAAATGCTCTTTTCATTTCTATATGTCAAATTAATTATGCAAGTCAAATGATTATTTTCTCCTAAATTATATATGTATAGAAATCAAAGTCCATACCAAGGTTGATACCAAGTTAACTCAGAGCCTTCAAGTGTTTAGTACCGAGAGCTAGACATGATTTCTACAACTCATCAAGTACATTGCATGATAGAACGGGTGAGGTTGATCTTACACAAATCCTTCAAGTATCCATTTTCAAGGTGAGGGATATGTGTCATGGTTGGGACTTAGTTAACCAACCAAATTACCTTTGATGAGAGTCTAAATCACTAAGAAATAAGGATTGACGCCTTATTGCATACACCTCTATAAAACCTCATGAATAATTGAATCTATAGGCTATTCTCATGGAAACGTGTAACCTCTAAGTATAAACATACATTTTTCAACCTATTACATAGCAAGGATACAAATTGGAAATAATGCATACCCTAGACATCCTCCTCTCCTTGATGGTACTCATGTTATGACTTTTCATACAACCCCTTGCCATATGTAAGCTTAGTTGGAAAATATTATTCATGTTTATACATACACCTAGAAACAAACACATCAAATAATATTATCCAATAATTATAAATAAATAATAAGTGGCCATATACGCTTGTAAATCATCAATATATCAACCCCATCCTAGGTCCAAAAATCTTAACTCAATTTGGATTTCATATGCTTTTTCTTATTCTTTCTATCACCGTTTGACAAACCATCAATAGCGTAACATAATATAATTAATTCCATCATATAAACATGAATTCATTTTCAATATCTTATGGCATCACTTATCACTAAAGTTCAAATCACCTATATGACTTTTATACACTCACACATCGATGTCGAGATACATATTTACCTATTTATAAATCACAATAAGTCATCACACCATATAGAAACATTCAATTTATATACATACATATGTGTGTGTGTGTGTGTATCAAGCAATGATCAAATAAAAACAAAACAAAAGTCTATGTCACATCATCCAAAGGTTTATATGTCAACCAACCGAGTCATTCTTGTAACTCGAAATGATCAAATAAAGTAAAAAGTAGAAGAGAGTACTACATTGCTAGTTGAAAATTACCATCATGTGAGCCTCTCGAGGCACTTACGAATTTTGTACCAACAAGTCATGAGCTTCTCGTTTCCATTATAAAACATAATTTGAGTAAAACAAGAGTGACTAAAACGATAATAATCAATCCAAAATTTTGCATTTTTCTATCCTTGATTTTCTCATATGAAAATTGAGTAAAACATGTAGTAGAAAGAAATCCTAAAATTGTTAATCTTTGAAGAAACAACAAAAAAATGGAAGAATTCAAAGAAATCCTCCCTACCACTCTACAGTCACATACTTCAACCTCACTACTATTTTGTTTTTTTAAACTTGCACTTATTTGTATTGGTGTACAACCTATATTTCCCTTATATAGCTCATGTACCTATGCATTTGGCTTCCTCTACTACAGACTATATGTAGGACTCAACCGTTGTCTTCTCCACTTGGCTATCATCCACTCTACTTGATCGCTGACATTACTTCATGTTGTGTTTTGCACCTTTCCGACAACATACATTAGAGAAATTGTGAGGTCTAAAACAGACCTCTTAAGGAATATTATAAAATAATAGTGGAAATAATAAAATAATATTAGATTACATCATCAAATTTTAGAGGGAAAGAAAGAAAAAACTACTTTTTGAACTTGTATTTTCAACTTATCTCCCTATGATTTGACTTAAATTTTGAGCAGGAGCACTCATTAGATGTGAAATTCAATTCCTCATCTAAGGAGTAACCATGTTGAATAGTTTTGATGGACTCTACTACACGAAAAATGAGAAATACATGAAAAAAATGTGATTGCAATCACGTTTTTAATGTATTTTTCATTTTTTTTTGTAGCAGTGTCAATCAAAAGTATGCAACATGTGTACTCCTTGGATGAGGAATTAAATTCAACATCCAACAAGTGTTCCCGCTTGAAATTTGAGTAAAATTGTAAGGAGATAAGTTGAAAATATGAGTTGAAAAAGTAGTTTTTTTGGTTACTTTTCAATCCAAAAATAGTGAATCATCCTCAATAATTGACATCATCATCTTGAACCCTGTTGGTTCTTATAAAGTCAATTTTGGTTATACGTTTTTGTTTTGAGGCCATTTTTTACCTCAAAATTTGTTTAATGCCACCCTCAATGAGACAAGGGAATCTAGAGACTTATGTCTCCACCCTAAATTGTACAAGGGAATATAGAGGCTCCACCTCCACCCTTATTGTTGTCAGGGAATCCAGAGACTTGTGTCTCCACCCTCAGTCATGCAAGGGAATCCAAAGGTTTCAATACCTCCACCCTCAATTCTGCAAAGGATTCTAGAGTTCCTCACCTCCACCCTCAATAACGGAAGCATAGTGGTTCCACCCAATCTTGGGAATCCATAACTTGTTGTAGAAAACTAATAAACAAGAAAAGAAAACATCATAATTCTCCTTATCGGGAATCCAAGGGACAAAGCTCCACCCCGGTTATTAAGGTTGATCCCATCAATCATTTAGTCATTGTTCATCTTCCTTTTATTCAAGGAACCTCTGACAAGTTAGCTCATATTCTTAAGAATAACAATATCTCTATGACCTTTAAGCCCCTTAACATTAGTCAGTCTTCCCTTAGGTCGTTTAAATACTGGATTGACCCCTATAACACTAAAAGGGTTTATATGATTTCGTGTGCCTGTGAGAATCCCTATATAGGTGAGACAGGTCATTCTATCAAACGTAGAATTCAGGAGCATGTTGCAGACATTAGGCATAATCACTCTCGCTCTTCGAGTCTTATTAAGCATTCGAAAAAAACTAAGCATCACATTTGCGTTAAGGATGCTTATGTCTTTGCTAATATTTCTCATTATCACGACAGAAAGTTCAGGGAAGCCATTGAGATAGAGAAACGGGTCGCCAACAATCTTAATAGAGATGATGGTTGGAGAATTAGTAGAAATTGGATCCCCGATCTCTCCTCCAAACATTCTTCTTCTTAATTTAATTTTTCTTTTTATTTTGATTTATTCTCTTTTTTCCTTCTATTCATGTTTGTTCTCTTATTTTTAACCTTTGGTTAATTTACTTTACCATTGTCTAATTTTTTAATGTTAATATCTAGTAATAATATTTTATTTATTATTATCCTTAATTTATATTTCATTTGTGGCAGTTTTTATTTATTTTTAATATTTTTATTTAATTTTACTTATGATAATAGTATTAAAGGTCGAGGGAGGCTAGAGTGGGAGGGGTCTTTTTTTGCCCTGATGGAAAAGTATGGAAAAAGTTTGCTTGGGGATTGGGATTAGCCGTAAACAATCAAGCGGAAGCATAAGGATTATGGCAAGGGATGAGATTGGCAATAGTCACGGGAATAACCCAATCATCTATTTTTTTGGACTCCCTTATTACTATTCAAAAATGCATATATAGTGCCAAATACAAGGACCAAGATCTAGATCCAATTTTGCAAAGAATAATTTTAATGTTGGATAAGTTTGAATTCATAGAATTCTTCCATATAAGGAGGGGAAACAATAGGCCTGCAGATGATCAAGCAAATCGGGTTGTAACCTTGGAGCAAGGTGACCTCAGGGTGGATGAGAGTGCACTAACCAAATGTCACATCCCATGAATTTATTTAATTGGAGACCCTCGATCGATAGGACGAACTCAGAGAAGAGTGAACAAACTGACAGAATGATTAAATGCTTAATTTATACTCTAGTACATATGTTATACGGAGGAAGGACCTGAGATTTTTTGGACCCTTCATCCTCCAAATGGACATTTATGAAGAAACATGGCAGGACTAAGGACAGCTGGAAGATCGTCGGTCAAGATTTAATGCAACAAGGCAGTGAAGGAATGGCACCTACTGAGTTCAAGGAGGATTGTTCATGTGGGAATTTTTCTTGAAGCAAGAAGAAATGGAATTAAATATTATTACATGCAAATAATTAATGAAGAACATTGATACAGAATCATCCTCTAACGTCGTTAACTTGGAATTGACCTTGGCTATAAGTTAATGGTTAGGGAGAGCATACGCATTGTGGATTGCATCTCACACTCATTACGATAAGGTTATGGCTTCTCCATCTGGGAATGGAGTGGGAGACTCCCCTTAGAATTCTGGAACGTTTAGGAGTGAAGTGGAAGCGATGGTCTCGTGGATTGGATGGCCGATTTTATTTCAAGCTAGGTCACATTTTTCCCTTGTGGTGGGTCAGTTAGAAGGTCTGAGGAAGGACATGGAGATTGTCCAGGCAGTTGCACAATAATCATGACAAAGATTGAGAACTTGGACTGGAAGGTGTAGAACTCAGAAGAGAAATATTTGGGGACTCTTATGCACATGGAGCCATTCACCCATGATGCATACAAAGAGGAATATCCATAGGATGAGGACTTCAAGGAGGTGTTTCAAATGTTCAAGAGTCGGAGTCATGTGCACAACGGAAACAACGTCATTGACTACCATATCTGGGATGGATTACTCTACCATATAGATAAGTTATGTGTTCCAAAATATGAGTGATTGCAGTTGATCAAAGGAGCTCACACCTCCAATGTTGCAAGGCACTTTGGTATAGGGAAGACTGTGGCCAACTTGTAGAGGTATGTGTATTGGCCCAAGATGCAAGATCAGGGAGCTAGGTTCATCAGAGAATGCATACTTTGTTATAGCAGTAAGCCTAGCAACAGGAAACAGGATGTATATCATCCCTTACCTGTAACCACTCATCCTTGGGAAAGAATTTCCATGGACTTTGTAGGAGGTTTACCAAAAATCAAGAAGGGACATGACTACCTATTCGTGGTAGTTGACAGGTTCGGTAAGATGTGTTTTGATGCCCTGTAAGAAGACCATCAGTGGGAAAGAAGTAGAAAAATTGTTCTTTGGACAAGGTTGGGAGCACTTTACAATACCAAGGAGCATCATTTCATATAGGGACAGAATATTTCTCAGTGCATTTTGGACTACATTGTGGGAGAAGATGGACAAAAAGTTGAAGAGATCTATAGCATTCCAACCACAAACAGATGAGCAGACAGAAGTAGTCAATAAGACTTTGGTGCAGCTTCTGGGGGGATATAACCAGAAGCATATGAAGACTTGGGATGAAAATTTTGTATATATACAACATTATTACAACAGAGAAGTCCACACTTCTATATGGAAGACACCATTTGAAACTTGTTTTGGATAATTTTTTGCTTCACCTTCGGACATTTCATATGGGCAGTAAGGATGAGTAATGGAAGATCTTACAGGAGATGCCTTAAGGGCTGAAAAAATTATAGAGAAGATAAACCATATCCATATACAGAAACAAAAGACACTACAAAAATATAGGAGAAATATAAGGCCAAGCATGATTAGCATAGAACAGAGAAATCGTTCAACGTGGGAGACAGAGTATGGTTATAGTTAAACAAGGAGAGGCTACAGGGACCATCAAGGATCTGAGGTATGGTCCCTTTGAGATACTGGAAAAGGTGGGCGATATTCCTATCAACTCATTTTACCATCATATATGCACATCTACTCAATTGTGAATGTAGAGAATTTGAAATTCTATGAGCCTTCCATGCTAAATCAGGAAGAGGAACAGGTCCTACCTTCTATGGATTATTTGGCACCAGATGCTCAGGTAGATTTGATAGAAGATACAATTTTGCATCAAGGTCCATAACTACAAGACAGGGGCAGCATGAACTTTGGCAAATTGGGTTGAAATGACAACTTCCCAGCAAAGCTAAATGGTACACCTGAGAGAAGGTGGGTGAAAATTTTCCTCACCTCATTCAGTAGAATATTTTGGGGACCAAAATCCTCCCAAAATGTGGAGGTCTGATCCAAATTGGATCATTATATTATTTTTCATCCATCTCGATGTTTTTAGAGTGGAAAAAGTGGAGGAATCAGCTCATAGGACCCTTATTACCTATGGGACCCAATTTGGAAAATTAGAGTTTGAAAACTTTCGAGAGTGTTTTGAGGCATCAAACATCATTTTTTGGGGGTAAAAATTTGTATCTTTAAACCAGCACTTTTTTTCCTTATTCTACACAAAGACTTTTCCAACAATGCAAAAAACACGTCAATGAGAGTCTGTATGTGAAAGTTTGCCACTCAGAAGTTGAACTTGATGTTTTCACCACCATAATTCAAGAGGATCCCATGTCAACCCCTATTATTCATTGAAAATGGGATATCCACGTGATCATGATGAAGACAAGTATATATTGTAACCCTAGTTAAGAGTTGAGGTAGTCAAATCTAAGCGCTAGTAGGCTATCAAGTTGTGTTATAATCGGGCTAGTAGGAGGAAAAGGGGTTCATTCTTTCATGTGCATTTATTCCATGGTTGAGCAAAAATAGCCAAGAGGGGTAGGAGATAGAGCACATAGAGAGGATTTGTGCATTATAGTAGCCCACTAGTCACAGGTCATACTTCTTTGTACTCACAAACATTTCATATTCAAAGAAAGAGAGCAGAGCGGCCTCACCATTTCTAGCTAAGTTTTTCTCTCGAAAGGGTTTCCTAGGTCATATCTTGTGCCAAATGTGTGTGTGAGGTTTTATTTCATTATTCTCTATTTTATGTATAATTTTAATCTGCATGCATAAGTTATTAACAATGATCTACAAATCTATAAATTTAAAGAGAAATAGAACTGTAATAGCATATATTTTGAATTTTTAAGTGTAATTTTATCAAATCTATTGTGACAAATTGTCCAATGGAAATTTATGGATCATCTGTTGTAAATTATTCTTCAGAGTTCCACCATAAGCTGAATTTAAGTGTTTTCAATATTCAAATGAGAAGTTTTAATCTACTCTAATACCAAAAATTGATGCCCACTACATCCACTATACCCACGATATCAATAGCCCAAGTCGATTTCCTGGTGAATCAAGCATATGGATCAGCTTAAACTTTCAATGCGCAACGCCCTTGGCATTGTCCTTAACTCCCACAAGAGCTACAACCAACATGAAACATTGACATCGCGCGCGATCCCTGAATTTTACAACCTTTAACACTAGGACTTAAAAACCCAGGGCTTAAATCGAAGGTCCTAAGGCCCTTCGCCTTAAACCTCAAACCTTAGCGCATGACGCTTACCTTATGACTTTGTATGCAACCAATGTTGTGGCCGAGCTCTCCCCATCTTGGATCTCGTTGTTTTCTTTGTATTGCACTTTACAGCAACATTTTCGATCCAGTGTATACATCCCAATCCAATAAATCTCTCCAACACAACACTTCTTCCTTTTCACATCTCTGTCACAGCACTTAACATATTTTCCATTCGGACCTCCAGTATTCCTTCTCCCGTTACTGCTTATTGACGGGATCTTCAAACTAGTGCTTCCACGATAGGGCAGCAGCGATAAAGCGGTAGAGATAGATGGGACTACAAACGACAGGAATATCTCTATCTAACAGGCTCATTAGTTAATAAGACTACCTCACACGAAATCGTTGGTAATTTGTAACCCTTAAACTTTATGCATCAAGCAGTGGCCACAAACAAAAGTATACTTGACAGGAAAACTTGTCTTGTCAACTGATGGAGCTTTACAAAGACGTGTTTTTTTTACTTTTCTACGTGGAAAGTCTTTAGCTCCTATAAGGCTGAACTCTAGATTTCACCATTGTTAACAGAGACTGCGCTGCAACTCTGTTCCTCCTTGGTTGATAGGCATTTCTTCGCAAACTCCATTTGTTGGTTGATCTGCAACAATTCATCCTTGGTCGTTATTTCCTTCGTTCAGTCCTTCCAACTTACTCCCAAACAACACTACTAGTAACACCAACAACCAGAAGGTCGATATTGATCTTACAATCGTGACCTCTCAATCTCTTTCATGTATCTAATTCAGATGTATCTCATTACAGGTTGCTTACCCAAGACTCCAGTGATTCGTTCATAATGATACTAATCACCCATTACAGAAATCCTTAACATAGAAAATTATGCAATACATTAACACATATTAAATCAAAACCACAGAGATTAGGCCACACGCAAATGGAGAATATTTACACAATTCGTTCACAAAGAACCTATACAAATTTGACCTTACACTATGTTTATGGGCTTTCCCTAACCTGGCAACCCTTTGTGCCCATAGGTTTACAAAGAATTTATACAAACCTATTTGACATTAGAATTGGTTTCAAATCCTAAACTAACTTCTAATATCTCTATTAACTCATCCATAAAATCTCTAAAATCTTATAAATCATCTAACTCCTCAACAAATCTCTCCAAATAATATATTACATGTAAATGAAGAAATTATTCCTCGTTTCCTCAATACATCTCTATCTAGACTAGAAATCCAATCTTTAATCTTTAATTACATTATTGGACTTAAATTGAATTAAGGGAGACCACTCCATTTAGTAAATGTGACAATACCATAGTCTTGTTGACTTGAGAAATGCTCCTTCATCACATTCATTGGCTAGAAGGGAAAAGACACTTCAACAAATTTGGTGAATACATTTAATAGAGAAAACAAAAACAAAAACAAAAACAAAAAACAAAAACAAAAATTAAGGACCCTTGGTATAATTCTAGTAAGAGGCTCAAGAGCCCTCAATATTTATAATTAAAAGGGTTGGTTGGGTAGAAAGTCTCAGTCATTCACAAGTTGTCCTAACTATGAACCAAGAGAATTAAAGCTAAATTGGTGTAGATCAACTTCTACATATTAACTAAAGTGAATTGTTAAGTTAATTGCATTATGTAAAATTTTGTTTTAATTCATTCTACCTTTTTTCAGAGGAAAAAAATCTGGATAGATTATATTGAGATCATATAAAGTTCTGTAAAATACATAAAATAGACTAAAGATCTAGATCAAAAAACATTCGATCATAGGATGTGCCAATCTGGAAACCATAATGAGATGACTGTGAGGTAAAAAGACGCAAACACAGTCAAGATGATGTCCATCGAAACATAGGAACAGCATAATAAAAAACCAAGCAAGTGCATGAGCAAAAAATAAAGAGATTGCTAGAGCATTCGGATGCCTGTAGGAGAAAAAGACTAAACAGGAGGCATGAATCCTTGAATCTTCGATATGATAGAGACCGGCGATATGTTGGAGTCCTGAAAGAGACGGTTACACCTCCATTTCCAGATATTCCAGACTGTAAGGAGAAATAAAGCGTGCCAGGAGGGTCGTTGAGAGGACCACCAAAGAAAGGCTTCCTGTACCGAGGAGAAATGAAGCATGGGAGAACTATATATAGAGGACAGCTCAGTCCATATAGCCGAAGAAACAGAGCACCGAAAGAACATATGAAAGTTCGTTTCGTGCTCAACAAAACAAAGATGGCAGCGACCCGGACCATGCCACCCTTTCTTCTGGAGAACGTCCCAGACTAGGTTCCTGTCATAGAAAAGAAGCCAGCCGAAGAGGATAGACTTTAAAGGGCAGGAGGCTTTCCAGAATTTGAGAGGGAAGAGAGAAGGGGGAGGGGGGAGGTGGGAAGAAAGGGCCGAGTAGAGACGCTTGACAGTGATGGGGTGGATAGAGGAGTCCGGGGACCAAATTAATTCATCCTTTGTTCCGAGCTGAAGGATTCTTCGACTGGAGAAAGAAAGGGAGGCGGAGGACCAAAGGGGACGGAGGGGGGGAGGGATAAGAAGTTGCTGGCTCGTTTTCCATATGGGCTGATGAGAGGACCATGAATTGATGAGCTTAGACCAGGTGAATATGCCCCTTGAGTGGAAGAAGGAGAGAAGCACCGGGGGAATCTGTGATTCTAAATCGTATAAGGTGGGGTCAAGAGCAATAAGAACAGCTGAGCCTGAGTAGAAGATCCATTTGAGATTGTTCATAAAGAAAACGCGATTTTTTCTAAAGCTACACCATATAGGAGAGCCCAGTTTTATCCCAAGAGATGACCTTCTGAGCCAGTATTGCATGTTGCGGCCTTTCAAGTATTTCTTCCTGATTAGAGCAGACCACGGGCTGTTCCCGAAAATACCCCTGTACATAGACTTGCAGATGAGCGCGGTTCCAAAAATCCTCATATTTAAAAGGCCCCATCCGCCATTCTTCTTTGACATAGAAATAAGATCCATTCTAGCAAGGTGAATCTTTGATTGATATGAGTGACCACCCCACAGGAAATTAGCAGCAATTGACTGCATATTCTTGATGACCTTGCAGGGGAGGACGAAGAGGTGACCCCAATAGACTGCAAGTTGGGAGAGAACCGCTTGAACAAGAATGAATCTGCCAGCTAGGGATAACATCCGCATTTCCCATTTTGAGATCTTGTTGTAAAATCTGTCAATGAGCCACAACCAGTCAGTGCATTTGTTATTTTTGACTTTGAGGCGGAAACCCAGGTAAGTCAGACCATCAGATAGGAGAGCAAGGTTGATGCCGAAACGACCCGCTATCCAAAGAGCTTTCCACATATAATTATATTTAATAGTATTATATTAAATTCTAATTGTTGCATGGAATAGCAAGTAAATATTTAACATCAATATCTTAAATTTTGATTAGCCTTGAGAGTTAGATCAATTGGTCGAGTCCTCGTCATCTTTGTTATTGAGAGGTCACAGGTTTAGTTTTCTCAACACTCCCGGAATAAGGCTTCGTGGTTGAGCCAATAGGAAGTGATCCCTTCGAGTGGATCTGTCTTGTACAAATATTCTGTTGCATGGAATGTTTAAATTATCAAAATGTTTTCTTTTATTAGTATTTATTATTTTTTAGTGGAATTTTGAAAAAGAAAAAAATCTTTTATTAATATTTATTCTATGGGATCTTAGAAGGAAAAAAAATATCCTTAAGCATGACATGTAACTTGAATAAATCATTATATATCTAATGCATTTGAGATTTTTACCAAGAATGCAAGTTGGAAATTGTTCTCCTTAATTTTAAAGTCTTAATATTGCAAAAAAAAATTGTAAGTCAACACCCACAAGGGAATTGGAACCGTGACCTATCGCATGGAGTGCCTTAACAATGCAATTTCTCTTGTGATAATTGTGTCTATATGACACAATAGAATAGTAAACAATTCATAATAGACATGCAACATAACCATATACCAATCTAGATTAGCTTAACTCTGAATCTACCAAGTGTTAAGAGGGATCAAATCTCAAAGTGCAAACCTATTTTGGAGTGATAAGATATTTGATCTCTCTCAATTCTTGGTAGTGTAAAAATTAGGTTGTAGATTTGCAATTGTTCATGAAGTTTTAATCTAAATCACAAGACACGGATCTACACCACTACCTTGCAAACATTAATTCACAATTTAGAGCAAACATTTCAGACATGCAAGAAGGAATAACACATGCAACAAATATTTTTATCTGGGGAAAGAAAACTGCTAAAACGCCATACCTTTGGCATTAACTAAATTAAATAGAGATGTATTGCAATTTCTTTGCTCAATTGAGCTCACCCTGCAAGTGACTCTTCTCACTTAAGGTCTCTGACCTAGACTTAGTCATTTTTTTCCTCGGCTTCAGTTCCTATTTCCTTGCGTTGTTCCTTGAGTAATTAGCCCCTATTATTTAGGAAATTCCCTCAATTGAATTGTGCAATTCCTTTAGGTTGATCATCTGACTGCATGCAACACTTGTACACTCAAGACTAGTCTACAACTCATGTTACATTGCCTTGGAATATCCACCTCAATTGGGTAACTTGAATTATCTGCATGCACTAGCTATTTTGGGCTAATTGATCAGTTAACTATATGATCATTGAGTTTGACTGAAGTACCACTGCTTAACTTACCTTCCACTAGTTCCTCCAAAAGTTGGAACTAGTTTAACTGAAAACAACTTAAGATAATTGACCTTGATTGCTACAAATTAGCAATTACACATGCAGAATTGAAATCTAACTCCAACTTAAATTTACTAAGTAAACTGGGTGACACAAGCCACATCACACAAGTTAACATCATCCAAGTTGTATGTTGATGTGGAAATTCAAATTCTCAATTTAATCAAGACAAAATCAAATTGAGAATTTATTGCTCCGTTTTTCAACACTCCCTCTCAATAAAAAAATGATTTTCAAGCACCCCTATCCTGCACTTGTGGAACTCGAACTTCCCTCTTGACAAGGCCTCTGTGAAAATATCATCATCTTGTTCCTCTGTCGAAATGTACAGCAACAACATTAACTGCCTGTGCACATAGTGTCGTAAATGGTGATACCATCTATCTATATGCTTGGATCGATCATGAAAAACATGATTTTCAAAGAGCTTGATGCAACTCTAATTATCACAGTAGATCATAGTTGGATCTATCATTTGACAAAACAATTCAACAGGTATCTTTCTCACCCAGATCGCCTCACATGTTGCTTGATTGGCAACCATGTATTCTACTTATGTCGAGTTGAGTGCCACAAATCTTTGCTTCTTGTTGTACCAAGAAACTGTTGTGGACCCAACACTGAAAATTCCACCTAATGTACTCTTTTGGCCTGATGGAATCCCCGCCCAATTTTCATTTGTGAACACAGCTTCAATCCCTATGTCTGTCTGTACCATAGTCCAACCTGAGTAGTGCCTCTGAGGTACCATAGAACATGCTTAGTTTCCCCCCAAAACAATTTGGTTGGCCTAACCATAGCTTGGCTCAGCTAGTTGACTGCATAGCACATATATGTGTGTGTGTTCACAAGATATATTAGTGAACCCACCAACTGCCGGTAAATAGTAGCATCCACTTCCTCACCTGAAGTGGCATCCTCTTTCCTCTAGTTGGTCGCTAGAGGTATCTCCATGGGTTTGCAACTGTCCATGCAGAACCTCTGAAGTATCTCATTGGCATACTTTCCCTGAGAGACAAACAGTTGCCCATCACCTTGCCAAACTTTCAATCCGAGGAAGTAGTGCATGAGACCCATGTCCTTCATTTCAAACTCTCTTGCAAGGTCCTCCTTGCAAGATCTAATCAGCTTCTCATCAACAGTTAAAATCAAGTCATCAACATATAATACAATAATCAACAATTTGCCTTCTACTAAGATATGATAGAGGTTTGCATCCACTTCACTTTTGATGAAGCCCAAATCGGTGAATAGCTATCGATCCTGATGTACCAAGTATGAGGTGTTTACTTGAGACCATACAACACTCACTTGAGCCTGCATACATGAGACTCCCGATAAAAAGCCTTGAAGCCTTCTTGTCGCTAGATATACACCTCTCCCTCAATAACTCGATTGAAGAATGTTGTTTTTACCTCCATATGGTGGATCTTCCACCCGACTTGTGCAGCCATAGCAAGAATTGATCTGATGGATGAGTAACTTTCTACAGGAGCAAAGGTATCCTCATAGTAAATACCCTCAACTTGAGAGTACCCCTTGCCCACAAATTTGGCCTTGTGCTTTTCTATACTTTCATACGCTACATGCTTCACCTTGAAGATCCATCTTGAACCTACAATCGATTTATCTGTTGGTCTTGGGACCACTTCCCAAACACTATTCTTTACAATGGATTTATATTCCTCCACCACCGCATCAACCCATGATGGTTTCTCTATTGCTTCCTCGAAAAAGGATGGCTCGGTCTCTACAAGATCAATCATTAGAGTCGTGCAGCCAATGTACCGATCTGGTGACCTTCTTTGCTTGTGTTGATTTAAAGGAGTATCCACATTCTCCCTTGCATCCTGCACAAGTCTCTCAGCTTCCTTGGTCCTTTTTCTGCCTTCTCTAGATGGTTCTTCTTGAGTGGTTGTCTCCACTCTCTTCTCCTCAACTTGTGGTTGCTCCACAACTTCTTGAGGTTCCTCCTTTGGAAATAAAATCTTCTCTTCTGGTGGGATCTAAAACTCCCTCTCAAGAGAGCATTGCATGGATTTATCTTCATCAAATTTTACATCCCTTCACACAATTGTCATTCTAAGGTATGGCGAGTACACATAGTATTTATGGGGAGTTTCTGTGTAACCCAAAAATACCCCCAATTTTGTTTTCGTCTCTAGCTTCTTCCTTGACTATTTTGAGACATGGTAGTAGACAAAGGCTCCAAAAATTCTGAAGTGTGACACATCCAACGTTCTCCCCGAGAAAGCCTCCTCCAGTGTAATCATGCCAAGAATCCATTGAGGACTTTGGTTCTGCAAATAGATTGTTGTGTTGCATGCCTTGGCCCACAAATGAAGAGGTAGGCCTTGATCATGAAACATCACCCTCGTTGTTCCCACAATGCTACGGTTCTTCCTCTTAGCCACCCCATTCTGTTGTGGGTTGTGGGGTGTTGTCAAATCTCGTTGAATTCCTTCTTTTGCATAGAAATTTTTAAATTCATTTGACATGTACTCACCTCCATTATCACTCCTAAGATCCGTCACCTTCTTTCTCGATTCTTTCTCAACCAGTGCCTTGAATTTTATGAACTTGTATAATAGCTCATCCTTCTTCCACATGAAGAAGATCCAACACTTCCGTGAGAAGTCATCAATAGAAATGACAAAATATTTGTGCCTGGCAATGGAGGTTGTCGAGAAAGGTCCACAAACATCAAAGTGGATACTTTCAAGGACTGCATGTGCTTTGTTGTCCCAATCATGGAATGTGAATTTTGTGTACTTCTCCAAAGTACATCCTTTGCATACATCATGTTGCTCAAGTGCTCCTTTAAGGAGGCTTGTGGTTATCTATTGCATGATCTTCAAAGTTCCATGATGAAAATGGCCAAGTCTTCTATGCCAAAGTTCAATGATATCATGACTATGCACGTTCTCCACCTTTGTACTCAATGCAACACAATTCTCCACATCTAGCTTGTACAATTTCTTCACACGAACCTCGATCTGCTTCACCTTTCCTATGGCTATGTGTCTCGGGAATGTCTTTCCTTTGTTGATGATCACATCATAACCACATTCCTCCAAAACTGCAATAGAGACGATATTTTTCTTTAGGCCCAAAACGAACATGACATCCTTGAACTTGAGGGGGGAAATTGACTCCCTCTAAAAGGTGATTGTACCAATCTCGTTTGTGCTATACCTTCTATCATCCCCAATATCGATGTGCATCTGCAAATCTTTTTCTTCCAAGTCACTAAAAAAGTCTTTCTTACCCATCATGTGAAATGATGCACCTGAGTCCAAGTACCACATGCTCCCCATCACTATGTTGTCCATTCATGAAATGATGGTAAAGTCAAGCTCAAACTGAAGCCATAGCTTCACCTACTACTCCTCCCGAGGTCTTCTTTGCTTGCCTTCTTGTGTGCACACTTTGTGGCATATTGCTTGAATTCATGATAATTGAAGCATTTAATTTGTGACAAATCTTTTCTTTCCCCCATGACTCGATTCTGGTTTAGATTGGGATTTCTTCCCTTTTCCCTTCTTTTCCTTTCCATGCAATGCAATGTTTTCTTCATCCTCGCCCTTGGATGAAGTCTCATCTCTAGTATTTTTTCTTATTTCCTCCTACACCAAATCGGACCATAAGTGCTTCCAACTCGGTAGTTTCTCCCTCTCATTCACTGAATCTTGATAGTTATGCCATCACTTGGGAAGGCCCAAAAGGGCTAAGGTTGCGAAGTCTTCTTCAGGGACTTTAACACTGACCCTACCAAGTTCATCACGACACGGTGTAAACTTGCTCAAATATTGTGGAAACGTGTCATTCTTCTGCATCTTGATACTTTGAAGTTTATCCTTGAGTGCTAGCTTCTCGTGGTCACTACTATTCTCGAATAATTCTATCAGTGCTTTCCACATCACGAATGAAGTTTCTTTTCCGGAGATTCGAGACAATATGGTCCTGTACTCCCTCCAAGACGATTCTCCTCATCTTGGCTACATTTTTCTTCCACTAAGCAAGGTTATGGACATCAGATGCTTGAGGTTTTGCAACAACTGTCTTGATGTATTATAGGAATCCATTGTCATCCAATATTTCCTCCATGTGGTCCTTACATGCAACAACATTAGAGGTGCCTTCCAAGGCATACTCTAGCCATAGTCCACTAAAGGCCATCTTCTCAGCTTTCAAGAAATCTTATTACACTAATCTTCAAATTTGAACCTCTGAGATACATCTTCTAATTTCCTGCTCTAATGTGAACCCAACTTTGATACCATGTAGAAATTAGGTTGTATATTTGCAACTGCTCATGAATTTTTAATCTAAATCATAAGACACATATCTACACTACTTCTCTGCGAACATTAATTGACAATTTAGAACAAAAAATTCAGACATGCAAGAATGAATAACACATGCAACAAGTATTTTTATCTGGGGAAGAAATCTACTAAAATCCCCAATGCCTCTTGCATTAATCAAATGAAATAGAGATGTATTACAATTTCTTTGCTCAACTGAGCTCACCCTGCAAGTGCACAACATATCTCTTTGCTCACTGAAGGCCCCTGACTCAGACTTAGTCAAATTTTGCCTCAGCTTGAGCTCCTACTTCCTTGCATTCTTCCTTGAGGAATTAGCCCCTATTATTTAGGAAAATATCTCAGTTGAGTTACACAATTCCTTTTGGGTTGATCATATAACTGTGTGCAACACTTGTACACTCAAGACTAGTCTACCACTGATGTTACATTGCCTTAGAATCTCCACCTCAACTGGGTAACTCGAATTCTCTACGTGCACTAGCTATTTTGGGTCGATTGATCAGTTAATTGAATGATCACTGAGTTTGACTGAACTCCCACTGCTTAAGTGACCTTCCACTAGTTCTTTCAAAAGTTGAAACTAGTTTAACTAAAAACAACTTAAGATAATTGACCTTGATTGCTACAAATTAGCAATCACACATGCATAACTGAACTCTAACTGTGCCAACTCGAATTTACTGAGTAAACTGAGAGATATAAGCCATGTCACACACATTAACATCATCTAAGTTGTCCGCGGATGTGGAAATTCGGATTTTCTCAATTTAATCAAGGAAAAATCAAATTGAGAATTTCTTGCTGCATTTTTCAACATTATATTAATATCACATCTCTATATATAAAAGTATTCTCATTTTTCATTTTATTAAAACCTTGATTTAATATCTATAGAGTATCTACAAAATATTTTTAATAACACTGAGAGTAGAGGCTTTAGAAACATCTCAAAAATATAACCTACTTTCTTTTAGATCTAGTTATAAAAAAAAATTATAAATTAAATTAAAATAAAATAAAATTATTAAATATTTTGATTGTGAAATGAGTTATGGTTTTCAGGTATGTAGTATTGATAAGAAATGAAGTTGAATTGACCTACGGTACTGGAACAAAGCTTATTTACAAGTTAAAAATATCTGTAGTGATTATTGTAAGTATTAAGTTTCTATTTTCTTATTAATTAACTTTAAATATGGTTACAAAATCATTATTAATCTCACACGGGATTTAATTTAGCATTGACCAATGCAACTTATAATGTTTAAATTTGAAAAATAAATATTTATTTTTCAACATTATCATAAAAACTATTTTTCAAACATTTGATTGGACCATAACTTCAAGGTCTTATTGTAGTCATTGCATAATATTCTTATTGTAGTTTTTGATAATATAATATCATGTGGCCAATTGCATCACATATTTTATGCCATAATTTATGGATATGATTCCAATATTCACCCATGATTTTTAAATATTTATTTAATGACTCTTTAATCCAAAAATAAAATCCTTTGAAAATAATGCATTCATACAAATAACATATTTACCATCTTAAATCTTCTCACCGTAACTTAAGAAAAAAATTACATTAAAAAGAAAAACATAATATACAAATAAATATAAAATTTTCTTACATTGCATCTAACACCTACACATTTCCCTTGTACTAAAAAAATATCTCCCTATACTAAAGAATATAGTCATATTATATATATATATATATGACATTTTCCTTTCCATATATCATATAAAAAAGGGTAACAAGGGCCATCACATTTTTCATATCTGTAATGTCCCAAACGAAAGAAATTGGAAACAAACCCTTCAAATCAAATTATCTAGCACTTAACAGGAAATTTCCATGGAAACCCAAACACCAAGAAATTTCATTGAAACCATAAACCCACAAATTGCATAAAATCTCATTAAAAATTGCAACATGAGGAACAAGGAGAAATGCAACAACCAAAATCTAGCTTTATTATATATAGATAAATGTCAATACAATAGTTGGGAATGACCCTCCGGTCTCCAAACTAAAACAAAAAAACAATCACTGCACCTGTGGATTCTGAATGAACCCACCAAAGGGAGATGGGTGCTCACCCAAACTCTCTTAATCACCCAATGGTTTTCGTCATGGGGCTACCAATGGAGTATAGAAACACGTTCGCAACCTCTCATACAAGAAACAATATCAACTCCAAGATGTCCTCCAATGGTCTCCTCCTCCTCTTTTATAGATTTGATGGACGCCTCTAGAACCTTCTATTTTATTATTATTTTAATCATGAAGCACCTTTCCTTCTTTTATTTCAATTAGAATATTATTTTTAATGCAGGAAAATGGTAAATTGACCACCACATCTCCTCAAGTAACTGAAAATCATATCTAACCATCTCATCATGTAGATCTTCTCATTTTGGTTCCAACAAGCTATTACACTGAGGTGTTCTTCCATGCATTCCTCCCAGAATGCCACCTAAAGCATAATTAATTAAGTCAAGCCCATTATAACTCAGTTTTCTAAAAGTTGTCGAAATGTGCCGGAGCGAAAGGCAAACTATGCAGATGATGGAATATACCAAGTGAAAGCCATCGGACCTCATAGAAACTCCTCAAAACTCCATCGGGACTCCTGATGACATAAACTACTCCACTAACCTGGTCATCCCCTACCCTTGAAATTCATCCTGCTTGTATATGAAGAAGAATAAAAATGGGGACATGACAGTCCTCCCACCCCTAGATTGCTTGCCCTCAAGCAATCCAAATCCGTGGACCAATCTGGTGGCCCAACGCAACTGAGACTCAATGCTCGGATCCCATACAAACCACTGGCCCAAGTCACGCCTCCAAGCTATCGAAACATGATTGGATCCTCCAATACCTAGATCCCATGTCCATTTGTGACTCAACCTGCTACTAGTAGATCCACCTGGATCCCAATGCCACCAAGAAGGAGAACCAATTCTCCATGGCTCTGGTTATGCGATAGCTTCGACTGTGAATGTTGCCCCACCAACTGTGTACCAACTCATCACCTCTCTCCAATCCACCCTCGGGCATAGGCCAAGGTCATCCCTACTCTGCTGATGCAGGGCTAATGTTATGGAAACCCTGGTGAACTGTTGATCCACCTCCCACTGCTCACTGAAACATATAGTAACCTCATTGTCTAAGTACCCCTGATGTAATGTGCCACGAACTAAGGTTGATACTCCATCAAAAGGATAGCAACTCATGATCTCCCGCCAATGTAATGTATCGACACCGGTGCAAGGGATACGTATGCTATGCTGAAATTGGTCCATGCTCAATTCCTGAGGCTCTTCCTGGTCAATCAAAACATGTCCAAGAAATTCTACCTTCATTCCTCTAATGGGAAGAAGTGGGCACATTGTGTTGCGAGCCATATCTATATACATCTAGAGAGGGTTGCTCCCTGAAAATCCTGCAGCTTGTCTGGCTGGTACTACATTTGTTTGCACCTCATCAATGGGTAAACCCAAAGATGGATGCACTGCCACCTCCCTCGACTGATAAGAAGCTATGCACTCCTCTAGTCCACATATCTCCTACAAAATTGTCCTATCATACTCCAACATCTCCTAAAGACATGTGTCTGCGAATACGGCCTCCCTGGAGGCTACCTGTACATATGTCTGCTCCACTCCAATGGTTTGCCCTAAGGGTGTCTGCTCATCCTCCATCATGGGCTCGATATGAGCCACTAAGTGTCTCTCCAAAAATGGCCCATCCTGCACACACTGTGTATCATCAGACTTATGCTCCTCTATGGGCTCTCTATGCTAAATCATCAGTCGTTCATCTGCTCTTGGATCTCCTTCCCTCATGGGAACAATCAGTTGCTCATCATACTCCTCTAACACACATGGTAGCACATCTAGGCTACTGACATTAACTCCACATGATTGCTCGTGCTCCTCATAGGTATCATCGTATGAACTCATGGACTTCTCTAAAGAAGAGTCCTCACCCTGAAAGACAGAAGGAATCTCCTCCTGCTCTACCTCTATCATCTCCCCAACGTCACTCAAGCATGAGTGGTTAGGTCCCCAAGGTCCCTTGCAGATAAAGAAAAGTCCCTTCATCGTCATCTCATTCCTGCTGCATGATCCCCCAATCCTGAGTTGCTCAATTGTCTCATGAACAACCCAATGTTCTGCTCAACCAACCTCTCGGCTAGTTCATAAGCAGCAAGTGAGACCAATTGTTCTCTCCTCCAAACAGACAGCAATCGAGATTGCAACTCCCAGTGAATGGCATCACGGCCTCTCATACATGATGACAAGATGGATTGCATGTGTGCTACGACTATGTCAAAATGATGTTTCCTAATGATGAACAAGCATTAGAACATCTGTAGGATCAAATTTTCACACTTTAGATCAAACATGATCTCATAAGTCCTATTCATGGCCATGCCTTCTAAAATCTCAAGCTTCTTCCCAAAGGTAGAGCCTGTACTGTTGTCCAAGTCTCAGAAAGTTTCTATCAGCAGTCTGAAAACTCTCCTCATAACATCATCATTGTAAGGAGCTATGGGGGCAGTCAGTCTCATGATGTCACTGAGACAATATGCAACTAGAATTCTAACCCCTTCACAAGGTTCCTCCGAAAACTTGGGTTGTATGAGAGCAAATGAGTTTATTCCCTTTTAACTAAATCACTTTGGAAATGAGTGGATCTAGTTCCTCAAGTTTGAAAAGAATTTTCCATGTGACCCTCGTCTGCTTCAAATCTGTCCCAAGAGAAAAAAATCTTAATGCCCTGTTTCCTACCCCTCCTACACATCCTTTTGTTGTTCTCTTTGAAGAATGGCATAAATCCTCTTTGAGAAGCGTCTGATGTTTGTTGCTACTAGTTTATTAAGGGATTTTAGGAAAGTTTGATCCATGTTTTAGCTGAGGAATGATAAGTACATCAAAATGTTTTATGCACGACTCTGATTGACAACTTCATGCAGTGATGATGTATCAGCTTGGCAGCTTAAGACTCTGACTCAAGACATAAACTACACTTGACTCACCAACACTAGCGACAAGATTCTTCCTGAACCCCCTTTTTAACCTCAATCACAGTGAGCCATTTAACAACTCAGCCTATGAAAATGACAAGCAGTGTTTTACTCAACAAATACTCATGATCAATTTATGATCAGGACTCCATCACCAACACTAGCGACAAGATTCTTCCTGTACCCCCTTTTTAACCTCAATCACACTGAGCCATTTAACAACTCAGCCTATGAAAATTACAAGCAGTGTTTTACTCAACAAATACTCATGATCAATTTATGATCAGGACTCCATCAAACATATTACAGACAGCTTGGAAACTTTGACACAACAAGTACTTAAGGCAACAACATCTGATTAATTTAACTGAGGGGGCTGAATTAAGGAGATGCACGACAATGGTTCTTCAGTGGCACGGCAAATTCAGGGCCACAATGATAGCCGACCCTTTGTATATGAGTAAGATGCAGTCCTCCTGAGTTTAGTAGATTACACCGTAAAACTCTCTCTTCAGAAGTACCCCTGCTTCTGCTGAGTTTTGTTGGTTCAATTTTGAATTTTGAATTTTTTTGGTCAAATATATTTGTTGCTACTCATACAGTGATATATGTATGAACAATTGATGATTTGCTCAGATATAGAAAATTTGACAAGTACTGATAAAGTTTCGTGGTATTTTATAGAAATGGTAGGGACTAGAAAACGTAGAGGAAACATGGCATATGAGCAGTAACATATTCTTCAGGAAATTGTTCAATCCTCTAGTGTCGTCTTCAGCAATGCAAGCTACAGATGACGATTTATGGCGCTATTGTGTAATACCCAACTGATGGAATGAAAACGCGGTCTCTCCTTACCATGAATCTCAACCCAAATACTTGAAGAGTTCGACCCATAGAAAGTTGAACGCCCCTACAGATTCGCTAGCAAGGAAAGACGGACACCATAGGTTCACTCGACTTTTAACGAGAGTATATGCTCAGTATATTGGAGATTAATGTAGATGCTTCGCACACTTCTTTCAAATAGCACGAGTTCTGTCTTCTCTGAGATAATTCACTGGCCCATATGTGAAACTACAGCCATGCTAAAATGCACAAGTTCTCCTCAATATGATTACCGACATTCGTGGTCACGCCTAGAAATGCATTACGGCCTCCTGAAAATGAGTTTTCATGCCCATTATATCTATATGCTCCAGTTGTCAAATGATGCGCTGCCAAGGAAGAAGGGCACGCTCGTTCAACGGTGTTTTATGCTCGTGCCCTTTGACTGGTTAATCGAACTATCTGACAAATCGATACATGCTACGTGAAAAATACAGTGAATCCAACGCAAACACTCACGGCAACCAGAAATACAATGATGTTATCAGTCTGAGCGGCCCGAGCCAGTTAGGAGTTGACGAACAATTTGACTCAGTCCTCCACGTTGACTGTTAAATCATTTTGTTGCTCGAGCGATCCACAATGTGACAAATCCACGCACGTCGTTCGTCACACCACAAGCAGTGTTTAACAAGCACACCAAGTTTTGTGTTTCAAATCAATGCCATATGGGCTCGATTCGGACGTGCGGAACTCGACTCCAAACGGCTTCAAATTTTGTTTTCCCTAGGCAGCGGATCATACTCAGCAAAAACGCGGATTTAAATTTGGAATGGCGGCACAAAAGCGATTTGACTGATTTGCTCAAATTAAATTTTCGGGCTCGACATTTACACTCGGATTTTGCAATCGATTAATTTGCTGCTGATAAAATTTCAGCCCAATGGTGTATCACAACAAGAATTTGGCACATAGAATTTCCTTCACTCTATCATGAACAACTTTTGATCTTCAAAATCGCCGTACACAAGCAGCACGTATGCTTCAGATCCTGGGCATAGGCATAACAAAATCAACTTTGACCCGGAGGCTTCCAAAGTATTTTCACAGCTCTCAAATAAAAGGGCCCTTTAAGCTTGGACAAAATATTGAATGACAGCTTCTATCAACTCATCATTAAGCGACAGACAACAGAACTGACCCGATCAAGCAAATCAGACTCTATTACTGGCATCAATTTTGTCCCACAACAAGACTATAAATTCGGTTATTGGTCCCAATAAAACTTGGAATAATAATCTTCTCCACAAACTGAACTTGGCCAAAATTAGTAATTAAATCGGCCTTCAATAAATCCTAGGATCATAATAGTTGTGATTGAAACTAAGAAACCCGCAGGCTGAGCCAAGAACAACGCTCAGATACCCTGTAATGTCCCAAATGATAGAAATTGGGAACAAACTTTTCAATAAAATTAAAATTATCTAGCACTTAAAAGGGATTGTCATGGAAATCCAAACACCAGAATTTCATTGAAACCATAAATCCACAAATTGCATAAAATCTCATTAAAAATCACAACATGAGGAACAAGGAGAAATGCAGCAACCAAAATCCAGCTTTATTATGTATAGATAGATGTCAATACAATAGCTAGGAATGACCCTCCAGTGTCCAAACTATAATCACTAAACCTGTGGATTCTGAATAACCCACCAAAAGAAGATGGGTGCTCGACCAAATCACTCGAGGGTTTTCGTCCTATGGCTACCAATGGAGTAGAAAACCACATTATCAACCTCTCATACATAAACAATATCAACTCCAAGATGTCCTCTAATGGTCTCATCCTCCTTTATAGATTTGATGAACTCCTCTAGAACCTTCTATTTTATTATTATTTTAATCATGGAGCACCTTTCCCTCTTTTAATTAAAATATTCTTTTTAACGCAGGGAAATGGTAAATTGGCCACCACGTCTCGTCATGTCACTGAAAATCATATCTAACCATCGCATCCTATAGATCTTATTGTTCCAATTCCAACGAGCTATTACACTAAGGTGTTTTGCCACGCATTCCTCCAGTAATGCCACCTTAAACATAATTAATTGAGTCACGCTGACTAATAACTCAATTTTCTAAAAATTGTCGAAATGTATCGTAACGAAAAGAAAACTGAGAATGATAAAATATACCAAGCCAATACCATCAGACCTCATAAAAACTCTTCCAAACTCCATCTAAAATATACGAAGCGAATGCCATCAAATCTCATAGAAACTCTTCCAAACTCCATTAACCTAGCGATCCCCACCCTAAAAATCCATCATGATTGAATAAAAATAAAAACATAAACATGACAATATCATATATTTTCCATTTCATATAAAACAGTACATAATAGTAAAATGATAGTACAATGGACTTCCATATGGATTGAAACAAAAATTCTGAAGTGTCTTCCATTACAACCCGTAAAGGAAGCAAAGCTGGAGAACAATAAATATTTGGAAAATTAGATAATTAACAATAAATTTTAATTAGCATAGATTCAGTAGGGCTTGACCCCGAATAATTACATTTTATATAAGATTTAAAGTATAATTTACAGAATACGTTGTCTTCTATAAAATATAATCATAGAATGCATGTATATTAGGTTGTGATGTTGAACTGTTTTTTAATATTAAATACATCGCAAGTGTTCTTCTACCGGGTTGGGTTGGGCAAACACACTTCAGCCCAGCAAATCCCAACACCCCATTTTGGTCCTCCATCCCATAAATAAATAAATATTTGACTCTTGGAAAGGGTTTCGCGCGAGGTTGTCAATTCAAATCTTGGAAAGGGTTTCGCCCTCACAGCTCTGCACATATCCTCACTGCTCGCCACCAGCACCTCGTCTGCGGACCTCCACACCCACCTTCAATTCAGTGCTTCGTATCACCAATACTGTTTTCTTTTCCTGATTCAGCGACCGTTACTGAGTTGGGTTGGCGTGAGTTTTTGGGGCAAAATTTACCCGCCATTAAGCGAACTGGAAGGAAGGATTTAGTAATTGCAGTAGCTAGAATTAGCTTACCTTTGTAGCTGGGATCGAGGTTGCTTATGTTCTTAGAGCAACGATTTCTAAGGGTGTTGTCTATCACAGCATTATGGGTGTGTCGTTGTCTATCACCGCTTTCCAGTGCTTGCTAGGATATTTGTAGAGCTCAAGCTTCTCACCACCGATATAGGACAGTTAGCCAGGGTTGCAGCTACTGTCAACGATGTGGTTGCTTGGGTTCTTCTGGCCCTGGCCGTAGCTATTTCAGATACAGACAAGAGCCCGTTGATATCAATCTATGTTCTTCTATGTGGCATTGGATTTGTGGTTTCATTGAAGCCGGTAATGGCCTGGATTGCCCAAGCGTTCACCTGAAAACGCTGAAAACGAACCGTTAAGCTAGACACTTGTTTGCATTACTGTGGCAGGAGTACTAACAACTGGTTTTGCAACCAATGTAATTGAAGATACAAGTCACCAAGTTATGGCCGCCATTTTGGATGTTGATGAACATGTTATCCAATTTATCCATAGATTTGTAATTCTTCAAAGTGTAGAACCTATCAAAGTTTCCAAGTAAGTATGAATCCACCCTTGTTTACTTCATTATCAATTACCTAATTTTTAATATATTTTTAATGGCTTAATTGCAATAACATATCATTCAAATTGTAGAATTTTACGCGCAGTTTCTATCAGAGTGCTTCAATGTTTATTTTGTCTACATGGCTGAGCTGGAAAAAACCAAAGCCATATCAAGGTACTGTCACTGACTCTACGCTGAAACAACCAAAGCCATATCAAGGTACTTATTACTGACTCTAAGGATGTATCAACTAATCCCCTCAAAATTGACATGAGAACTTTTGAGAAAAATGAGATTAAAGATGAATTTTCAGGTATGTTAAAATTTCAGCACACCTCTCCAGCGAAAAACTACTTTATCAACAATTTTTTTCTTCTGTTCAATCTTATTTTAGAACTGTCCTTATTAAACTACTTTATCCACAATTTTTTTTCTTTTGTTCAATCTTATTTTAAAACTGTGTCCTTATAATTGTCAAGTGCAATGAGCTTGCTTTTGGAGCTCTTGCATTTGAAAATGTCAAAATGGATGTCTTAAGAAGATTCCGCATCTTGGGTTTTTCAAAACACTCTTCCAAATTTTATTCACAGTTTAGGTTTTGATGTGTATCTAACTTAACGATGCATATAGCATATAGATTTATTTTTTTTTCCAATAATATAGCAAACAATCTAGGCCTGAAATTTATAAATTTTGATGCGAGAATATTTTATATCTAAAATATAAATATTTTTACAAATTCTTTGTGTTCTTTGTTGATTCTAACATTCTGCTTCCAGGTATCAATAAATATTACTCAATGTCTCTAACATAATTTCATGATAGTATCTTATTTTTGGAATAAAAATAATCACTCAATTCCAGATTTGAGATGCCCGGCCCAATACACACTATACACAACTATATATTTGAGTTTGAAATCTTTGTCAAATTTACCATAGATTCAGAATCAATTTCAACTTTCAAGTTTTATTAATATCACAAAATTAAAAGCCCCAAGGGTTAGCTCAATCGGTCAAGTCGGGGCCTCACCAATGGGAGGTCACAGGGTCGAAACCCGAAAACCCTTGGGGTTAGGTCTGTGGTGACCGAGGGGTGGACCCCCTTCGGGTGGGGTCCACCCAGATTTCTCGAACCTGGAGTAGCGGATCAACTGACCAGGTTCCGTGAACCAGCTGGAAAAAAAAAAAAAAAAAATATCACAAAATTAAATGTTTGAGTAATTTTACATCTTCATGAAAGCATTAAAATTAAATATTTAGGCAATTTTACATCTTCCTGAAGGCATTGAAGGCATTAAATGCTATATGAAGTGAATAAATATGAAGTTACAAGTATTAGCTATAAGATATTAAACTAAATATTAAAAACTATAAATATGAAGTTTTGATATTCTTGTCCACTAAAAATGTAAATTGTTTATACTGTTTTATGATTAAGCAAATCATAAAACAGTATAAACAATTTACATTTTTAGTAGACAAGAATATCAAAACTTCATATTTATAGTTTTTAATATTTAGTTTAATATCTTATAGCTAATACTTGTAACTTCATATAGCATTTAATGCCTTCGTTTTCACAGCAAAATATGGCTATGGGAATTCAGATTCTTATCTCTGGGTGGAAGGGTCGTTCTTGCCCAATCAGTTTTGATGCAGCTATCAGTCTACTGGGCCCACATCTTTCTTCTCCCGGCCAGCATTATTCATGCCATGAACAGAATCACTGCCAATTTCATCTAGGGGGCAAAAGCGGAAAGAAGCAAATTTCATCTTTCAAAACTAGACTTCTTATCTCTGCCAAAAAATCTGGGTGGTTGGGGTCTGATGGATATAAGATCTTTGGAAAGGCCCTTCTCTGCAAATCCTTATGGAGAGGCATCTTTAACTCAAATCCATGGAGCGCTATTATTCGCCAAAAATATCAAAAAGGTAGAAGTTTGGAGTTTTGGTTCAGGTCTGGCTCTCTTGGTATCAAACAGGGATCGGCGATCTGGCTGAGTTTCAGAAGAATTGAGCAGTACTTTCTTGACAACCTTAAATGGAGAATTTTTTCTGGTAGAAAGATCTTCATCGGTCTCGACTCTTTTGCTGGATTCAAAGGAAATCTACAGGTTCCGGATCCTCTTCTTTTTCACCTCCACAGGTCTGGTTTTTTCACTTGGGACAGAATTATTGATAGATGGAGTGGCCCCTATCCTATGCTCAAGAATGTTGCGGATCTTGGTGTCCCTCAGGCTTTGTTTTCCCTATGGAATAACCTCAAATTATCCATTGATCAAGCAGGTCTGAAGCAGGCCGGGATTGATGACCACCTAGTTTGGTCGTTATCTCTCTCAAACTCACAAGCTTCTGTCAGGGTCATCTACTTGGATCTCATATCAAAGAAAATCATGCCGGCTAGAAAGATTTTCCCAGTGTTATGGTGGAAGCTTGCCTGTCCCCTCAAACTGATCCTTTTCTCCTGGCTTGTCTTTCACAACAAGAATTTATCTTGGGAAAACTTGAGGAAGCGATCCTGGCAGGGCCCAGCAGATGTGTGTTTTGCAAGATGGAGGAGGAAACGAATTTCCACATGTTCTTCAATTGCAGGATCTCTCTACAAATCTGGTATGATATTGCATCGTTTTTTCCTTTCAGCTCCCTAACTTCTCTTTTGTTGATGCAGCCTTCGCCTGGTGGGGAGGATAGGATGCAATCAAACGCCCAATCCTCCCCACAACAATCTGGTGCCTCTCGAAATGGAGAAATCTAAAAGTTTTTGAGGACTCTAACATCTCCTCCAATTTTGTCCTATCTTCTGTCTAGGCACTCTATCCTCCTTCCTCATGACAGCTTCTCGTTTGAAGGGTATAGAGTTTTCAATTTTGTTTTTGAAGGCTGTGATCAGATATGTATATGTCTCATTAGTGATGATGTCTTTTTGCCTCAATATGTTTCTATGTATCGCTTCAGCTATGAGGCTATGCTGTTTAACTCTTAAACAATGGCTCTCCCTATCGCGGTCTTGTTTTCTTAAGACCCATCTTGTTTTCTTAAGACCCATCAATTTTATGATGTTAAATATATTTCCTTAATATAAATATTTATGCTTTTCTTTCTGAAAAAAAAAAAAAAAAAAAAAATTGCCTAAATATTTAATTTTAATGCTTTCATGAAGATGTAAAATTACCCAAACATTTAATTTTGTGATATTAATAAAACTTGAAAGTTGAAATTGATTCGGAATCTATGGTAAATTTGACAAAGATTTCAAACTCAATATATATAGTTGTGTATAGTGTGTATTGGCCCGGGCATCTCAAATCTGGGATTGAGTGATTATTATTATTCCAAAAATAAGATACTATCATGAAATTATGTTAGAGACATTGAGTAATATTTATTGATACCTGGAAGCAGAATGTTAGAATCAACAAAGAACACAGAATTTGTAAAAATATTTATATTTTAGATATAAAATATTCTCGCATCAAAATTTATAAATTTCAGGCCTAGATTGTTTGCTGTATTATTGAAAAAAAAAAAAAAATCTATATGCTATATGCATCGTTAAGTTAGATACACATCAAAACCTAAACTGTGAATAAAATTTGGAAGAGTGTTTTGGAAAACCCAAGATGTGGAATCTTCTAAGACATCCATTTTGACATTTTCAAATGCAAGAGCTCCAAAAGCAAGCTCATTGCACGACATCCATTTTGACATTTTCAAATGCAAGAGCTCCAAAAGCAAGCTCATTGCACTTGACAATTATAAGGACACAGTTTTAAAATAAGATTGAACAAAAGAAAAAAAATTGTTGATAAGTTTTAAAATAAGATTGAACAAAAGAAAAAAAATTGTTGATAAGTTTTAAAATAAGATTGAACAAAAGAAAAAAAATGATTGTTGATAAAGTAGTTTTTCGCTGGAGAGGTGTGCTGAAATTTTAACAAACCTGAAAATTCATCTTTAATCTCATTTTTCTCAAAAGTTCTCATGTCAATTTTGAGGGGATTAGTTGATACATCCTTAGAGTCAGTAATAGGTACCTTGATATGGCTTTGGTTGTTTCAGCGTAGAGTCAGTGACAGGTACCTTGATATGGCTTTGGTTTTTTCCAGCTCAGCCATGTAGACAAAAATATACATTGAAGCACTCTGATAGAAACTGCACGTAAAATTCTACAATTTGAATGATATGTTATTGCAATTAAGCCATTAAAAATTAGGTAATTGATAATGACGTAAACAAGGGTGGATTCATACTTACTTGGAAACTTTGATAGGTTCTACACTTTGAAGAATTACAAATCTATGGATAAATTGGATAACATGTTCATCAACATCCAAAATGGCAGCCATAACTTGGGTGACTTGTATCTTCAATTCCATCAACAGGTTGGTAATGTCTCTAGACAATGGCAATGAGTGTACAGAACAACTCTCATGTGGAAATATTCACATTTGTCATGTATATGGTGTGGAAATGGACCTTAAACTTGGGTCCAGACAATGGCAATGAGTGTACAGAACAACTCTCATGTGGAAATATTCACATTTGTCATGTATATGGTGTGGAAATGGACCTTAAACTTGGGTCCTTCAGCTTAGAGTTTTTGTCGTCTTGTTATATTAAAAGAAAGAATGTCATGTTTTGTAGGGATTTTTACTTGTTCTTTTAGCCAGGATATGATCACCTCCTAAATCTCTATATGCAAAGATTAGAAAAGGGGCAATGTTTTCCAGTTCTACACCTTTTTTCCTATGTAAGCATTTGTATATGTTGCATTGATAAGATTAGATCAGGGGCAATGTTTTCAAGTTTTACACCTTTTTTCCTATATAAGCATTTGTATATATTCCATTGATCGAAGTGTTTCTAGCAGATTTATTATTTTCCTTTTCATAACTCTATTGAGTGTTTTTCATCTTTATTAAAAGTCCACGTCACGCAGATTTAGTCCCTAAAGAAGAAGACTCTCATTCCACGTGACGCAGATTTAGTCCGTAAAGAAGAAGACTCTCATTCCGTCTTGAAAGAGCGAACCAATTTTTTTAAAAGAAAGATAAAAATTCAACTTTATGGAACAACAAACATTCACATTAAACCGCTATTGAGTGTGTCAGATTTGGGGAGCAAGTGTAAAGAAATATAAAAATTCAACTTTGTAATGACTACAGGAAGACAGCTATTGAGTGTGTCAGATTTGGGGAGCAAGTGTAAAGAAATATAAAAATTCAACTTTGTAATGACTACAAGAAGACAATGTCATAATGCTCTTCTTATTCATAAATTTGTAATTTATCTAGTCATAATGTTCTTCTTAAGAAGCTTGTTTGTTTTTGCCAAATATATCTATAAAAGATGGGTTAAATATATTACCTAAAAAATATAAATATTAAATATGGAGTTGCTTTATTTATTTAATTATTTGGGAGAGAAGACCATCACTTTAATTTTGGAATTTTCAATGCCATATAATAAGTTTTATGTATTCATAATGTTTTTAAGAAAATTGTTTATAAATATTAAATATAGAGTTGCTTTATTTATTTAATTATTTGGGAGAAGAAGACCATCACTTTAATTTTGAAATTTTCAATGCCATAAGTTTTATGTATTCATAATGTTTTTAAGAAAATTGTTTGTTCTTGCTAAATATATCTAAGTTTTATGTATTCATAATGTTTTTAAGAAAATTGTTTGTTCTTGCTAAATATATCTGTGAAAGATAGGTTGAATATATTTCCTAAAAATTATATAAATATTAAATATGGAGTTACTTTATTTACTTAATTATTTGGGAGGAGAAGATCCATCACTATAATTTTGGAATTCTCAATGCCATATAATAAGTTTTATGTAGTCAGCTATAAAGAAAATCTCACAAATATAAATAGCATCAACCTTAAACATTTCATCAGCACCAATCTAAATGTAATAGCTCTATACATGACTTTTTGAGTTAAATGTAATAGCTCTATACATGACTTTTTGAGTTTTTGCTTGCCATTTTCTTTTGCTTTGAAGTTTGAATGTTGTATTCTTCTCTTCACCAGTGATTATGACTTCTTGAGTTTTTGCTTGCCATTTTCTTTTGCTGTGAAGTTTGAATGTTGTATTCTTCTCTTCACCCATGATTGTTTTTTCTTTCCATTTTCTTTTGCTGTGAAGTTTGAATGTTGTATTCTTCTCTTCACCCATGATTATGACACTTGATTACATATTGCTTAGTTGGCATATTCCTCGGTGTACATTTGCATTTTTAAAGGCAATTGCTAGTTTATTAAAGTTAGATACGTTTGTCTACAATGTAAATTACATTCACTTCTATTGCAAGCTGTAATATATCTCACTCATATTGTACAGCAAGCTGTAATATATCTCTCATATTGTACCCAGAATATGTCTAAAATCAATTTAGATGCTTCAAACTATTATAACTTCTAGACACCAATCTAATCTACAATGCATTTATACATCCTGTTCAAATGCTCTTTACTATAATGAAATTCCAATCTTTTCACTTGATCAATGATATATAATGTATACCGAAATTCCAATCTTGTCACTTGATCAATGATGTATAATGTATAACTAAATTCCAGTTTTGTACTTGATCAATGATGTATAATGTATAACTAAATTCCAGTTTTGTCTCTCGATCAATTATATATATGCACGCACTTTGGAACTAGAACTATCTCGAGATACACTGCCTATTCAATGACCTGCTCTCATAAAATAATTTCTTACATAAAACTTACCAAAGCATTCTTCTATATATCAAAAAGTAAGATTTGATATTTAGTGCCCACGTGCTAGATGAGAATATTATAAGAGATATTACCATGCTTAAATAGCACAAGAGATATACTATGTTCAGGTAGCAAATAAACAATATAAAGACCATGCTAAACTACAATCAGGAGCAATGACATCGAGGCCGGAACCAGGCCTCACCGCTTTGACAAAGTGACTCGATTCTCTTGTTATTTAGATAAAAGATATGGTCGCACCATTCTTATGTTAGTGTCTTTGAGCTTCAAAATTTGAAATCGCTTCTCAAAAATTGATTTTATATACACACGATCCAAGCACTTACGACTCCCAACAAGGGCCGGAAACTCTAAAATGGGAAAAATATCATATACTGAGACATCAACTTTGTTGATAAAACTTTAAACAAGAACAATATTTGCAGCATATTAGCCCACATGCCATAATGAGAAACAAATATGAGAACACTGCCTACAGGTTTGCCAAAAGCATGGCCCTCACTTTTGCCCTAAGGTCATCAGGAGCTTCTGAGGCTCGAGAAGGAGAAAAAGATTGGGTCACTTCTGGAGCTGCGGCCTCCACATCTTTTAATGATTTCGCAGCAGGCTTCTCTTTAATGTTTTCTTTAGAGGATCGCTCTTTCTCAGAGGAAGATTTCTTTGCATGTTGTTTATGGCTACTAATGTCTTTGCTCCTATATCGACGGCTATCTTCTTTTGAGTCGGAGTGATCTCGTCTCTTTCCCGCGTCCCTTTCCCTGGAAACGGAACGATGCCTGTGCCGCTTATGCCCATCTTCACTTGATTTCAATGAACTGCTTTCATACTGTCTTTTTCTCGAGTGTCTATCTGAGCTGGAATGTTTATGATTCTTGTCGGTATCATGCTTGTGTCTCCTCCCCCTACTTTCTTCATCATCAGATTTGTCATGGTCTGATTTGGATCTTTTATGGCGATCACTATGACGGCGATGGCGATGGCTGTGTCGATCTTTCTCTGAGTACTTTGTGCTTGGTTTACTGTTACAATCTTCTGAAGCAGCAACAACCTCTGTCTGCCCACAATCTTCTCCTCTAGCACTGACATCAGAAATTTTCCCTTTCGGAGAATTCGATGGAACTGCAGCAGCATTGTAAGAGCTACCACATATTGTGGCCTTGCTACCGGATTCATTCTGAACAGAAACTGCACCTTCAGGAGTAGACTCTACATTTTCACCCTCTAAACCATGCTGCCCATTCTTGATCAAAGCAGCAAACACTTTTGCTCTTTTTAATCTCTCTGCCTTCAACTTCTCTTCACGTGACAGGCAAGCTTCAGAAGAGTCTGCTTCATGAGCTGCAGCAAGGGCTGCAGCTTTTACCATAACCTTTGCAACAGAAGCATCATCTTTCGGTGTTTTTGGATCAACCAACCTCATAATAGATCCAGATGCACCTGAAATGTCTCCAGACTGCTGACGTGGCAAACAACCATCAAGAACAAATTTTGAACCAGAACCAGAGACTCCAGAATTCTGCCCAGCCTGTAGAAAAGGCATACCACCGCTGCTTGAATTGAAGTGAGATGCATTACCATCTTGACTAGGACTCACGCCAGCACTTCCAATCCCATCACTCTCTTCTGACATACCTTTCAGTATCTTGTGTAGAATCCCTCCACGTAAAGTTCCAGGTTCAGATGCTGCTCCCTGTTGAGGCCTCCGTGAACCCCTGGTAGCAGCCATCACAATTGCAGCAGCTGCGTCAGCACTCATCCACCTTTCTTATCACTATCCTTAACTTCTGCGGTACCTTGAGAAAGACCACGAAAACTTGTCGGCATCTTTGTAGCTGCTCTAACAGCTGAAGCAGCAGCTTCAGAAGTCATACCAAGAGGCTTTCCACTCCCATGATCGTATCCATCCTTCTTAGAGCCACCAAGTACTATTTTGAATTTTGTTTTTTTATCTAGATCTGGTGTCTTTTTAGCATGAATAGGGTTGATATCTTCTGAAGAAGAACCACGTGCAGCATGTAATGACTCATCGCCTGTTGAATTATTCATTTTCTTAGGTTGGCTAGTTTTTCGATTTTCACTAGGTCGAACATCTGTTGGAGAAGTTTGGTTTGACCCCAAACCCTTGTCATGCAACTTACCCTGAAATTTAAAATATGCCAGAAGAATAAAAAAAATATTCCAGCAGAATTCCTCCAAATGAAATATTAGTAAGGAAAAAATGATATTCATTATAAACGTAATAATGATTAACATCAGCATGTCAAATTCAATTAACTACATAAAAAAACATGAGAGAAACGCAAACAAATATCACAGATCACCTTTTAAATATATTTCTAGGCGTGTGAACAAAATATACAGGGTGGAGGAACATAATTTATATTTATTTCCAGATTTGTGAAAAATATATACGAGGAGATACATCATATGCGCATAGAACCAGTGCTGTATGAAAAGAACATGGTTTATAAAGGCTTCAACAGGATGGTCCCTGAAAAATAGCAGGTGGCAGGAACAAACAGTAGTTGTGCTGGTCTCAAAAAGCTTGATGCAATGACAAGTATATGTGAATGCATACCTGTTGTGTTGCCTCGAGGACTTTCAGATAGTATGGATGATACTGATTTGTAGGCAGAAGAAATGGGAACCGTCCCTTCGCTCTATCTTGATTAACAATAATACCTTCAAATTCCTTTCCATTCCTTGCAATAAATTCAACCATCTTTTCTACTACACGCTTTAAAAATGATGGTGGCTCCAATATTAGTGAACTTTCTCTATGAGCTTGATTTCCTGAAGTTTGAACTGACTCTCTGTTATTTCTCACCAATTCATGTGAAGGCGAAGCATGACTTCCTAAACTGTCACCAGAAGGATGTCTAGAACCCTCTAAAACAGATGGCTGGTCTATGATAGAAGTATCATGCTCTAGAGCCGCATCTGGTTTAGTGCTACAAATATCATTTTGAAGGTCCTTTCCTTTTGAAGATTCAGCTATCTCTAAAGCCATGCTGCTGTCTGCACTACAAGCAGTGTTATCAACAGAACAATCTTGGATGGAGGATGCCCCTTCTTTTGAATCTACAGAGACTTGAGCCATTCCTTCATCTTCATCATCTCCAGTACCATACACTGATCCAAGAAGGGAGAGGCCCTCTCCTTGAACAGTGCCCTTCTCGACATGTTTCTTATCAACTTTGTTATCAGGATCCAAAAGTTCAGGATGATCAACCAGGAACCTGAAGTATATATGAAGATGGTGATCAGGCATTAGGAACCCAAAAACTGGATTACTTCCCTGCTTCACCCTCAGAACAATTTCTGACTGCCCTCCATGCTCACTGACAAACTTTGCAGTTCTAGCCATTATGTGATGTGTCTTCTCCGTAGGTGGCTGCAAGAAAACATATGGAGACAACATATTTTTGTCAAAACTAGTCTATTTTGTAAAAACCAGGTCATACGAATTTACACATTTGTGGAAATCCTTACAAACTGGTTCAAGAGTCTCAAGACAGAGCCTTTAAAGTCATTCCCATCTAGTCATCGTAAAAATAGATGCAATGGATGCCTAAGAACAAACAAGAACCCTTTTCAAACCATGCATGTGCCATCTCTTTGATAAGACACTGGCTGCTGCTGCTGATACATTCGCCACAAAGAAACAAAGCTACTCTCCTAAGCTCACCTGCACAATACTTAGTCATGACTCATCAGCAGGAAGCAAGATCCCCAAAAAGGGAAACCTTGCATCCAAGGATTTGAGCCCTGCTCCATCTGAAACTTAGACAGGGTAAGCCAAGAATATTACAGGCATATTGTGAACCATATCATCAAGACAGAATGCCTGTACGCTGAGACTATCAAATATCCAGGCATATACATGTAGATACTTAAGGTTCCAAACAATAATCCATCAAGTTTAAAAGGAGCTTCAGCGCTTACTAGATGGGAATGCAAATTATCAGGCACTGGGAATGGTGGATTAAATTCAGAGCTCTCCATTGCATCTTCTAATTTCCTCCCATCTCTAAATGACTCCTCGGTGCCATATGAAAAAGGCACGTTTTGGTATTCGCCGCCTGTGGACTTCTGCCTCTTAACTCTTTCTGCGTTGACACAAACAAACATTGACACAAACATTGAGCATAAACAGTTAAGGCACAACCCACTGATTCAAAAGATACAACAGTATGAAATTATAGATTTCATCTCACAGGCAAATAAAAAACTGGGACAAGGGACAGAAACTACTTACTCTTCAGTGTAGAATACAAGAATGAAGTCAAAGACTGACTGCATGCCTGCAAGCTTGAAAATAATTTCAGGTAAGCATTATAACAAAATATCTTCCATCCTCTTTTGATGTTCCCAAAATCTTAATGGACCGAGGTGATCATGTAAGGCAACAATGCATGCTCAATCACCTCCAAGCAAGCAAATTTACACCAGTCACCTGTTCCCAGCGAAAGGGTTCTACCGATATTACAGTTGGGAGACTTGTAGATATTGGGTAGAATGATACAAGTAAATATGCAATTTTCTGGAATAATGCCTAATTACTCTGACAACATGTTTATGAAATCAAACAGACAGATGAGTAGGTTTGAAGATTCATGGGGAAAGTGATGCTCTGTAAGGTTCCAGTACAGAGTATGTCTGGCTAATAATTCAGAGAATGATTAAAATTTGAAGTTTATGAAATAATATGGGAAAGCACCCTTTTTGAGTATCTTTCTGATACAAAATAAAAGAGAAGATAAGATTAAGGTCCAGCAACAACAACAAAATAGCAACCTTCTTGGAAATTGATGGGCACCTTCATCTTGCCAATGAAGTACATGTTGTCAATACAACAGTCAAGGAAAAAGGATTTGAAATTGTAAATTCTTGCTGATAACATCTAAAAAGTTAAAATAGACAAAATTCTTAAAAATAATGATAATCATTTGGTCAGCCTATTGAAACTTTTACAGACAAACCAACGGAATGTTGGTCCACTGATTACGTCGATAGAGCATTAAGCAGCCCATATTCTTGCTGCAATCTACTCTACCTGAAAGGCCTGAGCTTCAGAAGGATGAGTCGGAGGGTAAATCTCGAGAAAGCAATTTTTGATGGAATAGTTCCCCTTCAGACCTGATACCTACGCTGATGGAAGCCTGCTCTTTGTTGAGAGCATATTTCTCGAAGCATTCCAATAGAAAATAAAGTAACAGACATAAACTGGGGTAACTTTAGCTAAAATCTACAGATCCCTAAAGCAAGGCCAAGGTACCGACAAGAAATCTCTCTATAATAATCTCAAATGGCAAGAGAAATACAACAATACGGCAAATTCATTCCCTAGTGAGGTGAGATGTCTACGAAGTACACCGCCACTTTGAAAAGACCGGAACGAGGAGAGTTCTGTCATTGAAGAAAGAAACGACATTCCAAAAGCCTTTAAAAAATCGCTAATAAATCCCTAACTGTAGTGAATATGGGGTTACACCATAGGGCCACAAAAAGCAATTACAGGTCTGGGGAAATTATATCTGCGATTATTATCCAGCACAAAACGTATTGGTAAAACCCTTTTAATGGTTGTTAAAATAAATACAACCCATTCTAACATACCATGACCTAATCTGTAAAACCTCAAAAGGGTACACAGATTCGCATCGGATACGATTACGCATACCCTTCTAAGTTCTGAGCAGCAAACATAAATCACAGCATATATATGGCACTGGAGACCAGAGGGATTGTATTATACATAAGATAAAATAAACCCTACCTTGATCATCGTCAGTGCTGGGGAGATCTCTGTAGCGCTCTACATCAAGTTCCTCCTGGGTAACATCGGAAAAATCGGAATCAGGCGGTGTCGGGGCGCGCTTCTTTCTCCTGAGAGCGGTGAGATCTTGAAGCAAATGCCTGACATCGTAACGGTCTATCACGAGATTAGGGTCGCCATTCCATGGCAGGAGGGCGTCCTGTGAATTGATGAAATCCGCCGTCGAATCATCGTCGAAGAGGAGAGCGTGCCTGCCCACGATCTCCAAAGACAGGGCAGAGGAAGGGGGGCTGCTGCTGCGTGGGGATCTATCCATCTCTCGATCCCTCTTCCTTCTGCTGCTCTGCGGCATTTCTTCCATTCTATTACTCACCATGAATAACGATATGAAGGGATGAGATTGCTCTGAAGGCTTTAAAATGCCCACTTGGGAATCCTGATCTGCCTGGCCTCGACACAACTTTTATTCGCAGATGAAAGTATTGGTATGGAACAACCACATGGCTTTGCTTTATATCGCAACTAAGTGATAAATATTATTATGATATATTTAGTTTATCTTCTACAAATTTGCCTGGACTATTTTTAGAGTGATCTTCTTTCACAGGTGGTTGGGAGTAAATAGGCTTATATAGTCCAGGGATGTATAGGTTTTTCTCTACAAATTTAATAAAAAATATTCTTATTATTTAAATTTAAATTTTATTTCATGTACGGTGGAATGATGTTTTAGGGGTTTTGATTTCAAATTAATTTAAATTATAAACTTATCATATTAAAATCTATTACATTTTCAAATATATGTAAAAAATAATTAGCGTTTAAGTTTTTAAATTAAATAGATAGCTTTATAATTTGGATTGGGCAAATCACTATGTAAAATTGTAAACAAATATATAATTGTGAGAAAAAAAATATATCCATACAAATATAATTGGTCAAAGTCAAGGTTAGGTTCATTTGATTTATTTTTAATTTCTATAGAAGTATTTTTTTTTGAAGTGATTTTAAGGAAGTTTAATTGTTATGGGTGGGATGTTATTTGTTTATTGAAATATATTTTTGAATGATTAGACGGATTCAAGATTATGAAAGCACTCAATTTGTTTAGATTAACAATTTAAGTATATGTGAGGGAAAAATTATTTTAAAAAGGGACAAAAACTTAAAAACATATAGATTATACTTAATTTTAACATTTTTTAAGAATCACTTTCTTGGAAAATGTGGTTTAGAGACTACACAAGTCACTACAATCATTATTGTAACACTCTTCACCCAAGTAACCATGCCAACCAGGGTAAATATGAGACGAGAGACTACTATGATTAGATTTGACCTCCTAGGTAACCTTAAGGAAGTGGAATCGATAGAACATCACACATAGTCATCCAACATCATCAACAGAACCCTCAAGAGACAAGTCAGTCACTCAGACAGCCTATCCCTGGGTCCCACTGTTGTTCTGGACCTCTAAGGCCATAGTTGCTCTCATGCTATGGGCAAGGGAGCGACCAGAAACCCAAAGTCGCTCTCACAAGCCTGCCTACCAGCAACTGTGGACTAAAGTTGTCAATTCTGTGCTAGAGACCTTGGGATTTAAGCCACCTTTTCAGGCCCAGAGCTCGAGTCACTGCCCATAATGGAATGAAAGCTTAGAATCAAGTAAAGTACAGGGAAACAATGAGTAAATAGTTGATCAAGACCTTAACCATGCCCCTACTAGCCATGAAAGACATTTCATCAAACATATTGTCAACATGTAACCTATAGGTGCAAACAATAGAATTAAGTGTAGGGATCTCATACTTATATGAGAATCACCATGAACCATTGTTTCCTCGTGTCATTTGTTGCGTTATCACTTATTAGGTCATAGATACCATATCCATTCAAATACAAGTAAAAACATGTTGAGAGCCATACATAGTTGTTGTCACAAAATATACATCTAACGAGCATAATAGGTGCAGAATTACAATGAACATATCAGCCATCATTGCAATGAACCAACCCATGATGGGACTACCATGTTCCACCTGATCATAGATTGGTTGAGCCAAGTCTCTCAGGCTTTACTGTGCATCCGCAGTCTGATCCAGGGATCACTAGGCCCTACACCGAGACATACTCTCTAGGCTTTACCATGCATTCCATCCCACAAGCACTAGGCCCGACAGAGAGAAAATCCACCTCTTGGCTTTACCTTATATCCTGCCATTCACCGGCAAGGATTCCTAGGCCCACCAAGGCACATAATTCAGCTTTACCGCAACCCACAGTCTGGTTCAGGGGTTACTAGGCCAGTGGCTTCATGCGTCCTCAGTCCGGTTCAGGGACCACTACACCATGTGTCTGTCAATTCAGAGATCCACCCCACTCAACTTCAAATCCAATATGTCCATCCCACACAAACCAAATGAGAGAACCCATCTCATCAAAGCTATCAGGAAATGGCAAGGCTAGGCTAAAAATACTGTCACACCTGGCAAAACCCATGCCATGGTAGAAAATAAACACATGCAATCCCATGCATGTCAAATCTAGCAAGGAAAATACACATACAAGTCGATACCTGCAATGAAGCATGTTGTAGTTGTTTGATCTTGCCTTTCCCTGCTTGATCTTTGCTTCATCTTGCCTTCCTTGCCTTTCTTGCTCCAATGCCAAAGTGCTCCAAGAAAACTCCAAGTGTCCAAGAGTATGAGAGAGAGAGAATAATGAAAGAGCTCCAAAGTTAAACTAGCAAAAGGTTACCAACTGATCCTCAGAAGCCTTTTTATGAATGAGGCCTCTATTTTCCTCATTTTCCTCCTCACATGCAACATATGACCTTTCACCTCCTTTTTCTCCTAATTTCCATTATTTTCATAAATAAGTGTGGCAAAAATGTCATTTTGCCTTTCCAAAGCCTTAGCCATTGCCTTTGTCAATTTCCTTAGCCATAAACAACCAAATGCACACCCCCTAGGATGTCTTGCCCAACATTTAGCTTGGAATAAGTGTCTCATTCATCCGTGGTTATTGTTTTTAACTTTTATTACATGAAATTTTCACCAAGACTATTACAATTATGACTAAATTTTAAGGAGAAATTTTTTTATGGTTAATAATGTAAGGAAGTGAAAAACCTTCCCAGTCAGAATGAGAACATTCATGCTTAACCTTCATGAAAATACTTTTGAACCTTAAGTTTTGTAAATTCAAATTGGCAACCTCATCCATGGCCACTTTCACTTTTGCATATTCATCCTTGTGATTGGTTCACCCTTGGTAGTGGTCAAGTTATCAATTAAACATTTTAAACTTTTAGGTATATTTACTTAATCATTATTGGGGTGGGTTTAACCATTGGCGTATGGAAAATATTAAGCATCTTGCAGTAAGAAAATGATTGGCTTACTTCTTTTGGATCTTCTTTGTTGGATGATAATAGAGTGATATTCAATGGACAAGATGGAAAGGTAGTAAGTCAATCATTGACTTATTGTATAGTGTTTAATATTTACCTTAACACAACAGGCTTTGAGGTATGGTGTGTTTGACTCTCAGGTAAAATAGTGCATGTAGTATCAATGGTTCACAATGGGGATTGTAAATGGTCCACTCCATTAAACGATTACTGTTTAATCATGAGATTTGTAATGTTCTAATGAGTGAATTCTTGTGAGGGTTGTAGAAACAAGAGAGAAGTAGAAAAAGGAGATTTTGGAGGTCAATCATGATGTTTGTGATTTAACTTATAGCAACTTCTTCAAGGTCTTTAACATTTTGATGTTTCTAATGTATTGATTTCTTACTTTTTTTAAAAAACTAATATAGATCTATCTTAACCATGTATCTATCAAGTGTTGAGAGGGATCAAATCTCTTGAGGTGCAAACATCTTTCTCAATGCAAAATATGAGGAAAGGTTTTCACCTTGAGAGATTTAATCCCTCTTGACATTTGATAAATTTGGGATTAAAATGGATTATGATGGTTCTTTATTATATTATTTATATTATATAAAATCTCACATCTCTATATATAAAAATATTCTTATTTTTAATTCCATTAAAACCCTTGTAATGCATATAGCTACATACATATGCGCATGGCATTTTTATTCAAGATGTTTTATAAAAAATAACAATAATAATTTAATTTTTTAATGTGATCTTGATCCAAGTGGATATATGTGGTGATCCACCTACTTCATAAGGTCAAAGCACAGTTCCCCATCTAGGCAGTGTTTCTATAGTTTTTCAGGTCCTAAACTTTTGAGGTCGTTTTGAGGCCTTGAATGATGTTTTCTTGATGTGACATGGACCCAGGCTATAACCATAGTCAGCATATGGGTCGGTTGAAATGTGTACTTTTTTACTAGACCTTTCCAATGGGCTACTGAGTGTGCCAAACAGATAATGTATGCAAAAGTTATGACCTTGGGAAGTTGATGTACCAACTAACCCTAGTGGGACCCACAAGCCTTTTGGTGTTTCATCTCGTAGGGTTAGGCTTTTGGATGTTTAGGGTTTTCCTTATTACTTTTGATCTTAAAAAAGGCCTTTCGGCCTCATTGTAACTCACTTTGGCAAAGGTGCATAGTCGTCACATCTCTTCTCAGAGATAAGCTACCACCATTCAAGCTACTTTGTTTTCATTCTGCATTTTTACAGTCTCAACACTTAATATTTATTGATAGAATCCAAGTTCCATTATATCTCTATGTTTTGGTTATAAATCTATATTTCATTCCATTCCCTTCATAAATCTAGATCAGTAGTATCAAAGTGGTTTATTTGTTATATGTTTTTTTTATTCATGTCCGCAACGAGGTTGGCGTATAAGAAGTTGGAAATTTAATTACTTGAGCCCTTGCAAGACCATCCTTGCCGACCCCGACAACCTCCCTTGGTGGAAGAAAAGAAAGATAAGGGAGTCGGAGATCTTATTAAATTGTTGCTCGAGGAGGCCCTTGCATGACAAAGGAATAAGATGAAAAACAATTTTGCCCAGATCCTTTGACGGGTGCCAATAGGCGACACATCTTCATCAAGTGACCACTTTGGAGGTGTCACCCCATTCAAGGTACAAGTTAATTTTTATATTCCTATATTTGAAGTCCAAAGAGATGCAGATGCTCTAGACAAATGGTTAAATCTGTTAAAAGGGTATTTTTCGGTCCATAATTTTTCGAATAGATAAAAGATTACCTTTGTACTCCTTAAGGTTGCCCCTCATGTCAAGGATTGGTGGGAGACTTACGTTGAGCAAAAAGCCATGAAGGAATCTGCATTGTTTACATTCATACCACTTGGGACTCTTTTAAGGATGTTATTAAGGAACAATATTACATAGTTGGAAGCTAAGAAGACCACTACATGAGATGGACCACATTACGGTAGGAGAGGGACCAAACAATGCTAGAATTCAAGTATCTACCATACCTTACACACCAAGTTGGGTATCAAAGGCTCCAAGCGACATCTGGTGCTCAAGTACCATGGTTGTCGACACATATATATCCACATAGGAATAGGGTTCCTCGACATCTCCTCACTTGGCACAATATGTTGATATTTTGTCAAAATTGATAAAAGAATTTAAATAGAAGAAGTAAGACTTTGGATATGTGACTCCCTCACAGCAAAAGTGAAGCAAAGGCATCCCCAAAAGACAAAACAAAGGATAGATCTAGGGTGGACCACCTCAAAACAACCCATCTAAGCTACAAATAAATAATGGTAATGGGAAGACAAATAAAGACATAGGTGGTGTGAGTTCCACAAGAGCACCTTTCATAATGATGATAGTGCAAGGCAATCATTGGTAGCCAAGTTGAAAGCCTTAGAGTCATATGCAAGTTCCAACACTGAATAAAACCTAAACAAGGGGAATAAGATCATTGATGCAGAACCTAGTGCCATTGTTGGTACCACCAAGGTCCAATAAAGTGAGCTCAAAGATATGGATGAAGGTGAACATCCCTTTCACCCATAAATGAGGGTGAAGGGTGCTCCACTGCATTTCATTGTCGATAGTGGAAGTCAAAAGAACCTCATCTCAATAGAGATCATCAAGCAATTGGACCTACCAACAACACCATACCCACAGTCATACACGACCAAGTGGCACTGCAAGAGCGAGATCTTCGTGTCAGCCAATAGTGCCATCTACCCTATTGCATCAAGCCCTTCAAGAATGAGGTATTGGGTGATATTACTCCTCTTAAAGTTTGTGATGTTCTTTTAGGTCAACCATACTTGTGGAAGCGTCATGTTGTATATGAGTCTAGATCTCGTAGTGTTATTACTACTTTTGGTAGAAAACTATACAAGATACCAGAGGTAGCTCCGCCTACTACCATTTCTTTGATCTCTATTAAGAAATGCAGTAAGGTCATCTCTTAGACCAGAAATTTGTCTTCTTCCTAATTCGCTCTGAAAGTAAGGAGAATATTATGGCCACATCCATGGTCTCCACACATAGCCCCTCCATGCAGTAGAAATAAGTGGGCAAGGTCATGGAAGAACACAAATACATCTTCTCCTCACTTAGTGGGGTACCTCTGTATTGTTAGGTCAAGCATTCAATCAATCTGACCCTCGGTGCACCTCTACCTAATGGGCCAATCTATCATTTCTCTCTTTTGGAAAATGAGGAAATCAAGTGCCAAGTCCAAGAGCCACTCTAAAAATGGCACATCTGACCGAGTTCCTCGGCTCGTGGAAGACCAATTATACTTGTGAAGAAGAAAGATGAGATATTGTGACTCTACATTGATTACCGTGTCTTGAACAAAATCACAATCAAGAACTGATTCTTGATTCCCTAGATTAATGATCTTCTTGACCAGCTCAGGGGGGCCAAGTACTTTAGTAAAATTGAATTTAAGTCTGACGACCACTGAGTCCCAATAGAACTAGACGATATATGAAATATTCTTTCAAGACCAAGGAGGATCTTTTTGAATGGTTGGTCATGCCCTTTGGTTTTACAAATGCTCCAACTTTCAAGAGGTTGATGGATGATATCTTGTGGTCTTTCGCTAATTCCTTTGTGGTTGTATATTTGGATGATATCCTCATCTTCAACAAGGGTTGGGTAGAACATTTGCAACATATTCAATAGGTTCTTCACACTATGCAACAACATAACCTATGTTTTAACTTGGAAAAAAGTTCCTTCGACATCAACAAGGTCCAATACCTAGGCTACTTTATTCGTGAGAAAGGTATGCATGTGGATCTAGCCAAGATCCAAGTCATTCAGGATTGGCCAACCCCAACAAATCTAATAGAGTTTTGCATATTCTTGGGCCTTGCTAACTTCTACCAAGGACTTGTGTTGGGGTTGTCTTATATTGCTTGGCCCTTATGTCAAGTGACCAAGGGAGGAGAAAAAGATTTATTTTTTTTAGCTTGAGTCACAACAAAAGGCATTCAATGATCTAAAACATTGTCTTTGCTTTGCACCAGTCCTCACCCTATCAAACCTGCAACAATTGTTTGAGATTGAGACAAATGCCTCTGAATATGTTATTAGTGCATTCCCCACTTAGTAAGGACACTCGATCACCTATCATGGTGAAACACTCTATGATATTATCCCAAGATATCCAACCTATGATAAGGAGATGTACTCCATCATGCAGACCTACCAACAATGACAACATTATATTCTAGGGAAGGAGACGATCATTGGCATCTACAATTTATGCAGACACAAGGGAAGTTACAGAATGACTACCATCAGAAATGGTCCATATACCTGCAACAAATCCATTTGAACATCAAATACAAGAAGGGTAGCATCAATAATGTCACAAAATACCTAAATCGACCCTTGGTTATGGTGTTAACCACAGTTCTTAACTCTTGTGGGCACGAGACCTCTATGTCACTATAATAGTGACTCAAAACTTGCTACCACATACTAGATGTTGATGACAAGAAAGCAAGTTCCATACTTCAACCTTCAATATGCATTATTATGCTACTTGGGCCACCTTTATGTTCCTTCAAGAGAGCATGCCAAGTTGATCTAGGAGGCACATTACAGTTGATTGGCAGGGCACTTTAGTGTGGAGAAGACAATAGCAATACTTCAACAATATTTATGTTGGCCAAAGCTTTGACAGGATGTCCAAAGGTATATCAAAGCATGCACCTCTTATGCCATTGCTAAATTAACCATCAAAATAAATGGTTACACACTCCTCTACCTACCCCAAACAAGCCCTTGGAGTCAATCTCCATGGATTTCATGTCAAGTTTTCCATCCACCAAGCATGACAATGATTATGTGTTTGTGTTGGTCGATTTATTCTCTAAGATGGTCATTTTGGCACCATGCAAGAAGAGTATCATAGCTGAAGCCACTGATAAACTCTTCTTTGAGTGTGTTTGGGTTCATTTCAAGCTACCTCAAGCCATTATTTTAGATATGGACGACAAGTTCCTCAACACCTTTTGGTCCAGCCTATGGTGTCTCATGGATACCAAGTTGACCAAATCAACCACCTTTCATCCCCAATGAGATGGAAAAACAAAAGTGGTCAACAAGATCATTGTGCATATCTTGCACATGTACAACTCCAAATACTCACGTACATGGGATGAAAACCTTCCATATTTTCAACATAGCTATAACAAATCCCTCCGTGGATTTATTGGCCATAGTCCTTTTCAGGTATGCTTGGGGTTCCATCCATTAGCCATAATTGATGTATCTATGCCCATTGCATCTTCACCTATTAAGTCCTCCCATGCTCAGATCGAGGCAAACAAGGCAACCAAATTTGTTGAGTGGATCCAACATCTCCAACAACAGGTTTATGATATCCTGCAGAAAGCCAATTCCAAGTACAAGCAGTGACATGACCAACACAGGCCCTGCACATAAGTTTCAAGTTGGTGATATAGTATGGTTACTTTTACAAAAAGAGCACCTCATTGCCCCCAATAGGAAGCTTAGACCACTCTGATATGGTTCATACATAATCACAAAGGTGGTGGATAATAATGTTTTTGAATTGAGCATTCACCCATTCCTTGGCTTGCACCTAGTGTTCAATGTGGAGTTGCTTCGACAATATTATCCACCTCTATTGGAAACCTTGGAGGAATTCAAGCAATTGGTACCCACAGAGCTCAATCCTAATTGCATTGAACATGATACAATGGATCATATCATGGACACCAAGACAAAGGATACCCACCATCAACACATCCAACTCTATCAGGTTGTGAAAGTTGTAACCACCCCTCCCATATCTACCCACTTTCACTGCCCTTCTAGGGTAAACATGACCTGAGAGCTACTATTATATGACCCAACCTCCTAGCTTCATTAAGGAAGTGGAGTTGACAAAATGAAACTTTATTCACCTTCCTCAGGAGCTACAGGACCCCCAAGAGCTAAACAACCACTCCAAGTGCCCAAGTCATGAGCTGGATAGTTATTTTACTAACCTAGACTACCAACCACATGCATAACACTGCATACATGCAACTGTAGACCCCCAGTCGCATGCATAAGCCTACAAGGTAGTGACTACAATCAAAATTTCTCAGTTCTAAGCATGCGACCCTGGAATCAATGCCATCTTTTCAGGGCTTGTCTCCAGACCACTGCCCAAAACTTAATGAGACTTTCTAGAATGATAAATAACATCAAAACAAAACTATTCACAGAAAACTTGATCAAGAACTTAACCTAGCCAAGCCTAACTATGACAATCATTTCATCTTGAGAACATGTAATCTACAGGTCATAAATGCATATCTGAACATAGGGGTCTCATACTTATATGAAAATCATCAAGAAGTTCTGATGCCCTTTCACAATAGTTGCAATAACATCTATTAGGCCATGCATTCAATAACCATTTGTTTACCAATCAAAACATGTTAAGAGCCATAATTAGAATATGTCATGAAATCATGTTTATAACCAACATATAACCAGAATAATAACAATGATAGAACAACCATCAAAGCCACATAATAACAAGTATAAATACACATGAAATACAAGAGGAAAAGAGCTCTTATTAACATATGCAAAGTCCAACCAAGTTAGGGACTTCCACATATCACCCAGCCATAGATTGGGTTGAACCAAATCTTTCTTTCAGCCAATCACCCCTGTGCCATATTCCAAGCATGAATGTGGGATCCATAACGAAACAACTAGGGCTTCCTTTGGCTTTGTCACAATCCCGCCAAAACCGGTCACGATACTCCTAGCCCTAAAACAAGCACCTACACAACCAGGCTTTACCGCAATCCCTCCATTATTGGTTAAGGGATTCCTAGGCCCAAACAAAAAAACACACACTACCTGGATTTACCGAAATCCCGCCAAAACTGGTCAAGGGATCACTAGGCCGTAAACAAGCTTGGATTCCTCTAGATTTCTTCACCAATACCTTAAGAAATTTGCTCGTCTTCACCCTTAGGATTTACCGCAATCCCACCAAAATCGGTCAAGGGATTCCTAGGCCCTTGGGAATTTTCCTGAGACCACCTCACACGGTACCAAAACCAATTGAAAATCCAAAGCTCAACCAAATGAAAGAACCCCATCACATTATGGCTATCTAGAAATGGAAAGGAAAGGCTGAAAACATTGTCACACCTAGCAAAACCCATGCCAATGATAGCCAGAGAACCAAATACACACATGCATGTACCATGCAAGCAAAAACTAGCAAGGAAATCATACATGCAACTCAATACCTGCAAAGTAATCCCGTTGTAGCCGCTTGATCCAACTCTTCCTTGCTTGATCCTTGCTTTCCTTTTCTTTCTTGTCCTTCCTTTGCCTTCCCTTCTCCAATGCTAGAGTGCTCCAAGAATGCTCTAAGTGTGCAAGTGTTTAAGAAAGAGAATAGAGAGAGAGCTCCAAAACTATATTGACAAAATATTAAGCTGACAAAAGTTGTGAACTGATCCTTAGAAGCCATTTTATTAATGAGGTCTATATTTCCTTCAATTTCCTCTATTTTTCCTTCAATCTCATGCAAACCTGTGGCCTTTTATCTCCCTTTTCTCCTAATTTCCTTTATTTTCATAAATAAATGCCAATAAATACCACTTTTCCTTTTCAATGCCTTTGCCAACTTCCCCTTAGCCATAATAAACCAAATGAACACCCACTAGGATGTTTTGCCCAACATTCAAGTTGAAATATGTGTCCCATGACCTTGGTCTTATTTTTCCTTTATTAAATTTATTACATGAACTTTTGACTCGGGGTTGTTACAAAAGCTAAGTAGCTTCTTCACTAAGGCAAGTGGCTCATCAGGAACCAAATTCAACAAAAGTTTTTCCATATGATGGGAAACTCAACACAATGGACACCATTGCTTCTTAAGGGGGAGGATTGACCTGGGTGGATATTGATGGACATCCACCTATTCCACTGGCTCAAAGCACAGTTCTCCATCTTGGTAGTTTTTCTACAATTTTTTGGGTCCTAAAATTCTAGGGTCTTTTTGAGGCCCTAAATGATGTTCTTTTCTAAATGTTGCAAGGGCCCAATTTGTATCCATAAACAAAACCTAGATTAGTCAAAATGTGTAATTCTTGGCTAGACCTTTCCAACGGAATATCAAGTGCATCAAATGAATACTACATGCAAAAGTTATGACCCTGAGAAGTTGATGTATTGACTAATACCAACGGGGCCTACAAGCTTTTTTGGTGTTTCATCTCCAAGGTTAGGTTTTTGGATGTTTAGCATTTTTTCATTACTTTTGATGTTAAAAAGGGCCTTTCAGCCTCATTGTACCTCACTTTGGCGAAAGTGTGTAGCCATCACATCTCTTATCAAAGATAAGCTACCACAATTTGAGCTAGTTTGTGTTCATTTTGCATTTTTACAATTTCAACACTTTCCATTTATTAATAGAAATCAAGTTTCATTTTATCTCTGTGTTTTGGATATAAATATGTATTTTGTTTTGTTCCCTTCATAAGTATGTTTATTTCATATATATATATATATATATATAGAGAGAGAGAGAGAGAGAGAGAGAGGTTTTGTTTATTGTAAGTATTAAGTTTTAATATGTTTATTAACTAAAATGAAGTTCTCAAATATTATGTTTATGAATACGACTCATCATTATTTTTAAGTTTAAATATATCCTATATGTGTTTTTAATTTTACTTGAGCAAGCATTAATATATATATATTTTAATTATAAATGTAACTATCTAACGTGGACATCTCCCCCATTTTGTGCTATAGAGAGGCATATATATATATATATATATATAGAGAGAGAGAGAGAGAGAGAGAGAGAGAGAGAGAGAGAGAGAGTATTAAGTTTTTATATGTTTATTGACTAAAATGAAATTTTCCAATATTATGTTTACTAATATGACTCATCATTATTTTTAATTTTAAATATATCATATATGTCTTTAATTTTAGTTGAGCAAGCATTAATGTTTATTTTAACAATCTCTCTTTTTGGGTTGTAGAGTGCCTCTTAATACATTCAATTATGATTTATTATATTTTTTCGTAAATAATGGTAATTGTGATCAATCTTAACCCTAAAACTTGTAAGTAATAAGAGTATATATATATATATATATATATATATATATATATTTGGATGTGATGGTTAGTAATGTTAGAAAGTTAAGATGAAAATTGAAATATGATATACATTCTAATCATTTTTTAGAATGTATATCATATGTAGTCATGTTTTAATCATTTTTTAGAATGGATATCATATTTCAATTTTCATTTTAACTTTCTAACATTATTGACCATTACATCAAAATACATTATAAAGTTCAATTTGTTTTAATGAATGCAAAAACATTAATCAGGATCATGTTACTTTCTACCTAGGTACATAAACATTAGGAGTATAAAGACATTGCAATACCAAAAGGTGTTGGTTGTCAAGTTTCATATGAGAGAAGGAAACTTCAACCTAGACACCAACAATATCTTCTTCTCTTTATTCATGATAATATCCAAGTTCTTAGCATTACATATCATTGCAACACACCCAAATAAGTTATCTAGTTCAATTCATTTCTTTGAATGTAAGAGCATTAATCATGATCATGTTACTTTCTACCTAGGTACATAAACATTAAGAGTATAGAGCCATTGCAATACCCAAAGGAATTGGTTGTCAAATAATATCAACTTCACTTCATTCATGACAATATCTAAGTCCCTACTATAATTTAACTTTACTATTTATATTCTCTTCAATAATTTAACTTTACAATTTATATATTCTCTTGAATTGTTTTCTAAGCTAGATTGTGTAGATTAAATCTTGAGCAATTTTTTATCTCAAGCTAGTTTCATGTTCCAATGCAAATTGAAATTCACCACAACAGTAAGTCCATACAAAAACAATAGAAACATGACAAATACAAACTTTAGTACACTCATTATATGTGCAACACAAATCTCACAATGCTCAAACTTAATAGAATGACCCAAATAAAATCCAACACCCAACTAAAGACAGTGCTATATATGCTAGCAATCAAGAATCACATTGCAACATTGGCAATGTGATTAGGCATTGTTCCAAGGTGCATAAAATAACATGATAAACATCTATACAAATAATGTACATCAAATATAGGTGTGGAAGATAATGCCCTAAAGTATTATAATGTCAAGTTATACAGTAACCATTTATACATTATGAAAATAACTCTTAAATGAAGGTACATCCGCATATCCTGGTCTTTAAGTCAATGCATACATTACTAACTATGTTAACCTCTATGTATACATATTCACATTCATTCTCATTTAAGCTACTACTGAGGTGACCTACTATTTACATATACCTCTAACACCTTATATACATTGATGGGGTAATAATAACTTAGAGGCATCTATTTAATGTCAAGTTTAATATTGTGTGGCTTGCACACTTCCTTTTGTATAGTACATGTACTTAGTGCATGATAACATTCCCATAACACATGGGAACACATGTATTTACAAGCCCTATAATGTGGGGCAAGTATGTCCATAGAAACAAAGCCATGGTAGGAAGAAAGGTTCTTAATACCTCTAGTAGACTTCTCTTATCCACAAAAATTGACACAGAACAATGTCCACATGTTCCTCGGCACATTCTTTCCCACTAATTTATACTTTTATAATATTATGATAGTAATAGGCATGGACTTCTCTAACAAAAATAAGAGAAGAGTCATTTTGTACTTTCTAGTCATATAGAGTTATATACAAGTCTATTCACATCTCTTCTAGCATGTTCTACGTAATTTTTCATTTTGCTAATAAATTGCAGTGTTCTTGCAGGTCTTTATTATGCCAATAGGAATTTTATTATGAAATCTTTTATGGGAACTATTAATTTTAGTCCAACCCACCAATCATGTAATGGCATGGATCTATAAATAACATTCATTTTTTGTTTCCATTTGGCCATATGCCAGTCTTTCATCCTCAATATAACCATGCAACCTCTTATCACCATCATATTTTTCTTGAATCAAATTAATATCCATGATTTGCAGATATAATGAATTTGAGTTAGTGGTATTCATTTTTTCAAAGCCACCGATACCACCTAACCATGACATTACAAGAATCCTTCACACTTGATTATGACTATATCAGCTCTACCATCCCTCATTTTTTCCCCTTGATAATCATATTAATATCCATGATCCATGATCTATAGAATTACTGAATAAAAGTTAGGGCCATTCATTTTGGTCCATGATATATGAGTTAAATGCAATAAAGAAAGCATGCATTATTAGGTTTGGCAGACTTAACATGGTCAGCTACCTACATTACAACATCATCCCTAACAATTATTTGGGTTGATTTTGTTATAAATGTTTTGTATTCTCTCGCATTGACCCCTAGCAAACACATATCTATTTTTTTACTAAAAAACCTCTCTTTATTATTCTCAATTGATTCTCCTCCCTTGAATGTTGTGCATAGAATGTTTCTTAGCTTTCTATGTTTCTACTTGGAATCTAATTCTCCGTTTCACATGTCTAAGCTTATCTATGATTGCCTCTGATGGCACGTTGCTTTGTCTGTGTTCCTTGAGACAAACATTAAGGTTGATATGTACATTCACGCACACACACACATGCCCCCAACTACTATGTATCCTAAGCCAAAATTTAATTTATGATCTATCATGTTGGGACATATCATTGGACATATATTTTATTATCCCTTTCTAGATTGGATCATCTCCTTATTATGGGCATGCATTTCATATTGGGTCCCCTTTTACAGGCACATATTTCATATTTTCCCCTCTTCTTCACAGTATAATGTTAATATTTCTTCATATTATTTATATTCAATAATTTTTTGGAATTCTTCATGTTTCTTCCATAATTTTTTTCTTTGGAAATCTACATATTACTTCTTCCATACTCATCCCTATCTTTTCTCAAAGGCAAACAAGAAAGCAAGGTGCTTCATTTTGTGGATCAATCAATTGAAATGGAGCAAGGGAGAGGTCACGACTCATAGTGTGTCTATAATAAACATTGTTTATTCCTCATGGTTCTCAGCCAATCCAACATTTCATAAGCTTGGGATCCCATTTCTTCATCTTTTGTCAAATTTTTAACATGTCTTCACTACCAAATTTAGTTGTGTGGAATTTTATTATTATTTTCTATTTCTTGATCAAATATGTTGTTATGGGAAAATTTGACCTGAGCAAGCAGGCTACTTTTAACCCAGTAGATCATAGAATGATCTATCCAGATTTGATTGTGTGATCATAAGAATATCAAGAAGTCAAGCCCTTTGTTCCTATTCACACAAATAAATACATTCAACACTTATGAAATATCCTACAAAAGAATGGTTGAAGAATTAATGCTTGTTACCCTCGCAGGTTTGTGTAGTCTCTTGAGTCTAATGTCAAGAAAACCCTGCTTCCACCTGAAGATATCACTTCCTATTGCAATAATAAGGACCCTACATGCATGCACAACCAAACAAACCACCAAAATTTCCGCAGAGGGATAATTTGTTTAAAACAACATGCACTAGTATAAAATATGTTTCAGATTGCATATACAGGAAAGGAATATGTAGATCTATTAATCCAAAATGATGGTACAAGAAATGTATACCTCCCAACAATTGAAACCTCCTCCTAGACCAACAACATGACCTCCTCCTCCCAATACAATAGAGCTCTCGCGCTATAATATGGATACCTCCTCTAAACCCCTTTCCTCTTGGTGAGATTATATAACTTCATTCAATCCTCCAAGAGAATGTATCTAGACACCTAGGTGTTCGAGAAGTTAGGAAACTTCTAAAATAATGGATCCCTAGCCAACTCATACACAAGTGAGTCAAGTTGATCTCCTTGGGAATAACAAACTCTAGAAACATTTTTCACAATTATGTGTTTTTTAATCAATTATCTCAATTATGAAGTAATTATTATCTCATAATTATAAAATTGTGACAAAATAATTATGAGAAATAACTCAATCATGTAATTCCCCCCTTTTAACATGGAACAAATATCACATAAGTAAAATAAAATGTGAAAGGGAATGCATTCTAGACAACAATTGAGGTAAGTTGAACTTGTGATTCTCTCACTATAATGGAGTGGCAAATAGGGCTATAACATATGCCCCCTAATGCATGAGGTCAGAAGAGAAACTAATGGTCGAAATGCATTATAACAAAACTCAAAGCTCAAAATGGGAGGAAGTATCCAAGACTACGAAGCAAGATCGGAGGAACTCAAGTGTTGGAGTCTCAACTTTGTTGATAACATCTCGAGGTGGGTATACCCATGCTCAATCATAAATAGATACTAAGATGGCCACCAAAAACATACACTATGGATCCACCTGGAAACCGCCCCTCATATCATGATAGAGTGTAAATTTGCAAGCCTTATCTGGCAAGAGCTTCTTGGAACCTGGAACTTTATCTTCATCTTCCCCTGTTCTGTCCCAGACCTGTTTGTTGTATGGTTGGCTAGATACCTAGGTCCAAACCTAAAAATAAAATAATCATAGCAGCTTGGACTGCCCTTCCTAAATTCATCAACTGGCAAATCTGGTTAGAGAGGAATAGAAGGATATTCAGAAATAAAGAACAGGATTTCAGACTCATTGCAAATACAGTAAAATGCCAGTTGAATGAATGTCTGAGAGACAAAAGGGATGATACAAATCTATGCCAACAAGATATTGAGTTGGGAGCTGCACTCAATCTCCAATTCCAAAAATCGACCACGATACCTATCTTTCCCAAAGATTGGCAAATCAAAAAAATTGAAGAAGAATTTTAGTCCTGGATTTCCAAGCAAACACTTCCTTCTCTCTTCTTTGATGGGGCAGCCAAGGGAAATCTAGGAATTGCTGGCATAGGAGGGCTCATAATAAACTCAAAAGAAACTTCTATTCATAGATATGCTTGGGGACTGGGTCACTCCTCAAGCACGCACGCTGAAGCGACGGCCCTTCTTCAAGGGATCAAACTACTTAAAGAGTTGGGCCACAAGGAGGCAAATGTCTTTGGAGATTCGCAGGTCATCATCAAAACAATGGCGACATATTCTAATCCAGCAGATCTGTGTCTTGCAAGGACGATTACAAGGATCAAAGACATGACAAAGCCCCTGAATTTGAAATTCTTCCATGTATTGAGAGTAAACAACAAAGAGGCAAACAAGGCAACCCAGTTATCTGCTGGGATTATTCTCAGACACAAAGAAACCTCATGGGATCCAATCCCCTAATCTTCCATGTTTTATTGCATTTTATTGAAGCAATTTGTATGCATTCATAAGCTCGGGAAAGCAACAATAATAGATCACATTATAAAATGTAAAAATAGGAGATTCATAAGCATATGTGCTATGATCCTATTGTTGGAGAGGCGCTCAGAAAGAAGCTCTACTATCTGTAATTTGAATTGTGGCTTTTTGCCAAAAATCTAATGAAATCCCATAACCGTTTCTGTAAAAAAAAAAAAAAAAAAAAAAAAAAAAAAAAAAAAAAAAAAAAAAACATACACTATGGATCCATGTGACATATCAAAAAGATCATTTCCACCAACAAATACAATGTGGATCTATGTCACAGTATACATTAATAGGAATATGGACACATAACAGACAGGAGGTGTCCTAGAATAGTCCTCAAAGTGCATAATGAATACATAACTCCAACACAACCTGGGAGGAATGCCATATAAGAGTGAGATGTCCCTAACCCATGGTCTTCAACATAACCCAGATGCTATGAATCTACAACATGTAAATAGATGAGCTGATGTCGAGCATGATAGAAACCATTAGATTACCGGTCAATGAGGGGTATCGTTAACAGACAAGGGGAGACCCACCAATGATGATAATGGACCCCAAGGTACCTATTGCATTCCACTAAGTGTGAATAGATGAGATGATGTTGAACACTCACAGACTTGACCAATCAGGAGCCAATGATGCAAACCCATTGTCAATCGTGAGGAAACCTGCCAATGATATTTGCAAGATCCAAGGTATTATTGTATCCTAGATCAAGCTCTTGAATAATGAGCTAAAGTTGACAGGAGAAGATCCCTTCAAAGGAGGGCTTTGATGTATCCCCCATCAATCAACACGGAACATACCGAGATGATGTAGTGAATGGATGAAGTCATGAAGCAATGAAATATAACTAATATATGGATGGCCGATTCAAAAAGGTCAACATGCAACTGCAGATGGATGACATAGGCTAAGGCTTCCCTTAAACATGTAACGAAACAACACAAGGGTGACTTGGCAACATGACTAATGAGCACCACATGATATCGTGCAACAACACAGGAGGCACTGAAGCATGCTTCATAGTGGCTAGAAGAGTAAGCTTCAAGAGGAGGAGACACAATCGTATATATGGTATGGCTCCTAGGCAATCTAAAACCAAACTATAAGATAATGATGCATACAAGTGCCAAGAGATTTCTAGCACGATGTTGGCATAATGCAAGTGGAAGACCATTCATCGACCAAAGTGCGATATATGTCATGAGTGAAAATCCGCACTATGATATGAAAGGAAACCTGATGGGCAAGTCTACCACGAGGTGCATCAACATCAAAGGTAATCAAACAAGACATTGACGGGTCCACCCCTCCAATGGAAATCAACAAGGATTTTCATTGTTGAGGGTAGCGTTGCAAAACCTTCAAAGCAGACATGGCACAAGGTGCTTGGACAAGGTCCTCAATAATATTCTAGTGTTAGGCAACCCGTGCATTGGGGTTGTGTGTTGACTTTCGGATTACACCCCTAGGTGGGCAATATACTAGTTCTATAGGCTTATCTAATGTGACAGGTATAGGAGAAGCAGTAGGGGTGGTCGAGTCCTTAGGAGCAGAAATCTGACTCGTGAAGGTCATAGGATTTTTCTCACATTGTCACATTAACCTCTTATTAACACATCAGGATTGGTGAATTGGTAGAAAAAAGATGAAACTATGACCCCCCATTTCCCCCTTGTGGAGGTTGAGGAGCTTATACAACCATTTGTTGTTATGGTTGGGCTGGGAATGTATGAGTCAATACAACAGGTTGTTGGGAAGCAACCAGTGATGTGAGGAAATGGTGGACTTCATCCATAAGCGGGCACTCGTGATTTAAATGCTCACCTTGACAAATATTGCAAGGGAACATAATCTTACAATGTCATTTGTTTGTGCCCCCACCCTGGGTAGATTGGTTTTGTTGATTCTCCTAAGCAGGTTGTTCTTTTGCTTATTCTTTTTCTTTTCTTTTTTCGCTAGGTTGCTAAGTATTCTTAGGTGACGCAAAATTCATGGTAAGAACATCGATGAATTGCTCATAAGAAGTGGGTGCTTGTTGAGAGCCAGGGGAACTTGTTGGGGCTTTAGAACTGACCATCATCTTCCCTATCTGAGAAACTAATTGACTCACAGTATTAGAAGAAAGAGAACCAATCACTCCAGCAGAGTGTGGTCCAGGTTTGGGTCGTTGTAGATTCATTGAAGGGCGAGTAGCATTGGGAAGAATCTATATAACGTTCCCACTTTAGAATAAATTAAATAAAGGTGTTGAGCACGTAAAATGTTCTGCTCCTTTGTAGTTGCCCCAACCATAGCAACATCCTGGGCAATCTGAGGTTAAAGGGTTTGGGTGAATCAGTCTCTGAGAACATCATCAGGGAGTCTACTTTGTGCTAACCTCTTGTATCTACACCACTCATAAATATGATCAGAGATGTGAGATGTTGGTAGTGATGGGCCTCCAAATTAGACACAAATTAAGGCCCATCTAACCTTTCTTAGGCACATGAAAGCTATATTAAACCTCTCCTTCTACACTTAATAATGGATTTTTAGCTTTAATATGTTCTTAGGAAGGTTTAAAGATAATTTCATATTGTGTGCCTAATATTATTTATTTTTGTAGAATATTGTGAGAATATTGGGCAAATTATGAAGATTTGGAGGAGGAGATAATCTAGGGACTTGCTCCATACTACAGGAGGATCAAGATTGGATAATAAATGAACAAAATATCATGAAATTATTGACAAATTCTGGAGCTCCATTGATTGAGAAAATCTAGGAATGTGTTCCCAGTCATTTAATGCAGATTCCTAGTGTTGGGAACCAGATCCACTATTTAAGGGATCTTGGAGGGAAAAGCTCCCCCCTTTAAGGAAAATGCTTCTCCATCAATTTGTATAAGTACCAATTCGAATTTGTCTCTAGGGGCATGTATTTCTTAGTCTTCTTGTGGAGCAAATTTGTTGTTTAGCAACTCCACTTTCATTTCTAGTAGGGATGTATTTGGATTGATTAAAATAATGAAGTTTGGAGTCATTTTTAGCTTCTAAAGCTTGGTTTTATTCACATGAATATGAGTTTCCATGGGCTTGGCGATGCCAGGAGTCTCAGATCCCTCTTGTACACTTTCTTTATTTCCTTTGAACGTATGTTTCACTTGCATCTCTTATTTTTGCATTTACTATTCATGCCTCTTTTGTTGTAGGTTACATTGGTTAAATAATTAAAGTGAGCTGTTTTTTAGGTTATTTACAGATTTGCAAGCCTTATGCATCCTTAGAATAGTTTTGAAATTTCATCTTAATCATTGAACTACTTGGATTGGGTTACTAGTTCACGAATATAGAATTTCTGGAAGTCCCTTGTAGCAAAATAGTACTATTTTTCTGCTATTTTTTAGAACGTGTTAATGAGCTTCATTTGAGTTGATTCCACTTTTATTAGGTCATAAAAACATTCAAGTTAATAACAAAATTTACCCCGTAGCATTTTCACTTGATTAGGTTAGGCATTTGGTAGGTTAACTAGCTCACTAGTTCTTGAATTTCCAATTTTTAGAGTAGTAATTTTCTACTATTTTTTAGCATGTGTTAACAAGGGTATTTTGGAGTGATTCCACTTGAAATGGAGTCCTAATACATCGCACTTAATAACAAAAATTTTCCCACCCCATTTGCATTTGATTTAATTGGGAATTTAGCAAGTCATCTCCTCCTGTAGCAAAACATGGCCTCCTGTAGCACCTCATGTAACACTCTTGTAGCCCTCCTGTAGCACGTGCAAACCTGACTATATTTTCTCCAAAAACTTGGTTTTTTCTCTTAGGCTTGAATAATGACCCCTAGGCTGTTATAGGGCTTCCAGAGCATTTGTCCAACCAAGGCTTCCAGGAACTAGTAACTCAACCCAAGCTAAAGGAAACATGAGAGCCAACCAGAAAAACAAAGAAGTAAACCCACAACCCACTTAATAAATAAAAAATTCTCATCCCAATTGCATTTGATTTAATTGGGAATTTGGTAAGTTATCTCCTCCTGTAACAAAACAAGGCCTCTTGTAGCACCCCTGTAACACTCATGTAGCACATGTAAACTTGACCAAATTTGCTCCAAAAGCTTAATTTTTGTTTCTTAGGCTTGAATAATGACCCCTAGGCTTTAAATTCATGATTGGGAAGAATAAACACCACTTAGGAATTTCCTTTTTACAAAGTAGATTAGGCCTATTTCTTTGAATTCATGCTCTTAGTATTTCAATGACAAATTGTTCTTGCATATGTTTAGTTTCTTTTTATGGCAACTTTTCACATTCTACAATTAGAGTAATGATTCACATTGTTGCAAGTAGCACAAGGTTTACATCATGAAAATAGACAAGTACTTTTTATTCCTGCAAATGGCATAACCTTTACCTTCTTGCAATTAGGATTAGTGTTTACATCTGAGCAAGTAGCATTTCCATTCCTTGCAAATAGAGCAACATTTCCATTTCCGCAATTAGTTCAGGATTTCATTTCAAGACATTCAGTCCATTACATCAGATCAACGAAAGAAGGACATATTGCATGTTGCACATATAGTGCCGACACCTCTTATGTTTGTACAAACCCCAGGTTGATAATTTAAGTTTGTAGCCTTGGGAGTGGCAACATTCTTGTTACAATAGGGGGGCTGGTCAATTTTTGGCGTCTATTCCAGGGAGGTGTCAAAGTATGCATTGTTTTCTTCCCTAGTTGATCCATTTATGCAAAAACAAAAAAATTGCATTAGGCATCTTTCATTTCAAGAACAAAAAATTGATTTGCATTAGCATTCTTATTCAATTTTTTTTATATAAAACAAAAAAATAATTCTCCAACACCAACCTCCCCACTTGATCACATGGTGCAATACAAATCACATCATCATCCACTTTTGCAGGTAGAAGAAGAAGAGGTGGCAAAGAAGACAGAATAAATGGATGGTGATGATGAAGAAGAGCCTCTTGGATTTCCCATTCAAGATATTGATAGTAGGGTTCATATGAAGAACATACCTCCATCTTTCCTTCCCAAATTCCATGGTATGAGGTCAGAGGATTCATAAACCTTTCTCTTTGAATTAGAAATCCTTTGTAGATCTTATGGTAACTTACTAAACACTCAAAAATTGAGATTGTTTCCAACAACATTGAAGGATAGAGCTCTTAAATGGTTCATGAGTTTAGGAACTAATCCAATAAGATCATGGAAAGATATGCAAAATATATTTCTAGAAAAATATAAAGATCGTGATCTTAAAGAAGAAATCTTTAAAATGACTAAAAAAGAAGATGAGAGCCTTGCAAATCTAATAGATAGATTTATGTATAATGTTAAGAGGACAAAATTGCATCATTTAGGATTTGACACACTAACAACCCTCTTACTTAGAAAAAATAGGGATGAGTGGATTGATCTCCTTGATCTCATGAGTAGAGGTGATGTATACCAATTATCATTTGAAGAAATTTGTGAAAAATGCAAACACATATCAAGAGAAAGGGCAAGAGTAAGTAAATCAACATCAAGATTGATAAGTCAAGCTGAAGCTAGAAATTTTGTTGATAACTTTAAAACTAAATTCTTAGCAATCTAAGCGAACAAGTAGAAATGTTAAGAATGCAAGATGAACAAAAATAGGATGGTGATATTTGTGTTATCCATGCAAAATCACATGCTATTAAATATTTCTTGTCATTATTGAGGTTGAAGGAAGTTCACCAAGAGGACAATGGAACAAGTCAATCACCAAAGCAGCTATGTTATGTAGCTCCAAGAAGACCATGTCAGCCTAGTCAACCTAGTATGATGCAAGAACCTAATTCACAGTTTCAAGGTTATTCACATCCATCTCATAGTAATTGGAACACACCCTTTCCTTGAAAACCTTGGCCATCTCAACACCAAAACCAATCTTGGAAACAAGGTTGGAAAGAACCTTATGGGAGGAATCCATAATATCCTCAATATCCTCCATACCCAACTCTATGTTATCCCTACCATCCACCTCCACCACAACCACAACCTCAACCACATCCATCCCAAAGATCTACTCCCACTCAACTACCTGTACCACCGTTTCCGAACGCGCACAAGGAAGTAGCTCAACCCACTTACATTGTTGAGGTACCACACTTCTAAACATATCTTCTTGATCTAAATGGTATTCATCTTAGCTCAGGAAGAGTATTGCAAAAAATAGATTCTCTTGATGTCATTGAAGGACAACATTAAAAGAAATAAGATTCAAATGAGAAGACCAAAGAATCATGGGCTGCACTTGATGAAGAGTAGACATCAGAATTAGAGATTGAGAAAGTTCCCTCATGTTTACCATCAGATCCTCCATGTGTTCAAGAGAATAATTAGCAAAAAGAGGAAGATTTGAATGTCATGGTAGAAGAAGACATGAAGAATGATCCAGATGAGCAAGCGAACCAAGGGCATCAAAGCTATATTGAGGTTTGGTTCCAGAAAATCAATAATATGGATCATCACTCTCTTCTTCAACAATGCTTGATATCGTCAAAGTCAAAGCATTTTGTCTTTAAAATTTAGGTACATGTCAAAGCATATATTTTGAGCCTACATATGATTTTAGCTTCAGTAGCAAAAGGAAGTGCTTTAGCTTCTACCCATTTTGTAACATAATCAGTGCAAACAAGAATGTACATTTTCTGTCTTGAAGGTGGATTGATTGGACCAACAAAATCCAGAGCCCATTTTTCAAAAGGCTCAATAAGTACTTGAAGTTGTAGAGGCATCTCATAAGAAGGAACATGTTTCCCCATCCTTTGACAACTATCACATCTCTTAACATACTCCCTAGAATCCTTAAAAAGGGAAGACCAATAGTATCCTAAGAGAAGGAATTTGTAAGAAGTTCTTTTGTCAGCGAAGTGTCCTCCACATGGCTCATCATGAAAATATTTCAATATCTCTGGTACTTCATCTTCTTTAACATACCTTCGGATGATCATATATGGCCATGTTTTATACAATTATTCATTTATCCACAAATAAGATGCACTAATTTGAATTACCTTCCTTTTTTCTCGAGGAGACAAGTATGATGGTAATTTCCCTGTAGCCAAATAGTTAGCAATATCTGTAAACCATGGAGATTTAGTGGATACCGCAAAAAGATATTCATCGGGAAAATTATCTTCTACAGGCATGTCATTGTTATCATTTTGAATCCTTGATAAAACATCAGCAACTGTATTTTGTTTTCTAGGTCGATCCAAAATAGTAATGTTAAACTCTTGCAGCAACAACAACCATCTAGTGATTCTGCCATTAGTGATTGGTTTATTCATTAAGTATCTAATTGCAGAATGATCAGTATGTACAAAAGTTTCATAGCCAGTAATATAATGTCTGAATTTATTGATGGCATGAACAACAACTAAAAACTCCTCTTTGACAATACAATTTAACTCTGTAGGAGTCAAATTTTCACTGGTGTAATAAATGGCATATGGAGTTAAGTCTTTTTGTCCTAGTACAACTCCTAAAGTTATGTCTGAAGCATCAATTGAAATGTGAAAAGGTAATTTCCAATTTTGTCCTCTAAGAATGGGTGCTTCAGAGATTTTCTCTTTTAATGACTCAAAGGCCTTTTGGCAATTAAAATTCCAATTGAATTCACAATCTTTTGTGAGTAGTTTGAAAAGTGGAGATGCAATTTTTGTAAAGTTTTCTATGAATCTTCTATAATAACCAGTGAAACCAAGAAAACTTCTAACATCTCGTTGATAGGTTGGAATTGATAATTTAGAAATAACTTCTACTTTAGATGTGTCCACTCTAATTCCATTTCCTGAAATATGGTGTCTTAAAACAATTCCCTCAGTAAACATCATAAAACATTTTTCATGGCTTAATGAGAGATTTTCCTCTTTACATCTAATGAGAATTTTTTCCAAAATTTTAAGAGCTTCTTCAAAAGAATTTCCATAAACTGTAAAATCATCCATATACACTTCCACACAATCATGAATTAGATCAGAAAAAATGCCTAATACTGTTCTTTGGAATGTTGTAGGAGCATTACATAATCCAAAAGGAAGTACTTGGTAAGCATAAGTTCCCCATGGGCAGGTAAAGGTAGTTTTATCTTGGTCTTCTGGGGCTACTTGGATTTGATTATACCCACTAAAACCATCTAAGAATGAAAAATATTTCTTTCCTGCCAATGTATCTAAAACTTGATCTATGAAAGGGAGTGGAAAGTGATATTTTAAAGTGGTTTTATTCAATTCCATATAGTCAACACAAACTCTCTATTTTCCATTCTTTTTAGGAACAATTACTAAGGGTGAAACTCACTGACTGCCTGATATTGGATAGATGAAATTGACATTCAACAGTTTTTGTAGTTATTCCTTAATAATCTCCCTTAGATTTGGATTCATTCTTCTTTGAGGTTGTTGAATTGGTTTGGCATTGTATTCAATGTAGATATGATGTATACAAGTATTAGGATGAATTCCTTTCATGTCAGTATATTCCCATGCATAAGCAGAGGAATGTTCTTGTAACATCTTTATTAATTCTTTTTTTTGAAATTCCTCCAAATTATTGTTGATATTCAAAGTTTTTCCTTGAAAGATTTCAATTGTAGAATTGTCAAGTTTTTCCATAGAGTGCAAGGATAGTTGATGGGATGATAAATATTCAATATTGCATTGTTCTTGAAAACTTTGACTAGATTCACAATATGATGAAAAAATTATTTTCCATTAAATTCAAAATTTGATCTTCTTCATCTATTTGTGAAGTAGCAAAGATTGGTGTTATATCAAAGTCATCATCTATCCATTCTTCATTTTCAACCTTTACTGTTGTTTTTGCTGGTGGATACAGTGTAAATTTATTTGTTGTACTCCCATTAGAAATGAACATATCACCAGATCTACAGCTTATAAAAGCATCAACTGTAGCTAGCCATAGTCTTCCTAGAATTAATGGATGTCCTCCTAAGTTATTCTTGGGTGTTAAAATCATAAAATCATCAGGGTATTCCGAAGAATATATATATATATATATATATATATATATATATATATATATATATAATACACCTTCAGGTTTGATTACAAATCTATTTGCCAATTGTAACAATGTAGGTGTATAATGAAGATTAAAAAGTTTTAATTGATTCATAGTTTGTTTACTCATGATATTTATGGCTACTCCTAGATCAATCAATGTATTTGGGATCTCCACACCATTGATGTGTGTTTTCACAATGGGACTTCTTGGATCAAGATATTTCTAAATTGTTGTTTTACCCATCATGATATCTACAATTTTTCCAACTAGTTGGATTCTTTTGATTTCTTTTCTTTTTCTTCTAGGTATTTTTATGCTCAAGTCCCTAATTGTCTTTGCGAAAATTGGTATTTCCTTAATTGCTTGAAGCAAAGGAATCTTTATGCAAACATTCTTTAGTTCATCTAACATGTCGTAATCAGGCAATAAAATATGTTTTTCTACCCCTTCATCAATTTTTAATCTTTTAGGGAAAGGTGGTTTTGAAACAAATACTGAAGGTTGTTCCATAATAGGAGTTGAGTTATTTGAATGTGTTGGAGTAACTTGTTTTTGAGTTTTTTCTTTTTCATTAAGAGACTTTTCTTCTTCAGAGATCTTTTCTTTTTCACTTTCTTGAATAACAACTGATGGGGACTTCTTTTCTAATATTCTACCAGATCTAAGTTGAACATTGTTTAGATCTAGTGGAGTTATCATGTAGGTTTGAAAATTTTGTCCTTCTATATTGTAAACAGGTTGTGAATTTTTATTATTGTTTGGATTTGGGAGTGTTTGGACAGGCAATTGGTTTGGTCTTTGAGGAAATGGTATTGAAAGTTGTGGATTCAAATTACGAGGTTGAGTTTGTTGAACAGGCTAAGGATAATATTGTGGAGGAAAAGTAGGATATGATTGTTGAAATTGTGGAAATTGAGGATATTGAGGGTATTTTACGTAAGGATTTTTCCATCCTTGTGACCAAGGTTGTGGCCAAGATTGTCAAGGCATTGGGGCAGTCCAATTACTTTGTGAAGATTGTGCAAATGGTCGAGTGTTAAACCTTGAGCTGTATTTGGCTGTGGATTCTGCCAAGGTCTTTTAACAAAAAAACAAAGAGGATCTACCTGATTTGGTACTCCTTCTTGATAGACAACTTTAAGACCTGGTATTGAGGGACATTCTTTTGTATCATGATTTTTCGCACAAATAACACAATTTTATACACTCTTTAAATCAAGAGGACATTATCTCAAGGCATGTTTCTTTCTGCACTTTGGGCAAAAAATGGACAATGCAACATTTTCAACTTTTTGCTTGTTTTATATTTTAAGGGTGTCAGTTTATTCATTAAGGCTCCCTAAAATTTATGTTTTAAAATTATCAAGCAAATTTTCTAATTCTGCTCTACTTATTGTCCTAACTAGAAATTTATATTAATCCTTGATAAAAGAGGATCTCTTGGATTTTTCTCGGTTCTTTCTTTGCCTCTTGAAATGTGTATGCACAACTCACAAATTTCTACCAATGACAACTGAGAAATGTCCCCCTTACCCGTTAGATTGAGAAGATCAATCCAGTCATCTCTAATGGATTTCAATAAGAGAGCTTTCAAAGTTTCCTCATCTAGATTATTCATTTTTGCCCTTTTAACATTATAAGCAAATCTTTCAATGAATTATTCAAGATTTTCATCTTATTTTTGTACCATTTTAAAGACTTCATCCTTAATATTATGGGGCATACAATAGTCCTTATATTTCTCTAAGAATGTAGTTTTTATTTGTTCCCATGTTCTTATGGAGTTTATGTTAGGAAACCAGCTCACAAAAAGATAGAAAAGATAGATCAATGCCTAGAATTCAGCCTCTTCGAGGGGGCAACCTCATTTACATTACGCAAATGAACAATTCTTCGATGATACAAATGACTAAACCTCCCTTCTATATATAGGAGTCTAAGGGGTCACAATATAATCAAGCCGACAACAATAATAACATAAGGGTACAAAAATAATAATAGTGGGTTTCTATGGGGCATAATAATAACAACATGGGGACAATAGGGGCACAATAATAACAATAAGGGATACAATGACAATAGTAATGGGGGAATCACTAGTATTATAAGGGCCTAACAGTTTATTCCTAAACTCATAAACCATTTTAATGTTGCATCTCTAAGGGTTGCAGGGAATAATTTCAACTTTTGAGCATCATGTAGATAATCATATGATCTAAACAAGACTTAAAATTCAAAGAGAAATGTCTCAGGATCTTCACTCCTTAATCCATGGAAGTTTGGAAGGATAGAGGGTGAGATATTTTTCATTGTCACAGTTGTATCTTCTTCACAGATAGGAAATCCAAAGGGTTCTGGATTTATATCTTCCACCTCCTCTACCCCCTCTAATCCTAGGTTGTTCACCATTCAAATTATGTACCTCTCCTTCCCCTTGTCCAACCATTGTAGATTCTTTAGAACTAATATAGGGTTTTGGTTCTGGTTCTAAGATTGGGTTTTCAATTTCCTTTGGTTCTTCTATTAATGGTTTGAAGTAGGTTTTTTCTTCCTCTTCTTCAATAGGAACTTCAAACTCTTGAGCTAGAAGTTGTTCTCCAGTTGAAGATAGGAAAATCACTCTTGTTGTTGGGGATATGGGGTCTTTTTCTATTATGGCTTTTGTTGACGAAGTTGGTGAATCTCTAGGTTGGATTTCAGATCTTAATACCTCAGGGAGTTTATGTTTGCTCGTTATGGATGGAATTTGACTTTGTGTGGGTGGCGTGGAACTACGAGGTTGTGGTGAGGTAAGTGATGTTGTTGGAATTAAGATATTTCCTCTACCTACAAATCTACCCCTAGAGTCTCTTTCCCTATGCATATCATGTTTTTGTTTTTATTGTTTATTTGTTTTTTTTTTTTATCCAAAAGAAATCAAGACTTATATTTATACCTCCCTGGCAATGATGCCAAAATGTTTGTCAATTTAATTGTCTTAAATTGATTACATAAATTATTGACGGAAGTTGGTAAACTTATGAAGTGAAAGTGCACAATATATGCTAGAAGCCTATTTATCAAGTTGGATTTATTAATTAATTGAGTTATTGGAAATGTGTTTTTAAGTTTTGTATTCTTATTTTAAAAATTAAATTAACATTGCTATCTAGTGAAAACAAAATGATTGTGAATCTAAAGCAATATTCCTTTCTTGAAAAATGAAACTACAAAGAACTCACACTTGCATAATGAAAACTAGACTAACTCACACTTGCTAAATGAAAACTAGATTAACTCACACTTGCTGAATGAAAACTATATTAACTCAAACTTGCTGAATGAAAACTATATTAACTCAAACTTGCTGAATGAAAACTATATTAACTCACACTTGCTTCAAAACTGAAAGTTCAATAAAGTAATTACAATCAAACCACACTTCGTTTTTAGATTAAACTAAGAAAACTTTCAAATAAAAATTCTCTGAACATAAAGCTAAGAGGAATCTATATACCTAAGTCTATAGAGAGAAACATATTATGCTATGAAGTTGAAATTCTTTTTGATGAAATTCCAAAGAAATCACAAGGAAACCACTAGTATTTTAATGAGTCAAATCAACTGCATAAATTGTAAAAGAGGGTTGTAATGTTATCATAAGAAGATCAAAACTATGAATGGCCAAGATTAATATTCGATGATAAAAAACAACTAATGAAGAACTTCGCTACCGCTTTTCTAGTCAAAAGAAATATCACTGCTGTTATCCAATTCTAAAATCAAACTAAGAATTATGAAATGAAACATGTACAAAAATACTACAACAAATAATAATAAACAGGGAAATCTATAAGTTAAAAACCTCACTGTTTGCACGGACCCTCCACAAACAGGCGGTCACAAGCTCCAAATGAACAATTAAATGTGCATAAAGTCTTCATAGGCGCTTCCATTAAATAAAAACACGGTTTTAAAATGATTACATTCACCAAAAATTCATTCACGTCGTCCCTTGTTTTGTCCTGCCTTACAATATTTATAAAATCCATTTAATAACTATTTGAGGCTTTCATGCCTACTTTCGGCTAACAGAGTTCTAATTTAACTATTAAACTGAGAAATAGATAACGATTCGCTCATGATTTGCTATTCGACAAAGAAAATTGTGAGGTGGTTTCATCTCAGACTCTCACTCGCTTGCTCCAGCTACTTGTTGACCATTTCCTTTGACCATGTGATTAGAGCTTTCTTCTAACGATTTGGTGCAGGTGAATAGGAGGAGATCATTGAGGGGATCAACCTCTTTCTTCCCATAAATCTCTTTCCTTGAATGGTGCCTCAGACCCTATTCAACAATGCAGTTGGCTGTAGAAACGGATGTTAGCTGCAAAATTGCACAAATCCGGGAGCTAATGCAAAATTTAACTTAATAATAAAGAACATTTAGGAAATATGAAAAATAGGATAATTACTACCTTACCTATGTCAAAAACTTGTAATTTGATGCCTATCAAGTTAAAATAAATGGTCAAGGAGAATGAAAATGAGTGAAGAACAGTGTCAAGATGAAGCATTCACGAGGCTCTACAAGGCCTAAAGACCATAAGGGAGACGAAGGATTGCTTGCCCATGAAATCAATATATACATATGTAGATTTCATTCCTTTTCATTTTTGCAATGTTTAAAGTTTGTATTCTAAGAAACATGAAAAAATTAGTTAGGATAAGTCTACTTCAATTGTTGTTTGGGTGGGAGTATGTTGTGTTAAGCACATTAAGGAGATCAAGATGGATTGCTACTAGATGAAATCAATCTTTAGAGATGTGGAATTATGTTAGAATTATGAGTGCAACCTTCACACCTCAACACACTTATATGTATAATTAATGTATTTTTCATCATGGATAAGACCCTAATTCAATCATTTATATCAATTGTTGTAATAGTATGGAGAGGATAAGGCCAACCTAATAAAATTTGTACATGTAGGCTCATTAACCCCTAGGAAGATCCCGTCTTGTGTATAAGTACTCCACAACTCACATTTGTATTCCAACATCTTGTGATATTATTTATCTCCCATAAAAAGTGTTTTATGCCTAAGGGCACATATCTTCGTGCATCTCTTGTGTAGTACACTTGTGCATGGGCCTCTCTAGCGCACTATGGTTATCTCTCTCTAGCACACTTGTCCAAGTGCATCAGAATTTGTAAATACTTGAGGAAAGGGCTAGAAGTTATGGCCAAATTGTTTCCACACACTCTTACTACATTAGCCTTTGAATGGTTTGAAAACCTTCCCAAGAACTCTATAGAGACTTTTGATAAAATATGTGATAAGTTTTTGGGAACGTATGCTATTAAACCAATAGATGTTTTTGAAGTGGTTAATATTTTATAATTAAAGCAAGGAAAGTGGGATTTATGACCTATTTCATCCATATATTCTAATTTTCATTAGCTAGATGCGAGACCGAGTTCTCTCTAAATGAGCTTAGGAAAATCTTGGTAGAAGGTATAAGAGAATATTTACAACCAGAATGTACTAATAATAAATAGATAACATATTAGGATTATATCAATAAGGTGTTGGACTTATAAACTATCAACATTAGACATCACCTAACAAATTATTATCCTCCTATTATAGCTAGTGAAGTAGCTTCTCTCTAAGGTGACTAAGCCAAAAGGAAACAAAAATGATAGAAATGTTGTAGGGGATGGTCTTACCGATTTAGTGCATGAAGTTGTTTCAGCCACTTCTTCCACTCGTGCTAATCCACCCATAAAGAGACTTTTGAAAAAGAAGGATCAACCATCTTCTTCAAAGGCTCTACTTATACAACCATCCACTCAACCTCCACCACCTCTAATTGATCCATCTCCACCATAATTAGTGGAACAACATTATGACAATCTTAGAAGGAATCCATTTTTTATTTTCCCTTTCATCCTAGCAAGTATTACAATTATCATAAGAGACCGAGGCATTCTATGGAAGACTGTATTATATACCAAAGAGCGAAGGACTTAAAATAAGAATAGTCACTTCAAAGGGGACTTATCCCCCCTAAAATTTCCCCATTGGAAATCTTCTCTAATTGATTCCCTAAACATCCATCTTCATATAGTCAACCTTCACAACCCTCCACTTCTTTTCAAGAGACATTTTATAGTTAACCACCTAATTCTCCCACTCAATCTAACTGGAAATTCAAGGGCTTGCTTCATTCTTGAATTTATATAGAAGTAGTATAATATGATGTCAATGTTACCACAAGAGCTCGAGAATATGATGGAGTTACACGCTCTCAGTCGGGCTAAAGCTATAGTAACCCAATAAGAGTCCACATGTATACCAAAAGTAAACCAAGGCCACTATCCCTCTAGCTCCTGATAATAAACTTGTTAGATACCTATAGGAAGTCCTCCCATGCAAGGGTCTTTCCCCTATTCTTTGTTTAGTAGCAAATTTTTCCGGCTAACATCTCTATTATGAATTTGTTGTGAATTTTTCCCACCTTATGTGACTCTTTAGTAGGGGAAATGTACCTATCCCTAGGAGCTATAAACTTATATTCAATAAAATTGAGTCCTCTTAGGTCAACGGTGTTGTTACTACACCTTAATCTCCTTTCTAGGTCAAGCAACTTTGCCCCTCTCCCTGGGAAACCATAGCCATAACCTGTATATTTATCTTCTTATGATCATTTCTTCTTTGACCCTCTTAAGGCACCAAATGATTAGAAAATGATCATAGTGGAAGACCTGACTTTGTACATTCAGTGTACTATAGGGTCTTCCTATGTTAAATGTTATTTTGTAAACTGGAATTGTAGCCTGAATGTAGTGTCACATGATGTATTACTTATTAGGCATTATACTAATGTGGGCTCGAAAGTTGTTTTCATCGACGTCATGGACATCATCATCATTTACACCGTCATCATCATTCACACCATTATTGTTGTTGATGATGACCTAGATGAAAATGATGACAATGATGAGAAAAGGATGATAACTTAGATGATGACGCCAAAGATAATGATTATGGTTATGACAATGAAAACATTTAAAAACTGGGAAGATTGGCGAAGTTCGTTAGCATCGTCATCATGATAATCATTTTCATCATCATCATTATTGTCATCGTAACTACCACCATCTTTATCATCATTTTCATTATCATCATAATCACAATTCATGGCATCCTCATCATCTTTATTATCTTCATCGTCATGATTATTGACACTGTCATCAATTGTTCATAATTGTCAATGTCATAATATATCATCAATGCATAAAATATGATGAGTGTTGGAAAAGGGATGTAAAAGTGAACACAAAAGTGAGGGAAAAATAGATGTAAAATTGTACACAAATTGGATGCAACATAAGTAGATACAAAACAAGATGCAAAAACTAGCACAAAAGTGGTTGCAAAAGCATATGCAATAATGAATGAAAATTGGACACAAAATAGGATGTGAACACAAATACAAAATTGGAAGCAAACATGGGTGCAATAGTATGCATAAAACTTGGCACTAATTGTGGTGAAACAAATGTGGATGCAACAATGGACGTAGAAATGGGCTCAAACTTGGATGCAACAAGGAGAAAAAATTGGATGCAAAATAAGATGCAAAAATGGATGTAAACATGGACACAAACATGGGTGCAATAGTGGACACAAAATTAGATGCAAAAGTGGATGCAAAAGTAAATGCAAAATGAGATACAAAACCTGATGTAAAAGTGGATACAATAGGGGATGCAAACAAAAAAAAAACAATATTTGATGCAAACTTGGACACAAAAGAGGATGCAAATGTGGATGCAAAAGTGGAAGAAAATGTGGGTTGCAACAATAGGTGCAAGATATGGCACAACAAAAGTGGATGTAACAATAGACACAAGAAAAATGCAAATTTGAATGCAAATCAAGATGCAAAAATGGATGTAAAAGTGGATGCAAACATGGGTGCAATAGGAAAAACAAAATTGGATGCAATGGAACTAGATGAAAAAGTAGATACAAAATGAGACGCAAAACCCAATGCATAAACTTGACACAAAAGTGGATGCAAAAAGAGATGCAATATTTGATGCAAATATTGGATGCAAAAGAGGGCGTGAACATGGATGCAAAATTGGAAGCAAACGTGGGTACAACAGTAAGTGAAAAACATGGCACAAATTGTGGCACAACAAAAGTGGATGTAATGATAGATGCAAAAAAATAAGCAAATGAAGATGCAAAAAGGGATGCAAAAGTGGACATAAACATGGGTGCAAAAGTGGATGCAAAATTGGATGTAGAAGTGGATGCAACAAAAGTTTATGCAAAATTAGATGCAAAATGAGACACAAAACCCGATGCAAATCTTGATGCAAAAATGGATACAAAAAGGGATGCAAAAATAAATGTAAAAGTTGATGAAAACCTAGATGCAAATGAGGATGCAAACGTGGATGCAAAATTAGAAGCAAAAGTGGGTGCAAAGGGAGGTGCCAAACTAGGTGCAAATTGTGGCACAACAAAATTGGATGCAATAGTGGACACAATAATAGATGCAAAAGAGGATGTAAATATGGATGAAAAACAAGATGCAAAAGTGGATGCAACAAAAGTAGATGAAAAACTAGACACAAACCTCGACACAAAACTTGGCACAAAGGGGATGCAAAAAATGATGCAAAATGGATGCAAAAATGATTTAAAAAATGATGCAAAAGGGGATGCAAAAGATGATGCAAAAGATGATGCGAAAGGGGATGCAAAAGATGATGCAAAGTTGGTGCAAGTGTTGGCACAAAAATTAGATGCAATAGAGGATTCAAAAATATGTGAAACATAATTAGGTGCCAAACTTGATGCAAAGCTTGGAGCAAAACCTCGTGCAAAGGATGGCAAAAAAATTGACATAAAACCTAGTGCAAAATATATTGCAATACCTAGTGCTAAACTTGGTGCAAATTTTGCATCAAGTTTTGCACCATATTTGATAAATGGATGCAAATAGAACAAAAAATGAGCTCTAGACGAGCAAAAGGAATAAAAAACAGATGCTAATCATTGGGTTTTGTTGTAGTGAAAACCTATGGAAGTAGCTGAAGAGGGTGTTGAAACACCTTCAACATCCATAATTACAAGACTTGAAGCATCTGCAATAGGAGTAGAGTCTACAACACCAAAAACATATACACTAGTGGTAGTTGTTGTAACACCTAAGGCATCCATGACAAGGGTCGTTATTGTAACACATGAGGCATCAACATAGTTGCAATGGCTTGAAGCCATGACAACAACCTTGAGATCATCAATATTTTGTCTTTAACAAAGAAACTATGGTGCATGACTAAGAGGCCCTCACATGTGACCATACCCAAAAAGAAAAGGACGAGGCATTCAAAAAAGGAAGACTACTTGGCCCAACCTACTACAACATAGATAATGGAAACAAAGTAAGAATATGCAATAGAAATCTTTACTAACACGCAAGAACCAACATTGGTAGTGGAGGGAAATATAGAAGAAGCAATAATATTCATTACTTACACACAAGTACTAGCATCAATGATGTAAGAAAGGAAAAACCCTTACTGACACAAAATAACCAACATGGGTAAAGGAAGAAGAAAATCCTATTGACACATGAGAACTAGTAGGGGTAGTGGAAGAAGAAGTAGAAACCTTTGCTGGCACAAGAACCAATAGAGAAAATGGAGGAGGAGACGAAGGTCCTTGTTGAAGCACAAGAAATAGTAGGGATGGTGAAAGAAGAGATGAAAACACATGTTGCTACACAAGAACCAACAAGGGAAGACTTAAATAAATATTTTCTATAGAAGGAGGTATTCAAAAGTAGCAGACAGAGGGAGGAGAGGCTACAAAACCGTAATTAGGAGTAGAACAAAAATACATAGTTGCAACTCTAAATACCACTGCTGCTACACAAGCCTTGTGAAAAGTACACAAAGGCAAAAGAAAGCAGACACCCATCGATACACTTTCCTTTACACCTTTAGATTCATTTATTGTTACAATAAATACTATATTGGAGAAGAATAATAAGGAGCTACAACAAAAGATTAAAACCCTAAAGGCAAAATTGAAGGCTAAATAATTTTTAAGGGGTTAGATTGCATTACCCAAGTAGTAGGGCTCCTTGATGACACAAGGGATGAAAATGAACCAACTCTTAAGGAAAGGAATATATTTTAAGGAGAGATACACAAAGAGAGAAACTCTTTCTAGGAACTAGTTGTCTAAACAAATGAAGACAAACATGAGTTACAAGAGGTGGCCACTCGCACATAGGAAAAAATAATAAATGAGAAATATTTTTAGACATCCAAGATATATGAGGGAAGGCAAAGGATGACAAATAGAAAAATATAACAATAGCCTATGAATAGGGGATATTACAAGTAGGAGAGCATCACTTCGAGATAAAAAATCCTTTGAGAAAAGAAGGAAAAACACCTAGAAGCCACTTGCTAAGTGGGACTAATGGAATAAAGGGATGAAAAAAGTAGAGAAATCCTCCAAGCTATAGAGAAACTTGGATAAGTTGGAAACTGAGAAGATACAAATTGGATTACTATTGGATTCTGCACTTAGCTACAATGCACCATCCCCTATCTACAACATGTATCTATAAGAAAATTATCTCATTTTTCAAAAGGAAAGCATTGATAAATAGAGTACCTTATGAAATAAATTCCCCAACTACCTTTTTAGAGGCTTACTATGAGACCACCAATGAAGAAAAGAACTTGTTGCTTATTCTAGCATACTGTTTGTTTGGATCATAACCTTGAATGGAACCCTAACCAGTTTGTGGGGGATGTCTAGTTGAAAGCCTTTGTGTCATATCTGAATAGTCATGTTTACTAGATAATTTCTCACAAAATAGCTAAGAAGAACTACAATTGCAACCTCTAGGTCAAGGGAGAGTATTGTATACCTAAGAATGTTCTCATCGCACACTTTAGCTATGTGAACTCTCGTTGATATGCATAGTTCATGGACCACAATAAACAAAAAATTACTGTTCATTGTATGGTACATATCGAGGTGTTATCCAAAGTATTTGTACAAGGATATACTCAAGTAGGAAACGTGCACAAAAGATATGCGCTAAAAAGATCCATTCAATCCCAACAACCTTGTAGTGGATTCAAAAAGGGCGCAAAAGTATATTAAATGCATGGATAATTACATGAATGAAAGGATAAGAAAGAAGAGGCTACATGTTGGAGGAAAATTGCAAGGATAAAAGGTTATTTCTTCACCTAGGATACAAGGAAGGTTAAATACAACATCAACAACCTCCACAAGGGTCACTCTCACTCTGATTCAGACTAACTATTTAGTTGCATGGGGACCTTCAAATGACAAGTTCTCAAAGTGGAACCTTTTTAGAACTAATTCACCACCTCTTTGATACCCTTTTCCCATCCCCATACTGTTTTATAACGCATTTTTCTCACAGTGATCCATTTTTTTACCAAGGTATAACATTTCTTGGATTATGACACTTTTAGTGTTCATTGTTATGTATTAAGGAATACTTTGCATTTTATTCTAACTATTATAGTTTATGAGGAATATTTCAGATAGGCTCATATAGGTACCCTTGGAGGCGACAATAAAGGTTTTGAGGAAGTTCAGTTGATGCAATACCTTTACATTTCCACAACACCTCAGATCATTTTGCTGCAACATCTCTAGTACGTCGTTGCTACTACACCACTAGCATGTCGTTGTTGCAACACCTTTGTGTTGCTACAACACCTGACCAATGATACAACATGTCCAAAAGTACTCATACTACAACATGACCAAAAGTGTTGATGTTACAACATGATGGAGTACCAATGTTGTAACACCTTGGCTCACCAACTATAGAAGCAAACACTATAACTTGTAAACAATTATAGCAACACAAGTGCAATTAAGTACTGAATGCATAGTTTCCATTGCTAGTTTCCCAATAAAGGGATTGAGCATTTGGTTACCCAATAGACGAAAAAAAAGGATAGTTGGTCATCCAACATTCAGATTGACCACAACAGATTTGACCCAACCTCTTTCCTGTTTCTATGGCTAAATGAGTCAACAAATGTCTAATTTTTCCATCTTTTGGATATATTATTGTAACAAAGAAGAATGAATCTCATGGTTGTCCCTTTATTTTATAATCAATTTGAGAGATTGACACATTATATAAATACCCTTCTCTACTCGAGCCAAAGCAAACATAAAGAGAGAAGAAGTAAATGAAAAAAAGATTGTTAAAATTACAATTTTGTTATTAGTTAAAAAACCTTGTTGGTTCCTATTTCATTTCTATGTGTGTGATCTGTTGATAGTGTAAGCGTGTTGCTGGAATTTTAGTAAGTGTAGCATTTAGTTTGTTTTCTTGATTGATAGTTCTGCTACAACTCGTTAAACTATTTAATTTTTCTTTGAACACTATGTGTTGATAAGTTTAAGCAAGCGATTCACTCTATTTTCTAGATTCTTGATTCATCCTATTGAGTTACATTTCTTGTATTGCATTTGCCATTTTTTCATTATTTTATCAATTCATGAGAATTTCAGTTGCAGGGTTTAGGAATGCGCTATTAACTTGATCAAGTCACTTATTTACTTTCCTATGTATGTGTTTACTTTCCATTAGAGTGACTTATTTTCCTACCTGTGTTTTTACTTTCTATAAAAGTGATTTATTTTCCTTTCTATGTAATTACTTTTCAATAAATAGTAATTTACCTTTCTGCAAGACTGTTGTATTTATTCTTTCAATTCTTGCAAATGTGATATTTCAATTGCTACAAGTGAGCCTTTCAATTCCTACAAAGTGTGATTTGGTGACTTGTGAAAGAATATTAGCATTCAACTCTATCATATTTAATTAGTACTGCAGCCTCATTGGCACTTAACATATTGTATTAACATATATGGTGCAAGCAATTTGCAAGTTCCATAATAAGAATTGATTGAAAATTAAATGTACAAATTCTTAGTTTTTTTTTGGTTGGCTGACCCATGAGGGGTTTTGAACTTGTAATCTCATGGAACATAATAATTCACTATCAAGGCAATCGCCAATTAAGATACCCCCCAGGGGCATGTACAACTTCTTAGTTACCTACTAAGTAATTAGGAGGTAATTGAAAGGCCCATCATCTAAGTGCAACAACACTCCACTTGGATTACAACGTGCACACTCATTCTATTAATACACCAATGCAACAAACATTGATACATATTTATTTAACTTACTAAAAGAGATGGGAAAAAGCTATAATATTATTCTTAAATGGAGGGAAAAGGTAGTGTTTGTTTCATTTATAAATTTCACATGATAGATGAGGAAGAGGAGGTAATGTTGCTAGAGGATGAAAGACCAACCACCATGAGTGAAAAATACCTTGAGAGGATTCCAACTAAGTAACTTTTCTTCCCCTCTTCATTATTTCACTTCTCCCCCATTAGGGTTTTCATATATATTATTATTTCTATTTGTTTTAGGTATTTTAAACGATTTTTAATGCCAAAATTTCTCTTGCATGGGTAAGCATGCATTTACGATTTTTTCTACATGTTATATGGCTTAATGACTTGTGATTTGTAAGTTATTCTATTATTCTTTGATATGTTACTATAGTTCTACATTTCTTATCAAGTTTTGTTCACTTGTATTATTTCCTTTAGTTGATTTGGGATTTTAGCTTTCTTTTGGAAGTTGACGGTGGTTTTCTTTTATGGTTTTTCAATAGTAAGAGTAATGGACAAACAAGAGTCTAGTTTATCCCAATTGTTGATGCTTTATATAGCAACGGAAGGTATTCCCTTCCGGACAACAATGTATAATATATATTATATTATATTGAATATATTTATATTATATATTATATATTATATAAATATAAATATAAATAATCAATAATTAATTAATAATGAAGAAAAAAGACATGTCTATTAATGAAAAGACACCTCGACTATGTATATATATTGGGGCCCTCAATTGTAATCAGAGATCAATAAATATATCATATATCTTGTATCAATCTATTAATGTTTACTCAATTGTAAAAATGAAATTAAGGTTGAGAATTTTTCAAGTGTGTAATTATTGATCATAAGACAATAATTACCAAGATGTGAAAACAAGAAAGAATTAAACATGGTATCAGAGCACTAGTAAAGAGCCCATGGTATTTGCCAAAACAACTTCATAAAATACTTGGTTACCAATCTATAAATTTTATTTTACAAGATCAAAAGAATTTATGTAACATTTCATAATTTTTTTTATGGTTGGTGGTTTATAGGTCCATGGTTTTGGTAAACCACTGGCCCATGGTATTTCCTACCATATAAAACAAAACAAAAGGCTTTAATAAAGTGAAGCGCATGTTAAGAAAAACACTACTCCATAGTTGGAAATAAATTAATTTAATTTTCCATTTACAAGATGGTGCCAAATATCAGAGTAGAAGATAGGCTAGATGGAGCAGACAATTTCAGATCATGGAAGCATAGAATACTTCTCATTCTAGAAGAGAACGAATTATTGGATTATGTCAAGAAATACCTCCACGAACTATAGAAATTAGGCTATAGATTCGAAACTTCCCATAAAATTTACTAAATCACAAGAATTGAAGCTACTCTACTACTCTGCGGAACTCAATTCACAATCTGAAACACAAATCATAGACATGCAAAAGGAAACATCACACATGCATAGATATTTATCTAGGGGAAAGAAACTGTTCAAAATAGAGATGAATACATATGCTTGCTCAAGCCTGAGCACAACCTGCAAGTGTGTAGTCTCTCTCTGCTTGACTGATTGACTCTAGCCAACACTTAGCCAATTTTCAAGCCCTTTGAGCTCCTATTCCTTGCGTTGTTCCTTGAGGAAATTAGCCCTTATTATTTAAGAAACTCCCTCAATTGAATTGCGCAATTCCTCTAAGCTCATCCTCTGAATTGCGCAAGTCCTCAAGCTCCTCCTAAGGTCTTCTTGCTTGTCTTATTGTGTGGACACGTCATGGCATAATGTTTGAATTCATGACAATGGAAGCATTTAATTTTTGACAAATATTTCTTCTTGCCCCCTTGACTAGATTCTAGTTTGGATTGGGATTTTTTCACTTTTCCCTTATTTTCCTTTCTATCCAATGCAAATTTTTCTCCAACCTCTTCCTTGGATGAAGTCTCATCTCTAGTATTTTGCCTTATTTCATCTTGTACCAAGTTGGACCATAAGTGCTCCCAACTCGATAGTTTCTCCCTCCCATTCACCAAATATTAATAGCTATTCCAGCTCTTGGGAAGGCCCAAAAGGTCTAGAGCTACCAAGTCTTCTTTAGGTACATTAAAAGTGACCCTGCCAAGTTCATCACGACACTGTGTAAACTTGCTCATATACTACGGTATAATGTCATTCTTCTGCACCTTGATGCTTCGAAGTTTATCCTTGAGTGCCATCTTCTTGTGGTCACTATTATTCTTGAACAATTCTGTCAGTGTTTTCCACATTGGGAATGAAGTTTCTTTTCTGTGGAGATTTGAGACAATATGATCCTGTACTCCCTCCAAGATGATTCTCCTTGCCTTGGCTACATATTTCTTCCACTAAGTAAGGTTCTGGGCATCAAATGATTGAGGTTTTGCCACATCTATCTTGATGTATTCTAGCAACGCATGGTCATCCAATACTGCCTCCAAGTGGTCCTTCCATGTGACAAAATTTGAGGTGCCTTCCAAGGCATACTCTAGCCTTAGTCCATTGAAGGTCATATTCTCAGATCTGAGGAAATCCTTCTACATTAATCTTCAAATTTGAACCTCTGAGACACAACTTCAAATTTCCTACTCTAATGTGAATCCTTCTATGATAACATGTAGAAATTAGGCTGTAGATTCAAAACTACTCATGAAATTTACTAAATCACAAGACTCGAAGCTACTCTACTGCTCTGTGGAATTCAATTCACAATCTAGAACACAAATCATAGACATGCAAAAGGAAACATCACACATGCACAAAGATTTATCTAGGGGAAAGAAACTGCTCAAAACCCCTTCCTATCTATATTACATTAATCAAAGAATAAAGATGAATACATATGCTTGCTCAAGCCTGAGCACAACCTACAAGTGTATAGTCTATCTCTCTTCCTGACTGACTGAATTTGGCCAACAGTTATCAAATTTTCAAACCTTTTGAGCTCTTATTTCCTTATGTTGTTCCTTGAGGAAATTAGCCCCTATTATTTAGGAAATTCCCTCAATTGAATTGTGCAATTCCTCTAGGCTCATCCTCTGCATGCACCGCCTATACACATTGGAATAGTCTAAAATTGATAGTACACTACCGTGGAATCTCCATCTCAACTAGGTAACTTGAATTATTTGCATGCATAAATTATTTTGGGCTGATTGATTAGTTAATTAGTTGATCACTGAGTGTGACTAAAGTCACATTGCACAACTTGACCTTCCACTAGTTCCTCCAATAGTTAGAACTAGTTTAACTGACAATAACTCAATTTAACTAAAATAGATTGCTACAAATTAGCAATCAATCATATTGAACTAAACTCAAGCTTCCCTAACTTGAATTAATTGACTTAACTAAGTGAGAAGTTCCATGTCACCTCAGTTAACTACCTCCAAGATTTCTGCTGAAATGGAAATTCAAACATTCTCTAGTTTGACCAAGGCAAGGTCAAACTGAGATTTTCTTGTTGCATTTTCAATAAGAACCAAACGAGGAATAAGCCAAGGAAAAGCACAAGAAGAATGTGATCAAGTCCAAAAGGATCTTGTCAGATTCAATCAAAGACCACTTAATTCCTCATGTATCAGAATTGAAGACACTAAAGGAAATGTTTGATGCCTTATCAAGATTATATGAAAGCAAGAATACAAGAAGGAAGCTAACTATAATGTATCAACTCATAAATGTAATGATGAATAAATCATATTTAGTTTATACCTACTTCATGAGGATTTCCCATATCAAGGATCAACTAGAAACTAATGGAGATTTAGTGGATGATGTAGAGCTTGTGACTACAACTCTAAATCATTTTCCTTCTTCTTGGGATGCATTTGTTAAACGAATTTGTGCAAGAAAGAAATTACCTAAATTTGAAAATATGTGGATAGATTGTGCTTAAGAAGGATCAAGACTTATATCCAAGTCACAAAATACCAATGATGAAGAAAATCAAGCTCTTTTTGCTTATGTAAAGGGAAATGAAAGAAGAAACAACAATCTGAAGAAAAATAGAAGATCAATGCCAGATCACAAGAAGGATGTATCTAAGATTAGGTGTTACAACTATCAGAAGTTGGGGCACTTTGCTTACTAGTGTTTTCAAGGGAAACGAAAAAGAAAACATCATGCACATGCAACAAATACGAAGGAGTCTACATCTCAGAAAAACACAAGGGAAACAAAAGATGAAGAGTATGTACTTGTCTCATCTCTCACAGACACCATCACTCAAGGAAGAAATATTTGGATAGTAGACAATGGTGCTTCCAAGCACATGACTAGGTTTCGAAATTCTCTTAAAATTTTGACAAAAAGGAGTTCATCCCTTCAATTGGAACTTGGAGATGATTCAAAGCATGCAGTAAAAGGAGTAGGAGAAACATCCTACCAACTTGATTCAGGTAACTCCATGTCAATAAAATATGTATTGTTTGTACAAGATTTAAAGAAGAATATTCTCTCTATCTTTGCTTTAGAACATTGAGGCTTTAGAGTAGCTTTTGTTGATGGCCAAGTCCTTCTATGGCCTAAGGGTTAAAGTATATATTCAACTGATGTGATTGGTGTTTGAGAGGGAGGATTGCCTAAATTAAAGGGACACCCAACACATGATCTTGTACACAATAGTATTAACTCGAGTGAGCTATGGCACTAAATAATTACTCACCTAAACTAAAAATCCTTGATAGTTTTTAGCCAAATGGTCATAGTTCTACCAAATATGCAAGTTGAGCATGATGGAGTATGCAAAGGTTATGCACTTGGAAAGAATTTGAAGGGAAATTTTCCAAGGAGTGACAATATATCCAAGGGGATATTGGACATTATACATTCATATGTATGTGGACAGATAATTGTAATATATCCAAGTAAATTTTTATATTATGTGACTTTTATTGATGATATCTCATGCAGAACATGGATCTATTTCTTGAAAGAAAAATATGAAGTTTTCAACAAGTTTCAAGAATTCAAGGCTTTAGTAAAAAATCTCTCTAGAAGAAAGATTAAAGTTTTGAGGTTAGATAATGGAGGTGAATACACCTCAAATGAGTTCAAATAATTTTGCAGAGAAGCAGGGATTAAGAGGGAACTAGCAAATCCCTACAACCCCCAACAAAATGGGGTTGCAAAGAGAAAGAACATATCAATTGTAGAAGCAGCTAAAACAATGATCCATGCCCAAAACTTACCCATGTATCTATAGGCGGAAGAATCCAAAATAGTTGTTATGTTCATAACATAAGTCCTCATAAGATATTGGGGAATAAGAGACTAAAAGAAGTATTCACTAGGAAGAAACCATAAGTCATCCACTTGAGGATATTTTGTTGTCCAGTGTACATACATATTCCTAAGGAAAAGAGAACGAAGCTAGATCCTTCAGGAAAGAAGGGCACCTTTGTTGGATACAATGGGACTTCAAAGGATTATAAGATATACATCTATAGAGAGAGAGAGATTGAGATTAGAAAAGATTTAACCTTTAATGAAGAAGCAACTTCCAGGAAATTTAGAGAGTCTCACATGGATGAGGACAAAGAGGAGTAAGAGGATCCCAATGATACAATGATGATTGACTCTACTCTAGAAGAAAATATCCCAGAAGATCAAGTTAAGACAATAGAGCTAGAGATACTGGTAGATCCACCCAAATAGGTTAGAGTCATCAAGAAGAGACTAGTATGGGTCTGAACATGTTGTAGGAAGAAAAAAACCGTGCATCTCTGAGAGGCTCCTTCAAAGTGAGCAAGACCACACAATTTTTCCATCTATGTGGCACTAATGAGTAAGATCATTGATTCAAAATCTTCCACTTATGAGGAAGCTACAAAACAACAAGTGTGGAAGGATTCTATGACAGAAGAGTACCAATCCATCATGAAAAATGATGTCTAGGACGTGGTTTTGAGACTAGAATGGAAGTCAATGGTGACTTCAAAATGGAAATACAAGATCAAGCATGTTGCAGATATCATAGAAAAGTACAGGGCTAGATTTGTGGCTCGAGGATTCACCCAGAAAGAGGGAAAATATTATAATGAAACATTTTCCCTAGTAGCAAGGTACACTTCTATTAGATTTCTCATATCTATTGCTTCTATTCTGGGTTGGAAATTACACCATATGGATGTAAAGATTGCCTTCCTGGATGGTGTAATTGAAGAAAATGTGTACATAGAGTAGCCACAAGGTTTTGTGATCCATGGGAAGGAGTCCCATGTTTGTAAATTGAATAAAGCTTTATATGGGCTTAAGAAGGAACCCATGGCATGGTATGCCAAAATAGATAATTATTTGATGATCTTGGGGTTTCCCAAGAATAATTCATATGACAACCTTTACTACAAGGTTGAAGATGGTTACCCCTTTATATTGGTACTGTATGTCGATGACCTATTTCTTATAAAGGATCAGAAGCTCATAGATGGGTGCAAGAGGGATCTCACTGCAGAGTTAGAAATGAAGGATCTGGGTTTAATGCACTATTTATTGGGATTAGAAGTGTGGTAAAGACCAGATGAGATCTTCCTTAGCCAAGGGAAGTATATAGTTGAGATCTCGCAGATATTTGAGACAATGGATTGTAAGCCCATGACCCCACCTATGGTAACAAATATGAATTTCTTGAATGATTTTTCTTCATATTTTGTTGATACCATGATATACAGATAATTGATCATATCCTTGATGTACTGGGTTAATAGCTGGTTGGATATATACTTTGCAGTGAACACATTGAGTCAATACAAGGTTGATCTTAGACATGTATATTTGGTAGCATCAAAGCATGTATGAGGTACTTGCATGGTACAATTCGATATGGACTCAGATATGTCTTAGACAGTGAAATAAAGTTGCAAGGTTATACATACTTTGACTGGGCAAGGAGTACAGTAGATAAGAAAATCAGATCATGGTGTTGCTTTAGTTTGGGATCAGGTATGATCTCATGGTTTAGTAGAAAACAATTGTCAGTTGCACTCAATATAACAAAGGCAAAATATATAGCAACCACTTATGTAAGTTGTGAAGTAGTGTGGCTTCAGAAATTGCTTGTCAAGTTATTTTATCTAGACTTAGAGCCAACATTGATACAATGTGGTAATCAAAGTTGTGTGAAGATTTAAGAGAATCTAGTATTTCATGACAAGTCAAATCATATAGAGATCAAATACCATTTCATTTGAGACATGATATAGAGAGGAGCAGTGGAACTATGATACATATCCACAAATGAGAAAATAGCATATTTTATCACCAAGCCTCTATCTAAAGTGAAGTTTGAATACTTCATAGTCAAGCTTGGCATGATGCAGAATGTACACCCTCATTGAGAGGGAGTTGTGATGTTTCTCCTATAGTGGGTAGATACTCTCCCCCTAGCCAAGGGTTTCCTAGATTAGTCATGTGAAGTGAATAAGGGAGTAATGAGTAGCCTGGTACAAGTCAATCCTATGCCATGTGAAGTGGTTAGGAGTGATTGGGACTACTAGGAGAGGAGAAACATCATAAATACTTTCAGTATAGTCTTGAGACTATGGTGGTGGTCCTACCCATACCATGTGAAGGGGTTGGGTGTGATTGGGACTACTAGAGGATAACATCATGGAAGAAGACCTCCCTTGCTAAGAGGGAGTGTTGATGTTTTAAATAGCAGTGGAAGGTACTCCCTTCCTAACAACAATGTATAATATATATTATATTATGCACAACAATATATATTTATATATTATATTATATAATATAATATATAAATAATCAATAATTAATTAATAATGAAAAAAAAGACACGTGTTTTCATGAAAAGACATGTCTATTAATGAAAAGACACCCCGACTAGGTATATATATTGGGGCCCTCAATTGTAATCAAACATCAATAAATATATCATATATCTTATATCAATCTAATAATTTTTACTCAATCATAAAAACAAAATTAAGGTTGATAATTTTTTAAGTGTGTAATTATTTATCATAAGACAATAATTACAAAGATCTAAAAACAAGAAAGAATTCAACACCAATAATATATGCAATTTTATGCAACAATGGTGTAGACTTAAATGGGATTTCGACCCCCTTTATTTGTAGGTTTATGTGTTGCAATTATGGCATGTTGGAATTGATGTTAACTTGGTATTTATGATATGCTTATACATCATCTTGATGTGTTGTTGTTTTGATTTCTTCAGGATGTTGTGTTTGTGTGCATCTGATGAATTGACTAGAGCAACATGCATAATTATGGACTAAACAAAATATACGCTACTTGTTTATAGAAAAAGCGCGTATATACACTTATTGCTTCAGAAAAAATGTGTGTGACGATGTGCATGGAAAATAAAATACCTTGGGCTTAACAATGGATATATCCATGCTTTTTTTTCTAAGTAATACTAATTCTATTAATAAAACAATAAATTATAGCAAGGCTCCGGCCTCTGCTGTGCTAGAATAGAGTTATAACATGTTTAGACATCTAGAAAACTGATACAGGACTGCCCACTGAGGGGAAACCAGTCCGATAAAACCGATGGAAAGTGCTGCCCACACAGGGGTTACAACTCAAAAACCAAGATAGACAGTTATGGTATATTACCAAAATTGACGACATACTTTGAAAAAACATTAAAAAAGCCCCTAAGAATAGGAGCGGGGAATCAAAACCTGGCTGCATGGACCCACTAGGTGTCGTTTGGTGGAGGAGGCTCTTCCACGATGAGACATCTGTATTCATCCCAATCATCCTCAACTGCTTGCGTGCCACTAGGGATGCCCTCACCATGCTGGGCGCTGTCATGGGCGTCTTTGCATTTACGAGAACCAGAGCTACTGCCCGAGTGCTTCTGTTTGCTGGTGGCCAGCTTCTCCTGAGCCGCCTTCTGTTTGCTGGTATCCGGCTTCTCCTGAACAATGGCATGAGTCTGTTCATCCTGCGGGCAGATCTCCTCTCTGAATGCCACAGTGACGATGGCGATGATGGCAAGGCGGTTCATGGTGCATTGGAAGCGGAATTGGGCCATTTGATGTGGCTGATGAGGGGTCTCAGGGAGCTTGAGCATCTGGGTTGCAGCATTGGCACTCCGAGCTTCGATGGATTGGACCCGGCCTCTTCCACTGTGGGTGGCGGGATGTCTGCCAGAGAATTGGGCTATGAACGGAGTGGAGGAAGGGGAGGACGAAGGGGTCATTGGCTCAGAGGGTGGCAGAGGGGGAGGGCACATATTTCTGCCTCGGCTGTTGCCTCACTTGCTGCGCATTCGGTGGCGAAGACGCAGCATGGTCTTGCAGTTGGGGTGGAGCTGACTAGTGTGGGTCAAAATGACGAAGGTTCTTATAGTGAGTGCAGAGGGAGAGGCAGAGTCTGCGTGGGAATTCACAAGGCGATTCAAGCAAGAGACAGAGACCATAACTGAGGCTTCAGAATGCAAAGCACAGTGAACATTATGGGAAAAATGGATTCCATCCCCCAAATCTATACAACTCAAGAGCCAGCAGCGCCTCCCTGTTGTCGTGCGAGAGCTTGGCTCTGCAGCATCAGGGGGGCAACAACAATTCAGAGGGGGAGGGGTGGAGGTATGTAGGCTTGTCGAAGCCATGGCCTTAACCTTGCAGAGGATTTCTTGACCTGTGCACCAGAGTAATGGCGCCTGCAGGTTAACGGTGGCTCGCCATAAATTATTTCAGGTGGGAACGTGGGTGGCCATGTGGCTTAGCCGCCTGCCGTCCCCTTGTCTAATCCACATTAATTCCTTCTTAAACATTTGCATTCAGGGTTGCAGCATCGTTTTGCACCAGTGCAGTGTATTCCTGTAGCTGGGAAGCATTATTTATAATGTTGAGCGAACCTGTGTGTAGAGTCCGATCACTGTCCACCCCCAAATTTGCCAGGAGATCAGCCACTTTGTTGCCTTCTCTTCTGATATGTTTGAAAGTGATTGCTATGTTAGTTGTGAGCCATTGTTTAATGAGCTCTAAATGTGGTGCCAATCTCCAACCGCTGACCACTTTGTGAGCAGGGGTCCCTTGAAGAATTTGGTTATCCATGTTGATAAGTATATGAGAGTCTCCTTCAATTACTAAGGGGAAGAAGCCATGATGCTGAGCTAGTTGAAGTCCTTGCCACAGTCCCTCAAGCTCAGCAGAATTGTTCGTGTCCCATCCAATTGAGCCTAGGAAAATTAATAGAGGTTTGCCTTTGTGATCCCTGAATATTCCTCCATAACCTGCCATGCCTGGGTTGCCTTTGGAGGCCCCATCAAAATTTAATTGAGTCATTCCATGTGGCGGAGGGATCCATTTGCTGGAAGTATTGTGATTTAAAGAGGATTTACTGGGGTTCTCCTGTACCTAGTTAATTCGAAGATTCCAATTCTTCCATATGTTCTGCTCCTATGGAAGGGTGGGAAAGTCATCTTCATGCCATGTTTGGAGCGCTAAGGTTTCCTGAAGATTGTTGCAAAGATTGCTCCATATGATCTCTATTGGTGTACATTGATTCTTGAAGATGCGACGGTTCCTTTCCTTCCATATAGTCCAAATGAGAAGACCTGGGATGATTTTCCACAAAGAGTTTAGCAGTTTGCTCTTATACAGATTGATTTCCCAACTGCGGATGGTGTTGGTAATGTCCCCTTTTACTCTTCCTTCTTTTTGACATCTGAAGCTTGCTTTTTCCTAGAGTTTATTTGCCAAATTGCATGTGTCCATGAGGTGCTGGATGGTCTCTTCCTATTATTTACAGTTGGGGCATATTGAGGGCCCATGGAAGTTTTTTTTGCTTAGGCTGTGCCAAGTGAGTATTCTTTTTTGACATAATAGCTAGAGGAAAGTAGAGACCTTGGGCCAAATTCTAGGAGATCATATTTTGTCCCAAAGAGGGTCCTTGACTTTTTGATTGCCAATCAGAAGGTTGTATGCCTCCTGAGTGGTAAAGGTCCCCCATGGAGTGTACCCCCAGCGTAAGATATCCTTCTTATTAGAAAATTGAATTTTCCAGTTTGTGAGCTCTGTATCCATCTCCTTATGTATTAACTCCGTTCCTTGCCTGATGAAGTGTGTCGTGCTTAGCCATTGTCTGTAACCCTGATTGAGGGTGGGAGTCCAGTGCTGACTGACTTTGTCCATCTGATGCTCATCCCAGTCCTCTGTTTGGGGTGGTATGATCTGATTGCTTAGCCTGGGTATTTGCTGCCAAGATTTGACCTAGAAGCAAGCATTGTTGCCGTCTCTATTTCCCAGAAACTGTGTTGTTGAATCATAACTCTGTGCTGTCTGGCCGCATTCTAGATTAAGGAACCTTTTTCCGTATCTGTGAGTCGGATTAAATCATCTAGCAGTCTGTTGTTTGCATATTGGGTAGTCCAGAGGATGGCCCAAGGTGTGTGCAGAGCAGAGAGCCATTTACATCATATTCTTGCTCCCATGACTGCATTGTTGTGTTGAGGGTCTCGGAGACCAATACCCCCTGAGTTTTTTGGGAGGCAAACTGTAGCCCATTTGACTAGTGCCCATTTGCGATTTTGTCCAGAAGATCCCCATAAAAAGTTCCGCTATAGATTTTTTATCTTTTTAAGCACCCATTTTGGTGCCGCCAAAACAGAGAAGAGATAAAGAGGCATTCATTGTAAGACAACTTAGACTAACACTAGGTGACTAGCCATATTGAGGGCTCTATAAGTCCAGGAGGAAAGGCAGGCTTCAAATTTTTCTAGGAGCAGTTAACAGGAGGAATGATTTAATGTAGAGTCAGTCAAGGGGGCACCAAGATATTTGGATGGGAGAGAGGCAATAGAGAATCCAAGAATGCGGGCTATAGAGGATTGAGTTATGGAGGGAGTGTGAAAAAAGAAGATTTGGGATTTGACAGTATTTATGCTAGCTCTAGATGCTTCAGAGAAATCATCCAGAAGGGATTTGAATTTTAGGGCCTCTTGAACCGAAGGGTGCCCAAACAACATGTTATCGTCCACAAATTGTTGGTGAGTGATAGCAGGGGAATTGTGGAAGGAGATTCCTCTAAGCTGTTGTGATTGAAGTGCATTCTTTATAATACGACCTAACCCTTCAGCCATAAGTACAAAGAGAAAGGGGGAAGGGGATCTCCTTAACGGACTCCTCTAGAGGGATGAAAAGGGATGGAAGGAATTCCATTAACTAGAATGGAGAAGAAAGTAGAGGAGATTAGACTCATAACCCATCTAACCCAAGGAGGAGAGAAGCCAAAGGCTGAAAGCATTTTTTGAATGTAATTCCAACTCAACTTATCAAAGGCTTTTGAGAGGTTAATTTTGAGGAGCATACCTACTTTTTTATGGTGCTTCAGGGAGTGTATGATCTCATGGGTGAGAATGATGCCATCTATGATTTGCCTCCCTTCCACATATCCCGATTGTTCTGACGAGATGAGCATGGGAAGCAACAGCTTCAGACGAGAAGCAATGACTTTAGATATGACTTTATAGATAACATTACAGAGAGCTATAGGAATGAATTTATCCGGAGTTATAAATTGCTCTTCTTTGGGAATGAGAGCAATAAAAGTCGTGTTTAGAGAGAGAAGACTCTAGCAGAGAGTCCTGGAATCTTCTACTACCTGCTAGACTTCCTCTTTGATAAGATCCCAGAATTTATGAAAGAAGTTTGAGGTAAAACCATCTGGACCAGGTGCTTTTCCTTCCTTAAGCTGATGCATGGCAGACTCAACTTCCTGTAAAGAGACTGGACGAAGGAGCAGTTGATTGTGTTCTTCTGTTATGATTCTCGGGATGTGCTAGAGAATCCTTTCTATAGCTGGCTGTCTGTTGATTTGTGGCTCTTGATGCACTTTTTTGAAATGATTGAGGAGCTCTTTTTCAATATCCTCATGTTCTTCCAATCTTTCTCCCTACTGATTCTGAATTTGGGTGATGTTATTATGCATTCTTCTCTGTATGGTGGTGTGGTGAAAGAATTTCGTATTCTGCTCTCCCTCTTTTAGCCATCTTACTCTGGATTTTTGTTTCCAGAGGATCTCCTCTTGCTTTTCTCTTTCTGCAATCTGATTGTGAAGGTACTTTTCCTGTTCTGAAAGAGCTTCAGTCCTTCCTTCAGTAATTATTGTCTGCTGGATTTTTTTCATTTCTTGAGCTAAAGCATTTTGAGCTTGAAAGATGTTTCCAAAGGTTGATTGATTCCACTGTTTGATGTGCATTTTGAGATATTTGAGTTTTTGTTGGAATTGAAACATTTTTGTTCCTTCTGGGGGAATGAAGCTTTTCCATGTAGAATGGACCAAATTGTTGAAGTCTGGATGCGTCAGCCAGAATGCTTCAAAGCGGAAGGGTCTTCGAGTGGATTTCCCAGGTCTTTGCCATTGAAGCGAGATGGGCCAATGGTCTGATCCAGATAGAGGTAAGATTGAGGCTGAAAAGTCTCCTCCAAGATGAATGGCATTATCTGAAATCAGGAATCTATCTAGCCGGGAGGCAATCTGCTGGGTGCTTGATCTTCTATTGTTCCATGTATAGATTCCATTGTTGAATGGCAGATCAACGAGCCAGTTGTTTTGTATGAAATCATTGAAATGGGTACTTTCCATGTCTAATTTGATTCGGCCTCCACTTTTTTCCTCAAGTTTAGTGATCATGTTGAAGTCACCACCTGTTATGCAAAGTGGATGGATTCTGGTGGAATTGAGCAAAGTTAACGTATCCAGTATTGCTAACTTGTTCGCTGCTTCCTGGGGAAAGTAAACATTGGTGAGATGACCATGAACATTGGTCCCTATGATATGGAAGGTAGATTGAATGAAATGATGAGACACATGGATGTTAGTGAGCGTAATAGCTTGTTCATCCCATGCTATTGCAAGTCCCCCTGAGGCTCCCGAGGCGTCCACTGCTACTGTTTGGCTTCTTGGCCAAGCTTTTGAGAGAGTGTTGCCAAGTGTGATATTATTACATTTAGTCTCCTGCATGAAGAAAATTTGAGGTTTCTCCTGCTGTATCATGTTTTTTATCATTCTGTATTTCACAGGGCTATTTAACCCTCTTAAATTCCAAGATGTGAGCTTCATGATTTAGTGTTGGGGAGTGGCCTATAATACTTTGTTAACTTGGAATATCTTCCTGATTCCACCAACATTTCCCCAATGCGGATGGTTCTTTGTAGGTATTTCTTTCTCCCTCATTTATTGGTGTCTTTAGGAATATTTTTCCCATCCCATTGACTCCCTGGTTGAATACCTAAAGTTCGTTGCTGATGTGCTCCAGAGAGAATAACTTCCAAGCTTTCTAGCTGTCTTTCCGGGATTTTGTCAAATTCTTTTTTCCTACAGGATTTCTCAAGGCCGGATATATCTATATCTCCTATGTTTATACTTTCAGGCTCTTCTTCCATATGCTTAGGTTCACTGCTTTCCGCCAGGAAGTCTGTTGAATGGTCGGGTTCTTGCAGAAAGATGTCGATGTCCATACCATTAGGTTTCCAATCTGGATTCACATTGGTAGTGGAGATTGGAAATTCTTTGGTCCACGAGGGATTTTGAGCTTGCCTTGAATCTGTGGGATTGGTTGTGGAGGGTGGCTTGGGTGGCTCTACAGAATGCATGGGGGTTTCAGAGTCTAGTGATGCTGGTTGAGCCAGGATGTCGAAGTTGTTGCTGGTAGAGGGTATCAAGTCACTAGTAGGAGGATTTTTGGGGTACGATGCGTGTTTTTTGTGATTCTTTTTCCAATTGTTTACTTTGGTAAATCCTTCAAAATCAGGTTTCTCTGAGGTGGCATAGGTTGTGGATTTTTCATTTAGTGGGCAATCACAAAAAAGATGGCCATGGGTGTGACATTTTCTACATCTGAAGGGGACATGTTCATAATTTATAGACTGAATCCACTCAAAATCATCATGATATAGACTTACTGAATCCAGAAGAGCTTTGTTCAGATGCATGTAGACACAAATGCGGGAGTAGGAGGTATATCTTCTGAGTTTTGTTTCTTCCACGATATTTATGAACTCCCCGAGACCATTTCCGATGTATTTTAGTGAATCTTCATCCCAATACTCCAATGGAAGGGAGGATAGTCAAATCCAGACTGGTGCCCAGCTCAAATCCTCTTTGTCCGGGTTGAATCTTTCGATCCAATCTCTCAGGTACAAGCCTGCAGCGTTGAAGAAATAGGGTCCGCCATCGATTACCCTATTCCGGTCTTCTATATAGTTAAAGACCACCGTGAAGAAACCTTTTGGTCCCAGCTGCAGGGTGATGTGCCCTTTGGGTTTCCATTTGGCTGCAATCCATCCCTGCAGGGCTTTCTCCGTTGGCCAGAAGCCAATAAATTTCCCGATTAGAGCATGATATTTCATGAACTGGATTTGGGTGTTGATTCTTTGACTTGGTAATTCAATCTTTGGTCTTTCTGTTGCAACAAGCTTGCAAGTCACAGAGGTTTCTTTGGGAACCTCATCGTTTCCTGCAGTGTCTGGCTGCCTCTTCTGGGCCGTTGCCGCCATTTCCTGTGGCCCTTTCTGTTTACCTTGGTTATTCTAGTTTGCCTGCTTTGTTGTGATGGAAAACTGATCGAATGCAGATGCCCCTTCAGTTCTATTCTAAGCTTGAGGCTCGCTATAATCACTGGGGGGAGGCTCTGAGTCCCCCCCAGAAGGTAATCCATGACGAATGTGCTATTCACTACCATATGCAGTTGCCAGGGGTGTAGAAGTGTTGTTGCAGACGCATCGTGGTCAGAGCAGAACCTCCATTGCAGAGCCTGACAAAACCCTAATCCGCCATGCTCTGTTCAGCCATCGCTCCAAAAATTAGTTCCCATTTTGGTTGATTTATCCAATGGATATATCCATGTTATTTGTAACAACAAGCTTGATTCGGTTTTCATGATTGATCAAGTCCAAGATAGCATTGGAATTGGCCATCTAGGTGTAATGGAATGGCTTTGATGATTGATATAGTCACGTGTTTTTTATTTGGTCCAACAATGAGTGGTTGATTTGATTAACTAATTGATCTGGTCATCAAGAATAATGAGAAGTGTGAATGAATATGGCTGAGATCGTGTCCAAAATAATGAGGATGTAGTGGTTGATTGGGTTGACTTGGACCATAGTAGATTGAACAAGAATATGTCAATAGATTTGGTCTAAGTATAATATGAAATGGTTAATTCAAGGTTCATAGTCTGTTCTGGTATTATGGCAGAGCAATTTTAAATTGTTAAGGTGTAGGCTCTCCACAAGTTGGACATAGTGCGTATTGGAGACCAATCGAACATACAAATGCATTTATGAATAAAATACCAGAAGGCAGTGTAGACATGCAATTTTGGGACAATTCTTAAGGTGATGTTGTAGCGGCTACAACCACCAAAATTTTATCCTGCACCAATTTCAGAGCCTCCCCTGAAGAGTTTCACTTAATGAATGCACACACTCGGGTTCACTCCCTGAGCTCGTGCGAGTCTTTACATTTGCCTTGCTTGTTCATTGCATCCAAGTCTCTGCATGCTAATATCCAAGTCATGCTTGTGACCATGTTCTGGTTATGCTCAAATTCTTTTCTTCATATGTGTCTATTGTGTTCGCCATGAAAGCATCTGTCACACTCACACACAGAGTCTCCCGTTGGTCGAGCGTGCTCCACATCCTCTCCCGTTGGTCGAGCATGCTCCGCATCCTCTCCTGTTGGTCAAGCGTGCTCCGCATCCTCTCCCGTTGGTCGAGCGTGCTCCGCATCCTCTCCCGTTGGTCGAGCGTGAGTTCTGGAGATAGAACAATTCCTTCTGTCGTGTCGCGTAAGTGTCGTCTTGATCATGAATGATCAATCACGAGTGTCGCACTTGTTGCTTGCACCGTCGGTTAGTCATGTTGAACATGTGTATCTGGATGGTTTGGTCATTTCGTCGTCAAGACATGCGAGTCTATGTTTGTATGATCACCTATGCATCTTTTGACTATTCACACACTTAGTCATTTTTCTAAATTTATGACAACCAGACTCTTCACTGACAACCGGACCATCACCCTAATTTCAACTCGATCGCCTGTCAACCAGAATAACACAAAATCACCAAGCTAGTCCTTTCAAGCTACGCTACTCACAAGCAACTCAATCAACTCTCATGCTGGCTACCCAGACAGTCAGAACCGATAGTCACCCTAGGACTGACCCCCCTCAAATTTTGCGCAGAGGGAATTGACGTCACCCATTCAACTCACTGAGGAAATTATGCAGAGAGGCTAGACAGACACCAAGTGCCCATCCTTGTCTCCTTCAGAAAATTGCGCAGTTTTCCTAGTCAGTCATCCGAACAATCGATTGACTGTTCATCTCAGAAATTGCGTTGTGCTCATGAGCAAGCCTTCCACCGCCCATTAGTCAACTCAACTCAAAAATTGCGTAGAGATGATTAGCAGGCCAACCCCCCGACCTCAGTGTAGTTTTCCTAGCTAGCAACTCCCAGCAGCAGATTGCCTGTTCCCTCCGGGAATTGCGTAGTTTCTACTGCTAGTGACTAAGCAACCAACTGCCAGTTCTCTCTGGGAATTGTGTAGTTTTGGTTGCCATTGACCCTAGCAACCAACTGCCAGTTCCCTCTTGGAATTGCACAGTTTTGGCTACCAGTGACCTCAGCATCCAACTGGCAGTTCCCTCTGGAATTGCGCAGTTCTGGCTTCCAGTGACCCAGCAGCCAACTGGAAGTTCCCTCTGGGAATTGCGTAATTATGGCTGCTAGTCTCCCAAGTAGTTCCCCAGAAAAATTGCGCAATCCCTACCTGCTAACCCTTCATGTAGCCCGACCCATTCCTCTGGAAAATTGCGCAAATCTGGCTGTCCATCCCCTGTTGACTGTTCGTTTCGGAAAATGCACAGAGCATGCTTGCCTTGCCCTCCTGCAACCCAGACTATTTCTCCCAAAATTTGTGCAATTTTGCCTCCCAGCCGAGCTAGACCTTGCAGACAGTCACTGTTGACTCAGATTTTCTGTCTCCATCTCCTAGTGACTCTTCCGTAGTTTTCATCAGCAATTTCCTGGATCCATCATCCCACATCACAACCCTTCTGCCTCTCCCGGTCACCTGCATCCAAATGATCATATGTCATGGTAGACTAGGAGGTTTTGGATTTGATGTCATCTCGTCATGAGATACTGTAGGTATAGGTACACCAACAAACATGTCAAGACGACGAACAGGATGAACGAAGGAAGCATATGTAGATGGACAGGTTCACCAATGGATGAATGAACGAAGCATGCGAAGCAAACGAATGCGACAAACATGCACCTTCACAAACAAGTGATTCTGTCAAGCCTTCAAACATGAAAGCAAGGAACAACATGCTAAAGATTCATCAAGCAAACCAAGGACCATCAAAGGCTCTGCGCACTTCGCCATGCGGAGGTGAAGCTATGATACACCATGAAGACATCCATCACTTAGTAGCACTGTAGCTCGACATGCACTCCAGCAGCAACATGAATGTACCCACATTGTCATGTCAAGTCATGTTGAGTCAAGTCATGAGTCATGTTGCCCACATCTCCACTAGGGGCTTGTTGTCAATCAATGTGATGTAACATGGAAGTCCAAGAGAATCACTTGTTGAACATAGAGTCATGTAAGTCGAAAAGTCATGGAAGTCGAACGATCATGAGGGTAGTCGAACAACCACAAGGGTCAGTTTCACCCTTGGCTATAAATACCCCCCTCATTTGTACATGAAAGGACTTTTCACCTCAACTCCTCCCACATAGCCAAGAGAGTCTGTAATATTTTCTTTGAGGAGTAAGTAGTAGCTCCAACGCCCCCCTGACGGGGTTAGTGACATATGGTGTAACGATGTGTCTTGGAGCTTTCACTTAATTTAGAAGCCTGTCAACAAGCCAACACGTTTTCACACATGTATTGTATTTGTTGTAAGACTGATCTTTAACACTTGTAATGCATGTTGTTTTAACCTATGTTCTACATCTGAACTGATTCATTTGTTGTAATGCATAATATATTAATGGAAATGTGTTATATATGCTGCTAATTTGTCCCGTCCTTGTCGACTGCTCTGCTGGACATTCAACAGACTTTTTACATGAACCTTGTTGTAACAACCATTGCACTTCTTTGGAATGATCAGCGAGTGCTATACGTGTTATCTTACCTTGTATGTTGTGACTTCCGCATCCGAGTGGACCGCTCTGCCGGAAAATGTGTATGTCCTTTGTGTTGTGTGTTCCTAGCTGAGTTGGAACTAATCCCTTTCAACTTGGAAGTCACCTTCACCTTTTCCCCCTCACAGTGAAAGAACCATTGACAAGTACACTTACACTCACCAGGAACGTGAACCTCACTTCTCGAAGACAAAGCGAACCACTCTCCTGTGCTGACAAGCAAGAGTTGAGGCAAATCCTTAAGATAATGGCAACCAGGCCATCATACAAGATGGGAATCCCACACCAAACGGTGTGAGGTCTAGTTGGGACTTCATACCTGGGTGATCCCCTGAATGTTGGCGGGTCCAACACCGTCAACATTTCTGGTGCTAGAAGGCGGGCAACCAGTTGTACATGGCTGGAATTCCCCTCACACTCATTCAACAAACATCTGGTCAAGGTAGTAACTCCCACTTTCTCTCACCTACACGTGACTCAGTGGTTGGTTACTCCTCACCTCCCAATGCCAAGCACGAGACTTTGGATCAACACTTTCACTCCGTTCATCCCATCACTCGTCAGTTCACAAAAGCAGTCAGACTAATCCCAGACATACACCATCTTCCACACATATCGAGGAAGCCAAATGATCCAAATTTAAACAAGAATGCAACAAAGTACAAACAAAACCATGAATACAAAGATGCAACGGAAATAACACTTCTTTTCATTAATGTAAAATACTGAAATATGCTTACAAACAGAAATGGTAATAAACCATCTAGGGCGATGATAGCTTATCTCTGAGAATAGATGTGGCAGCTACATGCCTCTAAACTGTGTTACAATGAGGCTCTAAGGCCTATTTATTGTTGAGAAACAATGGAAAACCCTAAACATCCAAAAACCTAACCCTAGGAGATGAAACACCAAACTATGGACCCAGTTTCGGGTAAATTGGTACATCAACTTCCTGGGGTCGTAACTTTGGAATATGATCTCCAAAGGCCACTCCCACGAGTGTTGTTGTATCATCAGTGGAAGAAGCAACCCTCGCCACACTTGAAGGTCTAGGAGAAGCTATCAAAGACGAAGAGAAATCTCCCATCCTCCAGCAAAGTGAAAAAGGCACTCTTGCAATCTCGGGATCAGACTTTGGTGTAGAAAATGGAGGGGAAGGCAGCAGAGGAGGCAGAGGTAGAGATGGACCAACAGACTCAGAGTCAGACACATCAGACTCTGAAGGAGAGGAAGAGTACGAAGAAGATGAAGAGATGGCTAACCCAAATCTTGAATGGATGACTTAGGGACCATTGGCTCTCCCAGATTTTCTACACAAGATGCTGAAGCGAGCGGAGAGAATGAACATCAAGTTTAACCCTCACAGTGCGGTGAAGGCAAAAGACCACTTAGACAACTTCTACTTACATCTGCAGACCCTTGATGTACGTTATGACGATGTAGCATGTAGATTGTTTCCATGTACCTTGGACGACTGAGCAATCGCTTGGTATCACAACCTTCCACCTAACTCCATACAGAATTGGGGTTCTTTCAAACATATGTTCCTTATGAAGTTCATTGATGACAAGACCCCAACCATGCTACTCAAAGAGTTGGGAAGCCTCAAGATGGAGGGAAAAGAGAAAATGAAAGATTTCAATCAGAGGTTTACACATATACTAAACAGGTTTCCAGCAGACCCTAAGCCTCATGACTACATCACCACTGATTACTACACGTCCACACTACCAACCAACATTGCGTAGTTCATCAAGCGAGCTGCGAGACCAAAACTGTTGGCTTGTGGGGGCTTGACCCAGGTTCAGCGTTAGTTAGCCAAACAAATCCCTACACTATTGGCCCTTTTGGCAGCAGTATGGGGGGATGCTGGAACCAAGTTTCCGCACCCTTGAGATGGTTGTGATGTCGATTTACTCCAGCTATACCTGCCTATGCACAGGTTTCTTAGCCCTCTATTCCACCCTTCAATACCTTCGCGAAAGGATACAATTGACTTTCGCGCAACCCTAACCTGGGGCTGATATACTTTCGCGCTGCTAGGGCATGGAATTGCGATATCTCCCGAACTAGGCTAAGTGCCTTACTTATCTTATTAACTGATCTTAGTTAGTTTCATGTAAATAGATGTCCTTACTTGTGTTTTCTTAACCAACACATTTACATACATTCGCGCATCATATAATCATTATAAATGAAATTCATACCCAATATAACAGATGTATAAACAGGAAATAAAGATGCAAAAATTATAGAATCCTTCTCTTTATTGATAATTCCAGACAATTACAGACTCGACCTGCCTTGCGCACTCAGCTGTAGATTTCTAGGCCTCTGTGCACTCAGCTGCAAAGCCTCTACCTATGCTACACCCCAACTTAGACCTCTACTTCAGAGCTATCTCTCATACATGTCGATGCTTTCTTCATTGCCTCTAACTAGTTACAACTTAGCTCTATTTATACAATCCCATGGTTCACTCAGCTGCAAAGCCTCTACCTATGCTACACCCCAACTTAGACCTCTACTTCAGAGCTATCTCTCATACATGTTGATGCTTTCTTCATTGCCTCTAACTAGTTAGAGCTTAGCTCTATTTATACAATCCCATGGTCCACGAACCATGGGTAGATATTTTACAACCGACATTACATTTCCGAAATAAGGGTGGACAACCCTATGACTCTTTAACATCTACGTGCTCCGCAACCTCAAAATGCGGAGTCTTTACATTTGGATTGTAAAATTAGACCAAAATATGGGCTTTTAGCCCCAAAAATGCCCTTGGGGGATCTCGCACCCAACAAGCTCCCAACACAAACATCGTGACTTGCCCTCAAGTCACTCTATAGGTTTAGAGATCTTAACGCGAAGACTTCCCAGCTCCATTTGGATCACTACAACTTCGGCAGCGCACTAAGCGACCGCCTACTGGACTTCTTCCACTCGTAATTCGGTGACTGCCACTGAACTGCTGTCTTGAATTTTCTACTGAGTTTCCTGCAGTTGCACGAGCTTTCCTTCAATGGAGGCTGTGACCATATAAGCCTCATCTATCCATGGTTGTAGGCACACTTTTAAGACCACTTCCTTGTGCCGAGCGGTATCCACGTATTCCTGGAGTGCCTTTGCTTCCTGCATTCGTGCAAGCCTCTATGTGAGGGCAATTGTCTGCGCAGTCCCTTTGACCTCATCATATTTTTGTTGTAGCTCGCGCGCCTCTGTTTCCAGGCACTCTACATTCGGGTCCTCCTGCAGGGTGGTTAGGACCTCGAATGATTGTTCAAAAAGCTGCACGCAGTCTGCTATTGCACTGTTGACCGCCGCTATTGCTGTTGTAACAATGATGGTACGCTGTTCCCTGATTTCCGTTAGAGTTGAAGGCTGAGCCCTCAATTGCAATTCTGCAATTTATAGGTTCAGCTCTAGCTGAACCCTGGCCATATCTGCTAGAGCGTCACGCACCTTGTGGCTAAATTGCGGATGCTCGCCTCTACTGATTCTTCTGCCTAAGTGTCCAACTCCAGGACCATTCGGTAGGCTTCCTCCACTACCTGCATTATTTGCTTATTCTGCTCCACTGCCTCGTTGTGCTGCAGGCCCAAATGCTCAATGTTGATGCGTTGCTTGCTCATCACCTGTAGAGCGCGACTATCCCTGGTCTGAAGTTCCGCGGTGACTCCATCCTGTAAGAGGTAGAGCATGTCTCGAGGGAGCGCGGTCATATTCAATCCTACCCCTTTCAGACTACTGACCGTGGGCCCGTCGACCTCATTCTCTGTAGTAAGTGCCCCATCTAGTAGCACTATTGTGTTGGTCACCCTTGTGCGCAACATCTCCTTGGCAAGTAAAGTGCCGATCGCGATGCTCGTGGACACTGTGCCAACCTGTGGAGTGCGAACCTACAACTCCTTCAGTTCTGTTCGGAGAGACCCCAATACCAACTGTTGTTGTTCTTCGAATTATTGAAGGGTCTCTGCAATGACATCCCTCACCGTTTTTCCGATATCATGCAAAACCACCTCAGTGAGGGTGATTAGGTCCAAGGATGTCTTTTAAGCCTTGGTTTTCTTCCGTGATGTTGCCTTCTCTTACGGGCATGGATGCTTGAGTAGGGTGGACGTTGTCTGCGGGTCTGAACCACCTTGTTCTTTCACCTCAGCCCCGGGCGAAGGTGGATTTTGTCCTTCACGAGCTTCTTCTCCTATCTTCTGTTGTTCTGCCAATTTAGCAGCGTTGCGCGCTACTTGGGCCTTAACCTCTGCTTTCTCCTTTCTGCACTTCTCAGCCAGCTACACCATTTGGAGCTTTGTTTCCTCCTTCTTATGCTATGATATAGACTTGTCCGTTTCCACCGTGGACCCTGTTGGAGCATGCCACTCCGGCGACCAAGACTCGAGGACTGCAAAGATCACATCATCAGTCACCAGATATGGAAACTTATGGCATGTCTATGCGGGGTCCTTCTGCGTCCTGATAAAAACATGGTGGAAATCCACTCTGAACTCTACAAAGCTCTACAAACTAGCATAGACTATGGGCGACAAATGCGGCTTGCGATTGATCCCCATCCAGATACTCATCTCCATTAAGACCCAAAGGATCTTGCTTTCTTTTATGCGTTGCGCATCCTTCATCGCCCACAATGAAGCATACTTTGTTGCCTCTGGAAGATCAAGCGTGACCGAAGGGAATTGGCTGTCTTCTGGTAGCTCCCATGCCACCAGTACAATCGATAGCAGGAGCCATGCGTAGTGAAATGTTTTGCCCTGCTCCTGTGCCTTGCGACAGTTCGCAAGGAACTCGCCGCAAAGATAATTCACCTAGTTGAACTAGACTCCTTCAGTGCATTGGGCCGCTAGTGCAATCACGGGTGTGGGCACCTCATCCGCACGACACTTCCGCATCACCTTCCCTGCTAGTATTTGTGTCACTACCTTGACTGCAAGGTTGTTAATACTGGAGATGGCATATCCTCACTTCTTCTTCTCCAAATTGAATTTCTTCTTCATAGCTTCCGCAAGGGCCAACTCGCCACCTTTTCCTTCTTAAATATTAGTTGGATCCTCCCCTGAGTAAGGCAACCATGTAATCCAATGGATCAAGTGGTCTGTGATGGGAATGGGCTCCTCCAGCCACAAACACCCATCATGCACCAAGCATAGTAGCTGCCTGATGACAAAGATAGTCACTAGGGCCAGGTCCACGGTTCCAATTCAATTGTTCTAGCAGTCGCGTCAATCCGTCAGCGCATTAGCTGCTCAATCGCTAGATGTGGGAATTTCTCGTGATTTGCGAGGTCCCAATCTTCGAATTTCAGTACAGGAACTTGCCCTACGTGCGGCCCCTCAAAAATAATGTCAACTGGGAGTAGCAGAGTTTGCAGGGACCCTTGCTCTCATCTATGTCCTTCGGCACCTTGGCTTTGCCCTTGCGCAGAGGAACATATTCTGGTAACCTAGTAATAAGGTCTGCACCCTGGGTTTCAACTTCCATTTCCAAATCCTCCTCATCCACCAAGATTTCTTTAGATTCTTCTTCGTTGGCCTCTAGATTAATGGCGTTCCCCTTTTCCTGCAAGGTGAGCTTGGTCCTCTGTTGGTTTCTTGGTGATATGTGCACCGGGATCATAGCTTGCTTATCCTTCTTAGGTCTCGGTGTTCTAGGTGATTTAGGGACCTCAACTATCACTCTGGCACTCTCTAGGGCTTATACTACCACAATTTCCTATGCGACATCCTCGGGTGTCGACATCATTCTGGTTAAGAGGCCCTGTGTCTCCTTCGGCAATTTCTCAAACACTGAACTTGCTCTCAAAGCCTCAAAATTTGGAAGGTCCATACAAAGTTGATAGCGCAACAACTGAATTTTTAAAATGCCAAGTGTTTTCACTGGACAAGCACTTGTAATTTATAAGGCTTTTTGAATTCAAATTCGACCGTTCCCCCCACATTCGGCCCATTAATTCTAGATTGGCGGTAGATTTTCAAGAATCTAACACATAATTTTCGCCTTAAATTCCTACCACCCGCTCCATTTGGCCTCAAACCGACCATCAAATCATGAATAGTGACTTTAACAGTCACTTTCTAGCGGAACTGCGCGCTAACGCAGCTGTCTTCACATTGTTGCGGACCCTGTGACACTTCGCTGCTTCGTGTAGTCCTGACATCGTGCAGCTCCCCAACCTGGGAAATGTAGTTTATAGTTCTGCGCCTCCTTTCAACTACCTGGAGGGATAATACTATGCTACTTCCATATAGTCACATGGCCGGATCGCCGGTGTATGGCTTCAAGCGACTACCATTCACTTTTCCTAGGAAGGGTTCTCCATTTAGCTTGATCAGCTTTACCATGCCTCCATCGGTAATCTCCTTAATAACATACGGCCCTAACTAGTGCATCCTGAATTTTTCAGGGAATTTATCAAACTTACTATCATACAACAAAAGCAGATCATTTACCTTGAAGGTGTGCAGCTTAATATGTTGGTCATGCCACTCTTTTTCACGTTGCTTTTGGACCTATTGGTGAAATCAAGCCAAAAATCTCTCTTGTTTGAGCTCGTCCAATTGTGCAAGCCTCTATTCCAGGGCTCCATGATTTGTCATACCCATGAGGACTGCTATGCGTAGACTAGGCACAATGTATTCCATAGGCATCATCGCTTCAACCCCATATACCAGCGTAAAGGGTGTATGTCCCGTCAACTTCTTGCATGTTGTCCGATAAGCCCATAACACTGAAGGTATGCATAGGTCCCAATCACTTCACTGAGCATTGCATACCTTGGTTAGCGTGTTTTCAAGCACTTTGTTGAATGCCTCCACTATCCTGTTAGCTTATGGGTGATAAGGTGCGCTCTTTTGGTGATACACCTGAAATTCCTCCGTTAGTGCGCTGATCGTCTCATTCAGGAATTGCGTACCACGATCGCTCATCAAGATCCTTGGACATCCAAATCACGTCAATCCATGCTCAAATAGGAACTTCGCAGCAGTCGCACCCATGCAATCCTTCACCAGCTGCGCTTCTGCCCAATGAGTCAAATACTCCATCGCAGTGATACTGTACCTCGCGCTTGTCTTTACTTGAGGCTGAATGGGTCCTACGAAATCTATTACCCACTTTTTGAAAGGTGCATTTCATCCCTCCATGATGGCCTACCTGTTCTTTGACATACATCACATGCCTTGCAATATGCTTTTGAATCCCGATGAAGGGTTGGCCACCACAACCCGACATGTAGAATCTTCTGCATAGTTGCTCTCCCTCCATAATGTCCTCCCGTGGCACCCCCATGAGCGTTTGTGAGTACGATGCTTCGTTCAAACTCAGGTACATACCTTCACAATATTTCATCATTCCCCATCTTGTATAGATGCCCAACAATGACAGAGAAGTTTGCTGCGTGCACCACTAATTCCTTCTTTTGCTAGCAAAGTATCCTTCTGGTGCAGATCCTGTTGTTAGGAAGTGTATTATATCCTCGAAATGTCCATCTGCAATGTGCACAGTAAAGAGCTGCATGTCAGGTAATCCTTCCTCCAAATTAGTAGGTTCCTCCCCTATTTTGATGCATGACAGATGGTCTAGTCCCGCGTTCAATTGTCCAGGCTTCACAACAACTTCAAAATTGTACTCTTCGAACAATAAGAGCCATCTGCAAATTCGCCCCCCCCAACACAAGCTTATTGACCAGGTGCTTTAGCATGGAGTGATCTGTATACATCTTAAAGTGGCATCCTAGCAAGTAGTGTCGATACTTCTGGAGCGCATATACCACAGTTAGCCCCTCACACTTAGTGGTGGAATAGGTCTTCTCTGGTTTGGATAATCTACGGCTTGCGAATGTGATAGGCTTGGTCCTCTGTGGGTTTCTTGGTGATATGTGCACCGGGATCATAGCTTGCTTATCCTTCTTAGGTCTCGGTGTTCTATGTGATTTAGGGATCTCAACTATCACTCTGGCACTCTCTAGGGCTTATACTACCACAATTTCCTATGCGACATCCTCGGGTGTCGACATCATTCTGGTTAAGAGGCCCTGCGTCTCCTTCGGCAATCTCTCAAACACTGAACTTGCTCTCAAAGCCTCAAAATTTGGAAGGTCCATACAAAGCTGATAGCGCAACAACTGAATTTTTAAAATGCCAAGTGTTTTCACTGGACAACCACTTGTAATTTATAAGGCTTTTTGAATTCAAATTCGACCGTTCCCCCCACATTCGGCCCATTAATTCTAGATTGGCGGTAGATTTTCAAGAATCTAACACATAATTTTCGCCTTAAATTCCTACCACCCGCTCCATTTGGCCTCAAACCGACCATCAAATCATGAATAGTGACTTTAACAGTCACTTTCTAGCGGAACTGCGCGCTAACGCAGCTGTCTTCACATTGTTGCAGACCCTGTGACACTTCACTGCTTCGTGTAGTCCTGACATCGCGCAGCTCCCCAACTTGGGAAATTTATCAAACTTAATATCATACAACAAAACCAGATCGTTTACCTTGAAGGTGTGCAGCTTAATATGTCGGTCATGCCATGCTTTTTCACGCTTCTTTTGTACGTATTGGTGAAATCCAGCCAGAAATCTCTCTTGTTCGAGCTCGTCCAACTGCGCGAGCCTCTCTTCCAGGGCTCCACGATCTGTCATACCCATGAGCACTGCTATGCACAAACTAGGCACGTTGTATTCCATAGGCATCACTGCTTCAACCCCGTATGCCAGCCTAAAGGGTGTCTGTCCCGTCAACTTCTTGCATGTCATTCGATAAGCCCATAACACTGAAGGTATGCATAGGTCCCAATCACTTCACCGAGCATTACATATCTTGGTTAGCGTGTTTTCAAGCACTTTTTTGAATGCCTCTACTGTCCTGTTAGCCTATGGGTGATAAGGTGCGCTCTTTTGGTGATACACATGAATTCCTCCGTTAGTGCACTGATCGTCTCATTCAGGAATTGCGTACCACGATTGCTCATCAAGATCCTTGGACATCCAAATCGCGTCAGTACATGATCAAATAGGAACTTCGCGGCAGTCACGCCCGTGCAATCCTTCACCGGCTGCGCTTCTTCCCAATAAGTCAAATACTTCGTCGCAGTGATAATGTACCTCGCGCTTGTCTTTCCTTGAGGCTGAATGGGTCCTACAAAATTTATTGCCCACTTTTCAAAAGGTTGCAATGTCATTTGTGGATTCAAGGGAATTTCATCCCTCCACGATGGCCTACCTGTTCTTTGACATACATCACATGCCTTGCAATATGCTTTTGAATCTCGATGAAGGGTTGGCCACCACAACCCGACGTGTAGAATCTTCTGCACGGTTGCTCTCCCTGCATAATGTCCTCCCGTGGTGCCCCCATGAGTGTCTGTGAGGATGATGCTTCGTACAAACTTAGGTACATACCTTTGCAGTATTTCATCATTCCCCATCTTGTATAGATGCCCAGCAATGACAGAGAAGTTTGCTGCGTGCACCTCTAATTCCTTCTTTTGCTAGACAGAGTATCCTTCTGGTGCAGATCCTGTTGTTAGGAAGTGTATTATATCCTCGAAATGTCCATCTGCAATGTGCACAGCAAAGAGCTGCGTGTCAGGTAATCCTTCCTCCAAATTAGTAGGTTCCTCCCATGTTTCGATACGCGACAGATGGTCTGGTCCCACGTTCAATTGTCCGGGCTTCACAACAACTTCAAAATTGTACTCTTCGAACAATAAGAGCCATCTGCAAATTCGACCCCCCCAACACAGGCTTATTGACCAGGTACTTTACCATGGAGTGATCTGTATACATCTTAAAGTGGCCTCCTAGCAAGTAGTGTCAATACTTCTGGAGCGCATATACCATAGCTAGCCCCTCGCACTCAGTGGTGGAATAGTTCTTCTTTGGTTTGGATAATCTACGGCTTGCGAATGCGATAGGGTGGTCCAAGCCTTTTCCACTATCCTGTGTTAGTACTGCCCCCAGCGCTATACACGACACGTCGACATGTACATGAAACTCTTCCTTCCAGTTCGGGAAGACTAGAATCAATGTGGTAACCATCTTTTCTTTCAATATATCCAAGATTTTCATACAGTCATCGTTCCAGCAGAATGTGACATCCTTCTTCAACAATTTTTCCATTGGTGCGGTGATCTGGGCATAGCCCTTGATAAAATTTTTGTAATATCCCTTGTGTCCTAGAGTAGCACACATCTATTTCACACTCCTCAATGCTTCCAAGTTCAGAATCACCGCGATCTTCGCGGGGTCTACCATCAGCCCTTGTCTGCAAACCACATGCCCCAATATGTTCCCAAAAGGAACGCAAAACAGACACTTCTTGAGGTTAAGCATGATCTGGTATCTTCAACAGGTATCCAGCATCAAGCGCAAGCTTGCTACATCAAAATAGACCTCCATGAACTTATGAATAAATTCCTTGAATGTCGCAACAACCATGCGCGAAAATATAGCAAGCACATTCTTCAATCCAAACAACATTACAGTATATTGAAAGCAACCCCAATTAGTTGCGAATGTTGTCTTGCTCCTATCGTCCAACGCGATTTTGATTTGGTGGTACCTAGAGAAACCATCAGTGAAAGAATATGCTTCATGACCACTTACATTGTCCAACACTTCATTCGTGAATGGAGTTGGGAAAGGATCATGCATGTTGGGTGTGGAGCCTGATTATCTTCTATATTCAAAGGTATCGCCATATAGGACCCCAGTTCGAAATAGGGGCAGCAACGCCGCCCGTAAAATATTCGCTGCAGGGGGGGCAGTTGCAACCTTTGGGAGCCCCCCCCTGGCGGGGGGTTTCGGGGGCAGCGCCCCCGAAGCTAAAAACAGCTGTAAAATTGCCTTGTAAAAGTATAGTAATTTCTAGTCAATCTGGGCCGTTCATTAGGCGGATGATCTGACGGTATAACTTATGTTTAGTTTAGGGTTTTTTCCCTAGAAGGAAACCCCTCTCTTTGTATGAGGGTATTGTATTTGAGGCTGTGTGATGATGTGTATTCGGTGAGCGAGAAACAGAGAGGTGAGACTGTGAGAGAAAACAAAGGATATTACAGTGGATTTGCTGTAGGTTGTGTCTCTTCATTTTGCTGGATAATAGAAAGGAAGGACTGGCTGTTCGGGGTGGACATAGCCCAAACTGGGTGAACCACGTATATCTGTGTCTCTCTTGTTTTGTGCGTTTTCTGTGTTTATATTTCTGCAATATTTTATGTGTTCCATTGCTCCGTAATATATAATTTTCTAACAACTGGTATCAGAGCCGAAGGTCTATTTGGCTGATAAACTCGTAGGAAAGAAGGGTTCCTGGTTCGAGTGGGAGCAATGGCGGAAGATGGTAAGTTTAGGGTCGAGAAATTTAACGGCAAAAACTTCTCGCTGTGGAAGATGCAGATGGAAGATTATCTGTATCAGAAAGATCTATACCTACCATTGGGCGGAAAATCAAATATGCTGACAAGTATGACAGACGAAGAATGGAACCTTCTCAATAGAAAGACACTCGGAACAATACGGTTGTGCCTTGCTGCGTCAGTCGCCTTCAACATTTCGAAGGAAACCACGACAGAGGGTTTGATTCAGACGCTGTCGAAACTATATGAAAAACCCTCGGCCTCAAACAAGGTATTTCTTATGAAACAGTTATTTAATATGAAGATGCCGGAAGGTGGATCTGTTGCAGACCATTTAAATGATTTTAATACAGTTACAAGTCAGTTAAGTTCTGTAGGGGTAAACTTTGATGATGAAGTTAGAGCTCTGTTATTCTTGTGCTCATCACCAGAAAGTTGGAATGGTTTGGTAATGGCCATTAGTAACTCCGTTTCTGGATCTAGTACTTTAAAGTTTGATGATGTTGTCGGTGCTATCCTTAGCGAGGAAATGCGACGGAAAAGCTCCGGTGAGACATCGGGAAATGCTTTGAGTGCAGAGTCTAGAGGAAGAAAAATGGAAAGAGGAAAGAGCTCAGGATATCGCAGTAAATCAAGGAAAGGCAGATCCAAGTCCAGATCGGGGACAGTGTGCTGGAAATGTGGAAAGAAAGGACACCTAAAGAAAGACTGTAGATCTCGGAAGGGAAAAGAAGGAGATGCACAGCAAGAAAACAATCATGAAGCAAATGTGACAGGTGAGGTGTTACAAGATGCTTTGATTCTTTCTTTCGAAAATATTACTGATTCCTGGGTGGTAGATTCAGGGGCTTCATTCCATGCCACACCTGATAAGAAATACTTTCATGACTATGTTCAAGGAGATTTTGGACAAGTTCGTCTGGGTGATGATAAACCCTGTAAAATCGTTGGAAAGGGTAAGGTTCTTGTAAAACAGCAGAATGGAAACCAATGGCTATTAAAGGAGGTAAGGCATGTTCCAGATCTAAAGAAAAATCTGATTTCAACAAGGCAGTTAGGCAGTGAAGGTTGTGTGACAATTTTCATAGATAAAGCTTGGAAGGTCACCAAAGGAGCCCTGGTAATAGCAAAAGGTGAAAAGGTTGGTACATTGTATTTATGCAATGGTATTTCTAACTCTGTTAATGCTTTAACTTCCAAAGGAGCAGATGCAGCATTATGGCATCATAGGCTCGGACACATGAGTGAAAAGGGGATAAAGATTCTTCACTCAAGGAATTTGTTGCCAGGTTTGAAGAATGTTGATTTGGACTTCTGTGAGAATTGCATTTATGGAAAACAGGAAAGAGTCAGATTTCTCAGAGTTGGGAAAGAAAAGAAGAATGAAAAATTAGAGCTTGTGCATACAGATGTATGGGGACCTGCTCAGGTATCATCTCTCGGTGGCTCTCGTTATTATGTTACTTTTATTGATGATGCAACTAGAAAAACTTGGATTTATTGTATTAAGAATAAATCTGATGTATTTGATACTTTCAAGAAATGGAAAGCTTTGGTTGAGATTGAGATAGGAAAGAAATTGAAGTGTCTTAGATCAGACAATGGAGGTGAATATTGGTGCAAAGAGTTTGATAGGTACTGTTCAGAGCATGGAATTTGCAGAGAGAAGACAGTTCCAAGAACACCACAAGAAAATGGTGTGTCAGAAAGGATGAACAGAACAATCATGGAGCGTGCAAGGTGCATGAGATTGCATGCAGGATTGCCTTTATAGTTTTGGGTAGATGCTGTAGATACGACTGTTTATCTAATAAACAGAGGGCCTTCAAGTTCCTTGGATGGTGGTGTTCCAGAGGAAGCATGGACAGGTAAAAAGGTAAACTACTCTATTTTAAAGCCTTTTGGTTGTGAGGCCTTTGTCCATATTGATAAAGAAAATAGAACAAAGCTTGAGGCAAAGTCAAAGAAATGTACCTTTATTGGATATGGTGTTAATGATTTTGGTTATCGCTTATATGATTACGAAAATCACAAAATCATTAGGAGCAGAGATGTAATATTCAATGAAAAGGTCTTGTATAAGAATCAGTTGCAGGAAAAGAAACAGGAAAAGGAAAACAAGGAATACACAGTTCTTGATGAAATCACTGAAAAAGTAAAGGTGCCTGAAAATAATAATAATCAACAACCACAACAACAACAACCACCACAACAACAACAGGCACCCCAAACACCTGAAAGTGGTGTTAGAAGATCTACCAGGATAAGTAGACCCCCTGAACGATACTCTCCTTCTTTATATTATTTATTGTTGACTGATTCCGGTGAACCCGAATGTTATGAAGAAGCAATGCAGGTTGAAAGCAGGAAGAAGTGGGAGGTAGCCATGGAAGAAGAGATGGACTCCTTAATGCATAACCAGACTTGGGATTTAGTCAGGTTGCCTGTAGGAAAAGCTACATTGAAGAATAAATGGGTTTACAGGATGAAGGAAGAAGATGGAGGAAAACAGAGGTATAAAGCTAGACTTGTGGTGAAGGGGTTTGCACAGAAGAAAGGTATTGATTTTGATGAAATATTTTCTCCTGTTGTTAAAATGACTTCAATCAGAACTATTTTAAGTCTTGTAGCAGCTAAAGGTTTGCATCTTGAGCAGTTAGATGTAAAGACAACCTTTCTCCATGGGGATTTGGAGGAAGAGATATATATGCAGCAGCCACAAGGATATGAGGTGAAAGGGAAGGAGAAACTAGTGTGCAGGTTGAAGAAGAGCTTGTATGGCTTAAAACAGGCTCCAAGGCAGTGGTATCTAAAATTTGACAAGTTTATGTCTGAACAAGGTTATACTAGATGTCACTCTGATCATTGTGTTTATTTGAAAAAGCAAAATGATGGCAGCTATATTATATTGTTATTGTATGTAGATGACATGCTTGTTGCAGGATCTAACATGCAGGAAATAAATGTGCTCAAAAGAAAATTGGCAAATTCATTTGCAATGAAGGATTTGGGAGCTACAAAACAAATCCTTGGTATGAGAATAACTAGAGATAGGAAAAATCGTAAATTAACATTGTCTCAGAATGAGTACATACAAAAGGTGTTGAAAAGATTTAACATGCACAATGCAAAACCAGTTAGTACACCTTTTGCTAGCCATTTCAAACTTAGCAAGGAAATGTGCCCAAAGACCCAAGAAGACATGGATTATATGTCTAAAGTTCCATATGCATCAGCAGTTGGAAGCTTAATGTATGCAATGGTCTGCACAAGGCCTGATATTGCACATGCAGTGGGAGTTGTAAGCAGGTACATCAACAATCTAGGAAAGGAACATTGGATGGCAGTGAAATGGATTCTCAGATATTTGAAAGGTACCACAAATCAAGCATTATGCTTTGGTGGTTCAAACAACTCCCTACAAGGATATGTTGATGCAGATATGGCAGGTGACAAAGATAACAGGAGGAGCACTACAGGATATGTATTTACTGTTGGAGGAACAACTGTCAGTTGGGTTTCAAAAATCCAAAGTGTTGTTGCACTTTCAACAATAGAAGCAGAATATGTTGCTGCTACAGAGGCTAGTAAAGAAATGATTTGGTTACAAAGGTTTATGGGTGAATTGGGTAAGGAGCATGATATGGGCACATTATAGAGTGATAGCCAAAGTGCCATTCATCTTGCAAAGAACTCAGCATTTTATTCCAGGACTAAACACATACAGCTCAAGTACCATTTCATACGATCAGTGTTGGAAGATGGAGAGTTGAAGCTGGAAAAGATACACACTAGCCAGAATCCTGCAGATATGCTAACAAAAGTTGTAACTAGGGAGAAACTGAGAATATGCTCAGTTTCAGTTGGTCTTCAAGGATGACGATGAAGATGAGAAACAGCTAGGTCCAAAGAGGAGTCATTTTCCAACAAATGGAGCAGCGGTGGAGTCTCTACAATCAGTCTCCAAGTGTGAGATTGTTGGGTGTGGAGCCTGATTATCTTCTATATTCAAAGGTATCGCCACACAGGACCCCAGTTCGAAATAGGGGCGGCAACCTGGGCCATTCATTAGGCGGATGATCTGATGGTAGAACTTATGTTTAGTTTAGGGTTTTTGCCCTAGAAGGCAACCCCTCTCTTTGTATGAGGGTATTGTATTTGAGGCTGTGTGATGATGTGTATTCGGTGAGCGAGAAACAGAGAGGTGAGACTGTGAGAGAAAACAGAGGATATTACAGCGGATTTGCTGTAGGTTGTGTCTCTTCATTTTGCTGGATAATAGAAAGGAAGGACTGGCTGTTCGCGGTGGACGTAGCCCAAACTGGGTGAACCACGTATATCTGTGTCTCTCTTGTTTTGTGCGTTTTCTATGTTTATATTTCTGCAATATTTTATGTGTTCCATTGCTCTGTAATATATAATTTTCTAACAATGCACACAAGTGTCATTGAGTTTTCTGAGATCCACACATATCCTTATCTCATCCTTCTGCTTCTTCTCTTGCACCACCATTGGCTAACCCAATCGCATTCCTCCACAGGCTCAATGATGCCTGCTTCTAGTATTTTGTCTAGCTCTAAGCGGACCTTCTCCTTGTATTTTGGGTTTAGGAGGTAAGGCCTCTGCTTGACTAGCTTCACGTCGGGCTTTAACGTGATCCTCATCACTCCTAGATCTCCGATTCTTCCTTTCGAATCTGTAAACTTGGTCAGGAATAAGTCTTAATATTCATAGAGTAATTCAACGACCTTATCCACCGTCGCATCGTCCCAGTAGTCTCCAATCTTTGCGAATTGGGTTCTGCCTCTTTACCAATGTTCACCTGTTTAGTTTTCACCGACACAATTATATCAGGGTTCCCAATCTGTGGCCCTTGAACCTCGCGGTGGCCTTCTGTTTCTGGAATTTTAATCTTCCGCGGATCTTCGTCCTCCTCTTCAGTAGTTACATTATAACATTCTAGCGCGTGACTTAGCTAAGTAGCCCATTCAGGCTGAATCAGGTCTAAAGGATCTTGCGGTATACTAAAGATGGCTGCTTTCACCTCTTGTAGCACTTCATCAATGCTATCAAATCCATCCTCAAAACTGAATATCATCATGAATCCTTCGCGCAGGATATCCCATTCACCTGTCTCATGGCGGAGCTCTGTTTCTATATACCAGTTCATTGGGATAACATCTAGGGTATGACAAAACTGGTGCACCCACTCAAGTTGAGGCTTTTCTCCATAAGCTTGCGTCCATTTGGCCAGATGCGCGCATGGATCATCCTGCCCATTGTACTTGTCTGTCAATCACATCTTAGGCTTCCCAAATCGTGCTCTCATCATCTTCATATACTTGCGCCAATCATCAAAGCTTCCCTTGTGCGTACCCCACCATCTTGCGGGTGTAGCACAATACCCAGTCCAAGGCCTGGAAGCATTGCTTTTCTAGCACCTCCCTTTCAAATGCATCCAAAAAGGTATCTACCTTAGTTAGACCATCATAAGTAGGCAGATTTCTTACCTCAGACAACACACAACGCAGCGACCGGGTCATCATATTGCAATTCATCGTAGTTACTTCGTGTAACCGATTCTGCCAGTGTTCTATTTCTTCGTTGAAATCGTGCAGGAACTCTAATGTTGTTATCTTATAGATGCAGTCTAGATCATCATTACTCTCATAGTCGCAGACTGGTTCCGTATAGCGCAATCCTTCAGCAGGATCTAGGGGTATTATTACGGGCAATGATTTCTTCTCAAAGATCATCTTTTGCTTCTTCAAATTTATTACCCCGTTCATATCAGTAGCCCAGTCAATTCCCAGAAGCGTAGGGTATGGATTGTTGTCATCCACAATCTCTATTACTTCAAAATCTGCGAGCGCGCTCGCTCCCTTAATATCCATGGTCACTCCCTGTAGCCGCCCCATGGGTATGATTTTTTACTGTTTCACCATCCTTAGCTGAATCAGAGACCATTGCAGCGTAGGTCACCCCATTCGCTCCCAAGTCTGCTTTGGTAGGACATTCACATCTAACACTAGGTCCAAAATGACCTGATCCATTTCATACTCTCCTATTTGTGTGGTCAGTCTCATCTGCCGTCCTGTCCTTGTTTTATGCTTGCCAATATTTCGCACTACGTGCAGTTCACCTGGCGCGGTTCCAACACATCTATTAATGAGTTCTTGTAGCCCTTTTATAGCCTTATTGTCACGCAGTAACTTCATACAGGTTTCCAGGAAAGTTGTGAGCATAGAGGGGTCCATTTCCGGCTCAGGCTTATCTTTGCTTCCTGAAGTGGAGGCCTCAGCGAAGCTCTTCTTAGCTTCCATGAAGGCTTCCCGAGCACGCTCCAAATCAAACTCAGCCTCTTTCGTCGGGGCCTTGCAAACCCATGTACTGTCTTCTGGTTGTTTCCCCTTGTCATCTCCCATCACGATTCCACTCTGGAGCACTATATTTACGTTCGGATCTTCCTCACGCAGCTCAAACCTCATCATCTGCAGTTTCTGAGTCGGGGTAGGTGGTAGCGCCCCTTTGTCACGTATCCCGGATATCAATGTGAGACAATCTTCTGTTTCATGATCAAACTACATGCAATACTTGCACGACGGACGCGTTGGATTAGTGCAATCGTGGGCATAGTGTCCTAGTCCTCCGCAATTGTAGCAAATCAACTGTCCTCGACCTCTACTAGGTCCTCCTCTGCCTTGGCCTCGTCTGTGCCCCTAAAATCCTGTCCGCACCATCCCTGCATTCTGGTAAAGGGGCCACATTTCAGCCAGAACCCTTTAGGTGCGAGTTCTATCCATCATCAATTCATAGCTCGTGTAAGTACGCTCATCATGTCCTACCGACCTACAAAAGTTGTAGAACAACTGTTGCGGTGCTTGTACATACTTCTATGACAAGTGGCAGTTATCCGTGGCATGTTTTCCGGCTACCTAACAGATAGCGCACTATAAAGCAGGGGCTGCGCTAGGTCCTGCTTGAGCTTTCAGCCTTAAAGGCATCGGTCCTCCTCCTGCACGGTAATTTGTAAAGGTTGGGCAGTGGTGTTTGTCATGACCCTAACTCTTGCATTTCAAACACCATACCTCTTCGTGTACTTCTGGCCGAACTGTCCTGTCCTGCTTCAGACTTTGCATCTCAAGGCACAAATTTTTCAACTGCGCATGGATTTGCTAGACTCCTAGATTAGGATCTTGCATTGGAGTCTGATGTAATCCCATGGCAATCTCCGAGGCCTCTGCCTAAGTGATTATCTTCTGCTGCGACAGCGCACTCCTTAAGTGTGGTAGTAGCAAAGCCACAAACCATTCGCAATGCTATCCATTTGTCAAATTCATGTTGCCTTCGCAAATTGCACATTTCAGCCTCTGATCCAGTTCCCAAGGCATCTCGCCTGGTTGCATCGCGATCTCCTTGAATCCCACAATCGACTGCGCTTCAGATTTAGGCATGCTAAATTCCCTATTTAGTGCTGCTTGGATGTCCGCTACTCTAACATTCGGGTTATCGTTGGAGTACTTAATATACCAGGTCAGTGTGCGATCTTGCAGAGCGCTAACGAGTGTTGCTTTCTTTATATGGTCATGTATAACACGTTGAGCTTCCAATACAGCCCTCACAACGAACAAGAATTGGTCTGAGTCCTCATATCCCAAGCCTTTGAAGAAAGGCAACTTCACTGTGTTTGCCATACTGAATCGCAGTGGAGGTGGAGGTGGTACGGGTGAAGTTGGAGGTGATGGTGGTGAAGACGTTCGTGGTGTGGGTGGAGGTGGTATTCGCGAGAATCCTTGTTTTATCAACTGAATAGCACTTCATAGAGAGACCTTCGCGATCCCTTCCTCATCCCCTCATGGAGGTGAAATCAAGGGGCTATGCTCTGGGCCCTTATTCCTTCTTTTCTGTAAAATATTCCGCTTCACGTAGTCCCAAACATCAAGGTAGTTGCATAACCCATTGTTCGCACAACAACATTTTAATCCAAGTATTCAAAGATTTTATGTACTTACCTTGCGGTCCTTTGAAAAAGCGTCACTCTACCTCGCTATAGCTAAATGAGGTGTCAACCGCAAATTTAGTCACAAATCCTCCGATGATGTGATCGTGCCAATGATCGACAACTCGAGTGATCTTATCCTCTGATGCTTCCAACCTTCACACTAGCTCTGGGGTCCACACAATAGGATCGTCAAGTTTCCACCTTCCTTGGCTATCTGCTAGATTTGCGATCCACTCGTATAGCTCAATAGGAAAGGAGGCGAAAAATATTTCGTGGATCTCCGTATACAGGTATCAGTCCAACCACTGTTCTTTTGATAGTCGTGGGTTTCTGTTTTCTTGTGCCGCAAACTCGTGAATCCTTTTGTCCAACCAGCCTTCAATTTCTTTCTTAGTTGGATTCCAGTGATACGACATCACACATCTCTTATGCAGATTTCGGTCCAGCAACAAAACCATTTGTTGGTTTGTGGGGGCCTGACCCAGGTTCAGCGTTAGTTAGCTAAACAAATCCCTACACTACTGGCCCTTTCTGCATCAACCCACAGAGCGCTGACTGAAGTCTCACTGGAATTAGTATGGAGGGATGCTAGAACCAAGTTTCCACACTCTTGAGATGGTTGTGATGTCGGTTTACTCCAGCTATACCTGCCTACGTGCAGGTTGATTAGCCCTCTGTTCCACCTTTCAGTACCTTCACGAAAGGATACAATCAGCTTTTGCGCAGCCCTAACCCGGGGCTGATATACTTTCACGTTGCTAGGGCAGTGAACTGCGATATCCCCCGAACTAGGCTAAGTGTCTTACTTATCTTATTAACTGATCTTAGTTAGCTTCATGTAGGCATATGTCCTTACTTGTGTTTTCTTAACCAATACATTTACATACATTCGCGCATCATATAATCATTATAAGTGAAATTCATACCCAATATAACAGATGTATAAATAGGAAATAAAGACACAAAAATTATAGAATCCTTTTCTTTATTGATAATTCCAGACAATTACAGACTCGACTTGCCCTGCGCACTCAGTTGCAGACTTCTAGGCCTCTGCGTACTCAGCTGTAGAGCCTCTACCTATGCTACAACCCAAATTAGACCTCTACTTTAGAGCTATCTCTCATACATGTCGATGCTTTCTTCATTTCCTCTAACTACTTAGAGCTTAGCTCTATTTATACAATCCCATGGTCCGCATACCATGAGTAGATATTTTACAACCGACATTACATTTCTAAAATAAGGGCAGACAACCCTATGACTCTTTAACATCTACGCGCTCCGTGACCACAAAATGTGGAGTCTTTACATTTGGATTACAAAATTAGACCAAAATATGGGCTTTTAGCCCCAAAATTGGCCTTGGGGGATCCCGCACCCAACAAAAACTATTGGAAAACCGTGAAGAGGCTATCATTATTGAGAAATACTTGTGTGCAGTTGGAGTCATCAAGGATGATCAATCGACGAAGGACTTCAAGGATGCGAGCAGGAAGTCCCAAGAAACGACGAGCAAGGGTAGAGATAAGGAAGCAACCGAAATTGAGAACCTCACTCGTCTTGTCAAGAGCTTGTCCACTCAAATGTTCGAACTCAAACAACATAGATCATACACATTTGCAAGAAGTCACCCGCCTAGGCAGAGACAGGAAAGTAGCGCATCAAGCAACAACCAATTTTTTCCAAAAACTACGCAGAAGCCTGTGTTCCAGCTCGAACAGTGTGCAGATCCGAAATTCTGTTCTTTCCACGAAGACATTTGTGTGAATCATCCAACCTGATTGGACATCAGTACCAACCATTGGTGAACTGCGAGACATGAACATTCGACTATCCCATGACAGTCGAGTCCACCAATGCATCAACATAGTTGTTGTGTACATACTGGAAGCATATGGTCTATTACTCAGCAAAGACTGGTCCACTAAGCTAGATGGATATTTCATTACAGATTGGTCTCACATGTGGCTTCCTTACAAGGGAAAGTGCAACCAAATCTTGGTAGAATTTGAGAGGTACATGAAGCATAAAGTCACTCCCATCAATGGCGAGAATTAACTGTTGGCTCTTGCAGAACTCATGTTCGGTAACTACCTCCTTGAGACAACGTTGGGGTGTTATCCTGCACGGCCAGCTCCAACCCCACCAGACACATAACTGGGACTCCCTTGCCCAACTGATGGTAATGAAATTTGTACAACATATTGTACCAATAGTAGCAGTAGTAGCAACGATGGCAGTAGCAACAGTACTAGTGCATCAAGCAGTCCGTGTATAGATGAGTTGTGGACTTTGTACTTCAACGGATCAAAGACACAGGACGGCTCAGGAGCCAAGTGTGTTCTGATCGACCCTTGCAATAGGAAGCATCTGGTGTCAAGCCGCTTGGAGTTTGAGTGCACGAACAATGTAGCAGAATATGAAGCACTCGTGTTGGGCTTGTAGAAAGCCATCAGCCTCAATGTGGTCATGCTTAAAGTGGTAGGTGATTCAGAGATAGTGGTACAACAAGCACATGACGACATTCACTATTTATCACCACATCTAAAAAACTACCAAGAAGAGGTATGGCGACTAATCTCAAATTTCCAAGCATTTAATATCATTGTTGTGCCACGTACGCATAATGCAGCTGCTAATGCATTAGCAAATGTAGCCTCAAGAATGTCACCAATTAGGGATAGATTTACCATTGAAAATTTGTACAAACCATCTATCCCAAACAACAAAAATAACTTATGCGTGTTTAATGATGACCAACAGATACTACATTTTATGGCCAACATGGATGTTTTCAAAGCTGCAACAATAGATGACGACGAGCATGAACGCTCTCTGCAAGTAGGAGCTGATGACATGAAAGGCCACATTATCACAAAAGGTGTGGTATCATTGGAAAAGCTATATGACTTGCAAGAGCAGTTCCAAGGGCCAAGGAACAACAAGACCCATAGTTCCACCATGAGGCACGAACTGATAAACTTGGGAACAGAAAAGGATCTGAAGTTTGTTAATCTTGGTACATGTTGTACATAGCAAGAACGACAAGCCTTCATCCACTTGTTCAAACAGTACCGAGATGTGTTCGTGTGGACGTATGACGACCTGAAAACTTATGACACGTAGATCATCCAACATATCATCCCAATCAAGGAAGGGGTCAAGCCATATCAACAAAAGCTGAGAAAAGTACATCCGTCGCTTGAACCCCTCATATAGAAAGAGCTTACTAAATTTTTGGATGCACGGATCATATATAAAGTTTGTAATTCCACTTGGGTCTCCAACCTTGTGCATGTACGAAAGAAGTCCAGGGAAATTCACTTATGTGTCGATTTCCAAAACGTTAACCACGCCTCAGACTAAGGCAACTACCCCATGCCGTCTATGGACGATATTTTGCAAACAGTATCTGGGGCACATATGTTCTCTCTCCTTCACGGTTTTTTCAGGATACAATCAGGTTCTGATAGCAGAGCCTGACAGACTCAAAACTACTTTCCGTGCCAAGTGGGGTACGTTCGCATATAGACAAATGCCATTTGGGCTTGTAAATGCAGGCGCAACATTTCAACGCACTATGGACATCACCTTTCGCGGACTCATTGGGAAGAGCATGGTGGTATACCTCGATGATTTCACTGTGTTCTCGAGAAGATGAGAAGACCACATACACCATCTTAAGAAAATTTTCGAGTGATGCCAAAGATACGGGATTTCCTAGAATCCCAAGAAGAATGTATTCATCGTAGCAGAAGGGAACCTTCTCAGACACATTGTTGCTAAGAGTGGGATCAAGGTGGAACCAGACTTGGTCCAAGCTATCACGCAGATTCCTCACCCAGTCAACAAGAAAGCCATGCAGTCCTTCTTGGGCAAGATAAACTTCCTCCGACAATTCATCTGGGATTATGCGCAAATAGTCAAGCCCATGTAGGACATGATTAAGAAAGTTGTAGTGTACACCTGGGGTAAGAAAGAAAAGCATGCATTCGCCCAAATTAAGCAAGCCATCACCAAAGTGACCACACTTTACAACCCATATTTCAAAAAAGATTTCCTACTATACACCTTCGCTTCCAATAACTCACTAACTGCAGTACTCACTCAGAAAGATGAAGCTAATGATGAACGTCCCATCTCTTTCATGAGTGCAAGCATGCAGGGACCAAAGCTTAACTACCTCGCCATTGACAAACAGGCTTATGCAGTTTACAAGGCGGTGAAACACTTCAGGCCCTATTTTCTGAAGAACCACTGCATAGTCTTCATCCCCCACCTAATAGTTCGTACAACAAGAGCTGGGAGAACGACGTGCAAACTGGATGACAGGTTTGCAAGAATATGATCTTGAAATCAAGCCAGTACACACAATCAAAGAACACGGGCTCTGTAGACTTGTAGCCAAAGCAGCACGCGCTCTATATGATGAAGAATAGCTCACCGGTTGGGAGCAGGAGATTGAAATGTATGAAATAAGACGAGCAAACCCCACAAAAACAAAACCTATTGATATGCAGATGTATGCCAATACCTTGAGCATGGAACTGTACCCTCTCACTTTTCTATCATACAGAAGAGGGCATTGCACCTGAAAGCCTTAGCATATCAGTCGGTGCACAGAGTGCTTTACAGAAAGCACAATAATGGGGTTTTTCTCAGGTGCATGGAGGCACAAGAATAAAAGAAGGTACTTTATTATCTGCATGACGGACCCATTGGGGGTCACTTTGCGGGAAATACCACAGAACACAAGGTTATGCGAGCCAATTTTTACTGGCCCATATTATTCAAGGATGTGCATGCCTATACCCACAAATGCCCGATCTGTCAGCGATGCGCCAACAAAACACGAAGATTAGCAACCCCACTACACCCTATTGTAGTGATTGAACCATTCCAATAGTGGGACCTGGGCATTGTTGGGTAAATTTTCCCTCATCCGTCAAAGCAACACCGCTATATCCTAACAACAACTCACTACTTTACACGGTGGACAAAGGAAGTTCCACTCAAACAAGTGAACGACCAAGCGGTCATCAACTTCCTCTAGCAGAATATCATCTCATGCTTCGACGTTCTGGTATCACTTGTTTTTGATAATGCAACTTATTTTTAATCTTTGAAACTCTATGAATTTGCATTACAGAATGGCATTGTGTTAAATCATTCATCGAAACACTATCTGCAAGGAAATGGTCTAGCAGAGTCTACGAACAAGAACCTCATTTGTATAATCAAGAAGACCATTTTCTCTAAACAACGTAACTGGCATACCACCTTGATGAATGAACTATGGGCTGACCGTGTAACACCTAAGCCCTCTCTGAACACCTCACCGTACTTCCTGGTTTACAGTAAAGAAGCTATCCTCCCACCAAATATCTACTTGCCTGCTCTTTAGCTTTCCCAAGAATCCCAAGGCAAGACTTGCCAAGTAGTTCAGCATAGGATGGATGCTCTCCATAAACTCCAGGAAGACAGGATGAAAGCAAAAGAAAAGTCACACTCCACTAGAATCGTATCGAGAGGTGGTTCGATAAGAAGTCTGTAGGGAAAGCTAGCTTCGATGTGGATTGCATAGTTCTGAAATGGGATAAGCCCCATGAATACAAAGGCAAACATATGAAGTTCCAGCCTCTGTGGACTAGCCCGTACACAGTTCACAAGAAGCTTGGCCCATACATGTATCATTTGTGATCACTTGACAAGAGGATTGAAAACCTTCCTGTCAACGACCAAGATCTCAAGCATTATTTTCAATAGGCCGGGCCGCGCCCGTGCCATGTACATAGTCTGCCTGCTACTTGTTGTGTTTATTTGGTTTGTTTTGCTTATTTTATTTGATTTCACTTTGTTTGATTCTGCTTACTATTTTTGTTCACATTCATTTTGTTTGTTTGATATATTACTATTTTTGTTTCCAGAAATAAGTGCTTCCAACTACTACATTCTGGCTTTTGAATAGAGTATGTGGTTGAAATTTGAAGAGACTTGTGACACTGCAACACTTGGCCTGTCTTGTGTCCATTTTCTTTGTGCTTGGTTACAACCTTCGGCCAATGAAGTCCTGATGGAAAATACGAACCCTATATAAGGGAAGATTTGTTCCAACCGTGAACTTGTGTCCACACTGGGAAGCCCCATGTCTGTACTCAACTTTCTGCTCTGTGTGTTTAAGCTAATACAACTAGTAGAAATAGAGAAGGGGAAAAATCTAAACGAGCAAACCTATGTCAGAGGTCTTACATGCTTCTATGAAGGAAAAACCTCTTCTTCTCTCAATAAGTTGGGATCCCTCTTCTTCCCCAAAAATAAATAATTGCCTATGCACAATTCTCTTAAAAAATACAAAGGTGAAAGAAGAGAAAGGCTTCCTGCACAGAGAGGTGAATCATGCAACTCCACCAGGGTATTGACCAGGCTCGCTGGCAGTGGAGCAATGTGTGTGTTCCTGCGTGACTCTGTCGGGGTACTGTCCAGGCCTACTGGCAATGGAGCAACACCAGAGATGAAAACTTATACTCTGAAAATCTTCAACTCGCGAACTAAACTACCCTTCCTAGATTCGAAACACTGATATCTAAGTTGAACTTTTGATTGTGTTTGACTAAGTTGGAAAAGGGTGAACCATGTATGTCCATGGGGTAAGTGGGGAAACTGAAGTAACCTGCACAACGATTCAATACTCCCCAAAATACCAAGGCCCTGTGCTAGTAATTAACCAAAACAAAGAAGCTGGAGTTCTACCAGTGTGTCGCCAAGTGTTGTGGCGACTACAACCACCCTCAAAAATTTTGTCCTACACCAATTTCGGAGCCTCCCTTGAAGAGTTTCACTTGATGATTGCACACACTCGGGTTCACTCCGTGAGCTCATGTGAGTCTTTACATTCTCCTTGCTTGTTCATTGCATCCAAGTCTCTACATGCTAATATGCAAGTCATGCTTGTGACCATGTTCTGGTTATGCTCAAAGTATTTGCTTCGTATGTGTTTGTTGTGTTCTCCATGAAAGCATTTATCGCACTCACACACATAGTCATGTTCACTGTCATGCAAGCGTCATCTCGATCATGAACGATTAATCATGAGTGTCACACTTGTCACTTGCACCGTCGGTTAGTCATGTTGAACATGTGTATCTGGATGGTCTGGTCGTTTCGTTGTCAAAACATGCGAGTGTGTGTTCATATGATCACCTATGCATCTTTCGACTGTTCACACACTTATTCATTTTTGTTGAAGTTCTAATGACCAGACTCCTCACTGACAAAGAGACCATCACCCTACTTTTGACTCGATCGACTGTCAACCAAAGCAACACTAAGCTAGTCCTTTCAAGCTGCGCTGCCCGCAAGCAACTCAATCAAATCTCATGCTGGCCACCTCGACAGTTGAACCCGAAAGTCACCCTGGGACTGACTCCCCTCAAAATTTTCCTAGAGGCCATTGACCTCACCCTTTCAACTGAATGAGGAAATTGCACAGACAGGCTAGATAAACACCAAGTGTGCATCCCTGTCTCCTTCAGAAAATTGTGCAGTTTTCCCAATCAGTCATCCCAATAGTCGACCGACTGTTCATCTAAGAAATTGTGTAGTGTTCATGAGCATGCCTTCCACTGCCCATCAGTCAGCTCAACTCAGAAATTGCGTAGAGATAATCAACAGGCCACCCCCCCGGCCTCAGTGCAATTTTCCCAACTAGCAGCTCCTAGTAGCAAACTGCCTGTTCCCTCCAGGAATTGCGCAGTTTTTGCTGCGAGTGACTAAGAAAGCAACTACTAGTTCCCTCTCGGAATTGTGCAATTTTGGTGTCTAGTGCCCCCAACAGCCAACTTCCAGTGACCCCAGCAGCCAACTGTCAATTCCCTATGGGAATTGCGCAGTTCTGGCTGCCAGTGACCTCAACAGGCAACTGGTAGTTCCCTCTGGGAATTGCGCAGTTATGGCTACCAGTGACCTAGTAGCCAACTGGCAGTTCCCTCTGGGAATTCCATAGTTTTGGCTGCCAGACTCTTGGGCGGTTCCCCTGAAAAATTATGCAATCCCTACTTGCTAACCCTTCATGCAGCCTGACTCGCTCCTTTGCAAAATTGCGGAAATCTAGTTGTCCAGCCCCTTCTGACTGTTCATTCTGGAAAATGCACAGAGCATGCCTGCCTTTCCCTCCTGCAACCCAGTCTGTCCCTCCCGAATTTTGCACAATTTTGCCTCCCAACTGAGCCAAACCTTGTAGACAATCACTGTCGACTCAGATTGTCTGTCTCCATCTCTCACTGACTCTTGTGCAGTTTTCATCAGCGATTTCCTGGAGCCATCATCCTGCATCACAGCCCTGCTGCCTGTCCCGGTCACCTGCATCCGAATAATCATAAGTCATGGTAGACTAGGAGGTTTTGGATTTGATGTCATCTCGTCATGAGTGACTGTAGGTACATGTACACCAACAAACATGTCAAGATGATGAACGGGATGAGCGAAGGGAGCACATGCAGATGGGCAGGTTCACTAACGGATGAACGAATGAAGCATGCAAAGCAGACGAACGCGATGAACATGCACTTCGCAAACAAGTGAGCCTGTCAAGCCTTCCAGCGTGAAAGAAAGGAAAAACACGCTAAAGCTTCATCAAGCGAACCAAGGACCATCGAAGACTCCGCGCACTTTTCCATGCAGAGGTGAAGCTATGATACACCATGAAGACATCGATCACTCAGCAACATTGTAGTTAGACATGCACTCTAGCAGCAACACGAATGTACCCGCATTGTCATGTCAAGTCATGAGTAATGTTGCCCACATCTCCACTATGGGCTTGTTGTCAATCAATGTGATGTAACGTTGAAGTCCAAGAGACCCACTTGTTGAACATAGAGTCATGTAAGTCAAAAAATCATGGAAGTCGAACGGTCATGAGGGCAGTCAAAAAACCACAAGGGTCAGTTTCACCCTTGGCTATAAATACCCCCCTCATTTTCACATGAAAGAACTTTTCACCTCAGCTCCTCCCGCATAGCCAAGAGAGTTTGTAATCTTTTATTTGAGTAAGTAGTGGCTCCAACACCCCACTGATGGGGTTAGTGATGTATGGTGTAACGATGTGTGTTCGTATGATCACTTATGCATCTTTCGATTATTCACACACTTATTCATTTTTGCTGAAGTTCTGATGATCAGACACCTCACTGACAAACGGACCATCACCCTACTTTCGACTCGATCGATTGTCAACCAAAACAACACCAAGCTAGTCCTTTCAAGCTGCACTGCCCACAAGCAACTCAATCAAATCTCATGCTGGCCACCTAGACAGTTGGACCCGAAAGTCACCCTGAGAATGACTCCCCTCAAAATTTTCATAGAGGCCATTGACCTCACCCGTTCCACTGAATGAGGAAATTGCACAGACAGGCTGGACAAACACCAAGTTCCCATCCTTGTCTCCTTCAGAAAATTGTGCAGTTTTCCCAGTCAATCATCCCAATAGTCAACCGACTGTTCATCTAAGAAATTGTGCAGTGTTCATGAGCAGGCCTTCCATTGCCCATCAATCAACTCAACTCAGAAATTGCGTAGAGAGAATCAGCAGGCCGCCCCCTCCCCCCCCGCGTGCAGTTTTCCCAACTAGCAGCTCCGAGCAGCAGACTGCCTGTTCCCTCCAAGAATTATGCAGTTTCTGCTGCGAGTGACTGAGCAGCCAACTGCTAGTTCCCTCTAGGAATTGCGTATTTTTGGCTGCCAGTGACCCCAACAACCAACTGCCAGTGACCCCAGCAGCCAACTACCAGTTCCCTCTGGGAATTGTGCAGTTTTGGCTGCCAGTGACCTCAACAGGAAACTGGCAGTTCCCTCTGGGAATTGCGTAGTTCTGGCTACCAGTGACCTAGTAGCCAACTGGCAGTTCCCTCTGGGAATTCCGTAGTTTTGGCTGCCAGACTCCTGGGCAGTTCCCCCGAAAAGCTGTACAATCCCTACCTGCTAACCCTTCATGCAGCCTGACCCGTTCCTTTGGAAAATTGTGCAAATCTAGCTGTCCAACCCCTGCCAACTATTCATTTCAGAAAATGTGCAGAGCATGCCTGCCTTGCCCTCCTGCAGCCCAGTTTGTCCCTCCCAAAATTTACACAATTTTGCCTCCCAGCCGAGCTAGACCTTGCAAACAGTCACTGTCGACTCAAATTTTTTGTCTCCATCTCTTAGTGACTCTTGCGTAGTTTCATCAGCAATTTCCCAGGGCCATCATCCAACATCACAACCCTATTGCCTCTCCCGGTCACCTACATCCGAATGATCATATGTCATGGTAGACTAGGAGGTTTTGGATTTGATGTCGTCTCATCATGAGTGATTGTAGGTACATGTACACCAACAAACATGTCAAGATGATGAACGAGATGAACGAAGGGAGCACATGCAGATGGGCAAGTTTACTAATGGTTGAACGAATGAAGCATGCGAAGCAGACAAACGCGATGAACATGCACCTTCGCGAACAAGTGAGCCTGTCAAGCCTTCCAGCATGAAAGTAAGGAAATACATGCTAAATCTTCATCAAGCGAACTAAGGACCATTGAAGACTTCGCGCACTTTTCCATGCGGAGGTGAAGCTATGATACACCATGAAGACATCCATCACTCAACAACACTATAGCTAGACATGCACTCTAGCAACAACACGAATGTACCCACGTTGTCATGTCAAGTCATATCGATTCAAGTCATGAGTCATGTTGCCCACATCTCCACTATGGGCTTGTTTTCAATCAATGTGATGTAACGTTGAAGTCCAAGAGACTCACTTGTTGAACATAGAGTCATGTAAGTCGAAAAGTCATGGAAGTCGAACGGTCATGAGGGTAGTCGAACAGCCACAAGGGTCAGTTTCACCCTTGGCTATAAATACCCCCCTCATTTGTACATGAAAGGACTTTTCACCTCAGCTCCTCCCACATAGCCAAGAGAGTTTGTAATCTTTTATTTGAGTAAGTAGTGGCTCCAACACCCCGCTGACAGGGTTAGTGATGTATGGTGTAACGATGTGTCTTGGAACTTTAACTTAATTCAGAAGCCTGTCAACAGGCCAGCACGTTTTCACACATGTATTGTATTTGTTGTAAGACTGTTCTTTAACACTTGTAATGCATATTACTTTAACCTGTGTTCTACATCTGAATTAATTCATTTGTTTTAATGCATAATCTATTAATGGAAATGTGTTCTATATGCTGCTAATTCTGTCCCATCCGTGTCGACTGCTCTGCCGGACATCAAACAAACCTTTCACATGAACCTTGCTATAACAACCGTTGCACTCGCTTGGACTGATTCGTGAGTGCTGTATGTGTTATCTTACCTTGTATGCTATGACTTCTGCATCCAAGTGGACTGCTCCACCGAAAGCTGTGTATGTCCTTTGTGTTGTGTGTTCCTAGCCGAGTTGGGACTGATCCCTTTCAACCTAGAACTCACCTTCACCTTTTCCCCCTCATAATGAAAGAACCACTGACACAAGTACACTTACTCTCACTAGGCACGCGAAACTCACTTCTTGAAGACAAAGCGAAACACTCTCCTATGCTGACAAGCAAGAGTTGAGGCAAATCCTTAAGATAATGGAAACCAGGACATCATACCAGATGGGACTCCCACACCAAATGGTGTGAGGTCTAGTTGGGACTTCATACTGGGGTGATCCCATGAATGTTGGCAGATGAAGCACCATCAATAGGTGATCAATGCATATGGGAAATGGGCATAGAGGATCCCATCGAAATCCTGAAGAATCGGGTGTGTATGAGTTTTCGAGATGTTGGTGCGTTCTGAATGTTTTAAGGTAGTCTGAGTAAGGTGCCATCAAATCTTAACACAAAGTGAACATGGCTATTTGGAAATCACATATTTTCTAATCACAAATGTGAGATGTGATTTGTGTGGATCAAAGTAATGGATGCTGAAAAATGTAATGTGTAGTTGTTCAAGCCACGGGAAAGGCTAATTACAATCAGTTTGGACAGAAAATGGAATATCATGTAAGTTGGAGCCAAAAAGTGTGAATGATAGAGAGCCAAAGTGGACAATCGAGGTGTTAGTGAGATTAGAGAGATATGCACTCATTTGTTCAATTGGTTCAATCTGATATGCGATGGTCAATGTTTGTGCAAGCACGTTTTAAGGGTGCACAAAGTGTGCTTGAGTTAAATTCATTTGTGAATAAAATACCATAAGGTAGTGCACACATGCAATGTTGGGGAAATGCTTAAGGTGACCAATACATATGGGCAATGGGCATTGAGGATCCCATCGAAATCCTAAATAATCGAGTGTGTATGCATTGTGTGTTTTTTTTATCAATGAATATGGTTCAAGATGTTGGTGTGTTCTGAATGTTTGAAGGTAGTATGAGTAAGGTGCAATCAAAGCTTCACACAAAATGTCAATGGCTATTGAGAAATCACATATATGTTGATCACAAATGTGAGATGTGATTTTTGTGGATCGAAGCAATGAGTATTGAAAAATGTAATGTGTAGTTGTTCAAGACACGTGAAAGGCTAATTACAATCGATCTGGATAGAATATGGAATATCAAGTGATTTGGAGCCAGAAAGTGTGAATGAGAGAGCGCAAGGGTGGAGAATCGAGGTGTTAGTGAAATTAGAGAGATATGTAATCATTTGTTCACTTGGTTCGATCTTGTTGTGTGATGGTCAATCATTGTGCAAATGTGATTTAAGGGTGCGTATAGTGTGGTCAAGTTAAATGTTGTATAGTTGGATGTCTAATGTGTGAGATGGAAAAAAAATCATGCAAACTTGAGTATGCAATGAGAATTTACGCATTCGGGATCAATGGCTATTGACAATGCATTTGGATCAATGTGTTGTAATTGTGCATGAAGGGAAATTGTGAAGTCATTACCAGTGTATTTCATTATTTCTAACATAGCTATTGTTGCACAGATGAAGTCCTTAGAATGTTGGCATATTATAATGTTATACATATACTATAGTATTGCATGTATACCTAATTTATATGTTATTGTTTTATTTGGCATTAAATGTACACGTTGAGTAATCCTAGTGTGTCCTAAGCTGAGTGTATTATTGTTAGAGTTTTGTTTGTTGTAGAGTATTGATGTTGACGCCATATATATTATATTGTTATTGTTTCCATGTCAAGCGAATGAGAATGTATTGCTCCTAGGGAATGGTTGCATGAGCCTTATTGAAGTATGTATGATGTTGCCAGACGTTATGACAATGTTGATTTTAGAGTATTTGAGAGAATATGATTCTAATGATCTTGTGTTAGTGTTGTTGTTGCTAAGGTTAAAAAAGGCATACTATTGTAGAGAAAAAGTGTTGCGACAAAGTATTCATTGAATTTTTTTATGTTATTGCTAATGACAGAGAGTATGGTTAGGATCAATATGAAAATGCGTGAAAAGGTGGCCCATAGTGACTATGGAGGTTGGGGCATCTAACAAATAGTGGATTGCTAAAATAGGGAGTTGGGATTCCTAGCTAATCCGGATTTATGAAGGAATGGAATGAAATACAAATTTAAACAATAACATAGAGATACATTGAAACATAACTTCAATTAATAAATAAAAAGTGTTGAATTTTTTTTACATACATAAGATAAACAAACTAGCTCGGGTGATGGTAGCTTATCTCTGAGAAGAGATATGATGGCTACATGCCTTATGAACTATGTTACAATGAGGCTCACATGCCTTTTTATCATCAAGAAACAATAAAAAACCATAAACATCTAAAAAAATAACCCTAGGAGATGAAGTGCCAAAAGCTTGTGGGCCCCTTTGGGGTTAGTTGGAACGTCAACTTCCCGAGTGATGGGCATCTAAATTAGACATAAATTAAGGCCCATGCCTCTAAATTAAACATAAATTAAGGCCTGTGACCATCCTTCAGCACATTAACCTCTCTTTTTGCATTAGATAATATATTTTTAACTTTAATATATTCATTAAGAAGGTTTATGAATAATTGCATATTTGTTCCTAATATTATTTATTTTTGTGGAATATTATGAGAATATTGGGCAGATTATGAAGATTTGGAGGAGGAGATAATTTAGGGACTTACTCCCTAATATAGGAGGATCACTATTAAATAATAAATCAACAAGATATTATGGAATTATGGCACAGATTGTGGAACTCTAATGATTGAGAAAATCTAGGATTGTGTTCCTTGTCATTTAATGCAGATTCCTAGTATTTGGAGCCAAATCCACTAATCAAGGGATTTTGGTGGGGAAAGCTTCCTCCATTCATGGGGAATGATTCCTAATCATTTTATATAAGTACCAAGTCGAATTTTCATCTAGGGATAAGTTTTCATTAGTGTTCTTGTGGAGAGAACTCGTATTTCTACAGTTCCATTGTATTTTCTTGAAGGGATGTAATTGTATTAATGAGAATAATGAAGATTGGTGTCATGTTCAGCTTCTAAATCTTCTTCTCCTCCATAGGTCTCTGAGTTTCATTGGGCTTGGCCATCCCAGGAGCCTCAGAGCCCTTTTGTATCATTTTTTTCCTTCTTTTCACTTCTCATTCACATGCATCTCTTGTTTTTTCTTTCTATTTCTACATTTAGTATTAATGATTTCTTGTTGTAGGATTGGGTTAAATGGTTTATGTAAGTTCTTTTGCAGGATCAAAAGCATCATTTCCTCCTTGGAAAAGCTTTGGAAGGTCACAGTAATCATTGAGCTACTTGGATTAGCTTTCTTATTCCCAAATCTAGATTTCTGGAACTCCTTTGTGGCAAAGAACAGTAAATTTCTTCTATTTTTTAGAGCATGTTAATGAGCTTCAATCAAGTTGGTTCCACTTGCATTAGATAAAAAAAAATCTAGTTCATAACAAAAATTACCCCACTGCATTTTCTGTAGAAATTCTACAAATTCTCTACAAATCTACCTCTGAGATCATGTAGAAAATATGACTGTAGATTAACCCGATAATGAAATATACCAAAGAAAAATACTATAATCTACTTCTACTATCAATTTGCGGAAGCTTAAAGATTGAGCAAGATCGAGCTGAACACATATAACCATAAGAAGAAGAATAAATGCACACAAAACACAGAAAATACTCAGGGGAAAGCCTCAACTAAAAACCCCACTATCTGTATTATCATACAAGGTGGAAATACATCAAAATTATACAAAGCCTTAGCTCTCACAGCTAGCCAGCTCTTAGTACAATCCTTCTGGATGCTCATAGGGAATCAAAGCTTCTCACAAGCCTTCCTCTCTGCCCTCCAAGCTCCTATTTCCTTGCGCAGTTCCTCTAGGATGATCTCCTTCACCCAATGGAACACTGCTCTCACACACTGCTCTAACACATTGTCAGAACTGCGCAATCCTCAAGGAACCTTACCTTTAATGCATGCATGAGTTTCCTTTATAGGAAAACACATGCAACTGATAGTACAGTGTCCTTGACATTTAGCTCAACTGGGTCTTTCTCATAATAGACATGCATGAGTTTTTGATGAGGGAATCTTCAGTTTTCTGGAGTACACTGGTTGAGTGCATGCATGCATCAACTAACTGATAACTCACAATTAGTTCCTCAAACAGTTTGGAACTAATTTAACTGGACTTAACTCAGTAAACTTAGTTAACTAATTACAACTCAAATATAACTCAATCTTATCTCCTTAATTAAGGGATAATCTCCTTAATTTAAGGGATAGTTGTTGCATGACTTCAGAAAGACTTCTAACTTGAATTTCTCCAACTAATTAAGTCAAAATAACTAAATTAATTATTTCCAAGTAGCTGGTGAGACTAAATTCGATTTTAATTCACAATTATAATTCAAGGACAAATTAAAATTGGAATATTCTGGATTCTATTTTTATCATTTCTTGTTGCTATTTTCAACATTTTCACTTGATTAGGTTAGGCATTTAATAGATTTACTAGCTCACTAGTTCTCGAATGTCTAGATTTTCGACAAGTAATTTTGTGTTATTTTTTGGCATGGATTAATAGAAGTATTTTTGAGTGATTCCACTTGGAACGGGAACCTAAGACATCCTAGTAAATAAAAAAATTTGTCCCATCCAATTTGGATTTGATTTTCTTGGTCATTCGATGAATTATAATTTTGTATAGTAAATCTGTAACATCCTGTAGTAAATTAGGGGATCCTGTAGGAGAACTAGGAGATCCTGTAGGAGAACTAGTACATCCTGTAGGAAATCCTGTAGCGGCCTGTTTTGAGCCCGAATTGAGAAAAATCATCATTGAAGTTGGGATTAGGCCCCTACTTGACCTCCAAGCCATCAAAATCATTGTACCCCTCTTTCTCCACACCTGTCTCCCCTGCAAAAGATCAAAGAAAGATTATCATTTGCATATATAAAGCAAAAAGATTAAAAAAATGAGTTCTTTTATATTTACACATGTACACAATAGTTCGTACTCTCTAGATCAGATTTCATGCCTAGATTAGTTAAAACATCACATGTGACAAATAGGGTTCTTTTGCAAGCAAAGTGTGTTAATAAGTAGATAGAGGATTTCATGTTACTTTATAAGCATTTTTAAATTCAGTGTTTCGTTCCTGCAAATAGGCAACATTTCTTTTCTCTCATGATAGAAAAGGAAGGACACATTGTATGCTGCACATATAGTGCTGATACCTCTTAAGTTTGTACGAACTCCGGGTTGATAATTAAAGTCGGTAGCCTTGGGAGCTACAAAATTCTTGTTGCAATACTGAGGCTCATCACCGAGGTCATAACTTTGGCATATGATCTCCATTTGGCATGTGCGATACCTCGTTAAAAAAATATTTGAGGTAAACAAATTTCAAATACAAACCCATGCCACAAGCTTTTTGTTTTCCCATTTTGCAAAAAAAATCGTTTAAGGCCTCAAAATGGCTCTTGAAGTTCAAGACCCGAAAAACTGCGAAAAATAGAAAATTTTACTGCAAATTAGGAAATTGAAAGGGAAAAATGTTGGGGGGTCTAAGTGGAATAGGTGAGTGGCCACTAATATCCATTTGGATCAGCTATTCTCCCTTAGGAAGCAATGGTCCCCATTGCATTGAGTGCCTCCATGAGATGAGAAAAACTTCTGTTGAATTTGGTCCCTAGTGAGCCACTTGCCTTGGTGCAAGAGCTGGACAACTTTGACAACCTGATACAATTGTATTTTCTATTTGTGATTGCTTTTAATATGCATTTCCATGATCCAATCAATTGTGTGCATCTCAATGCAATCTAGATTGATCTTTTTTGGTGTCAGATGCTTATAAATGTTTGATGTCTCCAATAATGGTGGAAAGTATGACCGAAGGCAATCCACATTGAATATGGGGTGCAGGTTAAGGAATGGAGGGATAATTAGCTCAAAATAATTGTCACCCATGACCTTGGTGATGGTGTAAGGCCCGTATCGAAGTGGTCAAAGCTTTTGACGGGCTCCGGAAAGGCATTCTTTATGTAGATGAAACCACACCTTATCGCCCACTTGAAACATATGTGGCACCCGATGTTGATCATGACGTTGTTATTCTTGGCATTGGAATTACCCAAGATATCATGAACATGTTGGTGGATGTGTTGGATGCGTTCAATAAACTTGGTGGCTTTATCAGTCTCAGATTGTACATGTGCATATTCTGCATGTATAGTTGCAAGAGGCATGGCAACATTAATCAGGAACAATGGTTGAAATCCTAGGCCCACTTGAAAGTTGTGGCTAATTGAGCTATGTAGAGCTCTATTATAGTTGTGTTGCACATATGAAAGACTCTCATCCCATGTATGTGGATGCTTGGAATTATACAAGCATAGTATGTGCACTATCATCCTGTTAACAACCTATGTCTGGCCATCATTTTGGGGATGGAATGCAGTTGAATTAGTGAGATTGGTGTCCAAAAATGAAAAGAGGCTCAACTAGAAGGCACTCAAGAACCTGTTGTCCTGATCTGATATAATGGTCTGTGGGATCCCAAAATATACCCATACTCATTCGAAGAAGATTTTGGCAGTGTCTTCTATGGTGATACTCTTCTTACAAGCAACCAATATAGCCATCTTAGAAAATCAATCAATGACCACAAATACACACTCATTACCATGCTTTGTATAATGAATTCCAGACATATAATCCATGGAGATGGATTCCCAAGGCTGGATAGGAGTAGGAAGACGAGTGTATAGGCCTTGCTTATTAATGGTTGGTTTGGCGATGACACAAACAATGCATGATCTAATATATTTTCCAACATCTTATCGAATTTTTGGGAAATAAAAATACTTCTATAGTACCATAACTATTTTTTCCATACCAAAATTCCATGTGACCTGGCTGTAGTGTGCCTCCCAAATTATCTTGGAATTCTCACTTAAAGGAACACAAAGGTGCCCCAAGTAGCATAATAGTGTGTCGTGGAGGTGGAAGTCTAGTACTTTCTTGCCATCCATCAAAATTTGGTATGTGGTAGAAAATTTTGGATCATTTTTGTACAGTTGCAACCATCCAAAAGTTTCATGCCCACAATAGTTGAGAATAGTGGTTAATTCCACAACCAGGAGCTAACTGAGGTAATCTGCAATGTTATTGGTGTTACCCTTCTTGTATTTAATGTTGAAATGAGATTGTTGCAGATATGTGGACCATTTTTTATGGCAATCATTCTAAAAATTCCCTTGTGTCTATATAAACTAAAGAGGTAGGTGATCAATGTGAATGACCGTCTCCTTCCCCAGAATGTAATCTTTCCACTATCGGCAAGCTTTCATAATGGAATACATATCCTTATTATAGGTGGGGTATTTATGAATCGTATCAGAAAATTTCTCATTGTGATAGGCCACCGAATGCCCTTATTGGGTGACAATTGCACCAATAGCATAGTCGGAGGCATCTACCCCAATTTCAAATGGTTGTTGCAGGTTTGGCAATGTGAGTATCAATGCAAAGTAAAGGCAGTGTTTCAGCTCAATGAATTCCTTTTGTTGGGAGTCTGGGACTCGAGCCATAGAAAAATTTATTTCACTCTCCCCTTGGCCAATTGACTCAACGATCAACTGATATGTGAGAATCCCAACATGAACCTTCGATAGAAATTAGCAAGGCCCAAAAAGTTGTGAAGCTCTGTTAGAGTTGTCGGTGACTTGGATCTTAGCTGGATCCACATGCACACCTTTCTCATCAATGAAGTAGCCTAAATATTAGACTTGGTTCATGCCAAAGGTGCATTTATCCAAGTTGGCACATAGTTTTTAATGTCGTAGGGTTTGAAGGACCTGTCGAATATGTTACAAGTGCTATGCCCAACTCTTGTTGAAGATGAGGATTTCATCCAGATATACAACTATGAATGAGTTGGTGAAAGGCTGCAAGATGTCATCCATCAGCCTCATAAAGGTTGTAGGAGAATTTTTCAACCCGAAGGGCATGACCATCCACTCAAAAAATCCCTCCTTGGATTTGAAGGTGATCTTCCATACATCTCTGGGTTCTATTATAACTTGGCGATAACCCGACTTAAAATCAATCTTTCTAAAGTATTTTCCACCCCTGAGTTGGTCAAGGAGGTTATCAATATGTGCGATTGGATACCTATTCTTGACAACGATTTTATTCAATGCTCGATAATCAATGCAGAGTCTCCAAGTACCATCCTTCTTTTGTACGAGTACAATTGGGCTCCCTCAAAGTGATGAACTTGGTTGGGTGTGCCATTTTTGTAGCAACTCCTAGATATACCACTTGATTTCCTCATTTTCCAGAAGAGAGTGGTGGTATATTGGACCATTGGCTAGAGGTGCTCTGGGAGTCAGATCGATCGAATGCTTGACCCGACAGTGCAAAGGTACCTCTGTGGGTGAGGAGAAGATGTCCCTGAACTCTTCCATGACCTTATCTACTTGCTTCTTCTATGTGGAGGAACCTTTTCTAGGGGCCATGGATGTGCCCATGATCTTCCCCTTAGTTTGAGATCGAATAAAAAAGGAAACAAATTTCTCAGTCTGGGAGATGATCTTACTGCATTTCTTAGTATAGATCAAAGAGATAGCGGTAGGCAGGGCTAGCTCCGGTATCCTATATAGTTTTTAGCCCAAAGAAATAATAACAGTGTGAGGTCTAGACTCATATACAACGTGACGCTTCCACAAGTATGGTTGGCCTAATAAAACATCACAAATGTCAAGAGGAGAAACATCACATAGTACCTCACCCATGATGGGCTTGATGTTGTAGGGAAGGCGACATTGTTGGCTGACATGGAGATCTCGTCCTTGGTGAAGCCACCCAATGGTGTATGGTTGGGGGTGTGGTGTGGTCAGTAGGCCTAATCACTTAACGATCTCTATTGAGATGAGGTTCTTTTGGCTCCCATTTTTGACAATTAACTACAGTGGAGAACCCTTCACCCACATCTGTGAGTGGAAGATACACCCCCGCTCCTTTGGATCTTTGGGCTCAATATTTTGGACCTTGGTGGTGGCAATGGTGGTGCTGAGTTCTACATCAATAATTTTATTCCCCTTGTTGTTCCCCTTCTATGGCTCTAGCTCAGAGTTGGGACATGCGTTTGACTCTGAATATTTTAGCTTGACCACCAGTGACTGCTTAGCGCAACACTCATTTGTGTTGTGTGTGGTGCTCTTGTGGAACTCACACCATTTTCCGGCGTCCTTCTTCATCTTCGTGCTGATATTATTTAATTGTGGATTTGAGGGATTTTCTTAGGTGAACCCACCTTAACATTGTCCTTTTTTTGTGGTTTGGAGGTGTCTTTCCCTACTTCAGGTTTGCAGATTCAAAGCCTTGCTTCTTTTGTTTAACTTTCTGCTCAATTTTGACATCATATCGGTACGCAATGCCAAGCAAGGAGATGACTTCATTTATGCCTGAATGTATTTGTGTAGACAACAATGGTACTTGAGTACTAGATTCCACTCAAAATCATTGATACCCAACTTCGTGCAAAGGGTATGAAAAATATTTGTGAACTCTGACACGTCTTAGTCCCTTTCCTACCGTAGTGTGGTCTATTTTATGTACTTATATTCATAGCACTCGACAAGGTAATATTGTTCCTTGATGGAATTTTGGAAGGAATTCCAAGAGGGTGTGGCTAAAAAAAGTGAGGGTTCCTACTTCTCCCTTTGCTCATAGTAAGTTTCCCACTAGTCCTTGATGTTGGGGGTGGCTTTGAGGAGTGCAAAATTAATATTTTCCCCGTCGGAAAAATTATGGACCGAAAAATATCTTTACAGTAGATTTAACCACCCTTCTAGGGCACTTGCATCTATCTGACCTTCGAATATTGGAATGTCAAAGTTAACTTGTACCTTAAAGGGGTTGGTGCCTTCAAAGTGATTGTTGGATAAAGTTTCTTCGTTGCGGATACCCGTAGAAGGATCTAGGAAAATTTATCCATCATCTCGTTCCTTTGTCGCTCGAGGACCTTCTTGAGTTACATTTTGAAAGGATCTCTTACTCCCTCATCTTTCTTTTCTTCCACCATGGGAGGTTGATGGGGTCAGCGAGGCCGGTCTTGTAAGGGTTCAGCCAATTCAAGCCCCAACTCCTTATACCCCGACCTTGTTGGGAACATGCACAAAAAAATAGAGAAAGAGCAGACTACCCTGATACCACTGATCCAAATTTATGAAGGAATGAAATGAAATATATATTTAAACAAGAACAAAGATATACAGTAAAACAAAACTTCAATTAATAAATAACAAGTGTTGAAAATTATTTACATACATAAGAGAAACAAACTAGCCCGATTGATGGTAACTTATCTCTGAGAAGAGGTGTGACAGATACACGCCTTCTAAATTGTGTTAAACCTAGGCTCGTAGGCCATTTTATCATCAAGAAACAATGGAAAACCCTAAACATACAAAAGCCTAACCCTTGGAGATGAAGTTCCAAAATTTTATGGGCCTGTTGGGGTTAGTTGGAACGTCAACTTCCAAGGGTCGTAACTTTGGAATACGATCTTTGTTTGGCGTGTAATATACCTTTAGAACTATCTGTCTGAGGACAACAAATTTTGATTGCAAACCTCTACCATTGGCTATGAGTTTTCCCATTTTCCAAAAAAAAAATTGTTTAGGGCCTCAAAACGGCTCTTGGTAGTTCAAGACCCGAAACGCTGCAAAAAATAGAAAATTGTGTTGGAAATTAGGAAATTGAAAGGAAATAATGTTGGGGGTCCAAGTGGAATAGGCAAGCGGCCACCAATATTCACTTAAATCACTAGCTGGTAGTGACCAAAAAATATATGTATGAGGAGTTGAGGCTTCATAGCTAGTAGTGGCCAACAAATTAATGTAGAGGGGGTTGGGGCTTCCTAGCTAGTAGAGTCCAACAAATAATTATAAAATATTGAAGAATAATAAATAAGAGAGAATCAAAGTAGCAAGGTGTTTCTTCTCCCCTTGAGGGTTCCCACCAAAAACACTTGTGCCTTATGTGTATGATTGTCATGGTGCTTATGTGTTGATTCTTATACTATGCCTACATGTTTAGATATGTTATTTTGTGCTATGCTACTAGTTAACTAATTGTTTAATGATTGATTAATGAATTGGAAAAAAATGGTTAATGATGATTCGATCAACATTATAATGATTCACCCCCCTCCCTCTCACTATAACTAAGTTTCCAACATTACGTAGTTTCGATGAAATGTGTGATGTCCTTTTAGGTTTGGGTGCAATGATGCTCCACTTTGGTTTGGGCACATCGATGCTCCATTTTTTTCTGGGCACATTGGAGATATACTTTGGAATATGAGCATCAATTATTTTAGTGTTGAAGTTGCAACTAGATTCAGTCTTCATAATATAAATTTATAATTGATGTATTTATTATATTTATATTTATTGTATTTTTTTCTAAGCATGTTCTTCATGCTTATAGAGTAAAAAAGAATCAAAAGGAATTTATTACGAGTCAAAATAATTTGTATTTGAGTCATGTCCCATTTGGACATTTGTAATAAAAAGAAATTTGAATTTTATGTTGAATCATTAGTTCACAAGATGACCAAATCAGCACGCCCCTCCTTGGACAAGTTGGCCTAGACCTCTAATAAACACCTATTCAACCCTCTTGGATAGTTATATATAAAGGAAAAATTTAATACATTTGGAAGCACATTCACAATAACAATAAGTACATTTGAATCTAGCAAAGAAGGATAAATATATGAGTCAAAGAAGAGAGAAAGACAGATAAATACAAGAAGAATGTTTCTAGTTGACCAAAGTTTGAGCTTGCAGAAACTTACAAATGTGGACTAAAATTTCTGTGAAAGAGGCCGAATTTTGTAAAGTGGTTGCAGGCTGAAATTTGGTCCTAGTTGTAGGTCCGAAAATCCTGAATTTTTGACCAAACTGGAGTAAGTTTGACCAGTATTGACTTTTACTTTGGAAGTGACTTGGAGGAGGGTTAAAATTGATATCTTGGTGGCAATTTGGTCTTGGTATTAGTCTTAGATATCTCTCATTTTGGTATGATTCTATAAGAGAAGGATTGTTGGGTTTCCCCTTATGGGTTTTGCCCTAGCTAGCTTCCTAACTTTGGTGTCTCTTATCTCTTTGTGATTTGTATATTTTCTAAAAGATTGAACATTTATATAATTTCTTGATGAAGAAGATATAAGAATTAATAAGAATAAATCTAATATTTACAAGTAATTATAAGAAAAGATAAATTAGGTGTTAGACTTCATTACACTTTGTTTCTCAACATGGTATCAGAGCTAAGGTGAAGGAAGGAAGCTTGAAAATTATAACTCGTTGGAACCCTTGTAGCAATTCTCTCTCATTACCAAAGCCAAGGAAGGATGTTTGAAGTGTTATAAAATTAGAAAGGCGGAAATATTTTCTTATTTTTGATAATTACTTGTGATGTTTCTTGTTATTATGATTCTTTATATCTTCTTTATTTTAGCTCATTAAGCGATTACCAAAGCAGCATCACATAAAACAATAGACACCAGATGTAGGCACTATGTCAGGGAAAAACCCCCCTCGAGGGGAAAAACCAGTCAAGAAATTATTCCTTTCAATAGTATTCTTTGATACTCTTCACCCTATACCAAGACCAAACCTTCCCCCCACACCAAGTCAGCCTCGAAGAATTTCGACCCCTTTCTAGAAACTTCGACAAGGCAACCGCTTCCGACAACTAGCAGCTTCTGGAAATAGTGAAACTTGGAATACTTCGTTCTCACAATCCATGGTACGAAATGAAGAGAGTAAGGCACCAAAATTTCGATTTTTCCTCTCTCCTTAGACTTCCCCAAACTCATACTTACTTCGACTTCTCGACAACATACATCACACTTTTCCCAACTACAAGAGATATCAAACTTCTTGTGAGAGAGTGTGCTCCAAATGAATTCAATGTGCTTGTATTTATAGGCTCCATGTGAGGTCAAATTAGGGTCCTTATGCCGACTTGATCTTCTTCTAGGCCGACTTGGTGTAGAGGATACATAAATCATATTTCACTCAATACTTAACCTTTTTACATGATTCAAAAGCCCAAGAAGGGTCTCTTTAAAAGTACAATGAATCTATTAACTCAGAATAAATCCTAGAAGTCCTTAATGGGGACTTTGACCTAAAACATGTGACCCAAGCATGAAACCCATGCTTTAATAAGTCATAAGTCATAATAATAATAATTATTATTTTCTTTATTCTTTTGACAAGTACATTACATGATGACTCAAATACATTAATTGAAGACCGAACCTAGTTACATTTTCCAACACTCCCTCTTAACTAGGGAGGTATTCATCATATACAAGTACAATGGAAGATCTCAAACTATATGAACCTTGAAGAAATTTTAGACATCATAATGCCATGGACTAGATTCCTTACTAGGGAAATCTATCCATTGGCCTCTCAACAATTTAGGCACTGCAATGCCACCGACTATCTTCTTGACCAAGGAAATCTATCTAGGTGGGAATAAGATGGACTCAAGATTTCATCCCCTCTAGGTACCATCAGGCTTACTTACTAGCCATCAACCCAGAAATCCAGGTGCACATTAGAGTTCAATGACCAACACCACCTTTCTAACTTTGGGACCTAGACATCAACACAAAGTGTCGGCCAGATGTCTTCCTAGGAAATGATTCACTCACAAAGCCTCAACTCTCCTAGATCCAGAAGATCAAGGATAACCAATCTCTCCCAATCAAACTGATTGGTAACCAACATTCTATCAATACCTTCAAGAGATTCACCTGTACAAACACAAACCCAATCAACAATATATGTACATAATCAAATACAAACCTCTGAGGTCATCCAAACAACTTGATGTTTCTTCTCAATGTTTCATAGTAGGACTATCAACTAAATCTTTGATAAAATATTGCTCAATCATACATTTTCCTTTCTTACTTCCCATATAGAAACATATCCTCTGAAATCCACTCTTCAATTAAAACCAAGCTATGCCTTCCCTCTTAACAAGGGAGCATCTTTATCTAGACTCCCTCTTAATGTAAGGGAGATCTCTTCTATTCAGGCTTCCTCAGGGAGATCAACTTCTTTTCAACATCAGAGAATATTTCATGGCTTCCAACCATTTCATAATATTTATCATTATCCTCATCATGCTTGTTACATCAACGAGCATCTTCACCATATTGAAGATTGTGTACCTGCACAACTTAGATAGCAAGTACAACCAAAACTATAGAAGCATGAAGTTAGCCATATTAGAATCACAAAATAATTTCAACTTTATACATATCAAATACCCAAACTTAGTTACCAACAAGAGTCATATACTCTTCAACATCTTACTAGGTACTTTGTCATAAACCCTAGACTACATCATAATCAACTTTCATTACATCTAGAGTTTGAATGTTTATTTTAAAGGTATAACATACCTTACTACAGCATATAGAAAACCTTAGAAACAATTCAAACAAATATAGATCTAAAAGGTATCTAACAACTTTCAAAATTCTTATGTTATATTTTCCACCAGGGTTTCGTACAAATCATAGATTTCATACAAATGAATCGATCAAAACCAATCACATCTTAGTCATTAACATGACCAGCTTCCACTAGGGTTAGTTGCAAACCCTAGATTTTTGATCAGTCATCAATCCCAACCAAAACTCAGATTTCAACAATCTTACACAAATCTCAAATTATCACATTGTCATCGTACATCATAGATTTTTACTTCTACTAAGTTGGTTCAACTCCAAAACCCCATAATTCCATTTTCACAATTTCAAGAATCATTAAATAAATAGATCTCAGATTGTTATATCACACATACTAAACAATTTAATTCCTACTAGGGTTTAGTTGCAAACCCTAGATTTCTAAATATCATTATCTTAGAATCCCAAACAAGTACTTGATTAAATCCTACGACTTATGACCATTAATAACTAGGTCAACCCATGTATCTAGGAATTCATTCTCATGCATAAGCATATCATATGTATGAAAACATTAATACATTAGACATATACTGACCTCGACCAAGCTAGGGTTTTGACCAAAAAGACATATCTATATATACCTAGGGTTTCATCATCATGCAAAAACATTTCATATCATGTGTTAGTCAAACCCAACTTCACAAAGATCAATAGGAGTTGAACACACAACCATCTTGATTACACTAGGGTTTGATCAGAAAAAGGCACACATACCAAGGAAATCATTTTTAAGACATTATAAGGGTCTTTCTTACACATTCCACCAAACCCTAATGAGTTAGGTTTTTAACATAGGAACATAGCTAACCCAAAAATTACCAAAAATTCAAAGGTTTGGGATTTTAGACCTATCATTCAATCCTAACAAGTTAGGTTTTCGTGATCATACCAAAATCCCAAACATGACATCATCAACAAAAAATTCAAATATAATTTCTCAATAACCTTAAGAAGTTTAGGGTTTCAGTCATTCACATTAGCATGCCCTTAGGTTAGGGTTTTCTAGAACCTGTCTAGGGTTCTAAAAAATCAGTTAAGAATATGATAGGGGTGGGTAGATTTATCAAGTGATGAATCACCCAAAAACAAGAATCATAATGATTCAATATAGCTAGACATAACAATGTTAGTAATAGATTTTCAAATGAATAAATCAATGTATTGCAGTTTAAGGAATACCTTTGTTTCTTTACAAACCTTTTCTTGGGTGGCTTCCTTCCATACTCCTTGAGGATATAGTAGATGTCTTCCTAATCAATACAATAGAGAGAGAATGGTGATTAGTAATAATATAATCGAAACTTAAACAAGTACATGAAACCAAAAATTTAAAGGAGATGAGATACTTATATTTGGGAGTTTGTTGGGGGCTCCCTCCAAATCTTGGATACCTACAAACTTATAAAAACAATAAAAATGTATTTTCCAAAATATGTTAAAAACTTATAAAACATTGAAAACAAGATATCTAAAACTGAAAGAAAAGGACTAGTAGTAAGTCCCTAATGTCAGATTATTCGGGCTTGACTTTCTTTAGGTCTCCTTCAACAACAAAGGTGGCTTGATCTCTTTCTCTCTTCTTGTTTCTTGGATTGTCGGGACAGTCACTCCTATAGTGACCTTTCTTATGATATTGATAACATTCGAACTTAGTCATGTCAACTTTCTTCCTTGGTCCTTTCAATTCCTTTCCTTTCTGTTGAGAAATGTAGGCCTTTAATACTGCTTTAGGATTGGCAACTAATGAGATCCTTAATTCTTGCTGACTACAGGAAGTCCATAGTTCTTCAAAGGTTGGAGCTACCTTCCAACCTTTAAGTCCTGCAGCAAATGCACCCCAAGTAGGTGCCAATCCTAATAGGGTAGTGATCACGAGTTCTTTATCTGGAAAATTTTCATCAATGGCTAAAAGATCATCCCTGATTCTTTCTATCTTCACAAAGAAGGATTCCATTGTGTCTTCTTGAGTCATATTTGTGGTCCTTAGCTCATTCTTCAAACTAGCTACTTGACCAATGTTCTTAATAGTGAATAACTTTGACAAGGCTTCATACATTTCTCGAGCATGATCAATGTTAGATATGAATGGGACAAGGTTGTCCTTTATTCCTTCTACCATCAGAGTAATGGCCACCAATTCTAGTTCCCTGAATTTCACTTTGTCATCATCACTGGATTCATTTGTACTTCTTTACGTTTCCTTTTACCAAGTCTAGTACCTTGTTTTTTTCAAGGATGAGGTCAATCTTGTTCTGTTCTTCCATGACCTGTAGTTAGAGGATCCTTCAAGCTTATTATATCCCTTTATTGTGTTATACATCTTCCTTAAATATAGTAGAATCCTTCCTTGAGATAATCCTTTTGAATGTTTCCTTGATCAAGTGCTTGAGACTGCCTTTTTCTTCCTTCTCTACCAAAGCTCTAATACAATGTTAGAAAATAAAGAAGGCAGAAAGATTTTATTAATCTTGATATTTACTTGTGATGTTTCTTGTTATTAAAATTTGTTATATCTTCTTTCTTTTAGTTCATCAAGAAATTACCAAAGCAACAACACATAAAACAATAGACACAAGATGTAGGCACTGTGCCAGGGAAAACCCCCCCTCGAGGGGAAAACCCAGTAAAGAAATCTTCCTTTCAATAGTATTCTTTGAGACTCTTCACCCTAGACTAAGACCAAACCTTCCCTCGACATCAAGTCAACATTCCCATAATTTTGACCCCTTTCCAACAACTTCGACTAGACAGCAACTTCTGGCAACTAGCAGCTTCCATCAACAATGAAACTTGGAAGACTTCGTTCTCCCAATCCAAGGCACAAAAAAAAAGAGAGAGGGGCACCAAAATTTCAATTTTTCCTTTCTCCTTATAATTCCCCAAAATCGCACTTACTTCGGCTTCCCGGCAATAGACTTCGCACTTTTCCCAACTACATGAGATATCAAACTTCTTGTGAGAGAGTGTATTCCAAATGAATTCAATGTGCTTGTATTTATAGGCTCCATGTGAGATCGAATTAGGGTCCTTAGGGAAATTTTATCTTCTTATAGGCCGACTTGGTGTGGAGGATACATAAATAATATTTGACTCAATACTTAACTTTTTTACATTATTCAAAAGCCCAAGAAGGGTCTCTTTAAAAGTACAATGACTCTATTGACTCATAATAAATACTAGAAGTCCTCAATAGGGACTTTGATCTAAAACATGGTGACCCAAGCATGAAACCCATGCTTTAATAAGTCACACTAATAATAATAATAATAATAATAATAATAATTCTTTTATTTATTCTTTTCACAAGTACATTACATGATGAATCAAATACATTAAACGAAGACCAAACCTAGTTAAATTTTCCAACATGAAGATCATTCATGAAGACATCATTATAGAAGATCTCACCCACTTAAAAGGCATCCTTGAAAATACTCTTGTAGCAACTTCAAGGAAGTACTCTTCTATTCTAGATGTCCAATACTCCCAATCAAATGAAAACTATCAACAAGGAAGGAAACAAGCTTGATGGAGAATCCAACTTCAAATTGTGGAAGAAGAGGATTAATTTATTTCTTAAAGAAAATGAGTTGTGCAATTCATTGAAGGAAATCTTCAAGTTCTAGATAATAACAATGCTCAAGAAGTTTCCAAATGCAATAAGGGATAAATTAGGGCTAAAAGGATTCTCTTTTAATCCATCAAAAATCATTTCATTTCTTTTGTTTCATATTTTTCTACATCCAATGAATTCAATGACACATTGGTGATATTATACTCCATCAACACAACCATTCAAAAGACATCTCGAAGTAGCCAACTCTATGGAACAAGGATGTCAAAAGAAGAGAACATGACCTCATATTTTATAAGGATATCAAAAATCAAAGATCAACATCAAGGGCTTGGTGAAACCATATCTGACTCGGAATTGATCACTTATATAATCAATGCTCTACCTCCAACATGGGATAGTTTTGTAGGAGGCATCTATGCTAGAAAGGAAACTCTGGCCTTTGAAGAATTATTGTCTTTATGTGTTATACAATAATCAAGATTGAAGGCTAAAGTTGGCAATCAACCTAATAATGAAGACTCTCAATCTTTTGTATCCAGATCAAGAAAAAAGTTTGGATCTCAATTAAAAAACAATAGCAACATGTCTCATAGAAACACATATATGTCCAAAGTTCAATGCTAAATAAGAGAAAGGAAAGACATGAAGCATTAACAACTAAAGATGAAGAGGCTTTGAAGAAACCCAAGGTTGAAGATAACACGGATATTTACTATTAACTTTAATGAAGAATATGCAGATGTACATAGCTCTACAATCCACTTTTATACTGAGTTTGCAATCAAGTTTTCTTTATATATTTCTTGATTATAAGATGACAGATAGAATAGTATCTACTGATGGTTAGACAATTATATGATTTATGGGGGGATAGCATAGAATATTATTGGGATTCGTAAATTAATTCTTCTCAAGGAGATCAAAATTAAAAGGGAACTCATAGTCATCTACAATGAAGAAGTTAGAATAGACTTACTAAAGTAAGAAGAGAAGCCTCCTTGACTGTTTTTTTTCCCAGGAAAAAATCGTAATTTTATTAATTAAAACAAAATTACATGTTGCATATGCTATGGCACATTACATTGACAAGTCCATGAGTGTTGATAAAAAGATCATACAAAAAAAAAACAAACCAATATATAGATGAAGAGAAAAGTCAAGATTTTCTCCCTTTCTTTTTCTCTACCTTGCGTCATTCCCCTTGTGACGGCAACGAAGAAACAAGCGCAAGCTGATTTCCAACATCAGGTCTTGCAATGTCCTTGTATGAATCTGAGGTGTCTGAAGTATGTAGGCATTTGATTCCACTGGTATCCATTGCTTCTGGAATCTTTGCCGGATAGCTCTGTGGTTCAATTGGATCTTGTGAGGTAACCCCCTATAATTCTAGTTCTTTTGATGTCTGATTGTTCTCATTGGGTGTGGGATCTTCCTCTGCTACTTCCTCCTCCTCATCAGACTCAGGTGGGGGAAATTGCCATCCTTTGGGTTGTTTCCTAGTCTTCTTCTTTCTTCGGTTGTCTTTCTTGGCTTCAAGACACGTATTTTGAAGGTGTCTTGTTTGCCAACATATTCTACATCTGAAGGCTGTGTTTTCATAATCTAATATCTGTGTCCATTTCCGCTGGTTGTGAATCAGTTGTATGCGATCCAGTAAGCCTTTGCTGAGATCTACTTCCACACAAATTCGTGTGAATGTGAAGACTCTTTCCTCCAATATTTGGTTGTCAGTTTTGATGTATCTCCCAATGATGTTCCCAATACCAGCAAGGACTCGATTGTCCCAGAAATGAAGTGGGAGATTGTGCAAACGAACCCATATCGACATCTTGGAAATGACCATGGTATTTGCATCAAATTCTGGAAACCAAGGTGTGATGAAGAGGCCTGTCGATCCCTAGAACCATGGTCCTTCCTGAAGGATAATGTCTCTTGCATCCGATGTTGGGAAATTTACTATGAAGAACCCCTTGGAGCAGAGGTGAATTTCACAATGTATTGTCCAGTTAGTGAAAATCCAATGGAACAACTCTGTTGGTTTTGGCCAGAAATAGTTGAATCGACATATAATGGCTTGTGATTCAAATGTAGCACAATGCTCATCTGTTTCTGGAGTGTCTATGTTTAGTTATGGAGTGTAGTTCAGTTGCTCAACTATGTATGGACTGGGAGAAGTGCTTGCATGATTTGACGGTGTTATAGTTGCGTTTTTTCCTTGTAGGATATTCTTGAAGGAAAGACCTTCATTTTTCTGCTTTTTTTTTCTTATTCTGTGCTTTTCGATGTAATGCTCCCAATCCTACCTCTTGCACTCTTGCACTGTTAATTTTACTGGAGGCGACAACTCCACCTCTCAGTCTCAGATTGAGTATTATGGAGGATGTTGATAGGATATTGTAATCTGTTATGGTCCGGTTATCCTACAATGATCTACCCCCATATAACAAATGTTGCATATGCACAGGGTATCCAATATTTTGTGAGATGATTTTCTTCAGATGCATCACACAGTCTGATGCATGCACCCAAACTAATAAGGACATCCCTGTAGGGATTTAAAAAAAAAAATGAAAATGAAATGATTTTACCAGATGCAAGGAGTCTATTTCCATCTTGTAGCCGAATGGTCGTTCTACTTCAGGTGACCCACTATGTGCTAAGGTTGGTTTGGAGTGATTGTTGGAGGGGTTCATGACAGGAGGCACCCCAACTATACCCAATCTCTACGCTTTCTCATGGTTTGTCATTTGAGAGTGAAAATAAGAATGGGATTCCTGGAACAGAGGGCTTTTGTCCTTTTTGTCTTCTGAGCCTATTACATCTGTGCCCAGAGGACCCTTCTCTAGTATTTGTACATCTAGAAATGTAACGCAAGTAGGTTTGTATGATACATGCAGCCAACGTCCATACCAATGTCGTATGCAGGTAGTTTTACAAATCTAGGTGTATCTAGGATTTTTTGTTCGAGATCGCAACAACGAGAGCGATTCTATTGTGACTATAGAGGTATCCCAAAGAGATGTAGCGGTGTGATGTATAGGCTTTGTCCGCAGGTGTCCAGGCTATCGCCACCTTCATCATAATCTCCATACACCTCCGTAAGAGTTTTGTCAATAAAGCCCTATGTGTTCACTTTGGGTGCCCCGAGGGTGGAGGCCGCTGCATGGCCCTATTCTTCCTCTGAATATTCCGGGTACCCTGCATTCCAGATATCAAGAATTCCTCACATGATAGGTGGCTCAGCATACGCCCACCCATATATATGTGCCTGTCGGAGGTCAGGAGCCCCAACACCATAGTTGCCCTTGATATGAATTACATTTTGTTTTCTTGTACTAAAAAAAAGATCTTCCTCCTTGACTATTGTCTACATAGAATCCATCACAAAATTCTAGAAGAAGCTTTCAATTACATTTTAAAATAATGTACAAAGATTCATTGAAGATCTATAGGATGCTAAACATTTATCTCTTAGAAGTAAGGAAACTAACATGATGGCAGTCAAAACTTTGATAATGGAGAGATTAGTCAAGAAGTCTATTAATGAAATTCAACATCTAAATTGCAACATAATAGAGATTTCCCAAATAGAAATAATTAATATTCACTTCAAATTCAAAGAAGAAAATTTGATCTTATACATCATAGAATGAGCCAGTGACATCACAATGACTAGTTAAGAAAATAAACTAGATTTTTCCAAATAGATGGAACGATTGGAATGACATAACAAGACATATTCTTCAAAAGAAGTAGGCAACCTTATGTATGCATTAAAGAAGTCAACACTTAATTTTAGTTGGAAACATGAAAGTAAGAATTGAGAAGGTTCTCCTAATAAAAGGAAGAAGTTCATAATAAGACACTTGTCTCAGCTAGAAATATTACTTTTGATTCTTGAAGGACACAGAAAAGGAGTCTTATGATCAAAGAAGACCTCATACTTTGGAATCAAATTGAATGATTCTAGAAGAACTCATGAGTTAGAGATATTATCTTCAAAGGGAGTTGAAAGAAAAATCTAACATATCTTGAATGTATACAATACTTAAGGTTTGACAAAAAACTAAGAGAATCTTGTGATCAAAACCCTCCCAAAGGTCAGATAATAGATTATATGTAACATCATTTAGCAATAATGTTGACACCTAATCCGAAACGGATGAGGTGAAGCTGGACAGTCATCTAGAAGATGAACTGATCCGTTTTGTATATGTATAAATAATGTGTTAGCTAATGAATAAAATCAATCAGTGTTTTCTCTCGTTCAATGTGGAGTTACCCTGGCCTGACATGGTATCAGAGCACAGGTCCCAAAATAGTGTAACTCCTGCTGAGCGCTGCATCATCCTGAGGGATTCCTGACACTGCTGAGGACTGCGCCCTCTGTCCTGACATGGAGACTGCGCCCTCTGTCCGTGGAACTATGCGTTGATGCGTTTTCTGCTGTTGGTAAAAACCTATCTCATTCCATTCAAACAAGGTTATTGATGCGCTTCTGCTGTTGGTAAAAACCTATCTCATTCCATTCAAGTAGTCTATGGTGACTGCGTTTTTTTTCTTATGACTGAGTTGTATTAAGGCTGTCGTAACCATGACTGTATTTTAATGAAGACTGCGACTGCGTTTCTTGTATGGTGGCTGCGTTCTTATTTTAATAAAGACAGCGTTTTTTTCTTTGTAATGGTGGCCTGGTATCAAAGCATGCGTGCATTCTTATTTTAAGACTGCGTTTTTGGTTGCCGGAGTTCGCATCCCACAACGCAGGCAATGCATACGGGAGCAGTGTTTGGTCCTCAAACACTTCCGGAAGGGGCGTTGTGTTATAAAGATCATTCCAGTTAGCTGGAGACTGCGTCCTCTTACAGTGATATTTTTTCAAATGTTTTGTGCTTTATTTAATGATCTGTGCGTAACCTGGACTGACAGAACCCAAACTTTGGGCATGAGATTTGGCACGTATGGCATGGTATCTGAATGACAGAACGCTGGAACGCTGCATCAATTAGAACGCTGGAACGCTGGAACGCTGCATCAATTAGATTGCTGAAACGCTGTCATGGTATATGCATTTTAATGCTGTGGACTGCGTATTGATGGTGACTGCGTTTTTTTATTTTGAGACTGACACGCTTATGTATAGAAACGCTGTCATGGTATATGCATTTTAATGCTGTGGACTGCGTATTAATGGTGACTGCGTATTGATGTATTGAAGACTTGAAATGGTGCCTGACGGTGTTTTGAGGCTTGTTTGAATAACACGTTTTGTGCTAGCCGTCATCCAGCAGCGGAACAAGTTATTGTCTGACAAGTTATTGTGTAATATTGCATTGATATATATATTGTAGCAGTGAAGAGATATCTTGAGCGCCATCTTTTTTCAAAACTTAATATTGTAGCAATGATATATGAGATCCCTTGAGCGCCTTCCTTTTTTCAAAACATAATATTGTGGCGGTGATATAAGAAATGATGTATGTTAGAAGAAAATAAGGCTATGGGATAAGGATTTTTTTTGGCAGAGATATATTTTTTTTACAGAATGCATAAGGCTATGACATAAGATTTTTTTCCAGCAGAAGTGTTGCTGTGGCATAAGATTTTTTTTTTCAGCAGAAGTCTTTTATCAACAGAAGTTTTTTTTTAGCAGAGATATTTTTACAGAATGCATTCAATCATTTCTATGGTCGGAATAGTTCTCACTGGCAAGGAGAACTATTCTGAATGGTCTCGGATGGTAAAACACACCCTCATCTACAATGAGCTGTGGAAAGGTGTGTGTGTCGGAGAAGAAGACAGAGACCCTGTGCAGCCCACATCAGACAAAGAACTCGCCATTTGGGAAAACAAGAACAGCAAAGCCTTTGCATTGATCGCAGCATCCGTAAGTGAGGAAGTAAGTCGTCATATTTCATCCTATTCCACTGCCTTTGAAGCTTTACAAAAGCTGAAAGAACTCTATGATACACATTCTGCACTTGAAGTTGTTCAGCTCATGATTAAACTCTTCACTCTTGAACTGAAAAATAATGATCCTCTTACTCTTGCATCTGAAATAAAGTCTATAGTGCATGATATTAAATCCACTAAGGTTGAGCTGGATATCTCTCTTATTGCCTTTCTCAAAGCACTCTATCCTACCTACTCTAACTATCTTGAGTCTTTACAAGCAAATGGAAATCTTAAAGATATAACCTTTGACACTCTTGTGAAAAAGTTTGCTAAAAGAGAGAAAGCCTTTGGAAAGAAAACAGTCCCTGAATCTTCTGAAGAGACTGTTTGCCTTGCTCATAAAGAAAAGCATCCTGCTCAAGATTCTACAAGAGGAAGAGGTGGACGAAGAGGAAGAGGAAGATACTTCAGAGGCAGGGGGGCAGACATCCTCAAGCAGAAAAGGCAGATCTGCATTGCATTCGCTGCAAACGAAATGGATCACATGATGCTTCTACATGCAAGCTACCATGGGACAAGGTTGAGCAGAGAAGAAATCAGCAGAATGGTAAAAATGATGACACAGACAAAGGTAAAGCACCTGAATCCGCTCACTATATTGAGGCACAATGTAACATTGGAGTAAATGAAGATTTGTTTAATGCTTCACTTGCTTCTTCGAAAAATGACTGGTTGCTTGATTCAGGAGCAACCTGTCATATGACTTATAGGAGAGATTTCTTTGAAGATTTCACTGACAATGTTGATGGAGCAGTATACTTTGCAGATCAGTCAAAAATCAAGCCATCAGGGCTTGGCACAATCAGGCTTAAACTGCCCGGTCTTCCAGACTTTCTTCTGGATCATGTTCTATATCTCCCACAGCTGAAGAGAAACTTGCTGTCCCTGGTCCACATCCGCCAGCAAGGTCACTCCATTCACATGTTTGATGGCAAGCTTGAGGTAAGAAAGGCATCTGACCACTCACTTGTCATGAGGGGTATAGAAGAAGAAAGACTCCTTAAACTGCAAGGAACCTCTGCTCATGCACAACATTTCTCATATATTTCTCATCATGAAGAAGGTGCACTTCCATCAAGTTTATTATGGCATGCTAGATTTGGACATTTAAACTATGATAGTCTCCACTTGTTGAAGAAAAATGGTGTTGCTGGTTTGCCTACAATTCCTAGAAAACATAAACAATGTGATGCTTGCATTCTAGGAAAGCATAGCAAACAGCCTTTTCATGATTCACATTCAAGAGCACATAGGAAGCTTGAACTTATTCATTCAGATTTATGTGGTCCAATGCCTGTTCCTTCTGCAAATGGAAATAAATATATAATGACATTTATTGATGATTACACCAGAATGTGTTGGGTTTATTTTTTGAAGAACAAATCTGATGCTTTTCAAACATTCAAGAATTTTCATAAATGGATTGAAAATGATGCACAATCTCATATTGGGTCTATTCGCACTGATAATGGAAAAGAATATACATCAAATGAATTTGAACACTATCTTCGCCAACATGGGATTAAACATCAAACAACTGTGCCTTATAATCCGCAACAGAATGGTGTAGCTGAAAGAATGAACAGAACAATTTTGAATATGGTACGATCCATGCTTTTCTTCAAAAATGTAAAGACAATGTTTTGGGCTGATGCTGTTCTATGTGCTGCATATATAAAGAATAGATGTCCATCTAGTGCTATAAGAAACAAGACTCCTTATGAATTGTGGTATGGACATGTTCCTTCGGTAAAACATCTCAGGATTTTTGGTTCCACCTGTTATGCTTTAATACCAAAGGTACATAGAAACAAACTTGGTGCTAGAAGTCGTAAGTGTATCTTCCTGGGGTATTCAAACACATCTAAAGCATACCGCCTTTATGATGAAGTAAATAAAAAGTTTGTTTTATCTAGAGATGTCATTTTTCTTGAAGCATCCAAATCAGACAGTGTTGTTGAGCGGCAACTTGATCGCTTGGATAGATTCACAAAACCGAAATCATTCCAAGAGTTTGATAATCAGATTCCACATCTTGAAGGGGGGATTCCTATACTAGATCAACATGTGGAATCTCCTTCTGAAGAACAATCTCCCCTGCATGACACTCCAACAACGGATGATGCTTTAAGTGAAGTAATTGATAGAATTGGGAGACTTAATCTTGATTCAGTCCCAACTCAATCAACAAAATAGCCTGGACCATCTCAAAAAGGTCCCCCAAAGTGGCTGACAAAGACACTTGAAAGTGTTCATCCTGATGAAATTGGAAAAACAGGAACCAGAAATTCAAACCGACAAGATGGAGGTGATGTAGATAACTCTGATTCACTTGTTGATATGGATGTTACTTATGATTGTGAATTGAACTTGTCTACAGATTTTGAACCAACTTCCTTCAAAGAAGCTGCTTCTCATGATGAATGGAAAGAAGCGATGCAGAAGGAGTATGATGCCCTCATAAAGAATGGCACTTGGAAGCTGGTTGATCCTCCATTTGGAACCAAACCAATTGGCTGCAAGTGGGTCTACAAGAACAAGTACAAAGCTGATGGCTCACTTGACAAGCACAAAGCTAGGCTTGTGGCAAAAGGTTTTGCACAAAAGGAAGGGGTCGATTATGAGGAAACTTTTGCTCCCACAGCAAAATGGGCCACCATCCGGACACTCTTTGCACTAGCTGCTCAGAACGGTTGGAAAGTCCATCAAATGGATGTAAAAACTGCATTCTTGAATGGAGATCTAAAAGAGAATGTTTTTATGTCCCAGCCTGAAGGATTTGCTGTGAAAGGACATGAACACAAAGTATGCAAACTTGTGAAGTCCTTGTATGGCCTCAAACAAGCACCACGAGCCTGGTATGAAAAACTAACTGAGCATCTTCTGAAACTCAACTTCAAACATTTTGATCTTGATGATGCAACTTTATTTGTCAAGAAAGTTGGCAAAACAGTTGTATATCTTGTGGTATATGTAGATGATCTTTTAATGACAGGGAACAATGAAAGCTATATTGCATCCATAAAGAAAGAATTAGGAAATTTTTTTGAAATGACTGATTTGGGCTATGTTCATTACTATCTTGGCATTGAAGTAACCCAACATCCAAAGTCCATATTTCTTTCTCAAAAGAAATACATTGGAGATTTGTTAAACAGATTTGGCATGACAGAGTGCAATCCCCTTTCTACTCCAATGGAACAAAACTTGAAGCTCACATCTATTGAAGGAAAAGAATTTGAGGATGCAACAAAGTATAGACAACTTGTAGGAAGTCTCATCTACCTCACTACTACCAGACCAGACATTTCATTTGCTATTGGAATCCTCTCCAGGTTTATGCAAAAGCCTTGTGAAGGACATTGGTCTGCTGCAAAAAGAGTTCTAAGGTACTTGAAGGGAACTCAAGACCTTGGAATCAAGTATACACAGGTGGACGACTTCAACTTGATTGGATACTCTGATTCAGACTTCGATGGAGACAAAGAAACTGGGGTATCTACTTCAGGATATGCTATGAGTCTTGGATCAGGAGCTGTCTCCTGGAGATCACGCAAACAATCAGTACCAGCAGATTCCACAACAGAAGCAGAATATGTGGCAGCAGCTGAAGCAACGAAAGAAATTGTGTGGCTCAGGAAAATTCTTGAAGATTTGCAGGTAAAACAAATACAATCAACTCCACTCATGATTGATAACACATCTGCAATAAAGTTGGCCAAGAACCCAAAGTTCCATGATCGTACTAAGCACATCAATACTAAATATCATCTGATCCGACATCATGTTGAGGCCAAAACAATCCATCTCCGTCATTGTTCCACAAACGAGCAAATTGCAGACATCTTCACCAAAGCGCTTGGAAGAGAAAAGCTTGAAAGATTCAGAATGATGCTTGGACTCACCAACATCCCTTCAGATTAAGGGGGGGAATGTTGACACCTAATCCGAAACGGATGAGGTGAAGCTGGACAGTCATCTAGAAGATGAACTGATCCGTTTTGTATATGTATAAATAATGTGTTAGCTAATGAATAAAATCAATCAGTGTTTTCTCTCGTTCAATGTGGAGTTACCCTGGCCTGACAAATAAGTTGAAGAGTTCTAATATTTTTGATACATCATTATACCAAAAACTAATTGGTTCTGTAATATATTTGATTCAAGGACAAATTGATTGGATTGGCAGTGCTAATGTTGAATAAATATACTATTAATGGTTGGTTCTACTTGGGATTTTGTTTTTTGGAAACGCATGAAGAAGGTTTGTTGCATTGTAGAGGCAAAAGATATGGCAGTTTGTACAATTAGTTGTGAGGCGGTTTGGCTCCATAAAACATTTGATGAACTATTTGATGACATGTTGGATTCAACTAATTAAATTTATATGAAAATTGCCAAAGAACCAAGAAGGTCGAAGCACATTATGATTCATGACATGATGAAGATTGGAGTCATGAAGCTACAATATATCTCCACTAACGAACAGGTAGCCAATGCATTCATGAAATCCTTTCCAAGGGGAAAGGATGAGTATTTTTAAGATAAGTTTGGGCTTTTGGATATCTCCTCCTAGCTTGAGAGGGAGTGAGGATGTACAACTTGTTCTCCATGTTTCATGTACTATGGCCAGGACAAACAATCGTAAGTATAGTACATGAACATGGATAGGGAGAATGGTAAATTGGATAAGCATCATGGACCAACATTCTTGAGATATATATTGTGACTAGGACTAACAGTCGTAAGTCAGGTACATTAATGTGGTATAAGAATAGTCTAGGGGACTGATATTTCCTTGTGTCAAGTATTGTGACAATGGATTAGGAAATGGTCCTATGAGGAAATAATTTGGTGAACCTAGGTGAGTATGTGCCTCGAGAGGTAGTGGTGTCCTATTGAATGCCTCTCAACATTGTACTCTGATCTAGTGGAGAGATAGAGCTTACTTGTCAAGGCCTTGGTATTTTGACAATGCTGGTTATAATGATGTTGTCATCAATGATGCTTATCAATCTAGATCCTTTCTTATATGAATATTTCAACTTGAGATTATCCTATTGAGTCATGTTAAGAGAGAGTGTTGAAGTTTTAATTAGAGTCGATCTTCATAATAGAAATGTATCATTGATGTATTTATTATATTTTTGTCAAAGCATGTTCTTCATGCTTAGAGAGTAAAAAAGAGTCAAAAGTAATTTATTATGAGTCAAAAGAAAATGTATTTGAGTCATGTCCCATTTGGACATTTGTAAGAAAAAAAAAATTGAATTTTATGTTGAGTCATTAGTCCACAAGATGACCAAGTTGATCCCTCCTTGGACAAGTTGGCCTAGACCTCCAATAAACACCTATTCAACCCTCCTGGACAACTATATTTAAAGGACAAATTTGACTCATTTGGAAACTCATTCACAATAACAAGTACATTTGAACCTAGTAAAGAAGGAGGAGTACATGAGTCAAAGGAGAGAGAAAGACAAAGACAAAGACAAGAAGAATATTCCTAATTGATCGAAGTTTGACCTTGCAGCAACTCGCACGTGTGGACTAAAATTTCTGTGAAAGAGGCTGAATTTTCTAAAGTGGTTGCAGGCCGAAATTCGGCCCTAGTTGCAGGTCTGAAAATCCTGAAGTTTAACCAGATTGGAGCAAGTTTTACCAACATTGACTTTGAATTTGGAGGTGACTTGGAAAAGAGTTAATCTTGGTATCTTGGTGGCATTCTCGTTTTGGTCTTGGATATCTCTCATTTTGATACGATTCTATAAGAGAAGGATTGTCAAGTTTTCCCCTTTTTTCCTTAGCTAGTAGCCTAACTTCGATGTCTCTTGTCTCTTCATGATATCTATATTTTCTAAAAGATTGAAAATTTGTTTAATTGTTTGATGAAGAAAATATAAGAAGTAATAAGAAGACAACTAGTATTCACAAGTAATTATCATAAAAGAGAGATTAGGTGTTAGACTTCATTACACTTTGGTTTCTTAACAATTAGTGCTCCACTTTGATCTAGGAGCATCAATTCTCCAATTTGAATATCTTAGCTAAAAGGGATGAGTGGTTTTAGAGAGCTTTCATTAAAGTACATGTATTGATTAAGTGGTTTTATTATTAAAAGAGGTTTTCATCAAGTACATTAATTAGTTTTGCAATCACCATGGTTTTGTATGGTTTGCTACCCATATTATTTGTAAAATTCAATATTTCAACATTATTTATTGCAAATTTCCACATTTTTATTGTTCATTTTATTCTAATTTCTGGTTTCATTTACCCCATTTTTTTTTCATTTCTCTATAAAATAATTAAAGTTTAAATATATAAAATTTTATTTCTTTAATCTAATCATAGAAAGCTATAAATGCATAGAATAATTTAGCAAATTTCCAAAACAAACGTTATAATAGTGTTAGATAAAACTATATATGTGTTGAATTCCTTTAAGATTTTAATGTTTTGTACTTATTTCAATTGGTAAAATTTTAGTCACTTTTTATTCATTAAAGTAAATCATTCAACATTATTAAGTATTTATCGTGAAAATGAGTAAATATTCAATAAATTTGTTAATGATTAAAAAAAATATATATTATTTTTTATTAATAATAAATTAAAAATTTATCACTCATTTATTATATATCACTTGATATTCTTTATTGATGCTTTGTATCTATTTGGGACCATCAATTCTTCATGTATATTTCATAGCACCAATGTTTATTTGATATTATTTTATCCACGGTGTTCCACTTTGCTCTAGATGCATCAATGCTCCACTTTGGTATTGGCACATTGGTGCTCTATTTTGGCCTTGGTGCACTAGTATCCCACATTGGTCTTGGAATATTAAATGTTTTATATTTATTTTAGAGATCCATAACGTCTAGGTGTACTATATCATTGTTGGTGTTCATGTATCATTATCACACTATTGTGTCAATTTTGTATAATCTTATCTCCAAAAAAGGAGAGGAAATCCTCCACTCGTTGAGCAAAAACATCTAGATAATATCCACAAAACACTTCGATTCCAAGGATAAAGGTTTAGATTTTTTTTAATTAATTTTGTTCCATACATTCACAATAAAAACCTCTAGAAAATCTTATTTCCTAGTAGTTTCCCCAAATCAAAATTTTATCTCCCTACTTTACTTTTATTTCCTCACTAACTATTTTATTAGCATAACTTGATGATAATTTTAATGACTAATTCATTTCTATACTTAACCTCTCTTTAGAAATGTTTTCGTCCATTTATCGAAATTACTCCAAAAATATAAAATAGATTCATTATCTTAAAATCTCCAATCACTACCTCCCAATTTTCTTCTTAATGAATAAGACTTATAACTAAAACTTAGTAAATTTTGAAAATTCCTCCTTTCTTTCCTTCGAACTCTTCCATTAATGTTTTTTCCCCACTTATCAATTTTTAAGGTTTGTCCTCATGTGCCTTCATGGTGACTACTAAAATCAATCACTACTTGGGTCATTTTCTATTTGACTCTCACTGTCCACTTTTTGGCCTTTCTCCCATTAAACTTCTTTATATTATCCTCTCACTTGACTAACTTTTGTGTTCCCATAAAAACTATGGACTTAATCTAATTTGTAATTTCCACTCTCAAAACTTTCCAACTTTGCACGTTAGGTGCCATAGGGGTGCAACATAAGTTTCCTTCCATCCACCTAACCACTAATGCATTGCATTAGGTTGACACCCCTATACATAGATGGGCTATGGATTTCAAACCAATTCCTAAAGCTATTTCATTGTCAAAATAGAAAATCCATTGTCTCAGTCTTCCCCTTCAACATTGGACTCAACATTATCATTATCTACAGGATTTGGTGAGGGTGATACCCCAACCTAATGTCGTTCAAAATCATGAAACATGCTTAACCAAGATAAATTCACCTAGGTAAGGTATGGAAATTCTTCCATAATATCCAACTCTTTATATCCATTTCAAGTATCTTATTGAGCATATACAACCCAAGTCATCCATTCTTGAGTTTCTTAATCTTCTTGAACTTCCCCTTCCCACAACCATCGTATAGCAAGACTAGTTCTTAATCCATAAATATATGTTAATTTAACTTGTTGTCATGATACTATTTCATCCTCTCCTTACCCATTATATGTGAAACTTAGACCATATCATGCCTTCCTCTATTCTTTCCAATTCTTTAAACTTATTCTTCAGTGAGTCTATTGTTTACTACATCTACTCAATACCCATACTAAGAGACAAAACCTATAACTCCATAGGCATAATGGCTTCCTTAATAAAATATGAAATCAAATAGGTAATAACTATTGAGTCCAATCTTATAACCCATGCATATTCCCTCACCATGATTTATTTTTTGTAATAATTATGTACCTAGCCCATGTCCCCTTTGTTGGAATAAAGAGACCAACAAAGTCCAAACCCTAGTTCTCAAACAACTTCATTTTTAGAATGGGTTTCAACTCGTGAAGTGGTCCAATTTGTGGGTTGTGAGAAGCCTTTTCTCACTACTCACACTTCCTCATAAACTTAAAACAATATTGTTAAATAGTTTGCCACCACAAACTTGAGTAAATGCATTCTGGGTTAACTTGAGTAATTTGTATCCTACACCAAATTCTAAGAATCAACTAGTTGAACCCACTTTCTCTAGATGTCATCAAATCCACGATTATACCACACTTTTAAAACTAGTTTGAACCTTGATGGTATTTGTTGTTGGAATAATGATTCATTTGTAATTATTAAGTTTTTATTTAGAGTGATATATTTGTGGAGAGATTTGTGGAATGAATGATGAGAGATTTATGGAGTGATTTTTGAGAGCTTATAGGAAATGAATGAGAGGTTATAGGAGATGACAAATTCCTGAGACCTCTTGTAACGCCCTCCTCACACATCTATCCAAGTAACCAGCCAACCGGGGTAAACATGCGATGAGAGGCTACTATGATTGGATTTGACCTCCTATGTGACCTTAAGGAAGTGGAATCGACGGAACACATCAACCAACCTAACCACTTTAGCAACATAACCCTTAAGAGACATGTCAACCACTCAAACATCTTGTCCTTGGGTCCCACTGATGTTCTCAACATCTTAAGCTTCAGTCAGTCTCATGCTATAGGCATGATAGTGTCCATAAACCAAAAGTCGCTCTCACAGGATTGCATGCCAGTGTCCAGAGACCCAATTTTCCTGTGTTATGCCAATGTCCCCGGGATTTGAGCCACTTTTTCCAGGCCTAGAGCCTAGGTCATTGCTCAGAATTGAATGATGACTTAGGAGCAGTAAAAGAACAAGGAAACAATGATGCATGACCAATAAGTTAAACAAGACCTTAATCATACCCTTACTAGCCATGACAGGCATTTCATCAAACATGTCGCAAGCATGTAATCTACAAGTGTAACCAACATAGTTAAACATAGGGATCTCGTACTTATCCGAGGATCGTTAAGAACCATTTTTCCCTCATGCCATTTGTTGCATTACCATCTATTAGGCCATAGATACATTATCCATTCATTTACAAGCAAAAACATGTTGAGAGCCATACATAGCTGTTGTCATAAAACATACATATAACCAACATAATAACAACATAAATACTCATGAAAGTACAGTCATATAAACCACATATAATCCATCAAAATTCTCATAGGAATACAAGGAGAAATAAACTTTCATTAATGATGCAAAAACCAAACCCGGGATGGGACTTCCACGTTCCACCCGACCATAAAATGGCTGAGCCAAATCTCTCTTCAGCCATTCACCCCCGTGCCATATTCCAAGCATCAATGTGGGAATCAAACCAAAAGAACCAACCAAGGGATATTGAGGCTAAACCACCTCACCCTCATTAATAGAAACCAAGCTTTACCGTAATCCATCCTAAATCACTAGGCCAACACAATGAACACATCATAACACGCTTTACCGTGATCTCCACCCGATCACTAGGCCAAACAAGCATGGATTGCACCAGATTTCTCCAGCTACATCATGAGTAATTTTCCCGTCTCTTAGTCTCTTAGGATTTATCACAATCCAAACCTGGATCACTAGGCCCTAAACTGAGACCCACTCTTCAGGATTTACTGCATATCCCAAACCCGGGATTACTAGGCCCAACGGAGAGAAAACCACCTCTTGGCTTTACCGTATATCCTGCATTCACTGGAAAGGGTTCCTAGGCCCACTGAGGCAACACAATCTTGGTGGTACCGCAACCCACAATCTGGCTCAAAGGTCACTAGGCCAATGGCTTTACCATGATCCACAATTTGGTTCAGGGACCACTAGGCCATGTTCTCTATCATTTGGAGATCCACCCCACTTAGTTTTGAATCCATCTAGTAATCCAGCTCAACTAAAACATGAGAACCCCATCACACCATGGCTATTTAGAAATGGAAAGGCTAGGCTGAAAACACTGTTACACCTGGAAAAAACCATGCCACAACAACAAAAGAACCACGTGCAATACCATGCATGCCAAATCTAGCAAGGAAAATACACATGTAAATTGATACCTGCAAAGAATCCTGTTGTAGTTGCTTGATCCTGCCTTTCCATGCTTGATCTTCGCTTCCTCTTGCCTTGTTTTCCTTTCTTGCTCCTATGCCAAAGTGCTCCAAGAAAAACTCTAAGTGTACAAGAGTGAGAGAAAGAGGGAGAATAATGAGAGATCTCCAAAGCTAAACTAACAAAATGTTACCAACTGATCCTCATAAGCCTTTTGATGAATGAGGCCTCTATTTTCTTCATTTTCCTCCTCACATGCAACATGTGACCTTTCACCTCCTTTTTCTCGTAATTTCCATTATTTTTATAAATAAATGTGCCAAAAATTCCATTTTTCCTTTCCAAAGCCTTAGCCATTTCCTTTGCCAATTTCCTTAGCCATAATAAACCAAATGAACACCCCCTAGGATGTCTTGTCCAACATTCAGCTTGGAATAAGTGTCCCATCAACCGTGGTTATTATTTTTGCCTTTATTTACTTTTATTACATGGAATTTTCACCAAGGTTGTTACACCTCTCCTCATGTATAAAAATATGCCATTAATAATGAAAATTTAAAATCAAATACAAACTCAATTATCAATGGTATATATTTTCATGAGCATGTTAAAAACTAAGTCTCTTGGAAATGAGTTTTGGGCCATACAACAATATGCACTCTTAACCAATGTCCTACAAAAATAGTGTTGAATTTAAAATCAATTAAAAAACCACTCATTCTCTCGCATGCTCAAAGCATGTTCACCCCACTAATTCTCTCTCCCACATTCAATTACATATGTTTACATGATATAAGAAAATTATTTAATATAATGTGCTCTCTTACTACTAGGCATTAATCTCCCTCATATAATATTAAATTAAAAATCATTTGTCTTTTTCTCTTATACAAAAAAACATTTGTCCTTTACAATTTCTTTAAAAGACTTTAAATTTCACCCTTTACAAAATACGTTTTCCACGCACATGTATTTTGTGGCGATGGTTGAGTCCCCATTTATGGGACATTGGTTCTTGTCCTGGGTTGAAGTGGGACATATTGTGTTCTTTTGTACATTTTCTCTCTCTGAATCTCTCTTATTCTTCAATAGTGACAAGCATTATTGTGTTTGCTAAACTTGTTGGCACAAATTATTTTTAATGGAGCAAACAAATGCAACACATATTCATAATTAAATGTTTATGGGAACTTGTAACTAATGGATATACTATGCCTTCTCCTAATGAATTAGAAGTATTGAGTGATGAAGATAAGAAATCTCTAAAGAAAGTTATTAAGAAATATAATGAAGCACTTTCACTTATAGGGAGAAATGTTGAAGAACCTATATTTCCAAGAATCAATGGTGTAGTATCATCCAAGGAAACATGGAATGTCTTAAAGATCACATATGAAGGTGTGGTTGTAGCTAAATTACAAACAATAAGGAGGAATTTTTAAAATGCCTATATGTAAAATGAAAGATCACATCACAAAAATCCATTCATGATTACATCACAAAATGAAAGATCTCGTTAATCAGATGATGTCATTAAGTGAAGATGTTCCAGAAAGAAGGTTGATTGAGAAGATTTTAAGAAGTGTTCTTCCTAAGATTCAGATGGTCACCACAAGTATTATGGTCTTGAAGGATTTAAATACAATGAAAATTGATGAATTTAGTGGATTCTTGTTAACTATTGAAGAAAAACAAACTTATGAGCAAGTGGAACATGTTTTTCTGCAAAGCATAGAGTAAAAGGAAGGAGTAAGTGTCAATATCAGAATCAAAATCAAAATAGAAATCAACATAATTCACAAGGAAATGCATCTCCTTTGAGAGGCGGAGGAAGGGTTCCTAGTCATTTCAGAGGAAGAGGCAGAGATGGATCTCAGGGCAGAGGATGAGGAAGAGATGGAGGCAAAAATGAAGGAAGAAGTGGAGGATCATAATGTTATTATTTCCAAAAAATTAGCCATCTTGAAAGAGATTGTTATGCAAAAATGTGAGATATGGAGCATAAGGGTGCTATTATAATTGTTGAAGAAACTAGGAATGAGAAGTTATTCATCTCAAATTTGATGGCACATAGCAAAGAAAGTGAAGCATGGTATATTGATTTAGGGTTCAACTCACATGACATCTTAGGAGGATTTTTTTACCAAAATTAATCAAAAACTATTCTCGTAAAGTTATATTTGGTGATGATAGTGTTTTTGAAGTGAAAGGGAAAAACACAATTTCAATACCAGCATTGCATGGAATGAAGAAGTTAATCGAGGGTACTTTGATGACACCATCATTGAAGAAGAACCTACTTCCTATAGGACAAATGTTGGAGCAAAACTACAAGTTAGTTTTTGATAATAAATATCACTTAATCATGGATAAGTTGAATCAAAATGAAATTGTAGCAAGAGGTGAATTGAATGGAGACATAATTTTGAAGCTCTCCTTTGATTCAGGTAATTCACAAAGTTTGAAAGCAACATAAGAAGAAAATTGTAAGCTTTGGCATTTAAGGACGAGACATCTAACTTTTCTGAGATTGGTGTTGTTGAGAAAGAAGAACATGGTGAATGGTCTTCCTTATATTAGGAAGGATGATGAAGTGTGTGAAGGGTGTATTTCTAGGAAATAACACAGGGAAAGTTTCTCAAATAGAGCACAAAAGGTTAGAGAACATTTAGCATTGGTGCATTCAGATTTGTGTGGTCCAATGGAGACTGTGTCTTTTGGAAAGACAAATTATTTTCTCACTTTCATTGATGATTATTATAGGAATGCATGGGTGTATTTGTTGCAGGAGAAGTCATAAGTGTTTTCTCATTTTCTTGAGTTTAAGGCTTTAGTTGAAAAGAAAAGCGGTCTGAAAATTATCAACCTTAGAACATATAATGGGGGCGAATACAAGTCAAATGAGTTTTTGAATTATTGCAGGAAGAATGGAATAAAGCAAGAGATCACCAATTCATACTCTCCTCAACAAAATGGAGTTGCAAAAAAGAAAAACAGGATCATAGTTGAGATGGCTCGTAGCATGTTAAAAACTAAGTCTCTAAGAAATGAGTTTTGGAACGAAGCAGTACACACAACAATATACACTCTTAACAAATGTCCTACAAAGGTAGTGTTGAATTTGACTCCAAAATAAGCATGGTCATGATACAAACCAAGTGTTGCACATATCAAAGCTTTTGGTTGTACTGCATATGCACATGTTCCTAAGGAAAAGAGGAGGAAATTGGATGACAAGAGTCTAAAGTGTATCTTCATTGGATATAGTTCTGAAACAGTTACAGGTTGTTTGATGTTCAAGCAAAGAAGGTGGTAATAAAGCATAAATGTTGTGTTTGATAAGCATGGAATCTATCAGCCAGAACATGTACAATTTGAATTGAGGAAATATGTAGTGGATATTGGTGATGAATCAAATTCCAAGTCAGTGAATATAGATTAAGTTAAGAAGAAACCCAAGTGGCTTGAAAGGGGTCATTCATTAAGTAGTATGTTGGATACAAAGTTTCAAAAGAGAATTACGAGATCTCAAATTTCTTTTGTAAATTATGCACTTATGGGACAGGTAATGAAAATTGATGAACCACATAATTATGTAAAACCATCAAGAAATAAAGAATGGAATGAAGCTATGGAAGCATAATTGAATCCCTTGGTGAAAAATGATACATGGGACTTGATCAAATTACAAAATGGAAAATATGTAATGACATTAAATGGTTTTATAAAGCCAAGTATAAATCAAATGGCACAATTGATAAATACAGGCCTCGTTTAGTTGCAAAATGGTATGCACAAAAGGAAGGCATTGATTATACCAGACATTTTCCCTAATGGAAAATTTGGATACAATCAAGATGGTTCTTGCATTAGATGTTCAATACAAATGACCTGTTTTTTAGATGGACATCAAATCAACTTTTTTGAATGATTATGTGGATGAAAAAAATTATGTGGAGAATCCTGAGGGTTTTGAAGTGCCAACAAAAGAAGATTGTGTTTATAAGTTGAAAAAGGACCTTTATGGTCTTAAGCAAGTGCAAAGGGCATGTTATTTAAGAATTAATAAGTATTTTCAAGATCATGGCTTCGTTAAAATTTTATCTGAGCCCAATCTCTATATCTTTCAGACATGACATGACATTATGGTAGTTGTCTTATATGTTGATGATTTGATCTACACAGGGAATAATGTTGAACTATTTCAAATATTTAAGTCACGTAGATTGTTTATTTTGAGATGACCGACCTTGGTCGGTTGCATTATTTCTTGGGTATTGAAGTTTAGTAGAAGGAAGATGGTATTTTCATGTCACAAGCCAAGTACACTTTGTACATTCTGAAGAGGTTTAGAGTGTTGAGTTGCAATCCATCAAATTTTTTTTTGGAAGTTAGGTTGAAAATTATGCAAACATGATCTCTCCAATTCAATTGATGTTACTTTGTATTATCAATTGGTTGGAATTTTGATCTACTTAACTACAACTTAACCATATATATCTTTTGCAATCAATATGGTATCAATATTTATGGTAGAACCCAAGGAATTGAATTGGAAAGTAGCTAAGAGGATTTTAAGATATATGCATGGAACACTTGGCTATGGTGTGGTATATAAATATACATTATATTTCAAGTTGATTGGTTATACAGATTCAGATTGGGTTGGATGCATGGATGACAGGAAATCAACTTCAAGGTATTCATTCAGCATGGTTTCAACAGCAGTTGCTTGAACTACTAACAAGCAACCTATACTTTCTCTCTCCACGGTAGAAGCAGAGTATAAAGCAACAACAACAACAGGATGTGAAGCATTTTGGTTGAGACGAATTCTAGAAGATCTACATGAGCAACAAGAGTAACCCACACAGTTGATATGTGATAATCAAAGTGCTATTCAAATTAACAAGAATCCATTTTTTCATAAGAAGACCACAAATATTGATATTAAGTATAATTTTGTTTGGGATTTGGTTAAGCAAGGAGAGATCAATATTGAGTATTGTAGAACAGATGAACATGTACCTGATATATTCACTAAAGCATTATCTAAGGAAAAGTTTTGCAAATTCAGAGATGATCTTGGCATATTTCCAAATGATTATTATGGGGAATAAATGTTGGAATAATGATTCATTTGTAATTATCAAGTTGTTATTTAGTGTGAAATATTTGTGGAGATATTTGTGAAATGATTAATGAGATATTTATGGAGTGATTATTGAGAGATTATAGGAAATGACTAAGAGATTATAGGAGATGGCATATTCCTGAGACCTCTCCTCATGTATAAATATATGTCATTGATAATGAAAATTGTGTGAGCTTATGTGCATTGTAGTTAAATGATTTTCCTCTATTATTTTTTTTGTTCATGTGATTCTTCATTTGTACCAAGCTGCTCTTTTGTGCAATGTTCATCCTTTCATATGCCTTGCCATTATGTAAAAAATCGCTTCTCCAATTGTATTTTTCTCTCCTTTTCCAATTTAAGAGAGGTGATTAGGAATAACATGTGCCTTGTTTGAATTTACAAAAACATAAAAATTACCCACTCATAAGAACATGAAACAACTACTCAACTTTATAGATAGAATGGTCTTATTGATTGTATACTTTAAAGCATAGTTTTCCATATGAAAATGGAACTAGTTCACACTAAATGCCTAAATTTCTAAAATTTATAAATCATACCTAACACTTCCATTTTTATCTTTCCTCCACACTATGTTAAAATAACTCCTATTGTTGTACACAATGCATCCACATGTAAATTTAACAATTTATGATAATATGGAAATCTCAATATGCATGCATGGATAATCTTATGTTTCAAAGTCTTAAAGTTTGTTCAATTATTAATTTCACACCCCTTTTTGGATCTCAATTTACGCTCTTATGTAGTGTTGGAACCTAAAATTATGTTGGTTCATCATATATCTAGAATTTATGGAGATATCTAGTTGAAGGCTCAACTAGTAGGAGACATTCAGTGAGTGGTCTACTAGTGAAGTGGTCAACTAGTGGACCAATCAATTGCATAGTTGAATGAATGATCGACTTGTTGATCAAGTAATTGATTAGAGGATAGTCATTTGCGTGGTTGACTAGCATGATCATCGACTAAGTGATCAGAGGAATCAAATAGCTATTTGGGTCGAATCAAGTAGTCAATTAGCTGACAAGAATTGGGTTAAATAGAACAATCAATTAGCCAACGAGACAATGCAAATTTCATGGAAATAGTTGGAATTACCAACACTTGCTTGTGGAACAAATCTTCCAAAATTCAATGAATTTATTTATATTTGGTCACTATAAATAAAGGACTCTATGGGTGGAATATTTTATTTAATTTAGTTATCAAATCATTCATTGTGGTGCTCCAATCACAATGTGTTATGCTTAAGTGTTGTAATTTTGTCTTTAGACACCACCCATCATCTTGAAGCATAATTTATTTTCTTTAGATTATTTTTTATGTTCTCTATTTGGTTCCCTCAATCCCCAACATGGTATCAGAGTTAAGTTTTGACCTAGCCCCGTTGTCTTCAAATTGTGCTAAGTAAGAACATATAGTGATTGACTTTGATCTTATTGATTTGTTGATTGGATCCTATTTTGAATAAATAATATCAATTAAAAACTTGAATATGGCTTCCAATATTGATCATATCATTTTGGACGAATAGAATTATGCTATTTGGGAACCAAATATGGAAGCTCCGCCCAAGAGAGAAGGGATCTAGAAGTATAAGAAGACCATTATTCTAGATCCAAAGGATGACCATATGATGTTTGTCATTGAAAAAAATATGAGGCATGTTGGTATGTGTTATATTATTTGCATGACCCAAGGATGGTTGGGTGGACTGAAGGATGGGAGGCAGACCAAAGGATGGTGGGTGGACCCACCAATGGTTTTGGGCATGATGGTTTTTCCCATGGTATTTTGTAGATTTGATCAAGGGAGCGATAGTAATTTTCTAATCCATGGTTAATGGATTGGGGGTTTATGAATAATTTGGCATGTATATAATTTATTGTAACATTGAAAGGAATATAATGAAAAATCAATCTAGTTTTCCTGATTTTGATTTCCAAGAGAAAAATCTCTACGTATATTTTTTGTTCTTGCCATTGTATGATTTTTTTTGTTTTTAAGAATTCGTTTGCAGGTAATTTTTGTACAAGATTAAAACCTTCAAGGAATTTGAGGTCATTACAACCTATATTTATTGGAAAATTCATTTTCACACAAGTGAGATCGACTATCATCATGAGGTATGAAAAGGACAAAGTTTTTGTTTGAAAAATTCAACAAAAGTCAGGTCATGCAACTAGAGGAAGAGTTTATTTCTCTTTATCCCTATTCCTTTGAAAGGTTTGAGGACTATCTAACTGACATTAAAGAGCTAAAATTGAATTTTGGTGAATTTAGGAATAATTTACCAAAGAAAGAAAAACATCTCATAGAAGTAGTCCTGATGAATCTGAGAACACCTTATGATGTGTTCTATTCCTCATTCCATACCAACTAGAGATCATGCAAGGAAGATGGTAAGGATTGCACCTTTGAAACCTTATGGGATTTGTTGATCAAGGAGAAATAAAGGTTGCTTGATGAAGGGAATTTTGGTAGTAAACACTAAGCTCACTTACTCAAAGGAAAGGGTCTGTCGAATCAGAAGGAGAAAGTAGACTAGAATGGCTCAACCAGAAAACTAAAGGGAATAATGAGGAATGGATATTAACCAAGAGGAATCAAAAGAAGAAGACATGTCAGTACTATGGAAAGTTGAGATATGCAAAGAAGAAGTGTGATGATATGGAGGATCAGGTCAAACAACTTGAAGGATATGTGTCAATCGATAGATTAATCAATCAACCAACTGACAAATTCACCTCCATAACTAGACCAAAGTGTTGCATGCTCAAATTTTGTAGAATGAATGGGTGGTCAATTCTAGATGCACTCATCATATGGAAAAAGATGTTTGTTTGTTTCCTCCTTGGATAAGGTTGGTGAGAAACAAATTTATCTAGCAAGCGATTTTTCTCTCAACATTTCTAGTCGCAATGACTACCTTGTTGACATTATAGGATCGTCAATGCCTATCATGTACTTGGTATAAGCATGAATCCATTATTGGTTTCCTAACTACATAGACTGTTAAATTTGTTGAATTTTGGACGGATCAGTTCTTTGTTAAATATCCAAGGAAAGACAAGTCCATTTTTTCTAAAGGGGTTCTCGACTCAAAATATGGTATGTATAAGTTCCATGAGCTATCCTCACTAGACGTTGAACCAAATTCTCTCATTCAATAGATCGAAAATCAAAAAGTAGGCTCTGGCATGAACGACCTAGACATCTAAATTTTCAATGTCTAAAGATAATGGCATCATAGAACATGGTTATTATTTTACCAAAGATTATTTTACCTAATGGAATCTATAAGGGGTGTGTACTAGGTAAGCATCATTAGGCACCTTTTGCCTATGAAAAAGCATGGCATGTGCAGAAACCACTAGATCTTGTTCACAATGACCCTTGTTGCATTAATAAGATTTCATTAGTAGATGTGAAGTATAATTTAACCTTGATTGATGATTTTTCAAGTTTTACTTGGGTTTATTTCTTGAAACATAAGTGTCTTTTCTTTGAAAGATTCAAGGAATTCAGTGAATTAGATGAAAAACAATGCAATCAACCCATTAAATGCCTAATATTTGATAATGGAGGACAATATGTGAATCAACCATTTCAATAATACCATGTCCAGTCAGGTATCTCTAAGTAGAGGTTTATCCTTCATACTCCTCAACATAATGGTGTGGAAGAAGGTAAGAATCAAACCCTAGTCAAAGTGGCTCAATATCTCTTATAATCGAAAGATTTTCTAACTAAGTTTTGGGCTACATGTGTCTAATGTGCCAACTATCTCTTGAATCGTGTACCTAATAGAGTTCTCGGTTTTATGACCCAGTTGAGACATTGTGTGGTAAGAATTCCTTAGTCATACACCTCAAATTTTTGGGATCTATTATTTGGGAACATATCTCTGATGATCGTAGAAATAAATTAGATGCAAAGGGCCATGCATGTATCATAATGGGTTACTTTGAAGAGTCTAAATCCTATCGATTATTTGATCCTATCAAAAAATAAATTATTACCAAGAGAATTATATTCTTTCATGAGATGATCTGTAAACTTCCATGGATATTCCATTGGATGGTTCATCACAACAGATCTGATAATAATATATTAAAAATTATACTGAAATTTTACACTATTACAGTGTATTAAACTTTAAGATCTATCGATTTAATTGTAATTAGTGCATGCATGTGAATATAAATTATGCAAAAAAGTAGAGAATGAAAAAATAAGCTCACACACATATAAGACACAAGATATGATCTATGGGAAACCCTTTTATGAGAAAACCCAGCTGGAAGATGAGGTCGGTTCGCCCTTTTTCTCTGTCTAGAAATACGGCTACAAGTACAAAGAAGTAATGTATGTGGCCTATGGGCTGCCACAGTGCATAGATCCTCTGTATGTGCTCTACCTCCTATCTCTCCTAGATATCTTTGCTCAGTTGTGGAACAAAATGCTCTCGAAAGAATGGAATGCCTCTTCCTCCTAGTGGCTCAGTTATAACACTTATAACACAACCCGATAACCTAATAGTAGTTAAGTTTGACTACATCAACTCTTAAATAGAGTTACAAAATAGTCTCTTTTACATCACAAAAATGTGGCTAGCCCCTTTTTCCATGAATAAAGGAGACTGATGTGGCATCCTCCCAAACTATCAGTGTGAAAACAAGAAGGTCAACTTCTAAGTAGTGTAACTTTTGCATACAGACCCTAATTGACATGCTTCTTGCGTCATTGGAAAGGTCCCTATGTGTAGAATACCATCAAAATATGTTGCGCCAAAGAATAAAAAATTTACCCCCAAAAACATTGTTTGATGCCTCAAAATGCTCCCGGAAGGTTTTAGACCCCGTTTCGCCAAACTAGGTCCCACCGATAAAAACGGTCCCGTGAGACGATTCCTCCACTTTTTCCACTCTAAATGCATTGATATGGATGATAAACAATACAATGATCCAATTTAGATCATGAGAAGTCATATGGATTTATTTGTTGAATTATTCCTCTAGATTGTTGCAGAATGATCCCTTTGATAATGTTGCAAATAATGCATCAATTTTTCACTTTCTTTAGCATCTCAACTACTCAATCAACTATTGTTCCTAAATTAACTAACCATTGATCATATGAAACTGAAACTGTAACTTCACATTATTGGATTCTTGAAGTAAATATCAATTCACTAACTTCTCATTTACCTTGGTGGGCCACTAAAACAATTGAAGCCATTAGACATGATGTTCATGATGTCTCCACAACCTGAAAAAGTTGCATGCCAGTATTTCTCTAATGGCTTGTTTTCATGAGATTTCTAATCCATATTCCAATATTGATGATCAGGTATAACTTGAGTGGGAATATGCTGTGTAGGCTTAGATGGATTCTATTTTGAAGAATCATACTTGGGACTTAGTTTCTCAACCACAAGGGAAGAACATTGTGAAATGTTGATGGTATACAAGACTAAATTCACTTTTGAAGGTGTTTTTGAGCATCATAAATCTTATTTGGTCACAAAAGTATTTTCACAACAATAAGGCATCCTACACCAAAACATTTCCCATGTTGCAAAGATGAATTAAATTTGATTGATTATTTCCCTTGTTGCTTCTTTTGGATGGAAAATTCATCAGATGGATGTTAAAAATTCCTTTCTCCATGGTGACTTATTTGAAGAAATACACATGGAACAAACCCCTAGTTTTGTGAAAAATCCAATTTTGTCTATTGACGGTAAAATTCGTTATATGGTTTGAAGCAAGCCCCTTGGGCTTGGTATGTTAAGATTGATTGATTATTTCTCAATCTTGGGTTCAAGCGCTGTGAATCTAATCACATGCTTTATGTATTACATATTAAGGGTGATACTTTCATTATTGGTATACATGTTGGGTGTTTTGGTCACAGTTGGAAATAATATTGATTAAATTCTTAGATCAAAAAATCAACTTGCTGACACCTTTGAGATGACCGACCTTTATATTCTACATTTCTTTCTTGGTCGTCAAGTTTTACCTTTGTATGATGGTCTCTTCCTCTCTCAATGTAAATATATATTGGGCTTATTGAGACAACTTAAGATGAATAGTTATAAGCCATGTGCTACAACCCTTTAGTCGGGTATCAAATTGACTAAACAGTGGAAATCTCCAAAATTCGATGCTACCCTTTATTAATGGTTAGTCGATAGCCTTATTTATTTAAACAATAGTCAACCTAAAATTTCCTTCACTATTAGTGTGCTTTCCTGATTTATGTAGGATATGTAGGAAAGCCACTAGAAAATAATAAAGCACATTGTTCATTACATTAGTGGATCCTCTCAATTTGGTATCAAATACTATCAAAGTTCAAATTTGTTGGTTGAATTCACCAACTTTGACTGGGTAGGTGATGATGATGATAGAAAATTAAATTTTGTCTTTGTGTTTTGCTTTAGTTCTAGACCCCTAATTTGGTTGTACAACAAACATGCAGTCTCTTTATTGACTATGAGATTCAAATATCATGGAGCTAATAATGTAGGGATGGAGATACTTTAGATTCATCAACTCCTTGGAGAGATTGGGTTTTCTGTCGAAGCCTCGACTGTTATCTATTGTGATCATCAGAGTGCAATTTAGGTTGTTGCAATCTTGTTGCACACAATAGGATGGAACATGTCAAACTTCATGCTCACTACTTACAATACTTGGTTCAAGAGAAGATTGTTACTCTTTACTATTGCAAAATAGATTATCAAATTATTGATATCTTAACAAATTCAGTGTTCAAATCCAAGTTCATTAAGCTACGTGATATTTTAGGGATTTAGGGAGCTACAATTATTTGGGGGGAGTGTCCTGTTGACATAATATCACCTCTTAAACCTCTAGAATGTTGTTTTGATGGGGGGGAGGGGGTGTTGGAATATAATATTATGTTGGGTCATCACATCTCTAGATTTTTTGAAGACAGATAGTCGAAGGATCGACTAAGAGGAAGCATGAAATTGAGTGGTTAACTAGCGAAGAAGTCAATTGAATGGTTAAAAAATTGGTTGAGTAACTTACTAGTAGATACTTAGTCGAGTGGTTAACTAGTGGGACCACCAATTTAGTGGTCAAAGGAATCAACTAGAGGTTCAGGTCAATTAAGGAAGTTGATTAGCTAACAAGAATTGTGTCGACTAGAATAGTCAATTGGTCGATGAAACAACATGAATTTCGTAGAAATGGTTGGAACTACCTATGCTCATTTGTGGATCGAATATTCCATAATTCAAGAAATTTGGTTAGATTTCTACATTATAAATAAAGAACCCTATGGATAGAATATTGTGTTGAATTCGATTATCAAATCATGCATTGTGATGTTTTAATCACAATGCACTATGCTTAAGTGTTGTAATGGTGTCTTTAGACACCATCCATCATATTGGAGTGTAATTACTCTTTTGTCTATTTCTTTATGTTATGTTTTATGTCCTTTGTTCTTACATTCCCTTAATCCCTAAGATGTGGTGGTGCTAGCATGTAGTTGCAATTGTTCAATTTTGGTTGTCAATTTAACATTATAAATTGTTGTGTGGGTATGTATGAATTGTTATGTGGGTGTGTAGGTAACAATAATACAAGGGATCAATGAAATTAGATGAATGTAGAGGACATTTTGATCTTGAGATGACAACCAAACCCAAATGTCATACATGAATTTATTTTGGATCCTTCAATTAGAGTGTATGGTTGAGTGCCGTGTTACATTTTATGCTCAATGAATTTGTGATTCAAGTGATTTTATGAGTATGTTGAGTTAAGTGAATGTTTCTGATGTGTACCTATACACTAGAAGAAATTGGAAAAAAATAACAATAACAAAAAAAGATCAATTATTTTAAATAAATTAAACACGTCAATCAAATGCCATGAAAAAAATATTGTAACCTTGTAATTAATATATACAAAGGCCTAAGAAGGATAAAATATCTAAAGATGCAAACCATTTTTTGAATGCAAAAGTTAAAGAAATGTTGCATGTCCAAGTATTTGATTCCTCTTGGTAGATTCTAAGTTAAGATGGATCTATGTTGACTCTTGAGCAACACAGTAATAAAATGTTTTAACTCGCTATATACATATATAGTTTAGATTGAAGTAAATTATTTATTATTCACAATATAGACATTAAAATGTCAATACGTGCCCTAACCATATTTGGAAGTAGAAAGCATATATCCATGAAACTCCCTATATATAAAATTATTTTTGTAATAATTTTTTTTTTTAAATGTGTTTATTTTATCTATCTGTCTATGTGTGTGAGAAAATATTTAAAATGTTCCATGTCAACTCCATTTAAAAAATGAATGAATTACAAATCTCCCTAAAAACCCAATTAAAGAAATAGGAATTATTTCTCTTTTCATATATACAAAATCTATATTAAATTTTTTTATCTAATAAAATCTATATGTGTGTAAATATTTAAATGTTATATGTGAATTCCATTTAAAAAATGAATTACAAATATCCCTAAAAAACCTATTAATGAAATAAGAATTATTTCTCTTTTCATATATATAAAATCTATATTATTATTTTTTAACACACACACACATATGAATAAGATGTTAAAATATTGTATTTATTATTCACATTCTACATATTAAAACATTGATGCATGCCCCAATCATTTTTGGAAATAGAAAACATATATCCATAGAACTCTCTTTCTCTCTCTCTCTTCTTAATATTAAAATATTACATGTCAACTCCATATTTAAAAAATGAATTAATTACAAATTTCCCAAAAAAAACTTATTAATAGAATAAAATTTTTCCCTTTATATATGACTAATAAAATGTTATAGATATTTCCTTTGTTTTATAAAATGTCTACATAGTTGACATTACAATAATTTATTTATGATTTACATTCTACACATTAAAATGTTAGTACATCTTCTAATCATTTTTCTAAATAGGAAACATATATTCATAGGACACACATTCTTTCTCTTTCTCAAATTATTTTTTATTAAAAAAATGTTATTAGCAGGACTACATCTTTATCATGTCCAATATATCACCATGGTCAGGGCGGGGATTGAACCGATGACTTCACATCAAAGAGTGTCTTAACCGAGCACTCGATCACCATCTATCCAAGACCCCGTGGATATATATATATAGATAGATATATATATATATAATTTAAAATGTTACATGTCAACTCCATATTAAAAAAATAAATAAATTACAATTTTTCCAAAAAAAACTATTAATGGAATAAAAATTCTCTCTTTGTATGTATAAAAAAATCCAAGCAGATCAACCCAAAGGGATCTACACTTCAACCAAACAAGTAGGGCCTAACCCCAAGGGCGTCAAGGAGATTTGACCCTGTGACCTCCCAACTAGCGAGGTACTTAGCAACGGGAACTTGACCAACTAAGCTCACCCTTGGGGCTTCCATATTAAAAAAAAGAAGCATGAATACCTTAAAAAAAACTATTGATGGAATAAGAATTCTCTCACTAAGAATATTCAACATTTTTTTGTTATTAATTTTTTTTAATTTTTATATGTCAATTGCTTCTTCTTTTTTTGCGTAAATACTAATTCTATTAAAAAAGAGAAAATTTATGTACAATGAGGTTGAGACCTCAGAGGGGGCAGATGCCAGCCCTCAGCCAGATAATCAGAGATATACATTTCATGCTTTCTGCTGTTTTCACATTACAGACTTCAAAAGATTTTGTGTTGGACCATGACCCCCTGAGATATTTCTATTCTGCTTCTAACATGGCATAGCTAACATCTTTAGAAATTTTACTAAGACGCATACTATCATGCCCGCCATTAATCAAAAAGACAAAAAGGTACCCATCAAACCCACAGTTGTAACTGTAAACAGAGAGCAAGTTGGCTAGCGCCACGAGCTTAAACAAGAACATAAACCAGACATAGGACCAGAGACTTGGAAACAAAGACACATAGTCAAAACTACACAGAGCAGAGGCAAGAATGCCACCCGTCGGTGATGAGCCGGCCTTAGTCTGCATGCTGCGGAGAGTCAGGCATGTCCTTATCCACCTGGCTAGACGAAGCGACCCAGGTGACGAAGCCATTGTCATCATTTCCTTCAATGCCGCCTTCAGGAGTAGTCACCAGATTGAGAATGCAACCTGCACGCTGAGACGGCCCACAGGCCAGAATCTCGTTCTGAGTTGAGTCGACCGGATGCAGAGGCTCTTCAGAAACAGGGGTGTCATCCTGCATATTGTCCGCGTTAGACACCACCCCGGCCCTTTCCCCTTGAAGAACGCTATCTTCCTGAGATTGAGAGGAAGTAGCGTGAGCCGAGCTGGTAGGATTACTCTCTTCCTCAGCGAGTATAACTGTGATGCTTGCCGTCAATACAGGCCTGTTGAGCCTACTGTGGAAGGTGAACCTGGTAGTCTGAAAAGAATTGTGCGGAAGAGACCCAGCTTGACCCGGGGGCGGAGAAGAAGGGGAGGCTGATGCAATGGGAATGACATTCTGCGGAGCAGGCCGAGAGGTTCTTCCTCTATTCCCAGTGTTGCTTCCTCTGTGTGGGACTCCTCGACGGCGAGGCATACTTAGGATGACAGGCTGACTGAGAAAGGGAAGGAGGCGGAGCTGACGGGTGAGAAATTGAGCGCAGAGGAGCCCAATAACATCAATTAACCAGGCGAGCTTCCAAATACGTTGAGCCAGGCAAGGGTGCGGGAAGAACTCCGAGCGGAGGTGAAATAAACCAGTGACAATGGCGTGAATTAGAAACGAAGCCATACATAAAACCTTACACAAATGCTCTTGAACCAGGCGCTCATAAATGCTGAACTGTGTGACCAACATACCGTTCTGCAGCGGATTCAATTCGCGTGCCTTTGAAGGTGTCTGCCAGCCCGAGGCACATGCGATGGGGGCCGTCCGCCAGCCAGGTGCAGGGCCAGCTGCCTGCTCTGTGCGGCCCTTCATAAATAGCATTGATTGCCACCCGCATCCGGGTGATATTTCAATTGCATATTAAGAATACACTAAATTGCACATATATGATAGTTCTGATAAAGAAAAGAAAAATATAAGAATGAAAGAGGAAAAAAAACTTGACAAAAACTATGTTATTAATATGAACATTGAATTATTTTATGACTAAAAGTAAAATATTTTTTTATGACTATATTTTTATTTTAAATATTACATGCCAACTAAACATAGAATGAATTACATATCATGTAATATCAATTATATTATTTTTACATGACATTTATTAATTTCATATTAAGTAGTGAAGGAATTACATATCTCTTTAATATTAAAAAGTAATATTTTCCCCTTTACTTTCACTTAATTTATCTCTATATAGAGTGGACTTAAAATTAAGGTGGAAACTAAAGTATTTTATTTAGTGTTGGCATTAATTTTTTTGTTATTTCTATTTTTTAAAATTTGTTATTGAAAGAATTATTTTATTATTTTTAAATGTACCCTGACTTGACAATATCTCCCTCATACTAAGTTGTAGAGAGCACATCCAGGCAGAATAAATATTGGAAACATAAAACTTTCAACATATAAATTAGAATAAAAGACCATGATAGTAGATAAATAAAGTGCACACATAATGTTTTACACATGTGAGTGTTTGTAACATGACTTTTTATCATAAAAAAGTAAAATGAAAAATAATGATAATAATTAAGTAAAATGTACACATAATTTGTAACTCACACATATTATTAATTTTTATATTTACAAATAATAACAAAGAATGAACCATATTGTGGACAATACCAATGTTTATATAATTGAAAAAAAAACGAGTGAAATATTTAAATTGGAATTAGGAAAATGTTTTGTTTGTTTGTTTGTTTTGTTCATTTTGTTTTTTGTTTTTTTTTTTTTTTTTTTTTTTTTACTAGAGAATTTTGTATCAGTTTGAAAAAAGTTACATTTTGAATACATAGATACACAAAGCTATCTAAAGTTTAAGTTCAAAACTAGAGAAACATGAAGCACCTCCAAATATATTGAGAGTTAGATTGCTCCCTTCAAGCACGATTAAGAACCAAAACTCCAGAGATCAAGGCATACATAGATACATCAACAGAACCCAGATGTGAGGTGCATCAATGACCAAAACAACTAACAAACCATGCATAAAGATGAGTTATATGCCAAGTCATACAATAAGGACTCATCCAACAGTCGTGTATCTTAGCACACAATGTAGCGATAACAAAAACACTATAGTTCCACAGATGGAAAGCACAATAGAAGCCTTGGATGTGGTAGTGATCACAAGAGATTTGCTTTTGGAAAAGGAATTTGCCACAAAATTTGTTGTAAGCAGAGCATAAAACTAGCAGAATTGCACACACCGTTAGGACCCTACCATTTGTGAGGACCTCTAAGCAAACATAAACTTCAAGAAAAAAAACATTGTAGAGCCCTAATCACCCGAAAAACTATTGCATGACCAAAAGAACCAGTATGCCTTCAATTTCTTGTCGACGAGAGAAAGATAAGGACCAGTCTCATTAAAATGATCATCACAAAATAAGGCCAAAACTGATAAGAAATGTGAAGCTTAGTCTAATGAGATAACAATAAGTTCCAATGTACTCTCAATTGAAGGATCTGTAGGATCGTCGAACGGGTCTGTGAGATCCCCTGAACCTGATTCTATCACCAGATAACCCTCCAAACGACTCAGACAGGAGTCAATATCATTGAGACAATACTTGATGTTTCATAGGATGTGTTTAACATCCTCTACAGCTATAAATTTGTTTTCCAAGACAGACGAATTGGAGTATACCACCACTAATTCAAAGACATGTATGTTCTTTGTGACGTGGAGATATAAAATGAAGAACCACCCCAACCTTTCTCCCACATTAAAAAAGTAAGACAAAAAGACATTGTTGTATAACAGAACCCCAATTGAGTAATTACCAGACGAGAATTAACAGACCTCACTACAACTTGAAACTTGGAGCAGGAGGGTGAGGATTACACCTCACCTTCGCTACCTTCCTTAACATGCTTCTGCCACCCCATAACTACAACCCCGCATTTATAATGAAGAGACGTTGGGTGTAAGGCCCAAGTACACCACCATTTCCTATGCTACACCATGCCCAGAGGCTAACAAATGTACTGAACATGCGCCCTCAAAAAGATTTTCATTTTGTTTGTAGATCACACCACATTGGGGAGGAATTGGGAAAAAATTAGGAAAACAAAGTAATCATGTATTAGACAACACCATGCCCATACATATGTAGTATTGTAATTCACAGCACAATGTCGATAGTATTGTAATTCACATGATCATGTTTGTAATTGATGTTGTGTGATTGATAAATGTGTAATATTATCATATATTTGTAGTTGATGTTTGTGTGATTGATAAATGTGTAATATTATAATTTATAATGTGGAAAATAGACAAAGCCAGTATGTAAAGTACAAATAAAATTAAAATACAAGTGTTTTTTAATGTGTTTGATTCTCTTGTTTTATTATTTTAAAATATATATTTTTAATAGAGAAAATAGTTATGTTGTTAATTGCGTCTATAGTATTGTAATTCACATCATGATGTTTGTAGTTGATGTTTATGTAATTGATAAATGTGTAATATTATAATTTGTAATTCGCATCATCATGTTTGTAATTGATGTTTATGTGATTGATAAGTATGTAATATTATAATTTATAATGTGGCAAATAGACAAAGCGAGTATGTAAAGTACAAGTAAGATTAACATACAAGTGTTTTTGAATGTGCTTGCTTATCTTGTTTTATTATTTTAAAATATATATTTTAAATAGAGAAAAGTGTTATCTTATTAATTGCATGTAATTTAAGCAGTTGAAAGAAATTTCGTTATTCTCTTTAGTTGGGTTTAAATCTCATTTTTTAACATATTTTCTTTAAATGAGTTGATATTGATTTTATGGTGTTTGTGATTTTTTTTAATTAATTGAATTTATTTTATTGATAAATATTTTTTGAATTTTTAAAATTCGTAAAACTATATTTTGATTAATTAATTATGTTGATATAACCATTTTTATTTAATAATATTCATATGAATTTTTGGAATTAATGTTTTATGGTTAATAAGTATTGGGAAAACTAAAACTAATAGAAAATTTTATGGAAAAATAATTAAGTGTAATACTATACTTTTCTATCAAAAAAAATTAGAAAAAAATGACTGCTAACCATAAAATTGTTAAGAAAAAAACTAAAAACTAAATCATCCAAAAAAATCAAGAAAAATATTAACCAAATTCACATTTTCAACCCAAAATACTATTATTTTCTTAAAACACCACATAGCATCACACTCAAGGCTGCCCCATGATACATTCAAACCTTTGTGGATCTTATAGATATAAAAGTGGTGGATCTTATAGATATAAAAGTGCTGGGATTTAATATTTGTTCACTAATATTTAAAGGAATTTGATATTTATCACTGTCATTTAAAACATCAAACGAATTGCCACTCATATTTCATGTTGCTTCCACAATTAATTTCAAATATTTGTAGCCTTTTGCATTAACATGTACTACCAACTTTGAATCCTTGGAAGTCACAATCGCCAACACTTTGCATTAACAACTCTTTTGAGTCCTCGGAGTAAAACACCACAAGGCATTAATGTGATAGAAGGCTCAAGGTTGTCCCACAAAACATTTGATCATTGTAGACACTATAGATTTGAAGCTAATGGGATCTAATATTTATCCACTATTTAAAGCATTGAGGAGAGTGCCATTCATATTTCATGTTGCTAGCATAATTATCATAATTAATTTATAATATTCATAACTCTTCAGGTTAACATCTATTACCAGCATGAAAATTTGAAATTCACAATTGACCATCCTTTGAATTAACTTCACTTTTGAGTCCCCAAAGGTCACAATGTGATAATTAATGAATTGCATGAAATCCATGTGAACTTTTATCAATTGTATGGTCACCTCCTCCATTGTGTTTGTTGTGTAGCGTTTATGCTTACAATACCTCAAAGATATCTTAGCTTATGCCTCTAAGTTTCTCTTCATCTTTATTCACCTACATTTTTTCTTGCTTTGTGTTCCTAAAATGTTTCACTTTCTTTTCATAGTATTGCATTGCCTAGTATTTGCTTATGGGTTTCTATTGACAAGAGCTTTAAAGAACTAGATATTGAAAAATTAGGCCTTTTCAATCTGCTAGCAAAGAGTCCTTGTCACTTGTTATGTCAATAGGCATGTCTATATTGGAAAGAGGGTGCTAGATTTTAGAGATTTTTTTTTTCAAATATTATGTGTATGTTCAAGATTCAAAAAGAATATTCTTTGTCATCACCATTTAATGAAAGGTTGTGATTAAATTTATTAAGTTACATGCATTTTATAAATGAAAATTTGTGATTATTTGTTTTATTAAAAAGTTTTTTTGTCATGTAGCTAACTTCCAAACCTAAATTTTGAATTCTTGGTAACTTTTTTGCCACAATTGTCTTTCTTACTTACATCTATATCGTAATCCTATCCTCATTCATTAGCCATTTAACTTATATGGCTAGGCCATTCCAATAATCAAATTGGCAAAACATCTATATCGTCATCAAGAGCAAATGTGTGTATATGTGTATCTTTTATTACCCCCACCCACAATTTCAGAGTGCAAAGCTTCTACTTCTAATTTTTTGTCTTTGAGTTCAACAAATTTTGACTACAAGGTTCGAGAGGCCACAGAGCTGAAGTGCAACTTCTCATAAATGCCCCACCATCATAGCAAATATCACTTGCGAACAATGCTACAACATATTCGCTCCAATCATAGGTCCTACTATCCACCTCAGTGTTTTGCCTTCCATACAACCCCTATAGGGCACTTCACATCATCTGAAGACCTACTTCATAAATATTAGACTTGTGTCTGTCTCCAAACATGTAAAGCAACTAAGTTTCCTCAACATTTTCGTTTATAAGTAGTTCCTTCAACAAATATCTCTCATGACCTCTTTCAATGATATAAATATTCCACCATATTAGAAATACAAACTTGTAAATAATCTATTGCCATTATAGAAAACTAGAATCCATTGTATGAAGATCAAATTTTGATATATGAGGTTGCAACGAATGATGGAAAATTGTTTTTTTCTTAGTTCATATACATAGTGCGAAATTTTCAACTATTGCAGCAACTGGAAATTATTCTTCTAATTGTAAATTAATTAACAATTTATTTTCCCATACAAACAACGAATAATTCTCTACTGTAATTTTCACCAAATTAAATTCTGCGGAAGATAAACTGGAACCTGCGCAATATGTTAGCACACACACATAAAAATTTACACTTATTTTTGGACAGAAGTCCTCGGAAAAACCCAACTTCGGAAAATCGGTGCAACAGCTGAGCATTTTCTGTTATTAAGTAGCAGTGAAATAATCTGAGTATAATCTGGATGTCGAAAATTAGCAATCCTACAAAGAAATATTGGAAAAAATTATCCAAGGGAAATTACCCTCTCCGAGCAATCCCGACGGTTGATTGGCCTTGAGAAGCTAGTCGTCCAACTTGGTATGCACAACTTGTGCCTCACCCCTTTGTAGTCTACTACACGGTTAGCCTGAGACAACTACAAGTCAAGTCGTCATGCCTGTTGTTGACTGAGAAATTGTCTCTCTAACACTCTGGAAATGGTTTCCGACCTCTAGAACTGAAAACCAGCTTCACCTCAGCAAAATCGAATTGCCTTTTGAGGCTTTTGCACTGCCTCTACGCAACCACCTAGAGAAAATCTCAGCCTATCGACATAGTACTCACCAGATCTAGAAAAGCTTCCTCCGACTTCACTGTCCCTACCCCTCTCGGTCTATACTTCTCTTCTCTCGCTCTAACTCTTCCGACAATTATTGCTGCTCTCTAGAAAATCGAACTACCCAAGGAAATCGATCTCAAGTGTATGTTCTCCTTTACCCATCGACTTCTTCTTATAATCTTATGTTGGACCTCCAACGACCAAGATTGAATCTTAATGAATGGCTAAGATTATTTCCTTGTCGATCTGTGTGAGTTTCTATATGATTCACACCTTATCTCAATTAATTTTGATTAATTAACCCTTTTTCCTAAGTTTAGAATTGGGAAATATTTAAAAGGAAGCTAATAATTTAATTGAGACCCTTCTAGGTGGGATTTCTAGAAATGGTTTTTGGATTATGGAGAACTCTTGTGTTTTAGCCTCTCCACAAACTTTTGAGACTAGAACACCTTTGATGCTACAAAAACTAACACTCCCTCTTAGCAAGGAATGTGTTATAGTGCTGCACTATTGCGACAACACCCTGTCTTTATATCACCCTCTGTCACATTGTTGATGTCTGGCCACTGCGACTGACTGCCACAACCCACCAACTATTGTGCAACTCTAGTGTTGCATTTGTGCTATTGTTGACACTGTTATGCTGCTACCAACCCTGCATTTGCACTGCACTCCCTCTCAAATGTTGTTGTTGCAACTGAGAAGCATCCAAAATATTGAATAACTGTGCCTCTATGCTACATTTGTCTCTTGAGTTCTGATTGCTACTAGCCTCTATACCTAACTGCATCACTAACACTAATCTGTCCTGCTACTAAATAATGTGGACCCATGTAGTAAGGTAATGATCCATGAGGAGGACACCTCAATGGACCATGCTCAATATTTGCAACTCTAGGACTATAACTCCATATCGCCCCACCTCCCTCCTGGAGGTATAGCTACAAACATGGCAAAATCTTCCTCCATCCTCGAGGATAACTTGTCTATCTCTGCGGACATTGTTGCCTGGTCCTGCTTCTCCTGCTTGTCCTTCTTCCTCAGAGGACATGTTGTAGTGGTCAAACTCGCCACACTTACAGCACTTGACCTTAGATAGGTCCTTCTTCTTCTTCTCCCCTTGACCATTTGATGTTAGGGCCACACTATCCTCTTCCTTATCACCCTTCACGCTCTTGTTGTTGCTTCCATTGATGGTGCTCTTCAACAAATCTCACCTCAAATCCTTCTGCTATAGGTCTGACCACATCTTTTCCCATTTAGGCAATGTGTCTTTTCCCAAGATACTTTGGAAAAACACTCGCCACTCCTCTGAGACATTGTTCAGTGCCAAATGAACAAGCTCATTCGGTTGAGGTGCCTCCCCAACGGCTGCAAGCTTATCATGGACCTCCTAAATCATGGTGAGGAAGGCATCTATGCTTTCACCTTTCTGCATCTTGATGCTCCTCAGCTTCTCCATTAGGAACATCTTCCATTGCTTGGAATACTTTAATATAGCCAGGAGAGAGCATCCCACATCTCATTGGTCATTCCTTTGTTTTCCACATGTGAGACTATATGATCTTGAACTCCATCCAAGATCAACTACTTTTCCTTCGCCATCTCTTTCATGTACTCCTTTAGTTGATCTGGATCCTAGGGTACTGCCACCACATTCTCTGTGTAGGTCTTCAGGCCATATTCATCTAGGAGGAAGGACATCCTAGCCTTCCAAATATCGTAGTTGGAGGCTTCCTCCAACCTATCCTGATATTTGAGCCTAGTTGTGGCCATCTCTAGATATGTTCAAAGATCTTCCTCTTCCTCTACTTGGCTATCGAATTTGCTATTCGCACACCCTTCTGGAGTGAGAAAAAACTGCCTGCAGCGACTACCAACTACAAATAGGAAAAAACAGATATCTAGTTTAGAAACCCTCTGAGAGAAATTCTCTTTATGTGTGCTCGTTCTCATCCATCCAATGTTGATTCTGCTACTACAAGTTGTTGTATGTAGTGCCCACTCTGTTTCCTGACCCTAATACGACATTATCTTAGACACTTTTTCTTCGAGGACCTCAGATTGAGGATCTGGACCCATGACACTATTATTAGCGATTGAGATATTCACGGTTGTGATGTTTATGAATGCTTTCCATTGATATTATGGTAGCATGAATGGTTATGTATCTTATCTATCAGTGTTCTGATGATTGCAATATTAAATAGTTAAGTTGGTCTCTATTTGAAATTATGATGAGGGTAGTAAAGAATATATATGTGCGCTCTACTAAAAACATAATGAGGATAAATTTTATGGATAGGTATATTTCTACGATGTTACGATGTTGATAGCTTAATGAATATGTATGTTTCCATTGATGATTATTGATGATCGCCATGAGGGATGTGTCCCCTATGTTACCTACTTCCTTTAGTTCAGACTTACAATGGACAATGGTGTGAATGACCAGGAATTGTTAATGATGCTAGTATGATAATTGACTAACATTGAGAAACCTTGTTACTGATGATGATTGAGTATGGCAGGAAACCATCAGAGGCACTCACATATGACATGTCGATGACACCTAATTTGATGAAAATTTATATTACTTTATCTTTGAAAGTCTAAGTCGATCTTGGAATCTGCCATATATGTTTAACTATATTCTGATGATATATTAATGGTTGCAGGCACAGATTAGTTGCTTGACCGAATGACTCACATATGGGTGATGGGGTTGTACAAGTGGATGGAACTACATGGGAGGGGTGGGACAGAGTCCCTGATCTCACCCACTAGCACTCCCGCTGTGACTTGGGCTGGAAGGGTTGAAACACCTTCGCCTTGAAGATCACGATGCCATGAGGGCAGGTTCCAAAGTTGGGTCACTCATGAGGACTTTACCGGGGGGCGCGCATCAAGGCGGATTCCTTGATCCCCGACACCATTAGTTTCACTATAGCAGGCAACATAAGAGATGATAGTGGTCTATGACGTTGCATTATACTTTCCCCTCATAATCACTGGATGCTTGAAGGGCAAGTGGTGTGGCACCCTTGGAACTTCAGGGGAATTTCTTGAAGGGCACGACCAACTTGGCACCCTTGGCATCACAAATAAACTATTAGGTGTGGCACCCTTGGAACTTCTAGGGAATTTCTTGAAGGGCACAACCAAACTGGCACCCTTGACATCACAAATAGACTATTAGGTGTGGCACCCTTGGAGCTTCTAGGGAAGTTCTTGAGGGGCACAACCAAACTAGCATCCTTGACATCACAAATAAGCTATTAGGTGTGGCACCCTTGGAACTTCTAGGGAAGTTCTTGAAGGGCACAACCACACTTGGCATCCTTGGAATCATTAAAAATAAATAATAATAAATAAATATAAGCAAGGAATGAAAACTAGGTAAATTTACATCAAGGGTAAATGATGATTAGAAACCAATGTAATTAAATCAAAAATAAAACTTGGAATAAGGAGGATCATAGGAAGAATTAAAATAGAGTACCTTAAAAACTCTACCCTTCCCATTTTGGAAAATACTAGGAAGATTATGTGGTTTAATTAGGAAAAAGGGGAAAGACAAACATAATGGTAAGGATAAAGATTAATACTAAACTAATTTAAACCTAATTAAGAAAAGGGGAAGGTGAATTAAAATGAGAATAATAAATTAAATTTAGAGAAATGTAGAGAAGCTCCATGTGTCAACAACCAACATAAGAATATCCATCTAGGAGATAACCTGAGTTAAATTAGGGAGTAGATTGGGGATAAAATCTTGACTCATTAATTTACTTCAAGTAATGAACACAAATTAAGGAATAAAAGGGGGGAATAAAGAGACAACTAGGAGAAGAAATAGGAATCTTGTTGAGGTGAGGAAAATATTAGTTTTAAATAAAAAATTAAGTAAATAATTTTGGGAGACCCTTGATGTGAGAATGACACATGGGTGGGTGAATAATCAAGCTATTGAATTATAAAAAAAAAATTAATTATGCATGACATGACAAGTGTCACCTATGAGGACTCCTATAAAAGAAGGGGCAAGCCATGGGAGAAGGGACGATTGGGAACCCTATTGTTGGATGGATGAGATGATGTCAGAGCAGTGATTACGAAGCTATAGTGAGTTTGGTGAGGTAGAGGATGTTAGAGAGGGGACTCTGGAGCCAAGGTGAGCTCTCCTCTACCAGCTAGTGCTTTCCTCCATTGTACAACCCCATTGCAGCTCGGGGGTCCGCGGGGAAGAAGTGTACCCACGGAGTAGGCTGGGAGGTTAACCGGTGGGTCTTCGCATTCGAATCAACTGCGTCATCATTCACTCGCGGAGGTGACCAGCTACAAGGGAATACCAGCAACAGCAGAGCAAGTGGAGTCTCGCCTTCTGGTGAACGGTACATATGTATTTCATTACTATTGATCTTAGTTAAAAGTATGAAAATGTTATGATATGTTTCCTGAAATGAGTGGCAGGAATGTGTGTGCTAAATAAATTTGAATTTCAATGCGTTTCTTTTCTGGTTGTATTTGTTGTTTAAAAAAAAAAAAAAAGTATATAGTCTGGATTAGGTCCTCACACTTGGTATCAGAGCACAAGTTGAACCCTTGAGGCCTATGGGCCCATGCATGCATAACTAGTTTTGTTTTCTATGTGAGTATTTCTCTAAAATCAAATTACTCAAGTTTCAAAAAAAAAAAAAAATGTGCAAATTAGGAACATTTTAAGAGCTCTATATTGTATTATGATCCAAATTCATGGATAGAAATGGAGTGGATTTATGTCACAGATCAGAAATAGAGACATCAAGCCAATAACCTCAGAAATCTGGGTCTCAAGTGCTTTCGAGCCTTTAGAGTTTCCGAATAAGTCTATAGTTGTTAGGTAACTTACGCAGGTTTTTTTTGGATTTAGAACCATGGGAAGGGATGTGTTATTCTAGCATAGGTTTTGGCATGAGGGTATAATAAAGTTAGAGGCGGCCTCGGATTGGTGGGATGAAGTTGATGAATCCTAGAAGTGGCAGGACGGCATTTATTACACCCTCTGTGCTGCTTATTCCCTGGTTGCAGCGGTGGCTCTGATACAACTCATTCGTATTCAATTGCGGGTACCAGAGTATGGGTGGACAATGCAAAAGATTTTTCATTTTATGAATGTTATTGTAAATGGAGTACGCGCTATACTCTTTGGATTTCATAAAGATATATTCATTCTGAGGCCAAAGGTTTTAACAGTTGTTCTGCTAGATCTTCTCGGTCTTGTGTTCTTTTCTACATATACATTACTTGTCTAGTTTGGGCTGAGATTTATTATCAGGCAAGAAGCCTTTCTACAGATAGTCTTTGGCCTGCCTACTACATAATCAATGGTGGTATATATTTTATACAGGCATGCATCTGGATATACCTTGGGGTAGAAGATAACAGTGCATCTGAGGTAGTTGCAAAACTATTCTTTGCAGTTGTATCACTCTTTGTTGCGCTGGTTTTCTTATTTTATGGTGGAAGGCTTTTCTTTATGCTTAGGCGTTTCCCAATTGAATCAAAAGGCCGGAGAAAGAAACTAAATGAGGTTGGCTTTGTTACAGTTATATGCTTCACTTTCTTTGTCGTAAGGTGCATTGTGGTTGCTGTTTCTGCATTTGACAAGAATGCAGACCTTGATGTTTTGGACCATCCTATTCTTAATTTCATTTACTACATGTTGGTAGAGATTCTTCCATCAGCACTGGTCCTTTTCATCCTCCGAAAGCTACCCCCAAAGCGAATGTCAAATCAGTATCACCCAATTCATTGAAGATGATAAATCTGTCAAACTGCCTTCGGCTGTTAGATCCTTGATCCACCAAGGAGGATAATTGCTGGATTGCATTACCTGTTTTGGTCTTTCTAATTAATTAATTTGTAGTGGTGCATCAACAGGATGATGATGTCCGAGTAATGATGTAGGTGGTGGTGCGTGTATTTAGTATTTTTGGAGAGATGGTGTACATTGTTAAGAGGTTGTGCTGAGGAAGTTGAATGTCATTTTTTTTCCTTCTGTATGTTGTAATGCGTTAGGGAGTTGATTTATTTTCAACACAGAAATCTAGTTACTAGGGCTCTTGAATATTTTGAAAGTTACTAAACCATTATTGTGTGTTTAAATTTTCAGAAGTGGTTGTTCATTTTGAACTTATACATATATTAGAGTAACAGGACCAGGCTCTCTGAAGAGAGGTGTGCATTTTTGGTGGAATGAAAATTTTGCAACGCATCTGAGTAATGTCGAGGTTATATTAATATTCATATTCAGGTCATTGCTTTATTTTTCTTGTTTCGTAATAATCTTTTCTCCAGCTTTACATTGTTGCAGATACTTTAGTGGGCAATTTTATATGGGAATTTGGTTCTATTCTTGGACTTCAGATCCTTGCTTAGTAAATAAAAAATTTCAAGCACTCCATCAATATTATATAATTAGAACAACATTCTTAACATTCTAGCAAGGTTGGGATTCTGCCTTTCTCTTTAATTAAACAATTGTACTCCTAGTACCGACAGGGACTCTGCCCATTTTCTCAAGTGCGTGCATGAATTTGTAAAGGCAACGACACTACCATTGCCTGTATTGCCTGGGTTAAACGGATGAATGATTCATGTTTATTTGGCAAGAGATTTATCAATAAATAGTGGTGAAACTAGTAAGACACATAGCAATGCTTCAACATAAAAATAAAAATTATGAAAAGTTATGAAAGGAATATGTTATTTAAAGCATCTAGCGTAGTGAATTATAAATGAAGGAATTCAACTATATTTAGATATCAACTATATTAGTAGGTTGAATGAAATTCGATATGCAATAGAAAAATTAGAGTGATATTGTAGAAGGTTGGTGGGCCCATAACCCAGAGTTTTAACAAACAAACAAAAAAAAATATATGTATATAGTCTAGATATGGTCCTTACACTTGGTCTTTTGGATTTAAATTTTTATAGGAAGAGACTTCTCATGTGTGAATTTGGAATATTTGCAGTAAGAATATTATTGCATTTAACGAGCTTGGAAGTTGTTAATCTATTTATTTCATGTGTATAATGTTAATTGTTTCTGCTCTCCATGCATTGAATTTCTCTGCACATTGTTGTGAAAAGTTAGTCATCTTGAAAAAAACTGCCATATTTAAGCATTGTGTCTGCAATGTTGTTCAGGGAGATAGTTGTGCTTGAAACGAGCTAGAAATCTTATAAATGAGATCTGATGAAGGGGACTAATGGAAAGAATTGAGCTGTGTTTTCATAGTAGAAGATTTAGTTTAGTGAACTCCTCTAAGTCTGATTTGACTTTTGAGTCTGACTTCACTGCTTGAGGAAAGAAAAAAGTGGAGTCAGCTCTAATCATAGTCTAACTTGTCCACAAGTGGCCGAATTATGGTTTCAAGTTTGACTTGTTTGCATAATTCTAATCCCAAAGTCAAATGCAGTTTTTTTCTTAGTGACGACAGTTAGATTCTGTTGTCTTCCCATGAAAAATAAATAAAATAATTGCTCATTAGCTTGTTTTACTAACAAGACTGTTAACTATTTAGAATCCATGTTGTTTTGTGTGTACAGTTATCTTAATATTGAAAATTTGTATCATCTCTGTACTTTGAAATGAAATATTATTGTAATTTGAAATGAGCTATTGTTGAAAATGTGTATTATTTATAGGACACTGCAAATATTTGCAAGATATCAATAGAAAACAAATTTAGTGTACTTTTATACGTTTCCCAAGTCAACTGACTCCACTGCCTGAGAAAACAAATGGACTCAGCTTCGTTCTAATGTGACTTGGCCCAAAGTTACACATGCAAACTTGACTTCTTTGAATGGCTCCACTCCTAGAGTCAAATGCAAGTTTCCTCTAAGTCTACTGAGTCAGATTCTGTTTGCCTTTTTATAAAAGATAAAAAAAAAAACAATAATTTTGCTAACAATAGATCTGTTAAGTATTTCGAATCCATGTTGTTTCGTAGTATGTACCATCATATGTGTTACTGTGAAACGAGTTATTCTTGTTACTGAAAATTTGTGTTTGGATTTCATATTAATGAAAAAAAACTCTTTTCTGAGATTTACTGTTTTTTTTCATGTTTCCCTAGTCAACTTCTGTGTTTTTTCCTGACTCTAAGTCAGCCCTTACTCTCTTCATTATGGCTGGGTTGTTCTTTGGGTTGAATCTGGTTTCATATTCTACAGCTTACGAGTTTTCAACTAGATTTGGCATTGATGTTCTGCTTAAATTTTCTGATTCCAATTTCTTGCAAAAGTCGCCCTCTCCAGTAGTGGGTGGAAAACTTTACTGGTGTCGAGTAGAAATGCCAAAAAGGAAAAGAAAAAAACCTCATTTTGAATGATTATATTTGATTAAGTTTTTTTTCTATGCCGAGTCCAATACTTGTACCCTGGTCTTGTGGATTTGTTCTGAGCTGAAGCTTTCAACATTGGTCTCAGCTTTTCATTGAATCAATTGCAACATGGCTGCATGCTGTGAATTTATGTCTATGTAAACAATTAATTCAATGCGTTAACCATCCTTCTAAGATCCATTATAAGAAAGGGATTTGAAGAGGATCTTAACGATATGATAATTGGGGTCTAATGTGTCTATGTATTGTGTTGCATTGCACTTAAGCGGACCTAGTAACTTTGTGAATGAATGCATATAAAGTGGTAGTTATCATCTTGTAGTGCTGGTTTACATTTTGTTCCCCTATTTAGGTATTTATTGCAGTTTTGTTAGAGGTCCATTTTTCTTGTTTTCTTGCCTTAAAGATATTTATTCAGACTTTAAAGAGCACATTGGTGATACCTGTGCAGTAAAAATTCACAAAAATACTGCCCCATTTATTTTCCTCGCATATCTCACCTTGAACAACTTCCCTAAGCCTTACAACAGGCTTCTTGCTGCTCATTTCCATAGGTCTGTTTTTGTTAACTCTTGAGGGTTTGGCATCATGCTTGAATTTAGAAAGGGTTGATTCTTGACCATCAAAGCGCACTTTCTGAAACTCTGCAAATGGAATGTTTGCAAGATGCTCTTGTAAACTAGACGGCACCCTTGCATGCATCTGAAATTTTATGAACTGTTGAAAGTCCACCACATCCGTAATGTGACTAGTTACTGAAACACACCAGATTCTCTAATAAAACAGATTTACAGCTATGCATCATGAGTATAATCTGAGGCAATGCCCTCACTGTTTAGAATCATGCTAGATTTTGTGCTCCAACCTTGTTCCATCTTTAGAAAGTCCATCAACAGTCCTATTCCCGTCCCTGTGGATATGTGAGAAAATTGATAGAAGAGAATGAATGATATTATACAGTTATTGTAATGTGAAATTACTCACTGTTATTTTATTCCACATTCATTGAATAACTAGTAGGGAATCTCCAAGGATTTGAATGTTTCATGCATTAGTGGCAGCCTCATGAGTCAGTCTCTGGACCTATATGAAAACCATTAATTCACAATAATTAATTGTTTCTTGGCCAATGCATATTTTAAATTAAATTTTGAAGCTATGTCCAATATTTTAAAATACCAATGTCAATATATCTAGACTAATTCTTTGTGATGTTATGATTGTGACGTTATGCTTTATGACCTTAGGAACAAAATGATTCAACTTCATTCGCATGCTGTCAAAAGGTCGACACGGCTGCAAATCTGGGCGTCAAATCTTGATAGGAAAGCTTCATTTAAGAGTATTTCTAGCTACTTTTGGAACCACAGCAGCTGGGCTTTGGTTCTATGCTCCAGGTTGTTAATGAATTGATGCGCCTACAATTGATCATCCAACCTTAAAGGCTTCAATCCATATAGTTTTAGTTCTGCTGGGAATCAAGCAAAGACTGGTAAATGATGTCTGCCTGCCATCTTTGGTCACTAGTGAAACTTGCTATATGCTTTGTCTTCCATTAGCTTGGATGGAAAAACTGCGAGAATATGCATTCCTCATCACCAGGAAATTAAGAGCCTTAATAGTCACAACACCTTTAAAGATTGCAACAATATTACACTCCTTGTCATTAGAATCAGTAGGATTAAATGAAGATAGGCCCCAAATAGCCTCACTCGCTTACCCTAGCAAAAGGAAGTAGGGTAGCTGGGTTTGAAGGGATGAAGGTTTGGACTACTCATTCATTGCAAGTGATGATTACGTTCTATGTAGTTAACATCCTTTTTTTTTTATCTCTAGATAGTGTGTACCGTTAGGTATCCACTAGAAAGGAGTGGTATGTATTTATTTTTAAAGTGCTAATGGTAGTTGTACAACATTGAACTTTCAGAACATGGATCATGAAGGTAAATCAAGTTTCTAAGAAGGTGTAGTAGGCATTTTTAGGTCCCCCTAGCAAGCAGTGGCATATGTTTATTTTCAAAGTACTGATTGTAGTTCCTAACAAAATTGAAGATTTAAAACATGGTAAACAAAGGTGGATTACGTCATAGGTGAAATATCAAACCATAATTAACACAATTATTATTGACCATTACAAATATTGAAGTCCAAGCTTAAGGTGGGTAGTTCCTCCTATGAAAAAGGGAATAGGAATCCCCTATGAATTTGAGTTAATACAAAATTATTGTTATCTTAATTGCATGATTGAATGAATAAAACTAGAGAGATTTCTCCTAAATTAGTAAATTTGTCATTTGAAGGAAGGTGGGTGTTATTAATTGTTGCTTTAATTAGTTGTGAATTTGATTATGATGATTTTGTTGGAAAGGTTTATATATGACGCTTCCTTTAATAATATCTATAATGTATGTTTTGTACATTTATACAAAAAGTGGGTTGCAATTTTCCCCAGATATAGTCCTTCAGTTATAACGGAATTCGTGTCATAGAGACCTTGGGAAAATTTTAACCTGCCCACCAGAAGGTTGGCAAGAGTTTCAGGAAGGGTTCCTAAGATTATGTGTCGCCGTTTCTCCTTTATGTTCTAAGGACTTCAGGACGAAGTCCATTGTTAAGAGGGGGTGTATGTAGTGCCCACTCTGTTTCTTGACCCTAATACGACATTATCTTAGACACTTTTTCTTCGAGGACCTCAGATTGAGGATCTGGACCCATGACACTATTATTAGCGATTGAGATATTCATGGTTGTGATGTTTATGAATGATTTCCATTGATATTATGGTAGCATGAATGGTTATGTATCTTATCTATCAGTATTCTGATGATTGCAATATTAAATAGTTAAGTTGGTCTCTATTTGAAATTATGATGAGGGTAGTAAAGAATATGTATGCGCTCTACTAAAAACATAATGAGGATAAATTTTATGGATAGGTATATTTCTACGATGTTATGATGTTGATAGCTTAATGAATATGTATGTTTCCATTGATGATTATTGATGATAGCCATGAGGGATGTGTCCCCTATGTTACCTACTTCCTTTAGTTCAGACTTACAATGGACAATGGTGTGAATGACCAGGAATTGTTAATGATGCTAGTATGATAATTGACTAACATTGAGAAACCTTGTTACTGATGATGATTGAGTATGGCAGGAAACCATCAGAGGCACTCGCATATGACATGTCGATGACACCTGGTTTGATGAAAATTTATATTACTTTATCTTTGAAAGTCTAAGTCGATCTTGGAATCTGCCATATATGTTTAACTATATTCTGATGATATATTAATGGTTACAGGCACAGATTAGTTGCTTGACCGAATGACTCACATTTGGGTGATGGGGTTGTACAAGTGGATGGAACTACATGGGAGGGGTGGGACAGAGTCCTTGATCTCACCCACTAGCACTCCCGCCGTGACTTGGGCTGGAAGGGTTGAAACACCTTCGCCTTGAAGATCACGATGCCATGAGGGCATGTTCCAAAGTTGGGTCGCTCATGAGGACTTTACCGGGGGGCGCGCATCAAGGCGGATTCCTTGATCCCCGACACCATTAGTCTCACTATAGCAGGCAACATAAGAGATGATAGTGGTCTATGACGTTGCATTATACTTTCCCCTCGTAATCACTGGATGCTTGAAGGGCAAGTGGTGTGGCACCCTTGGAACTTCAGGGGAATTTCTTGAAGGGCACGACCAACTTGGCACCCTTGGCATCACAAATAAACTATTAGGTGTGGCACCCTTGGAACTTCTAGGGAAGTTCTTGAAGGGCACAACCAAACTGGCACCCTTGACATCACAAATAAACTATTAGGTTTGGCACCCTTGGAGCTTCTAGGGAAGTTCTTGAAGGGCACAACCAAACTAGCATCCTTGACATCACAAATAAGCTATTAGGTGTGGCACCCTTGGAACTTCTAGGGAAGTTCTTGAAGGGCACAACCAAACTTGGCATCCTTGGAATCATTAAAAATAAATAATAATAAATAAATATAAGCAAGGAATGAAAACTAGGTAAATTTACATCAAGGGTAAATGATGATTAGAAACCAATGTAATTAAATCAAAAATAAAACTTGGAATAAGGAGGATCATAGGAAGAATTAAAATAGAGTACCTTAAAAACTCTACCCTTCCCATTTTGGAAAATACTAGGAAGATTATGTGGTTTAATTAGGAAAAAGGGGAAAGACAAACATAATGGTAAGGATAAAGATTAATCCTAAACTAATTTAAACCTAATTAAGAAAAGAGGAAGGTGAATTAAAATGAGAATAATAAATTAAATTTAGAGAAATGTAGAGAAGCTCCATGTGTCAACAACCAACATAAGAATATCCATCTAGGAGATAACCTGAGTTAAATTAGGGAGTAGATTGGGGATAAAATCTTGACTCATTAATTGACTTCAAGTAATGAACACAAATTAAGGAATAAAAGTGGGGAATAAAGAGACAACTAGGAGAAGAAATAGGAATCTTGTTGAGGTGAGGAAAATATTATTTTTAAATAAAATTTTAAGTAAATATTTTGGGAGACCCTTGATGTGAGAATGACACATGGGTGATAATTTTGTTAATATAACTATACTAGAAAGTATTGAGGGAGGAGCGAATTCGGAGTTTGCAGGTTTCGAACTTGAGACCATCTATCGTCATGTATCAAATATTCGTCAAGGGTTTGAATGGCAGAACAAAATGCCTGCATTTGTCTGCACCCCACCTCGCGGCCTCGGATCTGAAGGACAGGCTCTTCGATCTGATTAAAGTCCCTCCGCAGTCTCAGAGGCTAGTTACGGGCACCCGCCAGATCGCCGATGATGCCATTCTGGTCACCGCACGCGACGGCCTGTACCCACAAGTCCATATCCTCCTCCGCCTGAGAGGGGGCAAAGGGGGTTTTGGCTCTCTCCTGAGAGGCGCCGACACCAAGGCCGGCCAGAAGAAGACCAACAATGTCGATGCATGCAGCGACATGAGCGGAAGGAGGCTCCGCCAAGCGAACGCCGAGAAGAAACTGGAAGAGGGGAAGACGGACGCGCAGGAGAGGCAGCTCGAGAAGATTGCTAAGGAATATCTGAAGAAGCAGGCGAAGATTCTGAAGAAGAGTGACCCCCGCACCGACGAGGGCGCCAGGGATCTGGAGAAGTACAGAACCGAAGCTTCCAGGGCCATGAAGGCCGTTGAGTCCATCGTCAAAGATGGACTGCAGGAGGCCCTCAAGCAACAACAGAATGGGAGGAGGAAAAAGATCGAAGATCCACAACCTGTTTTACAAGGGTTAATGCAAAGAACTGGATCGGGCATCCCATCCACGGCAGGTTATCAGTTGCCCAGATTTGCCATTAAATCAACAGAGCAGACATCCAGTAGAACAGGGAGCCTTAAAGGAACCCAGATCTGTGGACATGCAACCATCCAGAAGGGCTCAAACCCTATAGAAGCGGACTTTACACAGCTCCTTTTGAAAGCACCAGAAGGAAGAAGTTACTGCTTGAAATTATGGAGGGGCAGTAGCATCCAAGAACTACGGAACAGAATACAAACCCTTCTTGGCATCCCTGAACAAGGGCAAAATCTGATCTACAAGGGGCGGAGTCTACAGGATCACTACACTCTTTAGGAATACAACATAACCACAGATTCAACAATCATCATAAACCTTCGTCTGAGAGGAGGATGCTCTGGATCCAATTCAAAGAATACATGCTCCTTCAAGGACGTGGTGAAAGGCAAAGGGGGAAACATTCAACTCAAATCAGCACCAGCACCAGAGCTACCAGGTCCCTATATTGTTGAACAAACACTGGAATCTCCAATGATCCAAGTAACCTTGTCGAAGGTAACAGCTCTAGACACTTATCTAGCCACACATGCTGTTATATGTAGATTTAATGGTTACTGGCCAAAATCAGATGCACTTCATCACTGGATCCTCTCAACATGGACACCTGATTGTGAAATTCACCTATGTTCAAAGGGTTTCTTCATAGTTAGATTTACAACAAAACAAGAACATGAAAATATTATCAATCAGGGGCCTTGGTTCTGGGGCAAGGCTGGCCTCTTCATCACCCCCTGGTTTCCCGAATTTGATGCAAATACTATGAAAGTATCAACAGTTCCTGTTTGGGTGAGGCTTCACAACCTCCCTCTCCATTTCTGGCACTACAAAGTTTTATCATCCATTGGAAATTCTTTGGGGAAATTCCTTAAAATAGATGGAGAAAGAGTTAGCCAAGGAATATTCACCTATGCTAGAATATGTGTAGAAGTGGATCTAAGTCTAGGACTACCTGATCACATTACATTGAACTACAACAACACACAGAGGATACAACCGCTTGATTATGAAAATACAGCATTCAGGTGCCTAAGATGCATGCAAACAGGGCATCTTCAAAACACCTGCCCACTGGGAAAGAAGGACCCAAAAGAGAACAAGAAACAACAAAAAAAGCCGAAAGGATGGCAGCACACCGATTGGAGGGAAAAAGAGGATATGCAGACATAACCTACAGGGAACCAAACAAAACCTGATACACAAACAGAACAGGGACAGACACAGGAAGGAAATGCCCCAGACACACAAATGGGGCCTGACAATATGAAGCAGCAACAAGAAATACAGTTGGAAGTAAGTGGCATCAAAAGAACTCATGGATCTGAAGGCTCGGAATCTGACAAGGAACAACAAATAAATACAATGGAAAAACAGCTGGCTATCACTGCACCCAACTCCAACTCTGATGGCTGGCGAAGGGTGGAGAAGAAGAAAGGCAGGAAAGCATAGGCCCGTCGACATTTCTTTTTTTTATTATTTTTGTCAATCTATGTTCGCTTGTGAACACAGGGACAGTCATCTGCACATGCTTAAGCATCTACAAAATGTAATTTTTTCATATGAATAAAATTACGACTTTTTTCTACGGGAAAAAAAGAGAATGACACATGGGTGGGTGAATAATCAAGCTATTGAATTATAAAAAAAAAAATTTAATTATGCATGACATGACAAGTGTCACCTATGAGGACTCCTATAAAAGAAGGGGCAAGCCATGGGAGAAGGGAGGATTGGGAACCCTATTGTTGGATGGATGAGATGATGTCAGAGCAGTGATTACGAAGCTATAGTGAGTTTGGTGAGGTAGAGGATGTTAGAGAGGGGACTCTGGAGCCAAGGTGGGCTCTCCTCTACCAGCTAGTGCTTTCCTCCATTGTACAACCCCATTGCAGCGCGGGGGTCCGCGGGGTACCCATGGAGTAGGCTGGGAGGTTAACCGGTGGGTCTTCGCATTCGGATCAAGTGCGTCATCATTCACTCGCGGAGGTGACCAGCTACAAGGGAATACCAGCAACAGCAGAGCAAGTGGAGTCTTGCCTTCTGGTGAACGGTACATATGTATTTCATTACTATTGATCTTAGTTAAAAGTATGAAAATGTTATGATATGTTTCCTGAAATGAGTGGCAGGAATGTGTGTGCTAAATAAATTTGAATTTCAATGCGTTTCTTTTCTGGTTGTATTTGCTGTTTTAAAAAAAAAAAAAAAAAATGTATATAGTCTGGATTAGGTCTTCACATTGTAGAACCCTTCTACGCCCAAACAAGTAATCTGGCCAGCAAAAATAGCTACCTGCTGGAATCATTGAATTTGGCAAGCCTGATTTTTCTGCCAACTTGCACGAAAAAATGATTTTCCCAACAATTTGAATTATCTGGTTAGGTTCTACGCAACCCCCAATAAATCGTCTTGTTTATCCCTCTAAATAGTGAATTCTTTTGCTTCCGCTTCTGAGCTTCCTGTCTCATCAATTTTGATACCATGTGAAATTTTCAACTATTGCAGCAACTAGAATTTATTCTTCTAACTGTAAATTAATTAACAGTGTATTTTCCCATACAAACAACAAATAATTATCTACTTCACTTTTCACCAATTAAATTTTGCAAAAGATAAAATAGAATCTGAGAAATATGCTAGCACACACCATAGTTTTAAAAACCGGCCACAAAAACCGGTAACCGGTCTAACCGGCCGGTTAGAGGCCTGGCCGGTCCGAACCGGCCTAAAAAACCCGGTTAGATGCCTCATGTGACCGAAATCTGGCCCTAACCGGTCAAAACCGGCCGGTTTAGGGCAGAACCGGCCAGTTTGTAGCAAACCGGCCGGTTCCGTCCTAAACCGGCCAGTTTATGGACAGCCCACCGAATTATGACAAAAAGCACTGTGGTTTTGTGGTTTAGGGGTTTTGGGGGTGAGGGAAAGGTATTTTCCCTCCAAAAACACCCTCACACTTGCTATAAGAGACCCCTCTCACTCTCATTTGTCTCACACAACTGATTTGGAGTGTTTGTGAGTGTTTGTGAGTTTGTTTGTGAGCTTGGAGAGTGTGGAGTTTTTTCTGAAATAGTCATCTTGGAGTTGGAGTTGGAGCTATTTTGGAGATAGTGTGTAGCTGTCAGTGGAGTTGCCATCTTCAAGAGGAGGCTAAGGGAGCTAGTTTGCATTTCCAGGTAAGGATTTGCACTTGATAATTCCTCATTTGAGTCTGCTGTCCATGAATTTTTTTTTGTGTTATAAACTTCTCACTTCTATGATCTACCATCCAGGGAGTCATCATGCCTCCAAAAGCCGAAGATACTGCATGGGCTCATTGTGATATGATTGATGGCAAAATGATCTGCAAATATTGCCAAAAATCCATTCAAGGAGGGGGTATTAACAGGTTCAAGCAGCACTTGGCTGGGATAGGAGGCCATGTAAAGCCATGTGGAGCACCAAATGAAATAATAGGGCATATTAGGGCAGAATACCTTCAAAAGTTTGAGACTCAAGTCACTGAACCAATAGAGAAGTTTGTGGCTACACAGTTTGGGAGTCGAGACTCAACCAACTGAGTTTGATCATGATGACTGAGACTCATGAGAAGTTTCAACTTCAAGTGATAATGTTGATCACTATTATAGTATTACTATTATCATATATGTAGAGTCTAGACTGAAGTCTTGTAGTAGGCCACTGGCCCCATAGTTTGTAGGCTTTATTTTTGCACTCTAGTGGCCATTTAGAGCCTCATTGCTTATGTATTTTGTCGATGATATGTATTGCACTCGGTGCCATTTTGATATATTCACCTTTAAGGCTTTACATGGTATATCAATGAGCAATCTTTGCATATTTTGTCTCTATTGGCTTGGAATCATGGTTTTAAATCTTAAAAATAGTTTTTTTCATTAAAAAATAATTATTTAATGTATTTTTCTAAAACCGGTTCGTTTAGACCAAACCAGTCCCGGTTAGACCGGTTCCGGTCGGTAAACCGGTTCATTAGGTGGACCGGTCCGGTCACCGGTTCCGGTTTTAAAAACTATGGCACACACACATAAAAATTGACACACTTATTTTTGGATAGAAGTCCCCGGAAAAACCCAACTTGGGAAAATTAGTGCAGCAGTTGAGGGTTTTATATTATTAAGCAGTTGTGAAATAATTTGATTACAATCTGGATGTTGAAAACTAGCAAGCCTGCAGATAAAATACTGATAAAAATTATCTAAGAAAAATTACCCTCTCTTCGAGAAATCCCAACACTTGACTACCCCTGAAAATCTAGTCGTCCAACTTGGCTTGTGCAACTTCTGCGTCACACCTACACGGTTTGTTACACACTTAGCTTGGAACAACTACAAACAAGTTGTCTCGCCTGCTGCTAATTGGGAAACTATCTCTCTGGTGCTCTGGAAATGCTTTCCGGCCTTTGGAACTGAAAACTAGCTTCACCTCAGCAAAATCGAATTGTCTTTTGAGACTTCTACGTTGCCTTTGTGCAACCGCTTGGAGAAAATCTTGGCCTCTCTGCAAATTACTCACTGGATCTGGAAGTCTTCCTTCGACTTCACTATCCCTGCCCCTCTTTGTCTTTGATTCCCTTCTCTGACTCGAACTCTTTCGACAACTATTGTTTCTCTCTAGAAAATCGAACTGCCCAAGGAAATCGACCTCAAGTGTATGTTCTCCATCTACCCATCGACTTCTTATAATCTTATGTTGGACCTTGAAGGGCCAAGATTAAATCATAATCGGTGGCTAGATTATTTCCTTGTCAATCTATGTGAGTTTCTAGATGATTTACACCTTATCTCAATTAATTATGATTAATTAACCCATTTTCCTAAGTTTAGACTTAGGAAATATTTAAAAATAGGCTAATAATCTAATGGAGATACTTGTAGGTGGAATTTCTATAAACGATTTCTAGGTTATGAAAAACTCTTGTTTTTAGCCTCTCCACAAAGTTTCGAAACTAGAACACCTTTGATGCTACAAAAACTAACACATAGTTGTGTTCCTTGTTGATTTTTGTACAACACTGGGAGGTATTCACACATACCAAGAGGCCTCCTAAGTAAGCCTCGAAGATTTATGAAAATAAAAATAAAAATTCAATTCTTTATTGGGCTTCATGTAGGCTCAAAATGGAGAAGTCAACCCAACTCATGAAGGGACATGTCCTTGGGGTAAATGCACCCATTCATCTTATATATATATATATATATATATATATATATATATATATATATATATATATATATATATATATATATATATATATATATATATATATATATATATATATATATATATATATATATATATATATATATATATATATATATAATGTGACATCTTCTTTTGACCAATTCGTATGATCATCTCTCTTCTATAGAAGATACACAGAGGAGAAAATAGAGAATGAATTGACTAATGTTTGTACTTATTTTTTGGCACAGATTTTTAGACAAATTAGAATTGCAAACCTTGCTAAAGAATAATTTCTCCTAGAAGAAGAGTTGTTGGGTTTTCTCCCAAGTTTGGGTTTCCCAAGGAAAATTTGTTGTCTCTATTGTACATGGATCTTATGATCTTATTATTTTTGTTGCATTATTATTGATATTTTATGTGTATAATTTCCCAATGAAATTAATGACATAAAGATAAATTGTTAAACATCATTAGGTAGTAATTATCAGACCAGAAGAATGGTTTATATTGTGTATATTGTAGAAAATTCAACATGGTATCAGATCCTTGTCAAAAGAGTAATCATCAACGTCAACAATAAAATGTGACTTTACTTGTGCAAGAGAACAAGCCCGTCTTAAGGAGGCGAAGTTTGGGAAAGTTTATTTGTCTTGAAGAAACCAAGTAGCATCCAAGCAAGGCTAAGTAGGATTATGTCCAAGCAGGGGAGTGAGTTGAGGTTGGTCAAAATGTATTTATGAGTTCTGTGAAGAGGTTACACCCTTGGGGAAGGAGTCGCAAGCCTAAAGGATTAGGTCACACTATGCCCAAGGTTGTTGTAACAAGGTTGCGGATTTCGCAAGTGAAAAGGAGTGTGAACAAGGCAAGCCGAAGTGTCTTAGGGTTACCTGTAGATGAGCTACAATCTAGACAAATATAGTCATGGTTGGAAGAGGGCTAGATTAGTAGTTGCAGGAAGTATGGAGTAGGATTTCTTTTGCGTAGAGGAAGGACCACAACCATAGAAGAGGGTCAAGGGCCTTAGAATTTGTGCCCAGATAGGTCAAGAGGCATCTTAGGCCTAGACAAAGTGATTTTGTGGCTTAATATTGGACGCAGGCCCAAGAAAAAGGTTGGTTGCAGTGATCTAGAATCTGGTCCATGTATGGCCACAACATGTTTATGGTGATTAGTGGCTAGCCGATGCCCTAGTTGTTAAGAAATCTAGGGGCAGCGAGATTAGGGATTTCTCTTAATTTGATAATTGCTTGTGATGTATTTTTACTTAACTTGATTAGCTTCTTATTTCACTTTATTACTATTAGTATTATCTTCATCAAATAGCTATCAAACCATAAAGAATAATAAGACAAAGGACACAAGATATTTGCAATCAACCAGGGCCAAAACCTCTCCATTTGAGAGGAAAACCCACAATAATTCTTCTCTTCTTATAGGATCTTCAATTGAAAAATTCCAAGACCTATGACCCTTGACCAAGACCTACCAAGAACAAGTCCCTGGATGAGCTTTCCTTCTAGCAGTTTCTTAACAACTCCTGCAATTTCGACCTCTAAAAAACTTCTTTTGCAACTTCAATCCCTCCAGGAGATTCTTCTGCTACTTTGTCCAACATAGTCTACTGTGAAACTTTCTGAATCTACACATGAGAAATCCCACTACAATCACTAGTTTACCATCTCCTACTTGTTTTTACCTTCAACAAATTATTTAATTATTTAAACAGTGATGATAACACTATTGCATACTAAACATACATACAGATCATGAACTAAAATAAAATGAGACAAATACACAAGGGATGTCGTTATTTTTGGACAATCGTCCCCGGAAAAACCCAATTCGGGAAAATTGGTGCAGCATATAGAGGGTTTGTATTATTAAGCAGATTTTTGAATACAGCTAGGGTGCCAAATCCGTCTCACCCAACAGAGGTACCTATATCCAGAGACAGAGGAAAAAACCCCACAGGTGACTGCAATGTTCCCAATGCTGGGCAGCGATGGATGCTCCAAGCTCTACGTTGGAACTATATCACCTCCTCTAGGAGTTGTGTCACTGCGTCAAAGCTCTCCTGGTGCTTCTCTACCTCTCTGCGATGTATTCTCGGCCTTGGACTAAAGTCCCTATGCCTAACTGCCCCTCTCACTGCAATAGTTCACTTGTTCGATTTTCTCAGCAAACTTCGCCCCAAAAAAATCAATCTGACTAATCTCTCAGGTGTATCTCCAACTAACCCGCAAACCTCATCATATACTTTTCCTGTTAATGAATCAACAATCGAGATTAAGTCCCTAATCAACAAATAAGATTAAAACAAACTTGATCCTTGTCACTTAGAATTTTATCACCCATATTCTTATTAATACCCAGTAATATTTTTATTTTCCTAAGTTTAGACTTAGGAACCCATTAAAATATTAATTATTTTAATAACTCCCCATCTAGGCGAAATTTCTCCAAATTATTTATGGGTTTTGGAGATCTCATGTGTTCTAGCCCCTCCACAAAATTTCGGAGCTAGAGCACATCCGATGCTACCCAAAATCAACACTCCCTTTTAGCAAGGAATGTGCTCTTGAGTAACACTTATCAACAGAAGTATTATACTGATCCACTGCATGTGTCCTCTGTGTTGCTAATGATTGGCCTGATGCCCTTCATCCACTACACTATTGCCCATAACTCTGCCATTGCCACTACTACATCTGTACTACAGCTCCCTCTCAAAATGTTGCCTCATGCTGCCCATAGCACTGCCATTGCTAACTGTTGCACAGTGACTCAGTTGATGAGAAGTACGTAACTGAAACTTCACCCAAGCACTGACATTCTGGTCAGTCTAGATGCCTCGTGATGCCGAAGCTACCTCTGCTTCTAATCTATGTTGACCCTCTGTTATTATTGCGTTGCTGCAAATTTCTTTTTGCCTCTCGCACTGCTACAAGATCCAATGCGTTGCCTCAGACTTTGGCACTCTTGCAATGCCATTTTCACTCCATCACACTTCGCTCCAACCGGCACCTACCATTTTGCTTATGTCATTAAGGGCTCTCGTAGCCGTATGTAAACCAAGAGTTTGGGTACCTAAAAGATCCTGCCCCAATTCATGTAGCCCTCTCAACTACAACTCCATGTCGCCCCACTTCTTCTCCAGAGGTACATGAGAACTCATGGCACAATCGTCATCCTCGCCCTCCCCGTCAAATTTCGTTGGAGCAGCCTTTGATTCAGAATCTTCCTCCTTGCCCTTCTTCCAGGGGCACTGAGTGGCATAATGTCCAAGTTCCACACACTGAGTGGCATAATGTCCAAGTTCCACACACTTGAAGCATCTGACCTTGGAAATATCCTTCTTCTTCTGCGTCTGTTGCCCTTAATGTCTCGAGGATGCGAGAGTTGCATCCTCCTCCTCCTCCTTCTTGACCCAGGCTCCTTTTCCGCTACTCCCTGCCTTGGTCAACCTCTTGATCTCTTCTTGTCGAAGAGCTGCCCACATCTCCTCCCAACTGGGGAGAGCCGCTCCGCCCAAGATACTTTGGAAAAATGTCTCCCAGCCCTTGGTGACTGCATTCAGGGCAGTCCTGACCATGAACTCAAGATTTGGTGTAGACCCCACGAAAGTCAACAGGTCTCTAATCCCTTGCAACCTGAGGAGGAAGGGATCGATCTCTTCTCCCTTCTACATCTGGTACTACCTCAGTTGATTTTATAATAGCATCTTCCGTTGGATGAAAGTGCCCTGGTACAAGGTGGTTAGCACCTCCCACATCTCCCTTGATGTTTGCTTCTCAACAATGTGTGGTACTACATGATCTTTGACCCTGTCTAGGATCATGCACTTGGCCTTCGCCTGGGCCTCCTCGTACTTCTTTAACAGATCAGCGTCGACCGAAAATACAACTACTTTCAAGGCATAGTCCTTGATGCGATTTTTGTCCACGAGTACTAGGATCCTGGCCTTCCAGATGAAAAAAGTGGAAAATCCATCCAATCTGTCCTGATCCCTAGTCCATTCACTGCCATCTCTGCTTAAAAAATATAGGACAGATTCTCTTCTCCCTCTCCTACTGCTAATCCAACAAGACTTGGATCTGGATTTCTTTGGCGCTAGAAATCCTCTAAGGAACAAGCTCCTCTAGACTCCCTCTGAGCCTTGATTTCCTTCTCGGAAATCCTTCGGCCATCTGTCAAATCACTCCTCTCCAATCCTCCTTTACTTCTGCAACCCGGATCTAGATTTCTTTGTCTAGAAATTTGTCAAGGCAGTGACTCCCTCTACCTCAGCTCTGTCTCCACAGACACTGTTCTACACCAACAGCAACAACATCCCACTCGCTCCTCAGATCGAATTTTCTCCTCCAGCCCCGACAACTCACTAATTCGAACCTCTCATGCTCTACGTTGGCCCAGAGAGATGACACAGTCACTGCGTAGGCTCCTCTCGGGTTCTGCGTCACCCTTTGCAGGCTCGAAATGCTGATGCAGGCATTGTGTGAGCCTCTGCATCACTTCTCTGGCTCTACGTCACTCCTTCAGCTGCTCCTCTGCATCTGAAACAATGTTGTCACTCGAGACAGCTGCTTCTCTGCAACAAATTCCCGAGAGCTCTTGGATGATGTCTTCAGTCTCCAATGATCTGCAATGCTCTGATACCATGTGAGAATTTCTGAATCTACACATCAAAAATCTTACTACAATCACTGGTTTACCATCTCCTACTTGTTTTTACATTCAACGAGTTATTTAATTATTTAAACAACAATGATAACACTATTGCTGACTACACATACATACAGATCATGAACTGAAATAAAATGAGACAAATACACAAGGGACACTGTTATTTTTGGACAATCATCCCCAGAAAAACCCAATTCGAGAAAATCGGTGCAGCATATAGAGGGTTTGTATTATTAAGCAGATTTCTAAATACAACTAGGGTGCCAAAACCGGCTCACCCAACAGAGAATAAACCTGACAGAAGTACCTCTATCTAGAGACAGATGAACAAACCCCATAGGTGACTCTGTTGTTCCCAGTGCTGGGCAACGATGGCTACTCCAAGCTCTGCGCTGGAACTACATCACCTCCTCTAGGAGTTGCCTCACTTCGACACTGCATCACTGCGTCAGATCTCTCCTGGTGCTTCTATGCCTCTCTCTTATGTATTCTCGGCCTTGGACTGAATTCCCTCTGTCCAACTGCTCCTCTCACTGCCCCTCAATCCTCCTCTTATACTTTTCTTGTTGATGAATCAACGGTTGAGATTAAGTCCCTAATCAACAACTGAGATTAAGTCCCTAATCAATGGCTAAGATTAAAACAGACTTGATCCTCATCACTTAGAAGTTTCTCACCCATATTCTTATTAATACCCATTAATATTTTTATTTTCCTAAGTCTAGACTTAAGAACCCATTACAAATATTAATTATTTTAATAACTCCTCATCCATGTGGAATTTCTCCAAACGATTTCTGGGTTTTGGAGATCTCATGTTTTCTAGCCCCTCCAAAAAATTTTGGAGCTAGAGCACATCAAATGCTACCCAAAATCAACATCTACTACAACTTCGACCTCTCCATCAGATTCATAGTTTCGACCTTTCACAGCTTCAACCTAGCTACAGCTTCACAACTTTGATGCAACTTCACAGCTTCAATGCAGCCTCACAACTTTGATGCAGCTTCACAACTTTGATATAGCTTCACAACTTCGATGCAACTTCACAACTTCGATGAAACTTCACAATTTCGTCTTGCCTAGTAATTATAGAAACCTTAACAAAAGAGAGAGAGAAGCCCAAAACTTTGATCTTCTTCGTCTTGTTCTTCTTCATCATTTTCCAGCTTCTATGTTGAGGAGATTGAACTTGCTTAAGAGCATGTCCAAATCAGGTCGAGTTCCTTTTTATTTATAGGTTTTTGAGGGGTACAAATTGCTATCTTTAGGTCGACTTGTCCCATCATGTACGCCGACTTGATCTTTACATCATGACAAGGTCTTAGAGGGTCTTTTGACTTTATTTTGACTCAAATAAATTTCTTTTATAATATGTAACATACCCAAAAGGGTCTTTCATACATGACAGTGACTCAATTGACTTGTAGACTCAATGACAAGCCCTAGGAGCACTCAATGGGTGCTTGACCTAAAAATAAATTTCCCTTGAGCATGAAACCCATGCCTCAAGAATAACAATAATAATTTTATTTCTCTTTTTTATTAAATACATAAAATCATGATTACATATGTCATTATGAAGACGAACCTAGTTACATATTTCAACACTCCCTCTTAACTAGGGAGGTATTCATAACCCATACAAGGTACTTGGACATTCTCAATTTGAATAATTCTCATAAGAAGAGTCGAATTAGTATCCCATCAGTTTAGCATCATATCAACCAACATTGCCACATAGCAAGGCCTTGACTAATAGCTCTATCTCTCCACAATATTAAAGCACAATGTTGGCGATACCAATGACTTATAAACACCATCATCATTGTCTCCCAAGGTACATACCCCACTCGGGTGTTCACAGAGTATGTCCTTTCAGGACTATTCTTATCTTGGATTCCCAGTCCTCAAAGAATATTGGTCATATTCGACTATTCTTATCTTGGATGCCCTATCTCATCCTCAAACAGTATCTGAAGCCAGATGCTTACCCAATCCTCCATTATTTCTTCCCAAAGCGAAGACAAGAATGATGTGTCTAACTCTCCCTCTCAACTAGGGAGGATATACACATTCCTATAAAGGAATGTACACAAGCTTCCTCTTATTCAGGGACTTGACCAAGCTCCCTCTTAACCAAGGACTTGCTTCCAACAAATTTATGCTCTAGGTGGAGATCATGGGGCTATCCACTACTTGAAGGGCTCCTTCTTTCAATGTCATGAATTTCATCATTTTTCATAATGGAGCCTTCATCAGTCGTAGGACATCGACCATCCATCACTTTCCTTCACGAGCTACATCAGTCATTCCATTCTTCTCTTCATCGAAAAGTGATCTTCTAGTCCACATCTGGCTTTTCTTCATACTGCTACCTCTTATAATTCATGCTTTCTTTAGGATATTTCATCCAACAACATGAGTGCTAGTTGTAGGTGACATCTACAACCCTCTTTCGGTATCCCTGTATCAACCCATCCATATGTTGTTCAAAATAAAAAATGAACATCAAATCACAGTTACCTTTTGTTATGGCCTTTCATCATGACATCTTGCTTGCCTACAACATCCTGCACATTCATAAACACATATCCAAGACTTCACATGTCAAGGGTCTCCTTTCTCGACATACCTTATCACTGTCTTCTTCTCTATGGAGATTGTGAAAAATAGTTGCAGTAATTGATTTATTTCTCCTACTTGTTTACAATAAGTTATCCACCAATGCTTCGGTAAATATCAAAATAAATCCAGCTGTAGACTTCACAAATTAAGAACTGAAAAATAAAAGGCAAGAGAAACATCACCATTTGAACAATCACATTGACACACTTGTTTTTGGACAATTGTCCCCAGAAAATCCCCATTTGGGAAAACTAGTGCAGCAAATCTGAGGGTTTCTATTATTGGCAATAAATATCTAAATACAATCTGGTTGCCCGAGAGAAAATGGCAATCCAATCATACAAGATAACTGAGAATTCTCTCACACTGATTATGGAGATTTTATCCTATCCCCAACTCATGGATGACCCACTGCGCAGTCTTTGCGTGAGCCTACGCAGCCACTGCGTGACTTCTGTGTGGAGACTCCCTCTGTCTGTGTCAACCTGGGCTGTTGTTGCTTCCGCTTCTTCTGCTACTGAGAAAACGAGATTTATCCTGCCAATCGCTCACAGTGATTCCCGACATTGATCTCTGCTTATTTCCTAACACTTTTGCGTCCTCCTCCTGTTTTTGTGTTGCCCCTCTGCGTCAATCTCCTCCAACTGTTGTGTTGTCCCTCCTTGGCTCAGCGATGGCTCTATTATCCCTCCCTGTCTTCTCTAATGTATATTCACTTGAACTGGAAATCAATTCCTTCCAGTACTACCTCTGATCCTCACTGCTTGATCACTAGTTCGAATTCCTTAGCAAACCCTGCCCTAGGAAAATTGAATTGACTGATCAACTCTTTGTGTGTTTCTAGCTGAACCCCAAGCCTCCTTATACTTTTCCTGTTGAGACTTCAATGGTCGAGATTAAGTCCCTAATCAATGGTTAAGATTAAAACTTGACTTGATCCGCCTTCTAGATCATTCTCACCCATATTTTGATTAATACCCATTAATATTTTAATTTTCCTAAGTTTAGAATTAGGAACCCCATTAAAAATATTAATTATTTTAATAAAATACAATCCTGGTGGAATTTCACCAAACGATTTCTGGGTTCTTTCGAAATCATGTGCTTTAGCCCCTCCACCAATTTTCATGGCTAGAGCACATCCGATGCTACCAAAACCTAACACTCCCTCTTAGCAAGGAAAGTGCTCTAACAACAATGTCCAATTGCATGTTGCTCTCTCTGAAGCACCTCCTTTCTGCATTATTGCTTCCATCAACACTGTGTTGCAACTGCTACTGTACTGCGGCCCATGACACTGCCACTGCCATTGTTGCATTTGTACTACAGCTCCCTCTCAAATGCTGCATCACGCTATTGAAAGGGATTTTCCAACATACCCATATGTTCCTAAAATTGAACAAACTTTGTTCTTCCTAAAGCCTTGGTGAGTACATTTGCTACCTGATTTCCTGTGGGAGTATACTCCAACTATACCACCCCACACTGAACACGGTCTCTAATAAAGTGACACCGAATATCAATGTGTTTGGAGCAATCATGAAAAACTAGATTTTCAAAGAGCTTGATACAACTTTGATTATCACATAATATCTTTCTCACTTCCATCCTTTTCCTGAATAGATTTACAAGCAATTTCCTGAGCCATATAGCTTCACATGTTGCTTTGCTAGCTGCCATATACTCAGCTTCAGTAGAGCTCAAAGCTACAGACTTATGCTTCTTACTGCACCAGGAGGTCAGCCCAAATCCAATACCGAAGCAATACCCAATGGTACTTTTCATGTATACTGAACTTCCTGCCCAATCTGCATCAGTGAATCCACTCAATTTGATATCATCGCCCTTGGTGTATCTTAATCCAAAATTGATTATTCCCCGCACATACCTAAGAATGTGCTTTGTTGCTGCCCAGTGTGCCCTTTTTGGTTCCACCATGAACTGACTAAGGGTGTTGACAGCATAACATATGTCTGGCCTGGTGTTGACCAAATACATAAGTGACCCAATGAGTTGTCTATATAAGGTGGGGTCCACTTCCTTGTCTCCAAAAGCATCTATTTTCTTCCAATTGGTAATCATAGTTGTAGCCATAGGTCAACAATCCCGCATTTTGAATCTTTTCAGAATTTCTGATGCATATCTACCTTGGCCAAAGAAGATCTCACCATCTCGCTGCCAAACTTCCAATCCCAGAAAATAGTGCATTAGCCCCAAATCCTTCATAACAAACTATGTTTCTAGGTTCTTCTTGCAACCATCTATGATTCGGATGATCCTGTCAAAAATAGATCATCCACATACAATACCAGAATTAACGACTCACCTTCTACCAACAGGTAATAAATATTAGGATCAGCATTGCTCTTGATGAATCCCAACTGTTGTAAGTAGTTGTCAATTCGACCATACCAAGCTCTGGGTGCTTGTTTCAACCCATACAAGGCTTTCTTCAATCTACACACATGAGTTCTCTTTTCATGTGTTTCGAAACCTTATGGTTGTTTGATATATACCTCTTCTTCTATCACCCCATTCAAAAACATTGTCTTGACATCCATTTGGTGAATCTCCCATCCCATCTGTGCTGCAAGGGATATAATGGATCTGATAGAGGTATACCGAGCTACTGGGGCAAAGGTTTCCTCATAGTCTATTCCTTCCTTTTGAGCATATCCTTTTGCGACGAACCTAGCCTTGTACTTGTCTACGCTGCCATCTACAACATACTTCATCTTGCAGAGCCATCTCGAACCCACAACTGACTGGTCTTGGCACAATTTCCCAAACATCATTTGTCATGATGGAATTGTACTCTTCTACCATGGCATCCACCCATACCTGGTGTTGTACGGCTTCTCGAAAACTAGAAGGTTCTTCGACCTGAGCTACCAATGCTTGGTACCTGTCAGGTTGTCTACGCTGCCTTTTCTCAGCTCTAGGAGCTCCAACGAATTCCTCTGCGTCCCTCAGAGTCTGTCATACTTCTTGGCTAGTTCTTCCACTGGTGGTGGGAGGTTCCATCTGTTCCTCTTCTTGTTGTTGTACCTGTTGTGACACTCCTGGATCATATTCTCTTAAGGAGATGCTAGTATTGGTTACCATGCTTGAAAGAGATACCTATCTTCCTGCCAAATCTGATCCCTGTTGCTGGACCAGAGGAGCATCCTCAACCTGTTCTTCAAATGACATCTCTCGAGATTTCTTGAAAGCTCTATCTTCCATGAACTTTTCATCCTGCCTTACTACAATCTTCCTACTGCTCGGAATGTAAATTCGATATGCCTTTGAAGTCTCGTTGTAACCCACGAGATACCCAACTTCAATAGTCTACTCTAATTTGCTTCGCTTCTCTTTTGGAATATGGCAATAAGCCACACTTCCATATATCTTGAGGTGACTTACTTATGGCTTCTTTCTCGTGAAAACACCCTCTGGTGTCTTCTTTCCTAAAGCCCTGTGAGGAGTCTTGTTTTGAAAGTATACAGTTGTGTTGCATGCTTTTGCCCATAAAAACTTGGGTAGATTCTGATCATATAACATTGCCTTTGCTGCTCCAACAATAGTTACGTTCTTCCTTTTTGCGACTCCATTTTGCTCTAAGGTGATGTCCATTCTCTTCAGATCCCTTCTCTTGCACAGAAATATGTGAAGTCCTTATCCATGTATTCTCCACCATTGTCTAAGCGTAATATCTTGATCTTCCTTCCTATCAGGTTTTCCACTAGAGCCTTAAACTCCTTAAATTGATCAAAGACCTCATCCTTGGTTCTCAAAAAATAAATCCAAGTTTTCCTAGAATGGTCATCAATGAAAGTGACAAAATACTCAGCACTAATGATGGCTCTTGTAGACATTGGACCGCAGATGTCTGAGTGTATTAAGCCTAATACACTCTTAGCTCTATTTTTGCTTTTGGAATACGCTGCTTTGGCGTACTTGCCTAGTATGCAACCTCTGCATGTATCATCATGCTTGGTAGTAAGCACTGGAAACCCTGTAACAATTTCCTTGAGCATCCTTAAGCCCCATTATGTAAGTGTCCTATCCTTCTATTCCACATCTCATTTAATTCTTTTTCTCCACTATCATCACTGCTTCTCAGTGCCATAGGGGACTCGAGTTGCAACTTGTATAATCTGTTGCTTCGAGTTCCAATCTGGGCCTTCTTTTTCCACTTAGGTTGCTTGACATATACTCTATTACCAATGAAGTACACATCATATCCCTTATCGTGTAATTGATATATTGAAATCAAATCCATTCCCATAGTTGGCACATGCACTACGTTCATGGCCCGAAGACTATCTCGTGTTGTTGTCTGGAATGTAACGGTTCCCTTTCCTATTGGGGTGCATTCCGTCCTGTTACCCATTGTGATTTGGAAGTTCATATGTTCCTCTTGATAGCTCAAGAAATATTCTCGTTCTCTAGTCATATGAGCTGAAGCCCCGCTATCAATGTACCAATCCTCAACTGATGCAGAATTTGATAAGCAAGCAAATTCCTCTTCCACCCTGGAAGCTAATTCGAAAATATTATGTTCCCTATTGTTCTCCATGCTCTTTTTCTTTGCTTCCATCCTGCTTGGAGCTTGCTCCGATACCATGTGAAAAATTGTTGCAGTGATTGATTTATTTCTCCTACTTGTTTACAATAAGTTATTCACCAATGCTTCAGTAAATATCAAAATAAATTCAGTTGCAGACTTCACAAATTAAGAACTGAAAATTAAAAGGCAAGAGAAACATTAGCATATGAACAATCACATTGACACACTTGTTTTTGGACAAACGTCTTCGGAAAAACCCAATTTGGGAAAATCGGTGCAACAGATCTGAAGGTTTCTATTATTGGCAGTAAATATATGAATACAATCTGGATGCCCCAGAGAAAATGACAATCCACTCAGAGAAGATAAATGAGAATTTTCTCACACTGATTCTGGAGATTTTATCCTGTCCCCAACTCCTGGATGACCCACTACGCAATCTCTGCGTGAGCCTACACAGCCACTGCATGACTTCTGCATGGAGACTCCCTCTGACTGCGTCAACCTAGGCTGATGTTGCTTCTGCTACTGAGAAAACGAGATTTCTTTTGTCAATCACCCACAATGATCCCGCCACTGATCTATGTTTATCCCCCAACACTTCTGCGTCAACCTCCTCCAGTTTCTGTGTTGTCCCTCTGCATCAATCTCCTCCAGCTGTTGTGTTGTCCCTCCTTAGCTCAACATTGACTCTATTATCCCTCCCTGTCTTCTCTGACGTATATTCACTGGAACTGGAAATCACTTCCTTCCTGTACTGCCTCTGATCCTCACTACTTGATCACTGGTTCAAATTCCTTAGCAAACCGTGCCCTAGGAAAATTGAACTGACTTATCAACTCTGTCTGTGTTTCTAAATGAACCCCAAGCCTCCTTATACTTTTCCTGTTGAGACTTCAACGGCCGAGATTAAGTCTCTAATCAACGGCTAAGATTAAAACTTGACTTGATCTGCCTTCTAGATCATTCTCACCCATATTTTAATTAATACCCATTAATATTTTAATTTTCCTAAGTTTGGACTTAGGAACCCCATTAGAAATATTAATTATTTTAATAAAATACAATCCAGGTGGAATTTCACCAAACGGTTTCTGGGTTCTTTAGAACTCATGTGCCTTAGTCTCTCCACCAATTTTCATAGCTAGAGCACATCCGATGCTACCAAAAACTAACAGAGATGTCATGATCAATTCTTCTAGTCGTCAGATGTTGACTTCTTGTGACCATAACTGCATCTTTCACGATCTTTTTTTTATTTCTCCGCATATTGCTTCCCAGGAACTTTCCAGACATAGTTTCTTCATTTTTGTCAACTATCCCATATTCCATAAGAGGACATATTATGTTGATTTCATCTTATCAATATGTGAACCATACATTTTTTCAAAAGAAGAGATCCTTGATCATGCTCATGAGGTAGAGCATTTACCCATGTTTTCTACGACTATATGATGACATGACTTAATCTATCAAATATATACATACCTCTTTTCTCCTTTTGGTCATCTAAACTTCCTTCAACAACTTCCTTTCCTTGATTGAGAGTACTTCAATCATCTTGACCTACTGCACTCCTTTGTCATCATACCATCATCCTTCTAAACAATGTATCCCACACAAGGTGGAATGATCAACAAGACACTTGCTTCTTCCAAGTAGAGGTGAACCTTCAAGTGAAGATTCCAACAGAGGATATTGATTATGCTCATCCAGCGAATGCTCCTTTCTCATGATGATGATATATGATGAATTCCTTTTATCATGCTAGATGAATTTCTACCAATCGTATGTATTATATATGATTTCAATGAGGTTGCCAAGAGTACTTCCTTTATATGATAATTACTACATCTCTATAGACTTCTGCTTCAGCTATTCTTTCAAGCTTCTATAATGATGTCATCAGCTCTTGCTTTAACGATATGCTTCTAGTATGATACCATCTTCTACTAAGATACATCTCGTCATAATACTTATCATCTTGACTTCCATGGTCGAGATCTTTTCACCTCTTATTTCCCCTTGCTATGCATTGGAGAAACCCTAATAGTGACGATCTATCCCTTTGGATTTCTTCTCATTAGATTTTTCTACTTCTTCGGTGATATGAGCTTCAATTCTTTCTTTCTCCATGTTGTCCTTCTTGAACTTCAGATAATCTCTCTTGTAGTTCCCATATTCCTAACAACCATTTTATGAGAACTAGATTTCCCAAACTTTCCTTTTCTCTTAGCCATGGAAGAAAATCCTTGAACTTGTTCACCTAGTCCCATATCGCTCTTTGCTTTCAACCTGGTTTCTTCAATTTTACACAATTACCAGAGTTCACTGAATGGGGTGGCTTACTTCTTTCCGAAGATGCTTGATGTGAAGTTGCCCCATTCCTGTGAGTGCATTGAGCACTATGGTGGTTATTTCTTTATTGAACATTATTTCTCTCAACTCTTGTAGTTGGTCTCTTATTTCTGATACCTTCATAAAACATGGGGCTATACCATCTCCCTTGAGATCATCATTTTGTACAGCTCGTTCCTCAAAGATATCACTTCTCCTGTAGTACTTACAGAGAACAATTCTATTAACTTGTCATATATTTCTTTTGATGTCTCCAACTTTGATACATAAGGTATGAGGGGATCCTTGATGGATTCAATGAGAATCCTTTGAGCCCTTACTTCCCCTTTCATATACTTTTCTAGAGCTTGAGCTTCTTCCTTTGGAGGCTTAGTAATTAATCCCTTAAAATGTTCAACGACTTCATTTTCTATGAAGATCAAATTTGTCCTCTTCTTCCACACAAGAAAGTTTGATGACCCAATCAAATTGTTGTTTTCCTTGCAAAATGAAGTCATTTTGATAGCAGATTCAATCATAAATATAAAGGTACTTACTTGTCAAGTGAAGATGCCCCTTGATAACAATATCTTCAACTTGATGACTTCTAGATTTTGATGATGATGTTGATAATAGAAGATGTCTTCCTTCAAAAGTGATCCTTGAAAGGGAGGGAGATCACCTTGATTCCTTGATCATGATGACAATGCCTCTTCTTGCTTCCCTTGAATGTAGAGACTCCAAGATGCTTCAATGTGTAGTCCTTCTCGGTAGGGTCCTTGAGATCTTCTCTAATGATGATGTGCGAGCTTCCCAGCAATGCTTCAAGTGTGAAACCCTTCTTTTGATAAGCTTTGGTTTTGAGGTGTTCTTTGCTTGTACTCGGTTCTTGTGAATGTCTTCTTGATGGCACAATGACAATGTTTTTTATCTTTCTTGATACTCTTTTTTATAGTCCTTCTAATGCTTCAACCTTTGAATGTCCTTTTGTTAGTTGTCTTTCCTTGTCTTGTCACCTTAGCTTTGATACCATGTTGAGAAATCTAGGGGCACCTAGATTAAGGATTTATCTTACTTTGATAGCTACTTGTGATGTATTTTTACTCAACTTGATTAGCTTCTTCTTTCACTTGATTATTATTAGCATTCTCTTCATCAAACAACTACCAAGCCATAAAGAGCAATAAGACAAAGGACACAAGATATAGGTGATCAACCAGGGCCAAAACCCTCTCTAGTTGAGAGGAAAACCCACAAGAATTCCTCTCTTATAGAATCTTCAATTGACAAATTCCAAGACCTACCAAGAACAAGTCCGTTGACGAGCTTTCCTTCTAGCAGTTTCTCAACAACTGTTGCAAATTCTTCTTCCCAACAAATTCTTTTCGAACTTCGATCCCTCTAGAAGATTCTTTTGCTACTTCATTTAGCAAATTATACTGCAACTTTGACCCCTCCAACAGATTCACAGTTTCGACCTTTCACAACTTTGACCTAGCTACAGCTTCACATCTATGATGCAGCTTCACAGCTTTCATGCAGCTTCACAACTTCGATGCAGCTTCACAATTTTGTCTTGCCCAGTAATTGTAGAAACCCTAACAAAAGAGAGAGAGAGAGAGGAGCCCAAAACTTCGATCTTCTTCGTCTTCTTCTTCTTCTTCCTTTTCCAGCTTCTATCTTGAGGAGATCGAACTTGCTTGAGAGTGTGTCCAAATGAGGTCAAGTTTATTTTTATTTATAGGCTTTTGAGGGGTACAAGTTGTTATCTTTAGGGCGACCTGTCCCTTCATGTAGGCCGACTTGATCTTTGCATCATGACGAGGTCTTGGAGGGTCTTTTGACTTTCTTTTGACTCAAATAAATTTTCTTTACAATATGTAACATGCCCAAAAGGTTCTTTCATACATGACAATGACTTGATTGACTTGTAGACTCAATAACAAGCCCTAGAAGCACTCAATGGGTGCTTGACCTTAAAATAAATTTCCCTTGAGCATGAAACCCATGCCTCAAGAATAACAATAATAATTGTATTTCTCTTTTTTATTAAATACATAAAATCATGATTACATATGTTATTATGAAGACCGAACCTAGTTACATATTTCAACACTAGTCTGGGCCACCGTCAAGAAAAGACCAGGACCAAAGTAGGGTAGCGATTAATAACCTTGGCTGAGGGTTAGTTAGTAAGGTTGAAGCTGCCAATAAGAGCCAAATCAAAGCAGACTGAGTTAGTAGCAAGAAGGCATATTCAAGCCCTAGTTTAAGATTGCTTTGTGTCAGTTACGTAGGCCAAGACCTACAATAGTGGACAATAAGGGAAGAAGGATTGATTAAGGGCTATTGGAAGCCTGTTAGCTAAAGGAGGGGTTGACAGTAAGGAGAACCATGCTAGTATGGTACATGTGAGTAAGGAGAAGATTACATGTGAGTAGCAATTTGACAGTGATCAAAAGGAGCTAATATTTGTGTGAGCATTAGAGGCAAAGGAAAACCTAGTACAAGATTTGGAAGACTTAAGGTTTGTAAACCCTAGAGAAGACTTGGAGGTTACAACTTATAGTGAAGTCTTGGAATGAAAGTCCCAGTGATTGTGAAATTAAACCATAGAGCAAGACTTGGAATGATGATGCAAGTAGAGTTTGTGTGATGCACACTTGGTTCATCGCCTTGATAGCATATGGAATGGCTTGGTATTGATGCTAGCTTGTTGTTGAGCCCTTGATGTATCTGCAAGATTAATAAACTTTGGCCTTCACGGTTCGTGCAAGGAAAAGAAAGGAAAGCAACATGCATCAGCAATTGATGTTGAAGATGAAGATGAGCATCCACCTCAGAAGAAGACAAAGGAATCTAAGCTTGATAAGAATAAAGATAGACTTCCCTGATTTCTGCAAGGAAGCAAGGATTAAGAGGGTGTTGATAATTCCCTACAACCCTCAATAGTTTCCTTAATCAAAAGATGAGTACTTCATATTTTTCTCACTTGATTATTATTATTATTCCTTTGGTCAACCTATTGTCTTTGTATTTTTTGCTTGGTTGTGATTATTTCCATGAATGAGGTTAGCAGGTACATCGAGAAGGTTGACAAGGCAATGATTATGGCGATAGAGGGCAGCATCGAAAAGAACGAAGCAAAGTTTGTGGCAAGAGGGTTCTCCCAGTGAAAGGAAGTACAAGGATAATTTTTGCTCCATTCTCTAATGGATAGGTTCTTGTATGACCTAAGGGCTCAAGCACAAACTCGAAAAAGTGATTGGTGTTTGAAATGAAGAAATTGTATGGATTGTTGGGACATCCAGGATAATGTCAAATGACAAGAAGAGCTTCTAGTTCCGAGAAAACAGACCATCAGGGAAAGTGGAAGGAACAATTTTCCTGGAGGATGTCATGGGTTGAAATTGTCAAAATGCTCAAAGACAAAAGGTCTCTAGGAGCAATATGCCTTCTTTGAGAAGACCACATTAAATAGCAAGACTTGTTTACATGATAAAGGGAGTAGCAATAGCAGGAGGACCTGTTTACATGATAAAGGGAGCAATAATGGCAGGAGGATTTGCTTCCATGTCAGAGGGAGCAGCTAAGACTACCAAAAGAAGACTCGCTTCTATGTTAGGGAGAGTTGGCCTCGGAGATTGAAATGAAAGATTATGGCCAAATACACTATTTCTTGGGAGTGGAGATTCAGATTTGGTGGATCTCACGATGTATAGGCAGTTGATTGGATCCTTGATATACCTGGTTAACACCAAACCAGATATTTTCTTTGCCATGAGAACCCTGAGCCAGTTTATGGTTGAGTCGAGGCATGTACATTGGGTTGCAATGAAGCATGTGTTGAGGTTCCTATGTGGATATGGTTTGAGATGTGTCTCAGGTGGTGATGTTAGGCTGCAGGGATATACAAATTCATATTGAGCAAGGAGTGCAGAGGACAAAAAAATCATCTCCAAATTGTTACTTCAACTTGGGATCAGCTATGATATCCTAGTTTAGCAAGAAGTAGACTTTTGTCGCACTCAGTATAGCAGAGGTAGAGTATATCACAACCAGTGCCACAAATCAAGAAGCAGTGTGGCTTCAGAAGCTACTTACAGGGCTATTTGATCAAGCAGAGATCAAATATCACTTCATCCAAGACAAGGAGCAGAGAGGAGCAATGGAGCTCCAGTACATATCCACAAATGAGCAAATTGTTGACATTCTCACCAAGCCTATGTCTATGGCAAAGTTTGTATACTTCATAGACAAGCTCGGTGTGATGTAGAATGTTTCTCTGATTAAGAGGGAGTGATGATGTCTTTGTAGGATTGTGCAGACCATCTCCTGAAGCCATAAAGGACTTTGGTTGGGTCATAAAGGACTTTAACTAGTGGTGATGGATACATTCACCTGAGAAGCTAGAAGAACTTAGTTAGGTCATAAAGGACATTGCCCAGAGGTGAATAGCTAGGCCAATTACAGGATTGAACAAATCTTTTCCTAAGAAGCCAGAAGGACTTGGTTGGGTCATAAAGTACTTTGCCCAAAGCATATAGATGTAATTCACCTAAGAAGTCATAAAGGATTTTTGCTAAAGGTGAATGGTCCAAGTGCAAATTCTCTTCTGAGAAGCCAAAAGGCTTAGCTAGGTCATAAAAGAATTTGACTAGAGGAGATTGATACATTTACTTGAGGAACCATAAAGGGCTTTAGCCAAAGTAAAAGGCCCTGGATAATCACATTGCCTACTCCAAGACGGAGTGATTTATAGACGTACATCAACATAACGAGTTCATGAACCTTTCTTATGGAGGAGAAATTTCAGCCAAGGGGAAATTTGTCGCAGCCAAGGAAAATACCTCTATCACTAAGAGGAAGGGTTGATTTTTGTGTAGCATCGAGAGGTATTCTTGCATGCCAAGAGGCCTCCTAAGTCTGCCTAGAAGAGTTATGAAAATAAAAATAAAAAATCAATTTTTTATTGGTCTTCATCTAGGCTCAAAATGGACAAGTTAGTCCAGCTCATGAAGGGACGTGTCCCTTGGGGTAAATGCACCCATTCAACTTGTATATATATATACAATGTGACACTTCATTTGACCAATTTGTGTGATCAGATCTCTTCTATAGAAGACACACATGGGAGTAGATAGAGGATGAATTGAATGAAGTTTGGACTTGGTTTTTGGCACAGATTTCTAGATATTTAGAATTGTAAACCTTTCTGAAGAATAATTTCTCTTAGATTAAGAGTTGTTGGGTTTTCTCCCAAGCTTGGGTTTCCCAGGGAAAATTTGTTGTCTTTATCGTGCATGGTTGTCTCTTTATGATCCCACTGAGATGCATTACTTTTGAGATTTTCCGTGTATAATTTGCCAATGATATCAATGACATAAAGATAAATTGTTAAACATCATTAAGAAGTAATTATCAGATCAGAAGATTGGTTTTCACTGTGTATATTATAGAAAATTCAACATTCCTCATAGTCATCCCGTATTGAATAATCCACCTAATGGATCATGAAATTATGTTAATCGATCGGCTATGTATAAGAGAATGAAATCCAACCTTATAAACACAGCTGGAGACCAAAACACATTCTTGGTCTGTCCAAAGCTCAAAAGGAGAAAAAAGCATGATCCACCGACCCAGATTTGATGAAATTATGTTTGGGGAAGGGATGCCCAGCTACAAACAAAGCTGTGATAGGATTGGGCAAGCCATTCCTTTACAAAGTGATTAAAAAAAATTGATACTTAACTTGGATAGGCCCTTATTGCAATTTTGTTTTGTGTCTCTTGTTTCTGGAAAAATGCATGCACTTGTATCTTTCATTCTGCTATTTTCAGTTTAAGCTAGTTTTGACGATTGGAACTCTAAATAAATGGTTGTTTCAATTGGCTCATTGGCATCGCCAATTCCACTTTCCTTTTAACGTAACAAATCTGCAGAGTTGCTTGGGCTGGATTTTAGACTACGATTTGCAAAAAAATGTCTCGACTGTCTAGGTTTCTCTCTGGGATTTTGTCTGGTTCTTGATGTTGAATTAATGTTAAGCTTTCTCCCCTTCATATTTAGAAACATTTAAATGCCTCTACGTTCTTTTGTACAATACGAATTTACAGGGGCATTGCTTGAATTGGTAGAGAGCTGAACTGCTTTTTAGATTCAGTAAACTTGGTCTTCCATTATTTTCACCTCATTCAATACCCAAAATTTCTGATGTGCTAAGCTGAATTGTGAGAGTACCAAGTAAGTGTGACCACTCTTTTACTGTCATTTAACTCTCTTGCCTGCATGCTTATCATTCTCAACCTCCAAGGCATATGGTAGGATTTCACAGATTCAAGAATCATCGAAATAACTCATTATCTGCAGCATTTGAGTTTGCGTTTTACTTAGCTAACAATTATCTAATATAGTCCCAAGACCAAAATAAATTTCAGTATATTTAAATCTGGAAGCCTCCATAGAGCCAATTTTAATATTCACAATAAGTCTCGATTGACTTATGATTGAATGGTAAGGATTTAGAAACACTTGCTATGAGAAGGCTAAGGTTCAAATCTCGTAAACACCTTGTCCACCATTCTCTAATGTACCGCTAACCAATAAATATATGTTTTAAACCACCTCATTTTTCCTAGATGAGGACTCATGAATTTTTCAGCTCCAAAAATAGTACCAAAATCCTATTATGTATGTCAAAGGCATGGTAATTCAACCAAGGTTGCAAACATTAGCAACGGGATAAAATCTGTGAGTCCAGGAAACCAAAATATTGTAAAAATGGGGAAATATTAGTAAATCGGCAAACATCGCCGAGGCCAAAAAATCGCAATTTCACATTTTCTTCACGATAAAATCAGGATGTTTGCAACACTGAATTCAACACCTCAGTCTTGAAAAAATACCCAAATAAAAAAGTTCCACACAAAGCCCACGGGGTCAGCTCAATTGGGGATTTCCATGTTATGAAGCATTATGTAAATTGTGAGATTCAAGGTTCAAATCCCCCCATGGGTGTTTACCCGAGTAAAAAAAAAAGTTCCACACACATTAAAAATAAAAATAGTTAAATTTAAAACATTTTAATATTAAACATGACAATAAGATTGGAAGTATACTCCATACTTTGGAAGTATAGTCCATACTCAATGAACAAAAGATTAGAATTATGTGTGCTGAGTTTAAACATGCTCTGATTTGGACTTTTTCCAGTCATCCTTTTGTGTTCATTTTTGCCCAAAATGCAGCTGAAAATTTAGAATAATTGCTGGAATCAGAAAACCAATTGTTGAGATTGCACAATTCAAGTGCAACAGGGATTTTTGAGAGTGCTGAATCCAGATTTACAATCAAAAAATGCAAATTCAGCAATGAAAAATTGCAATTCCAACAATTCTTCTATAGCCAGATTCCAGTAATGATTGTCAGAAAAAAGGTCCAAATCATAGAACATTTAGACTTCTCTATTATGTCTTTCTCCAAATAAATGGAGGACATGCAATGGGTTTTGGAGACCAAGAGATAGGAAAGCCAACACAAGTAAGTTGAAGTGTAGTGCTGACATCAGATAGTGCCCTTGTCACTGTACCCCGATAGAAAGAGACTGCACAGAGGGATCAAAGATTCTAAGCATGCCACGCCTCTGGTTACAAACAATTTCGAATAAATGAAATCTTGTTTGGATTTTAACCCTTTCTCTGCTGTCCATAGAGGAAGTAGACATTGCATCTCCAATCACAATCCTGTAATCATCTGTTCCTTACAATGCATTACTCTATGATAGGAAATACAGTAGGGTCAACTCAAAAGAATCTTGGCGGTCGTCAGCATTAAGTGATATAACCAAAGAAAGAAGAAAACTAACACTAAATTTTATCATATTAGATATCATTTTTCCAAATGAAAACATCCATGAAAAGTTCAGCACACAAAACATATACAACACATACATTTTTGTAAAAATTAATCATGTCTTGCTATGTACCATAGCAAGAACTTCATACTTCTAAGCAGAAAATTGAAATTTACTTCCAATCAAAAGGTATGCCATTTGATGTGTGTTTATTTACCCTCTAATACAAGGAAACTATTCAATTTTTATGTTAACCCTGGATCAAGTACAGGCAATCTGCAATGCAAGCTTATAGAATTGTCTGTCTGGCGAGTTCCTGGAATAAAGAACTGAAAAATTACAGTCAAGCAGGCTCCTTCTGAAGCAATGCCTGCAACATAGAGATAAGTTATTGTATGGTGCAAAATAACAAGATGGCACTAATATAAATCATACAGATCTGAAAAAATAGTTAAACACGTCACCCTTTGCTATAACTCACCATAAAAAGCAGCATCAGGTCTTGTCATGTAACACTGAATACTCTTTGCAAAGTGCTTAATGCTGACTTGCTAGAAGAGATGGAAAGATCAAAAGAGAAATTATGAACCGCAAGGGTTATGATTGAACAGTGCATTACAAAAAAATAAACCATTTGAAACTAAATTTATTAAAATTGCTGTTTCAGATAACAATAAAGACAACGATGAGTTTAACACTTAAACTTAAGCTTCTTTCAGAGACTCACCACAGATGAAGCTTCTCCTCTTTGAAGTGCTCTTTCAAGCCGAGCTGAAGAGCTGATAGATTCATCCAAAGGTGAATTTGCTGCAACCACAAAGCATGGCATAACACTTTATCACTTCTGACATCCTCTTCTCCTCAAACACTGCAAACCTAAATGTTTTCGCTATAAATAAAAATGTCACTCAAGATTTGTGGAAATTGGAACTATTGGTATCTCAAGATAGTACCTAACAATCAATTGCTTTGTCTAATATATACGGCTGGTTGGAGGTGAAAAGGAGGGTGCAGGATGAAGAAAATGTCAAGATCTTTTGCAAGAAATATGAAAGAAATGTATTGTCTAAATTCAATGAATCAATTACAATCATTCACAAAAGTTTTTCTTGTTAAAACGGCACAGCACAAAAAGCATGATATCAAACGTGTCATCTGAAGGTAGTTTTCATGAACTTATGAATGACAAAATATTTCAGGATTGGTGGAGAAGACATCCACAAAAGGAATCAGATTTATGGGCTGACTGTCTAATGAGCAGTGGGAACAAAAATGAACACCCCAAATGTTGAAAAGTTTCAATATCCCAAGGAATGGTTTGTGTTATGTTGCACCATAAGAATGGTCATCTGCACTAGATAACTTTATAGCATATAATAACCTGTAGCTCTTATTCATTCCAATGTATGAAAACTGTGAATCAGTAGCAGGCATGCTAAGAGACAGCAGGCATGCTGAGAGAAAGATCACTAGGAAAAAGATACACTACAAGTTATATGTATTCAAATGGGTGATTAGGTTTAGCCCACGCATACAGAATAAGCAACTGGATAAATTGTCACCCACAGAAGTCAACCCATGGGTACTGAAACAGTTCTGAATGAAAAGAAGGGTTCCCAATTGTCTGGACAAAAGATCAGATGACTTGCAAAGATCAAAAACATTTTTAAAGAGAATAAACCAAGTAATGTTTTTGATGAAATGAGAAAACAACTTCCAGATAGTGTTGTCAAAATATTCAATTCCTAGCATATATTTTATTACCAGTTGGCTTTTATACCATTGTTGAGACCTCACACAAATAGGGTTATAATCTGAATGATTCATTTTAGCATCCATATTTTGCTTTGTGAACAAGGAAACAAGTAATATTTTATCTAAAAGATCTTTTGGTTTCCAAGGAAAGATTACTCTCATATCATTGGTTTCTACTGTAAGCTTCAAAACAGCATCTTCATCATTCTCTGTTACAAACTGGTCTCTTGAATCTATCTGATATCTTTTAGACTTTATTGAACAGTTCAAATTCTAACCAAAGTTGGTAAAGTTTGTCAAAAGCTGAAGTGCCCTTAAAATATCACTGTACCTCGAACACCAACAACCCTTAGCCTACTATACTCTGAGCCAACTGTGACAAAGGTTGTACACACTTGCAAATAGAAGTCTCCATGTTGAGTAATTGCAACATCAAGCACCTCACCAACATTCTTGAGGCGATCAACAAGAGACTGCAACTGAAGTAAATCTGGTACTTGAACCAAAGTCTGCAAAATGAACTTGTAACTAAAGATGAGATAAATGGAGTTAAAATACAAGCAAGTTTCAAGAACTATGCTATTAACTGAAATACTCACTTGTGGCAAGTCTTGTGCCATATCAAGAGCAGACTGCAATTCATGAACTTCCACCCTTGACAATGGGTTTGACACTGGAACGTCTTGAATGATTGCTGACTTATAACCCTACACCAAGGTATGAATTGTTAAAACCCACAGAAGACAATAATAAATGCAAAATACATTTTTCTGAAGTTCTTTATATTGTTAAACAGTTAAATTTGATGGTGTATAATGCCTGTTTAATAATAACAAATCTAGATGTTAGCTGTTAGAACAAAACCTTGCTCTCAAAAGTTAGATAAGGCAATGGCCTCTCTGCTGCAATTGGACGTTTCTTCACAAGTTTAACTTGTAGTTTTTCACCATCCATACTGACACTGCTTTTGAGAGCTCGAAGTAGAAGAGCCAAGTCCACAGTAAATGCAATGCGATCATCATTCTGACTAGAAATCCTGTACTCATCAAAAAGTACTTCCTGCATCATCATTTCAATTTTCATATATGTGTCTTTTAGTTGGGTTAAAGAGCAGTAGCAATATATTCTCCTAAAACTCTTAGTGCTATACCAACTTAAGATGAATTGATCCATGAAAAAGTTTATAACTGAATATTATAGTAATCGTAGTAAAAACATTTGTTTATTTCTCTAATGTTCATCTATTGATTGAAGAATCAATAGTAAAGAGGAAACTGAATCGCTTTTACTTGTTTCGTGAATAAGACTGATCCATAAACAGAAAAGAAAGGATAGTATAGCTTAAAGTATTTTTAGTTCTACTTTATTGACTAATAGTTGGAGTGCTCAGGTAGTCTAATTTAAACAAAAGCCCTTACAGAGCAGCAATGACCTAAAACTAAATTGCAGAATTAAGCAAGGTAGTAGTTTACCAAAAAATGGGTCTGTAACATACAAAGATCCCTATTCAAAATTGGAAACAACTTGGTCAAACTTACAAAATGGTTGAAAATGACCTGGTACAAAACCCTGTTTGGAGATTGGCAAAAATGTAGAAGCATCAACAAAACAATAATGAGAGTTGAGATAGCAAACTGCTCTCCTTTATAATGAGAGTAACTGATACTTTAATGAATCCTTAATAACATAGGCAAGGACAAAATGCATAAAGTACAAAGGTTAAAAGATCTATTAAAGAAGTCAGCACAACCGGTTGTGAACACATTCTTCCATCTCTCACCAATACTGTTGAGGATTAAAATGAAACATGTGCATACTCTTACTCCAATAATTCGGACAAGAGCCAGTTTAGCCATCTGAAAAAAGATGTAAATTAATGATTGTCTGTTTAATTCAACTACGGGAGCCAAAACAACTTTAGGAATTGCTATAAATAGGAGAGCAACTTCAGAAGTGTTTCCCTTCAGGAAACTACCTCGGAGACACTCATATGTGATCTGTTGCTGTTTTGATGAGATTCCTGCTCATCACCCTGGGCCTATTATTCTCCATATCATCAGTTGCATACATGTGGTCATTAGTCCTTCATTTTTCATGGTATATCAGTTCCTATGCCCTATGCTCTCAATATTAGATGTGCTAGATGATGTTTCATGATGCTTCAGTCTGCAGTTGGTATGGATTTTTCATTGTATGGTTTCCTCACTTAGAACTTAGAAGTGATGCTAAGGTTTTGACTTGTTTGTGAATTGTTAGCATCATATGGATATTTTGTTGCTTATAACTAAGAAAAGATGATAGCTAATTACCATATCTAACCATGTTGGGACATAATTACTTCAGGATAAGTGTGTCTTAATCTAGGCCACTAAGTACTACTAGGAAATCAAGGTGGGGCAGAGTAGTATATTCCCCCATACTCAACACTTTTCGTCAATTTCCCTTACATTTTGATCTCATCCATAAAAATCAATGTCCCCTAACTTATGGTTAACTTATCAAATATCATCAAAAGGGTCAAGGAAAAAAATAATAAAAGCCTTAACTAAATCAAGCCAAATAAAAAGCTAAAGAGGTGAAGAGAATGAATAAAGCAAAAAAAAAAACTACTACTTCACTGTTGCCTCCCAACCTTTCAAAGTCTAAAGAGCAAAATACCTATATAAAGCAAAAACGGACTTAGAAAAAATTAAAGAAAAATAAAAAAGGGGGAAGTGTATGTAGGTCAAAGTATTAAAAAAGCTCCGCCTCAAAGGGTGTTGCTAATAAATGAAGACTCCTAGCTCTAAGTTAGTTGACTAGTTGGACCAGACATAGACCCATCATATCATGATATGACTTTGAAAGTTAATTCCACAGGATTTCCTTGTATCCCCATACCATAATTTTACATCAATTACCTACTCTGAGCAAGAGGACTTGGGAAATTTCAAATACCTTATCTCCTAGCCCATGGAAACATGTAAAGGGGGTAAGATTGTCCCCCTTGGTTGGTTCTAACTTCTAAGTAAATAGGTAATATTAGCTTAGGCTATTTGTGCTAAATTAGTAAACCATCCAACCTATGTTAGTACCTAACAATTGGTTGAGGTTGGATGTGTCATCATAGGTTGGGTGCTATACATTGAGATTTGTGTATACCATGCCTCAAGGTGCATGCATAGTGCCCTGTAATCCATCTCCCTACAGTGGGATTTCTGTACCTATCTACAATTATATTCACTTTCATTAAGATATGAATTAGAGTTTCTTCGGATGTGTGCCCATGGCTTGGGATCCATGTCTACTCACATGGGCAATGACATGGATGTCATATCATCACCAAAGGTCTATATTAACATTCATGTATACTCAGTGTTATTTGGAACAGCATTATTATTCATTGTATATATATTACTAGCACATGTATGAAGGGCATCCCCCTTCATGTATCCATGTTCATATATGAGAGCTTAGTTTATGTATTTGTGAACTAATGTGTCACATCCATCAGTTTGAACACAACTAGTCACCACAATTACTCTTCCAGAAGCTTCTAGGCAGTGAGTTGACCATTTCCTCACGAGTATTTACTTCGAAAACTTCTAAAAAGGGAAGCCAACTTCAAGGGCAATTATCTTTTGACTAAGTGCCCAAATTTTTTCCAGATCAATACCATTGGATGCAAATTGATCGTGGGAATTCTTGAAATGAGATCATAATAGAAAAATGGATAAAAATTGACCAAGTTACACTTTTGCACAAATTATCGCGTGTTTTGACCATTTGATGTCCATGTGTGTGGACCAATATTGAGGTAGCACTCCACTATTTTTATTATTTTTTGACCTTATCTACCTCATAGATGTGGAGGAAAGCTGGTTAGAAACCACTTGTATTGAGCACATTGTATTATTTGAGCACATAGATTGCAATTGATGGTTTAAACTTCAGACTCCAGAGACTTATCCTTATAAAGGAAGGCACTCTACCTCATTTTAGTAGTTGGAGATCAATAGTGAATTTCTTCGTAACAAAATTTTGATCAGGGTTCACTTATTTCCTTTTGCCTTTTTTTATGATTTCCAAGTGAGGTTCATGAGCCATTTATCTTAGCAAGGAGAGAGTAATATTTTGAGATAAAGTTTTCAAGGGGTATGTTTAGCACTACCCTTTACTTTATTTATGTTGAATTTTATTTTGGCATATGAAAATAAGTTATCCATGTAGGAATTTGTTTCTTTATTTCATTTTTTAGTGTGATTTCAAACTATTAGTGGCTTGTTTACTTGTATTAGAGATAACCCTTTTATGAAAGCATAGGTGAAGGAATCTCAAGTTTGAAGTACATCAACCATACCTCTATGTGGTGATGAACTTCAACACTTAATATGTATTAAAATTTAAATCTGGAAAATATTGAGTTTTGACCCATAAAAAAATTTCAGAGAAATAACAGTTGAAGGGGAACCTATAACTTGGCCCCTTGGAAATTATGGCTGCCTGGAAATTCAAATGTTGAATTGGAATCAGCCCCAAGACAAACTTGGCCTCCTTGGAGTGCTACTGGCCCTCTCTCCCTACTCACAGCATCTCTGGCAATCATATGACCTGCACACTTGTCAAATCAGCTCAAGGAAATAACTCGGCCTCCACAACAAATCAATCCCTCAGCTCAGTCCTTCTCTCCTACTCAGCTTCCCTAGAATTTCTCCAAAAATATCCCTCAACAATTCCTCTTCAATCTTCTTTAGTCAACTAGAGCCTCTCGCCCACCTCTTGAGAAAATAGCTCTCTCAATGTGCATAATGGTGTCTTCACATCTCCATTAGATTCACTTTATCATTTCATTAAGAAAATAATCCCCAACCCTAATCTCAATGGCTAAGATTAGATCCTAAGCCTCTCTTGAGATCAATGGCTGAGATTTAATATAAGTCACTTAAATAATTTTATTATTTATCCTTGGAACATTTGCTTAATAGTCCACAATAATTAATTACTCTAATTATTGTACTTTTTCTAACGTTAACCTTAGAAAAAAATAATAAAGTCGCTCCACCAGGCAAGCATCTAAAGAGGCAATCAAACTTCTTCTACATGCTAAGACATCAGGCCAATGTATAAGACCTTCCATAGCTATAAAATATCAACGCTCCCTCGTAGCAAAGAAGAGATTCTCCACCAACCCCAGCTTGTCCTTGTAGAACATGATCTTCCCCTCCACTAGAGGCTTGGTAAGAATGCCTGCTACCTACTCCCCCGCGGATATGTACCGCAATATCACAAAACCTCTGTAGACCGTGTCTCTGATGAAGTGATACCTGATCTCTATATGCTTGGACCTGTCATGAAACACAGGATTTTCAAAGAGCTTAATGCAACTTTGATTATCACAATGAATCACAGTTGGCCCCATCTCAAGACCAAATAGTCCTGTGAGCAATTTGCAAAGCCATATGGAATCACAACTCGCGAAACTCGTTGCCATATGTACTTGGCCTCTGCCGAGCTAACTACCATTGTGTGTTGCTTCCTGCTAAACCACGAGATCATAGTTGATCCCAAGTTGAAACAACATCCATGTGTACTCCTCCTATCCATTGCACTCCCTGCCTAGTCTAAATTTGAGTAGCCCTACAACTACACTCCACCAACTCTAACATATCTTATAGTCCATACTCCACTATACCTCTCAAGTACCCGAGCACATGTCTCGCTGCCACCCAACAAACGCTCCTCGGCTCCACCATGAATTGGCTAAGTATATTCAAAACAAAATAGATATTTGGCCTTATGTTAACCAGATACATCAAAGAACCTATCAGCTCCCTATACAATGTGGGACCCACCAACTCACCTTCAAAAGTGCTCAACTTCTTCAAGTTGATGATCATAGGTGTAGACATAGGCCTGCAATCCTCTATCCTGAGTCTCCTCAAAATCTCCAATGCATACTTGCCCTGCCCAAGGAAAATCTCTCATGGCCACTACCACAACTCCAATCCCAAAAAGTAACGCATCAAGCCAATGTCCTTCATCTCGAACTTAGAAGCAAGGCCCTCCTGTAATGAAGTAGTGAAATTTTTCCCTAGCTTACCCTAGGGTTTTTATAGAATATGCAATCAAAGATATCAATCAATACTACAATCTTTATTCACACTGTAAATTTTACTATTCAAATGAAACTGTAAAAGGCACTATTGTGATAACAATGCTAAACAACATTCACTGAAACTTCAATAGTGCAAAAACCAATCCACATTTTACAATACTCTAACCATATGCAACAACATAACTATCAACAGTTCACAACAATCAATCTACAAGTTTCACAAATCTCTGGCAGACTTTGATTCCACCCAAATTCGAGATCTACGAATTCCTAATTCCCTTACTGTTCCAAAATCCTATCTATTAGTTTGTCATAGATACTTCTATTAGGAGGGCCAGATCCCTTGAATTGCAGACCGAAACCCTTGATGACTGTGTAATCTCCTGTTCTCAAGAGTCGCTAACCCGTGAGCTCTCAACAACCCAGTGACACACGATAAGTTTGTAACACTTCGGATGATCACTCCAAAACCTGGGACTAGAACTACTATGGAAAAAACCCTAATCGCAGGGTTTGGACCTGTACAGTTCGGATGTCCACAAAGAGCCACAATTCCCTGTAGAAGAAATTCGCGTCAAACCTCCTTGAGGTCCTGGGCCAGAATAGAATTTAATTATCAAACATCCTTTGTGAATTACTTCCTATGTCAATGATCAAACCCTAACATAAATGTGCATGACCTCCAATAGGAATGCAAGGTGACCTCGCTTGTTTTCCAAGTTTGCCCTCGTGCTCGTCAGGAAGAGATATAACCTTCGCTACCTTCATAAAAGATCCTCGCTATCCTACAAAAGATCTTCGCTACCCTTCAAAAGACTTCCAGAAGTCCAAACAAATACAAGAAGAACCTCGTGGCCCAAAGTAAAATTATTGTGCCCAAAACAGAGAAATTGATCAAGGAGAATTTTGCCCCTCCTTTAAAAGAGTTCATGTGCCAAAACAGAGAGAGGAAATGGAGGGATGTCAACTAGGGTGGAATCTTTCACCACCGAAATTGACAAGAGAGAAACGGGCCTAAACCCCTCAGAGCTAATGCTCAAGAACAAATGAATTGATCCACACTTGATGCCCCAAAATGAATTCATCCCTCTCATATTTATAGATTTCCTAGAGGGGTCTCTTCTTCAAAATTGATTCAGTAAACTTTACTCCAAGCCCCAAGTTTGGGTTTCTTCGCCCAGTTGCCTCAAAACTTGCCCCAAAAGTCGGTGTTTTGGGGTCTTCCCCTTTATAGAGGACTATATCCTACGGGGATGGATAGGTTATTTTGTCCCATTCGTCCTCAATTCATAGAGGCCTTTACAGTCCCCCCTACCCGAAATTGCTTGCCCTCAAGCAATTGCAAATTCAGGTGTTGCAAAATACGTTCTCCTTCCCATGTTATGTCCTCCTCTGGAAAATTATTTCCACCTGATAAGGTATTCTAAATTACTCTCCCTCTTAACTTCTTTTCCCGCATGGCCATGATCATCTTTTGAACCAATTCCAGTTGTCCTTCTTCGTCTAAGGGCATTAATTATATAGAGGTGGTATCTTGCTACCCCACAGACTTCTTGAGGCAGGACTCATGAAATACATTATGGATTATGTTGTCTCTCAATAGTTCTAATTCATACACCACTTCGCCAACCTTCCAGAGGACTTTGTGTGGCCCATAGAACCTAGGCTTCAACTTTTTAACACTGCTCTTCTTAAGGGTAGACTGCTTATAAGGCTGCAATCTAAAGATGACGAAGCCTCCTACCTCAAAACTGTGTTTTGTTCAATGTTGATCTGCGTACAACTTTTACCGATTTTGAGCAACCTATACGTTTTCCTTGAGTACTCTGAGGATGTCCTGACTTTCCTGTATCCAACCCTTAGCAATAGGTGCCTTGCAGTCTCCAAAAACCTTGTCGATAAAGGATGGTGCATCATACCCATATAAAACCCTAAATGGTATCATCCCAATGGATAAGTGATAGGTGGTGTTGTAGCAATGCTCTCCAAGGTACAACCACTTGATCCATGCTTTTTGCTGACCCGTCACATAGTTGTGTAGGTACCCGTCAATCCACTTATTCACGATTTCTATCCGACAATTTGTGATGATAGCTAGTGCTAGGGGTTAATTCGGTTCCCACTAGTCTAAAGAGCTCCTGCCAAAAAGCACCCATAAACATGTTGTCGCAGTCGCTAACTATATTCTCTGTTAGTCCATGTAGTTTGAAGACTCCTCAGAAGAACAACTCTGCTACTTGTTTGGTCGAATAATCAGATGCGATTGCAAAGAAATGTGCGAATTTGGTCAACCTATCCGCCACAGTGTAAATGCAATCCTTACCTTGCGCTTTGGGCAACCCTATGATGAAGCCCATCGAGATGCTCTCCCATTTCTATTCGAGAATAGGTAGAGGTTGGAGAAGACCTGCAGGATACGTATGCTCAACCTTATTATGTTGGCATGTCATGCATTCCTTAACATATTTCCTTACATATTTCTTCAGACCCTTCCATGAAAACCATTCCCAAATTTGTCAATGCGTCTTGAAAAAATCTTGATGTCTAGCCAATAGAATGTCATGTGTGATCTTCAAAATCTTCTCCTTGAGCACGGACTCAAGAACGAAGTATATTATATCCTTATAGTAAATAACCTTGTTAGCTAGTTTGTACCTGTCATCTTGGATGATCTGGTCGATAATTGCGCAGGCAAACTGATGTCCAGCCAATGGAATGTCATGCGTGATCTTCAAAATTTTCTCCTTGAGCGTGGACTCAATAGCCAAGTATATTTTGTCCTTATAATAAATAACCCTGTCAAGTAGTTTGTACCTGTCGTCTTAGATGATACTGTCAATAATTGCGCAAGCAAACTGGTTCTTGGCATACTCGGCTGAGAAGTGAGCTTTCCAATCTTCTATAATCTCTATGAGGGCACATGTTGTTGGTTTCCTGGAAAGTGCGTCAGCCACATTATTCTTCTTTCCCTTCACATACTCAATATCAAAATCATAAGCTTGGATCTTGCTCACCCATTTCTGCAACCGCTCATTCAAGTCCTTTTGTCCTGAGAAATGACCTAGGCTGTTGTGGTTCGTCCTGAATACGAACTTGTTTCCCACCAGATATTGTCTGAACTTTGCCAAAGCATGCATGATAGCCAACATCTCCTTGTCGTATATGGAATAAAGCTTCTCCAAGTCCCGAAGCTTTCGACTTTTGAAAGGGATAGGATGGCCCTTTTGCATTAAGACAGCCCCTATTCCTTCTCCTGGTGCATTGCACTCCAATATAAATGGTTGACTAAAGTCTAGGAGGGCCAATACAGGACACGAACTCATCACTTCTTTGAGCTTGTTAAACGTCTTGTCAAATTCTTTTGTCCACCTAAATGCCCCTTTTTTAGTTAAATCTGTCAAAGGTGCGCTTAGTTGAGAGAAACCTTTGACAAATCATCAATAATAGCTGCAAATCCCGAAGAATCCTCGCAGTTCTATCAAGTTCTTGCGGGTGGGCCAATCCAATATTCCCTTAATCTTTTCTTGATGAACCTGTACTCCCTTTGCACTGATTATGTGTCTCAAATAAAGAATCTTTTTCAACCCAAACTTGCACTTTGATGCCTTAGCATAGAGGGATTGTTCTTGCATGATGCTCAAAATTTTATCAAAATGCCCCAAATGATCATCCCATGTCTTGCAGTAAATGAGAAGGCCGTCAAAAAATACTAATAAGAATTTCCTTAGCTGCTTGTTGAAGTTGTTTTTCATGCAAGATTGGAAAGTGGCGGGAGCATTGGTTAGCCCAAAGGGCATGACCAAAAACTCAAAATGTCCGTAGTGGCAACGGAATGTCATTTTCGGCACGTCCTGCTCTTGAACTTGAATTTGGTGATACCTCGAACGCAAGTCAATCTTTGAAAAATATACTGCTCCATGCAGCTCACTCAGTAATTCATCGATCATGGGAATGGGATACTTGTTTTTGATGGTTTTCTTGTTGAGATCTTGGTAATCAATACACATCCTCCATGTGCCATCCTTCTTCTTTACCAAAACCACGGATGAGGCGAACAGACTCGAGCTAGGTTTGATATGACTCGTTGTATCTATTTCTTGAAGGCAGTTTATTGGCTGGAAACTTCGCCAAGAAACCAACTCAACCAGTTTAGGTCCAAGCTAGCCCTTGAACTAGAGGGGTCTCCATCAAGTGTTACGAGGCTTTTTGTTGTTCACTGTCACTGAATCAGCAGCCTATGAAACACAATGGCCAGATCTAGAGGTTTTTGGATGGGTGGTTGCTAATGAGTCACAAATCCCTGCTCCAACTAATAAACCCTCCCTTTCAGAGACCTAATCAAAGTGCCAGCATCTAACTATAGCAGAACCATCAACAGCTTGAAGACATGGGTAGAAGACTTTAGAAACTATCAGCTAACATCTATTCTCGGACTGAATACTTATGTCAGCTAATAAGATTAGAGTGCATGAGGAGTGACTCTCAACAGCTTGAACAAAATATAAATCTCAATTGTGCAATAGCAATAATCTAATGATGCAAAGGAGATCAAAGTTAACAGTCTGTTTACTTGATCTGCCCAATATTGAACATAACCTTGCAGGGGATGTCAAGGAGTCCAAATCTCAACCTAACCCTTCCCAATAATTGACACAATTGCAAAATATATGATGAAAAAATTATGTAACACAGGAAGTACTTACATAAGACACAAAGTCTGTCATTAGCTAAAACCAGAGACCTTTAATTAAAATTCTGAAATCTACAAACTGTTACAAAAATATGAGGGTTTTGGCTCAAAATCCAATCCTTTTACAATCAAAATGAACGAATATATAGACTATTACAATCCTGAAACTGTTACAAGCTTTCAGGAATAAAATTCTAAACAATAAACTAAAAATAAATAAAATATACAATTTGTTACAATGAATATGGAAAGGATAGAAAATCCTGTGCCATCAAATATATCCACTGCCACCTATGTCTTTGACTACTGATTTAGATGCCTAAGTGCTGCCTAGAAATCTGAATCTGCCATTGCATCGTTTGAGTGCATTTGAATCTGAAAAGGATTGCACAATTTATGCCTTGGAAACTCAATCACTGGAAATCTGGAATTATGCTGATGCTACTCCCTAAAATCTGCCAACTGTCGATCTTCTTTGATGCGCTATAAAACCATATCTCTATTGAAAATAATTCTTGGATATCTGAAAATATCCCTCCAAATCTGAAATTTAACTTATTGGAATGATGATTTAATGCCTTCAAATCTGGAACCTGGATTTAATTTATCATCCACTGCCATCTGTGTTCTAGTTGCCTGAAGATATTGGATCTGATCCTTCTAATTGATGATGCTCTGCCACTTGTGTAACTGATGAAGATCGATCTCTTTCCTTGCTAATTATCTTTGACTTAGGAAAAAATTCCAGTTAAGATGACCTGTATAATGCTGGATATTGCAAACCTGTCAACAAAGTATTTTGCAAGATAGTTTGCCCTAAAGTATGGATGTCAACCTGGAAATGCTCAATTGCTAAATTCAGGATACTTTTGGAATATGCAATAATATCTTTGTTGTATATGCATGCAACTCCTCCTACAGGTTCGCAAGTAGTTTTGTGCGTAGATATTTCCTTATTTTACCTACTCAAGACCCTTTCTTTGAAAATGAATAGGATACACCCTGAAAGTTTGACAAACTTTTGTTAATGGCCTGTGTTTCCTTTAGGTGTTCACCAGTCACTCCACACCTAGTTATTCTCCAATGAACACGCTCTCCCTCGAAGCAAACTTGATCCAAGTGTCATTGTAAACAGATGCTCTCAATGTGATCAAGTTAACTCTATAATATCTTCAATATGTAGTGCATTTCACAATCAGAAACTGTTTTTGCCCTGGCAATTTCTGGAGATTCCCAGCTGCGTGCACTTGTTTTGACAATGCTCTGTCTTTGCATCAATTAGAAGGACAGAATTGGTCATACTAAGATATCAATGAAGTTTATGAGAATTTTTATCACCAGCTCCTGTAACACTTCCTTTGTTTCTGCCATCAACAAATTTTCTAAATTATTGCCAGCATTATTATTTTTCATAATGTTACCTGTACTATTATCAATACCAGTTGTTCTTTGCAACTTCACAGTCTTTTGGACCTGTCTGTATAATAATAGTCCCATCTTATTGAATAGGACCATTCAAGGTTCACAATACCTCTACTTGTATCATGGCAAAGTGTAGATCTCCTGCCAAGGTCCATAGGGTATGGACATCCAGATGAGATTGCACAAAAGCATCTTTAAATGGCTCAGTTTCACCAAAGGAAAACGATAGGATGACATTTGTGCACCATTAGAGAACATTTTGAAAAGCATATGCTTGCATTTTAAAAAATGTATACAAATGAATTACAAAGAACAATTCTGAAGCATTTTCAACTACAAGACAATCAATAAACGCAACCCATAGCTGTATCTCTTCAAATAATAAAAACTTGGCCTCAATCTGCTGAAACCAAATCCTCCATGGCATGCCATGTTCCCTCTCTCCTGGTTACTTGCACATTTGAAGCTTCCAAAGGATAATCACCAATCTTGTTTTAGCATGAAACCCACAAGAGATCAAATCTCGTTCTTTATCAATCCGCCTAGCATTTGTTGATGCCTTCTTAGGTACCTCTACGTCCTCAAACATCCAGCTTCAGAAATTTGGCAGGCTGGAGTTTATGATTGTTAGGTTGTCACCAGGCCAATGGGGTCGATGGATGTTTGACTTTTCTCGACTATGCATGCTGTTCAACGAGTACACCCACAGTGCCATCAAATCTACATATAACATATTCAGTTTTCCCTTCTCGCTTTTGGACAGCACGATCATCATTATATTTAGGGACATCATCAAACTTTGAAATGTAAGAATTGCAACTCTTGACCTAATTTGTATTTGATAACAAACCTATAAGTCATTGGCTTTTCCTTTCACTGTCTCTACCAAACTATGATAATTCAATTCAAATGGGATCTTAATGCATGGGGATCATCCTCGACATTTCTTTTCATGTCCATTGTGCCATAGCTAGTCTCATACTATCATAATGAATGGCAACATCCACAGGAACAGAATTGTTTACGACATGACCCATTGTTAATAACTCTTGGTCTTCTCTATCTCATCTTTGAATTTCTTTGGATGTCAATATGGTGTGGTGATTACGGGCTTGGCCCCTTCTTCCAACTCTATGGTGTGTTCAAATCCTCTTTTAGGAGGCAATCTTGGGGGATATTGCCAAATACCTGACCATGCCTGTCCAACACTCATTGGATGTCTATTTTGTACTGTGGTTTGTCACTGTTGGGAGTCTTTTGGCTCATAATCCTGCATTCTATTGCATATGCTACATCTTCGTGCCTAAAAATGGCCTCTATCCTTCTCGCAGAAACAACTTGTGGTCTACCATTTTCCATACCCCTCAAAACTACCTTACTACCATTCGGTGCTTTAAATTCCATTTCCAATGCTTGATAATCCATAGTGTGTTTTCCCAATGAATATAACCATTGAACCCCCAATACCATTTTAATATTTTCCCAATCAATTACGTAAAAGTCAATAGTCAAAGTATAATTACCACGTGTTACACTCAAACCTGGGATCATCTGTGTGATCCAAGTTGTACCCATCTTCTACTATTACATCAAGGACTTCGAACTCTTCTGTGGGGAGCCCTCTCTTTGCTACCAAAGTTGAATCAATGAAATTATGTGTAGCTCCCCCATCAATCAAGGTGGTGATACGTTGTCCTTTGACAACTCCCCTGACCTTGAAGGTGTAATACCTGGATGTTCCTTCCCCTGACCTTGAAGGTGTAATACCTGGGTGTTCCTTAAAGAGTTGCAATCTTGACTTGGGATTAGGATTTAGTTTCTTCATGGGGTTTTTCCTCCTCTTTAGCTTCTTCTCGAGGGTGTTCTTCCTTGGGACTGCTAAGCTCAACGGGTTCATCATTGCTAAGTGTGGGTTCTTCTCCTTCTTCTTCGTCACCAAAGAGCACTTCAATGTAGTGAATCTTCCCATTTCTGAAACAGTGATGTCCAGGTTCCCATGGTTCCCTGCAAGTAAAACATAGTTTTTTCCTCCTTAGTTCTCTTCAGGTTTCCTCATATAACCTGTCCCTTTTGGGCCAATCACGTTGAGGGGCTTTTTTCACCTTATCTTTTGGGGGAATGAAAGGTTTGGGAGGGGCTTTAGATTTGACTGTTGCATTCCTCATATCATGAGTCTTATTGATAGCCTCTTGTAGGGTGGCGGGGTTGAATGCCTTGACCCAACCTTATAGGGGTTCGGCTAATGCTTCAGTGAAAAGCATGACTAATCACTCTTCATATATATCTGTCACCATGACTGTGGTTTGTTCAAATTATGCTATAAACTCTTCATGTGATCCTGTTTGTTTGAGTAGTGCTAATTCTCTAAAGTGGGTGTTCCAATCAAATCTTCTATTAGCCTTAGTGTAAAATCTTCATAAGAAGTGAGATTGGCATGTCCCAATGTTACAAGACCATGATACCACCATTCATGTCCTTCCCCTTCTAAATGTAATGCGGAAAATTGGATTGAGTTTGCTTCAACCGTCAGATTGAACATGAAGTAGGTGTCCAATTTTTGCACCCAAGCCCTTGTACATTTAGATGGTCCATCAAATGAGGGTAAAGGAAGTTTACTCCCCTTGCATGCCAGTTCAGCATTTGGTTGTCCCCTGGGTCTATTTTTGTATCTAAAATTGTTGTATTCATTGAAGGACATGGTTGCTCGAGTGTTTTCCTCCAGTCTTGTGTAATCATGAACATATTCATTAAGAAGTTGATTTGGTTCAACTGCTTCTTGGGCTGCCATTGCTTGATTATTTGTAAATTGTGGAGTTAATGGTCAGTGATTTCTTCCATTGTTTGCTTAGGTATTGGGTGGACCAAAGTTATGGTTACCACTTCCTTCAGTGGTGGCTTTGTTGTTGCCAACATTTAGTGTAGAAATTCCCATTGCAGATCAACAGATTATGCAATATACTAAAGCAAAATATAAGATCTACTTCTACAACAAACTTGCGGAAGCTTAATCGAATATGAGCAAGATCAAATAGAACACGTATAACAGATGAAGAGAAATCAATCACACATGAAACACAGAAGAATACTCTGGGGAAAGCCTCAGCTAAAAACCCTGATCTCTGTATTATCATACAAGTGGAAATATGTCCGGATTACACAAAGCTTTAGCTCACAAGCTATCCAGCTCTCAGTACAATCTCTCTGCTGCTCATAGACAGTCAAAGGCTTCTCACAAACCTTCTCCTCCGCCCTCTAAGCCTCCTATTTCCTTGCGCAGTTTCTCCTGGGTCCTCCAGCTACAACCTGTGTGATTCTCACCTCACACACAACACTGACCTCTGAAATAACTGTCCAATCCTGAAGGAGATTATTCCTTCTGCATGGATGAGTTTCCTATATAGGAAAAATCCTCCAACTAATAGTACACTGTCCCTTCCTCTGATCTCAACTGGGTCTCTGACTGAACTGACATGCATGAGTTTTTTTTATGAGAGAATATTTAGTCATTTGAAGTGTAGTAGTTACATGCATGCATGCGTTAACTAACTGAACTCACAATTAATTCCACAAGCTGTTAAAACTAATCTAACTGGACTTAACTCAGTTAACTGAGCTAGCTAATTACAACTCATCCTTATCTCTTTAACTAAGGGATAAATTCCTCAATTAATGGGATAATTGTTGCATGTCCTCACATAGACTTCATGTTTGACTTTCTACAACTAATTAATTCAAGATGAATTAATTAATTATTTTACAAACAACTGCTAAGATCAAATTCGAATTTTACTACTCTATTTTAGTTCAGGGACTAACTAAAACTGGAATCCATCCTGAAATGCTATTTATAACAATGTTATTTTTAACACTTCCATTTTTCATTCCTTATTGCTATGTCCAACATTGGTACTTGAACTGTTATTTATAGCAATGCTATTTTTAGCATTTCTATTTTTAGCATTTCTTGTTGCCATTTTCAACACTCCCTCTCAACAAGAAAGGCATTCAACTCGAACCCAATCCTGAACCTTTGGAATGTTCTGCATGCAACACTTCTCCCAAGTGTTATTGCTCCAGCAACTCTAGAAACAAAAAAAACTCCCGAGTCCCAACTGACTTCTCTGTTGGGCTAGAAACACCCTCTGATGCTGAAGCTCCCTCTGTCGCTGACAAGTGCTACCTCTATGACCTCTGAGCTGCTACAACACTCCATGCATCCCGCACCGTTGCACACCTCTCTGTGCCATCCTGCACTGGTGCAATACTCCTGTGCCTCTCGCATTGTTGCAGCCTGCTAGCTTTGCACTGTCTTGGGATTCCTGCACTGTAGCTCTCTCTGTCGTTCCATCTGTATCTGTCTCTACCCACTCAGCCAGTCCTGCTCCTCCTCGTCGGGGCTCCCGTAGCAAGGTCTAATCAAAGAGGTTGGGTACCTCAATGATCCTGCGCCTATTCCAGCCTTCTGGGGACTGTCACTCCACATCGCCCCACCTCACACCTAGAGGTATGGTTGCATGAGATCCCTCTGCCCACTTGGCTCGAAATTTCCCCCTACTGGAGGTCTCTGCATAAGTGGATTCCTCCACTCGGTCTCCTCTCGGCTTCTCCAGTTGTGGCTGCTCCACAACCTACTGAAGCTGCTTCACCAATTGTGCCTCCACAATTGTCTGAGACTTCTTCTGGCGCTGCATGTTGAGAGGTAATGTACTTTCCCTCTCAACCACCAAGTCTCCATCAGTTGCCTTGCTCCTCAAAGCTTTGCATGCATCTTGAACCTCGAGAGCATACAGGTTCTTGGCTAGCACACCAATCTATTTCATCTTTCCTGCCGTCACGAAATTTTCTGGAAAAAGAGTTGATTTTAAATCAGTGATATCTCCCTCATCCGAACTCCGATTCAGCAAATTTTTTTTTGAATTTGGGTATTTTTTCGCAAGGAATCCATATCTGCTATTTGTTTCTGAAAATTTTGCACAAAAATTTTCAGATCTGCTCTGCAAACTCGCGGCCCAAATTTTTTTTTCTTACTTCGAATTCTCTTCTTCATATATTGTTCATTGCTATGATCACCTTTCCTCTGAGACCATGTAGAAATTTCTCTATGGATCAACCTGGCTCTGATACCATGTAGAAATTCCCACTGTAGATCAACAGATTATGCAATATACTAAAGCAAAATACAAGATCTACTTCTACAACAAACTTGTGGAAGCTCTTTGTCTGCTTGCAGGGATAGGAGTTGATGAAACCGTTGGAACGTGGAGAGGATGGAGCGGAGCTATCGACGAGGGCTAGGTTAACTTAGCCGCAGGAGCGATCTAACCGCAGGAGCTGCAGGTCATTGGGTACTTTGTCGAGAGGTCACGGGGCTACGGTTTAGGGCTAGACTTACGCCGCAGGAGATACAGGTTCACGGAGGCCCCGCCGACCGGACAGCGCAAGAGACGGATTGGAGGACTCGGCGATCTGGAAGCTTGGGTTTCCGACAGCTGACAGCGATTGCGGTTAACTAACAGTTGACCGGCATGGAGGATATCGAGGAAATGGAGCAGGTAGATTATACGGCGGACCCACTCGAAGACATCGCCATTTTTGGTAACCCTAAACAGCCTCCTGCACCAGCTGCTGCCAACATCGCCGTTCAGCTCTCTGCTCCTGTGGTCTCGCTGCAAAACTCGCCCATTCAGCCTGCATTGGAGGCCCCTCCCCTCTCTCCAGGTACCACCCTTCTCTTATCATCATACCTACCCGATGATTTCGCTTTCGATTTCACCTCGCCGCCCCGTAGCTACGAACCCTCCGTTCCATCGAAGGCTAGGGCTGAGGAAAACCCTTCTATCGCTCCAGTAGAAAACCTCCCTGTCGCTGATCGTGCGGAGTCTAGGGTTGATGTATACCCTCCCTCTGCTCATACAGCGACCCCCCCGCTACAGATCTGTTGAATCATCCCCGGGATATTAGGCCGCCGGGGCAAATCCCCTTGAGCTCCGCAGAAATCAGGCCCTCGGGCAGCTTTGGCACTCCAGCCATTCTTCCCCATCCTGTTAAACCCTCCCCGGGGGTCGCGACTTCAAATCCGCTCGTCGATCATCCCACAGCTCCTCGCACAAAGAAGACTAAGTGCATCAGAGAAATCACAAAGGACATATCAGTATCATTTGGTGATCCATCCAACTTTGAAGAGACCATGGCACTGGCTCAAACGACTCTGGTAGGCCATGTGAGAGGGCGAATTTTCACGGCGGAAAGACTGAAATCATGGGTGAGAGAAATCTGGGGAGAATTGTTCTCGGAGTTGCCGGAGGTACAAAGGCATCCTAGAGGCTGGTTCTCACTTCATTTCGCAAAAGAGGAGCACACGAACACCGTTCTGGCACAGTACTGGCACATAGAATTGGCACCAGTACTTTTGAAAAGATGGAGTCCGCTTTTTGACCCGGAACGTGAGCAGATCGGAGCAGGACCTATATGGGTTCGATTGCCAGGGCTACCACTACAATACTGGTCGGAGGAGGCATTCATCAAGATTGGGAATGCACTGGGAACATACCTAGACCACGATCGATCATACAAGGAGTCAAATGACCAACTCATGGCCAGAATTCTGGTACATCTGGATACCAGGGAAGGACTAGTGGCTAAAATGACCCTGAGATGGGGGAAATTCAGCAGAACACAGATTTTGGATTATGAAGGAGTTCCCTTCAGATGCAACTGGTGTCACCAAGTTGGTCATGTTTATAAGGATTGTCCATTAATCATCAGTCAGAATGGATCACCCAAACAAGCACTATCGGACTCAGGCAGGGCACTCCCAAATTTGCCACAACAACCAAGGAATAATGCTCCTCCACCAATTCCTCGTTCGCCAATGAACAGCGCGGAGCCCCGAGGATCTCCTGCAAAAGTGCTTGAGCATCAAAAAGGTCCGCTAGCACCTCCATTGACTCGGGCACGGGCTGCAGCAGCGGCAGCGAAAGATCCGGGTAATTTTCCTATCTCTCAATCTATATCATCTGATATCTCTCTTGTGCACAAAAATTCAACTGCATGCGCTATGGTACATTGTGATATCCCTCCTCCCCCCCCCGTCGACCTCCCCTGCTCCGCCTTCTCTGCCCTTCTCATCTCCGCCCCTCTCGCCCATATCACCCCGGTCGAATTCATCTCACCCCTACTCCCTTCGCCCCAGGGCACCTCGCCCAGTGGCATCTGAAACCATTGCTGGTCTGGGTATTGTCCCTCTTGACATTGGGTACCACTCCTCCCGGGGTCGTAAATCAAACCTCAATAAAGCCATTAGACATGCGGGCGCAGAAGTTGCTGCTGGGCGACAAGCCACCATTTTAGGGGTCCTTAGAGCTTCAAATCCCCCTAAGATAGGTCCACCATGAAGTTCATCTCCTTCAATTGTAGGGGTATGGCAAACGCCCCAAAAAAGCTAGCCCTTAAACGAATTTTTGAGGTCGAGTCACCGGATATCATTTTGTTACAAGAAACCCTTGGATCGGCAGAATCTTGTTCTCGCACACTAGCCTCTGTAGGGGCTCGATGGAATTTCATTGCCATGGATGCCATGGGAAGATCGGGGGGTCTGGCGCTCGGTATTAACCCCAGCTCAATCAAACTGGTATCATCTTGGGGCGGACAGGGATTCCTAGGAGCAGACATCATCTCCATCGAACTCGGGCTCCCCCTCCGGATTATCAATATTTATGGACCTTGTCATCAGAGGGAAGATTTCTGGAGAAAAATTCTCAGTTGCAACCTCCTATCTCCCGAGCACATCATCATCGGGGGAGACCTGAATTTCTCCCTGGGCTTCAGTGAGTCATGGGGAGAGGCGGCCCAGATTGACCCCATCTCAAATTACATGAGACAATTATTGGAGCAACACGATTTCATTGATATCCCTGTTCAGAAGCTACAGCCTACTTGGAGAAATAGAAGAACAGGAGAGGCAGCCTTGGCCAGAAGATTGGATAGATTCCTCATGAAAGAACCTCTGATTAATCGGCTGCATTCATACAAACAGTGGGTAAGCAATGGAGGCATCTCAGATCACACACCTATAGCTTTGGAAATTCGGGGACCAGAACAGAAACCAAAGGCGCCTTATAAATTCAACCATCTGTGGCTACAAGACCCTAGATTCATTAACCTGATCACAACATACTGGAGAGCTCACCCCATTGATCGAGAATCTTCATTGGCAAGAGGATTCGTAAAAAACCTAACAGAGCTAAAACATATAGTGGTCAACTGGGCTAAAGAGAAAAAGAAGACTGAAGATGAGCAGCTTATCAAGGTGGAGGACGAATTGAAGGGCCTTCTGGACGAGAGAAATCTAGGGTTCTTATCTCAGAATGACAAGGCCCGACTGGTGGATCTGGAAAATCAGAAGAATGTTATCCTAAAGGGAAGGGAGGAATCTATCAGACTACGCAGTAGAGCTACATGGCTGAAAGCTGGAGATGAGAACTCCAGATTTTTCCATAACTTTGCCAAAGGAAGGAAAGTGGCAAATACCATTTGGAACCTCCCCCTTCCCGAGGGAGGCCAGGCAGATACATTCAACAAGCTATCTAACTTGGGTACCTCACACTTCAGAAACCTATACAAGAGCCCTGTGGGCTCAAACCTGGCGGAAATCATCAATGTGGCCACCAAATTCCCAAGATTTGTAGAGGAAGATGAATTAGAGGATCTGGATGCTCCAGTCACCATGGCAAAATTGGAAGGTACCATAAAATGGTTCAAGAAGGAGAAGAGCCCGGGACCGGATGGATGGACTATAGAGTTCTACTCTGCATTCTTTGAACTGCTGGGAGGAGATATTCTCAAAGTCGTCGAGGAGAGTAGGATCTCGGGAAGTATCTATCATGCCATTAACTCTACATTTATAGCCCTCATCCCTAAATCCGACAATCCATCATCCTTCGATGATTTCCGCCCCATATCCCTCTGCAATGTGCTCTATAAGATTATCTCTAAGATCATTGCTAACAGGATCAAGCCCATTCTCTCCAGGCATATCTCCCCACAACAATTTGCTTTTCTGGAGAATCGACAGATTCATGAAGCCATTGGATCAGCTCAAGAAGCAATCCACTCCATCTGGACCAAACACCTCAAATGTATTCTGCTGAAAATTGATCTCTCCAAGGCATTTGATCGTGCTAGCTGGTTGTACATCAAAATGATCCTCATTCATATTGACTTCCCTCATTCATTAATCAATTGGATTATGGCATGCATCACCTCCCCCACCTTCAGTATTCTGATCAATGGATCTGCCTCTCACTTCTTTCACTCTGAAAGAGGGCTACGTCAGGGCTGCCCACTCTCGCCACTGCTCTTTCTCTTGGTAATTGAAGCGCTCAGTAGGCTCCTGATTTCTGCTAACAGGGAGGGATCTATTCGGGGCCTTAAAATATCTGACATCTGTTTCCTCACTCATCTCCTATTTGTGGACGATGTCTTGATATTATTGGATGGAAGCATACAGGACACGACCGCATTCTCTCACTTGCTCGACCTGTTCTCAAAAGCAACGGGTATGGAAGTGAACAGATCAAAATCATCCATCACTATGGTTGGCACCACTGTAAATGAATCACATGTTGCTAGAACGGCCTTTCCCTACAACCCTCAGCCTCTGGAGAGAGGGCTCAAATACCTGGGGTACTGGCTCAAACCGACAAGTCAGAAGATTGCTGATTGGGTATGGCTCGTGGCGAAGATAGAAAAAAGATTAACATGCTGGAGTCACAGATATCTCTCAAGGGCTGGGAGACTAATCCTGATAAAAGCTGTTCTGGAAGCCACTCCTGTATTCTGGATGGCTCTGGCATGGATACCCCGGAACATATTGGCAAAACTTCAACAATTATGCAATCGATACCTATGGGCTGGGAATCAAGACAAACGAATCTTCGCATGGATCGGATGGAATAAGATCGCTCTGCCTAAGAAATGGGGAGGATGGGGGCTGAAGGATCTCCCGATATTTGCAAAAGCTCTGGCTGGAAAAATGGGATGGGCCCTCCTGACAACCCACAGTCTATGGACAAATATCACTTTCCACAAATATATCTGGCCGCTCAGCATCATCGATTGGGTTAGACTGCCTACCTGGAACAAAGCAGGTATATCATCGATTTGGAAGGCCCTATTGCACTCCTTACCCCTCATCAGGGACAACCTAATATGGCGCATCAGAGACGGTAACAGTGCAAGAATTGGACTTGATCCTTGGTCCGGAAGTGGAGGCAGACATACACTCCCTCAAGAGCTAATTGCATTTCTATCTGCTCAAAACATAAAGGTCATCTCGCAGATCGCAGACCCAGCACAATCAGACATATTCCATCAAGCATGGAAATCGGCAAACCAATTAAATATCCCGAGAAGATGGCACACCATATGGGATGAATTCAGAGATGCATTAGCGGAAGCTCATATTCGCATCTCGGAGGGGCCGGATGAACTTGTCTGGCATCGAGCAGAGCACGGTGTATACACACCAATGTTTTACAAAACGGACTCGGATTCGGACTCGGCCGAGGATCGACTCGGAAACGGAAACGGAAACGGCAATGACTCGGCCGGCTCGATTTCAATGACTCGGTCGTTGTAAAAAATACATTAAATATTTATTTTTTTTATAAAAAAACATAATTTTAAATATTTTAAACATAATTTTAAAGATTTTCATTCAAGTTTCCAAACACACAACATTATAATATACATGGAAGACAACATATGATCAAAGTAGGCTCATGAACCAATCCATTATATCAAAATGGTACGGTGTACCCAATGGCAATAGTAAATACATAGTCAACTGTAGTCTGTCATACATGATCAAAGACTCAAGAGTCAAAACAAAATACAAATAACCAAGGAGGCTAGTAGCTACTGGCTACTGCCAGAGGAGCCAAGATCATCTCGACCAATCTCTGGATCATCATCATCAGAGCCAGACAAGGGGCCCCATGGCTCCTCCTCATCATCATCGTCTCCAACTGCAACTGTAGAAGTGGTGCCAGTACCAGTACCACTAGGCTGTGAAGCAGATGCAAGCTGAGATAGAGTACAAATGCGGCTGCGCTTCTGTCGTGGCTGAGCAGAGGAAGGCGAAGCACCTACAACTGGAGTCCTACTAGCTGGCTGTGAGACTGAGGCTGGTGGATTGGGATCTGCATTCAACTGAACACGCTGCAGTGGATCTCCAACATCAATTTCATCAAGATCCTCATCAGGATCAAACTCTGGTAGACGACTCTCCACTACCCAATCTGATGTTGGATCAATGTCTTCCAACACAATGGGATCTGAATCAGGTCTTTTGTTCAGCAATTGGTTCCGTCTGAGCCGAAGGTTGTATTGGACAAAAACTAGATCATTCAACCGTTTTTGCTCCAAACGGTTTCTCTTCTTTGTGTGAATCCTCTCAAAGACAGACCAATTGCGCTCACACCCAGATGCACTGCAAGTTTGACTCAAAATACGAATTGCAAACCTTTGCAATTCAGGGCACTGGCCACCAAAGGCCTCCCACCATTGTGCTGCAAAAAACATAGGAGTGTAATGAATTATGAGTTAGATGAAGGCTGAAGCTCAACAAAATTACAAATTATATCTAACTTGAAATTGAGAAATTGAAAATTGAAATTTTTGTTTACCTGGCTCATCTGCTTCTCTTGCAATCTTTGCTAGGTTCTTCCCAAAGGTACCTGTTGCATTGCTGAAGGATGTGACCTGCTGATGTATCAGTAGCTGATCAGACTCCGATGGGACCATGCGCTCAATGCAATCAACCAGTCCATCTCTGACCTCCCCCCTCAAAGCTCCTGACTCCTTAGCTTTATAATGATACCGTGGGTTCAAAAAATACCCAGCTGCATGTATAGGGCGATGGAGTTGATTGTTCCATCTTTCATCAATGATTGCCCAAATGGGCCCATACTTTGCCACTCTATCCTTGTATGCTGCCTTTATTTGCTCCTTTGCTTGATCCATAGCCTCATAAATGAAGCCCATAGCCAACCTTTCCCCATCCACCAACCGCAACACCTTAACTAGTGGCTCAGCAACCTTCACAATCTCTGTTGCCTTTCTCCAAAAAGTTTCATCATGGACTTTCCTTCTCAATTCTCTGCCTTCTGGTTTGTTAGACCAACTGCTATTATTCCAATCATCACTGGAAAACATCTTTTGCAAGTTTCTATGTTGGGAAAGCATAGATTGCAATGTCAAAAAATGTGTAGCAAATCTAGTGATGGCAGGCCTAATAATATCCTTGCCTCCAGTGTGTTTCCTCATGATACTCAAAACCAGTGTATGATTGTAGATAAATTTTGTTATGCTTTTGGCATTATCTACAGTGTTTCTGACCCAATCTAATTTCCCAATATCCTCAAGCATGAGGTCTATGCAATGTGCAACGCATGGGGTCCAAAAGATGGTCTTGTGTTTTTCCTCTAACAGTCTACCAGCAAGAACATAGTTAGAGGCATTGTCTGTGATGATTTGAACAACATTAGCCACCCCCACACCCTGAATAACCTCATCCAATAGCTGAAACAACAAGTGGCCATCTTTTACCTTATCAGATGCATCAACTGATTTTAAAAACATGGTTCCCTGTGGGCAGAAGACAAGAAAGTTTATGATGGTACGGTTTCTTTGATCAGTCCATCCATCTGACATGATGGTACACCCTGTTCTTGCCCATGATTCCTTGAAATCTTGCAAATACTCATTAATTGATGTAATTTCTTTCTGCAAACGAAACCCCCTTAGCTCTTGCATAGTAGGGCCTTTGAAGCCTTTTCCAGCAGCATGTATGGCCTCAAACATAGGCTCATAATATGGTGAACGAGCAGCATTAAAGGGGATATCAGCATCATACCACCATCTAGCTATGTAGTCACAAGCAGTCTCCCTCAATTCTTTCTTCCAATGGTCATCTAAAGTGGGCTGAGAAAGACCTTTACTAACTTCAGGACCATGTGCATCTGATGGAGAGGAGCCTGAGTGAGTGAAAAAACTTTTGATAGTCCCATCACCCTTCATTCTACCCTTTCCCTTATCTTGAACAGAAGCAAAAGAGGGAGGAACATAACGGAAAGGGTTTGATGCATCAGTTTGAGGGATAGAGGAAGAACCCTCAAACTCATAGTGGGGGTTGGCAGCCATCATTCTTTGTATCTCCCTCTTCCTCCCAATTTCAGCCTGTATCTCTTTTTGCCTAGTCTTTTCTTCTTGAAATTTTTCAAAGCTTTCCAACAAAGTCTTTCTAATCTCCCCAATTTCGGGGGATTTACATGCAGTAATATTGCCTTTAATCCCTGCCAAGTGTTGTTTCAGCCTATGAATCCCCCCAGGACCTGACTTAATTTTCCTATGGCAAAACTTGCAACACATCTCATCATCAACCATTTCAACATATGCCCAAGCAGCATCTTTTGCTCTAGGTGCCATTTTTTGACTAGGAAAACAATCTGAAAATGAAAAAAAAAAATAAAAATTGATTCAATATTCATTTATTTGACTAAAAACACTCTCTAAGCTATCTTTATATGCACCTAAAATTTAATAAGTAAAAACAGATTTATAGAGGTGGAAAAAAATACCTCCAGGCACAAACTGCCTCCTCAAACTTGCTCCAAAAATCAGCTCCTCAATGCTGCTCCAAATGGCTGCCCAAGAAGCTCCTCACTCCAGCTACAATGCTCCTCCAAGACTCCTCACTGCTGCTCCAAAACAAGCTCAAGAACTGCTCACTAACTCTCAAAGAAGACTCTCACTCAAATGCATAAGACTGCTGTGAGTGAAATGAGAGCATTTGGCTGTCTTAAATAGAGTTTGGGAGGGGGAAATGGACCCCAAATGCATTTAACTAATCACATAAACCTTTTCATGTCCACAAACCCTAACTAAATCAGCTCCAAATCAGCAAAAAAGTAATTTTTTTTAACTGAAATCGCTGCCCAGCCGGTTCCTATTGGCTCGGCCGTTTTTTGACGGGACCCGGCCGGGTTGACCGGGTCATAGCTGACCCGGTCACCGAGCCGGGTCAAAGGGCCGTTTTGAAATTTTTTTTATCAACCCGGATCGAAACGGCCGTTTCCGTTTCGGTACGGCCGTTTCGTAAAACAATGATACACACCAAAGGAAGGCTACATATACCTCATTGAACATCGAAAGCCTGAAGATATCGTAAACTGGTGGCAAAACATATGGAAATACGCTGCCTCCCCTTGATCAAAATTATTCAGTTGGTGCATTCTAAGGAACAAAGTTCCCACAGGTGATCAGCTTATGAAAAGAGCTATACACGGACCCTCTTGGTGCGTGCTATGCAAGGAAGCCTCGGAATCGATAGAACATATATTCATGAGATGTCGAGCAACCATAGACCTGTGGCGAAATCTCAAGGCGCATATAAATTACACAGGAGACTGGGAGGGACAGGATATCACAAGTGCATGGAATGATTGGGAAAAGAAAAATAAAGGGACGAAAGTGACAAACCTCCCCATCATTATTAACTGGGCTATTTGGAAATCAAGAAACCGAGCCATCTTTGATGATAAGCCTATCCACTGGCCCTTACTCGAAGCTAGCATTGTTGCTGCCCTGAAGGAACTACCCGATCCTACCCCTCCGCCTTCTCGACATCCAGTTCCGCCTCCTCCCATCGACCCAAGCATGCCTTGGGCATTTTTCGACGGTGCTGCAAACCAACAGAGCTGCGGAGGAGGTTTCATCCTCCATGTTACAGAAAACCATCATTACAACATTAAGGCTGGCCTGGGAGTCGGAACAAACAACTATGCTGAACTGATTACTCTTCGCCACCTTCTACACTTTGCATTAAGGCACCATTGCATTAGCATCAATATTTTTGGAGATTCTCAGATCATTGTTAATTGGATTAATGGCACAGCTACATGTCACATGCACTCTCTCAGCACTATTCTACAAGAAGCACTCGATCTCAAAGCAGCTTTTAACTATATTTCTATCTCGCATATATACAGGGAACACAATAAGGGTGCCGACAAACTTTCCAAGGAGGCAGCGCTGATGGACAGAGGACTATAGGAGATTACAGAGATCATTGATCAACAGGAGCAAAAATTCTATCATAGGCCATATATAGATCCAGGATACCCAACACTGGATCAGCAAATAGCACACTAAATGTATTTATTGTTTGACAGCTCTCCACAGAAAATTACTGTTATTTTGGTTTTTGTTAGGATGAACAGCATAATTGAATGAACTGATAGCATGCCCTGCGTGGTATTGCACATACAGCTTTTGAAGATACTCTGTATATAACAGACTCTTATGTAAAAACTGCTTATTATTGAAATATATAATGATTTTTCCAGAGGAAAAAAAAAACAAACTTGTGGAAGCTTAATCGAATAGGAGCAAGATCAATTAGAACACATATAACAGATGAAGAGAAATCAATCACACATGAAACACAAAAGAATACTCTGGGAAAAGCCTCAGCTAAAAACCCCGATCTCTGTATTATCATACAAGTGAAAATATGTCCGGATTACACAAAGCTTATCCAGCTCTCAGTACAATCCCTCTGCTGCTCATAAACAGTCAAAAGCTTCTTACAAACCTTCTCCTCTGCCCTCCAAGCCTCCTATTTCCTTGTGCAGTTTCTCCTGGGTCCTCCAGCTACAACCTGTGTGATTCTCACCTCACACACAACACTGACCTCTGAAATAACTACCCAATCCTGAAGGAGATTATTCCTTCTGCATGGATGAGTTTCCTATATAGGAAAAATCCTCCAACTGATAGTACATTGTCCCTTCCTCTGATATCAACTGGGTCTCTAACTGAACTGACATGCATGAGTTTTTTTATGAGAGAATATTTAGTTATCTGAAGTGCAGCAGTTGCATGCATGCATGCATTAACTAATTGAACTCACAATTAATTTCACAAATTGTTGGAACTAATCTAACTGGACTTAACTCAGTTAACTGATCTAACTAATTACAACTCATCCTTATCTCTTTAACTAAGGGATAAATTCCTCAATTAATGGGATAATTGTTGCATGTCCTCACATAGACTTCATGTTTGATTTTCTACAACTAATTAACTCAAGATGAATTAGTTAATTAGTTTACAAATAGCTACTAAGATCAAATTCGAATTTTACTACTCTATTTTAGTTGAGGGACTAACTAAAACTGGAATCCATCCCGAAATGCTATTTATAGCAATGCTATTTTTAGCACTTCCATTTTTCATTCCTTGTTGCTATGTCCAACACTAGTACCCGAACGGCTATTTATAGCAATGCTAGTTTTAGCATTTCTATTTTTAGCATTTCTTGTTGCCATTTTCAACATTTAGTGGTACTATGAAATGAACAATCAACTGAGTGAGTTGTTGTTGTCCTTGAGCCAATACTTGTGCCAGTTCTTACTGCCCTTGAATCATTTGTTGCCCTTGTTATTGCAACTGTTGATGCATCTATTGTTTCCCTTGGATTAATTCATGTAGCAAAATGTTGTTGTCCTACACTATCTCCCATGGTTGAACGATGGGTATTCCTCCTTTGTCTCACAGTGACGTTGCTTGTATCCACAAGAAACATACAAGGCTCATATACTCACAATTGGAAGGATGCTTTGCGCTCTAATAGCACTGCAATGAAGCAGTGAAATTTTTCCCTAGCTTACCCTAGGGCCTAGGGTTTTTATAGAATATGCAATCAAAGATATTAATCAATATTACAATTTTTATTCACACTATAAATTTTGCAATTCAAATGCCACTGTAAAAGGCACTACTGTGATAATAGTGCTAAACGACGTTCACTAAAATTTCAATAGTTCAAAAAAACAATCCACATTTTACAATACTCCAACCATATGCAACAGCACAACTATCAATAGTTCACAACAATCAATCTACAAGTTCCACAAATCTCTAGCAGACTTCGATTCCTCACATATTCAATATCTACGTATTCCTAATTCCCTTATTGTTCCAAACTCCTAACTATTAGTCTATCATAATACTTTTGTTAGTAGGGTCGTATCCATTGAACCGCAGACCAAAACCCTTGATGACTACATAATCTCATGTTCTCAAGAGCGGTTAACCCGCGAGCTCTCAACAACCCAATCACACGTGATAAGTTTGTAACACTTCAGATGATCACTCCAAAACCTAGGACCGGAACTACTATGGAAAAAATCCTAAACGCAGGGTTAGGGTTTGGACCTGTACAGTTCGGATGTCCACAGAGAGTTGCAATTCCCTCGGGAAGAAATTCACATCAAACCTCCTTGAGGTCCTGGGCCAGAAGAGAAATTAATTATCAAACATCCTTCGTGAATTGTTTCCTATGTCGATGATCAAACCTTGACAGAAATGTGCATGACCTCCATTAGGAATCCTGCGCTTAGAGAATTTCGCTCCTCTTCAAATAACAATCTTGTGCCAGTCAGAATGCAAGGTGACCTCGCCAATTTTCCAAGTTTGTCCTTGTGCCCGACAGGAAGGGAGATAACCTTCACCACCTTTAGAAAAGATCCTCGCTATCCTTCAAAAGATCTTCATTATCGTTCAAAAGACTTCCAAAAATCCAAACAAGTACAGGAAGAACCTCGCTGCTGAAAATAAAATTCTTGTGCCCAAAACAAAGAAATTGATCCAACAAAATTTCGCTCCTCCTTTAAAAGAGTTCCTATGCCAAAACAGAGAGAGGAAATGGAGGGATGTCAACTAGGGTGGAATCTTTCACAACTGAGATTGACGAGAGAGAAAGGGGTCTAAAACCCTCAGAGGCAGAGCTAATGCTCAAGAACAAATGAATTGATCCACACTTGATGCCCCAAAATGAATTCATCCCTCTTATATTTATAGATTTCCTAAAGGGATCTCTTCTTCAAAATTGATTCAGTAAACTTTACTCCAAGCCCCAACTTTGGGTTCCTTCGCCAAACTACCCCAAACTTGCCCCAATAGTAGGGGTTTTGGAGTTTTTCCCCTTTATAGAGGACTATAGCCTATGAGGATGGATAGAATATTTTGTCCCATTCGTCCTCAGTTTATAGAGGATGTTACACCTCCTTGCACATCTCTATGAGCCTCTCTTACTCTGTTAAGAAGAGATCATTAGCATACAACACCAAGATAAGTGGCTCACCCTCAACAAGTACATAGTACAAGTTTGAATCCGCCTTGTTGCACCTATTTTGTCACAAGTCCAAGGAAGCAGTTGTGCAAAGTTTTTCAAAATTCAGAATCATCAGCGAGCTACCTGCCATATCATTGCAAACCTAATTTCTGCAAATTGTAATGTAAATGATGCTAGTACAACCATTCAATTATGTAACAACCTAGATAAGTCTATGATTTTAGCGACAAATTTCATCCTAGGAGGGTTTTTAACCTCACCACATTATGTGTGTTTTTAAACACGGATAATCAGCAGATTTTTTCCTCCAGCTTAAACCCCAAAGCTAGGGTGGAATTCATTGACAAGGTCTTAGGTGAGTCCTAGTGTTATATCGAGTCTTTGTAAAAGTGGTTTGAAAATAATTTAAGCTATTGAACTAAATTATTTTATTACAAATCACTTGGTCTACTAGATCATATTGTGTCGCAGAATTGGGTAATTATTTTGAGGGTCTATATGTAAAGAGGTATTCCCCCTTTGAGGGTTGAATTTGTAATTATCTGATGTAAAAAATATTTTAGTGCATGGTCCCTCATACTTAGACACCATGGCTAAAATATTTGAGGGTGGAAAAAATAATTAATCTCCTCTACTGTCAATTAATTAATTTTTCGAGCAAAAATAAAATTAAATCCTAAGCCAAAAACCTAATTAATTTAGAGTCAAAATTTATTTTTAGAGAAATTAATTTCTTCAAGTGGAAAAATTCGTGGGTCAAAAAGAAGTTAATTTTTGGAGGTCTCCCACCAAGGCAAAAATGGATATTTTAAGAAAAATTGAGCCCTTGGACCTTGGTGGTTAAGTCAAAGTCAAAATTTTGAGGAAATTAATCCAAAATATTTATTTTTGAATTAATAAAAAATGGTTTTTAAGATAAATTTGAAAATTCCTCAAAAATAAATATTTCCAACAGTGGAGATTAAAAGATCATCAAATTTTTATCAACGATCGAGATTATTTTGACGAAGATCAAGCCAACTAGCTGTTAATTTCCACTTGAAGGATTTATCTATAAATAGAAGCCATTTTTGCTTTTCAAGTCATGATGAAAACTCTGACTCTGGCCTATGTAATTTTGTAATGCTAGTATTGATCCATTGATCTGCTGGGAACATTTGAATATCATAATAAAAATACTTTGGGTTTTAGTTCATGGTGTTCTTTGTCCATTGGTCTGTGGTACATGTTGGTTATGTGCTTTCTTGTATTATGCTAAATTTTTATATAAACTTGTTATTTCATTTGTCGGCGATATGAACATTCTATTGGTAGATTTTGGGTTTATCCTAGGTGATTTGATTCACCATACGTCTAACAAGTTTGCTTAAAGAAATATATAGATATTTGCAGGTACACCAGCCCTTGGGCTCCAAGTTCACAGACTTTGGAGGAGATCTGACCTTGTTTGGGCTCCAGGAATTTTTATGTGATTTTCTTACTTCGCTAAAGGTTGTGGTTAATACTATATCTTTCGAAACACATTGATATAGTGCCATTATTTAAAAATTTATTTTCTTAAAAATATTTTATTTCACAAGCATTGTATATTTGTGTATATCTTGTAAATATTTCTTTTGTAGAATAATTTTGTAAATATCTTTCTAACCCTTGTTTTGCAGCGATTTGGGTTTTTGATTTTATTTTAAATTTTGTATATATTGGGGTTTTGGGAAAATTTTATTTTCATTTGTGCAGGTGAGATTCAAGCCAATCAAAAAGATTTTTGTTGGGGTTTTGAGCTAAATCTAGGCCCTTGAGGGTAAGATCTAGTCTCCATTGAATTTGTAGGCCCAGCATTCAATGTTCTTGCAGCAAATTTGTGGCGAGAAATTTATTGCAGGCTTCTAAAATATTTTGGGGCCCTTTGCCCTAGCCATGGCCATTTTTAGCCTCCCTTGGCTAGCCACAGGCCTAAATCGGCCTCCCAAGGCTTGTCGTAGCCTCTTCCTCGCTTGCCATCAGCCATGGGGGCCTCATAACCTAGTCACAGGCCTTTCCCATCATCCGTTGCCTCTCTCCTCCTCCGTCAGCCTTCCCCTTCCTTGATGTGGGCTTCCTCCAAACTGTCGCAAGCCCTTTAGGGTTGCTCCCTCCCTGTCGTGAGCCAAAAGAGGCCTCAGCCTTCCCTTAGGCTAGACAACAACCCTCCTATGGCCTATCGTGAGCCTTACAGGCTCCTCCCTTGGAGTCGCAGCCCTCATTGGGCCTTCCTTTGCCCTATCGCGGACATTTAGGGCCTCTTCCCTCTCATTTGTGGCCTCCTAAGGCCTTTGATCCCTCCATCACCGCCCTTCTAGCCTTCCTCTAGCCCTTCATTCTTGCCCTCTTGTCTCATCTATCTTTGATTTGGGTTTCCATTAAAAATTTTGAGGCTAACAAATTGTGGTTGCAGCAGTCTTCAAGTGATTTTTCTTGAGCTAACATTGGTGGTTGCAGGTGGCCTAGTCATTGGAGAAACTTTGGGTTAGTTTTCTAGTGATCTTTTAGGCCAAAAGAGTTATTGGTTTGACTCCTAAACCCTCATCCTCCTCACTGTTTACTAGCAACATACAATCAATTGTATAACAGTAGTAAAAATCTCATGAAAGTGCCTTGAATCTAACTCGCAAGTTACCTAGCACATTAACAAGTAACTTGCATCAATTGGGTAATTTACTCTTTGGCTCTTTTCATGGAATTCTAATCACTGTCATAAGCATAATAAGGTCTGATATATAACAGTGGTCTTGGCTCTAACTTGTATCTCTTATTTCCATTGCATCATTACTAAAGTGGTTTTCATTATTTGCATTTTGTAGTCATATTGCATCCTTAAGTGCTCTTATCTAATCATTTGCAAGTATTGGGATAAATTTGGCATCTTTTGCTTACTGCTGCATCAGTTATATAAGGTTCATAAAATTGTTTCATTTAAGTTGCTAAAGGGATTGATAATTGAACATGTTGTTTTGTTGTTTCATAATAAAAACACTATCACATTATTGTCTCTTGTGAGTTTCATAAGCTTCAAAGTTTTACTTAATAATTTCACTCACATAAGCACATAAGCCTCAAATCTAATATCTTGTTGATTAGTTAACATTGCTCAAATTGATTGGATATTGGTATCTATTGTCACATTGGAGATCTAATTGTTCTACATCTAATTGGCATTGTGATAATTGGTTAATTGCTAATTGTGCTTGAAGAACATCCAAATTGTGATCAATCTCTTGATTCTTGTATAAGTGTTAATAAGAACCTTGGTTAATTGTTCTTGGTAATAAGTGCTCTAGTCTCTTTACGTGCCATCATTGTCACTTTTGTTTCATGGTTAAAATCTATTGTGGATGACAATTTTATCTTTGCCATATTGGTAGATCACTGGAAGAACATTAATCTCGAGCAATTATCTCTTGGTTAAATTGGTTACATCTTGTGGGCACTTTTGAGATTGAGCACTTTGTCTTGTGTTTAAGATTGTCCTTCATTCATTATTAAGTACCCTTTATAATAAGATAAATTGTAAATTAAGTACTTAAAATCATAAGCAATCTTAAATCAAGAGCACTCAACTATTTTGCATTGCATTTTAGGCCTAGATTTGCATTAATCAACTTACCTCCAAGCCTAAGCTTGGTTGATAGAAAGATAGGGCCACTCTTCATCTTGTAGCTTGCAAAGGATAGACCCTCTTTAGTGGTTAAAACGGTGACCTTGCACTCGTCAAAACCACAGTCTTTGTAGTGCTAGAGGCATCGGGTATGCTAGATTTCAAAGAGAGATATCATTAACCAAGTCTTTGCTTACTTCACCTTGACTTCTCTCTACCACCTACTCTTGAGACTAGCCTCAAAACAGCTAAAGATCAAGGGATTTACTTAGCTAGTCATTTAATTAAAATAAACCAAGATCTTGCATTTCACCTAGTTTGTAGGATTTGCATTTCATATAGGATAGTGTTCATTAAGTAGTGATTATTCATCCGATCATTTGGTCCTTAATTGATATAAAGCAAGTGGTTGACTCCATAAGGCACTAGTCTCACATAATAATAATCTAATCCGATCTTTAAAACTCATTAAAATCAACCAAGTGGCTAGGCCATTCAATCGTGTCCCCCGAACTTGTTGGTTGCCAATGAGTCTTGCATTTTCATATTCCATAGGGACTACCCCCCATAGCCTATTGTTGGGAGACATCTAGAACAAAGAGGGCAAGGATCAGAGTGACAACACCTGCCCTGAGTCGTTGTCGCAATGCCTGTACAATTTGAGTGACAACACGCCTCACTCTTGGTGAAGTCCAAACCAAAAAGATATCCATCAATCCTAGTATACCATGCGCACAGAACCTACTTTAGCCCATAAAGGGCCTTCTTCAACTTGCATATATGAGACTCCCTCCCATGCACCTCAAAGCCCTGAGGCTACTCAATATACACCTTCCTTAATCACCCTATTGAGGAAGGTAGTCTTCACATCCTTCTGATGTATCCTCCATTCCATCTCCAAAGCAATGGAAATAATTACCCTTGTTTTCGCCTGAATCCACACTTGGGATATTGTAGAGAAAATCATTATCTCCATTTAGTGTGGCCTTGGGGGCAAGTTTCAAGTTGAGTTACTGCCACTCAAATCTCAACTCCTCCGTCTAGGCTAACTCATGGTGAAGCCAAGGGGTTGGACCCTATAAAAATAACTAAATCTTAACTAATATATGCTAGACAAGTTGAGTTTCAGGAGTTAATATTAAGGACCAAGATACAACCACTATGTAAAAGTAGCAAGCGAAAGGAATGTCTTTCAAAAATTATAATAAATGTCTTTCAAAAATTATAATAAATCCCTTGGTTTTACAAATATAGATATTGCAACAAATAACAAGTAAATCAGTGTCAAATGTAAAGTACTTGCAAAGTAAATAAACCAAGTAAAAGATATGACATTGAAAGTAGAACTTGGAAATAAATGCTCTAGAGATAAATGCCCAAAATGTAAATGTTGTGAAAGTAAATGTGTAATGACCCATTTCGATCTATAAGCAAAAGAGTATTAGCATACATACGATGTATGCAATGACAGCTACATATGCACACATCGCATGCCTCACATTAGTATACTTAGTAAGAAAAATATTTAATTAAATGAAAAGGGAATAAATACTAAATTATTGAGAAAAGAGATTCTACACTCAAATATACATATTAAATACTTTGTACTTACCAAATTGTTAAATAAAATTTACAATTTCAATCCTTCTAATGTAAATATTAATCATTATAGAGTTAAGTTATAAGTCATATTATTGTTAATATATATATTTATATATATATACACACGTTAAAGTTTTAGATTAATATAACAAAATTTGATATATATATATATATATATATATATATATATATATTTTATTATTATAAATTAAACTGTATAAAAATCAAAAAAATCATTTAAATGTAACTACGTCAATCATATCAAACTAAAAACACATCCCATCTCACATTACATATGAAAGCCTTACCTGTCAAATAAGGTCGAACAAAATCTAAATGAAGGCAGTGGAAGAAGGCGGTGACTGCCTGCGAAGAGTATTTATCCCAAACAATCAAACTAAAAACACATCCCATCTCACATTACATATGAAAGCCTTACCTGTCAAATAAGGTCGAATAAAATCTAAATGAAAGCGGTGACCACCTGCGAAGAGTATTTATTCCAAACACCCTGAGGTAGAAGGGGGATCGGTTGAGGAAAGGAAAAGGATATTTAGAGTGGGAGATTGAATTCTGAACAGAGTATCCGAGTGGGGGATCGGTTGAGGAAAGGAAAAGGATATTTAGATGGGAGATTGAGTTCTGAACAGAGTATCCGAGTCAAAATTTCAAGACTAAGCAAGAAGTCACTGAGCAGTTATTCTTGAGGCTTTTGGGCACGGGACTAAGATACTCTAATTAAGAAGTATTTTGGAGCTGAGTACCAAGATTGTGCACAGCTTCGCCGGGAGGATTTAGTCATTTGGTATCGGAAGTAATTGGAGCTACATCAGCAAAGAATTGACATCAAACCAGGGAACCAAATATGAAAATGTGAATTAAATTGATGAATTATGCATACACTGTAATTGTGTATATTCTTGACTGTAATTGTGTAAATTATGTAAACAAATTAATGGCTGATGTAATTGTCAATTCTATAGAATGAAATAATTGTGCTAGTCTTTACATTAATGGCTGTTGTATTTGTCAATTCTGTAGAATTTGTAATTGTCAATTCTGTTAACAATTTATTTGAGAAGGTTTTTACATTTGGTATTAGAGGGTAGGTTTGAACTCTTCGGACCTTGTAGGCCCTAGACTTCTATTATCACCTCTGTGTTTTCCCTTTTCAACCTTAGATGTCAGTATCATCGGTCTTGACTAAACCATCTGCAACCTGTATTGTTTCATTCCATAATTCATTCCCTGGAGAGAATGAGCTACGGTACACCCATCAGGGAGTTTAATGAATGAAACCTTAATAGAAACAGTCTTTGGCGTACATAGACATGTCTGCTTTGTCATATGCCTTACACCTACACCGCACTGCTTTTTGCATTGATTTTCTTCAAATAGCATTATTTGCAGACAAGTGGAAGGGGCTTCCAGATTTCTTGTGTTTATTCAACTTTTGAGGTAGCAAAACATTCTCCGAACCGAAATAGAATAAAGCTATAAACTCCATTTTTTTCTTTTAACCGAGCCGTTCATGCCTAAATTTTAATTTTCTGTGGATTCCAAGTATGCTCACTGTTAAATACTTTATGATAAATAAATTTTTATATATTATTACCAAACATTATGAGAAATACGAAAATATATATATTTTAACTTAATCAAGTAGTTAATTTCAAAATTAAGTCTTTATGCCAACGCAAACATCCATCGCAACGTCTAGAGGCCAACCGGTGGTCCAAATTGGGAGATATGGACATGGTCACACGTCACTCGTTGTCACTAGGATGTATGCAACAGGGGTTAATTCTGCTCTCTCACATGGTTGCATAGGTCTCCCTTGACCCTGGTTAGTACGTCGTTAGACAACCAATATAGCGGTTAGCCATGGTTTAGCGTTGTCGGTTTTCTTATGTCCATTATATATATAGATTCATTTTATAAAATAATTATATGGTTTTGAAAAAAAAGTTACCTATAATTTCTTTTCAAACCTATTATGTATTATGAATACCGATATATTTTCACTTTACATTAATTTTCATATGTCCCTTATATCTGGATTTATTTAAAAAAATAATAATAAAAATAAATAAAATGAGACCTCTCGACTCTTTATTACATCTCTACAAGAACATGTCTTGAACTCCGTAGTTTATATTGAATTTTATGGTGTCGTCGTGGTTCTGTGACCACCTTAGTTTGTATTGAATTTTGTGGTGTCGTCGTGGTTCTGTGACCACCTGGCTTCGTTGTGCCTTTAACGCCAATATTGGCGATCAAGTTTACAGTACACAAGATACTATCAAGATCAAAATTACTTTATCTTTCTCGTATATAAATCTAAATAATTAATACATCTATTTCGATTGCAGTGCGTATGAATTACTTTGTAATTAAATATATTAATTGTTAATTAATTTTAAATTGTGTTATATATATTAAAATATATATATATATATGTAGAATTTTATTGAAATCATAACATTATTTAACTGACAGTGTTTTATTTTCATTTATTTTATTTTAAAAATTGAATTAGAATTTTATGATGTTGACTATTCTCACGTCTATTCAATAGACATGCCCTTTATGTTTTGGTAGAAGACTTAAAGGATGGTACTGTGCAGTAGAAATGAATATGGACGATGCCAATTTGTATTTTCTGAGTATATTGTTACAGGATTAAAATTGAAATACCTTGCCGTTTATGTTTTATTCCAATGGGATATCGAGATACGTGAGGATGGAAATGCTATGTATTATTATAAAATTTACATGATTTGATCTGCTAAATATTCAGTCCATCATTTTACGTAGCTTCGGGAGGAGATAATAATTAGAGGGTATCATGCAATTCTGGTTGAAACTATGTATCTCAACGTATTATATATGTAATATAATGCCCATCACCACTTTTTTTTTTAAAGGTAAATTTATGACATGATTCATAGTATATATATATATATATATATATATATATTATTTAATACTTTACTTTACTTTATGGTATCGTCAGATTGTAAAATAAGAGTAAATAGTTTATGGTATCGTCAGATTGTAAAATAAGAGTAAATAGTTTATAAATAGGTATCAAAAGTTTTATAAATATATATATATAAGATTTTATTTATTAAATCCAATAACTCCAATTGAAGTCGAAACGTAGAATAATGCGATTACTGTTTAAAAAAAAATGATTTCATCTTCATGAATATGTTTTCAGATTTTATAAAAGATATAGCATAAGATTGTCGATGGGATATTGAATAAAAGTAGTTGTAATTTTGGTAATATATTTTGAAAGGATATCGAATAAAATATTATGATGGTTATTAAATAAAATTTATAATAATAAAATATTTCTGAGTTTTGTATCATAATTTTATAAAATTAATTAATGATAATTAATATAATATATATTGAGACTTTGATGATGATGATGATGATGACGATGATGGTGGTTAACGTCCAATGAGACCAAATTGGTCTATCAGACCTATAATTTTCTTAGTTTTTAATTGTCTGGCTCCTTGTCTTTCTTGGCGAGATTGGTGTTGTAGCTTTATTTTTTTCTCTACGGTCTTCCAACTTTCTTTATCTTGCATCTCCTTCATCTCTTCTGGTTCTTGGGACATTGGTGTCTTAGCTTCGCGACCTATTGTGTTCGTTCTTTTGAAGATAGTCGGAGAAGAAGTTTGGTCTAGAAGATCTGCTTTGCTGTTAAATGAAGACTTATTTTGTGCAGTATTCGAATCCTCATAACTGTTGATGCTTGAGGGGTTGTTGAGTTCACTCTTTTTTTGTTGGGCGGGGCTTTCCCCTTGCTTGTCGTGAGAGTTGTTTTTTTCTTGCCCGATTTCTTGTGATTCAGAGTTTTCTCGAGAGTATTCTTCTTTGTGGCAGTGTAGTGTTCTTTTTGTGCTCCTTCCCACCATGTAGATCTGTGGTGATTTTTTCTAGCAGAATTTTTCTGGGAGGCTTTTGGGCAATTTTTGGCTAGGTGGCTTGTCTCAAAGCAGGATCGACACCTAAAGAGAACACTTTCATAATCGAGTTTCTGGTTCCACACAATCTTTACTTGTTAGGTGTATTTCTGCTGGGAATCCAGCGCTGAAGTCCATTTCCACACAGATGCGTGCATAGGTGGTTCTGGCATATTCCTCTAATTCTGGGCACCTACAGTAAAATTTCCCAATTGCATTTCCAATGGCTTTTAGCGAAGAGAAATTCCAGAGATGCAAGGGTAAGTTTGGCAATCTCACCCAAACTAGTGCTAAGGTTATCACTGTTGTTGAGGGATCGAATGATGGGTTCCTTGGCCTCATGAATAGCCCTAGCTTTTCCCAAAACCAAGGGCCAGAATCTAGAATACATTGTCTGCTTTCAGGGTTTTCAAAATCTACTACAAAGAAACCCCTAGCACAAGGGTATACATTAATTGCATCGGGAATTAGAGGCTTCCATACCTCCGAGATCCAACTGTGGAGAGCTATCAACCGCGGCCAAAAACCATTGAATCGGCAGATTATGGCACTTTCAGAGAACTTCAAAGCCTCATTGAGTGAGGTCTAGACCACCTTGACAGTGGAAGTTGAGGCTTCACTGACGATATGGGCAGGAGCTTGGCCCCCCAGAGGTGGACAGAACTGAGCCAATAGCTATTTTCGCGAAGCTGGGAGCCATCTGGAGAATGCTCTCCTGCTAAGTATAAAAGATTGCCGAAGAGAAGGCCACAAAAGATATATTAAGGCCACAAAAGATATATTGAGACTTTATATTATAATAGATTTTACCCCATATATATATATATTATGGAAGTCCATCAAATAATCAAATCCACTCAATGTAACATATCAAGTCAAGGGAGGAGTCTACAAGGGGCACATTTGTATACATTATATTGAGAGCTTATATAATATGGAGATTTTATTAAAATAAATTCTAAATATTTTTATATGTTAATATGATTTAAGATATTAGTTTTGAGCATTATGTCCAAACAATGAGGAAAAGGAATTAAAAAGGTAAATTATTCTTGTTCAACTCTTTTATTTTGTAAATATTTTATAGCATAATTAGGTAAATTACGAAATAAATGCTATGGTCTATGAAGACCCATGCATCTTACTAAGAATTATTAGGCATTAGGGTAGAATACCCTGCATTAGGACAAGGAGGTCGAGAGACCACCCTCCTTGATCTCGATACCAGTAAGACTTGCCTAGCCGGTAAAAATAGCAAAAAAAAACTATACCCGTTTGTAAACTTGAAATTGCAAAATTATATGTTAAATTTGAAAGTATACCTCAAATTTTTACAATTTTATTATGTATACAAGAAACACTACGATGATAAGGACATATCACCGACAACGACATCATCAAGTAGCATCCCCATCATTAACACCACCATCGTCGTCATCACCATCTCCATTGCCACCACCATCGTCGCCACCATCAAGACCATCATCAACACCAATCGCTCTAGCACCGAAGTTGACCGTTGTAATGCGCTCATTGGAAGCCATATTGGAAACATTAAAAGGGTCGACAATGGCTAAAACCAAAGAAGAGCAACCTCAACCCAAAGAAACAAATCCAGCGGAACCCAAAAGTTCTAAGTATAGACAATCAAAGGAAGATATTTCTAGGGAGCTACTGAAAATTAAACTCCCAAAATTTTCAAGAGGACAAGCTGGAGAACGTGTTGAAGCATGGTTAGAAGGAACGAATAGATGCTTTGCACTAAGAGAGTACTCTTTTATTTCAAAAACAAAAATTGTATTTCAATTAAAGGAAAGCGCCTTGACTTGGTGGGGGAATCTGAGAAAACAACTACACCTCACAACGGATAATGTCCCTTGCGAATTGTTCGAGGAAAGATTTCGTGTTGAGTATTTACCTCTATATTTTCAAGAACAAGTCGGGGCCTTTCATATGTTAATCCAAGGTAACAAAACAGTGGAAGAATATGAAATAAGGTTTATGGAGCTTGTGAAATATATCCATTACTTAGATTCTGATGAACGTCAAGCTAAGTGCTTCGTATATGGGTTAAACCCTCTCATCAGGGCCATGGTTAGGATGTGGAAGCCATCATTAGTAGCTGAGGCAGTAGAATGTGGCCATTATGCAGAAGAGCATCTAGGAATAAAAAGGGATGCCAGACCAACAGAACCTCTACAACCAAGGTTTCCAAGAAAGACTCCCCGAAACTTCTTTAGGGGAAGCAGCTCAAGACCACCTCCTTATGGTAATAGATTTACCCCAAGAAGAGTAGGAGCAAGAGCTTCCATGGCAGTTAACACTATAGTTGTTGAATCATCAAACACAAGTCCATAGAAAATCTCGTGGAACTGCTAATAGAGGAAGTGGCATAAGAGGACGAAGCTCTTTATCTAGAAACTCACAATATGATTCAAGAGGACTGACCCAGGTTAATTGTTGGGGATGTGGAGGACCGCATTTCCAACGTGATTGTCCGGAAGCTTCGTCAAGTATAATGCATAGAACATGGAAAGAGCCAACATCAAATACCCAAGGCAATCATAGAATCCATGCAATAGTCAACAACAATCAGGAAGCACATCAATCCACGATAGTGGAATCCTCAGGTATTAATAATGGAATAAAATTCAAAATCTTATTTGATATTGGTGCCACAGGTTGTTTCATTTCATCATATGCATCAAATAAATGTGGGTTGGCAGCTCGCAAGCAAAATGATTTCAAACAGGTAAAAATGGCCTCAGGAGAACTCCAATCCGTAGACTAAATTAAAAGTTTATGTCACAGCCCTAGGAACTTATGACCTCATCATAGGTATGGATTGGTTAGAAGTTCATCAAGCTTGGATAGACTATTATCGGAAAAGAATTCTCGGTATAAATGATGAAGGAGAGACAATCCAAATTCAAGGTATCAAGAGAAAAGCATCTTTACGCTACATATCAACAATGCAAATGAAGCGTTGCTTAAGAAAAGGTTGTCAGGCATATGCAGTTCAAGAAGTAAGCAAAGAAAAAGGACAATCCTTAGAACAATATCCGGTGTTAGCCGAATTTCCAGATCTATTTCCAAAGGAACTACCAGGATTACCCCCCGAAAGAGAGCTAGATCTTGCAATAAAATTGAAACCTGGAACAGAACCAATTTCTAAAACACCTTATAGAATGACAGCACCAGAACTTCAAAAATTGCAAATTAAATTGAAAGAACTATTGGATATAGGACACATACGACCCAGTATTTCACCTTGGGGTGCTCCTGTAATTTTTGTCAAGAAGAAAAATGGTTCCTTACAGTTATGCATAGACTATCGAGACTTGAATCGAGCTACAGTAAAGAATCGGTATCCAATGCCTCGAATTGATGACCTCTTCAACCAAATGAAAGGAATTGTTGTCTTTTCAAAAATTGATCTACGATCAGACTATCATTAGCAAAGCATTACGGAAAGCGATATTTCTAAAACTGCATTCCGAACACGCTTTAGGCATTATGAATTCACTGTGGTACCATTTGGGTTGACTAATGCACCAGCAGTATTCATGAACCTTATGAACAGCATTTTCCGCAAATATCTTGATCAATTTGTACAAGTTTTCTTAGATGATATTCTCATCTACTCCAAGAATGAGAAAAAGCATGAAGACCATTTACGGATAATATTATATTGCCTCAAAAAACACCAGTTATATGGAAAGTTATCCAAGTGTTTTTTCTTTCAGAAAAAGATTCATTACTTGGGTCATATCATATCTGGTGAAAGAATCTCAGTAGATCTTGAAAAAGTAAAGGCAATCATGGAATGGCCAATATCGAAAAGTGCACATGAAGTGCGAAACTTTATGGGTTTAGCCGATTACTACCGAATATTTGTGGAAGGATTCTCCAAAATTGCCAAGCCAATTACAACCCTCCAACGTAAAGGTGTTAGGTATGAATGGACTGAGGAATGTAATAAAGCATTCTTTGAACTTAAAAGATTGTTGACCAGTGCACCAATCTTTCAAGTCCCTGACATGGACAAATATTTTACTATATGTACTGATGCATCAAAGCAAGGATTAAGTGCAGTATTAATGCAAGATAGAAGAGTAATAGTGTATGCTTCAAAAAAGTTAAAGCCTCATGAAGAAATCTACGCCACTCATGATTTAGAGTTAGCCGTTGTAGTACTAGCTTTAAAGATACGGAGACACTATCTAGTAGGGCGAAGATTTATGCTTAAAAGCGACCATCAAAGTCTACAGTGTTTGTTTACTCAAAGAGACTTTAATGCTAGACAAAGATGATGGAGTGAATTCCTAAGTGAGTATGACTTTGGAATATCTTACATTAAAGGAAAAGAGAACGTAGTGGCAAATGCTTTAAGCAGAAGACCTCGAATATTTTCCCTCATACCTATCAAAGTAGACTTAAGGCAACGAGTACTAGAATGTCTCATAAGAGATAGCTGGTATTTAAAGGTAAGATCTAATCTTGATAGTAAAAGTCAAAAGAACCTAAGTTTGAAGGGTATGAACTAGAAGATGATGGAATCTTGCGATTTCATGGAAGGATGTATATTCCTAATAATGGGGATCTCCGAGAAACGATCCTTAAGGAAACCCACAGAGCAGTGTATTGTGCACATCCCGGGGTAAAGAAAATGTATACTGATACCAAGAAACTCTTCTTCTGGACAGGCATGAAACACAATATCGTTCAATTCGTTGCAAAATGTCTTGAATGTCAGCAAGTGAACGCTGACCATTGTCACTCAGCAGGTCTCCTGCAACCTCACAACATTTCTATGACCAAATGGGAGATAATTTCTATGGATTTTATCATCGAACTACCTCTCACTCCACAAAGGCACAATGCCATTCTGGTTGTGGTGGATAAATTAACAAAAAGCGCCCATTTCATTCTCGTAAGAGATATTTACGAAGTTGCTAACGTAGCTCGAGTATTCATAAATGAAATTATCAGATTTCATGGAATAACTAAGAAGATCATATCAGATAGAGACTCACGATTCACTTCAAGATTCTGGACTTGTATGCAATCAGCCTTAGGAACTCAACTAAATTTAAGTACAGCTTATCATCCTAAGACTGATGGGCAAACGGAAAGGGTAAACCAAGTACCAGAAGATATGTTAAGGATGTACGTTATGAATCAGCAATCACACTGAGAAAAGTACTTATCCTTAATCGAATTTGCATACAATAACAGCTACCACAAATCAATCGGAATGCCTCCATTTGAAGCATTATACGGTAGACCTTGCAGAACACCGTTAAGTTGGGACAGGTTAGAAGATCGGGTGATAGTAGGGCCAGAATTAATCCAAGAGATGGAAGAACAAGTAAAACAAATTAGACAATGGTTAAAAGAAGCACGGGATAGACAAAAGAGTTACGCTGATGCTTACAGAACTGATAGGAAATATGAAGTAGGAGATCAGGTTTTTGTCCGCATTAAACCAAATAAAAGCACTATTCGATTCGGAAAAGGGACAAAGTTGTCACCCCGATTTATCGGACCATTTAAAGTCCTGGAAAAAGTTGGGCCTATCGCCTATCGTCTTGCACTACCATTTCACTTGCATAAAGTTCATAATGTATTTCATGTATCTGTATTAAGGCATTACATAGCTAACAAATCTCATAAACTTCAATGGAAGGAACTGCAGATATCAAATGAAGGAATCATTTCGATCGAACCATTACGTACACTGGAAAGTAGGGTTCGACAACTCAGGAATCGTCTGGTAGACCAAGTTAAGGTCCAGTAGAACAAGTATAGCGTTGGATCGGCTACTTGGGAAGACACAAAAATCATGTCAAAAATACCCCAACTTGTGTCAATTTTGAAAAACCTTAAGCAATATTTGTATATATTTACTTTACTCTAAATCAGATACTCAAAACCATTTTGGAAAGATCACATATAAAAGTAAATTTTTTTTATGTTACTGAAATATGATATATGTTACCTGCTTAATTCTACTGGTACGTGGATACCAAGATGAAATATATCATTTAGATTAACCTTACTAAATTATAAATACCAAGATGAAGTTCAATATTTGATTAACCTTGCTATAAAATATAAATCATGAATTATGATATGAATTAAGATATCTATAATTTTGTTTCATTTATGCATATCGATATGATTAATGAGATAGAAATAAAAAAATAATTACAATTTGATTATGAAAACCAATAACATGAGCAGGACATGACCAAGTATGTTATACTATAGATAACATGTATGAGCTATACAAAAATTGTTTATTTTATATATATTGATGCATATGTTATAATATATGGACAAGTGTTTACATTGCAGATATCATCGTTACCAAATGACTACGTGATGACAAAAGCCCCAAGAATAATTGAGACTCAATGAGATTCCATAATAGGGTGTTAACCCTAGTCCCACTGAGAAGGGTGGAGGTATTGCTTACCGTTTATCCTCCAAAACCTGGAGTCATGGGAGAACTGTGCGAATTACACTCCCCTAGACGTGTGATGATGACTACTAGATGCCTACTGGGCAATCAGGTCGATATAATTGACGCTGACACCTTGAGAGCCTATGAATAGTTAGTCAGTATAACTGACGCCATGGCACACTCCAGTAGAGGACGGATAGGAAGGGAGCGGAAGAGATTAGGAAGGATAGGGTGATCTTAGAATAGCTTGGGAATCCAGTTAGAGTAAAGAATGACTATTTAGTTTATAAAAACTTTAAATGTTCAAACAAAAATTTCAATCTTGAAATGCAACCTTTACTTGATCGCACTAATCACTAAAGCAATTACTGATATATTATATAAGCCCTAACTTCGGGACAAAGTTTTTTGAAGAAAAGAAGTATGTAATGACCCATTTCGATCTATAAGCAAAAGAGTATTAGCATACATACGATGTATGCATATGATAGCTACATATGCACACATCGCATGCCTCGCACTAGTATACTTAGTAGGAAAAATATTTAATTAAATGAAAAGGGACTAAATACTAAATTATTGAGAAAAGAGATTCTACACTCAAATATACATATTAAATACTTTGTACTTACCAGGTTGTTAAATAAAATTTACAATTTCAATCCTTCTAATGTAAATGTTAATCATTATAGAGTTGAGTTATAAGTCATATTATTGTTTATATATATATATATATATATAAGTTAAATTTTTAAATTAATATAACAAATTTTGATATATATATATAATTATTGATTTTATTATTATAAATTAAACTTTATAAAAGTCAAAAAAATCATTTAAATGTAACTATGTCAATCATATCAAACTAAAAACACATCCCATCTCACATTACATATGAAAGCCTTACCTGTCAAATAAGGTCGAATAAAATCTAAATGAAGGCGGTGACCGCCTGCAAAGAGTATTTATTCCAAACACCCTGAGGTAGAAGGGGGATCGGTTGAGGAAAGGAAAAGGATATTTAGAGTGGGAGATTGAATTCTGAACGGAGTATCCGAGTCGAAATTTCAGGACTGAGCAAGAAGTCACTGAGCAATTATTCTTGAGGCTTTTGGGCACGGGGGACTAAAATACTCTAATTAAAAAGTATTTTGGAGTTGAGTACCAAGGCTGTGCTCAGCTTGGCTGGGAGGATTTAGTCATTTGGTATCGGAAGTAATTGGAGCTACATCAGCGAGGAATTGACATCAAACTAGGGAACCAGGTATGAAAATGTGAATTAAATTGATGAATTATGCATATATTGTAATTGTGTAAATTATGTAAAAAAATTAATGGTTGCTATAATTGTCAATTCTATATAATTTGATTATTTACTTTGTGCTGGTCTTTACATTAATGGCTGTTGTAATTGTCAATTTTGTAGAATTTGTAATTGTCAATTCTGTAAACAATTTACTTTGAGAAGGTTTTTACAAAATGTGACAACAAAAGATAAACAAATACAAGAATGCTCAATATGAAAAGGAGAGTACTTGAAACAAAATGCTTTGGAAATGAAATATGCATACTCGATGTAATGACAATTGTCCCAAAGGCAAAATGAGATAAAAATTCAAGCACCAATGTTGCAAGATGAATGTAGTGAAATGTGTTCTTGGTTTATTTTAAGTTAAGTTAGATTGCCAATTAATTAGTTGCAAGATTGAAATGGTTTTCAATTCAACTCTTTCCCCAGGCCTTATCCTTGTTGGGGCCCCGATCTCAGAATAAGAAGTCTTAGGAGAAAGAGGGTCCCTAAGCTAATTCAACCAGCAAGTTGGAAGTAAAGTAATTATTGCAAAAGCAAATCTAACTATTGAAAGATTATATCTAATCTAGAGAATTGCTTGAAATGTAAAAGCAAAATAAACTAAATTAGATAGCAAATGAAAGGAGATTAAGCTACACTAAATTGTTGCAATAAACGAGAAAAGTATTGCATGAAGTAAGTAAATTGCAAGCTAGACTAGATTGCATGAAATGAAAATTAGTCAACTCCTCTAATGACAAGAAATGAGAATCATTCAAGCACTACAAGAAACACTTCCCCAAATGGGGAAGAAGGGATGCTTAGGGGGGAATCCCCTAACTCCCAAGAAAATTGTACTCCTTTATTAAACCCCCTTATAGAATGAGGGGGCTGGAGAGAGAGAGGTTACTATGAATCCTTTTTGAAAAAGGTATTTGAAGAAATGTTTTGAAGAGAGGTTACAATAATTTTCTTTTGATTGAATCATATGGATGAAATGCTCTTTTCCAAAAGTTACAAGTTAAGAGAAATTTGAAAAGGTTACAAAGGGCCCTTTGGCAAACAAAAGGGTGAAAGGAATGTCTTTCAAAAATTACAATAAATCCCTTGAAAAACCAAGAGCACTATAACAAGTATTACTAGCCAAAATACCTAAACAAATTTCAGATTAAATAAACGAAATTCCTATTCTAGAACAACCAAGAAGGGTTGAGTTTAATCAGCTTTTCTTGGTTGATTTGTCACTGTTAGGACAGCCACAAAGATAAGCCTTTAACTTGCTAGATATTCAACGAAATCATAGATAAAATAATCCAAGAAATTATGTTTGAATGAAGTGTTGAATTTTGTAGCTATGGTCAATCTTCATAATTAACATTTTAGCCCTTGATATGTATGTAATGATAAATGCCAAACATGTTCTTCGTGTTGGCTCCAAAAAGAAAAAAATTGGCTCCAAAAATGAAGTCAGCCTACCCCTTTTTGTCACCCTAATTCGGCCCCTTTTGATTACTATTTAGAGAGAGCTCATCTCTCTCATTTGGATCACTCATTCAAATAATCTCATCACATGTTTATATGAAGTTTTCTGAGGCAAAGTAATGAAGTTCTCTATGTCAAAGTAACGAAGTCTTTTGAGGCAAAGCAAGGAAGAAATTAGGAGATTGAATTCTTCAAAGGCAGACTAAGTATATGAGCAGACCCACTTTGTTGGAGCAGACCGAGCTAAGGCAGAAGGACAAATTCTTAAGACATCTTGGACAATAGACAGAGTTAGAGCTGAAAACCTAATTCCTGAAGCAAAAAGAATAGGACGAATTTTGAGGCAAACTGATGGCCGAATTCTAAGCAGACCAAGTGACAACAAATTGACTTGTCTAAAGGGCAGTTTGACCAGGTTTGTCAGTTTGACTTTATGTTTGACCTAGATGTATCTTTGTTGACTTAAATAATTTCTCTAAGAAAAAGTTTGTTGGGTTTTCCCCCAAGTGGGTTTTCCCAGGGTAAAAATCTTGTGTTCTTGTTTGGTTGTGTCTTTATGATCCTACTAGCATTTAGTTTATATTATTGAGATCTTCTGTGTAATTGATTTATGATGAATGAAAACGAAAGAAAATATTAACTTAAGATACCATAAGAGGTAATTATCAGTTTAGCAGATCTTATGAAAAATCAACATGGTATCAGAGCTTTGGTATGAGAGAAGCCTTAAAGACATCAACTTGTTTCTCTAGGGTTTTTTTAACCCTAGAAATCATAGTCTAAGAAGGAAGGAGTATATCTAACAGAGGCCAAGATTTGTCCCCTTGTTTGTACCCTAAAAGAAGGATGGAAAACCTATCTCTGTAAACAAATCCAATTTTGTCAAGGATCGAATCCAAGAATACTCAGAACTAGGTCGCAGGCCTAGTAGAGTATGAAGTGCCTCAGACCAAGATTATCTAAGGTGCCTCAGGAGGCCGAATATGATTGCAGTTGGTCAAATATGGTTGCAGGAAGGCCTCAGAATTTGTCTCAGTTCGAATTGCCTCAGTAGGAGAAAAAGAAGCCTCAATCTGATTTCAGGAAGGTCGAGAAGGGCTCAGGATGCCCTCAAGAAGGCTGAAAAGTTTCAACATAACATTCAGACCAAAAAGCCTCAGATGCAAGGTCACCTATGTGCAAGCATTTGGAAGAAGAATGAAAATTGTTGTTACAGTGATTCTAAAGCTGAGGTTGTTAGATTGAGTCATTTCCAGAATTGAAGACTACTCTGTCTTAAAAGGTCAAGTCCCTTAATTGCTTAAGGATCTGAGCTTGTGTCATTTCGAAGGACCAAGATCATATATCACATTGAAGGCCAAATTGTCTTGGAAACCATGTCAGTGGATCAAATCAAGTAATTCTCTCCTCGTGATCTGAGTTTTTATGTTATTTCTAGAGTTGTACCAGATTGTCTTTAGGAAAGTCTTTAAGCAAGATCAACAAATGCATTGCAACTACTTGGATCGGAAAGGTCATTCATAGCTCTAGAAGGTGTTGCAATGGAGCTTGAAAGCCAACAAGAATGAAAGAAGGTTGCTATGAGCCAAGGTTTGATGTTTCCTTGAATCCTTAATACGTGAGATATGAAGAGAGCTTTGAAAGGATAGTCATCAACAGTATTCATGCAAAATGTTGCTAGATATTGATCTATGACTTAAAAGTCATCTTGATGTCTCAATAAGCCTTGAAAGGATAGTTAATGGATCAAATAAACTGGAAATATTCAAGCTTCCTAAAGATTGATGTGACTTGAAATTAGTAAGATAATTTCTTTGATATACAAGCTGCCTTAAATGACATCTTGTAAGACCGTATAAAGGTTCTTGTCTAAGAATATGTCATCTCTATGGAAATATTATGTCAAGTACAGAGAAGATGGTTTGCATTATGACAAAGAAGTATTGTAATCTGATCCCAAAGTTCCTGAAGTTAAGATGGTCATTTGCAAGAAGCTTGGTTATCAAATCTGAAGTAAATCTCTTGAAACCCTTGTTACTTGATTATCAAGAGCTAACGGAGGTCGAGTTACTTGATTTGAAAGAAGTAAGAAGGCATGAAGATCCTATGGTCTTGAACATTTTTGGATATTTTCTACTAGTGTAAAAAGATACACTTGTTACGGTTACCAAAAGTCTAGAATAAACTTTCAATGTTACAAGGGTTGTTGAAGAGTGTGTGAAACTTCTGAGCTTACAATGAAAAAGATGTCGAGTTCCTATTCAATACTGAAGAAGAAGTCCTCTCAATAAAGATGAGTCATTTGCAGAACTTGATGTACCCTTATTATTTCTACTGCTATGATAAAGGTTGACATTTAGCTTAGAATACATATATGTGAAAGTATCATTGCAAGAAATGTTGAAGCAATGACCAACATGAGGACTCTATAGTTTCTGGACATTTGGATATGGGTATTGCAAACTCTGTTGGACGTGCAAAAAGATGTAAAATGAGTATTGTAATTCTAGGGTTGTAAATCCTAGAAGTCTGGAAGTCTTGGATGTGAAAGAACTAGGGATGGACCTAGAACGATGTTTCCGTTGAAAGTAGAAACCCTCGCTCATGAAGGAATGGCATCATGTTGATGAGGATAAGGATAAAGATGGATGCAAGAAGGCTAAGATCAAGAGGGAGCCGAAATTTTCCTTAAAAAGATAAGTACTTTATAACTCTCTTTGATTATTATTGTTATTGTTGTTTTACTATTAGCCTCTTGTCTTTGTTTCTTTTGCTAAGTTGTAATTGTTCTTCCATGACCTCCTAGTGAGGATTGCAAGTACATAAGGAAGGTTGCCAAGGCTCTAGCAACAAATGGAAGTAGTCTAAGAACGAAGCAAAGCATGTGACAAGAGGACTTTCCTAGAATCGTGATTTGTGTTGAGAGATATTGTACTTGATGAGATCCAAGCTCAAAGGGAGCAAGCAGATCAACAAGTTTGAAGTAAATCTTGATTGTGTTGAAGAGAAGTCAATGGTGACTTCAAAATGGATCTACAAGATCTAGCATGCAACAATTGGCAGCACAAACAAGTACAAAGCAAGAATTGAGAATAGAAGGTTCTCTTAGAAAGAGGGAGAGGATCATGACAAGAAGTTTTCTCTCGCTGTGAGCTACACTTCTATTTGAACTATTATCATTGCTTTAAAAATTGCACCAAGTGGATGCGGAGATTGTAGAAATTTCACCTGTAGATCAACTTGATATATGCAATGTACTAAAGCATAATACTTGATCTAGTTTTAAAAAACATTAAGCGGAAACATAATCGAATTCATGAGCACCATTAAGCATAAACAGATATAACTGAGTAAGAGAAATAATCAACCATAACACAAGATATATCACTAGGGAAAGCACCAGCATAAAACCCCAACACTGTATTATAAATCAAGTGGAAATCCTCTTCTACATACAAAAAGAATCAGCTCAAAAGCTATCCTGCTCTCTCTGCAATCAGAAGATGAAGATCATAGACTACCTAGGCCTCAATATATAGGCCACAAGTCCTCCAATCCCCTATTTCCTTGCGCAATTTTGATTGGGGTCCAATTACATAACATGTGTGAATTGGCCCCAGTCATACCTGCTGTCAACCTCAGGTCCAACTACGCAATCCTTGAGGACTCAAGTTCCTCCTGCATGCAAGGAATATTCACAAGGAAGATCCTAGCAACTGACAATACACTGTCCCTCCATCTGATCTCAACTGCGTCTCTGTCTGAACTGCCATGCATCAGTTATCCATGAAAGAATGCTCAGTTATCTGAAGATAATAGTTGTCACATGCATGCAAGCATCAACAAACTATATCTCATTAAATTAACAACTTGTTAAATTAATCTAATTAGATTTGACTAAGTTAAACTAAGTCAACTAATCCTCTCACTATAGAACTCATACTTGATTCCTCAATCAATGGAGAAAATCAAGGATAAATTCCTCAATCAGTGGGACAACTAATTGCATGTTCTCACAAAGACTTCAAGTTTAATTTTCCATAACTAATTAACTCATGGAGAATTAATTAATTAATATTTAAACTGTTGGTAAGACCAAATTCGAATTTACTTCCTATAGTTAGACCAGGGACTGCTAAAAATAGGAAGGGACCATGAAATGCTATTTTTAGAAGGTGCTATTTTTAGCAGTTTCACCTCTCACCCAATGTGGCCAAAATCCACACTGGCCAAACTGCTATTTTTAGAAGTGCTATTTTTAGCAGTTCTATTTTTAGCAATTTCTAAATTTAGCATTTCTTGTTGCACACGTTTCAATAGAGATCTTTTTTCTCAATCGAATAATTGAAGAGGAAGAACTGGACATAGAGCAACCTCAGGGCTTTGAGGTACATGAGAAGAAGTCTCATGATTGAAGAAAGCTTTGTACGATCACAAGTAGACATGTTGGGCTTGGTATTTTTGGATCGATGGATCAAGGTTGATCCTTTTTTATTTGTCTCTGATAGAAGTAGGACTCATGTGTCAAATGGAGTAGCTATGGCAGAAATAATTTCTTCTGCAACAGAGGGAGCAATCGCTGAGCCTTGTTCTAGCTTAAAAAGGAGTTGACCACTGAGTTCAAGACAATGGTCTGTCAGGCTAAGGGAGCTACCAGATTTACCACAACAGGATATGTTTTCAGTGTGAGAAGGAGCACCTAGTGAGGACAATAGGAAAGCAGTTGTGGCGATGGATCTAATGAAGGACGCAGATCAGTTTATGATTAAGACAAGGCATGCAACTTAACATGTGTTGGAGTACTAGCATCGTACAGTTGGTCATGGTGTATTTAGTTATGGTTTGAGATATGTCTCAAACAAGTGAAGTACAACTACAAATTCAGATTCGGCAAAGAGTGCATAAGATAGAAAAAGTTCATTAGGATATTGCTTTAGTTTGGGCTCAGCGATGATTTCTTGAATAAGCAAGAAGCAGACATTTGTCGCACTCAATATTGCAAAGGTCGAGTATATTGCAATTTGGTTGGAAAGTTGAGAAGCAGTATGGCTTCAAAGGTTACTTGCAGGATTGTCTTAATCAAGTACATGTGACGACCACAATGATAGGTTGAAACACAATGAGATCTAGTACCGAGACATAGTACAAAAGTAAGGCTCCAATACAGTCAAGCAGGTTGCTGACATTCTATCCTAGGGAAAAGTTTGTACACTTCAAGGACAAGCTTGAGAAGTGATTGAGCATGTATCTCTCAGCAAGAGGGAGTAATGAATTGCAACATCTAGGACAGTCATTCTCCCTAGGTCAAGTTGACTAGGATTAGGGAAAATGGTCCAAAATGATAGCATCATGGATAGACATTCTCCCTGTGTCAAGTATGTTGACCATGATTAGGGAGAATGGTCCAACAAAGGACAATAATTCTTCCTGTGTCAAGTATATTGACTGAAATTAGGAAGAATGGTCTTGTTACCATTCAATCTACCAAGGGTCCTAGAAGGGGTTCCTCAGGGGCAACTACTAAACCAAATGGCAACAACGGGATAAGGACCCACTGTCACCTCAGTCGATGTCCCCTGCTCTTTACGACCTTTCACCAATGGGAGGAGTCTCGGTATGAAGGAAATCACGGGAATTATAAGGTCAATGACTAGGGGTGGTGTGATTTCCAAAGCCCATTCAAAGGAGAGGCTCAAATGATAGCAAGATTGCTTCAAAGAAAAGCTAATGGCTCTTCAAGAAAGGCTTATATGGAGACCTAGACTTAGGGTTTATGATATCCAATTATGACAAGGAAACCTAAGGTCAAGGCTCAAAGATGATAAAGACTACTCAAGAAGCTTTTGAAGGATGTTTTTATGCCTTAAAATAGACCACTGCTATTCTTGAGAAGCCTAACTGTGGGAGAAGACTCTCCAAAGTGCTCTCTAGGTCAAGGTGGGATGAAAGAAAGGGTTTGAATGATTTATTCCACCGAATACTATGTGCCAAAAACCTCAAGAAAGCCAACACACCTAAACGTTCAAGATAAGCTTCAAAGTTGGAGCTAAGGCTTGAGATTTCTCAAAATTGAATCGTAGGAATTGCATGAAACCTGGAGGATCACTAGAGTAGACACCAGCGCAAAAGCCTATTGAAGTGGATTTGAAAAATGATCCCTTTAATGAATTTTGCAGGAAGCCCTAGTTATGTAGTCTAGCTTTGGAGGTTGAAAACTTTGGAGGCGAAAAAGAGGGGAAAAGGAGTGATCAACAAATTCAATTAGATCAGTGCCTTGTCCTTGGGCTATGGAGTATGTGCTTTATGGACTTTCCTGGAAAGAAAACAAGTTCTACTCCACTAGGAACATTCATCTACTTGTTATCAATGAGTAACACGCACAAATTCACATTCCAACATTCTTTTGCAATGATATTCAATAATTAGGGCATGAAAGAACAAGAGCTAGTTGCATAATTTCCACACATTAGACATTATTTCATAAGCAAAAATTCCTTAACAAAATTTACTTACAAGATAACAAGAGATATATCCAAATCCAAGATAAAAAAATATGGCTCCAAGAGAGAACAAAAATTTCAACTCCAAAAATATTGAAATGCATCAAGAGATCTCCAATAGACAACCAAGAAAGAAGTGCGAAATTCTCTTCAAGAAAGCTAATCCAAGTTCAAGTGATGATTAGAGATCAAATGATCCTCTCTTATATTTATATGATCCTCCAAGGAATTTGAATGTGTAATGGCCCACCTACAACTACAAACAAAATGTGGATATTAGCATACATACAAGGCATCCATATGATAGTTACATATGCATGAACTGCATGTATTGCACTAGTACACATACTGGCTAACACTAGAAAATGCCTAAGTTAGGGTAATGAATTGATTATCGAAATAAATTTCTATCTCACCAGAATATAATAAATATATCAAGTTAGGTACTTGATATGTATATCACCCTTATATACCAAAAGAAAATATAATTTAATTTACAAACTATATTGAAGTAAAATAAATAAAATAATAATGTAATTTAATTAAAATTATAAATAACGTGAATTAAATTAATTAAAAATTTAATTAAATTAATAAAGTAATGTTAACCCTAATTAAACTAATCAAATGAATTCTGTGTAGCCTATCCTTTAAAAAAAAAAAAGAGAGAACTACACAATCAAATCTATAAAGATCATTAAAAGTTCAAAGGCATGCAGAGTTCCATGTAACAAGGAGTGGCACAAAGACAGGTAAGGGAAGAAAGGTGGTGAACCAGAGAAATAAAAAAGGAAGGGTGTACTACTGAGAAGAGAACTTTTGTTGTGGAGAATGAAGTGCAGGGAGGAGGAATTTGCTTAGAGAGTCACAAATTGAGAGAAGCCTTGATTGTTCTTGAAGCTTTTGGGCACGAGGGCCAAATTACTTCAAATTCTGAAGTACTTTGGAGCTGGGTACCGAGATTGTGCCCAATTTGGCAGGGAAATGTTGGTCTTTTGGTAACAAGAGAAAATTGGGTGCTACAACAACGCAGGATCGACTTCAAACTCAGTAGCCATGTATGTAGTTGTGTATCTAATTAGTAAATTCTGCTCAAAAATTTTACTACCTGTATTATTAGCATCAAATTCCGAAATTTCCAAATTCAATACCTTACAGAATGGCCTAATTATGCCTAATAATGCCCCTACAATAAAAATAATGTGCAAAATGACATCCTTTTGGTGATAAGCCCACCAAATAGCTCCATAATATGAAAAATAAGCCTCTCAAGAGGGTCAAAACGATAATACAATAGCTAGGAGGGTCACTAGAAGGCCTAGTGAAGTCCCTCATGTGCCATAATGAATAGGAGGGCTCCAATAACAGTGATGAAGGGGGTGGTCCCTTGATATCCAAGCAAATGACCTGTGGTGCTCCCAAGTGGCTGTGGGGGCACAAAAGCATCCACATGGGTCTCTAACTAAATCGAACAAGCATGTATCCCATCTACAAAAGTTGGAACAACGATGCAAGCCCTTCCTTGCCTCCCATGGTGAGACAAAATCCCATCTGAGCCCTAGATCAACTGCCAAGTGTGTGGTGCAAGTGTGTAGCCGGTTGGGCAAGGTGGTCCAGGGGCATCATTATCATCAAATAAGTCGGACACGAGCGAGCAATGAATGGTGTTGAAGAATCCAATGGCATGGCTATCTGCTCTTTGTTATAGTGGAGGCCCATGGCTCTCAACGCACATCCTACAAACACCAATATGACCCTTTAGAGGGCTTGGACCCCATATAGGTAGACCAAACCCCAAGATGAAGACCCACTTACAATCTTGTATAAGATCCAATGTGTATCCTCACCTTCCAGTGCAACAATTCATTAGTGCAATTGAGAAAATGAGCTTACAAATCATGGTACCACGTGGGCACTTCATGGTGGCATGCCCTTTCATAATGGGCTTCAGAGTGTACAGGTGTCTCCAAGTTCAAGAAAGAGGTTAATCAAGGACCCTATTAAGTGGTTTCAACTTCTAAGGGAGTGACAGGTCCATGGTACATCCATCATATGGCAAGCATCATGTGATATAATGATGGAACTGAACAGGCTATCAAGGGAAGGCTCTAAGCCACATGCCATGGTACAAGGGTAGCTATTATGATGAGAGAAGCCCATACTTGGGTGCAAAGATGTAGGAGGGAGCAATTGTAGTTCATGAGTTACCCCGACCTTTGTTTTTCCACCCTTCTTCACATGCCTTTTGCCTTTTTATTGACTTTTCTTTTATAATTGCTCGAGGCCCCAGAGGATGAGAGCATGATGTGAATGATATAGAAGTGATACCCCCTATAATGTTGGGCAGTTAAGGGGCCCTAGGAACCAGGGCAATGGCCATAATGATCGAGGGTAGAGCTCATGTTGGCTTTTGCCCATGTGCTAAATTTATGTCCCGACCATCTTTTGCATTTTATGGTACATTCCTGTTGAGAGTGGCCAAATTATGATTTTTACTTTCCTTTTAGCTGCATCAACCTCTGCGACATCGTTCCACGCCCAACCCAAAGTGTGGACAAGGGAGGAGGAGGCTAACTCCTTGTGGACCCAATGGATAAATGTGGACCCGAATAGGAAATATGTAAAAAGGGGTTATAAGGAGCAGAGGGGAGTGATGTATGTGGTGTCGAGAAATGGTTTCACGCAACCAAAATCGAGATTTCCCATGTAGTACCAGTCCTAAAGCTGGTAGTTAGTAAAGGAGATCCCACTGGACTAGGATACAATGTTAACCACCAATTTGGACAAGGGGACAAGAGTACAAACCAAGCCCATTCTTTCCGCTGAATCCCCCCACTAATCCATTCCCAGAAGTGTCCATGATAAGTAAGCAATGATACCCAACTACATAATGAAAGTCATACCTTCAGGGTTGGAAGGCCCACCTTCAAACATACGATTGTAATTTGTAACTGATGGGCGATGGTGCATAATGGTTGGCTCAGGCGACGGAGATGGTGGCACATCAAGCTATCTGGTGGCTACAAGGGGTTGTTGGATGCCGGTTGAAGACAATCTAGGAGAGAAATTTCTCCTATGGGTGTCATCCACAGGTCGTGGGTAACATCTGGCTCCAACTAGGACATGATCTCTCAGTAGAGTGCACGAACATACTTGAACGGGGAGGTCATGAGAACACCAGCAATCTCTTGGGACCATAGACCTATTACTTGCACATCAAAGACTAAGTACATGGGGCAACATGTTTTTGTGGCATCTCATGATCGCCCATGCTTATGTTAGGCCATAAAATCAACAAGAAAATAAAAATAAAAAATTATTCTAAATGCAGCTACTCTAGCATGATAAAAGAACATGATATTAGTTCTAATGTGAATATCAGCATGCAATTCATCCTATTCTAACATACATATTATCTCAGGGGAATACTAAATCATAGAGTCAACGCAACCAACATATCATTAGATCAATATAAACACGCCAGCCTATATGATTACTCAAGCAGTAAATCCCAAAGCTAACATAGAAACAATCACATGGAGGAGGATGCGAGTGGGAGGCGAGAAAATATGACATCCATATGAGGTATAGAGGAGTCGTAGATGAGGAAAAAGACACCAACTTGGAGGCTCGGAGCCTTTCTTGCAAGCGCAGAATGGAAGAATGAATGTCCAAACTCAAGAACTCTCCATCAAGATCATTGTTCATAATTCTATGCTTCATGGTTACAAAGTTATGACAGGATGGAAAAGGGGACCGAGGAGATGGAGGGGCACACAAACAAGTTGCTCAATATGATGGTCATGTTGGAAAGGGGCAATGATGGTGTACTCATAATTCTGAGGGTATGATTTGGAAGAAGGGGTACATCTAACAAGTGGCTCTTCCTAAACATCATACTTATGAGGGGGAAAGGGTTCATCAATATTAGGGAGGGCATGAGAAAAGGCAAAGCTAGGGCTCATGGATAATGTGGCTATGTTTTTAGGATCTTGGAGAAGGCAAGGGAAAACAAGGCTCTTGTAAATGTTATCATAGGTATCATAAACGGGGCCAATCACTTCCAACAGACCTTCTTCATGCATGGGAAGACAATGACCTTCCCTCTCAGGGGTATGAATAAGTACATCATTGTGAGTAGCATCTTGAAGAAAGGGACAATCAATTTCAACCTCGTTGTTAGTATCATAATAAGGGTCATTTCTAAAAGGATGGCTACCAACTTCCCATTTACCCCTAATGATGCATAAGAAATCGGAAATGCTAACCTCACATGGAGCTACAATATCCACATCTTCTAACACCCTCTCTTGAATGAGAAGCTATATTTCATGGTGTTCATCCTTATGGGCTTGATTGGGGCTTTCATCTATGCCATTCCTGATTCCCAAATCTACAACTGAAAGATCCTCTATGGATTCTTCATTTGCTTGGTCATCATGATTTTCCTCATAATCATTCCATTCCATTTCTAAGTTTTCTTTAGGATCATCCCGATCATCAAATTCATTGGCCTCTATGCGATGACTTTGTTATGAATTGTAATATCTTTCATCGAATAGCTCAATTAGGATAATGAAAGCACAAGTATGGTGAGCAAACACAAGGAGACGATTAGGATCTTTCTCATAGGCACATTGTACTGGGTAGGGTTCCTTGCTCTGCCTACTACAATATTCAAATATGAAATCCTTATCTTTGTACTCAATTAAATATCCATAATATTTAACCAGCAAATCCACGTTTTCCTGCAATTTTTGAAGGTCTTTATGATTAGGTTTATTGAAAGGAAAGCGAAGAGCGGTCTCTTTTTCACAACAATCCATTTTTCATGATTTTGCATTTAGGATCAACATGGAGTCGCCAAGGTGAATCGAGATGCCTAAAGAGATGCTTGCTTCACCCTACAAGCATTTACTTTGAAGTTTAATGAAGAACTAGGGCTTCATTCTTCCAATGGAGTCGCCAAGAATGATATGTCAATATTGTTGTATGGGGAACAAGACACACGTCTCATGTCCCCGACAACGACGCCCAAAATGTTACTGATCAATCTAGCAGGTGTCCTAGAAGGGGTTCCTAAGGGGCAACTATTAGACCAAATGGCAACAATGGGAAAAGGACCCACTGTCACCTCAGTTGATGTCCCCTACTCTTTACTGACTTTCACCGATGGGAGGAATCTCAGTATGAAGGAAATAACAGGAATTATAATGTCAATGACTAGGTGCGGTGTGATTTTTAAAGCCCATTCAAAGGAGAGGCTCAAATAATAGTAAGATTGCTTCAAAGAAAAGCTAATGGCTCTCCAAGAAAGGCTTATATGGAGACCTAGACTTAGGGTTAATGATATCCAATTATGACAAGGAAACCTAAGGTCAAGGTTCAAAGATGATTAGGGTTACTCAAGAAGATTTTGAATGATATTTTTATGCCTTAAAATAGACCTTTGTTATTCTTGAGAAGCCTAGAGTGGTACCACACCACACCTAGGGTTTATGTGTAACCATGGGAGAAGACTCTGCAAAGTACTCTCTAGGTCAAGGTGTGATGAAAGAAAGGGTTTGAATGATTTATTCCACCGAATACTATGTGCCAAAACCCTCAAGAAAGCCAACACACCTAAACGTTCAAGATAAGCTTCAAAGTTGGAGCTAGGGCTTAAGATTTCTCAAAATTAAACTGTGGGAATTGCATGAAACTTGGAGGATCACTAGAGGAGACACCAGTGCAGAAGCCTATCCAAGCAGATTCGAAAAATGATCCCTCTAATGAATTTCGCAGGAAGCCCTAGTTAGGTCGTCTAGGTTTGGAGGCCAAAAATTTTGGAGGGGAAAAAGAGAAGGGAAGAAGGGGTGATCACCAAATTCACTCGAATCAGTGCCTTGTCCTTGGGCTATGGAGTCTATGTGCTTCGAAATTTGGCCAAAATCGTCTTCAAGGAGGCTAGAAAATGATGCCCTAGCAAGCACTCTCTAGCATTTACCCACCCAAGATTTATGGACTTTCATGGAAAGAAAACAAGTTCTACTCCACTAGGAACATTCATCTACTTGTTATCAATGAGTAACATGCACAAATTTGCATTCTAACATTCTTTTACAATGATATTCAACAATTAGGGCATGAAAGAACAAGAGCTAGTTGCATAATTTCCACACATTAGACATTATTTCATAAGCAAAAATCCTGTAACAAAACTTACTTAGAAGATAACAAGAGACATATACAAATCCAAGATCAAGAATATGGCTCCAAGAGAGAACAAAAATTTCAACTCCAAAAATATTAAAATGCATCAAGAGATCTCCAATAGACAACCAAGAAAGAAATGTGAAATTCTCTTGAAGAGAGCTAATCCAAGTTCAAGTGATGGTAATGTGAAAATTCCACAACTGGAATCCTATTGCAACAACTGGAAATTATTCTCCTAATTGTTAATTAAATTTAACAATTTATTTATTGTTTCCTACAGCAAATACTGAATAACTCACACTACAACCTACACAAATAAAATTGCGCAAAGAATAAACGATGGAATAAATGTTAGCACACACACATAAAATAACACAGTTATTTTTGGACCAATGTCCCCAGAAAAACCCACCTTGGGAAAATCGGTGTAGCAGTGAGGATTTTATTTTATTACGCGGCAATGAAATCTGAGTACATCTATGGATGCTCAATTGGCAATCCAAACAATAAGAAAATCTGAGCAAAATACTAAAGGGAATTACCCTTCTCCCACAAGCAATTTCTAGCACTGCCCTGTCTACCAAAACTCGGCCTCCTGGAGCTCTGTGTCAGCCTCTGCGCTGCTCTACGTAGCTGGTTGGACGGCTTGCCTCGAACTGGGCTCAGATGAAATCGTTTTGCCTTTGGATGCTGAGGAAATCGTCTCTTCCTCGCCTCTTGGAACTGAGAACAATTTTTCCTTCCTCCAAATCGAACTGCCTCGCTGAAGCAACAGCGTTGTCCCTCAACGCTGCCTCTCTGGGATAATCCAGCCCTCTTTTTGTGCCTCTCCAAACCCAAAAAATCTTTCCACCAGATCACTATCCCTTCTCCTCACACTACTTCGATCTCTCTGACTCTCTCTCCAGCAACTGACTGCTACTACTCTGGAAATCGATCTGCCAGTGAAATTGAACTCTCCTTATGTATTCTCCAAGTGCCATCAACTTCTTATAATCCTCTGTTGGGACTCCAATGGCCAAGATTAAATATTAATCGATGGCTACAATTAACTTGAAGTCGATCCATGTGAGTTTCTAGAACATTCACACCTTGACTTAATTAATTATGATTAATTAACCATATTCCCTAAGTTTAGACTTAGGAAATATTTAAAAACTAGTTAATAATCTAATTAAGTCATTTCTAGGTGGAATTTCCAAAAACGATTTCTGGGTTTTGGAAATCTCCTGTATTCTAGCCTCTCCACAAAATTTTGTGGCTAGAACACATCCAATGCTACAAAAACTAACACTCCCTCTTAGCGAGGAATGCGTTCTAGTGCTCTACTGCACATCCTGTAGCAGCGCCCTGTCTTTGCATCATCTCCTGTCATGCTGTTGATGTCTGGCCATTTGCCCACCAACCACTGCGCAACTCTGATATACTCTACATATGTGTTGCTGCTGACCCTACTGAACTGCTTCTAACATTGCAACTCCCTCTCATCTATTATTGCTGCCATTGCAACAATTGCAACTAAGAAGCATCCTAAATACTGAATCAACTGTGATCAGTATGATGCATCTGTCACCTGAGTCTCTGGCTGCTGCTAGTATCTGCATTGTCACCAAGGAATTTGCGTTGTTGCTGACTCTGCTCTGTGCCAACTGCACTGTTGCCAACTCTGCACTGCGCTCCCTAGCATCTTGACTGCTACAAGGCTCTGCATCATTCACTCTGGCATCTGACTGCATCTACTACCACTGATCCATCCTGCTACTGAATATTGCGGGCCCCCGTAGCAAGGTATTGATCCATGAGGTGGACTCCTCAAGGATCCTAGCCATCTGTAGCACTCTAGGGCTACAAAACCAAGTCACTCCACCTCACTCCTGGAGATATATCAGCAAACATTGCGAAGTCTTCCTCCAATCTGGAGGACAGCTTATCAATCTCTGCAGAAGCTGCATGCTAGTCCTGCTTCTCCTCCTTGTCCGTCTTCCTAAGAGGACGCTGGGTACTATAGTGATCGAGCTCACCACACCTTAAGCACTTCACCTTCGACAAGTCCTTCTTTCTCTGCTCCCAGTGTCCCTGACTAGGACCCTTTGATGCGAGGGTCACATTCTCGTCCTCCTTCACCTGCTTCAATATGTTGATGGAGCTCTTCAATAGAGCTCGTCTCAACTCCTCCTGTTGCAAATCAGCCCACATTCAGTCCCAACTTGCAAGGTATCTTTGCCCAAAATACTTTGGACAAATACCTGCCACTCCTCGAAGACACTGTTTAGAGCCAATCATACTAGCTTTGTGGGTTGAGGCATTGCCCCAACAGTTGACAACTAATCTCGAACCTCCTGAATCCTAGTGAAGAAGGGGTCTATGCCTTCCCCCTTCTACATCTTGATGCATCTCAGATTCTCTTCTAAGTACATCTTCCGCTGCTTGGAAGTGCCCTCGTATAGCATGGAGAAAGTCTCCCACATCTCTATGGCAGTACCTTTGCTAGCTATGTGTGAAACAATATGATCCCGAACTCCATCTAGGACCAATCTCTTCACCTGTGCCATCTCCTTTTTGTACTTCTTCAGTTGATCTGCATCCTAGGGTATTGCTACCACTACAACAATATATGGTTTTAGGTCATATTCATCTAGAAGGAAGGACATCCTTGCTTTCCTAATGACATAGTTGGAAGCTCCATCCAAGTTGTCATGATCACAAAGTCTAGCAGTGGCCATCTCAACAAATGTCGAAAACCTCCTCTTCCCTTCTGCCTAGCTATTGCTAGGTTATTCGCACTCCCTTTTAGAGTGAGAAACTCTGCTCACAACAACTGTTGCTTTGCAAGGAAAATCGAACTTCTTGAGGCTAGAAGCTCCCTGAGGAAAATTTCCCTCAGTGTGTGCTCTTCTTCTACCTGACGCTAGTTCTGCTCTAGCAAACTGCTACAAAACTACGACATCCAACTAGAGATCTGCTCTGCGAAAGTACTGGGTTGCTCCCTCTGCCTCTGGAAGCTACTCTGAAAATCGATCTGGCAGTGAAATCGAACTCTCCTTATGTATTCTCCAAGTGCCCATCGACTTCTTCTTATAATCATTTGTCGGGACTCCAATAGCCAAGATTAGATCTTAATCGATGGCTAAGATTAACTTGAAGTCAATCCATGTGAGTTTCTAGAACATTCACACCTTGACTTAATTAATTCTAAGTAATTAACCATATTCCCTAAGTTTAGACTTCGAAATATTTAAAAATTTGTTAATAATCTAATTAAGTCATTTCTAGGTGGAATTTCCATAAACGATTTTTGGGTTTTGGAGATCTCCTGTATTTTGGCCTCTCCAAAAAATTTTGTAGCTAGAACACATCCAAAGCTCCAAAAACTAACAGGTAAGAGATCAAATGATCCTCTCATATTTATATGATCCTCCAAGGGATTCGAATGGCCTAATTATGCCTAATTATATTTATATGATCCTCCAAGGGTTTCGAATGGCCTAATTATGCCTAATAATGCCCCCACGATAAAAATAATGTGCAAAATAACATCCTTTTGGTGACAGGCCCACCAAATAGCTCCATAATATGAAAAATAAGCCTCTCAAGAGGGCCAAAATGATAATACAATAGCCAAGAGGGTCGTTGGAAGGCCTAGTGAAGTCCCACATGTGCCAAAATGAATAGGAGGGCTCCAATAACAGTGATGAAGGGGGTGGCCCCTTGATCTCCAAGCAAATGACCAATGGTGCTCCCAAGTGGTTGTGGGGGCACAAAAGCATCCTCATGGATCTCCAACTGAATCAAACAAGCATGTATCCCATTTGCAAGGGTTGGAACAATGATGCAAGCCCTCCCTTGTCTCCCATGGTGAGACAAAACCCCATCTGGGCCCTGGATCAACTGCCAAGTGTGTGGTGCAAGTGTGTAGCCGACTAAGCAAGGTGGTTCGGGTGCATCATTATCATCAAATAAGTCGAACACGAACGAGCAATGAATGGTGTTGAAGAATCCCATGCTGCAGCTATTTGCTCTTTGCTATAGTCGAGGCCCATGGCTCTCAATGCACATCCTACAAACGCCAATATGACCCTCTAGAGGGCTTGGACCCCATATAAGGAGACCAAACCCCGAGATGAAGACCCACTTGCAATCCTGTATAAAATCCAATGTGTCTCCTCACCTTCTAGTACAACAATTCATTAGTGCAATTGAGCAAATGAGCTTACAAATCATGGTACCAAGTGGGCACTTCATAGTGGCATGCCCTTTCATAATGGGCTTAAGAGTGTATAGGTGTCTCCAAGTTCAAGAAAGAGGTTAATCAAGGACCCTATTAGGTGGTTTCAACTTTCAACTTCTAAGGGAGTGACAGGTCCATGGCACATCCGTCATACGGCAGGTGTCATGCGATATAATGACGGAACTCAACAGGGTATCAAGGGAAGGCTCCAAGCCACATGCCATGGTACAAGGGTAGCTATGATGAAAGAAGCCCATACATGGGTGCATAGATGTAGGAGGGAGCAATTGTAGTTCATGAGTTACCCCGGCTTTTGTTTTTCCACCCTTCTTCACATGCCTTTTGCCTTTTTATCGATTTTTCTTTTATAACTGCTCGGGACCCCAAGGGATGAGAACATGATGTGAATGATATAGAAATGATGCCCACTTTAAGGTTGGGCGGTTAAGAGGCCCTAGGAACCAAGGTGATGGCCATAATGATCGAGGGTAGAGCTCATGTTGGCTTTTGCCCACGTGCTAAATTTATATGTCCCAACCATCTTTTGCATTTTATGGTACATTCCTGTTGAGAGTAGCCAAATTATGCTTTTTACTTTCTTTTTAGTTGCATCAACCTCTGGGCATCATTCTAGGCCTGACCCAAAGTGTGGACAAGGGGAGGGGGAGGCTAACTCCTTGTGGACCCAATGGACAAATGTGGACCTGGATGGGAAATATGTAAAAAGGGGTTATAATGAGCGGAGGGGAGTGATGTATGTGGTGTCGGGAAATGGGACCACACAACCAAAATCGATATTTCCCACGTAGCGTCAGTCCTAAAGCTAGTAGTCAGTAAAGGAGATCCCACAGGACTAGGATACAAGGTTAACCACCAATTTGGACAAGGGGACACGGGTACAAACCAAGCCCATTCTTTCCGTCGAATCCCCCCACTAATCCATGCCAAGAAGTGTCCATGATAAGTAAGCAAAGATACCCAACTACATAATGAAAGTCAGACCTTCAAGATTGGAAGGCCCACCTTCAAACATACAATTGTAACTAATGGGTAAGGGTGCATAATGGTTGGCTCAGGCGGCGGAGATGGTGGCACATCGAGCTATCTGGTGGCTGCAAGGAGCTGTTGGCTGCCGGTTGAAGACAATCTAAGAGAGAAATTTCTCCTATGGGTGTTGTTGACCACTCCGCGTCAACTACCCTATAGCAGTGTACATTTTCGCAAGAAGATTCCATCATGCTCGGGCAGTGAAGATAATCCGGATTTCATTATCATCTTCAGTGATTATTTTGTAAAAGTTGTAAATCCATTCTGCAAGTTTATAATGTAAATGATCCTAGTAAGACCATCTATGTATGTAACAACCTAGGTAATCCTACTTTTTTTGTGACGATTTCTATCCTAGGAGGTTTTTCGTCTCACCGATTCATGTGTGTTTCTAAACACGGATGATCGACAAAGTTTTTCCCTCCAACCTCACCCCAAAGCTAGGGTGGATTTTGTCGTCAAGATTTTAGGTAAGTCCTAGTGTTCTAGTCGAGTCTTCTGTAAAAGTAATTTGGGAGTAATTTAAGCTAATTGGCTAAATTGTTTTATTACAAATTACTTGGTCTACTAGATCATATTGAGTCACAGAAATGGGGTTTTATAAATGAGGGTCTATAACGAACGGGTGTTCCCCCTTCATGTATTAAATTGTAATATCTTGATATAAAAAATATTTTAGTGCATGGTCCCTCATATTTAGACACCATGGCTAAATTATTTGAGGGTTGGAAAAATTATTAATCCCCTCATGAGTCAATTAATTAAATTTTCTGGCAAAAATAAATTAAAATCCTAAGCGAGAAATTTAATTAATTTTAAGTCCCAGAAAAAATTAATTCTCCAAATTAAAAAATTCGTGGGTTCTAGAATAATTAATTTTTGGAGGTCCTTGGCCAAGGGAATATTGAAAATTTCAAGAGATTTGGGATCCTTGGGCCTTGGTAGTTAAGTCAAAGTCAATTTTTTGAGGAAATCAACTCAAAATAATTAATTTTTGAGTTGATTAAAATTCAATTAGATGAAAAATTCGAATTTCCTCAAAAAATAAAATAATTTCGACAGAGGAGATTAAAACATAATTAAATCTTTTTCGACGGTCGAGATTACTTTGACGGGGATCAAGCCAACTAGCTGTTGGAGAAATAATTTATAAATTAGAGGTCATTTGTCATTCGAAAGGATAGGATCACTGAATCGTGTACTCGCTCTCGAAGCTCTCTTATACTCTATTTTGGAATAATACAAACGAAGTATGGGGTTTTACTTGATGGTGTTGTTCCTCTCCAACATTTTATGGTAATCTTGTTCTTATTATTCTACTGGTAATTATTTCAATAAATTGTTGATTAATAGCTCATGTAGAGTAATCTATTGCATAGGTACCTTGCTTAAGTTACTGAATTTAGGATAAAAAATTTAATTGGGTTGAATTAGCAGGTATCTCTACTTCTTGAAAAAAATATTTTTATCTTATTTCTCTATTGATTTAACAGTTTAACTTTAAGTGTGCATAAATCTTTCGGACTTAAAATTGGGCGTTTGGGGAAGTCCTCGACTGAACCAACTAACTCCCAAGAAAATAAGATCTGAAGAGCCCTCCGGATCTAATTCCCCAAGCTTATCTTAAGATCTCTTCTTGCAGGGTATTCTTGAACTTGTGCCTAAATAAAAAATTATTTTATCTCTTTATTTAACCAATTAAAAGATAGATATGACAACTAAGAGCCTAGATTTTCAGATCTAGGAGCGGAGTCGAACTCATACTCCACAGATCTGAAATATTTGTAATATATTGTGTAGATTTGAAAATTGTACAAATATTTATTTCGATTTCTAACTTGGGATTGGGTTTTTGGTTTCATATTTTTGTATATGTATTGGGTTTTTTGGGTTTTGTTTCTTGTTTGTGTAGGTGTGCATCTGAAGGTTTTCAAAGAAAATTCCGAAATTTGAGCAGGATCTCTAAGCCCTGGAGGGCAAGATTTTGTCTCAGAATACAAATTTTTTGCACAAAAATTTTTGTCAATTCATCAAATAAATAAAAAATGCAGATTTGGTTCTTCTTCATAAAAAAAAATTCTGGGCAAATTTTATTTTTAACTTTTTAGGGGTTTTGATTTTCCAATAAATTTTTGGGCCTCGACCCTCTGCAAACCCTCATACCCTCTGCATCATTCCTTTCCTCCCGCGGCTGCCATCTCCCTCGCGCAGTTGCCTCCATCTCCTTCCTCGCAGCCCTAACTTCATTGCTCCCTTCACAGTTGTCTTCCCTCTCTTTGCCCGCAGGTTCACCTCCTCTACTCGCGATTTTCTAAACCCTCCTTTCCTCTTCTGCGTTTCCTTTCCTCCTTACTCTACATCCCTTGCTCCTCACTGCCCAATCTCTCCTCCTTGCGGCTCCTTTCCGTCCCTCATTTCTTTCTTCCCACGTCCCTCTTTCTCTAGCCCGCAACATCTTTCGCATCCTCCCTTTCTTCCTTCCCTACCTGCGCATTCCCTCCTGCTTCTCATTTCCCACCTCCCTCATCTCCCTCGCTGCCTTGCTCCTCTGCCTGCGTCTCATCCTTCTCGCATTCCTCTCAACTTCCTTTTTGCCTGCAACCACCAACTCCCTTGGCCCTTGATCCTCTCTCATTCTCCAACGCATCGTTCCCGCTCCCCTCTCCCATCGCATCCTTTCCAACGCTAACTCGCATCCTCTTCCTTTACGCTTTTTCTCAGCGCACCACATCAACAGTACAAATAATTCATTAAATTTTTTAAGTGGCCTTTTGGCCCTTCAAAAGTTTAAAAAACATTTATCACACTTTTTTTTTTTTGACTTCTTTTTTTGAATTAAAATTCTTTTCTAGACATTAAATTTTTGAGATTTTGTAATAGGGGTTTTTGGGCCATTAATTTCTTAAATTTTTCTTAAATCCTTAAATTTCCTTGTGGGAAAGAAATTAAAAATTCTTTTAGTCTTAGGTAATATAATTGCTAAAGAAAAATTTTGAATTTGACTATAGGAGAGAGAGAACAAAAAAAAAAAAAATTGGATTTGAGACATTAGAAAATTTAATAATTTCCATAATTATTTGAAGAGTTGTTTGTTCACTAAATTGGCATTAATTAGCATCTAAATTTCATTGTTATCTTGAATATTAAATCGTTGAAACTTAAGTGCTCAAGGCTTCAACTAAGTTTTGTGATCATTGGTTTTAATGCTCGATAATTATTGAGATCGCTTACTGTCTAAGAGGGATATTAATTCTAAGTTTGGATTTATTTACTTGAATTATTGGATATTTCTTGAATAATTAGTTTTGAGAATTTTTCAAGTAATTGTGATCAACATTTTTATTGAGTACTCTGTCGTGGACTTGTGGAAAATTGTATATCTTTCAAGTATCTGCACAATTGGGATTTTTCATTAACTTTTCGCTTAAAGTATTTGGCGTTTAACTCAAAATAAATCATAATCTAAGTGCTTTGAGTCTTTAACATCTCGCCTCGCTCATCCCTTTGCTAATCGCATCTTGCACTCTTTCCATCATAATAACATTTTCCTTAGTAGTGGTTATCCTTCCAGTACTTGTCCTAAATTATTCAACAAGATAGTTGACTCCATAAGGCACTCATATCAATTGTCTAAATCTAATCTAATCTTTTAAAATCTTGCTAAATCTAAAAACGAGTATTTGGTCGTTTAACTGTGTCTCCCGGATTGGTTGGTTCCCAACTAGTCCTTCTTCCATCCATTTCCATAGGGTCTACCCCCCTTAGTCTGTTGTTGGGAGACAGCTTAAACGGAGATATTCGGGATCAGGTTGACAACCCCCGATCTGAGCCGCTATCACAGTGCCTAGACATTTTGTGCGACAACAGGTGTCATCCACAGGTCGTGGGTAAAGGTCCTAGAGGTCCAGGAACAGTCAATTGAGTGGGTTCCTGTTAGCATCAAGTGCAGTATACTCTCCAAGTAGGTTGAGTGAGCCCATTTAGCATCAAGCCCAGAATTACTTAGGTAGAGTGTGGCCTTTGGAGTTTCACCATGAGTCAAAGAGTTTGACCCAAGATGATGGTGAAGTTAGACTAGTCAGTATACCATGGGACAAAGGCACCAACCAAAATCGTGGTGACTAGCTGATGCTAATGATGTACCATGTGTCAGAAGTACTAACCAAGATTATGGTGAAGATGCACCATAGGTCAGAGGCACCGACTGAAATTTGTTGGAAAATGTAGCTAGACTGAATTGAATTAATAGTTGCCCTACTACATTCTCCAACAAAATTATGGTAACTTGTTGATGATGATGATTTACCATGTGTCACAGTGGCTGACCAGGATTACGGTAATGGAATAATGTTGATGATACTAATGATGAATTGTTATAACCTTTTCTTAGATAAATTTGTCAACAAGAAAACATCTGGATAGTCATTATGAATACCTCCCTAGCTAAGAGGGGAGTGTTGAATTTTGTAGCTATGGTTGAGCTTCATAATTAACATTTTAGCCCTTGATATGTATGTAATAATAAATGCCAAACATGTTCTTCATGTTGGCTCTAAAAAGAAAGATTTTGAATTTGTAAAAACTTAAATTTTGGCTCCAAAAGTGAAGTCGGCCTACCCCTATTGATTACTATATATAGAGAGCTTGTCTCTCTCATTTGGATCACTCATTCGGATCATCTCATCATCTGTTTATACAAAGTTTTATCAGGCAAAGTAAGGAAGTTTTTTTGAGGAAAAGTAACGAAGTTTTCTAGGGAAAAGTAACAAAGTCTTCTGAGGAAGAGCAAGGAAGAATTTAGGAGATGGAATTCTCCAAAGGAAAACTAAGTGTATGAGAAAACCTACTTTGCTAGAGTAGATTGAGCTAAGGCAAAAGGACGAATTCTTAAGACATCTTGGGCAACAAACCGAGTTAGGGCAGAAAGCCTAATCCCTGAAGCAAAAAGAATAGGACGAATTCTAAGGTAGAGCAATGGCCGAATTCTGAGCAAACCAAGTTGATAGCAAATTGACTTGTATGAAGAACAGTTTGACCAGGTGTGACCAGGGTTGTCAGTTTGACTTTATGTTTGACCTAGATGTATCTCTATTGACTTAAATAATTTCTCTAAGGAAAAGGTTGTTGGGTTTTTCCCCAAGTGGGTTTTCCCAAGATAAAAATCTTGTGTGCTTGTTTGGTTGTCTCTTTATGATCCTACGGGCATTTAGTTTATATTGTTGAGATCTTCTATGTAATTGCTTTATGTTGAATGTAAACAAAAGAAAAGATTAACTTAAGATATCATAGGAAGTAATTATCAGTTTAGAAGATCCTATGAAAAATCAATAGAAAGGAAGAAGAAGTTTGGGGTTGCTTGAAAGCCCTTTTTAGATCCTTCTTTTTGGAGCACTTTGGCAGCCCTTGAATGTGGTGAAATTGTGGGCTACTTGATGCTTTGAAGTTGGTTGAATATGGCCAACTTCCGAGCCTTAAAGGAACCCTATGCTACATTCAAGAAAACTTGCTCAAAGATTAGTAATATTAGGATGACGATGTGCAAATAAGGAGAGATAAATCATGTTATTCACAAGCACATGAAAATATCTAACCTAGTTGCAAAACAATCAAAAGGACAAGCAAATACTTACTTATCCTTCTCTTAAGCAACACTGCCCCTACTTGGGCCCAAATTTACTAAGTGAGAGTAATGAAACAATTAAAACAATCACAAGTTACCTCATACCAAGAGAGACATCACCAAGAGTAACACCACATGGACCTCCAAAGTCTTTTTATTATATTGTGCATAAAGCAATGTTGGACACCTAATCCACTAAGGGTTGGTGAGGTGGAAGTTGAACCGTCACTAGAGTCCAAGAGACCTTGGAATATGAAACCAATAGACATAACAATGTATTATAAATGTATATCTTGTGAATAGTGAATGCATCTCACAATTATCTTTCATATTGTGTTCACCATTCCATGTATGTGTTTAACATGGTATCAAAGCGGGTTATCTCCTGCCTTGCTCAAGTGTAAGCCACTGGTTTTTGTGGCCTCTTTAGAAATCAAATTTGTTTGGCTTCTCAACCACGGGTTTGTGCGATGATCAAGGCATTTGGTTTTCTTCACTTGCCTTTTCTTATGCTCATAAAGGCCTACTCATTTATCAGTGCATTCGACCTCTGACAAAGGACCATCGTTAAGGTTGTCACTGTCAACATACATTCCTATGAAGCATCTTTGTCATTCTACTGAACACGGTATCGTTCCTCTCTCAAGCTTGTATGCATTATAACAATTTTGTTTGGTCGTGTCCTTGAACCCTAATGCTCCCATTGACAAGCATTGCACCAATTTGTCACTCTATCGGTGCCTCGATTGGTTCTCCCAGCCTCTCTGCTAGTCAGACCTGCATGTCTGACCTCTCAACGAAATTTGTGCATGTTGTCTATTTTTGTTGAGCAACCACCTCCATAATTCATGCAATGCCCTCTCTGTAAGGCATTTTGCGTCAGAATTGTCAGCTTGAAACAAGTTTCGTAACAGTGAAACATACACGCTGAAACTTAAGGGTTTCTGTTGGAATTGAACTCTATGAAGAAGAAAGTTGGTAAAGTCCTCTAGAGATTAAGACCCCACCACTTGATTCAGCCAGCAAAGAGAATTAACATAGCGAGACTCATTGTTGGTGCCTCCAACAATGCCAAAAGGAACCGCACTTTCTATTATTATCCCAATGTTGTTATTCATGGTTTTCTCAACAGTCATGGGCTATCAAATTGAATAAAGACATTAACTAGAGACTCGATTACTATTTAAAAGCTATAGATTTTGGTTAGTAGTTGAACAACGCGTGTAAATTGGTTGATGGTCTTTGATCAAGGCCAACGTTTCAAGTGCACATCCCAGCTTTAAGAAGTCGTTGTTGTATCTGGCGTTCTCGAATATCTATATAAACGAAAGACATCACATGCTAGTTATAAAATATATATTGAATGTCAGAACACCTGATCATCTTATTTACAAGCTCAGTGATATCGACAGGCGTGTGATCAAAAATTTTGTGAATGGAGGTTGCAAGTTCGAACAACACCACCCAAGGTTTTGTCGTTATAGGCTTTATCATGCGATAAGCTTTGAATCTTAAAAATTTCAATCTTTGAGCATAGATCACTACTTCTTGGAAGCTACAGACTTAGAAGTTTTGAGATTTTATGGCTTTTAAAACCTAAAAGTATAGATCTTTTGTGTTGACATTCAAGGTTTTACACTAAAGGCATATCTACATGGGTTGGATCATTTGCTTGAAAAACCAAAAAGCAACAATTTGAATCGAGATAGTAGTGTTGATTTCGGCCTAGATTTTGACAGACTGTGTATGGCATTGCTTTGCTTGTGGAAGCCTTTGTTTTCAAAGCTTTATACCCCAGAGAATCCGCTAGGTTGTCCATGGATTTGTCAAATCTGGTGTTTTGTGCAAAGTAGTGAGTTTATATCTGAGTTTGCTACAAGACAGATTGTTTTTCAAATCATGAAACCCTTCCTCTTCCTCTGTTGCAAGTTTGTTGCAAAGCTATTGACATCAATAATATTCTAAAAGGGACTGAACTAAATTGGCTTCTTCTTGGCTTGGGAGACCTGCTTATAAGAACCTTGAATTGCACAAATTGCTAAAATTGTTGCTACAAAATAATTGAAATAACCAGAATGTATGTCTTCATGTCATCGTAGAGCTCAATAGTGGAACAAGGAATAGTTTTAGATTATGGGGGATTGATTCCTTTGATTAGAAGAATATATTTGGCAAAGATATTTGGCCTCTAACCAAGATTCAAATCAAAATTTCCTAGCTGCTAGCGGTTGAAAATAACTCTCTCAAGTCCTTCAACACATATATATATTTGCCCTTGTGGCTAAGATTTTCCATAGGAAAGAGGCCACAATATTCTCTATGAAAGAGCATTATTTGTATTCATTGCAGCTAGAAGGTTGCTTCTGCTCAGCTTGAGTTGGTTGAAAAATGGCTCCAATTGGTGGAATAATAGTTACTGAATGAACTAATACTCTCTACTATGGATAATGGAGTCAATATCAGCAAGGACACTCTCTTTCCGACATTAGAATTTGTCTGCAAAATGCACAGGAGAAGATTGATTTCTTGCAGCGTGAATCACAGCTATAGCAAGATGAGTTAAAGCAAAAAAGGCATCTTGTTTTTGTTCAGAACAATCATCATTTTTAGTCTAGAGTTGATGCCCATCAGCAGCTAAAACATGATCAAATCAATGAGCCCATATCAGAAGCAGATTTGCATGTAGAAGCAAAAATTCAGCCTACACTTTCCAAGCCCATCATCAAACCTTGGGAAGAAGTCATTCACAACAAGCACAAAACAAGTCCTGGATATGACAAGAAGGTGTCCCTTCATACTCCAGATTATTCAAAACCCATCAAATTTCAAGATGTTGGATTTCTTCAGGATAGTTCACCTTCACCAATTTCAGATTTTGCTCCTCCACATTCACAGCAAATTGTCAAATGCCAACATTGTGACAAATTTGGCCATGTGAAAGATCATTGTTTCCATCTTCATCCATGTGAGCATTGTGGTCAGCACAATCATTATTAAAACAAAGGCTTCAGAAACAAGCCTCCTACAAGAACGAATATTCACCTTGGATGGATTGCTTCTTGGCAATGGGCTTCAACAACCAAGAAGATATTTCTGTCATATGTCAAAATTTATTCTAGAGTATTAAAATGTCTTGCAATTGAGTTTTCTTCATCTTCTCACCTTGTATCTAACAAGGGGGGAATTGATGGTCATTTACAAGCTTCAAAGATAAATCAAGCAACCCTGAGCCACAGCCTAAAACTGTTGCTTGAGCCTACAGCCAGAGACATAGAAGCCCCTAAGCATGAATATGGTTGGTGGCCTTCCTTAAACCACTGCAGGTTGAGACCTCCCTTTTCAAGTTGAGGTTCTCCCTTTTTTTCTGCAGGTTGAAGACCTCCCTTTTCCAAGTTGATGGTCTCCCTTTTCAAAATATTAGGGACACTTCCTATAGCAGAAGACTTCATCTTCTAGCCAAATTTAAAAGAGTTTCTGGAATTGCACAAAGTGTTCTAGGTTGAGACCCAAAGGTCTCCCTTTTCAAAACAATAGGGAGCACTTCCTCTAGCAGAAGACTTCAGTTTCTTGCCAAATTTGGAAGAGTTCCAAGAACTGTACTAAGAGTTCCAGTGTTGGTGGTCATCCTTAAACCACCACCTGTCAAGACCTCAAGTTCTTCCACGTTATACCTTTTTAAGAGAGCATATTCAGCCCATTGCTGACATTTTGTATTATAGCTCTCTTCTTGGACTCGTATATACCCCTTCAGATTAAGGGGGGAATGTTGGACACCTAATCCATTAAGGCTTGGTGTGGTGGAAGTTGAACAGTCACTAGAATCCAAGAGACCTTGGAATATGAAACCAACAGCCATAACAATGTATTATAAATGTACATCTTGTGAATAGTAAATGCATCTCGCGATTATCTTCATATTGTGTTCACCATTCCATGTGTGTGTTTAACGAGCAATTACACATTTGGCAGAGTCTACCCAAGTGCCAAGCTTCCAACCATGGGAGAATGAGCAAATGGGAACTTTATTTATACAAGAATTGTGAAACTTTCAATCTATTTCAGCAACTGGATATATTCTTCTGACTGATTAAGAATTAAGTGCAGTTTATTTGCTACGGAAAATAACGAATAAAATCACAACTGCAATTTTCACCATAAAAACGCAGCAAAAAATAAAAAGTTGGAAACTGAGAAATATAGAGCACATACAATAAAAAAAATTGACATAGTTATTTTTGGACAATTATCCCTGGAAAATCCCAAAGCGGGAAAACCGGTGTAGCAGATGAGGGTTTTATTATTATGCAGTAGTGAAATAATCTAAGTACAATCTAGATGCCAAAATACTAGCAATCCTCAGTAAGAGAATCTGGAAAAATTATTAAGGGAATTTCTCCCTCCTCCACCGGCAATCTTGGCACAACACCACTTAGAAAATTGGCCTGCACAAGCTTCTACGTTGATGTTGCGCAGCCTGTAACTCGCACTCCTGGAATCTGCCTCTCAGTCAAACGTCATGCCTATTGCTACTGCTGGAAGTGTCCCTTTGGCTCTTTGGAAACTTTTCCCGGCCTCTGGAAGTTGAATCGACCCCCTACTCAGCAACATCAATCTACCACTCTGAAGTTGCCTACGCAACCTCTAGTGGAATAAATCTGCCTCTTGTTGTTGCCTCTTCTAAACTGGAAACTTCCTTCGGATCCCTCTTAGCCTCTGCGTCCCTTCTAGCTTGAACTTCTCTTCCTATTGAATCACTACAACTAAGTAGCTCGATCTGCCAAGGAAACTCGCTCACAAAGTGTGTCTATCTCCAACCCCATCGACCTCCTCTTATAATCTCTTGTTGGCTCACCAATGGCCATGACTAAATCCTCATCAATGGTTAAGATCATCTCTGAGTCAATGCATGTGAGTTTCTAGAGAAATCTCACCTTTCTCAATTAATTTTGTTAATTAATCACTTTTCCTAAGTTAGACTTAGGAAATATTTAATTATTGACTAATTAACTTAATTGAGCCATCTCTAGGTGTTTTCTCCTAGAACTTTTTCTAGGTTCTGGAGATCTTGTGTTTCTAAGCCTCTCTGACCAGAGTCGAGACTAGAACGCTTGTCTTATGCTACTCAACCATCAAAAACAAACACTCCCTCTTAGTGAGGAAGGTGTTCTAAACGATCTCATAACATCCTCCCATACACGTTGTTGATGTCTGACAACTGTGACAACCTGCCACTGCCCACCAAGCCGCTGCACAACTTTGATTCATCTGCCACTCTGTAGCTAAACCATCCTGCATCTGCGCTGTTCTTGACAGTACACTGTACTACCTGTATAGTTGCCAACTCTGCTTTGCGCTGCAACTAATCTCATGTTGTTGTTGTTGCTGCAACTACTGCAACTGAGAACCGAATCAATTGTCCTATGAACTGCAATTGTCTCCTGAGAATCTGATTGCTACCAATGTCTACACTGCAACTGCTCTATGCCCTTCATCGTCTGACTACAACTAGTACTGCAACTGTCCCTCAAGAATTGACTACGCCATTTGACACTGATCCATCTGCTACTAAATAATGTGGCCCCTGTAGCAAGGGTATTGATCCATGAGGAAACACCTATCCAATGCTATCCTCCTAGAACCCTACCCAGAAATTTTGCAACTCTGATGACTAAAGTTCAATGTTACCCCACTTCTCTCCTGGAGGTATAGCTGCATATAGTGTGAATTCATCCTCCAACATGGAAGACAAATTGTCAATCTCCGCCAAAGCTATTGCCCGATCCTGCTTCTCCTCCTTGTCCTTCTTCCTCTGAGGACATTGGGTATTGTAGTGACCAAACTCATCACATCTGAAGCACTTGATCTTTGACATATCCTTCTTCTTTTCTCCTCCCTGTGAGCCTTGTCCCAGACTGGGACCTTTCTTTTCTTTTCCCTTCGATGCAAGGGTTGTTTTCTCCTCCTCTTTCACACTCTTCAATCCTTTGTTGTTGCCACTAAAACTACTCTTGACTAGAGCAAGCCTCATCTCCTCCTGCGTAAAATCTGCCCACAATCGACTCCAACCTGGAAGCTAATCTAGTCCAGTGATACCTTAGACAAAAGTAGCCCATTCCTCGGTGAAACCATTGATAGCTACACGCACCAGCTCAGCGTCTTGAGGAGTCTCTCCAACTGTGGTAAGCTCATTCCGAACATCCTGAATCTTGGTGAGGTAGGGAATAACTCCTTCTCCCTTTTGCATCCTAGTGGTTCTCAGCTTCTCCTTCGAGAACATCTTCTGATTATGAAAAGGATTCTGGTAGAGTGATGCGAGAGCATCCCACATTTCTTTGGATGTATTCTTGGTCGCTATGAGTGAGACTACATGATCCCGAACGCCATCAAGGAAAAACCGCTTCACCTTGGCCATCTCCTTATTGTAGTTCTCTAGTTGCTAAGGGTTTGTCGATATAGCTACAATTCTCTTAGCGTATGTCTTCAGACCATGCTCATCTAACAGAAAAGACATTTTGGCTTTCCAAATACAATAATTCGAGGCTCCATCTAGCCTATCCTGATCTCGAAGTCCTATTAAGGCCATTTCTTGCAAAACTCACAACTAGGAAATATATAGGAATCTCTTCCTTTCTTGCTAGGTTTCTTGCTTCTACTACTCGCACTAGCTCTTGGAATGCGCAGTCCTACCAGCTGTTATTGCCACCTGCAACTGGAAATCAAGGACTTCCTTTAGAAAATTGAATCTAGAATCCCTCTGAGAAAAACCCCTCTGTGTGCTATTTCTCTTCCACCTAGCTTTGATCTGCAACTGCAAAAACTGCTACTAATCAACTACGCCCAGATCTGCTCAACGAAAATACTAATCTGCTTACCAGAACTGCTACATGGCTTCACCACTGCCTACAAGAACTACTACTGAACAAATCGAACTTTCATACGACCTGCAACTAGAAAATCAAACCCCTTTCTAGTAATTCGCACAGCCTGGCCAGCCTCTAGCAAACCTAGAAGAAATTCGCTCAAACTCCCTCTGAACTGCGAAATTTCTCCCTCTTCGTCTTTGAGCCTCTGATCTGTCAAACTTGCTCTAATACCATGTGAAATTTTCAATCTATTGCAACAACTAGAAATTATTCTTCTAACTGATTAAAAATTAAGTGCAGTTTATTTGCTACGGCAAATAACGAATAAAATCACAACTGCAATTTTCACAATAAAAACGTTGGGGAAAATAAAATGTTGGAAACTAAGAAATATAGAGTGCATATAATAAAAAATATGACAGTTATTTTTGGACAATTGTCCCTAGAAAAACCCAATGCGGGAAAATTGGTGCAGCAGATGAGGGTTTTATTATTATGTAGCAGTGAAATAATCTAAGTACAATCTAGATTCCAAAATACTGACAATCCTCAGCAAGAAAATCTGACAAAATTATTGAGGAAATTTCTCCCTCCGTCACAGGCAATCCCAACACAACACCACTCAAAAAATTGGTCGTCCAAAACCTCCGCATAGGTTTCTGCACTGATGTTGCATAGCTTGTAACTCGCATTCCTGGAACCTGACTTTGATTCAAATGTCTTGCCTACTACTGTTGTTGGAAGTATCCTCCAACCCTCTAGGAAAAATTCCCGACCTCTAGAAGTTGAATCGTCCCCCTGCTCAACTAAATTAATTTCCACTCTAAAGTTGCCTGTGCAATCCCTGCGCAGCCTCTAGTGGAATAACTCTGCCTCTTGTTGTTGCCTCTCCGAAACTGGAAACTTCCTCCAGATTCTCTTCTATTGCTCCCTCTTAGCCTTTGTGTCCCTTCTGGCTCAAACTTTTCTCCCTGTTGAATCACTGCAACTAGGTAGCTCGATCTGCCAAGGAAACTCGCTCACAAAGTGTGTCTATCTCCAACCCCATCGACCTCCTCTTATAATATCTCATTGGCTCACCAACAACCATGATTAAATCCTCATCAACGGGTAAGATCAATTCTGAGTCAATCCATGTGAGTTTCTAGAGAAATCTCACTTTTCTCAATTAATTATTGTTAATTAATCACTTTTCCTAAGTTAGACTTAGGAAATATTTAATTATTGACTAATTAACTTAATTGAGCCATCTCTAGGTGTTTTCTCCTGGAACTTTTTTTGGGTTCTGGAGATCTTGCATTTTTGAACCTCTCTGACCAAAGTCAAGACTAGAACACCTGTCTAACGCTACCCAACCATAAAAAACTAACAAGAATGAGAGAATATCCCAATGAAAATGCAATCAACAAGTGGCTAAGATGATGAGAATCCCAAGGAAGGTTGACTTCTCCAAGTGGCAATGTGACTGTTGTGTTAATCTCCTTGACGAGCAGTGCTGATCTTCTTCTGTTGTGCGCATTCCCTTGATTGCATGCGCATTGGTAAACTACCTGCCAAGTGTGGCATCAACTGTGAGTGAAGAGGAGTTATCTCTAACTCCCAACTTGTGGTCAAAGCCAAGTGTAATCTCTGCTGCGTACTACTGTCAAGGTAGGCCTACATGTGTCTCTTAGTGTTGTGTGTATGCCTATTAGTGAGGCCAGCATAGCACATGTGTAGACATGTGGAGGAGGAGGGGGTGTTAAGGGGGAGACAACTCCCCTAAAACTTTGTGCCAACACACCCTTTCAGCTAGTCAATTGATCCTCAAATCTGTGAGCACCCAAGAAAAGGGATTCAACCTCCCTAATAGCTAGTCAACTCAACCTATTTGGCAGCCTGACTGATGTCGCCTCCAAGTGGGCTTTGAACTTCTCTTTGACTTGATTTTGAATGCCAAAACATCTCTTAACTATTGTTGCCTTTATTTTGTCTCCCCGATTTATTTATTTTTGAATTTTCTCGTCTTTTTCTCCTCACTTTTGAATAAAAGTGTGTTTTCATGGGAAAATAATTATTTTTTGATCCCCAAAGTGGGTACTAGGATAATGTTGGTGCTCTGAGAATGAATTTTGAGCACTGATATGCCACCAACATTTCCAAGCACCACTTATTTACATTATTACATAGGAAATTAATTAAAATTATTGTCCTGTGGAAATTTTTAATTATTAAAAATTCCTAGAAATACCTAGTCAAATTTTGTAAGACTCTGGATATAGCCTGGCATGATAATATACATTGGCCCTAGACATTAGGACAAACCCAAGGCTCAGCTATTAAGCAGCACTCTAGCTTGGAGGTATATGAGTGAAAAAAATTGACTAGTTATTTACCGCTAAAGAGCGAAAATAATTAGTCATGTGAAAAAAACACTCTAAAGTGGACTCACTTAGTAACCAAGCCCCAAGTTGCATAAGTCAGTTACATAAGTTCATCATGCTAGCATTCATTTATTACAATTCCCCAATGGGGTTACAGAATTTGAGAGAAGAAGGGAGAGAAAGTAGAGAGAGCAAAGGGGCAGAGATGCCCTGCTGGACTTTTGATCTTCAAAAAAATTTATGAGTGCCTCATCCATTGGGCAATGGGGTCTTCATTCCATGCCAAGGTTGTAGGTTCCAACCTGTTTAGATGATGGGAACACCAATCCTCTGTAAGCACCAACTTACTGTTGTTCAGACTCCAACCTATTGAATAGATGAGAACATCGATCCTCTACAACTCAACTTAGCTTGGTAGCTCGATGTCCACTATTTAGGCTTTTCCCTTTTGTTGGCTTTAGTTGTGCTTCTTCCTTATCTTTCAAATCATCCTCATTCAAGTATTTTCCACTTCTGTCACTCCTCTTTTAACAGACCTACAGGCCTGTAGCCTAGACAACCTAGGACTTGGCCTCCACAAAAGTTCAGACCTGCAACAAGGGCTAATTTAGGCTCCAAAAAGAATGATTTTGGCCTGCAACAAAGAGTTAATTCGAGCTGCAACGACGCTAACTTTAGGCCTGCCTAGGTCTGCTCCAAGGCACAAAGAAACAGGTCCGAAACATTGTTGAAAAAATGTCCCCAAAACAATGTCAAAAAGAGCCACCTACAGTTCCTGGGAATTTGGAACTGCTATGTGTTGAACAGTGCTCCTGTCATGCTTCCTCGACACTCCCTAGGCACTCCCTAGATGCTTCCTAGATGGTCCCAAATGGTAATGTTAAATTCTTTAACATTATCATTAAATGTTTCAGGTTGTTTGAGAGTGGTTCCAACCTCATTGGACCTCATATGAAGAAAATAGAATTTCATATCCCATTCAAAATTCAGCAGACTTAACAGTTTTCAGCATTTCAAGATCAATGGGATTGCAACATTTCATTAGATTCCATCACATGTGAGGGTATGCGATTGGAATTTAATCAGGAGCACAAAGCCCTATATGTACCCCAATGTTGGTGGTGTTGATTGTTGAACTCCTTTGTGATGGCCTTCGCAAAAATGTACCCTTCACTCAAACCAAAAGCATTGATCAAGTATGAGGCAAGTACCCAACCTATTAGATGATATATACTCGGAAGCCTCCCGTGTGGTGAAATTCCATTAAAGATTAGGTGGTGGAGTGCTAAGGTGACAATGGAAACCACCTCATTGTTATATCATAATCTACTTCTTGCTTTGTGAGGCCTCTCACAAAGCCTCATACTGTGATAGATAAAGATCCACTATAACAGGCTGCAAATCATCCATAGAATATTCCTTAGTAAGAAGTAGTAGAAACAATCCTAGCAGATCATAAATAGAAACTCTACCACAGAGAGGATTTGAATATCGTACTAGGAGGATCATATAGACACTCTATTGAAATATGGACACACGTAATTGTTCCAAAAAATCTGAATTCCAAAACTGAAGAAGTCATACTTTGATCAAGGGTTTGGGACAATAGCTCAAACCCATGCACAAATTGCACAACCTTATGTGCACTGTAAACTATTTGATCACTGTTGTAGAAACGATCCCTGTCAGAACCTGTTACTCTTGCAAGTTCTTCAATTTGTTGAGGACAAATCATGCAAGACTAGGAGACATATCCCTCATTATGACAAAAATTAGAAATAGATTTTTCCTTATCTAATCAGCCCAAATATAAGTAGCCGCATTTACTAGGGAAACTACTACTGACTCCATTATGTTCCAAGATGATGCAAATAGGTATGCAAAAAACCACCTTGATTAGAACCCCAGGATGAAATAGTACCAACTTCTTCCAAAAAATCTGCATTGTATGGAATCTGCAATAGGATGGTGCAAGCCTTAGCAAGAGACAAACAGAGAGAAAACTATGCTGCAAAAGTGAACGAGTAGCATTCGGTTTCAAAGAGAGTTTTTTTAAACCCAAAGGAGAGATGATCTGAAAACCCTAATTGTACAGCCCTTACGGCAACACCAATAGCCAAAAAAATCTTCAGATTAGCTACAGAGAAAATAAGATCTGGAAACCCCAGTTCTACAGCCCTTAGGGCAATACCACTAGAGAAAAAGATTCCAGATCAACTGCTGAAGAAATCAGATCTGGAATCGCTAGATTCACATCCCTTAGGGCAAGCCACTAACCACAAATCTACAGAACAATTGCTGAAAAAAATCAGATCTGGAAACCTAGTTCCACAGCCCTTAGAGCAATGCCACTAGCCAAACACCTCTGAACTAATGCTGTAAATAAAAATAAGAAAGATGGTGATCACAAAAAATAGTGATGCCATCAGCCCATAGAGACAGATCAGCTCAACAAAAGATGGCTGAAATAAATCGGTAAGTAAACCCCAATGTTGGGCACTCCAATCTATGGGCAAGATATTCAATACAAGTGCATAAAGCTAGCTCAAATGGCATCAAATAAGGTGCCTTTCTCCAGCCAATAATACACCATGAAAGCAGCCTTGTAAATCCTCAAGTTAGGCACTCTTCCACGTGCCAAACACTGATCAGAAAATATACCAGCATGAACAACGAACAAGAAACCCTAACCATAAACAAAATGAGTAGAGAAAGGTTTACTCCCATTCTGATACCATGTTGAGAATTGTACAAGAGAATGAGGATCAAATGAAACCAAACAACCAACCCCAAAGAAGAAAGGGCACTAAAGAAGTGCTGTAGAGTTGTTTATAGGTGCGCAAGAAGGAAGACACCAAATGTGCTAAAGAGAGAGAAAAACAGCCATGGAACAAAATAACACAACACTAGAGATGGTGCCCATATGCTTAAACAATTTTAGAGAGAACAATAGCTCACAAGATGATTTTACAAATGAAAGAGTCGTTGTGTATTTACACGACTCAAGTAGGTAGGGCACTTTCCCCAAGGAGGCATTATGGACCTACAAAATGATGACTAGGTTAGCCTTAACCACAACCTAGTATTATAATAAATGATTACATTAATGACACAATATGAGTAGAACATGGCAAAAACTGAGGATTACACCATTCTCGATAAGAACACAGCCATAACAACTAATAGTACAAACCAACAGGCTGATCCACGTCATCCAAAATGCCACTTTGAAATTAGAGATATAGCCTTTATGCATCTCCAGTCCTACAAGAAAACAACTCCCAAGCAACAAGGCGAGAACAAGCTTCAACCTAAGCTCTATGGTGCCTATAGAGTGAGGGAAAAATCAACATCTCATGCTTAAAGAAGAAACTGCACAGTGAGATTGATTATTATCAACATTAAAGCTATAAGATGATTTAGAGTGGAAGAGAGAAATTGACAACCAAAGTTAAATTGCCAATCCTAGTTAAGTAAAACTTGAAAGCAATTGCTGCCAAAAATGAAAGGGAAACAGCAGCAATCATTTACAAGTACCCACCATCTCTGCTTGAGACATGCTCTGTGTAGAAAATCCACGAGATTCTGATCTGCTATAGTGAACAATCTGAAAACTAGCTTCTTTTCACTAAAACACAGAATTTCTCTACTTCAAATTTGCAGCGGAATAGGAACAGAAATAAATATAATTCACACAATCCAAGACAGAGTTTTATAGGGAACCCAACTGGGAAAACCCTCTGCTTGTTTATTGATAGAAACTGAGCAATTGATCTCTTACAAATACAATTGTTTCACTTGGAGAATACACCCTTCTCTCTGTTTATCCTAAGCATGAAACCCTTGCAAGAATGCTGATCACGCTGCCTTCTTCCCTTGCTCCTCCTCTGCTCCAAATTCCTAGCGCAAACCCAAGGAACCAAGTCCCTAATTCCTTGCGCAAGAGTTGATCCTTTAGCTCCTAAATTATAGCGCATGAGCCAAGGGAAAAACTGCCTTCTACCAATTCGCACAAGCCTTCTTCTTGTCACGCTCACTTACAAGCTTACCCACAAAACTGGTGCAAACAAGAGTGAATACATTGTGCCTTCGTTCCTTCTTTATAGCAATTTGGATGACTAAAATCAATGAATTTCTAATTAAGGAATGATTTTGTGATCGATTTAGTTAGCATGAGTTAATTGATCATGCAACTCGTCCTATTTCAAGTCAACCACTTGAAACTCAATCACTTGTGTTTTTCCTCAATCAACTCACACTAGAAAATCAAGAACTCGACCTTCAATTTCAACACATCAGTTAACTGCAACCTAACTCGTCCTAATTTTTAGGGACACTCCTAAATTTTAGGAACTCAAGCATGCACAAGAAGGAACTCGAATTTGACTCCTTGAATTAAGGCACAAATCAAGGAATCAATTTCTCACTACTATTTTCAACACTCCCTCTTAGCGAGGAAGGGATTCCTAGAAGAACCTCGTCCACCTGGATCTGTCCCCAATACTACCAAGTTCTCCACTGCTGCAGTTGCTCCCTTTGAACTAGAAGACTTCCCTGCTTTCTTCTGTGGAACCTGCTTTGAATAAGTTCTTTCCCACCATGCTCTACGAGTCCACTTCTTTAGTCATAAGTGCCATGTACCCTGTGTACCTTTGTGGCTGCTTCTTGATGTTGGAAGACTCAACTCTCTTCCGATATCCCTTAACCAACTCCTCTGCCCACTTGGCTCAAACTTTCCTTATACTAGAAGTCTCTGACTAAGTGGCTACCTCCACTCGCCCAAGACTATGGTCCTCATCATCATCATCATCATCATCATCCTACTGGTTAGCCCAACTGCCAACTAGCTTAACCTGAAACTGAGATATTGGTTGAGGCTCCATCTTGAGAGCTTTATCCTGCTCTCGCTCAACCACCACTCCTCTACTCTGAGCTCTCCCTGCCTTGTTGCTCATGGTTGCACCTATCTCTACCTGCAAATTGTAGAGATTCTTCACCCTCACACCTATCTGCTTCTTACATCCAGATGCTAAGTGTTGGAGGTAAGCCTTACCTCTGTTTTAGATGACATCATATCTCTTGTCCTCAAGGGTGGGTCTACCGAAACAAGATTCTGCCTCAATCCTGGAACATAGAGAACATCTTTGAGATGAAGACGATTATCTGACTCCCTCTAAAAACTAACAGTACCAACTCCCCTATCTGCACACTGACCATCATCTCCTAGCTCAATCTGAAACTAAAAGTCCTTCTCCTTCAGGTCGCTGAAACTCTTCTTGTTCCCAGTCATTGGAAGGATGCTCCTTGAACACATCTGGCAGGTACTTTGGCTCCTCTTCTATTGATCACTTCAACTTCTGCTACTTCAGAAACCTTGCATCTCCAACCGTCAAATTTGCCACTATTAATCTCTCTTGGCTGCTCCAAGAAGACTGAACATAGGCTACTCAAACTGTTTGCCCTCTAGCTGATCATTAGTCCATCAATGAGTCAACACATAGGGTCTTCATCAACTGCCCACTTGTTGCTCCTTAGTCCTTCAAGAACACAACACTTTGGGACTTCACACTCTTCCCACTTCTACCTTCCTGTGCTACTCCAATGAAGACAAACTTAGGGCATGGAGGCTGCCCTCTATCACTGTCAAAAGTCCTTCTCCAACAGTCAACTTAGGGCTTGTTCATAAGCCCACTTGGCTGGTCCTTATTCCTTCAAGAACTAGCCCTTAGGGCTTCTCTGATTTTGCCCTTCTAACAGTCCTCAAATTCCTTTATAAGTGACTGTTCTTAGGGCTCTTTTGGCACCTACTACAGCCCTCCTAACAGTCCTTAAGATGCCAAACAAAACTGTCCAAACTGAACACCTCATCCACTAGCAAACATCAAATTCAAGAGGACAAAACATACCTTGTTTTCTCAGCCAACTGTTGCTCCTCTTGACCTCGGCTTCTGTGCCCTTCTCTGCAATTCTCGGCCCTCTGTTAGGGCTGACTGTAACTATAGTTACAGCCCCACAAACTCAGCCCTCTATGCCTCCAAATACTGCAGATTAGCTTCCCCAACAATCCTCCCTTATTCATTGTCCTTCTTGCCTTTGTACAGTCCACTGTTTGGCCTATTTGGTACTCAAAGAGACCACCTACAGGACTGGGCCGCACTAGGGCATACTTAGAAAATATTCAGACCTGTTTCTAGAGAAACTCTCCACCCAAAACCTGCAGCTGCCCTTCCTCTACAACTCCTCTTCTTCGCTGGCCTTTAGGACACTTTTCTGCCCACTGTCCTAGCTTTTCGGCCTCCCAAAAGGACACCTACAGCAGTGCAAATGTCATCCCAAAGACACATAAATATACAGACATGTTCTTGAGGATTTAGCCCTCTAGATGTCTCCTCTATGCTGGCTGTAACTCCACAAACTCTGCCTGCTGTCACAAGATTATTGGACCCAGAAAAGTCCAGTATCTCTCCTTCGCTAGGGCTCCTGATCTGCGGTTGCCTCAAGGTATCTTCTTTTGATGTTTTTGCTCCTTGGATGTGCTGATCTTTATTCTGTTCTATGCTTTGATACCATGTAGAAAATCCATGAAATTCTGATCTGCTATAGTGAACAATCTGAAAACTAGTTTCTTTTCACTAAAACACAGAATTTCTCTACTTCAAATTTGCAGCAGAATAGGAACAGAAATAAATACAATTCACACAATTCAAGATAGTTTTTTTATAGGGAACCCAACTGGGAAAATGCTCTGCTTGTTTATTGATAGAAACTGATCAATTGATCTCTTACAAATACAATGTTTCACTTGGAGAATACACCCTTCTCCCTGCATATCCTAAGCATGAAACCCTTGCAAGAATGTTGACCACGCTGCCTGCTTCCCTTGCTCCTCCTCTGCTCCAAATTCCTAGCGCAAACCCAAGGAACCAAGTCCTTTATTCCTTGCGCAAGAGCTGATCCTTTAGCTCCTTTGCTCCTCCTCTGCTCCAAATTCCTAGCGCAAACCCAAGCAACCAAGTCCCTAATTCCTTGCGCAAGAGCTGAACCTTTAGCTCCTAAATTCTAACGCATGAGCCAAGGGAAAAATTGTCTTATACCAACTAGCACAAACCTTCTTCTTGTCACGCTCACTTACAAGCTTACACACAAAACTGGTGCATACACAAGTGAATACAATTGTGCCTTCGTTCCATCTTTATAGCAATTCGGATGGCTAAAATTAGTGAATTTCTAATTAAGGAATGATTTTGGGATTGATTGATTTAGCATGAGTTAACTGCTCATGCAACTCATCCTATTTCAAGTTAACCATTTGAAACTCAATCACTTGTGTTTGTCCTCGGTCAACTCACACTAGAAAATCAAAAAACTCTACCTTCAATTTCAACACATAAGTTAACTGCAACCTAACTCGTCCTAATTTTAGGGACATCCCTAAATTTTAGGAACTCGAGCATGCACAAGAAGAAACTCAAATTTGACTCCTTGAATTAAGGCATGAATCAAGGAATCAATTTCTCGCTACTATTTTCAACACTCTGGAAACAGATAATTCTATTACGTCAAGGTAATGAACAATCACATTTACTGTATTAGTTTTACAAACAAAAGTCATGTTTTCAATTGTCTAGTTAGCTAATAAGTTGCATTGACCTGTGAGCTTTTGCGTATGGTTATACTTGGTTACCCCCTTCCTTGATTGATCTGATTCAAGCACAGTAGGATCTCCCTACATATAAAATGTTAATAATGGGAACCTCACACGTATTGATGCCCTTTAGCTTCTAGCTCTTGGGAAGATTGCAACACCAACTATAAGAAATTCTTATGGCCAATTCCATTATATTTGTCTCTTCATTTTACACAAGTCATTCTTATATTATCATGGTAGATTTAATTGGAAAACGAAATTGAGAAAATGCCCTCAAAAGCCGGTTTTGCATGTAATGAAGATGCCCATATCATACATATCGAAATCCTCATCAGGTATTTTGTTTGCCATCAGATTAATTTTGGGTCATGACTTGACTTCATACGAGGAAACAGCTACTGCATTAATCAGTTTTTAAATCTGTGGAAAGACTGATGCTAACAAACTTACAGTCATTATATGCTAGAAGTAGACTTCATCTGTTTCTATCATAAATTAACCAAACCCTACGGTTGTTTTCATAGAATTGAACGAAATGGAAACAGCAATGGCAGAATTTCTTGAATTAATCAGACAGCTTCTACTTCTTGAGCAATCAAATTGGTTCATAAATTGAACAAATAAAGTAAAATATTCCACAATAATATGTGTGCCAAACAGACTTATTTTTCTTTTGAATATGCCTTATATTATAAAGAAAAAACACATTTACAGATTAAAAAATTTGGCACACGTGTATTCATGAGCATCATATATACTTTGAAATTTGATATTTATAAATACACTGATGGATTTCACATTTTTCAGGTTGCCATCTAGCAACAAGTCGGAGTTTTTGCAGTAACAATAACCCTGGTTCAAAATTAGGCAGGCTTGCTTCCAATGCTAATACTGTCGATAAAAATCTCTCAAGCTGTAGGTTGTCTTAAAGTGACAACACTGATTGCACGATAATGCAGAGGTGCTGTTAGAGGTAGCCATTTGTTAATGCGGTCTCCTAGGCCAGGTTCAAGTCCTAAATGACTTTGATGGAATACAGACCCCTCAGTTGCAACTCTTTAGCCAAATGTAGGTATTTAACGAGAGATATAGAGAGAAATCATTTATTGAACACGTGATTATTGCGAGGTTGTGTAAAACAAAAGTTACCATAGACCAGCATTTGATATTGATGGCTATAATGTCATGAAGTAGGTTTCAACAAGCGATTAAGGGTGGTGATTGCCGATTAGTAGCCATGATATCAGATCTTATGAGTTATTCTACTCGTACACCCCGAGATGGAGCTGCTGCCAAATATGGATGTTATCAAACTGATCAACACCCACAAACAGGAATTCAACCTGGCCCCTTCGATACTGTTAATTTGCCCTATGCAGCATGTATTCTAAGGGATGAGCAGCAAAATGAGAATCAGTTATATATCACTGCAGTTCTTAATGATTCTGGACCATGGACTCAAAACAAAGGAATATAAAAGACAAAGTGAGGCATCTAAACAGCTAAACCAACCTTTTTGAATTGAGCAATGGCTTGCACACCGTCTGCGTTGAGAACATTATGCAAAAGTATGACATGATCTCTGGTCAGGTACAAATGGCACACTCTCCCAATTTTATCAAATGCAGGGACAAATCCTGAAAAACGAAAAAGACCAAAATCCAATTATATTGTGATTTCCAGTGGAAAGCACGAATGCCTCAGATGAAGTATCTTGCGAGTTCTGCTGAAAGAGTAGATGCCTACATACAATTCTGGGGGACAAGAACAGATATTTATTAAAAAATAGGAAGCAGAATTTTGTGTTGGACGAACCCACAAGCTTTAAAAAACAGGGGGAATGAAGACGGTAACCAAAGCTTACTTCGTTCCAGCAAATTAACTCCATTGACGGTGAGAAAAGCTTTGAATTTCATGAGGGCCTCCGCTCTTCCAACGTGCAGTATGTAGATACGTGAAGACCCTTAGAATAGGTATGTCCCGTGATGACATTCGAGTTGTCTTGCTGCCCTGGAAGGGCTTTGCCCGCGAAACATTTGAAGTTTTCTTATATTTTATTTTCCAATATTTACTAGATAAGACTTTACCCTGAACTCTCGTCTGAATGGATTTTCCTGTGGTATTAAGTAAGCTATCTATGCTTCTTCGTTTTATTTTTGGGGAGAGGTGAAGGGCGGATCCATAAGTAAAAATGTTAATGAAGGGTTGATCTAATAAGTAAAAATGTTATAATGAAGGGTTGACGTAGTAAAATCAAAATAATGATTTTTTCAAATAAATAAAAAATAATAATAATAAAGGCAGCATATATTATTTTTGAAGAAGTAAATGAATACAAGTATTTTGGGATTGATTTCAACAACAAACTTAATTGGGAGCATCGCAGAAAGAAGATAATTTTGGGAGGGTGGAATGCATTGCTTTTCAAAATAAATGTAGAGAGACATAGTTAGAAAACAATCCCAGTTTTTTGGCTCCTAGTTTGTCGAGTGATTTTATATGGGTGTGAATTGTGGGCTAGCAGCGTCCCTATCTGAAAATGGAAGCAAATTGAGAAAATCCAAAAACATTTTATCATGAGCAAGATTAAGAAAAAAAGTTTGGTTTCTTATGAGATAACGCTGAGTGAAATAGGAGCAACTTCTATCGAAGCAATTGTTGTGGTGCATCTCATAAGGTATCTACAAAGAATTGAGGAAATGGGAGAAGGTAGATGGCCTAAAATTATCCTCAATGAAGGAATGAGTGAAAAAAAGAAATCATGGATGAGACAAAACGACAAATGGATGCAAAAATGGAATATTTACCTAAATGATGTCCCACAAATAGCAAGGATTTAAAGAGTTTTGTTATGGAGAATTTTCGTAAGCATATATGGGGAAAATAGTTGGTTAGAAAGAAGTACTATGTTCAAGAATTCAACCCCACTTGTGATATCCAACAAAAAGAGTACATTGGAGCTAGCATTCCATGGAGAGCAAAGATTCTTATTGCTCAATTAATAACTAACTCGCATCAACTACAGTGCGAAACAGGTCGGTGGAAAAGACCTAAAGAAGTTGGGAAGAACGGGTGTATAATTTTTGCACTTCTGGGGCAGTGGAATCGGAAAAACATTTCATTTTGGAATGTGATGCTTTCAAAGACATCACACGCAGTTACAGCAGTATGTTAACGTTGGTTCCTTGGCATTGTCTTTTTAGTGAGGGGATTGTTAGAAGGTTGGGTCAGGTCAACGCATTATTAATTTGAATAATAAAAGGGATTGAATTGCATAAGAAAAAAGTAGGGAAGCTAGTGGTCCCATAGACTATATCTAGTCTCGTGGACACTAAAATTTCATTTTCATTTTTGTTTTCATATATGCAAAAATGTTATAAAATGTTTTTTTTTAAAAGAGGTTTGGTTTTAATTTTTCCAAAGTATTTTCCATTTTAATCTCTTTTTATGAGGTTTGAATTTGAGAATTAGATAAAACTAAATATTATACAAATTAATTTTCTACAACTTATGGGTAATGAAATATAAAATAATTTCATTTTAAAACATATGGTAAATTTAATTGTTGTAATTTTTTTCATTTTTTGAGAGTTTTTGTTGGTATATTTTTCACGTAATTTTATCTAAATTTGGTAAGAATTTATGTAAGTAAATTTTTGAGGGCATTAAATCCTTTATGCATTCAAAAAAGCATGTTAAGTAACAAAATATCACATTTTAGCCCTAAATTATATCCATGTATTCCACCAAAAAACCAATATGTAGAAGAGTTAGGCAACATTTTTTTCAATTCCTTTTCCGAATTAATTTATATTTGAATAGATTCCAAGGCTTCTAGCTTTCTATCAAGTTATTTAATGTAAATTTTTTAGTAACTAAAATCATTTTCTTAAATATAGTTAATATATCAACTAGCCTAGATCCATCTTTAACTCTGGAGCACCAAGAGGGATCAAGTAACTCAAAAGATTTGATCCTTCTTCGGGCTTGATAGATCCAAAGCTAAGATGGATCTAGGTTGGTTATATATATATATATGGGTTGTCAAAACTTGGAGTCCAAAAACCGCCAACAGGAAATTGACTACATGACCTTAATTTTACTTGGAGCTGAAAAATCGCCAACAATAAATTGACTCCATGACCTTAATTTTACTTGAACTACCATAACAGTATTTATAAGCATTAGTCTATTATATTTTTTTTTATTTTTTTTTTGATATAGTCAAAATGTTTACATAAGATTATAACATCTCTTCCATACTAAGTTGCAGACATAGCCACATCAAAGTTAAATTGCATAACTTAAATAAAACATATTTCTTAACAAATAATTCACAAAAGCTACATATATATCAACCAAAAAAATTATAGCATCAAATGCCCCACCATGGTGGTTTTCCAAGGACATCATATTCATGTATTTTTATAGATGAGTCTATCAATGATTGCAATTTTATACATAAACTTTAAATTCCATCATAATACTAAGAATCGATGTAAAGTTGTATTCATATTATCTACTATCCATTATATTTATATAATAACTTCCATTGACAGCAACGATGTCCCTGCTAAAAAGTATAGGTTACATTGTTCTTTCACTAGAATCAATTTAACTTTGCAAGTGAGATTGCTTGTAGGTATGCTTATTCTAAGTCTAAATAAGTTTCATTCCCATAAAGTCGCAGCATGATGTAAGGATGCTTCCCATCCTAATAGGTCTAGTTCGGGTATAGAGAATGTCAAGATGTGAGTTGCAATGCAAATAGGGGTGGAGTGGATGGATGCAATATCAGCTCCTCTGTAAACACTATGTATCCATGGCGGGTGTACAAGTCTTCTTCTCTAATCTTCCTTGCATGCTTGTTCGGCTAGAATTTGGGCTCAACAAAAATTTATTATGCATTTTGAGTAAGAACTATAGGGAATGGTGAAACATATGGAAACTGCTAACTTTGAATCAATTGCAAATGGACTTAGACTATATTTATAAGTGATGGCAAATTGGTTGCATTATTTACTATTATGATGTAGCATTAACTTTTTTTAATGGAAATCAAGGTGCAATTTTAATTTACAATTACCTTTTAAATGTTAATCGTGTGCTTAATTAGTCTTAAAATTAACTTGAGTTCAATCTTGGAATTTCAAAACTTGATAATTTGGGATATGTTTGAAATATCATATAATACACCTGCATTGACCTTGCAATAATTATTTTTTTAAATAATTGTTATACTTCTTATGCAATATGGACAGGTACCATGCATATGAGGAAATCATTACACCGGGCATTGTGTTGAAGACTAGTGACATAAGGACAAAGTACAAAGGCCACAGTTGGTTGGACCTAAAGACAATGTGTTGTTGCCACTTCAACAGTTGAAAACCTGCATGCAAACTACTTCTCATGGAGGAATCTTCGTATGTGAAATGCATTGTGCTGAAAAGCTAGATTACTTAACCTCATTATTTCTAGTTTAGGTTTGAGATAACCTATCCAACGTTTAGCCTCGTAACCTAACTTTATAACTTGTTTTGGTTTATTTTTGAATCTATAGGCTTTCTTAAGTATTTGTTTCCAAGTGATGTGATGTTTTATTAATTGGCTCAGTAATCAAAATAGGTAAGTGTCCCTACCTTTGAAGTAATGGTAAGCGTAACTATTTGTTCTTCTAGTAGTCCATTTGGTTAGGTCAAGTGAAACGATCCAAGAAAAAAATTTGTTTTCTTTATTTTTCTTTTTAGCTAGGTTTAGCCTAGGTCGGGGCCAGCATGTTCATTGGATGGAAGAGAACATTCTACCCACTATTGGGGTGTTATACCAAGATTGTGTGAAGCTTGGACGCCCATTGGGATAGTTCAACTCCCCCAAAAGTAGCTTCTATCCTAAACCCCTCCCTATGAGGTTTGAACCTAAGACCCGGTGGGGACTAAACCTGACTCAAGCCAACTAGTCTACACCTCATGAGTTAAGAAAGAAGATCTACTATGCATAGTTAAAAGATTTGTTGTTTGCATGTATATTTATTTGCATTCAATGATAAATATAGAGGCAAATATGATAAAAGCATCAACATTATTGGGAAGTACTATTTGTTAATGAGCAAACAAATCAGGCCAAGTTGTGAAAATTTTTAGTCGGTCTAGTTAGATCACATTGCAACAACAACAACAAAAACATAAATATGTCTAATGCCTTGGAGGTTGGAGGTTACGTTATTGCTCAAACCTTCACATCTCCCATGTAGACCATGAGTTATGTAAATTCTCAATGAGTTTTTGTGAATGTGTGCTTGAATTTATCAAAAATTGAATGAGCCAGAAGGTTTAATATAGATTTTTATTATTTTGTGCACAGAGAAATACATGTCAATTGAGGAAGCATAGAGAAAAGAGAGAAGCCGATATGAATCCAACAAGTGTAATTAAAACTTGGCCCAAACAGTGAATTGACACATTGCAACTGATATATCAAGTCACAATTCTTGTGAAATTTGAGCTTGATTACGTAGTTTTATATCTCTATGTAATTTTACTTAATTTGATTTTTTATTTAATTTTAAATATTTTTTTGTTCTGAGCCCATGGGGGGTATCTCAATTAACGATGGCTGTGAAGATGAAGTGTTATGTGTGAGGAGGTTTGAGGTTCAAATCCCCCAATTCACATGTGCCTACAGAAGGGGCATACATGGGCATAGTGGTAGTGGTTGGAATTGACCCTGTGTCACGCAAGTATGAGACCAACCCAGCTATTGTTTCCTCTATAAATAAATAAATATTTTATTGTCCTAGAGAAGGATGGAGAGTGTTGTACAATGGGCTCGCACCTTTTCTAGTGGACACTACTTCATCTCAAGTGAGTAAATGGCCTAGTTTGTACAAGTAGGTTTTAAAGCATTGTAGATGTTAGGTACTAATTGTGTGTAATGCTACTTGTAATATTAACAAGTAGACGAACAACACAAACCTTATACTTTAGATTGGGTGGTTGATCAAGCTTTATCCATAGTTACACAGAATTTACTTTATATAGAGATGGGTAAAACAAGAGTTATCAATCACCTCACTTTTAACAGAGTTGTAGAATGCACCTTGCATTTTCTGTATGGACAATAAAACAACATAGATATGTTTATGTGAAAAAACTACATTTTTAAAAGTTATGTTAGTTAAAAAATAGAATTCAAATGAAGGTTGTCATTTCTTTTGATCTTGTCTTCAAGTGCCTTTTAACTACATTATAGCTTGGTGCTTATCCACATCTTGAACAATGTTGTCCACAAAATGCTTTTGAAGTTCCATAGTTGTACACTATTTGAAAATTCATAATTTCATGCAAGTGAGATGCTCAAGATAAGGATAACATTATGACAAACATATATATAATATAAAATATGTTGATTTATGAAATAGTGATGTAATTATTAGCCATGTTCTATTGGGTAGGCAGTAGTGCTTAATGTTTCTATATGTTTCATTTTAGACTAAATGATATATTACTAAGATTGTGGTTAAGAGACGTAACTGATAGTTTTGGCCAACACAATTCTCAAAGGACTTTGTAATATAAATGTGTTGAATGATTAATGATGTTAGTAAACTTATGATGCAGGAGCATACAGCTCAACAATTTATTTATGTTCAAGTTAACTTAGGGGGTCTTGTGTTTTCAAGGAAGTTGGATTCCTATGTATGTAATTATTAATGTTTTGAGTGATTATAATAGGAATTAATTAGACATTGTGAGGATATTTGTAAATGCTCTCGAATGTAGGAGAACATGAGTGATTAATGATGATGAGATAGTTGGAAATCAATTGTAAGTCTTAGAATAGGAAATGGTGTCATGATTCATGGAACTAGAGAGGATTCTTAGGGATAACTGGAGTTAAACGTGGACTTAGACGATATTCAGGATTTAGTTCAGCAGATTAAGGATCTGAACCAGAATTAGTTCAACAGAACCTTTTGTATAAATGTAAACCTAAAAGACATAGAGAGGCAATAGTTAGAAGTCAGTCAGAGTGAGTCAATTAGTCAGTTAAGCCTACGGGCAGGCAAGGAAGGCCACTGATATAAAAGATCGGGCCAAGGAAGAGATTCATGTGTAAATGTTTTTTTATTAATACAGATTACTTGATTTTGAGTTTGTATGATGTGTACTGTGTATTTGAATTATAATCTGTGTGTGAACTAGAGTAAATCTGTGTAACATAGGTTGCAGGTGTGCAGAACCAGAGAAGAGGTGCAGAGAGGAGTGTTACGGTGTTACACACAGACAGTGTTGGAGAAGGCCTTTAATGTTGCAGTGAAGGTATGACTGCAAGGTTTCCTAAAACCTAAGGACTTATGAAGAAAGCATAAAGGTGCGAGCGAAGGTAGAGATCAAAAGATCATAAGGCGAAGCTAAAAACACAGGCAGAAAGTCAAATGGGCGATTATACAGTAAGAACCAAAAGAACGTAACGGTGCATAGGAACTGTTGGATCCGTCAGATCAACAGACAAGAATGAGGGAGATAGACAGTCAAGATTAAATTGCATAAATAAATTCAAGAGGATGAATGGCGAAGATTAAGCGCTAACCCTTTGTTAAGCTGAGTTTCTTAAAGGGTTGATTTAAGCACATGGGCAGTTTCCAAAGACGAGAAGTAAATTCTCGTGCGCCCTAAAGGTGGTAAGCGGTCTTTTGAAATTTCACGCGATTAGCTTTAGCGTCTGACACGTAGCAAACGGAGGGAAGAGAAAACCTGAAATCTCGCGTGCCCTCGGTCTAATATCGATCGTGCATGTAATTTGTGCAAGATTGCACGTCAACGATGCAGATTTGGGCACACAAAAGGCGAGCGTGTTGCGTGATAGCCATTGGATCGAGCAGGTTTGATCAACGGTGGAGATTTGAGTGCACAAAAGGCAATCAGGTGGCGCAATAACCATCGGATCGAGGAATGAGATCGACGGTGGAAATTTTAAGCGAATGTTGAGCCTCGATATATGTGCAAAGGTTTGAAGAATGGCGGAAAGGTAAAGTTTTAAGTGTGGCTATGAATATTTCTATTATATGGGAATTATAATAGAAATAAGCAGGGTTAAGGTTTTATGGGTTAAGTTGGGTTTTAACCAAAGGGTATGGTTGATACGCGTCAGAGTTGAAAAATAACCCAAAGTCTAAACTTGGGATAGTTAGACGAAATATTTCGCTTAAAGACTTAAACTTTGATAAAGTTGGTTTTCATCAAATGTTATGTTTCCGCTGGGTAAACCTTGAGAAAAGAGAATTTTCCCTAGGTATGGAATTTTAGAATTCCTGGGACATGTACATGGCAAGTACATGGTGTGATATGCAATTTTATTTGCATATTGTGGGTATATGTGGCTTAGGCTGCATCATTATGGTATTTGTGGCTTAGGCTGACATCATTTGGTATCAGAGAAGAATAAGGAAATTCTATGTATAAGAATTCTTTGAGAAAACTTAGAACATAATTATGTTTTAAAGATGTGTATGCAGGCAAGAGGAGATCATATTTTAAATCTGACAAACAGTAGGCACATAGAGATAAAGAATGCAGCTCATAGTAAGTGAGTGAGGAACTCATGAAGATAGAGAAGAAGATGACTACTAATAGTCATAACAGAAATAACAAAGGTTTTGAGGAGACCACAGCAAAAGAAAAGTGAAGAAGGAGGATGCCAAGGCAAATGGCAAGAGAATGAGTAAAGAGGAGCGTGACAAGGAGATTGTTGAGTTAAAAGAACAACTCAATGTATTAAGGACGATACTAGAGGAAAACCAAAGACAAGGTTGGGTCTTGAGGAAAAAGGCAGTCAAGTGGTCTAAGTTACAGAGAAGGCTACAACAGAAGGAAGTGAAGTGGTTGGTGGAAGAACTCAGAGAAGCTGAGTTGGAAATGGAAGTTTCCATTTGTGAAGCAGAACGGGGTGAAGTTCTGGGTGAAGATGAAGACTGGAGATCTGTGGAAGATCTTATGAATCAGATGAAGGATTAAGAACAACAAGGATATATGATGACTGAAGCATCAAGTGAGACCACAAGGTCTTATGTTTTTAAAACTAATAGTTTGTGTGTGAATGTAGGTATTGCAGGGAAAAAGCAACCTTGTGAAGAGGTCTTGAGGATAGATGAAGATCTTGAAGTAAAAAGTGACAAAGAAAATTTCTCAAAAGGGGAAGCATTTGACTGGTTACAGCAGAAAGAGTCTATGGATGAGTTACTTAATGAGAGAAGACAGTCATTTAAAGTTGTCACATAGATGGAAGATCAGGATCTTATTTTGATGAAGAATGAAGGAATGTTGTCTCATAGAGGTAATCTAATGAATTTGATTAATGTTATTGATGAAGAACAAATGCATGAGAATAATAATGCAGATGATGGGGCAAGGATAGCTTTTAAAGAAGGTAACCGACAAAATATTAAATGCAAACTTGAAGAAGAGACTATGTTAGCTGAAAACATAGTAAAGGATCATCATTCCATCATGATGATAGGCACAGTGGAGATAACCATGGAAGTTGTTGAGGCAGTCAATAAAGAAGAAGGACATCTACTGAAAGATGTTAAGAAAGACTAAGTCTATGCAAAGGATTTAGCAAAGGGAGAAAGGACATTTGATGATTAGTCAATAACAAAGGAAGGTATGGAAAATTGTGTGAAATTTCCAAATTCAACTCCAATTGAAGTTATTGAGTTATATGGAAAATTAGACTTTCAAAGAAGGGAGTTGGAAAAGCAGAGGATGTATACTCAGGATAAATTGTTGAATAAGGAAGACAAAGAAATTGTCGTGAATGAAAATCATAAGGAAAAGAGAATGGTAATAAAAGTTCAACAAATTGACATTACAGAAGGAGGAGTTCATTATTGTGAACAAGAACAGAGAGACATCATTGAAGCAAATGGTATGGAAGAGAGACTTGCTAACAGTCTTGAGAGTCCTTTAGAGAATTCTTCAGAGAGGTTAAATCAGCTTACAGATGTGCTGATAGAGGAAGAAAACTCAGAGCAACATACTGAGATGTTGTCAGAGAAGGAAAAGGTAATGAGGCCTTATATTTGTAATTCTGATAATTGCTTTATGATTACATGATTTGATGAAGATGAGACAGACATGTTACAAGTTGAAGAGTCAGTTTCAAAACTGAAGAAGACTGGAAGTTGCCAAGACAAACATGCTGATGAGGAAAAAGAAAAGCATGAAGATACCATGCTTGAAGAAGTTAAACTGATTGTCAGAATCAGTCAAGGAAGTGAAGGACAATTACTGAGGGTTGTCAAAGGAGAGGAAAGAGAATATGTTGGAATTGATGAACAACATAGAGATGTATTTGAGAGGAATCAAGTACAAAGAAAACTGGAGGACAATTTACTTTTAAAATTAAATTTACAAATATTGAACAGAGGTTGTTTGGAAAGCAACAAGAGGGTAAGGATGAAAGGGTTGCAGTAAGAATCCAACAACTTCAAAGAGAAGACAGTAAACAATAGTTTGAAGATGAGTAGACAGAGTACAACAACGAATGGCAAAGTAATCAACAGTCAGAAGATATACTAGACAAAGAGATTGAACTGATAAGAAGACTGATGATGAAGGTGCCTCAGAAGAAAACAACAGTAAGAAGGTCAAGAAGCAGTAGAAAGAGAAAGACAACAACAAACTGTGAAAGCTTAGCTAGTGGGGCAAAGCAACATAAAGTGTGGAAACCTAGAGAACGACAACAAGCAACAACAACAACCAAAGACAAACTACAGAACAAAGTACGTGATTCAGGAAGACAAAGGTTGAAAGCACATGATCAGGAGATCATGGTTATTTTAACCTTCGGACTCTGATGCAGGAGCATACAGCTCAATAATTTCATTATGTTCAAGTTAACTTAGGGGGTCTTCTGTTTTCAAGGAATTTGGATTCCTATGTATGTAATTATTAATGTTTTGAGTGATTAGAATAGGAATTAATTAGATATTGCGAGGATATTTGTAAATGCTCTCGAATGTAGGAGAACATGAGTGATTAATGATGATGAGAGAGTTGGAAATCAATTGTAAGTCTTAGGCTAGGAAGTGGTGTCATGATTCGTGGAACTAGAGAGGATTCTTAGGGATAACTGGAGTTAAAAGTGGACTTAGAGGATATTCAAGATTTAGTTCAGCAGATTAAGGATCTGAACCAGAATTAGTTCAACGGAACCTTTTGTATAAATGTAAGCCTAAAAGGCATAGAGAGGCAGTAGTTAGAAGTCAGTCAGTCATTTAAGCCTATGGGCAGGAAAGGAAGGCCACTGATATAGAAGATCAGGCCAAGGAAGATATTCTTGTGCAAATGTTTGTTTATTAATACAGATTACTCGATTCTGAGTTTGTATGATGTGTACCGTGTATTTGAATTATAATTTGTTTGGGAACTAGAGTAAATCTGCGTAACATAGGTTGCAGGTGTGCAGAACCAGAGAAGAGGTGCAGAGAGGAGTGTTACGGTGTTACACACAGACAATATTGGAGAAGGCCTTTAATGTTGCAATGAAGGTATGATTGCAAGGTTTCCTAAAACCTAAGGACTTATGAAGAAAGCATAAAAGCGCGAGCGGAGGTAGAGATCAGAAGATCGTAAGGCGAAGCCAAATACACAGGCAGAAATCTGAATGGGCGATTATACAGTAAGAACCAAAAGAACGTAATGGTGCACAGGAACCGTTGGATACGTCAGATCAAAAGATGAGAACGAGGGAGATAGCTGGTCAAGATTAAATTGCGTAAATAAAGTCAAGAGGATGAATGGCAGAGATTAAGCGCTAACCATTTATTAAGCCGAGTTTCTTAAAGGGTTTGATTTAAGCACGTGGGTGGTTTCCAAAGACGAGAAGTAGTTTCCCGCGCGCCCTAAAGGTGGTAAATGGTCTTTTGAAATTTTACGCGATTAGCTTTAGTGTCTGACACGTAACAAATGGAGGGAAGAGAAAACTATAAATCTCGTGTGCCCTCGGTCTAATATCGGTCATGCATGTAATCTACATGAGATTGCGTGTCAACCGTTGGATCAAGCGGGATTGATCAATGGTGGGGATTTGGGCGCACAAAAGGCGAGCGGGTTGCGCGATAGCCATTGGATCGAGCAGGTTTGATCAATGGTGGATATTTGAGTGCACAAAAGGCGATCGTGTGGCGCGATAACCGTCGGATCGAGGAATGAGATTGACAACAGAGATTTGAAGCAAAGGTTGAGCCTCGATATATGTGCAAAGGTTCAAAGAATGGCAAAAAGGTAAAGTTTTAAGTGTGGTTATGAATATTTCTATTATATGGGAATTATAATATAAATAAGCGGGGTTAAGGTTTTATGGGTTAAGTTGGGTTTTAACCAAAAGGTATGGTTGATAAGCGTCGGAGTTGAAAAATAACCCAAAGTCTAAACTTGGGATAGTTAGACGAAATATTTCCACTTAAAGACTTAAACTTTGATAAAGTGGGTTTTCATCAAATGTTATGTTTCTGCTGGGTAAAGCTTGAGAAAAGAGAATTTTCCCTAAGTATGGAATTTTAGAATTCCTGGGACATGTAAATGGCAGGTACGTAGTGTGACATGAAATTTTGATTTGCATATTGTGGGTATATGCGGCTTAGGCTGCTTCATTATGGTATTTGTGGCTTAGGTTGGCATCAACTTACCTCAATTGTAGTTATGTTCATTGATGGTATGTGGTTTTTGTAGGATGAGTTGTCATGGGTCGCCTCCTAATGTTGTTAGTGGTGTTATTTGTATTGGCTAATACTAGATTGATTACATAATTAATGGCAACATCATTGTTTTAAACATCATATTCTTCACTTCCATACTTAAACTTAGAAGTACAATCACAAATGTCAAAATATTGATCATTCTAGAGTGTTGGCAGAATATTGATGTTATTATGGACGTTTTGGTGGGAATAAGCAGTGTGCTTGTGGTAGAATAAAGTAGTGCCATAAGAGGTTGTACGTGACTAGAAGTGGATGTGGCAAGTGACCAGAAGCAATGGCAACTAGAAGAGACCGCCACTTGACATTATTTCCTAACCTAAGCTTTGTAATGGGCTATAGTAAGACTCCAACAAATAATTTATGGTATCCAAGATAAGACTCGTTGTTGTATGAAATATGAAAACTTAGGTTAACCTATAGTAGGTATGAAATATGAAAACTTAAGTTAACTTATAGCGGGCATGAAACATGAAAAAGTTCAACCTTACAATGGGAAAAGCGAGTCTTGCAATAAGACTTCAATGTTATTGTCTAATCATTGTAGGTACCATCCTTAAACTACCTTTGGTAGGGACTAAGGAAAAAAATAGAATTTAAATACAAATTTATAGCAACATACGGTTGTTATTAGCTAAGCAGATCATGAGGAGATGGAATATGGTATGAAATAAATATAATTTAAATACAAATTAATATGGATTAGTATTAGCTAAGAGATCATAAGGAGATGGAATATAGAATGGAATAAATAGAATTTAAATACAAATTGATATTTTAGAGGAACACTCATCGGAGAGTTGTTATTAGTTAAGTGGATTATAAGAAAATAAAAAATTATAATATAGAATGAGTTGCTTTATTAATACCTAATGATTTTTTATTTTATTTTATTTTTAAGTTAATAAATAAATAAACAATGAGTTAATATTAATATATTGACAGACTAAAGGGCTTGGATCTAATGGTGGAAAGTGAGGAGTTTTTCACTGTGGACAAGGTTCAACTGTGATTAGGGCTTAACCTAGACCCACGGGGGCATCTTGAAGTAGTGTTCAAGCGTGTGGTTACACCCAGAGAGATTATATTAAATGATCTCATGACATGGGCACACATAAGTGGATCAAATCCCACCCCACATCCTCCTTATTAAGAATGAGTTACTTATTCACCATGGTTAGAAAGAAAAAAACATTTCACCCAAAGGGGTTGGATCTAATGGTGGAAAGTGAGGAGTTTTTCACCCTCAGGCAAGGTTCAATTCCCGTGAATGTTTAACTTGGAGCCATGTGGGCACCTTGAGGTAATGGTTGAACATGTAGTTGCACCAAAAAGAGATTATATTAAATAGTCTCGTGACATATGCACACATAAGTTGATCAAAGCCACCCCCATGTCCTCCTTTAAAATAATCCTCATATGGGGTGAACATAGATGATACGTTAAATGAGGATGGCATGCACACCACAACCTCCCTTGATGAGTAGGGAAGACATGTCACCACCACTTGTCTTCGTGACTCGACGTGTTATGTGTATTAATGTTGTCCACGCTAGTTTTATAATGGCCTCTCACTTCATTCTTTACTCTACCTAGAAGGCTCATATATGGGAAAGTATTATTATTGGATCGTAATTTTTGCTAGGGTGGTGTGGATTAATTGTCATGATATGGTGGGAATTTCTAAGATTAGTGTTTTATGTCCTCATTAGTATGGACGAGATGTGGTCTTGTCCTACACTTCTCTTTATGCTTGATTTTGGTAATTTCCCTTTATTCAATAAGACTCAAGGAAAGCTTTATTGGTTGGTTTTTGGTCTCATTCTCTAGTGTGGGATTCCTAGAGGTTACTTCTTTGGCCAAGATTGCGCCTTATTTGAGGTGAAAGTTTTGTTTAGCCATTGAGGGGTCTTATCCACTTACTTTGCTAGCTGCTATGGTTTGTGATCATGCTCGGTGTCGAAGGAGAGGTGGAGGTCATGGCTCCTCATGTGGTGCGAGAGCACAAATGAGAGTGGATTTGTTAGCTTAAGCTTATCGTGAACAAACTTCAACCATAATTAGTGATGAAGTACATGACTTGTAAGATGATGTTATGGGTGAGAGAGCAAGTTTATGCCAACTTGGAAGTTGTAGTAATGGTGGCAACTTGGGTGCCAGATGCAGGGCATACTCACAGGCGCTAGAATGAATACTTATACAAAATTGATCTTTATTAGCATATGAAATCCCTCTTGGATAAAGTCATGTTGGACAAGAATGATGCTATGGATAAAATATTATTGGTCTTAGTTGAAATTGAGTTAAATTTAAAGGGAATATATGGGAGACATTTATGCATTGAAGCAGGAGTTGCTCCAAGATCAGGTCCCATCAGCCACAACAACTCTGATCCTATCCTTGTCGAGGTGTATGCCTCACTATATTCTTAGTATGGTTTGTTTACACAAACTCTTTTGTTTTTACTCTTTGCGCTTCATAGGATGGTTAGAACTAGAAGATTTTTGTTTTTTATTTTATTAATAGTTTTCCCCATAAATCAACTATTGTTACTATTTATTATTGGGTTAAATAACAAATATTGGCTAGGTTTCAACTCATTTTAAACTTGTTAATATCTTGGACTAAAGGCCATTGGTTCTCCTATTGCGTTGGTTTCCCTAGTGGCGGAACATGGGAGAATCAGGACCAACTACTATTTGTATCTTTTTGGCTTCAATAAAAGCTTTTAACTTACAAGAAAAAATAGTATTAAGACAAACATATTCTTTTAATACTTTAATTTATGTGTTAAATATGGGAAAACATAATAAGGATAAGACACAATATTGCAAACATTACTCATTATAATGCCTCTCCCCCCAAAACATAAGCTTTTTAACCATATTTTTTATTGGGCCAGAGGTATGGTATGAAATACTTTACAAAAAAAATATTTCGAAAGTTCTTTTCAACCAACTTTTATGTCTTGATTTTCAAGTGAAACTATTCATACAAGTTATTATGTAAGTCAAAATGTTTTGTTTCTTCCATGAAGTACACATCTTGAAAAAACCCTATAAGCACTTCCACTCATTTTAAGGATGGTACCTACAATGAATTAGATTATATACAAGCTTAAGGTTTTTTCAATAAAAGACTCAAGTTCACTACAACAATATACTATCTATGTACTCAACATGTCACTTGGAGGAATTGAACCTTGGTGACATACCTAATAACCTCTATACTATTGAATATATGAGGTACTTCATAACCACCATAACCTCATTGAATTTTTCTCTGATACCATTTTAATCAAATATAAAATGCATGCATGCTAATGCAAAGTTAGGTAGGACGAAAAAAATGGTTTGCATTTGCGTTAGGTTTTCTTTGCTTTGTTATGTTGAGAATGGCATTGTTGCAACAAATGATCCATAAGATGGATACCCTGGAGCCTTTGGACAAGAGGATATTGACACCAAGAATTCTTATCTGCAAGGGCAGGGCTATGTATCGTTAGTAGTTGAGAATTTTCAATGGGGTTTGTGGCGCTCAACAACTAAGGAGGCTTTCGATGTGGGGCCACTCAGCCTTGCGGAAGCATCTTCCATTGGGACTTATCCCTTGAAGATTTGCTTCAAATAGATTTTCCGTGGCTTGTAACAAATAAGGAAGGTGCTCTCAAACTGTTGGTTGGGAAAATTTCACCACTAAAATTCTATTGCAGCAACTGAAATTAATTCTTCTAATTGTTAATTAATTTAGCAGTTTGAGTTTATTGGAGGTTATGGGTTCAAATATTATCAATGCCAATTAGTCCCATAGACTCTTTTAGTCTCATGGACATTAAAATATCATTCAATCATTTAGCTCTCTCCTCTGAATCTTGACCCTCTCTGAGAATTGATATTTTCACGAAGCTACCACAACTTAGCTAATTTAGAAAACCCTAGCAATGGCTTTGCGAACCTCGTTGTGCTCTTGCTGTGAGCTAGGGCTCGATCTGTAGAATATTTCGGCTAAACGTTTAAACTCTCTCCGTTTTGATGAATGCTTCTATTCCGATGACACTCACTGGTCCTAGCTCCAGGGATTATTGTCTTGACGCAACTGCACAGTGGTTTTTGGCATCTGTCGACGGGCAACACTTTTTGTGGAACACCCATCACTTTTTGTCGGCTGAGATGGAGGATGACTGGTCGATTACTCCAAGGACCCCTATGACTCGGTGCCTATATGGATGGTTTCGCCACCTCAGTTGTATGTTTCTATCTCCCCCATCACCCTGCAGATCCCATCTTCTCTGGAGGGTGACCCCAGGGGTTTCTCGGTGCATTTCTTCTCTCATCCTTGCCCACTGACTCAGAATTTTGTGTCATCAGCCGATCCAGCCCCCTCTTCCCTGTCTTTTTCGGGCTCTCCTAGCGCATCTCTCCTCCTGGACTCCTCTTTTTCCCCTCCCTCGTCGGCATCTCTGTAGTTAAACAAAGTCTTTTGGTAGAAATCACATGAGAGAATTTTTTGGCCGACGCGTTTCGAACCAACAAGTGTGGTTCATCATCAGGACCAGATGAAGAGGCAGACCATGGCAAAGGCTTAAATAGAGAGCAATGTAGTTCCTTGCCTCCTGTCTTAACCCCCCTGGTACCTCCTACTCACTGGATCTATCGAGTACCTTCTCACCCGAGGTTCCTCTTCAACCTAACCCTCTGGTCCAAGGGCCTCCTTTCCATTACTTTGCGACTCCACCTAACCCATTTTCCTCTCCCGTGGCCTCCTTTCCATTGTTTTGCGGCTCCACCTAGCCCATTTTCCTCTCTTGTGGCCTCCTTTCCCATTACATCTGGCTACTTCGAGGGCTCCTCCCTCCCGCCTCCTCACATTGGTGTTGGTATTAGGGTTTTTGCTGCACAGGGTTCAATCTCAAACGTCCTGATCTCTCCTCATGTGGGCAAATCCCCTTGGTTGGCAAAAAAGTACAAGGGCATCAAGTTCGAAACAAAAAACTCTCGCTCATACTTGGTGACGATTTGTAGATGGGGGACGTTTTAGAAACTACTGACAGGGTACTAGTCGGACATGTGCATGGGTGCTCTTACATCACAGTTCACCTTCGACAATGGGTACTGGAAATATGGGGACAAGTCCTTGAGGAACTACTATTTGTAGTCACACTTTCCAGGGGATGGTTTGCACTTAGATTTCAGCATCCTGAATATATCCCTTGGGTACTGTCTAAATACTGGCATATTGAGCTCGCCCCGGTACTGCTCAAGCGGTGGAATCCCCTTTTTGACCCGAATTGCGAACATCTAGGGGTTTACCCTATTTGGGTTCATATTCCTAGACTCCCACTCCATTTATGGCTAGAAGACATCTTCAAGCGCATTAGAAACACTCTAGGCACCTACTTGGATTATGATAAATCCTTTGTGATTACTACCAACATCGCCATGGGACGTATCCTTGTTCACCTAGACACTCGGGAAGGCTTGAAGGAGAATCTTAACATTCAATGGCGGAACACCAATCACCTTTAGATCCTTGACTTTGGGGGGTGGGGGGGGGGGGGGGTTCCCTATAAATGTCGTCGTTGCCACAAGATTGGCCACTTATACAAGGATTGCCCTATGTTGGCTATCGATTCTGCCTCTACAGCACAACATGATAACAACACCGCAGACATTCCTTCTAGTGCTCAGAACAAGAGGACTGCTTCGAAAGATGGTCGCCCCCTTTCTACAAAGGGTCTGTCGCCTGGTTCGAGCTCAACTCTTGTTCGTCCACCCTCTCCTTGTATTAGCAGATCTCGGGCAATGGCGGCAGCAACCATCTCATCGGGTAATCCTCCCCTCTCTCCCCCTCATGTTAATACCTTTAATATTGATGTTTTCCATATTGCATCTTCTGCGCTTTTCCCCTCTGCACTTGCATATATTCACACTCCTCTCACTTGTCCCCTTGTTTCCTCCCCTCCCTTATTTTCGGACACCCTCCCTACCATCCTTGATATCCCGTCAGTTGCTCCTCTCTTTGAGTCTTCCTTGGATTCCTGGCCGAGTCACTCCTATAATCTCCTTTTGACGGTTAAATTTTCCTTCAACAACTGTTACGATCTTGGCATCGTCCCCCCCACCAAACTATCCAAACCGACTAAGAGTCGCCACTCTCAAATCTCCAAAGTTATCATCCAAGTTGGTCTGGATGTAGTCAAAGGGCATCAACTTCCTATTGATAGGGTCCTTAGAGCATTAACATCCCCTACCTCTGGTCCTCCATGAAGTGGTTATCCTTTAATTGTCGTGGGTTGGCTAGTCCTGCCAAAAAACTAGCCTTTCAGAGATTACTGGAACTTGAGAAGGTGGACATTATTTTTCTACAAGAAACCCTTGCCCTCATTGATCATATTATTCCTACCCTTGAAGCACTTGTTACTGGATGGCACTTTCATGCCCTCGATGTTTGGGGCCATTTTGGAGGCATTGCATTTGGCTATAACCCTAGGTCTGTCAGACTACTTAATGTTTGGGGGGGTGATGGCTTTATTGGGGCTGATATTTTCTCATCTGATTTCAATAGAGATTTGAGATTGATTAATGTATATGGTCCTTGTATTAATCGAGCCACCTATTGGGAATCACTCCTTGATTCATCCTTCTTGCAAGTTGATAACATCATTTTAGGGGGGGGGCTCAATTTCTCTATTGGCCATGCCGAATCATGGGGTCAGAATGCACAGGTTGATCCTTTCTCTGACTCCATCTACACCCTCCTGAATGACCACCATTTCATCGATATTCCTATGGCTTGTCCTCAACCTACCTGGTGCAACAGAAGAACTGGGGATGTTATGCTTGCCTGTAGACTAGATTGTTTTCTCATCAAAGAAGCATTACTTGTCCATTTTTCCTTGTATCATCAATGGGTGGGATCTGGGGGATTATCCGATCATTCTCCCATATATCTTGAATTTGCAACTACTGATCGAAAGCCTAAAGCCCCCTTCAAGTTTAAATCTACTTGACTCAAGGACACAGTCTACACCAAGATGGTCACGGATTACTGGAAATCCCATCCCCCTCTTCCTGGCCAATCCCATACTAAATGTTTTGCAAATAAGCTCCTCTGCCTCAAGCACAAAACTATTGAATGGGAAAAGGAAAAAAGAACAAGGGATCAACGACATCTAAATGATATTGAACTCGAACTTACAAACCTAACTGGAGTAAATGGGAGGGGTTTTGAATCTGCTGAGTCTAAAGAGTGCCTTATTCATCTTGAAGTAAAGATAATTATAACATTGAAGGACAGAGAGGAGACTTGGATAATAAGGAGTTGTGCCATTTGGCTACAATCTGGGGATGGTAATACTAAATTTTACCATCAATTTTCTAATGGGCGTCGTGCTATCAATACGATTTAGCACCTGGAGGATGAGACTAGTCAACGATTTCATTCATTTAATCATCTTGCTACCCTCGACTCCTCTCATTTTAGTAGACTTTTCAAAGTGCCCCAAGAAGCTACACTTGCTGAAATTCTTAAAGTGGCAGGTTTTTTTCCTAGGTTTGTTGATCAAGAAACAGCTGAGGACCTCACCAAACCTATCACTGTGGGAGAACTGGAAGGCACCCTCAAATGGTTCAAGAAAGATAAGAGTCTTGGCCCGGATGGTTGGCCGATTGAATTCTACTTAGCATTTTTTTAAGTATTGGGAACAACCTGCTATAGGTTAGTGAAGAATCCCGAACTTCTGGATGCATGTATGATGCCTTCAACTCTATTTTCATTGCCCTGATTCCCAATCTGACTCCCCTTTGACCTTCAATGATTTCAGGTACATCTCCCTCTACAACTGCATATAAAAGATCATCACCAACCGCCTTAAGCCTATATTATCCAAACATATCTCTCCGAAACAATTTGCTTTCCTCAATCGTCGTCAAATTCATGAAGCAGCTGGTATTGCCCAAGAGGTTCTTCATTCCATTAAGATCAAGAGGCTCAAGGATATGATACTTAAGATTTACCTTGCAAAGGCATTTGATCGTAAAAGTTGGCTTTACCTGAGAATGCTCTTGACACATTTGGGTTCCCCATTGGTTTCATACAATGGATTATGTGTTGCATAGCTTCTGTTTCTTATAGTGTTCTTATTAATGGTTCTGCATCACCCTTCTTCCATGCTAAGCGAGGACTTAGACAAGGATGTCCTCTCTCCCCACTTATTTTCTTGTTGATCATGGAAGATCCAAGTCACCTTATATCTGAGGAGAAAAGGCTGGGTAGATTACAAGGTATCAAAACTACCAATGGATGCATATTTAGTCATTTATTTTTTGTTAATGATGTACTAATCTTCCTAAATGGTTCTATTGGTGATACTACAACCCTTTCATTGATTTTCAGAACTTTCTGTTTAACAACTGGTATGGAATGTAATAGTCAAAAATCGATTGTGACTGCAGCTGGTTGTTCACCTCATGAAGTTCATTATGTCAACCAATGATTTCCTTTTATTGTTCTCCCTTTTGAAGAAGGGATCAAATAACTTGGATTTTGGCTCAAGCCTATACAATATAAGGTCACATATTAGAGCTGGCTAGTGGCCAAAATTAAAATGCGACTAAATATTTGGCACCACAGATGGTTGTCCTGGGCTGGTCGACTCATTCTCATCAAATCGGTTCTTGAAGCCACTCCAATGTACTGGATGTCTTTGGCTTGGATTCCAAGGGGCATATTGAACATGACACAATAGTTATGCTGCAGATTCCTTTGGAAGGGGCAACATGAAGGGAAGTTATATGCTTGGGTTAGATGGGAACATATTTCCCTTCCTAATAAATGGGTTGGTTGGGGCATGAAAAATATTGTTGCATTTGCAAAAACATCAGTTGCCAAAATGGGATGGCACGTCATGTCGACCAAGAATCTATGGATTGAGGTGGTCATACATAAATACATAAGTCCCCTACACCCTTTGGACTGGACCAGGCTACCCTCTTAGAATAGGGGTCATATCTTAACCATTTGGAGAGTTGTTCTAAACTCTCTCTCATATATTCAGGATGGGCTTACTTGGAGGATTGGATCTAGATCCCTGGTCCGATTGGGAATGGATCCTTGGTCTGACTGTGGGAATTCTTATCATCTCCCACCTAAAATCTTACATCTCCTCTCGACATCGAGTCACACTCGTCTTACACACATTGTTGATCCAAACAATAACTCTGTATTTCGACAAGCCTGGAAATCTGCTAAACAATTGAATATCTCGCACAACTGGCATAATGAGTGGCAATCCTACATAAATTCTCTCTTTGAATCACATGTCAAGATTATTGAGGGTGAATATGTACTTATTTGGGCACATTCTCAGCATGGAAAATACTCTCCTAAGGATGGATATCCCCATATCTTTGCAGCACAAAAGCCCTAGATCATAGATTGGTGGTGGACATCTCTTTGGAAGCTGAAGGCTCCTCCCAGAGCTAGACTATTCATGTGGTGTATCCTTCGCAACATTGCTCCTACAGGGGATAATCTTCAGAAGTGAACCTTTCATGGTCCCACTTGGTGTATCCTCTGCAAGCTAGCATTTGAATCCATAGATCACCTCTTTTTGCAATGTCCATGCACCATTTCCATTTGGCACAATGTTCTTACATCCCTCCAACTCCCCTCGCACTGGCAAGGTAACAATCTCTTGGAAGCTTGGTAATTGTGGTGGTATGTTGCACAACCCATCAAGGCTAGGAATATCCCTCTGTTGATCTGTTGGTGCATTTGGTTACTAAGAAACATATATATTTTCTCTAACCACACCCCACATTGGCCTCATGCGACTGCACATATTGTTTCTATACACAACAACATACTTGATGACGATCACCCCCAAAATGATTGTATCATTACCACAAAGAACATTGACAGGAACATCCCTTGGGCTTACTTTGATGGTTCAACACAACAACAAGGTTGTTGGGGGGGAGGGTGTCGTATTGCATTTATCAAACATTCACTATTACACAATACAGATGGGTCCGAGAGAGGGTACAAATAACTTTGCAGAGCTCATCACACTCAGGCACTTACTTTATTTTGCACTTGAGAAGGGTTGTACTCGCATCCAGATTTTTAGAGATTCTAAACTCATCATAAACTAGTTTAATCATCAAACTGCATGTCACATGTACACACTCCAACATATATTGGATGAGATTTATCTTCTAAAATCTCATTTTGACTATATCTCTTGTCATCACATATACAAGGAGCACAACTAGATTTCTGACAGATTATCCAAGGAGGCCGCGCTCCAGCCATGGGGGCACTAATTGATTTAGGAGCAGACTGACCAGGATTTCTACCAATATTTCCACCGACCATATGAGGACCAACCACTTGATAGGGCCAACGAGCCCTGATTTGATGATATTTTCTGATATAACTGTATATATATTTATATTAGGTTTTTCATGTATATATTTTTGACAAACTTTCTATCAGTTTTATTTAGATTCCCACTCTGTGATTTTTTTTATTTATGAGTTACTATATGAGAGTGGTACAAGCACCTATACATCATATTCTCTTTAGCATCTATAGCATGTAATTTTCAACATCTTAATGAAATTTGTGATTTTTCCTTGGGGGAAAAATTAATTTAGCAATTTATTGCTACAACAACAACAAATTAATCACACGACAATCTTCACAAATAAAAAATATTGCTGAAGATAAACTGGAAATTGAGAAAATACTAACACACACACACAAAAAAAAAAATACGTCACCATTATTTTTGGACAAATGTCCCTGGAAAAACCTAACTTGGGAAATCTGGTGCAACAACTAAGGGTTGTTATTATTAAGCAGCAACAAGAAAATTATGAGTACAACTGGATGCCCAAATCGGCAATCCACTACAGGAAAATTGGCCACAAAAAATTAGTGAGTCAAATTATGCCTCACTTGACATTGATCTAGCTCCGAAACTGGAAAATACCCGGCTCCACGAAACCCCTGTGTCATCCTCTGCATCAAATCTATGCAGGCACTTATACGCTCTGCCTGGAATTGCAACTGATAAGGCTACCTACCCAATCCAACCTCTAAGAATGACTCGTTGACCCCTCTTGGAAATTCTCTCGGCCTCTAGTAATTGAATCAACCCTCTTTCTGGCCAAATCAAACTCTGCCTTTGAAGCTTCTACACCAATATTGCGCAGCCTCACTAAGGAAACTCGACCCTCTTATAGCTAACTCTTCGGATATGAAATTCTATTACAAAAACCAGAATTAATTATTCTAACAAATACATTAATTATTCAGTTTATTAATGCTACAACAATAACGAATTATTCACACTGCAATCTTCTCAGGTAAAAATATTGTGGAAGATGAACTGGAAACTGAGAAAATACTAGCACATAAACACAAAGATATGACACCAGTATTTTTGGACAAAAGTCCCTAGAAAAACCCAACTTGGGAAAATTGGTGCAACAACTGAGGGTTTATTATTATTAAGCAGCAGTAAGAAATTTCTTAGTACAATAAATTTTGCCAAACTGGAGAATCTATCCAAGAGAAATACTGGAAAAAATATTCGAGGGAATTTTATCCTCTCTCTAAGCAATTCCGACACTGTCTGACCTCTTAAAAGCTAGTAGTCCAAGTGGTCTGTCGAGGCTCTGCGTCACCCTAGTGTTGCCTGTCAAACACACTGCCTGAAGTAGCTGCGAATCTAGTCGTCGCTCCTACTGCTGATTGAGAAATTGTCTCTCCGACACTCTAGAAACACTTTTCAGCCTTTGGAACTGAAAACAAGCTTCTCTCCAGCAAAATCAAATTGCCCAATTGAGGCTCCACGTAACCTCTTGGAGAAATTTTTCGATCTCCTCTTTCTGACTCTCTGGAACTAGAAAATTTCCTCCATACTCACTATATCTACTTCCCTTCTTTGGCTCAAACTCTTCTGCCAACTATTGCTGCTCTCTGGAAAAACTGAACTGCCCAAGGAAATCGTTCTCAAGTGTGTTCCTCCATCTACCCATCTACTTCTTCTTATAATCTCACTGTGGGACTCGAACATCCAAGATTAAAACTTTAATCAATGGATGATATTATTTCCTAGTTGATCTGTGTGATTTTCTAGAGAAATCTCACCTTCCTTAATTAATTCCTGCTAATTAATCATTTTCCCTAAGTTAGACTTAGGGAATATTTAATTATTGATTAAATAGAATTAGGGAAATATTTAATTATTGATTAATTAAGGCATTTCTAGGTGGATTTTCCATAAACCTTTTATGGGTTCTGGAGTCCTAGTGTTTCTTAGCCTCTCTGACAACTGTCAATACTAGAACATGATTTGATGCTATAAAAACTAACACTCCCTCTTCGTGAGAAAGGTGTTCTAGTGTTGAACTGCTCCAACACCCTGTCTGCACCATCCTCTGTATGCTGCTGATGTCTTACCACTGTGACTGCCTACCATTGCGACTGCCTGCCACTGCGCAACTTTGATGTTACATTTGTGTGCTATTGACAGTGTTGCACTACTGACAACTCTGCATCTACATTGCAATTCCCTATCAAATGTTGTTGTTGCTATTGAAACTACTACAACTAAGAAACATCTGAAATATTGAATCAAATGTCTCTATGCTGCATATGTCTCCTAAGCATCTAACTACTACTAACCTCTACATTGTCCACTAGGTAATCTGCGCTGCTGTTGACTTTGCTACTGAGCCCTGCACTCCTCAACACCTGACTTTAACTAGTCTGCAACTATCACTCTAGAATCTGACTGCATCACTGACACTGATCCATCCTACTACTGAATATTGTGGGCCCTTGTAGCAAGGTAATGATCCATGAGGAAGACACCTCACTGGACCCTGCCCAAATTTGCGCAACTTTGGCACTATAGCTCCATATTTCCTCACCTCACTCTTGGAGGTATAGTGGAAAACATGGCAAAGTCTTCATCCAACCTAGAGGAAAATTTGTCTATCTCTACAGATGTTATTGCCTAGTCTCGCTTCTCTTGCTTTTCCTTCTTCCTAAGAGGACACTGAGTACTATAGTGGTCAAACTCACCACACCTGAAGCACTTGACCTTAGATAGGTCCATCTTTTTATTTATCTCCCCATGTCCCTGACTGGGACTGTTTGATGCAAGGGCCACATTATCTTCCTCCTTCTCACCCTTCTCACCCTTGTTGTTGCTTCTGTTGATGGAGATCTTTACTAGAGCTCGCCTCATCTACCCCTGTTGCAGGTTTGACCACATCTCGTCCCACCCTGGTAATGTGTCTTGTCCCAAGATGGTATGGAAAAATACTTGTCATTCCTTTGTGACACTGTTTAGGGTCAAACGCACAAGCTTTATAGGTTGAGGTGCCTCTCCATGCTAAAAGTTGATTCCATATTTCCCGAACTCTGGTGAGGAAGGGATCTATGCCTTCACCCTTTTCCTTCTTGATGTTTCTCAACTTCTCTTGCAGGAACATCTTCCACTACTCGAAAGGATTATGATATTTCTGAGCAAGAGCATCCCACATCTCCTTGGTAGTGTTCTTGCTAGATATATGTGAAACTATATGGTCCTTGACTCCATCTAAGATCATGCACTTCACCTTTTCCATCTCTTTCCTGTACTCTTTCAGCTACCTGCATCAATCGATACTACCACAACATTATCTGCATAGATCTTCATGCCAAATTCATCCAACAGGAAGGACATTCATGCCTTCTAGATGACATAGTTGGAGGCTCCCTCCAACCTATCCTAGTCTCTAAGCCCAATTGTGGCTATCTCTGAAGCTGGAATGAAAAAATGTCTCTTTCACCTGCTTAGCTGTTGAATTTGTTATTCGCACTCCCTTCTGGAGTTACAAAATACGCTTGTAGCTATTGTTGATTGTAACTACAAATTTGGATTTTTAGGCTAGAAACCCTCTGAGAGAAATTTCCCTCTGTGTGTGCACTTTCTATTCCACCCAACATTGATTATGTTCTAGCAATTATTGCAAAACCCTTTTGTGCCCAAACAAGGAATCTACCCAATGAAAATATTGGATTGTTTCTCCTTCTGCCTGATGGAATCACTCAATCTAGCAAGCTGAACTTTTTTTCAACCCTACACTGAAAAAATCGATCTGCTCAAGCAATTCACACTACCTGGCTAGGCACTACGTAGCCCCCCCAAAAAATGTCCTACTTCTCTCTCTGAACAATGTTTTTTTCTTCTTCCACTTCTGAGCTTCTTGTCTGATCAAAATTGCTTGAATACCATGTCAAAATTTCACCATTGAAATTCTATTACAACAACTAGAATTAATTATTCTGATTGGTACATTAAATACTCAATTTTTTTCTACGACAACAATGAATTAATCACACTACAATCTTCACAAATAAAAATACTGCAGAAGATAAAATGGAAACTGAGAAGATACTAGCGCGCACACACACACAAATATGACACCATTATTTTTGGACAAATTTCCCCGGAAAACCCAACTTGGGAAAATTGGTGCAACAACTAAGGGTTTATTATTACTAAGCAATAGTGAGAAGTTTCTGAGTACAATAAATTTTGCCAAACTGGGGAAACTATCCAAAAGAAATATTGGAGAAAATATCTAAGGGAATTTTACCCTCTCCGGGTAATCTCGACATGTTTGACCTCTAAAAATCTAGTCATCCAAGTGGTCTACACAGGCTCTACATCACCCTAGCGCTACCTATAAAACGCACTATCTGAAGTAGTTGCCAATCTATCTGTCCTCCCCACTATTGACTGATAAATTGTCTCCCCAACACTCTAGAAACACTTTCTGGCATTTCGAATTGAAAACAAGCTTCTCCCCAGCAAGATCGAATTGCCTAATTAAGGATCTACGTTGCCTTTGTGCAAACTCTTGGAGAAATTTTTTGGCCTCCTCTTTATGACTCTTCAGAACTGGAAAATGCCTTAGAAATCACTATCTTTGCTTCCCTTCTCTATCTCAAATTCTTCTGGCAACTACTGCTGCTCTCTGGAAAAATCAAACTGCCCAAGGAAATCAATCTCAAGTGTGTTCCTCCATCTACCCATCAACTTCTTCTTATAATCTCACTATGGGAATCTAATGGCCAAGATCAAAACTTTAATCAAAGGATGAGATGATTTCCTAGTCGATCCATGTGTGTTTCTAGACAAATCTCACCTTCCTCAATTAATTCTTGTTAATTAATAATTTTCCCTAAGTTAGACTTAGGAAAAAATTAATTATTGATTATTTAACTTAATTAAGGCATTTCCAGGTGGATTTTCCAGAAACCTTTTATGGGTTCTAATTTCTTAGTGTTTCTTAGCCTCGTTGCTAACTGTCAAGACTAAAACACCATTTGATGTTACAAAAACTAACACCGATGAGAAAGAATCCAAATTTGCGGTCCAAATTGTCGAGGGTATTCTCTATCCTCTGTATTCATTTATGCTCTAATTTATATGCCCCAAAACCGTTTGTGGGGTGGTTTCAAGTGAATGGGATCTCAGTTTTTCTATCGCAAATACTATATATCAGTGAGCTCTATGGAACTGATATGAAGTCGTTGCTCTAGGCTTTACCCATTGGTGATTAGGTACTTAGTATTTAGCTCAAACATCAAAGTGCTCAGAATCGCTCAAATTCTGAACGAACGCTTCCGTCTTGGTGATAGATCCCAACGCAACTCGTTTCACTCAAAACAAAGTTCGTATGGGGAAGATATCGCATTTTGTCCAATAGAAGAATTTTTGCAAAAAAAAGGTACAATCACTGCATAGTCAGCAATCCGTACTGTTGACCTGGTAGGTGACTGGGTAGGTCAAGGTTGGTCAACTGCTAATGGTGTCTTGCCAAGTGGCACGTTGTGGTTGGTCGACAGGTTGATGATTTGGTTTGATTCTATTGGCTGGCGGATGGACCAATGAGAAGGGGACATATGGCAATCCTGGAGGCTGCCACGTGTCCCTACCCAAAGGTCGACATTATCTGTGTGCTTTACCAAAATTTTATGGGCAGGTCGGCAGAGTCAAACACATAATCTCGCCCGAACAAGCTCCACGACATACCACTACACCCGCGCTTCAAGCCTTCACTTATAATGGTTTCAGGTTATATTTAAAGTTTATTACGTTTGCGGTTGGGGGGAGGAGGGAGCGAGCTCGCGGGCTAGCCCCCTCCCATGTGAACAGAACTTTGAAGACCAATGGCTAACGGTTAACCAAAAAAACCGCGCCATTAAACGCGCTTAATGCGCTAATGATGTTTTACACCTAATTAATCTAACTTATCCACTAATTAATGTGGAGTTTCGTTTAGTGGAAAAGTTCGCGGATCCCCCAAATTCGGTTCTAACTCCAGTTATAGTGGAGTTAACTGGAATTCCTCCAGTTTTAGTGGAGTTTTACTAGGAGAAACTGTTTTGGCCATAACTTTGCAGAATTCAACCAAATCGGGATCAGGAAAAGGCATTCCTAGATGATTTTGATGTTCTAAACACATTGAAGCAGGTTTCAGGAGTAGTAGAGCATCGTGAACATCATTTTTTCCATTTTGAGCTAATACAGAGGCCCAAGCCATGGAAGCTGGACCAAGGAGATGTAGCCCAGGAGGGGTGAACTCCTTCATCAAAACACTGTGTTAAGTGTTCATTTGATGGTTTGTTGTATATTTGTTTGATATTGTTCAACATTTGATTTACATGCTATTTTGCTCATGAATTTAACATAAAACTTGATAAATTTACCTGTTACATTCACAAACACCATAAAGGAAACCTATGCACAAGAAGCAAATGATAAGCAATTGTTTTTTAATTCTGAAGTTGAAATTAGCACAACAAAACTAACATTCAACAACATATCAAGTTGGTATCAGAGCAAAGGTTATTTGCTTGATTGCTTGAGTTTTATGCAAGTAGGGTTTTAATGGTTGCAAATTTGTGATGATTACAAGGTTAAAGTTGCAGAGAGGAGAAGGGAAACTATTGGTTGCAACACCTGAGGTAATGCCCATAAGAAGGAGAGCCATAAGGCCACAATCTCCACCCAAAGTTCCAATCCTAGTTGCACTTGAAGCACCTCAAGTTTTAACTTCAATTGAGATTGAGGAGGTACAAGCAGTACTAGAAGCTGAGGTTGAATCCAAAGCCATCATGTCTAGAGCAAGAGAGACTGAAGGTATTTCAGAAGAGGAATCATTCAAGAAAGATTTCTATGATTTAACTGACATGGTTAGAGTCCTCTATGAAGAGAGGAATACTAGAATGGCTAGAGAGACTTCTAAGCCCCCACATAGAGAGGGAAGCTTAGAAGATAAAAAATATGAAAAGAAGGATTCAAGGGGTAGTAGAGGAAAGCCTCCTCCATCTCCACCATCTTCATCTTCCTCATCTTCTTCAACATCCTCAAAATCACAAACAACATCATCTTCCACTTCCACTACAAAAATTGTTCATAGTCATTCAAAAAACCCAAAATAAAAAACTCCCTTACTCAAATTGGACATTAAGTTTGAACTTCCCATGTACAATGGTGAGGTGAATGCAGAAAAGTTAGACAATTGGATTCGACAATTGGAGGTTTATTGCAAAATTCAGAACCTTCAAGAAGATGACATAAAAATCCAGTTGGCTTCATTAAGGCTAGAAGGAGAAACACTAGTTTGGTGGGAAGAAAGACTCGAGGAAATGTGAATTCATGGTAAGATATCCATTTCTTGGGTTGAATTTGTTTCTACAATTAAAAGATAGTTTTATCCTTTATCCTATATGCAAAAAGCCATTATGAGTTGGCAGAATTTTAGGCAACTCAAGGGCCAAACAATTCAAGACTATACCCAGGAGTTTAGGAAGAGGGCTTTGTTGTTAGGAGTAAACTTGAATTCCCAAGATACACTCTTCAAATATAATGGGGGTTTACATTCCTTATGTTCAATCCAAGCAATTTAGATGAGGTATGTGTGCAAGCCACGCACCTTGAAGCAAGAGGAAAGAGCATTCAGGAAGAGGGTAGTAAGAAGAAGCCATTCAAGGTTAAGGAGAAAGAGAAGGGTGGAAAATAGAAGAGAAAGAAGAATGCAAGTGTGAAGAAAGAAGGGGAGAAAACTATATGCCAACACTGTTCCAAAGCGGGGATGATGAAACCAATTGTTGGAAATTACATCTCGAACTAAGGCTTAAGAAACCAAACAATAAGGGAAAACAAAAGACGACCGCTACCACACAACATGATCTTGGATCCGATTCTGGTGATGATACCAATATTTTAGCCATGGTCACAAAAGGAAAAGAAGCTATTGCAAGCACTAGTTCCTCACATAGTCACAACAACACTCCAAATGAAGAATCAAGGATAGAATTCTTCCATGTAAGGGTAATTTCAAATCATGCAAAGGTTGATGCATTATTTGATAGTGTGTCACAATCAAACTTAATTTCAGAAAACTTGGCCAAAAAGCTTAAACTTGAGACTGTATCTCATCAGAAGCCATATCTCTTGGGTTGGATAGTCAATAATGCAAATTTACAGGTTACAAGGAAATGCTTATTCAGGTTTGACATTACTGAAAAATTCATTGATGAAGTTGAGTTAGATGTAGTTCCACTTAACATCTTAGGAATCATTTTGGGAAGTTCTTATTTGTATGATAGGAAAGAAATATTTTATCGCCATGAGAACAACTATCTATTGCTCAGGGATGGAGTAGAGTATATTGTGAGAGCCCATCGCAAAAAGTTAAACATTTCTTTGGTTAATGCAAAGTAGATGAAGGGACTAGTAAATGCAAGTAAAAATTTTGTGCTCCTCATGATCAAGAAAAAGAATGATATTGATTATGAATCTTTTGAAGGTTGTGATGATAAATTAAAATCTGATTTGTTTGATGTGGTAAGCAAGCATGGCGAGATGTTTTAAGAACCAAAGGGGTTACCTCCCAAGAGGGGAATTCTGCATGAGATATAGGTGCAACAGGATGTTCCACTTCCAAACATTGGCATGTATCGCATGTTGATCATGTAGAGTATGGAAATCAAGAAGCAAATTCAAGAATTGATGAACAAAGGTATCATACGCCCATCTACTTCGCCATGTGGTTCACCAATTGTTTTGGTGCCAAAGAAGGACGGGACTTGGCGCATGTGTGTGGATTTCTGTGCACTGAACAAAATAACGGTAAAGAATCGTTATCCACTCCCAAGAATTGATGATTTGCTTGATCAATTGAGGTATGCAAAGTATTTCACTAAGTTAGACTTATGAAGTGGTTGTCACCAAGTTAGAATAGCTGAAGAGGACATTTGGAAAACCACATTTAAAACTAAACAAGGATTGTTTGAGTGGCTTGTTATGCCTTTCGGTTTTACAAATGCTCCAACTACTTTCATGACAATTATGAATGATGTATTGAGACCATTTCTAGATGAATTTGTCATTGTTTACTTAGATGATATTCTCATATTCAGCAAATCCAGAGATGAACATGTCATTCATGTGAACAAAGTAATTGATGTCTTGAGAAAAGAACAACTTTTTTTAAAGATGTCAAAGTGTGAATTTGGTAAGACTTATTTAATGTATTTGGGACACATTGTTGAAGGAGGTGAGCTGAAGATAAACCACTCTAAGGTTGAGGTTATTGTGAATTGGCCCAAGCCCAATACAATTACAGAGGTAAGAAGCTTTCTAGGGGCAACACAATATTGGAGGAAATTTATTGCTAATTTTTCTTCCATTGCAGCTCCACTACATGCATTGACTAGTGTCAAGGAAGTCTTCCATTTGGGAGATGTACAGCAGAAAGAATTTGATTCTTTAAAATAAAATATCAGTTCAGCACTGGTATTGGCTCTTCCAGATCTTAGACATCCATTTGAGATTCAAATGGATGCTAGTGATTATGCCATGGGAGCAGTTATTATGCAGCACGGTAAGCCCATTTCATTTCATTATGAAATTTTTAATGGAGTTGTGACTAACTATCCCACTTATGACAAAGAACTTTACACATTAGTTCAAAGTGTTAAAAAATGGAAACACTACTTGATGGGGAAGGAGACCATTATCCATACCGACCATCAACCATTGGAGTACTTACAGTCACAGTCAATGTTGTAGAAATCACGACACTTCAGATGGATGAGTTTTCTACTACAGTTTCATTTGGTTATCAAGTACAAAAAGGGAATCTACAATAAGGTAGTTGATATGCTTTCTAGGCCTATTGTAAATTCATCTATTATACTCAAGCACAATTCTGTTTTACAAGAAAGTTGCATTGAGAAATATGCATATGATAATGATTTTCAAGATGTGTATGCAAGCTTGAGGCAAGGAAACCAAATTGAAGAGTTAGATTACCATGTACATAATAGTTTGTTGTATCACTTGGGCAAGTTATGTATTCCATACGGAGAAAGAAACAATATCATAAGGGAGGCACACACTTCATTGATTGTTGGACCTTTGGTGTATGCAAGACAATAGAAAATCTCCAAAGGTAATGTTATTGGCCACACATGTTTGATAATGTATCTCGTTTCATTAGAGGATGTTATTTGTGTGCAACAAGTAAGCTTAGCAATAGGAAAATAGGATTGTACACTCCACTTCCAGTACCTTCACGTCCATGGGAGAGTATCTCAATGGATTTTGTAGGAGGTTTTCCATTGTCAAGGACAGGTCATGATTACTTGTATGTAGTTGTAGATAGGTTCAACAATATGTGTATTCTAACACCATGTAAAAAGAAAATTACAGTTGAACAAACAACTCATCTTTTCTTTCAAAATATTTGGGCTAATTTTGGTCTTCCTACTTCCATTGTAAGTGATCGAGATACTTGATTTGTTGGGAATTTTTGGTCAAATTTGTGGGACATGATGAACACTTAGTTGAAGAAGAGTACAACCTTTCATCCAAAAACACATGGACAAATTGAAGTGGTCAACAGGACAATCATTCATCTTCTTAGAGGATATTGCAACAAACATCCCAAGTTGTGGGATGAACAGTTGCATTACATACAACATGCATACAACAGGGCAAAGCATTCTTCCACAAACACATCGCCATTTGAGGCATGTTTTGGGTACTTGCCAAGATCGCCATTGGACTTCATCTTTGAGAAATATGTCGCCATTGATGGTCATAGCGACATTGATAAGGCAAGGAAGTTCATTGAGCAAATTCAGTTGATACATCACACAGTGCAAGAACAACTTGAAAAGAGTCAGAGCAGCTACAAGGCAAGGCATGACAAACACCGTGTCGATCATAAATTTCAAGTTGGAGACGAGGATTGGTTATATATTAGCAAAGAGAGACTTCAAGGGAAAGGTAAAAAGAAGAAGCCAATCCGTTATGGTCCTTTTAAAATTCTGGAAAATATTGATAACAATGCATTTAAGCTAGATTTTCGTCCTTATATGCAAATATACTCTGTTGTTAATGTTGAGAATTTGAGATTGTTTGAGCCTCCTTTGATTGATGATTGATCCGGATTTAAACAGGAACGCAACAAATCACAGAGATAACCATATACACAAAGATGCAGCGGAAATAATACTTCATTTCATTAATGGAAAAATACTGGAAAATGCTTACAATTAGAAATGGAAATAAATCAGCTAGGGCGATGGTAGCTTATCTCTGAGAAGAGATGTGATGGCTACATGCCTCTGAACTGTGTTACAATGAGGCTCGAAGGCCTATTTATTGTTGAGAAACAATGGAAAAACCCTTCACATTCCAAAACCTAACCCTTGGAGATGAAACGCCAAAATGTGGGCCCCGTTTGGGGTAAATTGGTACATCAACTTCCCGGGATTGTAACTTTGGCATATGATCTCCGTTTGACGCGTACAATAGCTCGTTAGAAAGATCTATCCGAGCACTATCATTGTTGGAACGGGCAACATCGGTCCATTCCATGGACCCATGTTGCCCCCGGATTCCCCAAAAAAACGTCGTTTAGGGCCTCAAAACGGCTCCGGAAGTTCAGGACCCGAAAAACTGCTAAAAATAGTAAGTTGTGCTACAATTAAGGAAACTGAAAATGCTGAGAAAGACAATGGTGGGGGTCCAGGTGGACTTGGCAGGTGGCCACCAATATCCACCTGGATCATTCCTCCCCCCTTAGGAAGCAATGGTCCCCATTGCGTTGAGCTCCACCATGAGATGAGGAAACTTCTGCTGAACTTGTTCTCTGGTGAGCCACTTGCCCTGCTGAAGGAGTTGGCCTGCTTTGACAACTCGATACAGTTGGATATTCTGTTGGCGAGTGTTCTTGATCTGTGTGTCCATGATCCGATCAGTTGCAGCTTGTTCCGTGCAATCTGGATTTAATTATGTGGGTTTGAGCTGTTCTGCAATGTCGGATGTGTCTAGCAATGGTGGAAAGTATGGCCGAAGGCGGTCCACATTGAACACTGGGTGCAGGCCAAGGAATGGGGGAATGCTGAGCTCAAATGCATTGTCTCCCATAGCCTTAGTAATGGTGTAAGGACCATATTGGAGTGGTCTCAATTTCCGATAGGTTCCAGTAAGGCGTTCCTTTTGCAAATGCAACTAGACTTTGTCGCCCACCTGAAACTTGTGTGGCACCCGATGTTGATCATGTCGCTGCTTGTACTTGGCATTTGATTTCTCAAGAATGTCATGGACCTGCTGGCGAATATGTTGGATGTGCTCAATGAAGCTGGTGGCCTTATCTGTTTCGGACTGGACACGAGCTGAATTCATGTGAGTAGCTGCAAGTGGCATGGCCACATCAATGGGGCATAGTGGCTGGAATCCCAAACCCACCTGAAAAGGGCTATGGCCAGTGGAGCTGTGAAGAGCTCAGTTGTAGCTGTGCTGAACATAGGGGAGGCTCTCGTCCCATGTGCGTGGATGCTTGGAGTTATACATGCGCAGAATGTGCACAATCATCCTATTGACAACCTCTGTCTGGCCATCAGTTTGAGGATGGAAGGCTGTGGACTTCGTGAGTTTGGTGTCCAGCATTGACCAGAGACTGGACCAAAATGTGCTGAGAAACCGACTGTCCCGATCTGAGATGATAGACTGTGGGATCCCAAAGTGCACCCACACTCCTTCAAAGAAGAGTTTAGCAGTGGCTTCTGCTGTGATATTCTTCTTGCAAGCCATCATAATGGCCATCTTCGAGAACCTGTCGACGACCACAAAAACATAGTCATTTCCATGCTTAGTGGAAGGAAGGCCTGACATGTAATCCATGGAGATGGATTCCCACGGTCGACTAGGGGTAGGCAACGGGGTATAGAGGCCGTGCTTCTTAATGGCCGGTTTGGCAATGGCATAGGCAGTACATGATCGGATGTACTTCCCAACATCCTGTCGAAGATTCGGCCAATAGAAATAATTTTGCAGTACTGCCACTGTTTTCTTGACCCCGAAATGCCCAGCAGCCCGACTGTAGTGTGCTTCCCAAATCATCTTGGCACGATCGCTTGAAGGAACACAAAGGTGACCGAGGTGGCATAATAAAGAATCCTGGAGGTGAAAATCTGCAACATGCCGACCCTCCAAGAGTGTCTGGTATGTGTGGCCGAATTCTGGGTCGCTTTTGTAGAGACGTGGCCAATCAGAAGTCTCGTGCCCACAAGAGTTGAGCACGGTGGTTAGCGCCATGATCGGTGGTCGACTGAGGCAATCTGCAACATTATTGGTGCTGCCCTTTTTATACTTGATATTCAAGTGAAACTGTTGCAGGTAAGTAGACCACTTCTGATGGCGATCATTCTGCAATTTCCCTTGGGTCTGTATGAACTGCAGAGGTTGATGATCTGTGTGGATGACCGTTTCCTTCCCCAAAATGTAATGCTTCCATTGTCGGCAGGCCTGTACAATGGAATACATCTCTTTATCATAAGTGGGGTACTTCCGGACTGTGTTTGAAAGTGTTTCACTGTGATATGCCACTGGATGTCCATGTTGAGTAAGGACTGCCCCAATAGCATAGTCAGAGGCATCTGTCTCGACCTCAAATGGTTGTTGTAAATCTGGTAACGCGAGCACTGGTGCCGTGCAGAGGCGATCCTTCAACTCCCTGAATGCCTTCTGTTGAGATTCAGACCAAAAGAATTTTGCTTTCGCCCCGCCCTTGGTGACTTGACTCAAGGGCCAAGAAATATGAGAAAACCCCAACACAAACCTGCGGTAGAAGTTGGCAAGACCTAGAAAGCTGCGGAGCTCTGTTAGAGTGGTTGGAGAGGGCCAATCCCGAATGACTTGGATCTTGGCTGGATCGACATGCACCCCCTGTTCATCAATGATGTATCCCAGATACTGAACCTGGGTCATGCCAAAAGTGCATTTCTCCAAATTGGCACATAGCTTGTGTTGCCGCAGTGTTTGGAGAACCTGTCGGATGTGGTGGAGGTGCTCTTCCCAACTCTGGCTGAAGATCAGAATGTCATCCAAGTATACTACTACAAAGGAGTTGGTGAATGGCCGCAAGATGTCATCCATTAGCCTCATAAAGGTTGCAGGAACATTCGTCAATCCGAACGGCATGACCAACCATTCGAAGAGGCCCTCCTTGGATTTGAAGGCAGTCTTCCACACATCGGAGGGTTCGATCAATACCTGGTGATATCCTGACTTCAGATCGATCTTGCTGAAATATTTCGCCCCCTTTAGTTGGTCTAGGAGGTCATCAATCCGCGGGATCGGGTACCTATTACGGACAGTGATCTTGTTCAGCGCCCGATAGTCAATACAGAGTCTCCACGTCCCATCCTTCTTTTGTACCAACACGATCGGGCTCCCACAGGGCGATGAACTCGGACGGATGTGACCTTTCTGCAGGAGCTCCTGAATCTGCCTCTTGATTTCATCGTTCTCCAGAACGGAGCGCCGATAAATTGGTCCATTGGGTAGCGGCACACTTGGGGTCAGATCGATGGAGTGCTTGACTTGACAGTGCAGAGGAACCCCTGCCAGGGAGGTGAAGATGTCCTCGTACTCCTCCACAACCTTGTCCATCTGTAGTTGTCGTGCAGAGGGACCCCATTTAGAGGCTGTGGCCACTGTCTTCTTCTTTCCTTGAGGGCGTATCATCAGGAAAACAAATTTCCTGGTTTTGGAAATGATCTTACTGCATTGTTTCGCAGTAATCAAAGAGAGGGCGGAAGGTGGTGCTACCTCTGGTATCCTGAACAACTTATTTCCCAATGTAATAATAACAGCACGGGGCCTTGATTCATACACAGCATGTCGCTTCCACAAGTATGGTTGTCCTAGTAATACATCACAAACTTCAAGGGGAGCAATGTCACACAATACCTCATCCGTGAAGGGCTTGATGTTGTATGGAAGGCGACACTGCTGGCTCACGCGAAGATCTCGTCCTTGGTGAAGCCACCCAATGGTGTATGGTTGTGGATGTGTTGTGGTCGGTAAGCCCAACCGCTTCATGACCTCTGTCGAAATGAGGTTCTTTTGACTCCCGCTATCAACAATGAACTGTATCGGGGAGCCCTTTACCCACATTTGGGAGTGGAAGAGACGCTCCTCCTCCTCTGGATCTTCGGGTTCATTTTTCTGGATCTTTGCGGTAGCAACAGTGGCGCTGGGATCCGCATCAATGATCTGCTTCCCTTTTTCAGACCCCTTATCGGGTTCTGACTCAGAGTCGGAACATGCATCTGATTCTGAAACCTTTAGCTCAGCCACCAGTGACTGCTTGGCCCGACACTCACTTGTGTTGTGAGTGGAGCTCTTATGGAACTCGCACCATTTTCCAGTGTCCTTTCTCGGCTTCGCGGCGCTATTCTTTGCTTGCAGCTTCGGCTGGTTGTCTTGGGTTGTCCCGCCTTGGCTTTGTCCTTTGTTCTGTGGTTTAGGGGCACCTTTCCCCTGTTTTGGATTCGCAGATCCAAAGTCTCGCTTCTTTTGTTTAAACTTCTGCTCGACCTTGACGGCATATCGGTATGCTGCGCCGAGCGAGGGGATGTTTAGGAATTGTATTTCTTCCTGGATGTACTTGTGCAGGCAGCCACGGTATTTGAGTATCAAATGTTGCTTCGAATCCTTGATACCCAACTTTGTGCGAAGGGTATGGAAAAGATTTCTGAACTCCGGCACGTCTTGGTCCCTTCCTTGCCGCAGCGTGGTCCACTTTATGTATTCATCCTCATAGCTTCCGACAGGGTAGTATTGCTCCTTGATAGCATCCCGGAACGAATCCAAGGTGGGTGCGGCTGAAAATAGTGAGCCAGTACTTTCATCCTTCTGCTCGCAGTAGGTTTCCCACCAGTCCTTGACGTGGGGGGCTGCTTTGAGAAGAGCAAAAACAATCTTTTCCCGATTCGAAAATTCATGAACAGAAAAATAACCTTCTAGCAGATTTAACCATTTATCTACGGCATCTGCGTCTATCTGACCCTCGAATATGGGGATTTCAAAACTAACTTGTACCTTAAAGGGTGTGGCGTTTCCAGAGTAGCTGCTGGAAGCCGATGCGCCGCTTCTGGGTAGCCGCTGAAGGATCTGGGAAAAGTTGTCCATCATCGCGTTCCGTTGTCGCTCGAGGGCTTCTTCGAGCAAGATTTTGATGGGATCTCCTGCCCCCTCGTCTTTCTTCTCGTCCGCCATGGGAGGCCGTCGGGATTTGCGAGGCTGGTCTTGCAAAGGTTCAACCAGTTCAAGCCCTAACTCCTTATATCCCGACCTTGTTGGGGACATGCAAAGAAAAACAGAGAAAAAGCAGACCGCTCTGATACCACTGATCCGGATTTAAACAGGAACGCAACAAATCACAGAGATAACCATATACACAAAGATGCAGCGGAAATAATACTTCATTTCATTAATGGAAAAATACTGAAATATGCTTACAATCAGAAATGGAAATAAATCAGCTAGGGCGATGGTAGCTTATCTCTGAGAAGAGATGTGATGGCTACATGCCTCTGAACTATGTTACAATGAGGCTCGAAGGCCTATTTATTGTTGAGAAACAATGGAAAAACCCTTCACATTCCAAAACCTAACCCTAGGAGATGAAACGCCAAAATGTGGGCCCCGTTTGGGGTAAATTGGTACATCAACTTCCCGGGGTCGTAACTTTGGCATATGATCTCCGTTTGACGCGTACAATAGCTCGTTAGAAAGATCTATCTGAGCACTATCATTGTTGGAACGGACAACATCGGTCCATTCCATGGAACCATGTTGCCCCCGGATTCCCCAAAAAAATGTCGTTTAGGGCCTCAAAACGGCTCCGGAAGTTCAGGACCCGAAAAACTGCTAAAAATAGTAAGTTGTGCTACAATTAAGGAAACTGAAAATGCTGAGAAAGACAATGGTGGGGGTCCAGGTGGACTTGGCAGGTGGCCACCAATATCCACCTGGATCATTCCTCCCCCCTTAGGAAGCAATGGTCCCCATTGCGTTGAGCTCCTCCATGAGATGAGGAAACTTCTGCTGAACTTGTTCCCTGGTGAGCCACTTGCCCTGCTGAAGGAGTTGGCCTGCTTTGACAACTCGATACAGTTGGATATTCTGTTGGCGAGTGTTCTTGATCTGTGTGTCCATGATCCGATCAGTTGCAGCTTGTTCCATGCAATCTGGATTTAATTATGTGGGTTTGAGCTGTTCTGCAATGTCGGATGTGTCTAGCAATGGTGGAAAGTATGGCCGAAGGCGGTCCACATTGAACACTGGGTGCAGGCCAAGGAATGGGGGAATGCTGAGCTCAAATGCATTGTCTCCCATAGCCTTAGTAATGGTGTAAGGACCATATCGGAGTGGTCTCAATTTCCGATAGGCTCCAGTAAGGCGTTCCTTTTGCAAATGCAACCATACTTTGTCGCCCACCTGAAACTTGTGTGGCACCCGATGTTGATCATGTCGCTGCTTGTACTTGGCATTTGATTTCTCAAGAATGTCATGGACCTGCTGGCGAATATGTTGGATGCGCTCAATGAAGCTGGTGGCCTTATCTGTTTCGGACTGGACATGAGCTGAATTCATGTGAGTAGCTGCAAGTGGCATGGCCACATCAATGGGGCATAGTGGCTGGAATCCCAAACCCACCTGAAAAGGGCTATGGCCAGTGGAGCTGTGAAGAGCTCGGTTGTAGCTGTGCTGAACATAGGGGATGCTCTCGTCCCATGTGCGTGGATGCTTGGAGTTATACATGCGCAGAATGTGCACAATCATCCTATTGACAACCTCTGTCTGGCCATCAGTTTGAGGATGGAAGGCTGTGGACTTCGTGAGTTTGGTGTCCAGCATTGACCAGAGACTGGACCAAAATGTGCTGAGAAACCGACTGTCCCGATCTGAGATGATAGACTGTGGGATCCCAAAGTGCACCCACACTCGTTCAAAGAAGAGTTTAGCAGTGGCTTCTGCTGTGATATTCTTCTTGCAGGCCATCATAATGGCCATCTTCGAGAACCTGTCGACGACCACAAAAACACAGTCATTTCCATGCTTAGTGGAAGGAAGGCCTGACATGTAATCCATGGAGATGGATTCCCAAGGTCGACTAGGGGTAGGCAACGGGGTATAGAGGCCGTGCTTCTTAATGGTCGGTTTGGCAATGGCACAGGCAGTACATGATCGGATGTACTTCCCAACATCCTGTCGAAGATTCGGCCAATAGAAATAATTTTGCAGTACTGCCACTGTTTTCTCGACCCCGAAATGCCCAGCAGCCCGACTGTAGTGTGCTTCCCAAATCATCTTGGCACGCTCGCTTGAAGGAACACAAAGGTGACCGAGGTGGCATAATAAGGCATCCTGGAGGTGAAAATCTGCAACATGCCGACCCTCCAAGAGTGTCTGGTATGTGTGGCCGAATTCTGGGTCGCTTTTGTAGAGAAGTGGCCAATCAGAAGTCTCGTGCCCACAAGAGTTGAGCACGGTGGTTAGCGCCATGATCGGTGGTCGACTGAGGCAATCTGCAACATTATTGGTGCTGCCCTTTTTATACTTGATATTCAAGTGAAACTGTTGCAGGTATGTAGACCACTTCTGATGGCGATCATTTTGCAATTTCCCTTGGGTCTGTATGAACTGCAGAGGTCGGTGATCTGTGTGGATGACCGTTTCCTTCCCCAAAATGTAATGCTTCCATTGTCGGCAGGCCTGTACAATGGAATACATCTCTTTATCATAAGTGGGGTACTTCCGGACTGTGTCTGAAAGTGTTTCACTGTGATATGCCACTGGATGTCCATGTTGAGTAAGGACTGCCCCAATAGCATAGTCAGAGGCATCTGTCTCGACCTCAAATGGTTGTTGTAAATCTGGTAACGCGAGCACTGGTGCCGTGCAGAGGCGATCCTTCAACTCCCTGAATGCCTTCTGTTGAGATTCAGACCAAAAGAATTTTGCTTTCGCCCCGCCCTTGGTGACTTGACTCAAGGGCCAAGAAATATGAGAAAACCCCAACACAAACCTGCGGTAGAAGTTGGCAAGACCTAGAAAGCTGCGGAGCTCTGTTAGAGTGGTTGGAGAGGGCCAATCCCGAATGACTTGGATCTTGGCTGGATCGACATGCACCCCCTGTTCATCAATGATGTATCCCAGATACTGAACCTGGGTCATGCCAAAAGTGCATTTCTCCAAATTGGCACATAGCTTGTGTTGCCGCAGTGTTTGGAGAACCTGTCGGATGTGGTGGAGGTGCTCTTCCCAACTCTGGCTGAAGATCAGAATGTCATCCAAGTATACTACTACAAAGGAGTTGGTGAATGGCCGCAAGATGTCATCCATTAGCCTCATAAAGGTTGCAGGAGCATTCGTCAATCCGAAAGGCATGACCAACCATTCGAAGAGGCCCTCCTTGGATTTGAAGGCAGTCTTCCACACATCGGAGGGTTCGATTGGTACCTGGTGATATCCTGACTTCAGATCGATCTTGCTGAAATATTTCGCCCCCTTTAGTTGGTCTAGGAGGTCATCAATCCGCGGGATCGGGTACCTATTACAGACAGTGATCTTGTTCAGCGCCCGATAGTCAATACAGAGTCTCCACGTCCCATCCTTCTTTTGTACCAACACGATCGGGCTCCCACAGGGCGATGAACTCGGACGGATGTGACCTTTCTGCAGGAGCTCCTGAATCTGCCTCTTGATTTCATCGTTCTCCAGAACGGAGCGCCGATAAATTGGTCCATTGGGTAGCGGCGCACCTGGGGTCAGATCGATGGAGTGCTTGACTTGACAGTGCAGAGGAACCCCTGCCGGGGAGGTGAAGATGTTCTCGTACTCCTCCACAACCTTGTCCATCTGTAGTTGTCATGCAGAGGGACCCCGTTTGGAGGCCGTGGCCACTGTCTTCTTCTTTCCTTGAGGGCGTATCATCAGGAAAACAAATTTCCTGGTTTTGGAAATGATCTTACTGCATTGTTTTGCAGTAATCAAAGAGAGGGCGGAAGGTGGTGCTACCTCTGGTATCCTGAACAACTTATTTCCCAATGTAATAATAACAGCACGGGGCCTTGATTCATACACAGCATGTCGCTTCCACAAGTATGGTTGTCCTAGTAATACATCACAAACTTCAAGGGGAGCAATGTCACACAATACCTCATCCATGAAGGGCTTGATGTTGTATGGAAGGCGACACTGCTGGCTCATGCGAAGATCTCGTCCTTGGTGAAGCCACCCAATGGTGTATGGTTGTGGATGTGCTGTGGTCGGTAAGCCCAACCGCTTCACGACCTCTGCCGAAATGAGGTTCTTTTGACTCCCGCTATCAACAATGAACTGTATCGGGGAGCCCTTTACCCACATCTGGGAGTGGAAGAGACGTTCCTCCTCCTCTGGATCTTCGGGTTCATTTTTCTGGATCTTTGCGGTAGCAACAGTGGCGCTGGGATCCGCATCAATGATCTGCTTCCCTTTTTCATACCCCTTATCGGGTTCTGACTCAAAGTCGGAACATGCATCTGATTCTGAAACCTTTAGCTCAGCCACCAGTGACTGCTTGGCCCGGCACTCACTTGTGTTGTGAGTGGAGCTCTTATGGAACTCACACCATTTTCCAGTGTCCTTTCTCGGCTTCGCGGCGCTGTTCTTTGCTTGCAGCTTCGGCTGGTTGTCTTGGGCTGTCCCGCCTTGGCTTTGTCCTTTGTTCTGTGGTTTAGGGGCACCTTTCCCCTGTTTTGGATTCGCAGATCCAAAGTCTCGCTTCTTTTGTTTAAACTTCTGCTCGACCTTGACGGCATATCGGTATGCTGCGCCGAGCGAGGGGATGTTTAGGAATTGTATTTCTTCCTGGATGTACTTGTGCAGGCAGCCACGGTATTTGAGTATCAAATGTTGCTCCGAATCCTTGATACCCAACTTTGTGCGAAGGGTATGGAAAAGATTTGTGAACTCCGGCACGTCTTGGTCCCTTCCTTGCCGCAGCGTGGTCCACTTTATGTATTCATCCTCATAGCTTCCGACAGGGTAGTATTGCTCCTTGATAGCATCCCGGAACGAATCCCAGGTGGGTGCGGCTGAAAATAGTGAGCCAGTACTTTCATCCTTCTGCTCGCAGTAGGTTTCCCACCAGTCCTTGACGTGGGGGGCTGCTTTGAGAAGAGCAAAAACAATCTTTTCCCGATTCGAAAATTCATGAACAGAAAAATAACCTTCTAGCAGATTTAACCATTTATCTACGGCATCTGCGTCTATCTGACCCTCGAATATGGGGATTTCAAAATTAACTTGTACCTTAAAGGGTGTGGCATTTCCAGAGTAGCTGCTGGAAGCCGATGCGCCGCTTCTGGGTAGCTGCTGAAGGATCTGGGCAAAGCTGTCCATCATCGTGTTCCGTTGTTGCTCGAGGGCTTCTTCGAGCAAGATTTTGATGGGATCTCCTGCCCCCTCGTCTTTCTTCTCGTCCGCCATGGGAGGCCGTCGGGATTTGCGAGGCTGGTCTTGCAAAGGTTCAACCAGTTCAAGCCCTAACTCCTTATATCCCGACCTTGTTGGGGACATGCAAAGAAAAACAGAGAAAAAGCAGACTGCTCTGATACCACTGATCCAGATTTAAACAGGAACGCAACAAATCACAGAGATAACCATATACACAAAGATGCAGCGGAAATAATACTTCATTTCATTAATGGAAAAATACTGGAAAATGCTTACAATCAGAAATGGAAATAAATCAGCTAGGGCGATGGTAGCTTATCTCTGAGAAGAGATGTGATGGCTACATGCCTCTGAATTGTGTTACAATGAGGCTCGAAGGCCTATTTATTGTTGAGAAACAATGGAAAAACCCTTCACATTCCAAAACCTAACCCTTGGAGATGAAACGCCAAAATGTGGGCCCCGTTTGGGGTAAATTGGTACATCAACTTCCCGGGGTCGTAACTTTGGCATATGATCTCCGTTTGACGCGTACAATAGCTCGTTAGAAAGATCTATCCGAGCACTATCATTGTTGGAACGGGCAACATCGGTCCATTCCATGGACCCATGTTGCCCTCGGATTCCCCAAAAAAACGTCGTTTAGGGCCTCAAAACGGCTCCGGAAGTTCAGGACCCGAAAAACTGCTAAAAATAGTAAGTTGTGCTACAATTAAGGAAACTGAAAATGCTGAGAAAGACAATGGTGGGGGTCCAGGTGGACTTGGCAGGTGGCCACCAATATCCACCTGGATCAATGATCAAGGAGAGCATGTTCAACTACCATCAATAGATGATTTCTCGCCAGAATATCTTGATTAATTTCAACAAGATCTCATACTTGACAGAAGAAATTTCAAAGAGAGGGAATGTTGAATACCTTCGAGTGAGAGTGAAGGGACAAAATCCTTCTAAGGCTAAATGGTTGCAGATCGAGAAGGTGAGGGAGCTGTACCCTCACCTGCTGAACAATTGATAGTATCTTTTTGGGTCCAAAAGGCTTCCAATGGGGAGGAATGATCAGGTGCTCAGTATTTATCTCAAAAATAAAAGTGCTCAGAATCGCTCAAAACCTGAACAACCACATCCGTCTCAACGATACGATCCCAACACAACTCGTTTCACTCAAAAAAGAGTTCGTATGAGGAAGATATTGTGTTCTGTCCGCTTTGCCAAACACAATAATTTTTGCAAAAAAAAGGTACAGTCACTGCACAGTCAACAGTCCGTACTGCTGACGTGGTAGGTGACTGGGCAAGTCAATGTTGGTCAACTGCTAATGGTGTCTCACCAAGTGGCACATTGTGGTTGGTCAACAGGTTGATGATTTGGTTCGATTATATTGGTTGGAGGATGGACCAAGGAGAAGGGGACATGTGGCAAGCCTGGGGGCTGCCCCGTGTCCCTCCCCAAAGGTTGGCATTATCAGTGTGCTTTACCAAAATTTTATGGGCAAGTTGGCGGAGTCGAACACACGACCTCGCCCAAACAAGCTCCACGACATACCACTACACTTGCGCTTCAAGTCTTAACCTATAACAGTTTCAGGTTATATTTAAAGTTTATTATGTTTACGGTTGGGGGGAGGAGGGAGCCAGCCCCCTCCCATGTGAACACAACTTTGAAGATCGGCGGCTAACGGTTAACCAAAAAAACCACGCCATTAAACGCGCTTAATGCGTTAATCATGTTTTACGCCAAATTAATCCAACTTATCCACTAATTAATGCGGAGTTTAGTTTGGTAGAAAAGTTGGCGGATCCCCCAAATTCGGTTCTAACTTGAGTTTTAATGGAGTTAACTGGAGTTCCTCTTGTTTTAGTGGAGTTTCATTAGGAGAAATTGTTTTGGCCATAACTTTTGCAAAATTTGACCAAATTGGGATCATGAAAAGGCATTCCTAGATGATTTTGATGCTCTAAACACATTGAAGCAGGTTTTAGGAGTAGTGGAGCATTGCCAACATCACTTTTTTCATTTTGAGCTAATACAGAGGCCCAAGCCATGCAAGTTGGACCAAGGAGATGTAGCCCAGGAGGGGTGAACTCCTTCATCAAAACACTGTGTTAAGTGTTCATTTGATGGTTTGCTGTATATTTGTCTGTTGTTGTTCAGTGTTTGATTTACATGTTATTTTGCTCATGAATTTAACATAAAACTTGATAAAATTTACCTTTTATATTCACAAACACCATAAAGGAAACCTATGCACATGAAGCAAATGATAAGCAATTGTTTTTTAATTCTGAAGTTGAAATTAGCACAACAAAACTAACATTCAACAACATATCAAGTTGGTATCAGAGCAAAGGTTATTTGCTTGATTGCTTGAGTTTTGTGTAAGCAGGGTTTTAATGGTTGCAAATTTGTGATGCTTACAAGGTTAAAGTTGTAGAGAGGAGAAGGGAAACTATTGGTTGCAACACCTAAGGTAATTCCCAGAACAAGGAGAGCCACAATCTGCACCCAAAGTTCGAATCCCAGTTGCACTTGAAGCACCTCAAGTTTTAACTTCAATAGAGATTGAGGAGGTACAAGCAGTATCAGAAGCTGATCTTGAATCCAAAGACATCATGTATGGAGAAAGAGAGTCTGAAGGTCTTTCAGAAGAGGAAGCATTCAAGAAAGCTTTCTATGACTTAAATGACATGGTTAGAGTCCTCTATGAAGAGAGGAATACTAGAATGGCTAGAGAGACTTCTAAGCCCCCACATGGAGAGGGAACTGAGAAGATAAAAAAGATGAAAAGAAGGATTCAAAGGGTAATGGAGGAAATCCTCCTCAATATCCACAATCATCATCTTCCTCATCATATTCATCATCCTCAACATCACAAACATCATCAGCTTCCACTTCCACCACAAAAATTGTTCATACTCATTCAAAAAACCCAAAAGAAAAAACTCCCTTACTCAAATTGGACATTAAGTTTGAACTTCCCATGTACAATGGTGAGGTGAATGCATAAAATTTAGACCACTGGAGGTTTATTTAAGAATTCAGAACCTTCAAGAAGATACATAAAGATCTAGTTGGCTTCATTGAGTCTAGAAGGAGAAAAACTAGTTTGGTGGGAAGAAAAGATTCAGGAGGAAATGATAATTCATGGTAAGATATCCATTTCCTGGTTTGAATTTGTTTCTGCAATTAAAAGACAGTTTTATCCTTTAGCCTATATGCAAAAAGCCATTATGAGTTGGCTTAATTTTAGGCAACTCAAGGGCCAAACAGTTCAAGACTATACCCAGGAGTTTAGGAAGAGGGCTTTGTTGTTAGGAGTAAACTTGAATTCCCAAGATACACTCTTCAAATATATTGGGGGTTTACATTCCTACTTAAGGCATACTATCCTTATGTTCAATCCAAGAAGTTTAGATGAGGTATGTGTGCAAGCCATGCACCTTGAAGCAAGAGGAAAGAACATTCAGGAAGAGGGTAGTAAGAAGAAGCCATTCACGAGTAAGGGGAAAGAGAAGGGTGGAAAATGGAAGGGAAAGAAGAATGCAAGTGTGAAGAAAGAAGGGGAGAAAACTATATGCCAACATTGTTCCAAAGCGGGGCATGATGAAACCCATTGTTGGAAATTACATCCCGAACTAAGGCCTAAGAAACCAAACAATAAGGGAAAACAAAAGACGACCGCTACCACACAACATTATCTTGGATCTAATTTTGGTGATGAGACCAAGATTTCAGGCATGGTCACAAAAGGAAAAGAATCTATTGCAAGCACTAGTTCCTCACATAGTCAAAATAACACTCCAAATGAAGAATCAAGGATAGAATTGTTCGATGTAAGGGTAATTTTAAATCATACAAAGATTGATACATTATTTGATAGTGGGTCACAATCAAACTTAATTTCAGAAGACTTGGTCAAAAATCTTAACCTTAAAACTATTCCTCATCACAAGCCATATCCCTTGGGTTAGATAGTCAATAATGCAAATTTACAGGTTACAAGGAAATGCTTATTCAGGTTTTCCATTACTGAAAATTTCATTGATGAAGTTGAGTTAGATGTAGTTCCACATAACATCTTAGGAATCATTTTGGGAAGTCCTTATTTGTATGATAGGAAAGCAGTATTTTATTGCCATGAGAACAACTATCTATTGCTCAAGGATGGAGTAGAGTATATTGTGAGAGCCCATCACACAGTTGATACATCACAAAGTGCAAGAACAACTTGAAAAGAGTCAGAGTAGTTACAAGGCAAGGCATGACAAACACCGTGTCGATCATAAATTTCAAGTTGGAGACGAAGTTTGGTTATATATTAGCAAAGAGAGACTTTAAGGGGAAGGTAAAAAGATGAATCCAATCCATTATGGTCCTTTTAAAATTCTGGAAAAGATTGGTAACAATGCATTTAAGCTAGATTTGCCTCCTTATATGCAAATATACTCTGTTGTTAATGTTGAGAATTTGAGATTGTTTGATCCTCCTTTGATTGATGATCAAGGAGAGCATGTTTATCTGCCATCAATAGATGATTTCTTGCTAGAATATCTTGATGAACTTCAACAAGATCTCATACTTGACAGAAGAACCGAAACTTCAAAGTGAGGTAATGTCGAATACCTTCGAGTGGGACTGAAGGGACAAAATCCTTCTAAGGCCAAATGGTTGCATATCAAGAAGATGAGGGAGTTGTACCCTCACCTGCTGAAAAATTGATAGTATCTTTTTGGGTCCAAAAGGCTTCTAGTGGGGAGGAATGGTTAGGTGCTCAGTGTTTAGCCCAAAAATCAAAGTGCTCAGAATTGCTCAAAACCTGAACGACCGTGCCCGTCTCGGCGATACGATCCCAACACAATTCGTTTCACTCAAAAGGGAGTTCGTATGAGGAAGATACCACGTTCTGTCCACTTTTCCAAACATAAGAATTTTTGCAAAAAAAAGGTATAGTCACTGCACAGTCAGTAGTCCGTACTGCTGACGTGGTAGGTCAAGGTTGGTCAACTACTAATGATGTCGTGCTAAGTGGCGCGTTGTGGTTGGTCGACAAGTTGATGATTTGGTTCGATTCTATTGGTTGGAGGATGGACCAATGAGAAGGGGAAATGTGGCAAGCCCAGAGGCAACCATGTGTCCCTCCCCAAAGGTCAGCATTATCAACGCGCTTTACCAAAATTTTATGGGCAGGTCGGCGGAGTTGAACCAGTGACCTCGCCTGAACAAGCTCCATGACATACCATTAGACACGTGCTTCAAGTCTTAACCTATAACTATTTCATGTTATATTTAAAGTTTATTACGTTTGTGGTTGGGGGAGGAGGGAGCCAGCCTGCGGGCCAACCCCCTCCCATGTGAACACAACTTTGAAGACCGACGGCTAACGGTTAACCAAAAAACCGTGCCATTAAACGCGCTTAATGCGCTAATCATGTTTTACGCCTAATTAATTCAACCTATCCACTAATTAATGCAGAGTTTAGTTTGGCGGATCCCCCAAATTCGGCGCTAACTCCTGTTTTAGCAGAGTTAACTGGAGTTTCTCTTTTTTAGTGGAGTTTTACTAGGAGAAATTGTTTTGGCCATAAGTTTCACAAAATTCGACCAAATTGGGATCATAAAAAGGCATTCCTAGATGACTTTGATGTTATGAACACATTAAAGCAGATTTGAAGAGCAATAAAGCATTGTAAACATCACTTTTTCCATTTTGAGCTAATACAGAGGCCTAAGCCATGGAAGCCGGACCAAGGAGATGTAGCCCAAGAGGGGTGAACTCCTTATTGCTTTTTAATTCTGAAGTTGAATTTAGCACAACAAAACTAACATTCAACAACAGATCAATTGGGAAGCCCTTATTGAATCTTGGCTCAAATTTATGGATATCCAGTGCTTGTGACGACTCTATTCTTGGAATTAGGGGCCCTGTTTCACCCCACTATGGGGTGCCTCTTTCTCCTCAGGCTGAGTGTACTAAAATGAACATTATCATATTTCCATTAAAAAGTTCATTGGGGAATCCCTCACATGTAGGATCAGAAATACAGAGCTTGTCTCCAAACTAAAGGAGGTTATAGACATGAAAGGAGGCATTCCTACACTATTACAATGTCTACAATTTAATGGGAAGGTCCTACAAGATCATGCATAGTTAAAATACTATTACATCACAAATAACTCAACTATCATTCTGAATACAATGTTATGTGGGGTTTCTCTGAGTGCTAGGACAACAAATGGAGCTCCATCTTTAAGGCTACCCTTACTACATCAAAATATTTCAGGGCTATATGTAGTGGACAAAATGGAACAAGTTCCATCCATGGAGATCAATAACTTAGAGGTTTCATCTCTATTTTTTGTTCTCTAGTCAAAATCCATTGTATGCATATTTAATGGCTTTTGTCCTAAGCTTGAAGCCTTATTTCATTGGGTGTTTACCTCTTGGACAACATAATGTGATATTTTTCTACGCTCCAAAGGATTTTTCATTTTCCAATTTGAAACACAAAAGGACCTGTATTTTGTACAAAATGAAGGACCCTAGTTTTAGGGAATAGTTAGTATAACTATTACTTCATGGTTTCCTGATGCCACTACTATGGTGGTCACAACTATGCTAGTTTGGGTTAGGCTTCCAAACCTTCCTCTTCCATTCTGGCATCACAAAGTTCTTGAAGACATAGGAAATACTTTGGGCAAGTTAAAAAAAAATGGACTTAGAGAGATTAGAGAATAACATCTTCACCTATGCTAAAGTATGCTTGGAGATAGATCTAAGCAAAAGGTTACGAGATCACATCACATTGAAACATGGGGACTTTCAATGGTCATAGGTACTAGATTACGAGAACACGATATTTTGATGTTGTGTATGTTTTAAAACAGGACAGCTATAGGACACATGCCCATTGGCTAAGAAGTTAACAAAAAAGAAAAAAAGACAGAATAAACCAAAAGGTTGGCATTTTGTTGAGACCCCCTCATCTGATGATGAAGAGGAAGAAAACAAGGAGACACAACACGTGTAATCAAAGTTTAAAGTGGCCAAGGACACTATGGCCCAATTGGAGATTTATGTAGAAAATCCTTAAAACCTTGCAACTTATAATGAGAAGAAATTGGTCACAAAAGAGACAAGATTTCTCTACCAAAATTTGCAGAAAGAAAAAAATGAAGAGAAACAAAATCACACATAGAATACAAAATTTATCTGGGGAACCCAACTGGGAAAAAATCCTGCTAGCTTATATTGAATGAACTGAGCAATCTAGTCTATTACGTTGAAACAACTTCAATCTTGAAGCTCCCTGCAATACTTATCAAATCTACACAATAATTTCCGAACACTTAGGCAAATAAGGCCTGCTAGGACACTCATTTCCTATCGCAAATCATCCCCTAAAAATAGGAATTTCTCTAATTTCCTTGCGCAATTCCCAAGATAATCGCTTTTCTTACTTCCCAAGCTTCGCACACAAAAACTTGTGTACCATAATATATACAATTTGTGCCTTCATTTAATCTCAATAGGCAATTCGAATTGCATGACCTACTAGGGCTAATTTTAATAGTTGTAACTAGTTAACCGAGAGTAAGTTGAGTTAACTGGAAGTCAACTACCCAACTCATAACTATCTTTATTCTAGAACTAGAGATTAGTTAACTTATTGACACTAGAGATAACTCAACTAGTTAGTTAATTTTAGCCATCAACTGGTCCACAACTCACTGAAAGCCATCTAACTCGAATTAACTGACAATAATCTAGTGATAGGATGCATCACACATGTTAACTGACTTCTAACTCAAATTTCTATGAATCTAAATTCTAATTTACTTCTTTGACTAAGGCACATGTCAAAAGAAGCCATTCCTTCCTACAATTTCAACACTCCCTCTTAGGAAGGAAGGGATTCTTGGAAGAACCTTGTCCACTTGGATTTGTCTTCAACTCTACCAAGTTCTCTGTTGCTGCAACTGCTCCCTCTAAACTAGAAAGAGCCATGTACCCTATGTATTTGGGTGTCTACTTCTTGGTGATGGGGGATTCAACTCTCTTTTGAGCTCCCTTCACCAAATCCTATCCCCACTCGGCTCAAACTTTCCCTATACTAGAACTGTCTAACTGAGTGGTTGCCTCCACTCACCCTGGGATATGGTCCTCATCACCATCCTACTGGTCAACCCAACTGCCAACTAGCTTAGACTGAAACTCAGATACTGGCTGACGCTCCATCTTGAGAGCTCTATCTTTCTCTCTCTCAACCACCACTTCTCTACTCTGAGTAATCCTTGCCTTGTTTCTCAAGGTTGTACATGCATCAACCTCCAATTTGTAGAGGTTCTCCATCTTGACACCAATATGATTGACTTGTCCTGGAGCATAATGCTTGAGGTAGGCTTTCCCTTTGTTGAATACAACATCATACCCATTGTCTTCAATGGTTGATATAGAGACAATGTTTTTCTTCAACCTTGGAACATACATCACATTCTTAAGATAGAGAAGGGAACTAGACTCCCTATTAAAGCTCATTGTACCAACTCCTTTGGTCAAGTATCTGTCATCCTATCCAAGCTCAATATGGAATTACATGTCTTTCTCCTCCAAACTATTGAAGGGATCTTTGTTCCCTATCATGTGGAATGAAGCCTCTCAGCTAATGTACCACACATGACTTCGTGCTAAGCTTGCCATGCAAGCTATTAAGGAGAAATACTAAGAAGAGAGTGCTTCTCCTCCTGTTGTTGCTGCAACATGCTTGTTAGAAATCTTATTTGGACACTTTGTAGCATAATGTCCAAACTCATGACAATGAAAACACTTGATCTTGCTAAGATCCTTATTTTCCTTGCCTCCATTCTGACTAGGCTCAGTTTTGCCTTGGGCCTTCTCACCCTTGGATTTCTTCCCTTTGCCAGCTAAAGCAAAGTTCTCCTCATATTTTGTTCTAGATGAGATTCCATCCCTTGCGTTCCTCCGTATCTCTTCCTACACAATATTTGACCGCCATCTCTCCCAATCAGGGAGCTTATCTTTGCCATTCACTACATCTTGGAAACTACGCCAAAATTTGTGAAGCCCAAGAACAATGAGGCTCATAAGATCTACGGGTGGAACTATCTCTCCAAAACCTCCAAGTTAATCCCTCACTTGAGAAAACTTAGATATATATGTAACAATGGGCTCATTCTTGCCCATTCAAATGTTCCCCAATTTGTCCTTCAAAGAAAATTTTCTAGCATCACTATTGTTTTCAAACAGATCAGTAAGGGCCTTCCACATTTGGAATGTTGTCTCCTTCCCATGCAAATTTGGAACAATATGGTCTCTAACTCCTTCTAGGATCATCCTCCTAGCTTTGGCAGTGTCCTTCCTCCATTGAGTTAGTTGTTGTGCATATGATGCAGGAGGTTTAGGAATATCAGTCTTGATGTATTCCAAAACCCCATTATCATATAACATGACCCCCATTTTTTCCTTCCATTCACAAAAGTTCGAAGTCCCTTCTAGGGAATGCTTTGTTATCAAACCATTGACTGACATGATTCCTACACTAACTGATCTCCTCTCTAATGCGCTTTGAATCTGATCAAGGAACTCTGTTTGTATCATTTTTTTCAACTTTTATACAATGTAGAAAATCCTTGAAACTTTGCAACTTCTAATGAGAACAAATTGGTCTCAAAAGACACAAGATTTCTCTACCAAAATTTGTGGAAAGAAAACAATTAATAGAAACACAATTACTCATAGAACACAAAATTTATCTGGGGAACCCAACTGGGAAAAACCCTTGCTAGTTTGTATTGAATCAACTGAGAAATATCATCTATTACATAGAAACTACTTCACGTCTAAATCTCCCTGCAATATTGATAAACTCTACACAAGACTCTCCCAACACTTAAGAAAATAAGGCCTGCTAGGAAGCTCCTATTTCATAGTGCAAATCCGCCCCTAAAAATTAAGAATTTATCCTATTTCCTTGCACAATTCCCAAGAGAATTGCTCTGCTTGCTTCTCAATCTTTGCTCGTGTCTCAAGATCCACACACAAAAACTTGTGTACTATAATAAATACAATTTGTGCCTTCATTCAATGTCAATAAACAATTCAAATTGCATGACCTACTAGGGCTAATTTTAGTAGCAACAACTAGTTAATTGAGAGTAAACTACCCAAGTGACTCATAATTATCTCTATTCTAGAACTAAAGATCAGTACACTGTTTAACACTAGATATAACTCAACTAGTTAGCTAATTTTAGCCATCAATTGGTCCACAACTCATTGAAAGTCATCTAACTCGAATTAACTGACAATAAACTAGTGATAGGCCACATCACACATGTTAACTGACAACTAACTCGAATTTCTATGAGACTGCACTCGAATTTGCTTCTTTGACTAAGGCACAAGTAAAAAGAAGCCATTCCTTTGCTACAATTTCAACAGTTGATACTAAGTTACAATAAGTTTATGTCGATGATTGTTATCATCCTCCACTAGAACATCAGATAAATATGACACACAATGAGGATGGTATGGCTAGCACAAAGCGTGCCCACATATCATAAAACTCAGATTTGGATAAGGAACAACCATCTGAGTCCTTTGTGGGTGATTTTGTTATGGTTCCAGTGGGTGCCGATGATGGGGTATGGCTTTAGGTCCAAAAAAGGAAAGGGAAGAAGGGGAGGCCACGTGTCCCCATTACTTGATCCTCCTTCTTGTATTGTACCTTATTTTTGTTGTTATGGTTTTGGTCGTTTGCGCCTTTTTTTGGTTTTAGGCTCTTTCTGTATGCTTTCATGCATTATGTATTGAAAATATTTGCCATAGAGAATCTAGGCAGATCCTTGATGAATACACACTTTGTGCATATACAAAATGTATTTTCCTTTCAATCATGAATGAAGACACAAGCTTCTTTTCTCAGGAAAAAAAGTTATGTAGGCATAATTAACTAGTCCATTCAATCGTGAACCCATAATCATAAATTCAAATTAATACATGCATTATGATATGAACAAACTAGATAATAAGTTAATCCATGACATGAACAATAATAATTTTTCATATTTATAGACAAACAAGTTCAACAATTATCTTTTGAAAATATTCATCAACTATTTTTAAAATAACTATGTTCCACCCAACCATAGGATCTCTATTACACTTATTCTCTCTATAAAAAAGCTACCCCCAAGTTATGACTATGAATCCATAGGGGGGAGTTCCTATGGCTTGGATCTAGTTCTCTCACAATACCCAATTCCTAGAACCCTTGCATCAATTTACAATACAACAATCCCAATCAACCAATCCTCTTACCTCTAAGTATGCACAACCAAGGAACAAAATCCCCTTCTCTCCTAAGCAATCCCATAGGCTCTCCCACTTCCCTCCAAAGCTCCAACATAGGCTAGCCAAGTAATATCCATGCTAGCATTCCAAGGATTGTTAACTATATTAATTCCTCTTATTGTCGATACCCTACACACAATGATAATTTCCTCATACTTTCATACTAGCAATTTCCCATAATTTTATTATAGCAATGCTATGAAAGTTTTATTACAAAGAGAAAAACCAAGAAGAATGAATGAGAATGATGAATTTTGTTCCCAACGTCATAGAATATATGTGTGTGTAAAGGGGAGATCACATGCCTTCATAAGAAATCCATGCATCTCACTTTGGAAACTTATATCAAGGTTTAATGTGAACTCATACAACCCCATTCTTTTCCCTTCACATCTACAATCATCAATGCATTTATATTATTTATCAATGTATAAAATACAATTCACATATGTCTAGTTTATAGTCATTTTGTTATATACATATATATTAATAATATGGAGATCAAAATTAGGGCATTACATTCCCCTCACCCCTAGATTTGCACCTTCCCTGGTGAAATATTAGTATTATATATAATACGATACTTAAAGATCAAATTTAAAACAAGTGTAAGTACATTACCCACATAGTATCCTCCAACTCCCATGTTGCTTTTTCAGAGTTGTATTTGGTCCATTGGACCTTTAGCTAGCTATTGCTTCGTTAATGAATAATATGACCTTTGTGTCTAGGATGCATATTAGTTGTACCTGAATATCTCCTTTTGCTTCTATCTAGATAAAAGCTCAATCAATAACATGGATAGGATCAAGTACATGTTATTTAAATAAATATACATTTAACTTATTATTATATTTTATGCTAGTAAACAATGAAGGCTCATATGCAACTGACCCTATTTTATCTTAGATCTCAAAGAGTCTATAATACCTAATCACTAACTTAGGACAACTTCCCAACTTCAAGGAGCTCTTCTTTGGTCTAACTTTCAGTTACACATCATCACCAATCCCAAACTCTCTTTGGTACCTTACCTTTTCTACATGATATTTTTCTTGTCTTGTGCTACCTTCAAATTTTTCTTATGCTTGACCATCTATTTTTCTATTTCTTTAACAACTCTATCCCATGCATTGTCATGTCTAATACGTTGTCTTGATTAACTAAAGTCTTGCATTTTCCATCAGACAAAGCTTCAAATGGACTCATCTTTGGAGAAACATGATATCCATTACTATATGCAAATTCACTAAGTACAAGCAATCCTCCCACTTTGATTTTTTACCCATCACATACATTCTCAACACATCTTCAATAACTTGATTAACTCTCCTTGTTTTCCCAGCTTCATGTGGATATTGTGTTGTACTTAAGTTCAAACTTGTCCCAATTATTTGAACAACCCCTTCCAAAAGTTTGAAGCATACTTTTGATCTCTATTTGGAAAAATTGCCTTAGGGATTTTGTGCAATCTGGATATATTTTTCGTGTAAAATTATGTTATATTAGCTACCTTATGGATTGACTTATTTGGAATAAATTGAGCATATTTTATCAACTTTTCTCCCAATACCATGATGAATCCCTATTACCTTGCTACCCTCAGCATTTGAGTGATAAAATCAATGGTCACTACTTCCCATTTCCACTTTGATATTGGTGATAGTTATATCAATCCTACTATATGTATATGCTCAACTCTTACTCTTTGGAATTTTATACACTTGTATATATATTCAACAATATCCTTTTTCATTTTTAGCCAAAAGTACTAATTCTTTACGACTACGATTTCCTTTTGGTACCTAGGATGTCCATCATTTGAAACATTGTGTATTTTATCAAAGTTTCCTTAATTTATAAGAATCATAAGCATAAAATTTTGTTTTATGCATCAAGATTATGCTATCTTCCAACTTATAATCTTCATATTTCTATTGTGCATTTTCTTGTTGTAATGCTTGCTTTCCTTGTAGGTAACACCCCACTGAAATAAAAGCTTCCAATTTTTCTTCTTCAAATTTGATTTACATATGCTAATGGTTGTAGCATGAACTACATATATTCTTCTCTTTAGTGCATCAACGACCTTGTTCACTTTTTCTAAAACATGTTTGACATCAAAATCATATTCATAAAGAAATTCTAGCCATCTTCTTTGCTTGGCATTCAAAGTTCGTTGTTAAAATAGATATTTTAGTCCATTATGGTCAATTCCTAACTCAATTTTTTTTCCCATCAAATAATGTCTCCACATTTTAAATGTGCGCCATATGGCAACAAGCTCTAAGTCATGTGCAACATAATTCTTCTCATGCTTTTTTGGATCCATATTGAACCACATGCCCATTCTTAATAAGAGTTCCACAAATTCCCTCCTTATAAGCATTTGTACATACCATAAAATTTCCATTTGGATCAAATTGAGAATGGGTGAAACAATAAGTAGTTTCTTTAACGCTTCCCTCACACTTTGATGTCCATTCAATTTTACTTAATTTCTTTTATTGATATGTGATTGGATGTACAATTTTGGAGAATCCTTTTATGAGCCTTCAACAATATCTAGGAAATATCACAATTGACCTTATCTTTGATATGGTCTTACTTGTATCCTATTGCATAATGGTTTTAATCTTCTCTAGATCCATTGATATTCCTTCTCTGGAAATTATATGGCCCAATTAACGATTTTACCTACAATAAATGGAATACTTACTTGATATTGCATACAACTAGTGCTCTCTTCACACTTGTAGTATTAACCTAAGTGCCTGTTATGATCTTCCTCTAATTGCTAGTAAATAATAAAGTCATCCAAGAACACAATAGCAAACTTCTCCAAAGACCACCTAGATATTCCATTCATCAAACACACAAAAGTAGCTAGTGCATTTGTCAAACCAAATGGAACTACTAGAAAATCACAATGTCCATATGCTGTCTCAAAATTTATCTTACTAATATATTAATGATTATCCTTACTCAATGGTTAACTTCCTGGCAACTCCTAGCATCAAATCAATACATAAATCAATATCGACTTTTGGTGGCAATCTTGGCATTTCCTTAAACACATCTACATATTCTGGTAATATTGGAAAGTCCATAAGGCATGGGCCTTTTTCCTTTGATGTCTCTTCCACATGGGTTGCATATAATTGGTGTTATTTTCTAAGGCATATTTTCAACTACAAAGATGAAATATAGCTTCTAGAAATGAGCCTTGGTATGTCTTTCACTATTATTTGTTTTCCTTCTTTATCAAGACAAGTAAGAGTCTCATTATGATAATCTATAAAAATATGATGTATATCCAACCAATACAATGTTGAGAAACACACACTTATACTGGGGGGGGGGGGTGACGAGGTTGAAGCAATATCATACATTTTTTTACTTATTCAAACATTCATCAACCATAAGAAAACAATCACATATGAGATCTATTAACTGAAAAACATGGAACATGAGATTTTTGTGGAAACCCTTTCGAGAGAAAACCATAAAAATTCTCTTTAGAATTCTTTGTAGGCACCAACCTACTAGAGACACCAATCCCCACTGATAAAAACTCTAATAGACACTAACATACTCTTACAAACTTTTGTAGACACCAATCCTCCCCATTGCAAATATTCATTAACACCAACCTAATGGAGATACTAATCCCCACCATTGCAAATGTTCATAGGTACCAACCTATAAGAGAGACCAATCTACACCACTAAGCACCAACTTAGCAAGAGACAATAATCGCTTTGTTTCAACAATAACCCTCAATTACAACTCTTCGTTAGTGCACACAACTTCTTCAAAATATGATAACATTCACACTACCAAGTCTACTTGTTACTTCTTCCTTCATTGGGTCTACTCACTGCTTCCGCCCTCATTAGGTATGATAACTACTTCTACCTCACTAGGTTTAACCAAAATTTGAACCTCCAAATGAAATTTATGGTAAGTCTCTTGAAGTTAGATGTTTTTTTCATCTTCCCAAGAACAAACTTGATCAACATGCCACATATCTAATTTTTTGAATATGATTCTAAATTTTTTACATGAAGTATTTCTTCATGTCTCCTCAAATCTCTAAATGTTTCACACCCTGAAAAGTCCAAGAAAAATAATTTATGGAATAAAATTCCAAGCTAAAATGTTTGGAACTAATTTCAAGACCATTCAAAAACCCTAACTTCCATAGGGAATATCTTCAAAAGTTTAGAGAAAAAAGTTTTGATTTTTTTTTCCTATGGTACCATGGCTCCTTAGATCTTTGAAAATATCACAATATGAAAAGTCTCAGAAAGAAAGTTATAACAATTGATTTAGGATTATTAAAAAAACCTACTCCATAGGTCATATCCTTGAAAGTATAATGAGCCAATGTATAAAATTTTGATCACATTTACCTAAAGCTCTCACTTCCATCTTCTCAAAATTTCATGGGTCTGAAACGTCCCAGAAAATAAGTTATAGAGAAAATTCCAAACCGGCCTATTGAAGTTGAATTCAAGAGAATTCATGAACCCTAACTTCCAAAAGGCATATCTCATAAAGTATAATGAACTAATGCCTAAAATTTTGACATGTACTTAGAGATCTCCTTAAAATATCATAGTTTGAAGCATCCCATCAAATAAGTAATAGCAACAATGCCAAGCTAACATGTTTGAAATTGCTTTTAGGACAATTTATGAACCCTAACTTCCATATGGCATATCTCAAAAAGTATAACCAATGTCTAAAATTTTGACCATATGTACTAAGAGATCTCACCTCCTCCTCAAAATGCCATGGTTTAAAAAATTCGAGAAAATTAGTTATAGCAAAAATGCCAAACTAGCTTGGAATTGATTTCATACTCTCCCCTTTTGGAATGGTATTCAATATTTTCTCATCAACTTATTTAAAATAATATGAAATTTTCACCCATGCACTTTTCCTCAATACTTTCTCCTTTTATACTTTACCATAACCCTTAATGAAGGGACATGTTAGTTCAAAATGACATGACACCCATTAATTAAATAATTAAGTACCTTTTTATTTCAATTTTCCACATACCATGGGTAAATACAATGGGCTTCCAAACTCAAGGGTTTGAAACCCCCATTTCACTTTTTACATATCCATGTACACCCATTTATATTATACATGTAATGTCTTAATATGACATTAATGACAACATTTAGCCTTTCACATCAATGATAATAATTCCAACAATCTCCCCTTTTGTCACTAATGACAATCCTACAACAAAGCACATAGGCTATAGGGCATAGAGAATTGCCCCCCTTGGTTAAATACTCCCCCTATTTGCAACTCTCCCCTCTAGAATCAATGCAAGGGATCGTCCCCCTGAACTTGTGCATCTCCTTAAGCACTTAGCAACTAAATGAGATATATATTATTCCCAAATCATGTATGAAATATTCAAATGTCTCTTTGGTAAGGGTTTTTGTGAAAATATTTGCAATCTAGTCTTTAGTGACAAAATATTTCAACTTAAAATTCTATTCCTCATTCTTCTTCTTCTTTTTCTTTTCAACTCATCTCTTTTGGATGTTCAATTTTTTATTCTTCTATATATATATATATATATATACATATGCATTTTTAAAATTCTTTTTCCTTCTTCTTTTCTTCTTTTTCCTACTTCTTTTTCCAAACTTCTGTGGATTCCTTCTTTGGCAAAGGTATATTCTTCCCTATTTTGTCTATGAGATTCTATAATTCCACTTCCACAATAATGTGTTATATGTCCATAGTTGTCGCACTTATAACATACGACATTATATTCAAATAAAGGGACAAATGAACTATAATTTCTATTTGATAACCCATAAGTACTTCTGTCTTTCTTCCACAAGTAATTATCTCTTACATGTGCTCTACAATCTATTGCTTTATGACCAAATTAATTACAAGAAAAACAACAACCAAGGAAAGAGTTTTGGCACCAAGCTGTGCAAAACCATCTTGGTGGCAATGAGCTTTTGAATCGTCCTTGTTGTCCTTGGGAAGAATGTCAATTTATGTGGAACACCATTTTCTCTCTTCTTGTTGTCCTCGTCACTAATGGATCTTTTGAGTACATCAACATATCTTTTAGATTTTCCTTCATTTACTTTCTTCGATGACTATGTAGCTTTTGAATCTTCTTTGATGGTCATCTAAATCTTATCATAACCAAGACCAATTTTAATGAGTGGCTACCTTTGGCATTTGAGGATGTTATCTAAGATTCTAGTTGTCTTTTCAAACTTAAGGTTTTTATTCAACTGAGCAATTGAATTCTCCAATTCCTTTCTTAAGGAATCAATTTCATCTTCTTGCTTCTTGCAATTTTATTCCTTTTCCTTTAGCTATATTCTCACCACCCCTTCTGTCCTTTTTTCCTCCACTAGTTGAATCCTTAGGATAATAATAACGTTCTTTGTTCTCCAAGGATTTAAGACATTTTGCTTTTGCATCACGATCCTCTTCTTCATATTTCTATAATTGTTGCTTTCATTTCAAATTCCTTTTCCCAAGTGTTGTAGGGAAAAGTATCCAATACGGAATGACCCTATCCCACTCTAAGGGTGATAGTACCTCAGCAACAACTGAATACAAAGCTATTCAAGATTACTTCTTTATGAGATGTAAGAGAGAGGAGAAAGGGATCCACTAACCGTTGTCTTCCGCTAATGGTTGATCCAATCTTCCCTCTTTGCTGCTTGCTCCCAGCTCCTTGCTCTTTCACTGGCCCAGCTACACAAAGATCTTGCAAAAGCACAATAAAGGGAAACTACAAGAAGCATACATCTATAATTGATTCAAGGATTAGAATAAATCAAATATACAAGCATCAATACACCATTAAGACACATGCATATAGAAGAACCTCAAATGCTTTATTAATGGAAGAAGTAAAGTTCTGAGAGTGTTACAACCATAAGAGGCCCAATCCAACAACACCTCCCAGCAGAAAGAAATCTCCTCTTCACCTCCTTCAAAGAAATCACCCAATAGTTCTATGCACAAACCAACAGCACTTCCTTACATTCACAAAATTCCAGCCTTCCTAGACCTCATGAGAGAGCTCTATATATAGGAGTTTTGGAGAAAGGATGAGTCAGCTTGAGGCTGGCATGAAGTTGACTAGTGTCCTCTCCCACTTCAGTTATACTTCAGTTCTTGAGTCCACTTGGAGTTTCTTGCTTCCACTTGGAGATCTAGATCCTCTTACTCATCACAAGGCGAATTCCCTGATCCAAGTGTCATTTTGGAAGCTTCCTGGGCATTTGACACCTTGCAGAATGACTGTGCCACTTGGCCAATCTCGCCCAGCGCAGGTAGCCTTCATTACTTTTGACATTCAGCGTAGGTACAGAGTGGAGCAGTTGACATTCAGCGCAGATGCTCAGTGGAGCAGTTGACATGATCCAGAAATAGCTTGTTTTTGAGTGTTTTCAGGTGGAGAACTGATTTTCAGTGCTGTGGTTTGCTGACCTTGTTCCTCTAGGGGTAGGAACAACATGTTTAGGGACTTTGGATCCCTTAGATTATTGACATTTCATGCTTCATGCTGTTAGGCACAAAAATGTCTATAACAGTTGCCCCCTAAAGTATGAGGTCGTTTATCGGGTGAAATGCTTTATCAGGAGGATCCGAAGTTCATCCAATCGCTGAGAGGTGCCCTGTAATAAAATACAATACAATACATTATTTTTCATTCTGCTTTCATGATCTAGCTGAGGCGGGCATTCCCATGCTCAGCTTTATAAATTCATTTTGGTACATAGAACAGACGATCGTCTGATGGTAGACTGATAATTCTCTGCTGAAATTATCATCCTTTGAGTAGGATGATCATCTGCTGCAATGATGTACATAACAAATGTCTTTATATCCTGAATATATATCGCATCCCGGATGGATGAAACTAGATCCGGGGTCTTCAAACTCGTTCGATCTTCACTCTAAGTACAAGTCGATCCATGTGAGAATTGCGCTGAAGTCGAACATGGAAAGACATCGCTTGATTACCGGTCAATAATGTAAACCGTTAACAAGCGCGAGAGGAATCATCAATAATGACAATGACCCTCAAGGTACTGCAGTACAATTCACGTGGTGTGAATAAAGGACTTGGCGTCGAACACCACGCAAAATCTTCTGGTCGAAGGTCATTGATGTATACCTATCGCCGGAAGTGAGAAACTTGCCATTGAGGCATGCAAGCTTCAAAGTACTGAGGGGGTTGTTCCTAGATCAACTTCTTGGATAATGATCTGAAGTCGACAAGAAGCGATCCGTCAAAGGAGGGCCTTAATGAATCCCACATCAGTGACACGGAACGGAGCTAATGATTTTAGTGGAGGTGAAAACAATCTGTGAAATATAATTCAGGGTGGCGATCATGGGTGGATGAAGGATAATGTATGGCAGTGGATGGGACACGGTTGACTCTTTCTGAACAACATCTCTTGAACATATAACGACACTGATGTGATGGATCGGTAGCATTACCCCAAATGTGGATGGTTTGGCGAAGACCATGGTGATGAGACCGGTGAATGAAACAACCCAACCCGATGTGATACGGAGGACAAAGTGTCATGTTCAAGAGCGACTTGCTACCATTAAAGCTTAGAGGTTCTCCCAATTTTTCCCCAGTCATTTCTGACCAATACCTCTTTATTTTTGTCAAGCTTGAGGAGGATAACATATGCTTGTTCTATAACCTGCCCTTCGGGCAAGCCCATCGCTATGTTTTAACGATCCTAGCGATAGGGAAACTCGTTCTCGTCTAAAGACAAGTTTGTCGCTATTTAATCATTTTAACGAGTCTAACGACAAGGAAAACTCGGTCCTTTTCATTTTTAGAGAGTCTGAAAAGGTACAGAAAGTTAACTCCAAAATTCCTTTTTCGTCATCTAATCCCTTAAGTCTGAAAAAGTATAAAACAATACAGAAGGGATGAGTTTTCGATAACTTTAATGAGCCGAATAAAACAAGCGCTCGACCTTTTTGTGCAATAATCCCTCAGGTCCAAAAAGATTAAAATCTAGAGGAGGGATAGCTCTTCCGGTCATTTTAACGAGCTGGAAGGCCAAAACTCGGCAAACTTTTCATATTTTACGAGTCAGATGAAAAGATCTCAAAGAAGACTCATCTTTTGAGGAACGAGTGATAAACAGGGATAGCAGCAGATTCCAGGTACAAGTTGGAATTTTCCAATCACGGCAGTGTCACAAGGATGGCTAAGTGAAATCACTCTTCGCAGCTGTTCCTCAAAATGGGTAAACAATCATATGGAGGTAAACGATCGGCCAAATGAACGGTGGAGGTGATGGCTGCAGCAAAACACGACCAAGGTCTTTTTATGGTTGATCAGGGTACATTCTTAATGGTTATTTACCGGGAAGTTCATTTTTTAACGAGCTTAAACTTGCTCAAAAGCTTATGTTTATTTTTTAACGAGCATGAACTATGACGCTAAAACTGCTCGGATCTCGCTTTTCTATTTTTTAACGAGCATAAATTCCGCGGTAAAACTGCTCGATATACCAGTCATAAGATAAGAAATGTCCCCTGTGAGATAGCTATTTTTTATGGAGCTTTATCTCACGAAGCTATGCTCCTCATTTGGCAAATTTTGACCTTTGCCCCACATCCTTTCTTTATGCAAGTTCGGAAACGACTAATCCAAAAAGCAGATAAATAACCGCTCTTTGCTTGCACTCCAAAAGGTTCGCATGCCCCCAGGTATAAAATACAATTTCAAGGCTGCCCCTCCTCTCCCCCACCTTTGTTTTTCTTTGGGTGTTCACAGCTACTTGTCGTCTTGCTAGTCTAATGTTAACGATACTTGTCTTCTCATTATTTTTAACGGGTCTTACGCGGTACTTGTCTTCTCGTCGGCCCAACTTTTAACAGATCTTTTGCAAGATCGCAAGAGAACAGCTACTTGCGACAAGAGAGCAGCTACTTGCGACAAGAGAAGAACACTACTCAAAGATAAAACATTAATGTTATTGAGGGAGGCTTGCCTCTTTCTGGTTACCCAAAGAATGGTTTTATTTGCTGCCGCAAATGAAACTCTTTCTTCGGCGATGTCTATCATTAGGTTACTCAAAGATGGTTACAATTTGTTGCAGCAAAGGAATCTCTTTCTTTGGAGGCTGCCCCTACTTATCCTTCAAAACATTTGTTTTAATGGGTGAGGCTTGCCTTTTACCCAAAGATGGTTACAATTTGCTGCCGCAAAGGAATCTCTTTCTTTGGTATTGCCTACTTATTTAGACAAAGTTGAATGACCTTTGTCAAACAAGTAACCTTGACAAAAGAATCCTGTTCCAGAACAACCCCTCTTCCTTCTTTCGGACGGGGTACGGACTAGTCATATTCTTTCGCGGAAATTCTACCTTATACCTAGGGTTTCTTCTGCCCGAAGCAGACCAGGATGCATGCCCCCTGGGTTCCAGTCCCATCTTTCCGAATCACTCGCATTCATCGGGAAGGAGAACTGGGGGTGGAGACATTTCTTGGGTGAACAGACCATTGAGGGTTGGTATTTGACTATTTGCGATGCGTGATCCCGGAAATGAAAGTTGGTCTACGAGCTTGACCATTCTTCCTTCGTGTGGAAAACACATTACTCTAAAGAGTGAGGAGACTATAGCTCCCATGCAATATATATAGTCTCGTCCAAGGAGTAGGTTATAATCCAAGGGTCCTTGAATGACCATCACGTTCATTTGAACGGTCTTCCCTTTCAATGTAACAGGTACATTGGGGAGGATCCCTAATGGTCGACTGGTTCCTTTATCAAAACCCGAGAGATTTCTTATCTCAGGCAAAAGCTCTGGGGAACCCAGTGCTTTCCAAGCAATAGAGGAAAGGATACTCACATATGCCCCTTCATCAATGATAGTTCCAGCCATCACCATTCTATAAATTTGGACTATGATTCTGAATGGTATACTGGTTGGTAACCGGGGTCTGCCTAGTTGGTTCCAATCAAAGGACACAACCAGGTTGCTTGGTGGTGGGACCGAATACACGGCGGGATACGATCCTGACGATGTTCCTTCCTGCGATAAAGGAATGGGCGCATTGCCCTGATGCTCATCAGAATCTGTGTTGATGAAAAGAATCTGGATGGTGTCATCCTTATTCTCTTCAGTGAGGGTGTCATTTGAAGATGAATCTTCAGTGACGGTGTCATTTGAGGATGAAACCTCTGAAGGAAGAACCGGGTCAACTGCCGTATCGACCTTTAGACTTTCGTCTGGTCTGGATTCAGTAGGTTCATTTTCAATGACTGACGCTTCAGCTGACCACTTGAGCGGGCCAGCTGTATTTTCAACCAACGAAGGACTTGGCACGAGTTTTTTGTATCCAGGAGGAAGTCTCAATGGTGAAACCGGGCGATCTTCCAAAACTCTCTTTGATTCGTCTAAGAAGGGACAACGGTGGATGGCGTGACTGCCTTCACACAGTCTGCAGGGGGATCTTGCTCCCCCTCTTTGTCTTGAACCTTCACTTTCGCTGGTTGACGGTAAGCAATCAACATGGCTATCAGAGGTTGATGCTCCCGAATTGTGCAACCGAGGGGACCAGTCCTTTAGTATCCGGGGAATACAGGGACAATCTCTATGGAAGTGGTCTCCTTTACATATGACACATGGCGATTTAGGCCCGGTCTGTGTTGTGTGTGGATTTTTGTCAGATGTCTTTTGCTTGCCCCCAGTCGCCTTAGGCTCCTTCTTCTTCTTCTCCTTCTTCTCCATGGGAGCTTGGCTTTTGCCGGCTCTACCTTGCGAAGATGAAGGATTGGAGGAAGAGTTATAGGAAGTTGAAGGCTGGTGGGCAGCTCTAGATTGATCTAACTGTTGACTCGACTGCTCAGGAACCATGGTGGTCTGAACTACATTAGTTGAGAATAGCCAAATAGGCAGGCCAATTGTCAGCCCTGGAAGCGACAATGTGGCCATGTGGGGCGCACCAACTTCTCCCCAAGAGGAGAAAGGACTAGGATTTCCATCATGTGGAATTCCTTGGTTGGGGCGTTCCATGTTCTCAACTTTAAGATCAACGCGGGAATAGGAGGTGATTATGTTCCGTTTAAAATAAATTTTATAACGACGCTTAGACACAACTTGCTTTTTCACTTTTTAAGAGTCGAGAAAAAGCTAAAGATGACTCTAGTCTCCTTCGATGTATTAACGAGCCCGAAGTGACAAATGCTCGGTTGGACTTTTTCAGTTATAGAGTTTGAAAAAGGCCAAAAGAAACTGCTCTGGAGTTCTAGGCAGAGGGTGTGCCAAACTTTTCGCAAAACCACAGAATACGTTTTACGGTACGAGTGGTCGATCTTCGTGAATGCTGTGTTCACTGCATTGCGATCAGTAGGGCGGCCGACACGGTTTCCTATTGGATAAAGGCTTTAATCCTATAGGGGTCTCCCAATATATACGCGACGGTACGTGGGAGCACAAGTCCGTATTGATACTTATCGCTTCACCGTGGAGGAATCACCCAACCACTCAACGCTAAGATATCACGTTTAATGACGCCGGAACACGTCTCTAGCTTAGACCTCTATGTGTTTGCGTTATGTTTCAATGCGTTGTTATGTAAATTCAATTTATTTTAAGGTTGATCTTGTTTAGCAGTTTGCCTTTATGGATCACCACGAGATGTATGATAACACTCCTAAATGCAGCCTAAGATGATAAGCAAGCTTTTCAATCTTTCAACTTTGAAAATCTTAACTACTGAGGGAAAAGAAAGACAACATCTTTTCACACAGATCATAGAGCACACACTAATGCACTTTTCCCTAAATCAACATGCAAACTGTCATAATGCACATGCACAATGCAAGTATTTCTTTTCTCTTTCTTAATGTTGGTGAAATGCAAAAAGAAAGCTGTTGTATAATTTTGAATTCAATTTCAAGTGAAAGCAAACAAGCTTGTCCAAAATCAAAAGACACCTTAAGATTTACTTGTTTCGACACTAGAAATATATAAACTCAAACCAAATGACGAAAGTAAAAGCTCAATCAGCTATGAACAGCAAACAAACTAACTCTTAAGATCAAAACGACACTTTATCACAGGTCTAGATCTAAGAGGCCACAGCAAGACTGGTTCACGTTCGTTATGGGAAACTGTAAATGATACAAGAAATACACAAAGAACAAACACAGTTTCTTTATACAACCGAGGCGGAATAGTGACAAGGAAAGTTGGTTTCAGATAGGTCCACTGACTGGTAACAAACAACAAAAACAAGAGTGAAAACAGGGCAAGAAACAGCAGGAAACCCCAGTAGCACAAGGCAAGACTGGTCCAGCGCAGGTGGGACACTGCCTGTTTGACCTTCAGCGCAGGTAGCCCCTTCGGGAACTGCGCTGAAATGCAAACAGCCTTTGTACAGCCTGCACTGAAGAACGAAACTTTCATTTCTGGTGGTTTCCGGGTCACAGATTGCTAAAAAATTCACAGTTTTTGCTCAAATCAGAAGCTATCAGTCAAGGACACACTAAGGAATGACAAGGAGGATGAAAAGCTATCACTAAGAGCTTATTAGAGTCCTTGTGGATCAGCTCTTCAAATCATAAACTTGCCCAGAAACTGAGCTAGAGTAGCTGCCCTCTACTTTGTATTTGAAGGATTCAAACACAGTTCGATTCGGTACTCCCTTGGTTTATGAAATGAATAGCAAAAAACACAAACAACCAACAAGATACGCTCCCCAGCGGAGTCGCCAATTTGTTGTAGGGAAAAGTATCCAATACGGAATGACCCTATCCCACTCTAAGGGTGATAGTACCTCAGCAACAACTGAATACAAAGCTATTCAAGATTACTTCTTTATGAGATGTAAGAGAGAGGAGAAAGGGATCCACTAACCGTTGTCTTCCGCTAATGGTTGATCCAATCTTCCCTCTTTGCTGCTTGCTCCCAGCTCCTTGCTCTTTCACTGGCCCAGCTACACAAAGATCCTGCAAAAGCACAAGAAAGGGAAACTACAAGAAGCATACATCTATAATTGATTCAAGGATTAGAATAAATCAAATATACAAGCATCAATACACCATTAAGACACATGCATATAGAAGAACCTCAAATGCTTTATTAATGGAATAAGTAAAGTTCTGAGAGTGTTACAACCATAAGAGGCCCAATCCAGCAACACCTCCCAGCAGAAAGAAATCTCCTCTTCACCTCCTTCAAAGCAATCACCCAATAGTTCTATGCACAAACCAACAGCACTTCCTTACATTCACAAAATTCCAACCTTCCTAGACCTCATGAGAGAGCTCTATATATAGGAGTTTTGGAGAAAGGATGAGTCAGCTTGAGGCTGGCATGAAGCTGACTAGTGTCCTCTCCCACTTCAGTTATACTTCAGTTCTTGAGTCCACTTGGAGTTTCTTGCTTCCACTTGGAGATCTAGATCCTCTTACTCATCACAAGGCGAATTCCCTGATCCAAGTGTCATTTTGGAAGCTTCCTGGGCATTTGACACCTTGCAGAATGACTGTGCCACTTGGCCAATCTCGCCCAGCGCAGGTAGCCTTCATTGCTTTTGACATTCAGCGCAGATGCTCAGTGGAGCAGTTGACATGATCCAGAAATAGCTTGTTTTTGAGTGTTTTCAGGTGGAGAACTGATTTTCAGTGCTGTGGTTTGCTGACCTTGTTCCTCTAGGGGTAGGAACAACATGTTTAGGGACTTTGGATCCCTTAGATTATTGACATTTCATGCTTCATGCTGTTAGGCACAAAAATGTCTATAACACCAAGCTTCTTTATTTCTCTTAAGGCACACATGAATTCTTCTTTAAGATACACTTGCCCATCTATTTCAACATTTTGTTTTTCTTCTAAATCCATCATTTCTTTCCCTTTGTCTTCATCAATCTTTATTTCGATTTCCATAAAGAGTATTTCTTCTCTATCGCTATCATAACTGGTTTCATTCCTTTCTTGAGATGAGTCACTGCCCCCTTTTGAGTAGAGGCTCTTCTTCTACTTATAAGATTTCTTCTTCTTTTTGTACTTGCCTTGATTGTGGTTATTTTTGAGTTGATGATGTTTGCTTCTTTTATTTATATTATAGTCTTCTTCATCGTCACTCTTTCATTTTTCACATATTGATACTTAGTAGAAAAATGTCCTTTTGTTCCACAATGAAAGCATTTAAAGGGAATCTTACCTTTATATTTGTTGGATCCTTTCTTAAGCTTCCTCACAAAATGAAATTCCTCTATATATAATTCATTGTTAGAGCTATCACTTGCTTTGTGCTCTCCATTCTTCATTTTCTTTGAAACTTTGAAGGTTGCTTATTGCTTTCATGGCTTCTCCCTCTCAATCATCATTTCATATACCATGAGGATCCCACACAATTCATCCATTTTTAATGTGTTAAGATCCTTCATTTCTTCAATGGTGGAAACTTTGGCATCAAATCTCATGGAGAGAGATCTTACACTATTTGTACAGTCACTGAATCTTCGGCCTATTCACCAAGTCATTTTATGGTATTGACAAATTCATCCACATGGAGGAGATAAACTACAACATTTTCTTTGTCTTTCATTTTCAGACTCTTGAACTACCTTCTATGTGTTTGGAGATTTTCCTTCTTGACCTTGTCATTGCCTTCATAGATGTTTTGATGTTTATCCAAAACTTCTTTTGTTAATTCAACATCACTTTGAAAAAATCATATTATAATAGACCACACAAGATAACATTCATGGATTTTGATTTTGTTCAATAGCCTTCTTTCCAACCTAATATATTGCTATATATTTTGGAGTTGTATAACAGATCATGACTAAATGAAAAATATTAAACCCAACATCCATTATATATCTTCGCATCCTTGTTATTTTGAGTGCATAGTTTGTTTTGTCGAACAACGAAGCTTTGCTTGTGGAGAAACCTTCTTCACCAACCATGTGTGCTTTTGAGAACCACCTTCCAATAGTTATACTATTTTTGAATGACCTACTTTGATACGAATTATTAAGCACACAACTATATTGATAGAGAGAGTGAATCAATATAAGACAATTTTTTGCTTATTCAATCATTCATCAACCATAAGAAAATAATCACATATAATGTCTTTTAACTATAGATCATGGAACAAAATATTTACATGGAAACCCTTTCAGAATATTCTTTGTAGGAACCAACCTAGTATTACAAATATTTGTAGGCACCAACCTACTCTTATAGTAATCTATTGGAGACACCAATCCCCATCACTACAATATTTACAAGCACCAACCTACTTGAGACACTAATCTCCATAACTACAAATATTCGTCGCACCAACATACTGGAAACACCAATCCCCACCATTGAAAATGTTCATAGGCACCAACTTGCTAGAGACACTAATCCCCACCACTAAGCATCATATTAGAAAGAGACATCAATTTGTTTGTTGAATTCCAATCGTCAATTACAACTCTTCTTAATGCATATAACTTATCGAAAAATGAACATTACTGAGTCTACTTGCTACTTCTTCCTTCACTAGGTTTGCTCACTGCATTTTCCTTCACTAGGTTTGATCACTACTTTTTACTTCACCAGGTTTGAACAATATTTGAATCTCTAAATGAAATTTATGGTAACTCTCCCAAAACTTGTTGTTTTTGGCCTTTTCCCAAGAACAAACTTGTACATCATGCCACATATCCAATTTTGCAAATCTAATTCGAAAGTTTTTTCCCGAGGTACTTCTATATGTCTTCTCAAATATTTTGAAAATTTCGCATTCTAAAAAAAATCGCATAAAATGATTTATTAAAAAAATGCCAACCTGACATGTTTGAAACTAATTTTAGGACCATTCAAAAACCCTAACTTCCAAAGCGAATATATCTAAAAATATAGAGAACCCAAGTTTGAAATTTTTAGTTGACATACTTCTAAATGTCTTCTTAGATCTCTAAAAATTCACAGTCTAAAAAATCTCAAAAACGAAGTTATAGCAAAAATGTTAGGCTTACCTATTTGAAACTGGTTTTACGACCATTCAAAAACCCTAACTTCCACAAGGTTATTTCCAAAAGTATGTCAAAACAATGTCTGAAATTTTGATCACACATACCTATAGATATTTCCTTCGTAGCTCAAAATTTCATGGTCTGCAACATCCTAGAAGATAAGTTATAGAAAAAATGGCAAACTAACATGTTTGAAACTGATTTCAGGAGCATTTAGGAAGCCTAACTTCCATAGGGTATATCTCATAAAATATAATGAAAAAAAGTATGAAATTTTGACTACATGTATGCAGTGCTCGTCTTCGTCTCCTTAAAATTTCACAGTGTGAAATGTCCCAAAAAATAAGCTATAGAAAAAATGCTAAATTGACTTGTTTGAAACTGGTTTCATTGGCATTCGGGAACACTAACTTCTACATGGCATATATCAAAAAGTGTAATGAATCAATGTCTTAAATTTTTACCACGTGTATCTAGAAATATGCTCTCCATCTTCTCAAAATTTCATGGTTCTGAAACATCAAAGAAAATAAGCTACAAAAAAAATTCCAAACTAACCTAAATTTGATTTCATGTTCTCCCTTTTTGGAGTGATATACATTCTTTGCTCATCCATGGCTGCAGAAGAATACTACATTTTCACCCATACATTTTCTCTCAATACTTTCTCCTTTTTACTTTATCATAATCCTTCACGAAGGAACATGTTAGTTCAAAAGGACACAACATCCATTAATTAAATAATTAATTCCCTTTTTATTTCAATTTTCTACACACCATGGGCTTCCAAACCCATGGGTTTGAAACCCACATTTCACTTTTTATTTTTTCTCATGCACCCCCATTCTTTATTATACTTATAATTCTTTAATATGACATTAATGACAACATTAATCCTTTGACATCAATGACAATAATGGAAACACCCATTCCAATAAGAACATCATATGAACTAAGTAGTAATATGTTCAAGTTTATAAAAAGGTTGACTTCATTCATATCTAATGGGAAACCTTTTACAATATCATTGATTTTCCTTATAGTCCCAATATCCAAATAAGGAAACCATGATTTATCATGTGTACTTATCTTTAGATAAAACATTTCAACCAAATTAGAAGCAATATAACTATGAATTTTTCCCAAATCTATTGAAACTACATTAAGTTGCTTAGCAATGTTACCTTCAACTTAGATCATGTTTGACTTATGAGTTTCCCGTTAATTGTCCAAGGATACATATATTCTTGAAATGTTCCTTGCCACATCTTTTAATACAATTGCTTCTCAGATATTGTTCACTTTCCCCATTATGTCTTCCCTACAAGAACAATCTCTACACAAATGATCTCCTTCACATCCCCAATATTTGATTGGCTACTTCCCATTTTACGTAAAGATTCTGCCATCATGGATTCACTTTGAGCTGGTTGACTTTGCTTATTTTTGTTAGGTCTATTTACAAAGAAAGGAGGTTTTAATCCCTTATTCCTTTTATCTTGTTTTCCTTTCTTCTTATCTCACTAAGTTTTCTAAAAGTATGCTTTATCTTTGTTATGGTCAAACAAGTTTTTGTTCTTCTTGATTATTTCTTCAAGAAGCTTAGGCTTATCAATTTGAATTTTTCCTCTATAAAATTGTGAAAAAATATCAAAATAGCCTCAAAATAGAGAGAAAATAAGCTTCACACATAGAGAATACATACAAGAATCGAAGATAAGGCTCTTTAAGGGGGAACCATCCTTTTATAATAGACCAAATGTATAAGAATGAAATGATATGATTCTAAAACTAGGTATACTTAGTTTGTGTGTGTAAAGATAATGGGTGCAGTTATAATTAAAACATATAGCCAATAACACTAATATAACAATACAAATATAGCTCACTATATAGGGCTTTACATGGGGCTTTGTCTCGGGCTTAACATACCCTTCCCCTTCAAAAAAGTTTTGTCCTCAACACTTGACTAATTTCAAGATTTTTTGCATAAATAACTCATCTTCCCATGTCACCTTTTCCACTGGTAGGTTCATCTACTTGATGAGGTAAACAATAATTTTTCGATTTCATGGTTGCATAATCCTTGTTTCAAGGATTGTTTCTAAAGCTAGTATGGTTTTCCCCTCTTCATCAACCTCTAAAAAAATAGTTTGAATTAGGATCTTATCACAAATTACCTTCTTTAAGCAAGGAACATGGAATAATGGACATACATGTGAAGATGGAGGAAAATCCAATTTGTAAGCATACTTTTGATCCTATACAACACTTTATAAGGACCATAATACTTAGATGCTAACTTGTCATCATTTTTTTGTTGCTATAGGGATTTGTTTGTATGATTGTAGCCTAAAAGAAACACAATCCCCCACTTCAAATTCCCTTTCACCATGATGCTGATATACTTGTTGTTTCATCCTATTTTGTGCTCTAACCAAGTTGTCCTTAAAACAATTTGAGAACTTCTTGTTAGTTCCATATGTCATCCTCCATTGCTTGAACCTTTTCATTCCCTTTCAAGGGTGATGTGATGGATTCATAATGATATTCATAAACTGCCATAAATGGGAACAATTTTGATGAAGTATGGAAGGATGTGTTGTACCACCATTCTGCCAAGGGAAACCACTTGACCCATTATGTTTGTTTATCAGATGCAAATAAATGAGGATATATTTTTAGCCATTTATTACATTTATTCACATTCTCATTTTGCCAATCCAAGTAAGGATGGTAAGATGAACTATGAGCCAATTGAGTACCTAGATAAGAAAATAATTTAGTCCAAAATTTTCTAGTGAAAATTGGATCCCTATCACTTACAATAATCTTGAGGATTCCATGTAGCTTTTAAATTGTTTCCATAAATGTTGTCATTATTTCACTTGCTTTAAAAGGATGATAAAGAGAGCAAAAGTGGGCATGCTTTGCCAATCAATTTACTACTACCATGATGAAAATATTTCCTTTATTTTTGGGTAAACATGTAATAAAATTCATTGAAACCTATTTTGAACATTGACTTGTATAGCTAATGGTTGTAGGAGGCCTCGATATTGATTGTCTCTCCCTTGTTCTGTTGGTATAACACACATTTAGCCACAAAATTTTGAACATGAGTTTTAAGAAATTCCCAGAAAATATACGTCTTGACTATGTAGTAAGTTTTCAATAACCTTGAATGTCCTCATATAAGAGAAGCACACAATTCCAAAAGGACCATTTGTTTGAGTTGGGAATTCTTACATAAATACAGACAATCTCAATACCACAACAAATCGTTCTTCCACACAAGTTTCTCTAATGCACTTGGGTCTTATTATAGTTGTTTAATGGTCTTATGTAACTTTTGATTTTGCTTCCATTCTATCCTTGCTTCTTCCACAAACTATTTACAAAATAAAAATAGCGCATAGTAAACCCTTCGTTTCTCCTTCTTTCCTTGAAAGTACATCTGCCTATATATTATGCTTTTCTTTTTTGTAGATAATTTCAAAGTCATAAGCTAACATCTTTGTAACACATTTTTGTTTATCTCCAGAGATCATTATTTAAAGAAGCTATTCAAACTACCATGATCTATATTTACTTTGAAGTGTATTTATATTAGGTAAGGGCACTATTTTTTAACTACAAATAAAATGACCACCATTTCTTTTTCATAAATGGGTTTGAGTAAGTTCTTTCTTTTTAAGCTGGTTACTTTCAAAGGTAAGGGACTTTCCTTACATTAAAAATACATCAATGCCATATCCCAAGGCATCACAGTCCATAATAAAGGTTTTTTTGAAGTTAAGTATAATTATGACAAGAGTTGTACACATAGCCTCCTTAATCTTTTCAAATGCATTTATTCCTTGTTGAGTCTAAGAATATGCCTCCTTTTAATAATGTCATTAGAGGTGCCACTATTTAACCATAATATTTTACAAACTTGCAGTAATGTCATGTAAATCCTAAGAATCCTCTAATATTCTTCAGGGTTTTGGGAACTGGCCGTTCCATCATAGCTTTAATTTTGTTATGGTCCACTTTGAAACCTTCATGAGATACAATATGACCCTAATATTCCAATTCTTGAACCCCAAGGGCACACTTGGAAGGCTTTCCATATAGTTGTTTCTCTTCCAATAGTTTTAAGACCATGTCAACATATTGTCCATGCTCTTCCCAAGATTTTCTATTGATTAGTAAATCATAAAAAAATACCCATATAATTTTTTCCAAGGAAGGGGTTGAAAATATAATTCATCAAGATTTAAAATGTCAAACATGCATTAGTAAGGCCAAATGGCATAACCAAAAATTCATAATGACCTTACCTATTATATAGGATATTTTGGGAATGTTTTCTTGCCTCATTTTGGTTTGATAAATCTTGAATGGAGGTTCAACTTAGTAAACAAAATTTCTCTTTGTAATTCATATAATAATTCATCAATAAGAGAAGTAGGAAACTAATTTTCGATGGTTGTGTTGTTGATTTGACTATGATTTGGACATTTATCCACAAAACATCCTTTTTTGTAACCATCACCACTGATGAAGAGAAATCACTTTGGCTAGGATAAATCTTGTTGACTTCTGACATTTCTTGAATCATATGCTAGATCTCACTCTTTTGTGCATATGGGTACTTTTAACCCCTAAAATTAAGTGTTATACTTCTTGATTGTAAGGGAATCACATTTTCATGATCTTGAGTAGGTGGAAGACCCTTAGGCATCTCTCCAAATACCTTGGAATACTTACTAATAATATTTTGGAGATCCAAGGGGGTAGAGGTTATATATGTTTGAACATCCACTGAGCACAATTATGCAATTACACAATGATGTTCCTTTTTTCTTACTTTTGTCAGGTTGTTAGGTTAGAGGGTTTCCATTGGATACCTCTTAGCTCAATTTCCTTGTCTTTTGAAGAAAATTTCATGAAAAAATCTTGAAAGTTAAGGATCATTGTTACCAATGATTATAACCATCGGACCCCTAATACAACATCAACACCACCCATTTGGATTGCAATCATAGGACTATCTAATAAATACTCCCTCATATTGAGCTTAATACTATGGCATTTTCGTGAACAATTTATAGTACCTTCATCTGCAATCATTACTTGAAACTCTGGTGGTGGAAATGCAAAGTGATTGGGAAGATTCACTAACTTGTAATTGATAAAGTTATGGGTACGCCTAGAATCAATTAACATTGTTACCTTTTTATTTTTGATATATATTTCTTTCTTGAGGTTTTGTGGAGTACTCATGCTGGCCAATGCATGACAAAATATGGTTGGAGTAGCCTCTTCTATTTATAGACATTGTGATGGTTCAAATTATTGATCTTATCGCTATTCACAATATATGCATAATACTTTATTCTTTCCGCATTTAATATCATTACTATACTTGTTTTTACTATCAAAACATAGTCCATTTTATCTTCTTTCATCCACTAGGTGTAGTGTCAACCTTGTTAGTTGAGTGAGGTTAGGAGAGGGAACATGGTGCTCTCTATAGTTGTTCGTGGCCACCCTTATAGTAGCCATATTTTTACTTTCCACTTTCCTTCCATATTGGAAGCACGCTCTAAGGATTTAGGTCCAAAGTGATCAACCTCATGTTGAATGTTCTCCTTTAAAGAGCCTATAATGAGATCTAACATATTATTGTCTAGAATGTTCTTTAACTTGAGATTGGGATTTTGGAATTATTGGATGTGTTATGTAATTTTACCTTTTTGCTGAAGATTTATTAATTGACTAAAGAATGTTTTCTCTCAATATCCCCACAATGTGCTATCAATTCATCCATAATGATTGATCAAGAGATAATAGAGTCCTTTGGTCATTCACAAATCCATTGGCACTAAACAAATCGATTAGGTTTTATAGCAAAGTTGCAAGAGTTACTTTTTGTAAAGTTGACACTTAGTGTAGATTAAAGAAGTACCACATATGGAAAATCCACGTTATTGAATATTTACGATTGAATTTCTTCATATCAATCTTAGGAATTAAGTAATTCCTTAATTTCGAGTTGAACCCTCAATGATCATATAGAGATGACGAATAGTCATGATCATAGGAATCAATATTTATTTGATTTACATTTTCACGATTCCTTGCATCTTGATATCTCCTTTAGGGAGGCTCTCATCTAGGGTTCGTAAGAACATGTCGGACATGGAATTTTGCTATTCTTCCATCTTCTTTTCCACATGTTCCCTATTTTCACCTATATTCTTTTCCATATGTTCCATCTGGTCAAAAATATCCTCTTTATTTTTAAGTCATGGTTGATTTATCTGGAGGTTTACTTGGTGAAATAATTTTTGAAGAACAAATTTCCACGTGGAAAAATATAATACTCTTTTTCCCCCTCTTTATTACAAATTTTGAATCACCAAAATTAGAAATCCATTCAAATGTCACACGAATTGTAAGTTATGTACATTTCAAATCCTAATTTGATGACTGTTTGCATGGTTGAGCTTTGTCCTGATTGAAATTTCATGCTTCATGAGTAAAATTTCGATCTATAGTACTCTAAAATGTCTTCTTAAACTCCAAAAAATTTCATAATCTAAAACTTCACTTAAAAAAAGCTATAAAAAAAATTCCCAAATGACTCATTTAAGATGCCAATTTAAGGACTAGATTAAAACCCTAACTTCCACAAGATATAATTCATAAACCAAATTTATTCAAAACCTAAAAAATTTTCCGCATATAATTCAATGTCTCCTAAATCTTTTGAAAATTTTATATTCAGAAACTTCATGAAAAAATGTTAGATAAAAAATTCCAAGATGACTCTTTAAAAATTGATTTCAGGATTAATCACAATCCCTGTCTTCCATAGACTATATCTCTAAAATTATAATGAAAAATAATGTGGTATTTTGTCACTTATACCTCGATGTTTCTCCTCGGTCTCCTCAAAATTTTGTTATTTGAAACTTCCCAATAGAAAATTTGTAGTAAAAATTCCAAGATGACTCATTTAAAATCATGATTAGTCACAAATCCTATCTTCCATAGGCTATATATCCCAATGTATAATGAACCAAAACTTTGAATTTTGACCAACTATACCTTAATATTTCTCCTTAATCTCCTCAAAATTTCTTGTTTTAAAATTCATAGGAAAAAATTTATAGTAAAAATGCTAATATATCTTGATTGAAGGAGCAAAACTCGAGAATTGTAGTCTATGATACCAAATGTTAGGTAACAAACATGAAAATATCTTGAAAATAAACATGTAAGAGTTCTATTTTTGAAAAATATATTTAAAAAATGAAATATAAGCCTCTTCAAGGAGGAAACCTCCTTTTGCAATAGAAAAAATGTACAAGAATAAGATGAGATGATTCTCAAGCTAGGTCTCCTTTGTGTGTTTGTGTGAGAGAGAGAGAGAGAGAGAGAGAGAGAGAGAGAGAGGGAGAGAGAGAGAGAGTACAATTACAATTAAAAGGTCTAACAAGCAACATTAATATAACAATAGAAATGTAATTCACTATGTAAGGCTTTACATGGGGCTTTATGATTAACATGGGGTTTTGCCTATGGCTTAACAAGAATGCAAACAAACTACTTAAGAAATGATTTGTCTTAAAATTTTCCTCTTTAATATAACTAATATAGCTCAGTGGCTCTACTTTTTTTTTCTTCATATTGTTCCATGGTCATATTCCCTTATTTTCAAATAACTCCTGCCTCTTCTTGTCAAAATAGTGCTCAAAATGGTACTTCTGGAAATACTTCTTGAACTACCTCCAAGAAATCCTCTTCTCATTGACGTGCTTGACTTGCTTTAGCCAATCCTATTGAAGATTTTATTTTTATATTGTATGTTGCAATTTTGGCTTCTAGATTGGATGAGTAATTATATAGTTGAGAATACTTCCATATTGCTACCACTTAAAATTTTGCTGATATTTTTTATTATCAAGAAAAAATTTAGCCTCCTAGGGCTTGGATACAAATCCATCTTCGTTTTTAGAGAGGTAGTATTCCTATTTTCAACACACTCAGATTGCATATATATATTCAAATTCTACACTTGTGAGTGGACAAGGCATGGTAACAAGAATATATAGCAAAAACATGAAAATATGGATATTTACTTAATCAGGTCCATTCCATTCATTGAGTTAAATCATTGAAGCAAGACAATATCTAAAGACAAAAGAATAACAATCTAGATATTCAGAGAACTATAGAATAATTTCATTCATGGAAATCATAAAGGGCATAGGAAAACATTCACGAGATTCATACTACTTTAAAATAATATTCATAATAATAAATGAGTGGATTTCTCTAAAGGGAGCTCTCAACGAGAGCCAGAAATATTTTTATAATTTTAAAGTCTTGGAAAAATTAGGCGCTTAAAGATCTCTTCAAAATTGTTCACCCAATCCCTATGATTAGGTGTCAACATTTGAACAACTTGAATGAATAATACGATTACATTTGAGGAGTTACCTCCTCGTCTAACATGGTATCAGAGCCAGTGCCATTTTTGGCTTCCCTCTCTACTTTGTAACTCCCTTCCACCTATGTTCTCCCTATTTTGCAGAACTAACCTCTTGCAACCACTCCACATGTGTGCCTCTCTCAAGAATGTGATAACCATTCTGCAGGTTTTCCCCTCTCTCGCAACTGCTGCCCCTATCTAGCAACTGTTGCAGACGTTCAACTGGTTATGTGAGGCAAATGCTCCACAAGTGCAGTTGAGGTATCACTCCCACACCTGCATGCATGCTGCCTATCGATATACCTCTCATGGTTTCATCACTCTCTTGGTTTCATAGTGTTAAACACGTGTGCGATGAATGAAATTCTCTTATGACTGTGTATCGGCGTTCTGGATCCTAATCGGGTATTTTTCTCCATTCATACATTTTATTTATAAATCATAGTCAATTAATGTTAAGTGCTAAACCTTTCCTTAAGCGCCTTTATTAAAAGTATGAATTAATCACATGGGTGGTATTGATAAGTGGGAAGCGGTATCTTGCGTGCCCTAAAGGATGTAAACGGTATTCCTAAAATTCATGCGATTAACCTTAGCAGGCGACACGTAGCATGGGAAAACCACTTTTCTTGCACGCTCTTGACCTGATATTGGTCGTGCAAGATTCCACGCAAGATTGCGCAACAACCGTTCAATTGGGCAGGTCACATCGACGGTGGAGAATGTCCGGGTTAGTTGGTGAGCAGACGATGCAATATCTGTTGGATTTGGAGAAGTGAGATCAACAACGCGGATTGAAGTGATGATAAAAGGAGAAGTCAACGAGGGACCGATAGTGATTGGTCAGATAAGCGGGACCCTCAGGGGGAAAATCCACATACAAAACCAGATTTAAGTGTAGCTAATTGGTTACAAAGTTAACCAGTAGTCGAATTACAGACTACCACCTCATTTTCGTCAACCTCCTGCGTCATTTTTTTTTACTAGCAGAAGAGCGATTTTTTTTACACAGTACATATTTTTAAAATGCACTCATTGATATCTGTTGTGGGAGTGGTTCTCAATGGGAAGGAGAACTATCCTGAGTGGTCTTGGAAAATCAAACACACTCTCATTTTTAATGAGTTGTGGAAAGGAGTGTGTGTTGGAAATGGAGACAAAGAGCCAGAACAACCTACCTCAGACAAGGAATTCACCATTTGGGAAAATAAGAACAACAAGGCTTATGCATTGATTGCAGCATCAATAAATGAAGAGGTGAGTCACCATATTTCGCCATTTTCAAATGCTTTCGAAGCCTTACAAAAACTGAAGGAACTCTATGACTCACACTCTGCACTTGAATTTGTTCAATTCATGATTAAATTGTTCACCCTTGAATTACAAATGACGATCCTCTTGCTCTTGCATCAGAAGTAAAATCTATTATGCATGATATCAAAGTCACTAATGTTGAACTAGACATTCCTCTAATAGCTTTTCTCAAGGAACTTTATCCCACTTACTCAAATTATCTTGAGTCATTGCAAGCAAATGGAAACCTCAAAGATATTACCTTTGACTCCCTTGTGAAAAAAATTGCTGAAAGAGAGAAAGCTTTTGGGAAGAAGACAACTCCTTAGTCTTCTAAAGAGGCTGTGTGCCTTTCACATAGAGAGAATAATATTTCTCAAGATTCTTCGAGAGGAAGAGGTGGTCGAAGAGGAAGAGGAAGAAATTTCAGAGGCAGGGGGGCAGACACTCTCAAGGAGAAAAGTCAGATTTGCACTGCATACGTTGCAAAAGAGAGGGATCACATGATGCATCCACATGCAAGTTGCCTTGGGATAGAATTGAGCATGAAGGAAACCAACCCAAAGGTAAAATTAATGACAAAGAGAAAGGTATAGCACCTGAATCCGCTCTCTATGTTGTGGCACATTGTAATATTGGAGTAAATGAAGACTTATTTAATGTTTCACTTGCTTCTTGGAAAAATGATTGGTTGCTTGATTCAGGAGCAACTTGCCACATGACTTTTAGAAGAGATTTTTATGAATAATTTACTGACAACGTTAATGGAGCAGTATAATTTGCAGACAAATCAAACTCAAGCCATTATGGCTTGGTACAATCAGGCTTAAATTGCCTGGTCTTCCAGACTTTCTTCTGCATCCTGTTTTATATCTCCCACAGTTGAGGAGAAACTTGCTGTCCTTGGTCCACATCCACCAACAAGGACACTCCATTCATATGTTTGATGACAAGCTTGAGGTGAGAAAAGCATCAGACCACTCACTTGTCATGACGGGGATAGAAGAAGAAAGGCTTCTCAAGCTGCAGGGTACCTCTGCTCGTGCACAAAACTTCTCATACAATTCTCATTATGAAGAAGGTACATTTCCATCAAGTTTATTATGGCATGCTAGATTTGGACACTTGAAATACGATAGCCTCTGCTTGTTGAAGAAAAATGGTGTTACTGGTTTGCTTACAATTCCTAGGAAACTTAAGCAATGTGATGCTTGCATTCTAGGAAAGCATAGCAAACAATGTTTTCATGATTCACATTCCAGAGCACATAGAAAACTTGAACTCATTCATTCAGATTTATGTGGTCCAATGCCTGTTCCTTCTACAAATGGAAATAAATATATGATGACATTTATTGATGACTACACCATAATGTGTTGGGTTTATTTATTGAAGAACAAATCTGATGCTTTTCAAACATTCAAGAACTTTCATTCATGGATTGAAAATGATGCACAATCTCATATTGGCTCTATTCGCACTGATAATGGAAAAGAATACACTTCAAATGAATTTGAAAACTATCTTCACCAACATGGGATCAAATATCAAACAATTGTGCCTTATAATCCTGAACAAAACGGAGTAGCTGAAAGAATGAATATGACAATCTTAAATATGGTGCGCTCCATGATGTTTTTCAAAAATGTAAAAATGATGTTTTGGGCTGATGCAGTTCTATGTGCTATATATGTAAAGAATAGATGTCCATCTAATGCTATTAGAAACAAGACTCATGAAATGTGGTATGGGCACATTCCTTCGGTAAAGCATCTTAGGGTTTTTGGTTCCACATGTTATGCCTTCATACCAAAGGTACATAGAAACAAACTTGGGGTATTCAAACACCTCCAAAGCATACCGTCTCTATGATGAAGTCAATAAAAAGTTTGATGTATCTAGAGATGTAATCTTTCTTGAATCATCCAAAACTGACAATGTTGTTGAGCGGCAACTTGATCGCTTGGATAAATTCTCAAATGTAAAATCATTTCAAGAATTTGACAATCAGATTCCACATCTTGGAGGGGGGATTCCAATACTAGATCAACTTGTGGAATCTTCTTCTGAAGCACTTTCTCCCTTGCATGAAACTCCAACAACGGATGATACTTTGAGTGATGTGATTGACGGAATTGGGAGACTCAATCTTGATTTAGCCCCAACTCAATCAACGAAGTAGCCTGGACAATCTCAGAAAGGTCCCCCAAAGTGGTTGAAAAAGAGACTTGAAAGTGTTCATCCTGATGAGGTTGGAAAGACAGGAAATAGAAATTCAACCCGACAAAATGGAGGCGATGTAGATGACTCTGATTCACCTGTTGTTATGGATGTTTCTTATGTTTGTGAATTGAATTTGTCTACAGATTTTGAACCAAATTCCTTCAAAGAAGCTGCTTCTCATGATGAATGGAAAGAAGTAATGCAAAAGGAGTATGATGCCTTGATAAACAATGGCACTTGGAAGCTGGTTGATCCTCCATTGGGAACCAAACCAGGCTGCAAGTGGGTATACAAGAACAAGTATAAAGCTGATGGCTCACTTGACAAGCACAAATCCAGGCTTGTGGAAAAAGGTTTTGCACAGAAGGAAGGGTCAATTATGAGGAGACTTTTTACCCCACAACAAAATGGGCTAGCATCCAGACACTCTTTGCCCTAGCAGCTCAGAACGGTTGGAAAGTCCATCAAATGGATGTAAAAACTGCTTTCTTGAATGGAGATCTAAAAGAGAATGTTTTTATGTCCGAGCCTGAAGGATTTTCTATAAAATGACATGAACATAAAGTATGCAAACTTGTGAAATCCTTGTATGGCCTCAAACAAGCACCGCGAGCCTGGTATGAAAAACTAACTAAGCATCTTATGAAAGTCAATTTCAAACATTATGATCTTGATGATGCAACTTTGTTTGTCAATAAGGTTGGCAAAACAGTTGTATATCTTATGGTATATGTAGATGATCTTTTGATGATAGGGAACAATGAGAGCTACATTGCATCCATAAAGAAGAAATTGAGGAAAGGTTTTGAAATAACTGATTTGGGCTATGTTCATTACTATCTTGGTATTGAAGTAACTCAACATTTGAAGTCCATATTCCTTTCTCAAAAGAAGTACATTGGAGATCTGTTGAATAGGTTTGGCTTAACTGAATGCAATCCTCTGACTACTCCAATGGAACAAAACTTAAAGCTCACATCCATTGAAGGAAAAGAATTCAAGGATGCAACAAAGTATAGACAACTTGTAGGAAGTCTCAACTACCTAACTACTACTAGACCAGACATTTCGTTTGTTGTTGGAATCCTCTCTAGGTTTATGCAAAAGCCTTGTGAGGGACATTGGTCTGCTGCAAAAATAGTTCTAAAGTACTTGAAGGGAACTCAAGACTTTGGAATCAAGTATATGCATGTGGGCGACTTCAGCTTGATTGAATACTCTGATTCAGACTTTGATGGAGACAAAGAAACTAGGGTATCTACTTCGGGTTATGCTATGAGTCTTGGATCAAGAGCTGTCTCCTGGAGATCACGCAAACAATCAGTTCCAGCAGATTCCACAACAAAGGCAGAATATGTGGCAGCAGCTAAGGCGACAAAAGAAATTGTGTGGCTCAGGAAAATTCTGGAATATTTGCAGGTAAAACAAGTACAATCGACTCCACTCATGATTGAAAATACATCAGCAATAAATTTGGCCAAGAACCCAAAGTTCCATGATCGAATGAAGCACATCAATACAAAATATCATCTCATTCGACATCATGTTGAGGCCAAAACAATCCATCTTCGCCATTGTTCCACTAATGAGCATATTGTAGACATCTTCACCAAAGCGCTTGGAAGAGAAAAGCTTGAAAGATTCAGAATGATGCTTGGACTCACCAACATCCCTTCAGATTAAGGGGGGGAATGTTGACACCTAATCATAGGGATTGGGTGAACAACTGTAATTAGTGTAAATAAATAATAGAGAAAATGGAGAGTCATCGGGAGATGAACTGAACAGTCACTCCCTCTTGTATATAATAATGAAAAACCTGAATGAGTAATATGATTACATTTGAGGAGTTACCTCCCAGTCTAACAAAAATATTGATATTTAAATCTATAGAAGTAAATGCATTCGTCCCATAAGGGGACAAGGATTGGGCTCCATGGACGAGTAAATATTAATATACCTGGAAGAAAGGGAGAGGTACAGTCAGGGATTGACTTAAATGATTTAAAGAAATAATCCAGAAAGCTGGATGACTAAAGACTAGGAAGAAAGAAGGGATTTTCTTCAATGGATTTGGACACACACAAAAATGTTGTGGAAAGACCTCTCCCTCTTGTGTTGAAGAATATGCTCTGTTATATGGCTGGAAGGATGCTATTGATCAAATTGTTTGATAGTTTTTGCAGATTAACGATATCTTGTAGTGATTTCTTTAGCCATTCTTCAATATATTCTTTCACTGGAGGAACCGCTATGTCCTATTTAACATGTAAGTTAAATATTTCCTTCTCATTATTTTGGGAATCTTCTTACAACTGTGCAGTTGTAGCTAATAGGTATTCATTTTAATTTACAAATGAGCCTAACAAATTTTTAATCTTAGCTTCTAAGAGATCAGTCAAGTTGTCAAATTTTAAACACATTGAATTCTTAGTAACCTCTAGATCCTCTTATAATATATCATTAGAAACGAGCATAGAGTCTCTGACCATGTAGTGGCCCTTGAGGTCGTCAGTGAATTGGATGGCCTTAAAAAGGGCATTGCTACTTTTTTTTATCAATGTCCGAGAAATCAACAAAAGCCTCCTCTAACATTTTCATTCTAGTATACCAACCAACCTTTAATGTTTTAGTATTTTAGGCCCCTAGATATTTTGTTGTCCTTTTGAATTCACTAAGTAAGCTGATCTTGTTCACAAAGGTTGATAATTCATTATCAATAATTTTTTTTTATCATTTTCAAGATCTTTTTTAACATAATCATTAAATGAACAAATTATCTATGCCAAATTCTTCTAGTGTAACATGATTTCCCATGGTTGTTCAACAATTTTCACTCTCTTATTAATGTTATTTAGGACCCAATTCTTATCAGTAGGTATGCCACTTTTCTTATTCGATGGGGTGTGCCAAGTGTATTTGTCGTATAATTAGGTGCTTTGATAGCTAAGGGGGTGTTATAGCTGCTGCAACACCCTCCAAAATTTTAGCTTAAATTCAAATTTCAGAGCCTTCCTTGGTCTTTTCATTTGTTGTTGCAAACACTAGAGCTCATTTCATGATATTCCTCAAAGTTCTTTCACCCCTTTTGCATGTTGGATTAACTATCGTCTTTTCGAATGTTTGAATGTTGTACAATGTTTGTGAACCTTTTCTGATGGTTTCGAAGGTCAATATTTGTGTATTTTAGTTATCCCAACCATGTAAACATTTTTCGCATTAATACACAAAGTTTTGAGCACCGTCGCACAAGTGTTGTCACGATCATCATAAAGTCTATCTTAAGTGTCACACTCGTCGTATCTTGTTGTGAGGCAGTCACACAGAGGGAAATGCTTTGTTTGTGTGTTCCGATGATATATGTTGTCATATCGTCAAAGTATGCTAAGTGTGTGATCACAATCGAAGTTTATCACAAGTCCATCTCCCATCCCGCACTTAGCCATTTTCAGATAATCTTCCTGATAGGGCAACTTAGCTTCACTGGGCCCCGACTAAACTGCGCACTGCGCAATCTCAACCCTCTAGGATGTGACCCTGATGCTTGGAGCTACGTAGTGTGCATTCCTTTTCCTCCAGGGCTGATGCTCTGTACAATTCCTGAGTCCAACAACCTCCATTGACCTCCAAAATTGTGCAGTTGTGTCTCCCAATCATCCTTGAACTACGCATTTCGCATCCTCAACCCTCATGCGTTTTCCTTTCCTGATGGAACTACGTAGTGCATAGAAGCCCAACCTCCCTTGGTCTCCAGAACTACGCATAAGATTCCTCCAGTGACCCTTCCCTCAGCCGGACCTCATTGCCTCCAGAAATTGAGCAGTTCTGTCTCTCAAGCCTCCCTGAGCTGCACATTCCGCAGTCTTAGAGCCCAAGCTCTCCCCCTTTCTGTTGGAACTATGCACTGCATAGTCACTGGGTCCTTTCCCCTAGTCTATGACTTGTCTTAGGCTCAGTTCATGGATAAGAATGTGTCATCTTAAACTAGGGGGTTTTCGGATTGATGTCATCATGTCATGAATGAATTGCAGGAACATGTAAACTATCCAGTCATGGTGAGATGATGAAGAAGGAGAAGAAGGAGGGAAACATGCCTAAAGACTTTCTTGCAGTTGAACTCACAAGTGGATCAATCAAGAAGAAGCAAAGGGACACAAGTTTGCAACCACCATTCAACACTAAAGGATTATTGAAGACTCCACATCATCAAGCCATGCAGAGGTGAAGAGAAAGCACATCCAAGAAAGCATCGAACACTTAGCAACAACAATGAATTGACATTGCCACATCAGCAAGAAGTCCATGTTAGCAGTGTTACGCCACGTCATGTCATCAGTGTTCATATGCCACATCATTATTGTGGACCATGTATATTATATTCAAATGTATTGTAAAGTGGAAGTCCAAAGGACACACATGAATATGAAGAGTCATGTAAGTTGAAAAGTCATAGGAAGTCGAACAATCATGAGGGTAGTCAAAGAGTCACAAGGGGGTAGCATCACCCCTTGGCTATATATACCCCCTCATTGTATGAGTAAAGGACTTTTCACCTTGGCTCCTCCCGCAAGGCATTAGAGAGATCAACTAGTTCTTTGAGGAGCAAGGAGTGGCTCCAATGTCCCACTACTGGGGCTAGTGATGTACATTGTAAACACGTGTCTTGGAACTTTTGCTTAATAATAGAATCCTTTTAAGGCTAACACATTCTTCATGCATGAACTATGAATGTTTGTAAGACTATTCTATGGACGTTTGTATTTCATGTTTTATTTCACATGTACTAAGATAGTTGAACTATTTCGGTTGTTTTAATGCTTATCCTATTATGAATGTGTTGTAATGGTTGTTATCGCTGTCCCATCCTTGTGGACTATTCAGCGGGATACTAGACATATATTTCCTTGTTTGTTGGTTGTAACGACCATCACATCCACTATGGAATATTCCACTGGATGTTAGATGAACCTTTCTGGTTCATGTGTGTCTCTTATTGGGTGGTACTATTACCTCTCACTTAGAGGCTCACTCCCCCCACCCCCCCTTTTGTAGTAGAATAACCTTGACACAGTTGCACTGCACACTCACCAGGCACACCTCCCTTGCTTTTCGAAGACACCATTGCATCACTCTCTTGTGCTGACAACTAGAGTCGGGGAAAATCTTTAAGGATTTGGGAACTGAGCCTTTATACTAGATGCGAATCCTACACCAAATGGCATGAGGCATGATTGGGACTTCTTATCGGGGAGATTCCTTGAATGTTGGCGAGTCCAACATTGTCAATATTTATGGCGCTAGAAGGAGGGCAACTAGTGTTTTACAGCTGATAGTCTGACCAACCCCATCATTCCATTATCTGATCAAGGAAACAACGTTCATTCCACCTCCCCTACTCATGCTTCTGAATTTGGTGACTCTTCTCAGCCTAGGTCTGAATGTGAAATCCCATACACTTAGATCCAGGCCATCTGCCCCGTCACCCGTTAATTTGAAAAAGCTTTTGGATTGATTCCAGGAGTAATCAATCTTCCATATTCTCTAAAGAAGAGTAAGACCACCCCCACAGGGATAGACGTCTTCTTGCCATTCTTGAGGAATTAACAGACTCTATGGAAAAGGAAGAAGAGCCTCCATTCTTTCATGGAGGCAACAGAGGCAACATCTTACTCCTAGGTGCAATTTTCAATGAGACAGGCAGAGAGGAAGAGGAAGAGGAAGAAGAGCCATTAGACTCTGAAAAAGAGGAGGAGGACAGTGAAGAAGAAGACATGGCAGACCAAAATTTGGATTAGATGACTTAGGGCCCACTCGCACTTCCGGGTGTCTTGCACAAAATGCCAAAGCATTAAAAGAAGATGTTAACGAAGTATGACCTTGATAAGATAGTGAAGGTTGAAGACCATTTGGATAAGTTTTACCTAAATCTGGAAACACTTGAGGTATGTTAAGATGATGTTGCATGCAAACTTTTTCCATGTACCCTTGGCGGTAGAGCAACTGTATGGGAAACATTCCTCTAAACTCCATCCAGAATTGGAGGGGGTTGTAGAAGATCTTTCTTGAAAAATTTGCTAATGACAAGACCTCTACCATTTTACTGAAAGAGATGGGTAATATTAAGATGGAGAAATAGGAAAAAATGAAAGATTTCAACTAGAGGTTCAATTACATATTGAGCAAATTTTTGGAAAATACAAAACCTCATGACTCCATCACTATAGATTACTACACTTCTGCCTTACCAACAAATATTGCACAGTTTGTAAAGTGAATTGCGAAATAGACATTAACAAAAAATTACGAAGAGGCTATCACTGTTGAGAAGGACTTGCATGTTATTGGAGTAATCTCAAATGATGAACCAACAAAGGAATCCAAGGACATAGATAAGAGGTCTCAGGCCTTTGTGAGCAGGGATAAAGAGAAAGAACCAACTGATCTTGAACGCCTGACTCATCTTGCGAAGTCTCTGACCACTGAAACGGAAGAACTCAAATAAAGGACAAGCAAGACTACTGTGAGCAACAGGACTCCCAGGTTTAACCAGTTCAGAAGGATTGCAACTTCCAACAATGGTAGTAACCAGTTGACAAATTCATCGCAAAGTTCCAATGTTATCTTGAACATTGAGAAGATGGGTACAGATCAATATTGTATGTTTCATCAAGAGCGTCATTCAAAAAAGATGTGCCCACAATGGAACCAAGCCATGAGCATTATGACTACACATCTTGTTGATTCGGTCATGGCTGAAGAGCAGGCTGAGCTTGATGAAGAAAAGGAAGAAGGTACTACTACTGATGAAGCTCAAAGTGTTGGGCATGCAGTGAACATGTTTCACTGTATCCTCACAGCCCAATATAGTATTGTTGATAAGAAGCCTTCGAGTGACGGTCCGGCCTAGAAGCAGAATAACTGGTACAACCTAAGAAGCCAGGGGCCAACCACCACAATTGAATTGCTGAAGCAGAAATTCATAGAAAACTCATTAAGGAAAATCAAATCACCGGGTAACTCAACACAGAACAGTTAGAGCAAGTCTGGGAAAACAGTTTCAACGAAAAGTTTTTCCAATAACAGTAAGGACAAAACCATCCCTCTGGAAACCACAAACCAAGTTCCATCCCCGTACACCTCGATTAGTATTCCTGATGTGGATTATAACATTATGGATGATATGAATAAGGTCTGTGCAAACATTTCCATGTTCAAACTAACAAAGATCACGAGCTAGCGGGACATCTTTCTACGGGAACTTGGGCAAACCTCTACAGGGAGCGCTACCTCTTCTGACAAGGGACCTAGTAAGTCTCCTGACACTCTCATATCTGTACTTAATGCATACACAATGGATGCAAACAAACTCTGCCCACCATTCTTGATAAATTTCAAAATATTCAATTTCAATGTACACAATTGCTTGGTTGATTTTGGTGCATCGGTGAACATCATGCCATTATCTGCCAAGAAAATCAATGTTAAATTAGAAAAGACAAATGCATAGATTATTCACCTAGATAGGTCTCATGTCCAGGCAATTGGTGAGCTCAGAGATGTCATCATCCTCTTATCATCTGACAAACGAGTCCAATAATGTATCAACATAACAATTGTGGACATTCCGGAAGCATACAGAGTGTTGCTGAGAAAAGACTGGTCTAGTAAGCTCCAACGGTACTTCGCCACAAATTAGTCACACTTATGGCTTCCGTATAAGGGAAAAAACAATCAGATCCAGGTAGAATAATAGAGATATATGAAGGACATGGTCACTCCCTTGAATGGGCATAATGAACCAATGGCTTTCACAGAACTATTATTCGACAATTACTTTCTTGAGACTCAATTGAGGTGTTATCTTGCACAACCATCCCTAGTTCCACCAGACACACAGTTGGATCTCCTTCCTTGTCCAATTGGCGATAATGAACTATGTAAAGTTAATAGTACTAGTAGTAGTACTAAGGCAGTTCACAATCCATGTACATATGATGGTTGGACTATCTATTTTGATGATTCCAAAACGCATGATGGCTCTGGAGCTGGTTGCATTTTAATAGACCCATTGCAGAGAAAGCATTTGACATCTGGCCGCTTGGAATTTGAGTGCACGAATAACACTGCAGAGTACGAAGCACTCATATTAGGCTTGCAAAAGGCCATCGACCTCAATGTTGCCATCCTAAAAGTGGTAGGTGACTCAAAAATCATGGTGCAACAAGTACATAACACCATATATTATGTGTCACCTCATCCTAAAATTTATCAACAAGAGGTATGGCATCTTATCTCATATTTCCAAGCTTTTAATATTATTTCCTTTCCAAGAATGCGTAATGCAACAACAAATGCATTAGCAAACGTTGCTGCTAGGATCTCACCATTAAGGGACGATTTTTCTATTGAAATTCTTTATAAACCTTCCGTCCCTGATAATATCACTAATTTACACGTTTTTGATGACGACCAATAGATACTGTATTTTATGGTGAATGTTGACGTGTTCAAAGACTCAACGATCGATGAGGACGAGCACGACAAGGTACTACAAGATGAAACCAATGAAAGTGAAGGAAATCTCATCCCCAAGGGTGTGGTATCATTGGAAAAGCTATATGATCTACATAACTACTTCTGGGGACCCGTTAATGCCAAAACCCACAGTTCCACTCTATCGCATGAACAAATCAACTTGGGAACTTATAAGGATCCGAAATATGTCAATCTCGGTACTTGCTGCACACCACAAGAGAGGCAAGCCTTCATCCACTTATTTAAGGAGTACCGTGATGTCTTCACATGGACGTACAATGAACTAGCAACAAAAACAATAAATGTAAAAGAGGAAGAAGAAGAGCTCGCTAGATGGGAGCAAGAGATTGAGATTTATAACATTGAGTGAGCTTCCCCCACTACAAGCTTAAAATCTTGGTACACAAATGTGCGCCAATACCTGGAGCATGACATAGTGCCCTCTCACTTTTCCACAAGGAAAAGTGGGCACTCTAACTTAAAGCATTATCTTATCAGTTGGTGCATGGGGTGTTGTTCAAGAAGCACCACAATGGAGTATTGCTCAGGTGTTTGGAGGTGCATGATTCATAAAAGGTATTGTGTGATCTCCACGATGAACCAACCATGGGACACTTTGCAGGAAACACTACAACACATAGGTTTATTCAGGCCGACTTTTACTGGCCCACATTATTCAGAGATGTCCATGCTTATGCCCACAAGTGTCTGGTTTGTCAAAGGTGTGCTGATAGAAACCAGAAGTCAGCATCCCCGTTATAGCCCATTGCAGTGGAAGAAATCTTTCAACAGTGGGGCTTGGACATCATTGGGGAAATTTTATTACACTCATCAAAGAAAAACTGCTACATCTTAACTGCTACAGACTATTTCACTCAGTGGACTGAAGTAGTTCCACTCAAATAGGTGAACGATCAGGAAGTCATTAGCTTTCTACAACAAAATATAATTTCTAGGTTGATGTTCTTACATCACTTGTTTTTGACAATGCAACATACTTTTCATCGTTAATACTTTGTTAGTTTTCATTGGAAAATGGTATTATATTGAAGCATTCAACTAATTACTATCTGTACAGGAATGGTCTTGCCGACTCCATGAACAAGAACCTTATTTATATCATCAAAAAGACCATATTCTCTAAACAAAAAAATTGACACTCTGCTTTGGTGAATGCCTTATGGGTTGACCAAGTCACACCAAAACCTTCCATAAACACCTTCCCTTACTTCCTGGTGTACGAAAAAGAAGTCATCATCTCGATCTACTTGCCCACTTTTCGACTATCACAAGAGTCCCAAGGCAAGCCATGTATGTTCAACATAGGATGGACACTCTTCACAAGCTATTAATAGGAAGAAAGGATGAAAGATAAATATTTTTTTTTACTTAACCAGAGTTGTATCAAGAGGTGGTTTGAAAAGAAGTCTGCAGGGAAAATCAAATTTAGTGTGGTTGAGTTAGTCTTAAAGTGGGATAAATCCCACGAGGATAAAGGCAAGCACACTAAGTTTCAGTCCCTGTGGATTGGGCCATTCACGGTACATGAAAATCTTGGCAAACACACATTCATCTTCAATCACTTGATGGGAAGATCGACTCTCTCCCTGTTAATGGCCAAGACTTAAAACAATACTTTCAATGAAAACTTGGGGCTGTGCCCTACACTATGTACATAGTCTTTTCTGTTTTTCTTGTTGTGGTTAGTTTGTTTGAATTTTATTTTGGTTGCCATTATGTGAATAAGTGTTGTGCATATGTTGAGGCTTCTAAGTATGTGTGTGGCTAAACTGTAAAGAGGCTTGTGACACTTCAGCATTTGGCTAGCCTTCTGTCCATCTTCCTTGTGTTGGTTACATCTTTTGGCCGATGAAGTTCTGACAGAAAATATGATCCGTCTGTAAGGAGAGTTTTGGTCCAAACATGAACCCATATCTAGTTCGGAAACCTCATGCCTATACTCAGTCTTTTTGCTTTGGTGTTCTCAAGATTATCCAACTAGTAGAAACAAAGAAGGGGAAACAAATCTAAACGAGCAAACCTAAATCATAGGTATCTATATGCTTCTTTGAAGGAATGACCTCTTCTAATCTCAATAAGTTGGGATCCCTCTTCTACCCCAAAATAAATAAGTTCCAATGCACAGTTCTGTTTAAATAAATACATAAAGGCGAAAGAAGAGAAAGGCTTCCTGCGCAGAGAGGTGAAGCAAGAAACTCCACCGGGCTACTGTTCAGGCTCGCTGGCAGCGGAGCAATGTTTGTGTTCTTGCACGACATCGCCAGGGTACTTTCCAGGCCTGCTGGCAGCGGAGCAACACCATAGATGAAAAATTATACTCTAAAAATCTTAAGCTCGCGAGCTACACTACCCTTCCCTAACTCAAAACATTGTGATTATGCTGAATCTTGTGTTGTATTCAACTAAGAAGGTATAGATGGGACCATGTATGTTTATGGGGTAAGTGGGAAGGCCAAAATAATTTGCATGATGAATCAATACTCCCTGAAGAACCAAGGCCTTTCACAAAAGAAGTTAACCAAGAAAGAGAAGCTGGAGTTCAACCAGTGTGTCTCCAGGTGTTGTAGCTACTGCAACATCCTCCAAAATTTTGGTTTACACTCAAATTTAGGAGCCTTCCTTGGTCTTTTCATTTGTTGTTGCAAACATTAGAGCTCATTTCATGAGCTTCCTCAAAGTTCTTTCACCCCTTTTGCATGTTGGATTAACTGTCGTCTTTTCGCATGTTTCACCATGGTACAATGTTTGCAAACCTTTTTTGATGGTTTCGAAGGTTGGTCTTTGTGTATTCTAATTATGCCAACCATGTAAACATCTGTCGCATTCATACACAAAATTTTGAGCACCGTCGCACAAGTGTTGTCACGGTTGTCCTAAAGTCTATCTTAAGTGTCACACTTGTCGTAAGGCAGTCACATAGAGGGAAATGATTTTCTTTTGTGTTCCAATGATCTATGTTGTCATGTTGTCAAATTATGCTAAGTGTGTGATCACAGTCAAAGTTATCACAAGTTCATCTCCCATCTCGCACTTAGCCATTTTTAGAAAATCTTCCCGATAGGGAAACTTAGCTTCACTAGGCATGAATGAACTACGCAATACACAGTCTAAGCCCTATAGGATGTGGCCCTAATGCTTGGAACTACACAATGCACAATCCCTGTCCTCCAGGGCTACTACTCTGCACAATTCTTGAGTTCAACAACCTCCCTTGACCTCTAGAATTATGCAGTTATGTCTCCTAGGTAGCCTTGAACTGCACATTTCACATCCTCAGCCCTTAATCCTTTTCCTTGCATGCTGGAAATACATAGTGCGCAGAATCACAACCTCCCTTGGCCTCCAGAACTATGCATAAGCTTCCTCCTGTGACCCTTCCCTCAGCTGGATCCCACTGCCTCCAGAAACTGCGTAGTTTCTCAAGCCTCCTTGAGATGCACATTGCGCAGTCTCAGAGCCCAAGCTCTCCCCTTTTCTGTAGGAAATTCACAATGCGTAGTCACTGGGACCTTTCTCCCAGTTTGTGACTTGTCCCGGGCTCAGTTAATGGATAAGAATGCATCATCTTAGACTAGGGGGTTTTCTGATTAATGTCGTCCCATCATGAGTGAATTGTAGGAACACATACACTATCAAGTCATGACAAGTTGATGAAGAAGGAGAAGAAGGAGGGAAACATGCCTAAAGACTCTCTTGCAGATGAAATCACAAGTGGATCAATCAAGAAGAAGCAAAGGGACACAAGTTTGCAACCACCATTCAACACTAAAAGATCATTTAAGACTCCGCATCATCAAGCCATGCAGAGGTGAAGAGAAAGCACATCCAAGAAAGCATCGAACACTTAGCAACAACAATGAATTGACATTGCCACATCAGCAAGAAGTCCATGTTAGCAGTGTTACGCCACGTCATGTCATCAGTGTTCATATGCCACATCATTATTGTGGACCATGTATATTATATTCAAATGTATTGTAAAGTGGAAGTCCAAAGGACACACATGAATATGAAGAGTCATATAAGTTGAAAAGTCATAGGAAGTTGAATAGTCATGAGGGTAGTCAAAGAGTCACAGGGGGTAGCATCATCCCTTGGCTATATATACCCCCTCATTGTATGAGCAAAGGACTTTTCACCTTGGCTCCTCTGGCAAGGAATTAGAGAGATCAACTAGTTGTTTGAGGAGAAGGGAGTGGCTCCAATGTCCCACTACTAGGGCTAGTGATGTACATTGTAAACGTGTGTCTTGGGACTTTTGCTTAATAACAAAATCCTTTTAAGGCCAACACATTCTTCATGCATGAACTGCAAATGTTTGTAAGACTATTATGTGGATGTTTGTATTTCATTTTTGCTTTCACATGTACTAAGACGATTGGACTATTTCACGGGATATTAGACAAACATTTCCTTGTTTGTTGGTTGTAACGACCGTCGCATCTGCTGTGGACTATTCCACTAGATGTTAGACGAACCTTTCTAGTTCATTTGTGTCTCTTCCTGGGTGGTACTATTACCTCTCACTTAGAGGCTCACTTTTCTCCCCCCTTTTGTAGTAGAATAACCTTGACACAGTTGCACTGCACACTCACTAGGCACACCTCGCTTTCTTTTTTAAAACACCATTGCATCACTCTCTTGTGCTGATAGCTAGAGTCGAGGCAAATCTTTAAGGATTTGGAAACCAGACCCTTATATCGGATGGGACTCCTACACCAAACGGTGTGAGGTTTGATTGGGACTTCATAGTGGGGAGATCCCTTGAATGTTGGTGGGTCCAACACCGTCAATAACGGGGTCATGAATAAAGGTGCTGGAATAAGAGCTTCTTCAAGCTCATTTATTCTCCTTTTTAGTCATAGATTTTTGGTTTCATGTTCTGTAACAATGCAGGCTAGAGATTCACCAATAGTTTGGTGTAACTTTAGGAGTCCACTTGCTCTTATTTTAGATATGTCCACTTTTGTTCTTAACTAATTAATGACCTTTTTATTTTGAATTCTATTCTTTCCACCCTTCTCATTTCCTCAATCGTAACATGCATCATGTATGGTTTGTGGATGGTCATAAAGTTGATTGATTCCTCTGTTATCTCTTGAATCACTCTTTAGGTTTCAACCATGCGAGCTATAACCTGAATTTACATAATTTTGTTTAATAGTGTTGATAATATATTTTCTAATAATGTGAATCACAAATAATGTAGTTTTCATTTGTTAACATCAAATGTTATGTTTCCTTTGTTGTAACTATCTCACAAAAAGGATGCATCAACTTTTAATAAATTCGAAAGAATTAGTGACTTAATAATATGCGATTCATGTCATTTATTAATATCTTCTTATATATTTAAATTTTATAGAAGGATATCATTTAAAAATAATAATATATTTTAAGATTATTAAAAAAAAATCTATATATTAATTTAATATATAGATTTTTTTTTGAATAATCTTAAAATATATTATTATTTTTAAATGATATCCTTCTATAAAATTTAAATATATAAGAAGATATTAATAAATGACATGAATCGCATATTATTAAGTCACTAATTCTTTGGAGTCGTCTAAAGAGGCGGAGGGATTGCCTGGACGGCCAAAAGTGGCCGGAATCCGGGCAAAAAAATTTCAAAAAATCTTGTAGAGGCGGTCTTTGAATCGTGTTTTTAATGGTGGAAATGGATTTAGCACCATCAAAAACGTCTAGGACACCTAAAATTTTGAAGTTTAACAACTATAAATTGGATTTACAAAAATCCTTGCCGGATTTTCTCTAAATATAACCGGAATTTCAATAACTTTTCAGGCAACTCCTCCGCCTCGTTAGACTACGAGATTATTAAATCACTGATTCTTTTGAATTTATTAAAAGATATATATATATATATATATATATATATATATATATATATATATATATATATATATATATATATATATATATATATATATATATAAAGTTGATTGTATTTCTTCCACAAGTGAAGTTACATCAATGAAAATCATTGTTAAAAAATACCTGCGTCACTCTGCTATACTAGAAACCATATTTGTTGGGTGGGATATGATAGTACCGAGTTTATACAAATACCACAGGTAACAACTAAGCATAAAATACTGTGCAACTAGAAAGTAAACTACTAATAGAAATCCACAACATGGTATTCAAATCATGAGCTCGACGATGTCACTAAGGTTGGGTTTTGTGCACTCACACCAAGAGGCATTGCAAGCTTGAACTCACACTGAATGTGTTTTTCCATGTGAGCTACTCGAGTTTCCAACCCATCTAGAGTTACCTGCATTTTCTATTGGTTTCAATGAATATTATTTAGGAAGGACATGGTGCCATTCCTGTCTTCGTGCTTCTCCTTTAACACTTGTCCCAACAGAGTTTTTAAATGCCAATGGAGAGTAATGGCATGAATGTATTGGTTCCTCCTTCTCCTAGTGTGGCTAGGGCCAGGGAGCTAATGAGAAACCTCATCTATTAATTCTAAATTTGAAAAAACCTATCTGTCTCGATGAACATGTCTCTCTAGCATTTGAATTTCCTCCTTCATACTTGGAGAGGTTGTAGAGTGGTAGGAAACTACTGCCTCCTGAGCCTACATCTCGACACAGGACCAACTTTGCTGGCCATGACCTCTAGACCCACGATGGCCATGCATGCATGGATGAAGCATTTTAACCCATGCAAATAAAGAATCAACACAATTCCAAAAACAACTAATCCACAACACCACGAATACCAAATAAACAATAACTTATTGGAAGCAAATAGAATAGTCACAGGCTTTAAAAAAACTACTCCCCTAGTAATTTCTAAATGCCAAAGAATTAATATTCACCAAGATAAATAGATAACCAAGCCAAACAGTGATTAAGGAAGGCATAAGATCCCTTGTCTGGAAAAATTATGGCCTATAGTCCAACCATTTAGTTGGGGGCCAACCACACTGATGCAAACGTCCCAAAATAAAAGGTTCGCTAGGTCAAATTATACCAAGTAGTCACCTTCCCTAGCCAATTAACTACCACATAACCTAGACGAGACTAGAGACAAACATGACACACAAAACTAACCACATGCAGCGAGGGTATACATGCTACCTAGTAATATCCGCTAAGGGAAACTAATGCTAACTAGGCTATGATGCCACCACCTGAGATGGTCTTGTAGACACTTCACCCACCAGCTAGAGGAACCACATTGTCTCCAACTACAACCTTCAACCCAATCGACGCTTCAATTGTCTTCACTTCCTTGAGCTTGCCACCTTCTCTTTCCTCTAGGGAAATATAACTATAAAAACCACAAACTTGCCATAAATTCTAGTTTTCCATCTCATTCTGGAAATTTCCAACTCACTCCCCAGTTCATCAGTTGCCCAACCTCGCCTTTCAAGAATGGTATACTATTTAAGGGATGTGATAGGCCCACCAGCATGAGGAGAATCACATCCTCTGGATTAAAAATGCCACTCCCTTGCATTTGAACGACAAAGGAACTCTCTCGAATATGGTAAACCGTGTGTAAATTTTACATGCAGTCACACGTTTCATGCATGTGGTGGAAAACCACACCACCTCTCTCTTTAATAACCTGTAGAGTCGGTGGGGTGGTAGACACCCCTCAAGCTTTTTCATTCCTTGTGCATCCACCCCCATCGCGGAATATTTAATAATATTCTAATTTAACATAAATTTTATATTATTATTATTTGTTTATTTAAATAAATAAAAAATTTAAAACAATTAATTTTATTCAATTTTTAAAAATTACAATTTACTCTTTTACATAAAATACTCTGATTTAGTAAACTATAGATTAACCTCACACATTTCATACATGAGTTATTATTTTTTTTTATAAGTTATAAGCCATTATATTACATTCGTTGTATAAAAATTACATGTAGTGGATCTCTGAGACCAAACAAAAACTGACCATATTCAGAGGCCATGAAGCTAAGAGTCAAGAAAGTGAAAAAACAAGAATCAAACATCTTCCTAAAAAGGAGAAACCAAATGTACTCTTGACAAGTTCTTTGCATTATTTCATACAAATTAAGAGGGAAAGGAACCTAAAAATCACTGAGACAATGTGTGGTGGCCACATAAAAAACTACCTTGAGAGTTGTGCTTCACTTAACTAGTGCTTTGGAGGGTCTTCCTAGACCACTAGGCAGGGCTTGTAATAATCTTCGTCATTAGGAAGGAGGTTCCCTGTGGAAGTAGGCTAACCATACGTCGCTAGTTGCACTATTTACTGAGGAGATGGTGCAACGCTGTGGTCATTTACGTGGCCGCGCTTACTACTCAAGGTACCCAATTCAGCTGGAAACATAATTATCGATCAAACGAGAACTATTACCTCAAAACGGGTACCCTCTCCCAAAAGCCCAAAAAAATGAAAAAAACGAAAAGTGTTGATGTTGGAATACATTTTTTTTTCGGGGTACATTTTCAACATTCAAATTTTTGTGTGCAAAAGACACCCTGAAAAAAAAGTATTGAGGCTGGAATAACATTTTTTTTTAAGGTAATTTTTTAACAATTTTTAATAATGACGTTAAAAATAAAATATCATGACTCCGAAAAACCTTAAATTTCCAACGATTTTCAAGCATGGCATTAAAGATAGAATATGACGTCTTTGAAAAGCCTTAAAATTCCAAGATGTTTAGGAATGACATTAAATTTAAAATATCACGTCTTTGAAAAACCTTAAAATTCCAACAATTTCTAGGCATGGTGCTAAATAAAAAATACTTATAACTGTTTTCAACCATAACATTAAAGATAAAAGATCATGACTTAGAAAAACATTAAAATCTTGACAGATTTTCAACCATGGAAATAAAACCAAAGATTATGACTACAAAAAAATCTTAAGTTTTCAAAACATTTCAAGCATGACATAATGGAAAATTTTTATGACTAAAAAAACTTTAAAAATGAACATTTGAATGAAAGAGTTATCCTAAGACAACTTGATACATTGCAACACAAATTTAAAAATCAACCATCAAATTGACAAGCAGTGTAGGTGAACTAGACCCATTGTAATGAAAATTTAAAGACCAACCATGAAATTGACACATTGTGGAGACACACTCGATTCATTATAACGAAAATGTTAAAATGAACTATCAAACTGCACATAACGGGATCGAGTAGCTAGATGAGCGTAGACACGAACCTTGTAGATATATATATATATATATATATATATATATATATATATATATATATATATATATATATGAAAAATACAAAAGGGAACAAAAATTCAAAAATTGAAAAAAAATAGAAACAATAAAAAAAACACAATTTAAAAAAATAAATAATAAAACATAAAAAATAAAAATAAAAAACATGATAATAATAAATCAAATATAAAAAAGACCCAAAAAACCTAATGGGATCGAGTAGCTAGACGAGCGTAGACACGAACCTTGTAGAATATATATATATATATATATATATATATATATATATATGAAAATACAAAAGGGAACAAAAATTCAAATATTGAAAAAAAACAGGAACAATAAAAAAAATAAAAATAAATAATAAAACATAAAAATAAAAATAAAAAACATGACAATAATAAATCAAATATAAAAAAGACCAAAAAAAACCTATAAAATGTAAAAAAAAATCAAAATTGACTTGTAAAATTTAAAAATAAAAATAAAAAAACCAAAAAAAGAAAATAGTTCAAAAATAAACATAATTTAAGAAAAAGAATTAAAAATTAACAAAAAATAAATCAAAATCAAATTTCTTTTCAAGTTAAAAAACAAAATAAAATAAAAACATAATAATTAAAAAAAAAAAAACAAAATGAAAAAAAAACATTAAAATTTAAAAAACAAACTAAAAAAACAAAATAAAATAAAAATTAAAATAAAAACAATTAAAAAATTAAAATTAAAAAAATTAAAATTAAAAAAATTAAAATTAAAAAAAATAAAATTTAAAAATTTAAATTTAAAAATAAAATAAAATAAACAAACTGAAAAAAATAGGCCGAGGGTGGCAAGGGCCGATTCCGGGAGTCGACCCTTGCCACCCCGGGCCTGTTGGGCTACGGAGGTGGACAGTGAGTGTAACGCCCTGCGGTTGTGCACGGGCGCGTGCTCCCTCTCCTCATGATAATTGACTAAGTATTGGTGCGAGCTCTCCATGAAACGACGATGGCATAAGTAATAATGCGTGCGCGTTTATGGAGGGCACTCACCTACTTATAAGGCGGACAGGCAGCTCGCCTTATGTATTCAAGCCGACCAAGGAGCGAACCATATGTTGGGCGAGCCGACGATGGATGGAGCGATTGGTGGGCGAAGTGTTATGTGTTTGGAGGTCGGCCAGATGGGAAGGCAACCACCATGGAGCGCATATAAACTTGGAGGAACGCATGGTCATTTGGACATCGAACAATCTTCGCTCTTCATCGCACAAGGTGTGCGCACTTGGGTGAAGGCGCAGGTTGGCGTTACCGCAGCTCGGGTATGAGCCCGCCGAGACGGGCGAAGGTATTGGGCACGGTAGGGTAGTGTGCACGGGCGCCTACTGCATGGAGTTAGCATCGGGTGTGAGTTGTGGTTCGGGTAAGGGCCGTGCACGGGTGCGCCCACCCGCCCAACGTCGAACGGTGTAAACTTAACATTGTATTATTGTATTTCTTGGTGGAGTCTTGGCAGACCGCCGTGCACTCTAGCACGGGCGGGCGCCCTCCCTTTTATGGAACGCCGGTTGAGCGCAGCTCCCGGTCATGTAAAAATTCCGCATATATAATAAAAGATTATTCTTTTATATTATTGTCTAGTTGTATTATTATCTTTATATTGTTGATGGTTTCCGCACATTAATAATATGAATTCATGTTTATTATGAATTTTTGAAGGCGTAGTTCGCAAAGTTAACTAACGGTGAACAAGTTATTAACTTAGGCGGTGCCGCACCCGCTCAATTAAATGAAAAAAGAATTGGGGGCGTGACAGTTGGTATCAGAGCAGGTTCACGGGGTATTGAAGCTGCTGTACGAAGTGAAGGTGAAATGGTGAAGCCTGATAGAGCAGGGTTGCTCATGACAGGTGAAGCTGATTCAGGGTTGAAGAAGCTTGATGAACAGGAAAGAGTTATGGAGAAATCGTGGATGAACAGTTTGGGTTTCGTGGACTTGATGGTTCATGGCAAGACCATTCAAGCTCTAGTGGACACGGGGGCCACTCATAACTTCATGACGACACGGTTGGCAAAAGAGGTTGGACTGATGATCTTCCCATCGAATATGGAAGTCAAGGCAGTGAACTCTAGAGCTAAGGTGGCAGGTTTGGTACACGAAGTACCTGTGCAGATAAAAGACTGGAAGGGTCAGTTGGACTTCACGGTGATGGAGATGAACGACTTTGATGTGATACTCGGACAAGATTTCTTGAAGGGCAACAAGGCTATTGTTGTCCCCTTCTGTGATGAGGTGGTGCTGGTTGGACAGTCACAAACTTGGACTTTGCCCACTCATAGGCAAAGAAGGGAAGTCAAGGTGCAGCATGTTTCGGCACTAAGTTTGGAGGAGGCTATGAAGGAGTTAGATATGGAGACATATGCGGTAATGTTCAAGGATGTCAAAGGTGATGGAGTGGGGACGCTTGTTCCAGCTGAGATATCTGATGTGTTGACCAAGTATGCGGATTTGATGCCTGATGAGCTTCCGAAGAAACTTCCACCAAGGTGTGCAGTGGACCATAGCATTGAGCTTGAGCCGGGAAAGCAACCCCCGGCTAAAGCACCTTATCAATTGTCAGGACCTGAGTTGGAGGAGTTGAAATGACAGTTAAAGGAGTTAACTGAGGCAGGTTTCATTAGACCTTTAAGGTCCCCTTATGGAGCTCCGGTATTGTTCCAGCGGAAGAAGGATTCGAATGAGCTACGGATGTGCTGTGATTACCGTGCATTGAACAAGCAGACGGTAAGGAACATGTATCCTTTGCCATTGGCTGCTGATTGCTTTGATAAGCTTGCGAAAGCCCGAGTGTTTTCCAAGCTGGACTTGAGGCATGGGTATTATTAGGTGCGGATAGCTGAAGGAGACGAGAAGAAGACCGCGATAGTAACAAGGTATGGTAGCTTTGAGTTCCTTGTTATGCCATTCGGTTTGTGCAATGCTCCTGCTACGTTTTGCACTTTGATGAATGATGTTCTACGACCATACTTGGATTCGTTCGTAGTAGTATACTTGGACGATATAGTGGTGTTTAGTGACAACATGGAGGATCATAAGAAGCACTTGACGATGGTATTCGAGGCACTGAGGGCAAATCAATTGTTCTTGAAGAAGTCTAAGTGTGTGTTCGCTCAGACCGAGATTCCATTCCTTGGGCATATTGTTGGTCAAGGGTACATACGGATGGAGCCGAGCAGAGTGAAGGCGATCGAGGACTGGGTTGAACCGAAGAATGTCCATGAGATGAGGGTGTTTTTGGGCATGACCAACTACCAACGGAAGTTTGTAGAGGGGTACTCCAAGGTGACATCAGCACTGACAGACTTATTGAAGAAAGACAAGAGATGGAGTTGGACGAACAAATGTCAAGAGGCATTTGATGACTTGAAGAAGAGGATGGTTACAGCACCGATAATGAAGTTGCCTGACTTCGAGAGACCATTTGAGGTGCACACTGATGCTTCAGATTTTGCCATAGGAGGAGTTCTTATGCAGGATGGGCATCCGGTGGCATATGAGAGTCGGAAGTTGCAGGATAGAGAACGAAGGTATCCGGTCCATGAGAAGGAGATGATTGCCATCATCCATTGTCTTCATGTGTGGAGGCATTACCTGATTGGGAAGCCGTTTGTTGTCAAGACTGACAACGTTGCAGCAAGTTATTTTGCATCACAACCGAAGCTTTTTGCGAAGCAAGCTCGTTGGCAGGACTTCTTGGCAGAATTCGACATGACTAACGAGTATAGACCGGGAAGACACAATGCGGTAGCAGATGCCCTTAGTAGGAAGGTACAACTTGCAGGATTGGAGGGAGAAGACCGGGCAACAAGGAGTAGGAGTCGAGTTCAGATGTCGAAAGAGATGCAGAATAAGATCAAGGAAAGTGTTGAAACCGATACTTTGGTGCAGAATATAGTGAAGCAGATAAAGGAGGGGAAGACATGAAAGTTCTTTCTACGAGACGGGTTCTTGTTCTTTGGAAAGCGACTCTATGTTCCAAAGTCATCTGGGCTCAGGAGGCACCTTTTGAAGGAGTGCCATGATTCTCCGTGGGCTGGCCACCCAGGGCAGCGTCGTTCTTTGGCATTGTTGGAGAGAGGATTCTTTTGGGAGAAGATGCGGGAGGATGTAGAGGAGTATGTACATACGTGCATCATTTGTCAGCAGGACAAATCAGAGACTCAGAGGCAAGGAGGACTGTTGCAGCCTTTACCGATTCCAGAGAGGCCATGGATGAGTGTCTCGATGGACTTCATCACTCAGTTACCACAGGTTCAGGGGTATAATGGGATTATGGTCGTGGTTGATCATTTTTCCAAGTATGCTGTCTTTGTTCCTACAAAGGTACCTTGTGGAGCCGAGCGGACTGCGGGGTTGTTCTTTAAGAACATAGTGAAGTATTGGGGGATGCCATTGAGCATTGTGTCGGATAGAGATCCGCGTTTTATAGGGAGATTTTGGACCACATTGTTCAAGCTAGTCGGGACGGAGTTGTTGATGAGTTCGAGTTACCATCCGCAGACAGATGGGCAGACCGAGAGGATCAACGCATTGCTGGAGGACTACTTGCGACATTATGTGACGGCTGATCAGAAGAATTGGCTTGAACTCTTGGATATTGCTCAGTTTAGCTACAATATTCAAAAGAGTTCCGCGACGGGGTATAGTCCATTTGAGTTGGTGAATGGACAGATGCCGGTTGCACCGCATACCGTAGTGACAGGAGGCTTCTTGAGAAGTCCTCATGCGAAGAAGTTCATGAAGGCTTGGGAGGAGACCTTGGAGTTAGCACGGTTACGCTTGCATGATGCTGCAAGGAGGATGAAAAAGTATGCTGATCGTGGGAGACGGGAGGCACACTTCAGTGTGGGAGATATGGTGTTTCTCAGGATTACCGGAGAGCAGTTTCAGCCAGCCAAGGGGACGACGAGCAAACTGACACGGAAGTATGAGGGACCATTCCAAGTGAAGAAGAGAGTGGGGGAAGTTGCTTACGAGTTGGAGCTTCCACGCCATATGCACATGAAGCACCCAGTTTTTCATGTGAGTCAGTTGAAGAGATGTAGACTTGATTTGGACCATCCAGAGATAGTTGAACCGACGAGAGGACCATTCGGGATTGTGGACAGACTAGGACTAGAGTTGGAGAAGATTTTGAGTCTCAGAACTACGGGAGTTGGTTGCCACATGCGACGGGAATTTCTTTGCAGATGGAAGGATGCACCGGAGGAGGACAGCTGGGAAACGGAGGATTCACTTTGGAGATGGAAGAACAAGATCGAGAAGTATGACAGGAAGTTTAGAAGAAGAGCAGGATTGTCGAGGGCGACAATGATTTCCAGTGGGGGAGGATGTAACGCCCTGCGGTTGTGCACGGGCGCGCGCTCCCTCTCCTCATGAAAATCGACTAAGTATTGGTGCGAGCGCTCCATGAAACGACGATGGCATAAGTAATAATGCGTGCGCGGGTATGGAGGGCGCTCACCTACTTATAAGGCGGACAGGCAACTCGCCTTATGTATTCAAGCCGACCAAGGAGCGAACCATATGTTGGGCGAGCCGACGATGGATGGAGCGATTGGTGGGCGAAGTGTTATGTGTTTGGAGGTCGGCTAGATGGGAAGGCAACCACCATGGAGCGCATATAAACTTGGAGGAACGCATGGTCATTTGGACATCGAACAATCTTCGCTCTTCATCGCACAAGGTGTGCGCACTTGGGTGAAGGCGCAGGTTGGCATTACCGCAGCTCGGGTATGAGCCCGCCGAGACGGGCGAAGGTATTGGGCACGGTAGGGTAGTGTGCACGAGCGCCTACCGCACGGAGTTAGCATCGGGTGTGAGTTGTGGTTCGGGTAAGGGCCGTGCACGGGTGCGCCCACCCGCCCAACGTCGAACGGTGTAAACTTAACATTGTATTATTGTATTTCTTGGTGGAGTCTTGGCAGACTGCCGTGCGCTCTAGCACGGGCGGGCACCCTCCCTTTTATGGAACGCTGGTTGAGTGTGGCTCCCGGTCATGTAAAAATTCCGCATATATAATAAAAGATTATTCTTTTATATTATTGTGGAGTTGTATTATTATATTTATATTGTTGATGGTTTCCACACATTAATAATATGAATTCATGTTTATTATGAATTGTTGAAGGCGTACTTCGCAAAGTTAACTAACGGTGAACAAGTTATTAACTTAGGCGGTGCCGCACCTGCTCCATTAAACGAAAAAAGAATTGGGGGCATGACAGGGAGGGAGGTGCACACAACTCCCTCCCTACCCACCCCCATGGCGCAATAGACTCGGGGGTGGCAGGGGCCAATTCCTGGAATAGTCTCCTGCGCACCTCGGGTTGGTTGGGCCACAAGGGTGGTAGGGGTTGTTTCCATGAGTCAGAAGTTCCCTCCCTGTGACCCAACAAGCCCGGGGTGGCAAGGGCTGATTCTAATTATTATTATTATTATTATTATTATTTTTATTTTTTATTTATTTTTTATTTTTTATTTTATTTTTTAATTTTCTAACTTAAAATTAATTTGTTTGTTTGTTTTCCTTGTAAAAATTTTGTGTATTTTTGAAATAATTTCTCATTTTTAAATTTTAAATTTTAAATTTTTGTTTAAATTTTTACATTTTACAAGTTAATTTTGATTTTTTTTTTGGTCATGTTTTTTATTTTATGTTTTATTACTTATTATTTTTTATTTTTTATTTTTGTGTTTTTTTGATTGTTTCTTTTTTTTTCAATATTTGAATTATTGCTTTTTTTTAATATTTGAATTTTTTGATATATATATATATATATATATATATAATTTTTATAAGTTAATTTTGTTTTTTTTCTTTTACATTTTTTATTGGTTATTGTTTTTTTTTCTTTCTTTTTTTATATATATTTTCGACCACCTTGTCACCCTTAGGATCATTGCAGAGGCATGTTGCAATAGTAAAGCCAATCTCTTCTGTTGTTTTGTGGACTTAGAAAAGCTTTCAACACTGTCCCCCGAGATAAGCTCTGGGAGAGGCTTGAAGAGATCATGGTTCCTCCTGAACTGAGGATTGTTGTGATCCGCCTCTACGAGACTGTCATTGCCAAGATTAAGACCAATGAAGGATGGTCTAAAGATATTAAATGTAATATTAGGGTTAAGCAAGGTTGTCCCCTTTCCCCTACCCTTTTTGGTATTTACATTGATAAACTACAGGAGTGTCTAAAAAATGCAGGCTGCAAAGGCACCGAGCTTGCTGGTATTATCATTACTCTTCTCCTTTATGCTGATGATATCATTCTTCTTGCAAGGATCCATGATGACCTAGACGAGCAACTTAAGACTCTTCATGTCTACTGCTCCAAGATGGGTATGACTGTTAATACCAACAAGACTAAAGTCATGATCATTAAATCCAAAAAGATCACCCATGGTAGTTTTGTCTATGATAAGCACTATCTGGAGTAGGTGTATTCTTATAATATTTGGGTATTGACTTTCCTCATCATCTCAACTGGAATCACAACATCTAGAAAATAACTATTGGAGGTTGGAAAGCTTATTATGAGCTTGAAAACAATTGTAAATCAAACGATCTGTACAATTGGAGTAAAAGAAGGTTCCTCTTTGAGACTCTTGTCACCCCTGTTATCTTATACGGATGTGAAGTTTGGGGGTGCAATATATCTAGGGAGTTGTGGAGAAATATTGAGATGATTCAAGAGAAATTCATAACCTATAACCTTAAGATCAAGGGAAATACTATCCTATCATCTTGATCGAAGCTGGCATGTCCCCTATTGAAAGTGCGGCTATGTTTAGATATATTATGTATGAGAAGAAGCTTCACAATATGGAATCCAAGAGGCTCCCAAAATTTTCTTCTAACTTTAGTCAAAATCCCCACCTATGCCTCAAGCGCCGGTGGCATCATGATGCTCAGTCTTGGCTCAACCTTTGGGGGATTAAGGAGGAGATCATCACGGGAAGCAAGGACAATATCAAAGATACTATTACCTCTAGTTTTAAGGACAAGATGTGGGATGCTAAGGAGATGGAGGGTAAAAGGAAGCTAAGATACTATAAGGAGGTGATAAACCCCACCCTTGATAACCATAATTATCTCCCTATGTTGACTAGCAATAAGAATAAAATGAACATCGTTAGGATTAGAACTAACTCTTATGAGCCCCGGATTGAGACTGGGCAGTGGTCTACTCCCAAGACTCCCTGGGATGATAGAATTGATCAAATTTTTGATACTAAGAAGGTGGAATATGAAAAGAAATTCCTTTTAGACTGCCTGACTCTTGTCCACATCCACTCTCAATTCCCTATCATTAGTCATGCCTCCAATCTTCTTGACTTATTAAGGTAGCCCAACTATAGTGATCTTGGAATGCTTCTTTCCCTGCTCCTTGATCACAGAAACAAGATTTTGAAGAATGTTCATTAAACTCTCTTTTCTTAAGGTCTGGTAGACTACATTTGTCTTAGTGGACATTAATCATCATCATCATCATATTTGATTTTTTTTGGTAATGTTTTTTTTATTTTATGTTTTATTACCAACGTTAAAAAAATATCTACATTTAATACATTAGAAAATTTAAAGTATAAAAAATAGGTCCTCTAAACAATGGTTGATGTTGCATCGACACTTTTCAAAATCAAGATGAAAATCACTAACAAAAAAAAATGTTCATACCTGATACATAAAAAAAATTTAAAGTGTCAAAAATAAGCCCTCTAAAACAATGTGTTGATGCTACAACAACACTTTTCAAAATCGACATGAAATTCACTAGCATTTTAAAAAAATGTTCATATTCGATACATAAGAAAATTTAAAGTGCCAAAAATATGCTCCAAACACAAAATATGTATTCTGAATCACCACTTTTCAAAACTGGGTGATTTTTTGCTACCTCAAAAAAACGGGTACTAGGTAATTTTCTTGTTTGATCAAAAAATATGTTTGGAGCAGTCTTCGAGTCTCCGCAAGGCTGCTAATGCTTGGGCGATGGATTTCAAAGCCTGATGTTGTGCACGACAGTATGAGTTGGGGAGTGCGAGGGAGATTCGTCCACTGTGTCAATTGAAGGAGAACATGAGCCCTGGAGTTGCATGCCTAGGAGGCCAACGATTCTTCAAATTGAAACTTGGCATGGTGCAGGTGGGAATATATATCTAGAACATTTCCCTCAAGAAGAACATTCACATCCATTGGTCTTTGAAGTGTCGGCTTAGAAGATTGCGCAGACCCTAGGGGTGATCTCCCATGGCATGAAGCTCCTGAGATTTCACAGCAGCTACCATCTTGCGATATCGATGGGGGATGCTACTATCAAAATATTCATCACCCTGTCCATGCTAAGGTGGGAGGGGAGGGCTGCCTCTTCCCCTAACTCCTTTGCGGGGGCACCCACGATCATGCATCATGTGTGCAATGTTCTTCTCCTCAATGGAAATTGACTCAATTCCGACTTTGTCTACGAGTTGCTATGAATTTGAACAATTATTTCTATTGTAACTTAGCCATTTAACGTGATGTTCATCCTGCCATGTTGCAACATGAGTGTACTAGTCTAGCTGATACCATAAATGCTGATGGAGGGTAGTCTTGCCACCTCCTCCCTATCTCTAACCTTGCGTGATGTGGAGGGCGTGCCAATGGCACCACCAAAACATCGAGTCCTTCTTATTGTGGGTGGCATTCATGGAAGGCTGTTAATGCCTTGAGTTTTCCATCCAACACCCAAATCTAGGGGACACATGAGTTATTATTATTGTTTATTTATGTGTTTAAATAAAATATAGTGGAAAAATAACTAAATTTATTCTAATTTATTAAATTTCAATTTAACATTTAACATTTATTTTTTTATATTATAAATTAATCTCATACATCACACACATAAATGAGTTAACTATTAAATTATAAATAAAAAAATATTTTTTCATATTACGATTTTAATAATTTATAACAAATTACAATATTTATTCATAATAATTTAGTTTATTATGATTAAATTTAATTATATTTTTGAATTGATTCTTTTAGATCCATCACAACTTGTTATTTGAGTAGACGTTTTGAGTTAACAAGTTTGGTTCATCATCAAAACAATGATGAGAAGTGTGATCTGATTTAGTTAAACAAATAAATGAAAAATACCAAGAAAAGTAAATAATTAACAAGTCAAATCAACAACAAAAATATATTAAAACTATAAAGAAAAAAAAAACTAAATATTAATATTTTTTTTTAAAAATATTAATTTAATATATTAATAAGAACTAAAATTAAATCAAACTAATAAATAATATAATCATTCTCAAAACCAAAAAAATTAATATATATATTCAAAATCACCTGATAAGTAAAACAATAAAGAATTTTACTGTAAAGAACATAATATGAACAAGGATAGTAATAAAAAGGTTAAAAAAATTATATTAAAAATACAATATTAATAATCAGGTTATATATATATATTTTTGATACCAACCAAATGAATTTATCATCCAAGCCCTCAACTAATAAGAATTGTGAAATATAATTATGAAGGATAGTATAAACTAAAAGTTAAAAAATATTTTTTTTTTATTAGTACCATAATGGTACGGAGAAAATAAATAAATATAAATATATATATATATATATATATATATAAAATTAGAACGAAGAAATATAAAGATAAATTAACTCAAAATAGGAATAAAAAGAAAAAAAAAAGGATAAACAAGAAAAACATTAACACTGAAACTTAAAGACAAAGAGAATGAACTAAAAAGCATAGGAGGGATAAGGGGAAGCAAATTTCAAGGTAAGGGTGAGAATTTGCTGATTTTTTAACTATTTCTATTTAGATTGCCTATATATTTCTCAATCTCAATGGTCTCTCTGAATTTCCTATAACAGTAGTGACCAATCTTTGTTAAGACTAAGGAGTTTTCAATATAAATGTGGTGTTTAGTCTTCTCTAAATGCTCTTTTAAGGCTCCAGTACGAGACTGGCCATGTTTGATGTTAGTCATATGCTATTGAATTCTTAGTCTAATGAAATGACTAGTTTCATTGACATAAAACACCTCATTAAAACATGAAATAAAGTAGAAACCTTTCATGTTTGAAATTATATTATTTATCAAGGTTCAAAATTATATTATATTTCAATAAATTATGATATAAATATATTATAATTTATTAGGGTTCAATTTTTTTAACAATAATTGTAAGATCTAAGAAAATTTGATATTGGCTAATAATTTCATATGTAAATAGTTTACATAAGTTTGGTTGAAAACACTAAGTTAAAAGTAAGTATATATATATATATATATATATATATATATATATATATAGTATTTATTCAAAAAAAGAGAGGCTAAAGGCTTTGATACAAAGCTTCATACTATTATATAGATGCATTAGAACTCCTTGCTTACATTTCCTTACTATTACATAGATGCGACTAAATCTAGTGTTTCTTATAGTAATGGTTGCATAAGTTCTAACAAATTGCTGCAATAAAAAACTATACTTGCATTTCATAAGACATTTCTTCAAATTTGACGAACTACTAGTGCATCTTGCTGCAAACACTTAGCTTGTCCTTGATGATCCTGGCTGATGAAGTGTTCTTATGTCTGAGGGGGAGTGTCATTACAGTTGTTGGAACCTAAGTTCTCAGTAGTCTTCATTTCCTAAACTGAAATATAGAATTCCAACATTCCAATGTGCCCATGGTGTGCATCCACAACTTCATGTAGAGATGATAAGGCATGCTTGATGTGGGAGTAGCATTGATTCGTATTGTTGAGAGCCTCTCTGAGTGAGGATGTTGTTGTGAACATAAAAATGTGCTCAAATTTGCATTTCTTACTCAATTGATTTTGGATATTTTTAACTTTCTCCAACTCAACTTTGAGGGAAGCACAATATGGGAACGAGGAGCTTTATGCCATGGTAATATGGAGAGAAAGGAGGGGATAACACCTGGGATAGAAGATGAGGGAGAGTGACACTCAATAAAGAGATCGAGGAGTCAAGATTACCAATAGTGATATTTAAAGAGATTTGAGTTCAGAGAGAGAAATTGGATTTGGGATTGGGGTCTCTGCACCCAATCACATGAAGCATTGCGGATGGTACTAAAACTTGAGTGAATCGGTCAATAGGGACACATAGATCCACATTGAGGGTTGTAATTTAAGCCTTGGAGAATTTAGATAATTGTCTTCTGGATCCATCACATACTTGAAATAATCGCCGATGCATTTTGAACCTTAGACAATTGTTTATTATAATTTAGAATGTGCATGCCTTTATTTTTGAGGGGGTTCATCTCCATTTCTGAGGAGATCATGTCATGTTTCTAGGATTGTGCATGATCAATGAACATTTCAGGGAATGTGCAGGGAACTTACCTCTACATTGACTCTGGATTCACCTTGAGGACATTGATAGACATGATTTGCTTGATCATTTGCTTTGACATTATTTCCTCTGAAAACATGGTAGAAGGTCGTCTTCTCATGATATTTCAATTGATGTTGGATTCGTATCATAATTTCGTCGAAGCTAACATTTTGGGGCTTGGTTCCTTTGATATTTTATTGAATGAGGATGGCAGAGTCGCCAATCACCATGGGGTTCCCAAGGTCGAGATCGCAAATGACGTTAGTTCCCAGGAGGAGCCCATAGGCTTTCGCTCTATTGTTCGTATCGTTTTTCCATTCCCCATTCATAGGAGTCTACTTCTTTTCCTTTAGAGTTGAATATGAATCCCCTTACTCCAACTCTTCTAGATATGTGTTTGGAGACCCCGTTAAAGAAAAGATAGGGTCATTTTTGTTCTTTTAACCAAGCTGCAAATTCCTCGTCTTTCAACCTGATCTTCCAATTAGTGAAGGCAGGTCAACTTCTAAGAGGGATGAGTATATTGCGAGGATTTTCATCCATTTCAAACTTAAACCACAACACTTCTTCCACTTGCAGGCTCTGCTAGTTGAGTTTGTTATTTCCTTTTGAGAAGATGTTTCTATTGAGAGGCCCCAAATTTTACCTATAATCCTCCTTTGCTCTGGTTACTTATTTTGAAATATGCATTTATTCCAGGCTAACTAGAGCTGCTAGCATAGAAATTGAGGTAGGCTGATCCAAAAACACTTAATCAAATTCTTCTTTTTGAAGGAGTAAGGATAGCTTGAATTCCATTGTGTGAAAAACTCAACAATATTCTTCTCAAAGTATACTTGTACAAGGAGTGGATAAAAAGTGACTTTCCAACAGTTTTAGGAGAATGTACATGAGAGGAACGAATGTTGGATGGTTTCCTTTGCGTTTAGGCAAAGTGGGCATATGGATGGACCTTCTATGCTGCATTTTTTAAAATTATCAGCAATCAAAATCTTTCCCTAAGGAGGGTCCAGAGGAAAAGTTTGATTTTTGGTAGATTTTCAGCCTTCTAGAGCACTTTCGAACAAGGCCATAGGGGTTGTTGCTTTTGATCCCCATGAGGGCATTGTAGCCATTTTTAATGTTATAGACACCCCTGTCAAATTCCATTTAAAGCTATCTTGATGTTTGAATTGTGTAGGCACTGTGCCCGTTAGATACTATAGAAGAAGATGCCATTAATGTGAGAACTTGGGTGGGATAGTTAGAGATTTCCAGCCTTTCCAGGAGTTGTCATTTTGATGCCAAACTAAAAGTTGATCTAGTTTTGTGATAAATTTTCCTACAAGCCAATTCCTTAGATGTTGGATTTATGGGTTAGAGGATACCTTTGGCTTTCTCATGATGCTTTCATCCCAGAGATTTATTGGAGGCAATCTCGAGGAAGGACACGTATCAACGACTGTTTAACTTTGTAGATTTTCCAAATAAACAAAACAGGGTTTTAGGTGTGAGGTTTTAATGCACTTTAATTGTTTCGGCTTGCCCTTTGTACTGGCCTTGGTTTCACAAATGTAGTCATTTCACACCTGCCGAGGGAAACTAGGAGTTGGTCTCCATTCTTACATCCGCTGTTGGTCTGGTTCGGCTCTGTGTGTGCGCTGTGCCTTCGCTTGTTTCTTGTGGTGGTTTGTTTGCTGGTTCTCAGAGGTTTCAGGTCGACTTTCAATCTGCAAGTTGTTTCATTTATTCTTTGTTACTCGACTTATGCTTTGTTTCTACTCTGCTCGTGGTGATTTTTGATGTTGGTTCTAGTGTTGATATGGTTCTGTGTAACCACAGGTTCTTTCCTTGCTACTTCGGTGGGCGGCTCAGCAAACACTACTTCAGGTAATTTTTTTGTTCTGGTTTCATTCCCTCATCTCATTTTTGTGATTCTAACCCTCTGGCTCCTTGGTGAGCAGGTAAACTTACCAATGGCGTTCTTGCTGAGAGAAACCCTTTGGCGAGAGACTCGGTTCTCGTCCTCTGGCTCGGAGACAGGCCTTTTCCAGGTAAACCCCTGCTCCTCCCTTCTTTTATCTACTCTCTGTCACTTTGTTTTGTCTGCCCTTCCAGTTTCTTGACTACTCGTCTTGTTTTTGTGGTGATGTGCAGGTCATGCCTGGAGAACGCTGCTCCACGGCCTCATCCTTGGGAGTCTTTGCGGCTTGAAAAAAAAACAGGGTAGGATCCCTCCGTGATTGTATTGTGGTTTTTACTTGCGCTATCCTTAGTTAGGCATAACCCTTGGGGTTTTAGTTTTCTCAGTATGTTTGTATGGTTTCGTGGGTTTCACACCCTCGCTGTTGGACTAGTCTTGGCCTGCAAATCGTTGTTTTCGGTGTTTGTGGGTTTCAAAACCCTCTACTGTTTTGGTTTCATGAATGTATATTGAACTGTTAAATTTGGAAATATAACAAATGCACAGGTGTGCTTGAATACTGAATGTAAATGTACCTGGGTTTTTGTTGAGAAAGAATGTGATATCTTTGCTGGCTTTGCCTTTGTCTGGTTCCTGGTCTGAGATGCCTTCAGTCACGAGATTTCTGTCGATGTCATTCGGCCTCTTAATGAAATACTTCACTATTTTGCTTTAAAACAATATCTGAAACATTAATGCACAGGAAAAGAAGAAATTGTCTTTCTTTCTTAATGACAGAGATTTTAGATTCATTTGCTTTCATATATACTCAAGAAAATTGTAATTTCAATTTCTGTGTCCTTTCTTCTCTTGGATGGCAGCCCTCCTCTCAGTGAGGATCTAGTTTTTCTTTTAATGCCTTACCAGCAGTCTCTTACAGTTGAGGAACTGTCCTTCAGTTACCTTACAATTATCTAACAATTTCTTTAAACATACTCTTAACTAATCCTATTTTACTTGCTTGCTTAATTTTCAAAAGACAATGGCTGTATCAGCCTTAATTTAAGTAAAACAAAAATAAAACAAAATTTGTAATGTTTTTCTTCCTTTCCAATAGAAAATAAAAACCATTTCCAGCTGTCGCCTTTTCAGTCGGATGCTCCTGCATCAGGCTCCCGGGGTAAATTAAACTCATGGCTCCTGTCCATGAGCTCTTCAATAGAGTACCCGACGCTTTGAATCTGGCTAGCATCTAACCAAGAACTATCTTCAATAGGATGGCCCTTCCACTTGACTAAGTATTGCAAATATTATTTTCTTCGAGTCCATCTGGCCACCTAGGTGTCTAGGATCTGTTCGATCTCTAAAGGCTTTGCTGGGGGCATCTATTTAATCCACGATTCGTTCTCATTCTGGGTGTTCTGTGTTCATCTTTTCGTACTGTCTTCTTCATTAGCCGCAATGTATGGGTACAAATCTGCCACATTAAAAATGGGCGAGATTCCTATACCTAGAGGTAACTGCAACTCATAAGCATTCGCAGAAAACTTTCGAAGAATCCTGCAAGGCCCAATTTTCTTCAATTTTAACTTGTTGTATTTGCCTTTAGGAAACCTCTCCTTGCATAGGTGTGCTAATACCAGGTCCCCTACATTGAATTGTACCTCCCGCCTTTTCAAATATGTTTTATGTTTGTATCTTTGGCTGCTGTCTTGTAATTTTAATTTTACCTATTCATGAAGATCGCTAATTGCCTTTGCGAAATCTTCACTATTAACACTCCTGTGCTCCAGCTGACCCAAGTCCCGCAACTCATGTACTCCACGTGGGTGCATTCCGTATAGGATCTGGAAAGGACTACTGCCCGTGCTTCTGTTGGGCGAATCGTTATAAGCAAATTCCGCTTGTGCAAGGATATGATCCCACTGTTGAGAATTTTAACAATGTAAACTTTGAAACGGGAACTAATACTGTTACTCCTTTTGTAGAGATAGCAAAAAAGTGACCCGATTTTGAAAAGGGGTGATGCAGAACACACATGTTTTTTTAGAGCATAGTTTTTGGCACTATAATTTTTTTTTTATGTACATTGCGTTTTAAAATGGTAGTGTTTTTGATGCTGATTTAAAAAAGTGGTATTTTTACACCAGGCCCTTTTTTTAAAAGTTTTTTTTTTTTTTTGAATGTATAAAATGTAAATAATTATTTTGTAAATTTAATAATTTTTGAAGTGGTCTTTTTCTTCATATTTTCTTGTTTTTATTTTAATTTTAATTTTTTGTAGTGAGGTTTTTATTGTTTTGCATATTTAAAGAAGAAGGTCGATATTTTGAATCTTCGATATTCTACATATTTATACATCGTTAATTAATTTTTCAATCCACATGAAATAATTGTTTCTAAAAAACACTACTTTTTAACAATTGACATAAAATTAACTATTTTTAACATAAATATAACTAAAAAACTACACGTTTTAATAATTTTTTTGTTAGAAATGACATGTCAAAATCACAATTTTTATACAAAAATTTTAACTAAAAATGGTTAAATAATAGTTTTTTTTTAATGAATTTCATGTTTAAAAAAAAATAATAATCACTTAAAAAAAATAAATAAATGATGATTAACTTAAAAATTAATGCGAAAATCACATATTACAAATACTGAACGCATAACAACCTTAATTGAGTGCATATTCTTCTCATAAAATGTCAAAGTCAAAACATTACAAGTATAACTACTTAATAGTTACAAAAAATGAGCTTGATTTCCAAGCATAACTTAAATTTAATCAACAATGTCACGTAATCCAAGCTCTTCGTCCTCTAGAGTTTCATAATTGTCTTCTTCCACAATATCTTCTGCTTCCTTTTGTTCATTTTCCTCTTCTAATGGATCTTTGATGTCTGTGAATCTCCCAATGTATGTTTTTCCAAACATTCCATGTAATGGTAGTTGGGGTTCTTTTGCCTTTTTTGCCACACGTGATTCACTAAAGTCCCCTTTCTTCAACCCAATTTCTTGCATTGCATCTGGAAGAAATTGAAGAGCATTAATTCTTTGTTGAATGAAATTGCACTATATTGGATCCTTTTCAATTGCAATGCAATTTCTTCCTTTTTGAAGGCAACATGCTAGTGTTGTACCTAATTATCAAGCACAAAAGAAATAATGAAGTAAATTAGTACAATGACATATTAATTAAAAAATAACATATTGAAATTCAATTCCATATAATAAAACTTACTTGAGCCAAAAAATAAATCCAGAACCCAATCTCCTTCATTTGAACATATGTCTATAAGATAGTTAATCAATAATTGTGGTTTTTGATAAATGTTAACTATCTCTTCTTTTGCTTCTTTGTCTTCATATGTTAGTTTTCTCACAACAACATCATAAGTCAGTATTTGGCTATGACTCTTTCCGTTTACCCGATTAAAAATCATAGACATACAACTATCATCTTTTGCCGAACTATGAATATGAATGAACTCACAATCATTTATAAATAGTTGATCTTCACGGTTAAGAAGATTTGACTTTTGCCTGTAACATGAAATAGTAAAAGTTAAATTAACTTGTACACAAATGAAATTTTCAACATTAATCAAATATACATTTTAAACGACTTACCATGTAAGCTGCATCTTTGAATTTGTTTTCCCCTTGAAGCTTGACAATACCATTGCCAATTGTGTGTATGAATGAAATGTCACAAATCTCCATAATGGTGATGACGTGACTTCTGGAAATCCCGCAACCACTTTACTAAGAGCTTGATAAGTATAAGGGTCACTATCATAGTCAATGTTTGGAATATTGAAACAATGGGGAATATCTGCAATAACTAGGGCATAATCCCTTTTAGGTATGAGTTTAGAAATGTCTTCATAGTCGCCGTGTATTACTTGATATTGAATAGTGTCTAGCCCATTCCAAATAAAATGAGTAAGAGTTGGATCAAGTTCAACATTCTTAATACGTTGCTTCCTCAGTTTTTCGATCTTTATTTTTTCAATAAAGGTTCTGAAACTATCTGGTGCTCCATTATCATCCTTCTTCATCTTTTATAAAATAAACAAATATATGTGTAAGTTATAAATTAAAAATAGTACCCAGATGAATAAAAATAAATGTATAAATCAAGATGCCTTTTTAAATGCAAGATTAAAAACTTTTAATGTTGATGTAGAACTTGAATCTGGATAGTTGCGTAGAACATCATCCCAACTATATTCATTCAACAATTTAACCATTTGTTCTTGAATTTTCATGTAAACTTTGTGACTACATAGATAAAGTAACAAAAAGTTAATATAATGATATGTTGGATCTACCCACGCCACCTTCTAACTCAATTTACCACTTAAGTTAAGGCCATCTTTCAGTATTTCATTTCTTTTCCCCCCCCATCCAGCGACGCAAGCCATTAATCTCAGCAAGGCAAGCCCCCCTACCCTTCCAAATACTACCAAGAACAATAAGTGTTATTTAAAAGAAAATTATGATCTAGAAATAAATAAAAATAATTCAACAAACTTACTTTTGAAATTCCTCAGACATTTCCTCCAATGATAATTCTTCTGACCTCACACGAGATAATATTGTTTTGACAATTTTTTCATCTTTCACTCCTTGCATTGCTCTCCAAGGTGTGATAGTCATATCTTCTGGAAGCTGCTTCATTTCAGGACCTGATTAACTGCTGCTACATATCAATGGCTTAGACTTTTTGACCTTCTGGTTTTTAATGCCAATGTTTTCCCACATGCTAAAAATATCATTAATCAACTCCCATACATCTCCAGTTCTAAATGCCAACTGGAAAATGTTATCAACACCTCTTAATAAATCACTAATGTTGCCGCCTTTTCCACCTTTTGAATTGATTTTCTCTTCAATTTGATAAGCTATTTCCATACAACATTCCTTTCGGAACTTTACAGTAATATTTATCCTATCCCCACCACATTTTTCTTGAAATTCACTATGAATAAATCTAACCCTTTAGATGAAAGTCATAGACATCCTATATTCATTATCTGAATTATGATCCCATGCCACTAACTTTGCTTATGTATCTGATAAACCAGCATAAATGATACATTTCATTGTTTCAAAACGTGGGTTATTAGGATATTCCTCCATCAATTGTCTCTGAGCTTCTATAGAATGGTTCCCCCCAAGCACATAATAATTGTATTCAAAATATTTTGACTTATCAAATGCTTCTTTGTTGGGAACTTGAATTGGATCAACAAGAAGCACATAACTAACCACATGAGCATATGGATTGTACCTATCAGATGATGTGGCTTTCTGACTTGATATTGACATTGTCCTTCACTTGCCTTATAGGTTTGTCTGACATTAAGCTGAAATGTACGACCAACATCAATTAAGTTTCTCTTTGTCAAATTCTGTCGAATGGCATTTTGTTTTGTTTTGATAATGCCATCCTCTAAATCAGCTCCCGGTATAATGATTTCTCTGCTTTCTTTTGAAGTTTCATTAGGTTCTTGACTGCTGGTAATAACTACTTCAAAATCTTCAACTTTACTTTTTTCTTCATAACATTGTCATCATTAACTGTAAAAGATTTATTCTTGGGCATTGTTACTTTTGGTCTTTTATGGCTCTTCTCAGTTCCAATGTCATCTTCAGTAACGGCAACACATGCTTCATTGTCAGTTTCAACTTCATCGTCTTCAAAAGTAACTTGTCTATCCTTGCTAGATTTATCCACTAGAGGCCTTTTTTATGATCCCTTGGATGTAGTTTTGTAGCATCATAAATTACTACATTTTGCTTGTTTTCCATATCTTCTTCTGACACTGAGTAGAAATCGCTGACAATTTTCATAATATCATGCTCTATGAAATGAATGCTTCCCAACCTAATTGAACAAATTTCAACAAAATTCTGCCAAACAAAATATCATATGTGAATAAAAACAAAGTTAAAAAAATATAGTGAGATAGTTACAAGAACGCAAAATAGAAATATAAATAACAATATTTACGATGTTTTGTTTCATCTCATTTACGATTTGTTTACATAACTTTGTAGATACCTCTCTCGTGTCATACAATGAATATGATAGTCGGTATTTAATCTTTTCATGTGACTTGGGAGGTTTTGTAAGTATGTAAACAACTTCAGTGTCCAGTACCGAACACATATCTATGACTCTTCCCATCACCTCATAAATTCCATTATCATTCGGTATATCAATATATAGATATATATTCACATTTTGGCTTTCTCTTTCTTTCACATAATAGATTCTTGATGGAAATTTTACTTCTTTTGAATTCTTCCAATGTGAAATCATCTTCTTATCATTTGAGAAACTTGAAAGATTTGTATCCATGAGCTCAGGTGGAGTTCGTTCACCAATGTTTTTTGAAGATCCACCTTTAAGAGTCTTTGGTCCAGAAAGATTCACATAAATATTCTTTGATGCCATTTTCCTAAAAAAAAGAAACACATAAATCAGTAAATAACGAAAACATATTAACTTAAATTAACAACGAAAATATATCATAAATTTTTAATTTGTATAATCAGATCATTGAAATTAAAAAAATATTAATACTAAGAAAATCGCCCACCACCCCGTGGGCGGGCGGGCCGCCGGGGTGGCGCGGGGGGAGGTTGTGGCAACAACTTCTACCATTTCTCTCCACATTGATCTCCTTCTCCGTCTTCAATCTACCCTTCAATATTGAGGGGTAGATTGAAGACGGAGAAGGAGATCAATGTGGCGAGAAATGGTAGAAGTTGTTGCCACAGCCTCCCCCCGCGCCACCCCGGCGGCCCGCCCGCCCATGGGGTGGCCACCAGGGTGGCGTGGGGGGCTGCCACAGCCTTCCCCCTGCGCCACCCCGGCAGCCTGCCGGGCGGGGTGGCACGAGGGGGGCTGCGGCAACAACTTCTACCATTTCTCCCCACATTGATCTCCTTCTCCGTCTTCAATCTACCCCTCAGCCTCCCCCTTGAGGGGTAGATTGAAGACGGAGAAGGAGATCAATATGAGGAGAAATGGTAGAAGCCCCCCGGCGCCACCCCGCCGGCCCGCCCGCGTGCGGGGTGGCGCTGCCACAGCCCCACCCCACGCCACTTCGGCGGCCTACCCACTCGCCCGTGGGGTTGAGCCCCACCTCGCGCCACCCCGGTGGCCCGCCCACCTACCCGCGGGGGTTGGGCGATTCTCACGGGGGTTGGGTGATTCCGAGAATCGCCCAACCCTCGTGGGCCGGTGGGGTGGCGCGGGGTTGGATGTCGCAGCCCCACCCCGTGCCACCCCGCTCGCCCGCCCTCCCGCCCGCAAGGGTTGGGCGATTCCGGCAGCCCCACCCCGCACCACCCCGGCGGCTTGCCTTCCCGCCCGCAGGGTGGTTGGGCGATTCTGGGAATTTCCCGCCACAACGCAGGTGGGCGGGCCGCCGAGGTGGCCCGGGGTAGCGGCAGCCCACTTCGGGCCACCCCAATGGCTCACCCGCCTGCCCGTGGGGTGGTTGGGCGATTCTGGAATCGTCCAACCACCCCGCTGGCAGGCAAGCGGGCCGTTGGGGTGGCGCGGGGTGTGCTGCCGCAACCCCACCCCGCGCCACCCCAGCGGCCTGCTCGCTTGCGTTGTGGCGGGCGATTCCAAGAATCACCCTGCCATCTCGCGGTCGGGCGGGCCAGCCATGCTCATTGCCCCTAACCTACGGGCCCGTTTGGACGTAGTGAGGTTTACCGGGTCCACCATGCTCAAGACAGACACATTGGTTCATTTGGTTCGCAAAAAATTTTAATTTAAAAAAAAAAATTCTACTTCATTGCGAGAAAAATTTAACTAACCTTTCAATTGCGAGAATGTTTCGTTGAATATGTTGTTAATAGAAATGTAGCTGCTCCACAAATTCGCTCCAAGTCTTTCAACGAACCTCATAAAACCTTGATGTGATGTGAGTAATAGTGATAATATAATTTATTATATATGTGAAGTTACGGAGATGTTTTACCATACGGTTAATGTGGGATTAATTTGTTTTAAAAAAATTTAACATGTTAATTTTTTTATGTCGACGAATGAAAATATGATAAAGCAAATATTATGGTATTGTTTTATAGTGGGGTGAATGTGGGATTAATTTGTTTTAGAATGCATTATAAAAATTAAAAAAACATTCAATTGTTTAGTAAATATTACATACTTTAACTATTAAAATAATTTAGGTAGAAGTTGTAATTTACAATTTTAACTTTAATGATTTATTTCATAAAAAAATTTAGTTTACATTTTTCAATAAATTGTAGAATAAAATAATGAAAGGAAATAAATCTAACAAAATTTTTGGAGGGAAATATTTTTGCGAAACTTTTTGGAGGGAAAATTTCATTCTCTAAGCTATATAATATCTTTAGGAGACTCTCCATTTGTATCATTCAACATCTTCTATTTGAAAGGAATGGATTGTTCTGATAATGAAGTTTCGATTTGTACAACATCAACATCTTCATCGTGTAACAACTCTATTCATATTGATGAATATAGCGGGAATTCTTCCACTATGAATAGAAAGTCAATTCTTCCACTTAGTCCTGATCCTAAAGACTATGAGAGCAGCACTGATGAATGAGGGGATGGAGAATTTCAAATAAATAAAGAGTCACAGATTCCACTTAGTCTTAATTCTAAGGACTATGAAAGCAGCAGTGATGAAGAGCATGATGACAAATTTCAAAAGAATGGAGTGTCACGGTGTCCACTTAGTCCTAATTCTAAGGACTATGAGAGTAGCAGTGATGAAGAGCGTGATATCGAATTTCAAAAGAATGGAGTGTCAAAGTGTCCACTTAGTCCTAATTCTAAGCACTATGAGAGCAGTAGTGATGAAGAGCATGATGATGAATTTCAAAAGTATGGAGTGTCATGGCGTCCACTTAGTTCTAATTCTAAGGACTATGAGAGCAGCAACGATGAAGAGAGGGATGATGAATTTCAAAATAATGGAGTGTCACGGTGTCCACTTAGTCCTAATTCTAAGGACTATGAGAGAAGCAATGATGAAGAGCATGATGGTGAAGTTCAAAAGAATGGGGTGTCACAGTGTCCACTTAGTCCTAATTATAACGACTATGCGAGCAACAGCGTTGAAGAGCGTGATGATGAATTTCAAATGAATGGAGTGTCACGGTGTCCACTTAGTCTTAATTCTAACGACTATGAGAGCAGCAGTGATGAGGGACAAGATGATGCACTTAGTCCTAATTCTAATGAGTATAAAGGTAGCAGTGACAAATGATAGGATGTAGCATTTTCAATAAGTAAACAGTCACATTTTCGATGTAGTCCTAATTCTATGGACTATGAGAGTAGCACTAACAATGCACATGAGGAAGAATATCCAATAAATATCGAGTCAGATTTTCCATTCAGTCCGAATTCTAAGGACTATGAAAGTAGCACTGAAGAAGGGGAAGATGAAGAATATTCTCCAAGTCAGTATTTGAAAAGCACAACTGATCATAGTGTGGATAACGTTCTTCTTAATGATGATGAAAATACTTATACAAATGATGATCCAATGATGGAGATGTTGCCAAGAAATATTGTATCGAGGAGTAGGAGCAGACCTTTTCGTATCAATGCAAGATGTTCTAGTTATACAAAGGGTAGAGCAGAATATCTGACGAGAAGAAGTTCTATCAGCGCTCTCATTTCAAGTGAATGTTGCCAAAAAGATTGCTTGAAACATATGGATTTCAAATTTGCATTAGAGAGCAGGAAGAGATATTTGTCAATGAATAAAAGCATGCAAAATTTATATTTAGTTGGGTGCATGCAATCTACAGTGTCAGGTTATGATTATCATATTAGGACTTTATTTATCTGTAGAAAAGCTTTCAAAATGTTTCATTCAATTGAGAATTTTCGTCTCTCGAGAATTCAAGAAAATTTAGAAAAGGATCACACATTTTATTCAGAACTACGTCATAAAAGACAGTTTGGGCCATTATCAAATACTGCAATGTCATGGATGAAAGATTTCTTTTCAAAGCATGGAGAGTGTATTCCAAATAGAGAGACAATACATATTCTAGATAATTTTTCAAGACGAGAAATCTATATACAAAGAATATGCAAAAGGTGCTGAGGGACATGGCCGGTTTATTACATATCAATGTTTTGTGAAGGTATGGAAGAAAGAATTCAACAATGTCGGTATTCCTAAGAAGAAAAGGATGGAGATTTGCAGTACATGTGCTTCTCTTAAATAAAAAGGGGACAAATGTGAAGGGTGAGAAAGAGGTAAGCATTCATAACTTTAACTTTTAAAATTGTATAGTCATCAACTATAAAAACATATTTCTTAATGGCTTTCTTTTATGTTGTGTAGATTCAATTGTCAAATAACTTCAGGAGCATCGCGAATAACAAACAAATGAAAGGAAAAAGTTGTACAAGCTTCGAAAGAAGTGTTATGATAATCCGAATAAATATTTGGGTTTGATAATTGATGGTATGGACCAGAAGAAAACACTTTTACCACATTTTGTTCGCACACCCAAAAATTTACAAGAGGAAAATTTTATTGAGTATCACTTGGTCAGTTGTATGGTCTTCAATGGGAAAATGTTGCCAAGGGTGTACTTCACAGCTCCAAATATTCATAATGATGCAAATCTGACCATAACCATAATTCATGATGTGCTTTCTCATTAGTCTGGTAATATTCCTGAAGTTTTGTATCTAGAATTGGACAACACTTGCCGTGAGAACAAAAATCAGGTTGTTTTTGGATATCTAAACATTCTTGTTGAATTGAGAATTTTTCAGAAGGTAAAGGTTGGTTTCCTTCTTGTTGGGCACACTCATGACCATATTAATCAGATGTTTAGTTGTTTTTCAGTCATATTGAGGAGGAAGGAAGTTGGGAGTTTGCCATCATTAATTGAATGTATTAAGAAATCATACATGCCAGAGCCTACTTTTGATGTGTTGGAAGAAACTGTTGACATGCGAAGGTTTATTCTGGGATCATATGGTGAGGGGAATGCATTGAACAACTTAATGACATTAGCTTCCAACATCAATTTCGTATCAAAAAAATTGATGGGAAAACACTAATATGGGGCAAGAAGTATTCAGTTACTGCAGAATGGGCACCATTATCAGGTTTGCAATTTTTGAAGTTCATTCCAGATCATCCAATATTTGTATCGTTACAATCAGTTGGTGAAGTTCATAATGCACACAGACAAAATAGAGATATAAATTATTCTGATTGCCTAGAAGAAATTATAAAATGTATTAGATATACATATGAGTATTTTGACATCACTGATTCAGTTTGGTGGGAGTCATTTTTCAATAATCAAAGTGATATCATTTCAACAACAACAAATGAAGATATACCTTTGAAAAATCCATTTATTTGGCCACAAAATGTGTCTAATGAACATGAGGGAATAAACATTTTTGAACAACAACAATCTCAAGGTATTATTAATTCTTCCAGAAGATCTCATGCATAACATGAAGTCATGGAAGACCTTTACAGGGGTTCAGTACAAGATATTAAGGAGGGTTGCATGATCGGAGTGCTAGTAGACGGAGATCCCAATGGCTATCCATTCTGCGTTGCTAAAGTTATAAAGGTATTTACAGAAAATGAGGATGTTACAGGTCTTGAAGTACATTGGTATGCCACAAATACACACCCATTCAATGGTGTGTATAAGCCAGAGATGGTAGTTGACAAAAAAAATGGCGGAAAGAGAAAAAGGAAGGGTACAAATATAAATCGCTGCCTCACAGACATATTAAAATTGGAGGATGTTGACATACTTGTTTATGACTTCAATTTAACAAAGAGAGGAACTCTTCGCTTCAAGACGATAGAGATTCTTAAAAGGTTGTTACCAGAAGGAACAATGTTGAGATGGGAGCCTGCTGAAACCAGCTGTAGATCTAGAAGAATTTTGAAACCTGAAATGGTGGGCATGCATGTGGACTCAGATGGGGCACTAGTTGATGAAAGTGAAGAATATGGAACATTTTCGTCAGCATCCAGTCACTCATCTGAAGATGTGAATTCTGATGGTGTGCAAGAAAATATGAGTGATTTTGAATAATTGTTTAAGAAAAATTATATAACTGATGTTTGCATCGTATCTTGAAATAAAATTTTTGATTTCCATATGGTGTTAAATGAGAAGTTATGAGTCATTTTTATGTTGTTGGATTATATGTCTTAATTATGATAATTTTTATTGTTTAGAATATCTACAATGCAACATTAAATTAGAGATATAATGTATGTTTCATTCAATATACAAATAATGACTTTTGAATTCATTTAGTGATGTAATTTGTTCATAATGTCATGGTTTTTTAATTTTATGGTTGAAAAAATTTCAATTTCTTTTGTATCTAGCATGTTATGGTTGAGAACATGTTGAATTTATACTTAGGAAAGAAAAATGTTATTCTACCAAAAACATTAGTGTGTTTTTCCTCATAAACAACTTTGTTTGGCACATAAAAATTCGGTTTTACTAGCATTTTTTAAAAATGTGGAAGATTGATCCTAAAAAAAAATCATCGTTCCAGTATTATCACTTTTTCGGTTTCAAGCTGTTTTTTGCATGAAAATTTCGTTTTCACTGCCATTTTTAAAATATGTTCAAAATTGACCCTAAAAAAAAAACCATCGTTCCAGTAGCCACACTTTTCGTTTTTAGCACTGTTTTTGATGTTTTTTCGGGTTTTTTTGGCCAGAGTTCCCGTTTTGAGTTTATAGTTCCCGTTTCAAAGTTTACATTGTTTTTTCACCTACTAGACTCCTTAGTAGATTTCCCAGACTTTGGTTCACCACTTCGGTTTGCCCATCGGTCTGCGGGTGATAAGCTGAGCTGAAGTTCAGTTTGGTGTCTAACTTTTTCCATAAGGTTCGCTAAAAATGACCTGTAAAATTTACGTCTTGGTCCGAAATAATAGTCTTTGGCAAGCCATGCAATTTGACTATCTATGTGAAGAACAAGTGTGCTACATGTGTGGCATCACTGGTTTTCCTGTAAGGAATGAAATGTGCCATTTTGGTGAATGGATCCACCACCACCATGATGGAATCGAATCCCCGATGTGTCTTCGATAGACCTAAGACAAAGTCTAAACTGAATGAGTCCCATGGTCTATTCGGAAAAGGTAAGGGCGTATATAACCCTGTGTTCTGGCTGTGTCCCTTTGCAAGCTGACACACTTTGCATCTAGTGACAAACCTCTATACATCTCTACGCATCTTCGGCCAATAATAAAAGTGGCTCAACTGATCTAAAGTCTTGTTTATGCCAAAATGCATGGCTAAACCTCCATTATGCTTTTCCTGGATTAAGTTCTCTCTCATAGAACATTCCGGGATACACAACTGCCCTCCTTTGAACAACAACCCTTTCTACATATTATAGTCTAGCCATGAACTGTTATCCCTCAACAATGGATTTTGGAAAGCTTCACAGGCTTCACTAAAATCTGCATCTATTTCATACAAGTCCTTAAGATGTTCGAATCTTAATACTTGTATTGTACTTTCTTGTAGGATCAAATTCCTCCTGGTTAATGCATCTGCCACTTTGTTGGCTTGACCGCTGATGTGTTTCAACACAAATGTAAAACTCTGCAATTACTCCACTCACTTCGCATGTTTATGGTTCAACTTATGTTGTTGCATAATATACTGTAATGCAAAATTGTCTGAAAATAAGACAAATTCATTGGCCAGTAGATAATGTCTCCAATGCTTTAGCGCTTGGACCACTGCATAAAATTCTTTGTCATAAGATGTGTACTTCTGCCTACTTTCATTTAATTTCTCACTGAAATAGGCTACTGGCTTGTCTTCTTGGCTGAGTACTGCACCAATGGCTGTCCCACTGGCATCACAGCGAACTTGAAAAAGTTTATTAAAGTTTGGTAATCTTAAAATTGGTTTTTCAGTGATCTTCCTTTTGAGTAGCTGAAAACTCTTCTTAGCCGATTCTGTCCAATGAAAAGGCTAATTTGCCTTCTTAATGGTGTCCGCCATGGGTGCACAAATTCCGCTAAATTTTTTAATAAAATTTCGATAAAAACTGGCCAATCCATGAAAACTCCATACCTCAAAGAAACTCTTGGGAGATGGCCAGCTAACTATGGCTGCAACCTTTTCCGGATCCATTTTTAGTTCATTCTCGGAAATCACAAATTCCAAATAAATTAATTCTTTCTTGAAAAAAGAACATTTTTTCAAATTTATCAGTGATCTATTTTGCTACAATTTTTCCAATACATACCTCACATGTCGAAAATGCTCTTCCTTCGTTTTGCTGAATATAACTTTATCATCTAGATATAAAATCACAAATTTACCAATGAATTCTTTCAGCATCTCGTTCATCAAACGCATGAATGTGCTAGGGGCATTGCTTAGTCCAAATGGCATAACCAGCCATTCATATATGCCTTCATTAGTCTTGAAAGTTGTCTTCCACTCGTCACCTTCTCGAATGCTGATTTGGCGGTAGCCGCTTTTCAAGACTATCTTTGAAAAGTATGCTGCTCCACTCAAACAATCCATCATATCATCCATCCAAGGTAAAGGAAACCTGTACCTAATAGTGATCTTGTTAATTGCCCGGGAATCAGTGCACATCTGCCACTCACCTCCTTTCTTGGGAGCTAAAACAGTCGGAACCGCACAAGGGCTTAGACTTTCCCGAATCAGCCCTTTATCCAACAACTCCTGCACCTGCTTCTTGATTTCCTCATTGTCCTTCGGACTCATCCGGTAAGCAGCTTTGTTTGGCAAACTGGCTCCTGGAATGAAATCAATATGGTGACTAATGCTTCGCTTTGGTGGTAATTTGTCTGGTAGATCATCTACCACAATATCACTAAATTCCTGCAGCATGTCCTGTATCTCTTTAGGTAAGTCAGTAATTTCAGTATGGATCAATACTGGTTTTGGCCTTTGCACAACTGCATATTTTACCTTATTATCCTCAATCTATCACAGAAACTCTTTTCCACCTAACAATAATGCTTTTGTTCCACTGGTTTCTGCAGCATCCTCTTCCTTCATGGGCACTAGCGTATGCTTTATCCCATCTTTAACAAACTTGTAACAATTTGTTTCCCCGTCATGGATGACCTTCCTATCATACTGCCATGGTCTACCCAACAGAATATGGCACACGTCCATCGGCATGATATCGCAAGTCACCTTGTCCTTGTACTTGCCAATATGAAACTCTACTTCACACTGCTCATCGACCAGCAGTTGGTGACCTTTCTGCAACCAAGACACCCTATATGGAGTTGGGTGCTTCAACTTCTTCAAACCCAATTTCCCCACCATTTCAGTAGCTACCAGATTATCAATACTTCCACTATCTATGATTAATTTGCAGCATTTCCCATGCGACTTGCACACAGTTCAGAACAATGCTTTCCTCTGTGTCTGATCAGCTACTTCCTTAGCTGGTTTCAATAAAACCTTATTCAACACCAAGGCTTCCCTGGTTTCAGGTATATTTTCCACCTCCTGTGGCGATGCCTCTGCCTCATCGGGCTGAGCAACATATGCTCCCCTCTGTCCAGTTTGTTCATTTTCAAGACATTCAAAGGACCTGTGTCCCCACTTGTGACACTGATAGACATTTCCTCTGCCTCTACCATTACCTCTTCCTTGTTGGTATGACTTTCCTCCTCTGGTGTTACCTTCCCTTTCAGTCTGTCCTGAAGTTTTTGAACTGTTGCCCTCTTCATTGTTGTTGGCAATTCTACCTCTGCCAAATGACTGTCCCCTACCTCTGCCAGAACCATGTCCTCTTTTGGCATTCTGTTTCCTGGCAATCTTTTCCTCTGCTTTCAAAACACTCTGATAGGCTCCCTCTATGGTCTTATGGGAAAGAATACTAATTTTGTTTAGGATCTCCATTCGTAGACCATTTACAAACCTCGTTGTTCTTTCAGGGGTATCTTCAACATAGCCAGCTCTCAGGTTTACTTTATAAAATTCTTCAGTATATTCCTTTACGGTCATCGTTTTTTGTCTCAGGTTCTGTACTTGTCTATAAAGGGCAATTTGGTAATCTTTAAGCATAAATTTGCTCTTCATCGTAGCAATCATCCTATCCCATTTTTTAATCAATAGTTTGTTCAATCTTCTCCTTTCTGCCTGCACACTGTCCCACCATAGTGCTGCATGTCCTTTCAACTTGGCGACAACAAACCTAATTTTCTTGTCTTTGCTGATTTCTTCATATTCAAAATATTTATCTAGTTCACTTATCCAGTCCAACAATGCCTCTGTGGACAAACTGCCATCATAATTAGAAAGCTCCGGTCTTGGCTTGCTACTAGCTAGCAAAAGTGATCTCAATAGTTTAAGTTTTGACAAATGGTAAATTAAAAAATTCATAATTTATTTTTTTAAAATAGACTAATTATCTTGTCAAATTCCATAAAAATTCCCTCTAATATATATAATTTTTCCTCCAAATTTATGTTGAAAGATGTAAATGTTTTATCAATTTATTAGATGACAAAAGTGAAAAGAATCACCAAAGAATTCACAAAGAAAAAGAAAACAATTACCACTGAGTAAAGAATATTTGTGTAGCTTGATTACATATTTTGAAATATTTCATAAATATAACGAATATATATATTTTTTCACACTTGGAAATTTTTTTATCATAACTGAGTTGTCAAACCAGTAATGAGGACAACCATCTCTAGCTGTTATTCGCTAATGCAGGCTGTCTCATCACCCTTATTCAAGGAAAATCAAGGCACCTGAAATAACCCGCTAGTGATCCATATATCTTCAAAAAAGATGAACTCTTAACCAAATAAAAATAATTTAAAACATACTCCAACCTTCATATAATAAATAATTGACTTACTCATTTTTAAAATATTTCATAAATACAATGAATAATGAATTTACTCATTTTTGGAATATTTCAAAATTTACAATGAAACTAATAAATTTCATAAAATATACCTCATAGTTTGACTTGCAGATTCTTGATTATACGTGATACATGAATGGGACAATATATTAAAGTTATCAAAGCACTGCAGTCAATTTATGTAAGGACAACATGGTTTACGGCCATGATTCATGAATTTCTGTAAATCGTCAACGTATCATCATCATGGAATATTTGCAAACAGTCAATTCTTATATTGTTCTCCGAGAGCACAATCAACCAGAGATTCGTTACAGTCAACTCTCTTGACAAGAGAATGTAACGAGCTATCCATGCGAAGGAATCAATCCATCGTTGACCATGAAATTGTCGGCCATGTCTGGCTTTCCATTCCTTAGTAATAATTTTCAATGGATATTCCAGTTAGAGCAAATGGATTGGACAGCAAATAAAAGAGCGAACACTGGTGCCCTTACCGATTATCATGGATGCAATTGGCATAAATGCGCAGCATGCTTTTACACAATTCAATGAAGGTGGGCATCTCGTGGATCACGAGGTTTTTTTGTTTGTTTATCCAATATCTGGCGTTTGCAAAACGCATCACAAATTCCCGGGAATATTAACATCTCATGGAATTTAAAACCAGATCTCATTCACATTACCCAGCAGGAGGATCAGAAAGAAAGATGATAGGGTGTCTGAGGTAATCAAACAACACTAAATATGTGGTTTTTTTTTTTAAACTGTTTTTTCTTTAAGAATGGTTTTTGTTGCGATTTTTTAAAAGTTTTTATGGTGGGTTTTTTCTGGTGTAATTTTTCTAAAATTTGACAAGAATTTATTGAAATCACAAGTTTGATGGGTAATCTTGTGCAATTTAAGTGCTTTATAGATTTTTGAGGCTGCTGAATCCATATATATTAAAAAACTAGTTTAAATAACACAAAACAAAATTTCACCTTAAAATTTTCTATCAAATTTTAGCACCCAAAAATTTAAAAATCACACTAAAAACAACTCCTTATTAAATATCGAAAAAATAGGACTTTTTTTTTTTCCGAAGAAAAAACGAACTTTTTATTGAAAAGATAAACTAAACCCATAGGACTTAGCTAACATATAAAACCATTTATGCAACATTTTACCGATGTGCATGTAAAACTAGAGACAATATTTGTTTGACATTTCACCATCTTTCATTCAAGTCATGTTTTGATGCAAAAGAAAATTAAATAAATGTCAAACTCGTGTCAAAAATTTCAATCTCGCATAAAAAAATCGAACCCAAATATGGAACTAAAAGGTTACGTCTTAAGGTGAAGTCTTAATTGTTGTGGGGCTAAGATTACGATTAATGTTAAAGGCTAAAATTTTAAGTTAAGGATAAAGGTGGATTAGAGGTTGAGGGTCAAGTGACAATGAGTGAGAGATAAGGATGAAGATGGAAGAATGTATGTCAAAAGGTTAAGTTTTAATTGTTGTGGGGTTAAGATTATGATTAATGTTAAAGGCTAAAATTTTAAGTTAAGGATAAAGGTGGATTAGAGGTTGAGGGTCAAGTGACAATGAGTGAGGGATAGGGATGAAGATGGAAGAATGTATGTCAAAATTTAAGGATTAAGGGTCAAATTTATTTAAATGTTAAGGGTTTAGATTTAATAGGTAAGGGTTTAGGGTTAAGAGGGTAAAAGTTGAAGTTTATGGGATATGAGTTATGTTATTATGGTTTGAGATTACAATTTAAGGTTAGAATTTAAGGTTAACAAAACGACTTACAAAAAGAATAAAAATTTTGTTAAATGGGTAATGATTGAATGTCAAGGGGTAAGGGATGAGGTTTTAGTGTTAGGATTAAGGGCCAAAATTTAAGGAAGGTTAAGGGTCAAGGGATGAGGTTTTAGTGTTAGGATTAAGGGCCAAAATTTTTAGTGTTAGGATTAAGGGCCAAAATTTAAGGAAGTTTAAGGGTCAAGGGATGAGGTTTTAGTGTTAGGATTAAGGGTCAAAATTTAAGGAAGGTTAAGGGTCAAGAGGTAGGTTTTAAGGGTTAAAGATTGTTCATGAATAAGGAACTTATAATCTATCATGGCTAAATGTTAAAATTAAGGGTTTAGGGTTTTTTTATTAAAGGCTAAATATTAGTGAATAGAAATTAAGTGTTAAGCATTAGGGTTTAATAGTTAGATTAAAGAATACAACAAACAAGTTAAGGTTAACATTCTTAGGGTTATGGTTAATAATAAATATTCAAGTTGTTGGCACTGAGGTCAAAGTTTATAAGCTAAATGTTAAGAGATTAGGGCTAATTATGGAATTTAAGTGTTTTTTCTTAAGCCTCAAGGATAAAGGTGTCTGATCTTTTCTTTGGTAGTCAAACAATACTGAATATGTTTTTTTTGAATTTTTATTTATTTATTATTATTGTTGTTATTATTATTATTATTATTTCTTTATTGTTATAGGCGTTGTTATACCGATGGCAGTTTTTAAGAATATCTTGAAATTTAATGGTTAAAATACAATTAACCTCTCTTGAGGGTTAAACTCTGAAATATTCTGCAATCAACGTACGTTGAGGAAAAATAGTTTAAATGGTAAAAAACACTGCTTAAACCCATATATCCAGGCGCTTTTATTCTATATTTCCTCGTACATATCCATGTTCAAACCCGTATAAGCCACACATTGACACACATCGTAGCATAATGACATGCCATATACATGTATTTCAATTTTATTGGATGGGTTTGTATCGATGATAATATTAATATATTTATACATCCAATTTTGCATATGGTGATGGAGCTTTATAGCTTGCTTCTCTTGATGTGTAACGATAATTCTCATAACAATGAACTTTGTGTGTAAAACTACCAAAACGTTTTCCAAGTTTGAACAATTATTAAATTCAATATTTGGAGGTTTGTGGCAGCATTGATGTGGCGAATATATGAACCCAAGTGAAGCACAATAAAATGTTAGTTAAAAATGTTGAAGCAATTAATGTATCTATATGAAATTTATAATTTTACTCTCGGGATCCTAGTTATTAGTTTAGAAAGTTTATCAACACTTGTGGGTTTTGGTGTAACAATAACAACAAACTTCTTCACTATATCAGAGCCTGGATCCAGATACAATTCCCCAGAGTTGAATTTGAGAGAAGTTATTGGAAGAATCACCACACCTATATAAAATCTATAATTTCCACCCTAGGGCCTCTTCAAAAAGTGTCTCACTAGATTGTGAAATGGTTCTTAGAAATGGAATACCCCTCATTTTATCAGGTCCATTTATAATTCTATTCTATCAAGGGTGTTACTAATGTAATAGTTTTAAAGTTTACAATTTCTTTCTAATCACTCGCTGCTTGTGGGATTTGATTAATCATCTTTAGACTTACTACTAAATACCTATAAGTGAAAAAAACAAAGAAAGCAATTTGCTCAAGAATATTACTTGAGCATATCTCATCACCTTGATATAATGTTTGAGAAAACTACATTTACCCAAAATTTTCCTTTCAGTCTATCCCTCATTTGGTAATTCACTGGACTCAACTACTTTGAATCTAAAATTAGATTATGTCCAGTAAAATAATTTTCCTTTCGGTCTATCCCTCATTTGGTAATTCACTGGACTCAACTACTTTGAATCTAAAATTAGATTATGTCCACTAAAATTGATCATCATTTCATCTGATGAAATACAAATACCTCAAATACCAATTACAAATTTGATTGAATATATATAAAGGTGACACCTTCACTCCTCATTAATGTGAAATGAGACATTTAACTTAATCTAAAAACCAATAAATGCAGAGCACACTCACCACATTGAAAAAAGACAATAAGCTTGGCCTGATTATACATTATATAATGCAAAGATTATCGTAACAAATGTATTCATAGATGAATATAAAGGGGAAGAGGCATAATGATGTTTTCTATTATCCCCTCAATCTTGAAAAAAAATCACCGTATTCCTATAATACAAAAATACACATATATTATTCTTTTCTTCTAAACGCTTAGCATCTTGGATTACATGAGCTGCATGTTCCTTTTCTTGGGCTAGGTGATCCTTCTTACTTTTCTTGGGCTAGGTGATCCTTCTTACTTGCCACATGGATTGGCATATTAATACCTCTCTTATTAGTCTCTGCCGTCAGAGACATGGGACTATTGTAATCGAATTTTTTTTCTCTTATTAGTCTCTGCCGTCAGAGACATGGGACTATTGTAATCGAATTTTTTTTCTTGGAATTAATCTGTCTTCCGACTATGCCTTTCTACGATGCTTATTTCATGAAGTATCGTTGCCAACCTATCAAATAGATGTATAAAAATTTTGATCATCTTATTTGGCCTCTTTTCGAGGCAAAGAAGCGATATTGGTCTATATTGGTCATATAATTTCTATATTTTTTCATAAATATTTGGAAACCGAAACTAATGTTAGTATTAGTTTCCTGGCATTAAATGTTTGGTTTTTTTCAGTTCTTTTTCACTTACCAATGGTCTGTTTCTATATGATGTCTTCTCAAGTAAGAAGGAGGCCATAACACATATCGCCAAGTCGCCATACCACATGGAGATGTGCATGTGACCCTGTAGACAGTTCTTCAAGTGTGGCAACATGCAAGCATAGGTTATCGCTAAATCGCCAGACCACATGGCGATGTGCATGTGAACCTATAGACAATTCTTCAGTTCTTCAACCGTGGCAATAGACAAGCATAGGTTATGGTTATCCAACATAGTATAGTAGCTCAATCCTTATATCGCAGCTTGCCAAAGGCAGGCTTCATTAGGTTTATGAAGATTTCTATTTTTGTAGATGTTTGCTGGGATGCTCAAAATTGTGAAAAATCTCGGCTTCATTAGATTTCTGAAGATTGAAGATTATGCTCAGAAGCTCATTAGATTTATGAAGATTGCAGATTATGCTCAGAAGCTCAAAATTATGCAAAAGCCTGGATTCATTAGATTTTTGAAGATTGTAGATTATGGTCAAAATCTCTCAGATTGCTGGTCCAAATTCGCCAATCTGCATTTAAAAACACGACGAAACAAGCTAAATGGCAAGTATGCCACAATAAAAAAACTTGTGAAGCTCAAGGAGCTTATATATTTTGTGAGTTGCGCATGAAATTTTAAATTTTGTGAAAGAAAAGCATAACATTGGTTACTTTAACTCCTTAAGTAGGAGTAGATGAGGTGCTCTCATCCTGATATTTTCTCTTCCTCTAACTGGCTAGGAAAACCTCTAGTTGTGAAGGAATTTAGAATGACTTATGTAGAAAGTGTACTGGAAACCATAGAAGTGAAGGCAAATGTAGGACTTAAGGAGGCTCATGGACAAAAAGAGATTGTGCGAACTTGAACCTCGTCTACCTCCTACTTCTATTGTGCTAAGAAGCTTGAAACCTGACCTCGTGCCAGTTGTTGGGTTGATTAGATGTCACTGGGAAGAAACCCACCTAGGTCCGCTTAAAGGGCGCAACTCGTTTTTGCAAAACTTTCAGTTCTGCTTTGAAACTAGGCTTCACCTTTTTTCACCTCCCCTGGTTGTATGACAATTCTACTTTGAAACTAGGCTTCACCTTTTTTCACCTCCCCTGGTTGCATGATAGTTCTACTTTGAAACTAGGCTTCACCTTTTTTCACCTCCCCTGGTTGCCTGACCAGTTTAGCTAGATCACCTGAATTGTGTGATTAATCGGGTCACTACTCCAGTGTCAGTGCAATAAATCAGAGGATTTGAAATTCCTCATTACTTACTAAAGTAATAGTAGCCGAAGTGGACTGTAAAAAGGTCAAGAATTCATCCCACCTACCCACCAAAACGTGTCGCATAACATCTATACATAGTAGTTAGATTCAATTCAATAATGATGTGTAGAAGGAATAGGTAGGATAGAAGAGGGAAAAAGCATAGCTATCACAGGTAGAGTAAAAGGCGAAGCACTAATAATTGAGCTACATGATTCTTTTTTTTTACTGGTACTGGGTTGGTTTTGTTGGTTTTGTTCCCTGTGTACTTGACTAAATGATTTCTCCTCGGATCACAACATAGATATTAATAAAGCTCTAATGAACCTAACTATGGGTTTTGGTTACAAACCTCCCTTGATAAATGTCAGGGATAAATGACCTGACATTGAGCGAGGGAGTGACTTCTCATCCACATTATGAAATATCTAGACCTCCGCTTTTGTGCTATCATCGCCTCTCCCATCAGCTCGTATTTCCAAAAAATAATTTTAATGCTAGCTAGAAAGAATTCATACAATCAATTTTGTATAAGAAAGAAGAGAATAATTGATTCACCTGTCTCAAAAGAGATTGGGTGGATTTAGTCTTTAACTGTGAAGGACTCGATAGACTTAGCTAAACCGCAGCCGGTACACTACGAACTGAACGCATAGTTGTGGTCTCGCCCTCTTGCTTGCACAGGAACTAATGAAGTCCAGTTTTGTGAGGCAGTATTGAATAAATCCAAACAATTTCAATCTCCGGATTCGCTTAACTAATGCTAGTTGATGCTGAGCCAAGTGATGATGCCAGAGTTGCTGGAGGAATCACTATAAGCCAAGTGCTGATGCCAGAGCTACTGGGCCGAGATAAACTGCGCTTGGTTATTCTAGGTGGTCTCCACGTGTTTAATATACTATATGACCATAGACACGTTGAATTAAAAAAGGTCCCTAATAGTTTTTTCATATCTAATATCGACATATCTATTAGTCTTAATATATTATATGACATATAGACACAATTAATATATGATCTCGCATATATACTTGTTCCCTGGCCAGATCTAATTCCACTGCTAGAGCGAGAGCTAGGCTCAGAGACTCTGATTATTTCTCTACTTGGTATGTATGGTATTATGGTGCCTATCGTGTTATAATATACAATATTGGCATAGAGAAGTTTGCACCTCCTTGATTTGAATAACCTACTAGTTTTCACCACCATTGAGATATCACTGCCATATTTGTGATTCCAACCAATTTGGAAAAAAAATAAAAAAAACAAACAAATAAAGCTAAACAGTTATGCCACATCATTTAAAATAATTCGTAAGATAAAATAAAAGTGGGGGAGGGGGGTCAATTTATTTTTATACTCTTAAGAAACCAAAATACCAAATTCAATGATCCTCTTAAGGAACAAAGAACTGAATTCAATGCATATTGAGATTAGGCGCAAAGCAATACATAATTGTCTGTACACTTTTAACAAAAGATCATGATGGTTTTGCAATTTTTCTGACTGTATTTGATGGGCAAATCACCTTGTTACAAGCAATTTTCCCGTCAAATTCCATCCCTGCTTCCCATCACGGCTATATGAAAATTCGGTAAATAAATAGATAAGAGTACACAAAATAAAGAGGAACATTACAAATAATTTTTGAATTATATGGAGGTGTCGTTTCATGACTGGCTTTTACTGGTTAACCAACTATATTCAGGCGCACGCATGCTCATCACCCAAGTGCATGGAATAATTGTTGACCTGTCTGCGACGACTTGAAACTTGCTATTGTGTTCTAGAAGAGAAGAGACAACTTAGTTGGGAGTTGTCTCTAGTGCGACTTTTTGGAAGCTTTTCCGGTCTAATTTCTCTAAAATACGACAAGAATTTATTGAAATCACAAGATTGATGAGTAAACCCTGCACAATAGAAGTGCCCTAGGGGTTTTTCATGGTGTTGAATCCATATATACAGTCAAAAAACTAGTTTAAATAACACAAATCAAGATTTCACATCAAAATTTTCACCGGATTCCGGTACTGGAAACTCCAAAAAGTCGCACTATATACAACTCCGCTCAATTGTTGCAGCCTTCAGATAAGAATTTAATGCCAAAACACCCAGCTAGTGAAAGGAAAGATATGGATGGACGGGCTACACTTGATGTGATGCTGGATATAATATTGCCAAAGAAAGCACGCAGGCTACATGCAAGCCTGAAATGCCTACGGTACAACTTTTATAATTTTCCACATTATATTTAAGACCGGATCTTAGATCTACTTGTGGACTTTCAAGTAACAATGTGGGTGCCTCCAATAATGGTGTGATCACAACAGGTCAAACTCAAGTCAAATAAATAATGTTGAGGACCACTAGCAGATTTTCTCTTCTAGATGGAGTACCTTCTCGAAAAGCATTGGTTAAACGTAAAACTCCATCACCCACCTGATGAGCCTAGGTATTGCAACAAGAATGCTGCAACTACCAGCTTTACTTATTAACCCGAGGTTCGTACAAACTTGGAGGTGACTGTGCTATATACAAAAGTATAAGTGAAGGTACTGCTTGTTGTCACTGCTCATCTAGCAAGAGACCCCAGGGGTTCCAAGCCAGACTTCTATAGGGTCAGAAGAAGCTTGATTTTGATGGAAGGAGAGAAAACCTATTCTAGGGGAGAGCTATTCTACTGCAAAAATGAAGAAAACAACATGCAAACCTAAATCACCATAACCTAATTAATCATGAAAATAGCTAGACTAAGTAGAATTTCTAAGCAACACTAATCTAATGCTAACTATCTAAGTTACAGGTGTAAAGCAGAACAACTAGACTAAGGGGTGAACAATGGAAACTAGGCTAAGTCCGTGTTTAGGCGGAAGAGCAGTCAAAGGTCAAAATGGAAAAAAGAGGACGTGGGGGAGCAAAAGTGCATGAGGACCGTTGGATCAGGCAGGTGGAAGGCGAATGAACGACTGAGATTAGATCGGAGGAGGGTACACAAGCAAATGGGTGGACATGGTGGGCTAATCAGGATGGACAACTGGGATTACATCGCAGAGGCGATCAACAGATGAACGACGGAGATCGGCCAAGCTAGTTGGCGATTGGGTGAAGCGACAATCGTTAGATCAAGAGACAGATCGACGGTGGAGAGTTCAAGGCGATAAAGCGATCAGGTGATGTGACAACCATTAGATCTGGTAGGGAAGATTGACGGTCGAGGTTGGAGCACGAAAAGAAACATGAAAAATTGACGAGCGGGTTCGGAGGGTGGTAAACAATATCTCGCGGGCCCTCAAAACCATAAGTTTTATTTTTAAAATTCACGTGATTAGGCTCCCTGGCCGACATGTAGCACGGGGAAACCGCCCGTATCGCGTGCTCTCAGCGTGATAACGGTTGGAAGCAACTCCAAGCGATATGGCGTGAGGGCCATCAGATCTGGCAAGGCAGATCTATGGCGGAGATGTGATCAAGTAGGTTGGTGAGCGGGTGTGCGACAACTGTCGGATCTGACAAGGTAGATTGACGGTGGGGATTTAAAAGGCAGAAAGTCAAACACGAAAAGTGGATTGGGCAGCAATTGGTGGGTTTTGTATGTGAAAGGCGATCGACGGTTAAAAACTGTTTGAACATGAATTAACAGCTCTTGCTGAGTGTTTCAGGCTGAAGGAGAATGACAACATGAGAGATCTAGGAAGAGGGTGGAGGTCTAAATGATCCAAAATGTATTTTGGATAGACTTCTAAGTCTAAGTGTTCCTCATAGAGGAAAATGAAAGTCCAAGGATGCTCCTGGAAATAGTCCCATTGTGTAGATATTTTCATTTTGAATCTACTACAATTTGAATGGGCTAAAACGAACTTTGGATGATGAAGTTGTCGCAGAAAGAAGATTGCCTTTGTCCTTTAGAAAAGGAGGCATTTCTTCTAAAAATGGCCTAAAAGGCTTTACAAAGGAAAATCGCATTAGGATGGTCCAAGAGGCTGACTTAAAGCGGAGGTGGAAGAGACCCCCGATTACTGATCCTTGACATATCGGGTCTTTGGCAGGCATATGCAAATAATATAAGGAAAGGACCCTAGGCCGATGCGACATTGCGATCGCCGACATTGGCATCGGTGGATCAGTGTCGGCAATGATATGAGATAAGGGAAGGAAGCTCAGGACTATGTGACATGCGATTGTGATATATCGCATCGCAACATCGTATCGCAACGATATAAAAGGGGCCGATACCATATGCGACATGCGATTGCCGATCCGTGGCGTGTGATCTTAGCTGTTGGATTGGAAATGAGATCAACGGCCAGGATTAATTCGGCAGTCGGGAGATCAGCGATCCCTGACACAAAGGGCCGATGCGATAGCGATATGCGATGTGATTTGGACTGTCCGATTAGGTTTTGGATTAACGGTCCAGATTAAATCAGTGATCGACGATCAGTGATCCCCGATAGCAGGGCTAATGTGATTGCAATTGCAATAAGTGATAAGGGCCGGACCCGATGGGATTATAAGCCCAATTACATAATTTTTGAAGTCCAAGAATTCAGATTTTCTGTGTTATCCATGTATTTGGGATTTTGGCCATGCAATGATGCGATAACGATATTGCGACTAATGGTAGACCCGATAGGGTTATAGGGACGATTTAATGAAATTTCAAGTCCAGAATTCATGCCTGATAGTGTAATTTCAGAAAATTCTCTGTGTGTTGGATTTTCTCCATTTTTGGGTTTTTGCCTAGAAGAAGGCCTCGATCCCTTTGTAACGGCCCCTGATCATTATGTCATGCTGCAAGCAGGCGTTTTTGGCAGACAATGATGCATTTGAAGCCACAAAGCCACGGAGCTAGATGTCCAGTCGAACAGACAATGCACAGAGAAGCCATAGAGCCGCGGGGGAGTAATGACACATAGAGAAACGACTGGGGAAGCTGCAGAGATGGGAAAATGCCTCAAAGGAGCCAGAAGGTGCAATTGACAGAGTGTTTGGCGAGAGTTGGAGGTCATTGAAGGAGAGCTGTTAGCTACGAGAGCGAAAAGCCAGAGAGCACGATTGACAGGCAACAAAGCTGCTAAAGGTCACTGGAAGGTTGCTAAAGGTCGCTTGGAGGTCGAGTGAACCATTGATGCATGCAGAGGCTGAGAAAGAGCTTAGAGAAGCCAGAGCCAGAGTCAAGAGCCAAGAGTCAGAGCCAGAGCTGAGAGCTAGAGCCAGAGCCAGAAAGCCGAGAGCTTCAGATCCATGGATAAGATGGTGTTCTAAGCCCATTGTGTTCTGTGTAAACTAGTGGAGTTGAGCGTGGAGCTTGTAAAAAAATTGCTACCATAATCCCAGAGAGCCTAGTTGAGTTGACTAGAGCTCAAGGAGACGTAGCCCAAGAGTTTTGGGTGAACTCCATATTAAACTTGCTGTCTTATGTGTTTGTTATTTGCTGCAATATTTTACTGTTATATGTATGTTATATTAGCATAAACAACAAAATTTTAAAGCACATAAATAGTAAAAAATAAACACCAACATACACCTTATTTTCAAGCACATTATTAATTCCGCAATTGGTTAATCATTTGGGTCTTGGGAATATATAAGCTTTGGGAGTGGGAGAGGTTATTGTAAGCTTGACAAGGAGCCTTTAGTGTCCCATTTTCAGATCAGGTGGTATCAGAGCTTAAGAGTGGTTAAACCCACCTTCAAAGAAGGTTACATTAGAATGCTTGATTGACAAAGAAAAGATTGCTTGTCTAAAAGGTGTTTAAACAGTCAGAGGTTGATTGTATGCTTGTTTGCAGACTGACTATTGTTTGAGTTTGCAGAGGTGAAGGGAAAGCTATTGATAGCTCAGTCCAGGAAGGACAAGAAGGAAGAAGGGCTGAAGGCATTCTTCTTATCCTAGAGGACCTCAAGGCAATCCTTGAAGCATAAGAGGTTTGTTGCAAAAGGTTGTTGAATAAGCTCTTTATTAATCTTGTTTGAAGTTCTTTTGTTCATTGGCATACTGACAACTTCTACAAGTGAGTCCTCAAATTCTTCTTTCTTCACAAGAGTCTTTGATGAAGAAATGAAGCAAGACTTGTCCACCATGATGGATATGGTGAGAGAAATACATGAGGATGGAAGGAAGAGCAGCATACTTAGAGAGTAGTTGAATTTCGTGGAGGAAGAGAAGAAGTTGCTTTTTGACAAATTGCAGGAAATGGAGAGGCAACTTCATATTGCAAATATGAACCTGAAAAGGATGCATGAGTTGGAGTCACAACTCTTTGTTGCCAAAGAAGCCTTAGTCAAGTATCAGCTTGAAGAAGAGGTAAACCATTCCAGTTTGTCTTCAAATTCTTCTAAGAATGCTTGTATTGATTCTTTTGAAAAACATACCAGAGGCATAGGTTCAAAGCTAATGTCCAAGATGGGCTATGAAGGAAAAGGCTTGGGAAAACATGCACAAGGTATTGTTGAGCCAATAATGGTTGAGGAAAGGCTTAAGTATTTGGGTCTTGGCTATGGACCAACTTATGGAGAAGGTTCCAAAGCTGCCATGAAGGCCATCGAAACAACTCCAAGAAGGAGTTGCATTGCAGGTCTTCTACCTCAAGAGTGTGAAGATTGTATTCAGGAGGAATGCAATAGCTTGAAACATCATTTGCAGGATGCAGGGGTTCAGAAGGACACACTTGAACCAGAGAGTTGTGGAAACTCTGAAAGCCTTGAAGAGATTGATGGTGTTCCAAAGGGAGCCACTTCTTCACTTACTTCACATCCTCATGAAGGTAATAAAGGTGAAAGGGAAAGGTATAAATATGGTTCTAATCATCTTCCTTTTTATTTTGCAAAGCATGATAAATTTCCACATAGATATGGGAAAATAATTGCATGTTACTTTTGTGGTTTGGATAACCATCATGTTTCTAGATGTTGGAAGAGAATGGCCACATACAGGACACTTTTGAAGGAAAATAAGCAAGAAGCCAAAGGTCCATTGGACAAGGAAAATCATGCTATTAAGAGGATGCACATGTGTTGCACTTATTGCCATAAGCAAGGGCATCTTGTTGCAAAGTGTTGGAATCTGAATCGAGCAATGCTTCCATGAAAGTTGAAGAAAGTGGAAAGAGAAAATGGCAAAAATGGAAAGGAAGTTTCCATGAATGAGGTGTTTCAGGATGATTCACATGTTGATGCTGACGTGCAGACAAAGGAAAGACCTTTGAAATGGGTTGGTAAGAAATGGTTAGAGTTCTTATTCAATTAAGATTGCATGTCTATTGATGCATCTATTTGCATTTATTTGTTCATGAGATGAAAGTTGCAGGATTTTACCAAGAAGGTGAATGGGAGAAGTTGAGTAGGAGACTCACTTTTTTGCTGCAACATTATATTTCATTTCAGCTTCAAAAGCACAATGTGCTTAAGCGAAAGTTGAAGGATAAAATGCATGCATGAGGATGATGTGCATGAACACAGGGATGTTGATGATTTCCTTGTATTTGAACATGTATGTGTAATTAACTTGAAGGGTTGATTGCTTTGACATGCATGTGATGCAATGTTGACTTGGGAGAAGTTAACTTGGTCTCCAAGATGGAGATAATGATGAAGTGTTTCATCTTTTGAAAAAGAGTCCTAATGGTCTTTTTCTACATGCTTGACTTGAAGGGTCATTTGTTTTAAAGGCATGTTTTGTGGGCTTGTTATCTAGTCCATCATTTGTATGCATATGTAAGACATGGAGGTGTTCACAAGATGTGAAAATCTGTTTCTTTTGTTGAAGCAGGAGGTTAAGCCATCCAGTTGTTGTCTGTATTTCTGTTGTTGTTAACAGTTGTTGTTGACAGCTTGTCAAATAGGTACAAATGAAAATTTTGTGAAGCAGATGTAACTTCACATTTGTTTGAGCCACCTTGGATCAATGATCAAGGCAGAGAAGTTCAAACTACCTTCTGTGACCATCTCAGCAGGAGTTTTGCATGAAGTCAAGGATGAAGACAATTCTTCCTCGGAGGACCAGCACATCCAGGAAGGAAAGTGGTCAAAGGCTTTGGTTCAGAGGCACTATGCAAAGGCAAGTGTGTGAAGGCTAAAAGAAGAGGGTGATGTTACTCTCATTTACTGTACCGATCAATATATCAGTGTTTTGGAGACCAAAAGTTCTTTAGTGGGAAGGCGTGATTCAAAATGGATTTTGGATATACTTCTAAGTCTAAGTGTTCCTCATAGAGAAAAATGAAAGTCTAAGGATGCTCCTAAAATAGTCCCATTGCATAGATCTTTTCATTTTGAATATACTGCAATTTGAATGGGATAAAACGGATTTTGGATGATGAAGTTATTGCAGAAAGAAGATTGCCTTTGTCCTTTGGAAAAGGAGGCATTTCTTCTAAAAATGGCCTAAAAGGCTTTATAAAGGAAAATCGCATCGGAATGGTCCAAGAGGCAGACTTAAAGCAGAGGTGGAAGAGACCACCGATTACTAATCCCCGACATATCGGGTTGGAGGCAGGCATATGCAAATAATATAAGGAAAGGACCTTGGGCCGATGTGACATTGCGATCGTCGATATTGGCATCGGCGACGCTATGAGATAAGGGAAGGAACCCCGGGACTATGCGACATGCGATTGCGATATATCGCATCGCAACATCATATCACAATGATATAAAAGGGGCCGATACCATATGCGACATGCAATTGTCGATCCGCGACGTGCAATCTCAACCGTCGGATCGGAAATGAGATCAACGACTAGGATTAAATCGATGGTCGAGAGATCGACGATCCCTGACACGAAGGGTTGATGCGATAGCAATATGCAATGTAATCTGGACCATCCGATCGGGGATCAAATCAATGGTCCGGATTAAATCGGCGATCAACGATCCCTAATAGCAGGGCTAATGCGATTGCGATTGCGATAAGCAATAAGGGCCAGACCCGATGGGGATTATAAGCTCGATTACATAATTTTTGAAGTCTGGGAATTCAGATTTTCTGTGTTATCCCGTGTATTTGGGATTTTGGCCATGCGATAGAAATATTGCGACTAATGGTGGACCCGATAGGGTTATAGGGGTGATTTAATGAAATTTCAAGTCTGGAATTCACACCCGATAGTGTAATTTTGGAAAAATCTCTGTGTATTGGATTTTTCTCCATTTTCGAGTTTTTGCCTGGAAGAAGGCCACGATCCTTGTAACGGCCCCTGATCATTGTGCCACGCTACAAGCGGGTATTTTTGGTAGACAATGATGCGTTTGAAGCCACAGAGCTGTAGAGCTAGATGGCCAGTCGAACAGACAACACACAGAGAAGCCACAGAGCCGCAGGGGAGTAATGACACGCAGAGAAATGGCTGGGGAAGCCGCAGAGCCAGGAAAATGCCTTAAAGGAGCCAGAAGGCCCAATTGACAGAGTGGTTGGCGAGAGTTGGAGGTCACTGAAGGAGAGCTGTTAGCTATGAGAGCGAAAAGCCAGAGAGCACAATTGACAGGAAACAAAGCTGCTAAAGGTCACTGGAAGGTTGCTAAAGGTCACTTGGAGGTCGAGCGAACCATTGATGCATGTAGAGGCCGAGAGAGAGATCAGAGAAGCTAGAGCCGAAGAGCCAAAGCCAGAGTTGAGAGCCAAGAGTCAGCACCAGAGCCGAGAGCCAGAGCAAGAGCGAGAGCCAGAGCCAGAGCCAAAAAGTCGAGAGCTTCAGAGCCAGGGATAAGATGGTGTTCTAAGCCCATTGTGTTCTGTGTAAACCAGTGGAGTTGAGTGTGAAGCTTATAAAAGAACTGCTGCCATAATCCCAGAGAGCCTAGTTGAGTTGACTAGAAGTCAAGGAGACGTAGCCCAAAAGTTTTGGGTGAACTCCATATTAAATTTGCTTTCTTAAGTGTTTGTTATTTGCTGTAATATTTTATTGTTATATGTATGTTATATCAGCATAGACAACATAATTTTAAAGCACATAAATAGTAAAAAATAAACACGAGCATACACCTTATTTTCAAGCACATTATTAATTTCACAATTGGTTAATCATTTGGGTCTTGGGAATATATAAGCTTTGGGAGTGGGAGAGGTTCTTGTAAGCTTGAAAAGGAGCCTTTAGTGCCCCATTTTCAGATCACTAAATGATAGAAAGAGAGAGTGAAGGGGTGGATAATCTTGAGAGGAACAAAGTGACAACGCAATGAACTCAATGACTCTATTTAAACGACAAACCCTATGAAAACCAAAACCCTGTGTTTTTGGGGTTGTTGCAAGGTTCCTTCCTCACCTCATGGTCCTAGAGGGAGGAGGTGAGGCCGAGACACCTGTGAGCAACCTTGTGGATCTTTTCTTTTCCAACCTACTAATTGAATGCAAGCATAAACGAACGCAAACTGAATCACAACTACTCTACTCTGCACTACTGTAATGAAACTGCACTATTCAAGCAAATGAACAAAAAACAAGAAACTACTTAAGTCAATGAGAAGGGAACCAGAAATATGTGCTGAACCACTGTAATGAAAATGCATCTATTTAACCAAATGAACAATCAAACCATGCATCTATGCTACTGCTGTAATGGAAATGAACTGCTTAAGTTAATGAGTAGAAATCAGGATTCTATGATAGAATACAATACAATAAAGAGGAGCTTTGGCTGCTAAGGTTGGGCCCTAACCCAAGAGCTTTAGCCCTCTGAATTAACTCAGTGCTAGCTCAAATCAAAACTCATATTCATTTTCAAAGAACACTGTATTACATCAAACTGTTACTAGTCAAAAGGTCTGAATACTTGTTAACTGACTGGATGACTATTGGCTAACTGCTTGGCTAAAAAAAACTGAGGTCCTAAGCCTCTCTATTTATACATCTAAATTCTTAATGACTTCCCTCAAAATTATGGAGGTACAGCTCCCAAATCAATGGTAACTTGTCCTTTCACTTTCACTAGCTCGACTGCCTTCTAGTAGGGAGGCTGCTTGTACTTCCACTTGCTTGGCTGTCTTTTAGTACTCCTGATTTGGCTGTGTGTACTTTTAGCTGATGGAGGGATATTCAAATGGATGGGTAGTAAATGAGGAGGATTTACCTCCTGTAATTCCTCTCCCTTGTCCCATATGAGTTTTTACCAAGGTCTTTTACCATAGTTCCTTGCTTTTATCCTTTATTCCTGCATTATATGCACATTATACCACAAAGAAAAATATCCAACTCTAACTCAACTCATAAGCAAATATAATCAGAAGTATGCAATAAGTTGTGAGAATAGTTGGTTTGACTAAGCTAAGAGGTGAATTAGGGCCAATTAAGGCCAATATAATTACTCAATGATGAGACTCATCATCACCCCCCCTACTGAAAGTGTTGCTCATCCTCTGAGCAACTTAGTGGCTCTGGTAGCCTCTCTGGCATCTCATTCTTTTGCTGTGGTCTTTTATTCTTGTTATAGTAGCCTGCTTTCCTTTATTCTTATTCCCACTGATATTTTATGATCTTCAAGCTATGTGGCAGTGTTTCATCTCTTTTAGCAGGCATGCATATTATCCTTTCTTATCAGCCTAAACATATCCTCAAAATGTGTACTTGCTTTCCCCTGGGCAGCAAGATATCTGAGTGTCAGCTGAGGATTATTTGCAATTAAATTATGGGTGCTGATTAAGGCCATGGGATTTGATTGTTCAGCTACTTCTCTTTTTTTTTTTTGTTTCAATGCCTTCTTCTTCTTCTGTTTTTTTCTCATCTCTATCAGGTTCTTGCTTTGCTTCTTCCTCAGTTTTAGCATCATGTTCCTTTGTACTAGTGTCTTCTTTATCCATTTCATCCCTATCTAGCTCTGTATCTTCTTCTTTTTGTTTTGCCTCCCCCTTATTGATAGAAGGACTAATATCATAAATGAGTATCTTGCTTGTGAGGCTTGAGGAGGAAATAAGAAACTTCTTTGAAGAAACAAAGTTTCCTGTGTATTTAATCCACTAGCCTTTTTGAGAGGAAACTGGCCACCTTTTTACTTTCAAACCAACTACCTCTTAACCTTTACAACTTTTGATCAAATGATTCATATGAGTGAGAGAGTAGGATGCTTACCTGTTGTTATCAGGAAATCTAGTGTCTATGTAGAGCTGCTAGTCCCACTAAGGCTGGTAGCTACCTTAGAAACAAACAAACTAAAACCACTTTCGTTTTCCTTTATGAGAAGTAGATAAGAGGGGAAAGAAGGAGACCAACCTCTGTCTTGTGCTTGGTTCCTTGCTTGATTCCTCTCTCTTCTGATAGATCTTTTCCACTCGCTTCCTCGTCTACCCAGCTTCAAAGAGCACCTATAGAATCAAAGCAGAATAACACTATCCAAGAACAGAGATCTACTATCATAAACAATATAGGACCAAATATATATTGACCACACAAATGCATATATCATCAATCATACAAGAATGTGGAGGAAAACTCGAATAGCTTTATTAATAATCAAGAATAGTAAAGAGGATTACAACTAATTGTTCTGACCCAACATCATCCTCTCAGCAAGAAAGCCCTTCTTCACCTCATGAAAAGCTTAGATCACCCAAAACTATGATGTTACACCAAGAAACCAGCAGCACTTCCTTACAAGATACAAAATTCCAGCCTCTAACCTCTGGATCTCTGGGATGAGAGATCTATATATAGATATTTACAGAGGTGTGAGTCAGCTCTGGGTTTTTGATTAGTGTATTCTCTCTGATAGTTCTTGTTTCCACTTGGAAATCTCATTGATCTCTTACTCATCCTTGGGTGATTCTAAGAGACAAGTGTCACAGGAGAAGTTTCTGGAAGATTCCATGATCATCCACCTCGCAAACTGTCTCCGCCACTTGTCTATTCTCGTCCATCGCACCCTATAGAAGGGCTTTTTAGTATGCATCGCACCTCTCGTGTGCATTTAGGTGGGATGCATCGCACCCTCAGCACTGAGCAATCAATATGGTCTAGTTTTGACCATTTCTGAGTAGTTTTTCGTGGAGAACTTCTGGGAGATGATGTAATCAGTTGACCTTGTTCTTTTAGGGGTTGGAACAACACTTTTAGGGACTTAGGAGCCCTTGGTTTATGGAAATATTTGATTGGGGTTGCAGTGCCCAAAAATGTCTATAACACCTGTGGCCTTAATGTCATGCTACAAGTGTCAAAGATAAGAGGTGCTGCTGATGGTCATTCTTCTTCCTCCTCTGTTGTCTGTTGATGGTTTCTTGACTGCAGATTAGATGTTGTTGCTGCTGTGTAGTTATTTATTCCTCCTTTGCTATCTGTTGATGGTGTCTTGACTGTAGATCGGATGCTGCTGCTATTGTGTAGTTCTTTCTTCCTCCTCTGCTGTTTGCTGATGGTGTCTGTGACTGTAGATCAGATGCTGCTGCATGTACATAGGGAGTAGGAGTGTGTGTGAAGGCAAGGATGATGGTCATGGATGAGGTGATGCTGTGGAAAACACAATCTTCTCCTGAATTGAAGTAGTGAAGTGAAAAATAATGGAATTTATGGAGGGATGCATGGTATGGAATGGGGGAGATGAACATATGTGAGGCAGGCCCCCCTTTGGATCTTCTCTTTGCTCCTTTATTGTCTTTATCATCCTCCTGCGAACAACAATTATGTTTTTTTTTTCTCTTTTTTTTTTTCTTTTATTATTATATTTTTTGAAAAACACCTAGGCCGCCCTAAGGAGGTTTTTACCCTAGGTATCTACCCTGGGCGCCTCAAGGAAGGTTTTCACCAGGGATCTTCTTTTTCTTTCATTTTTTTCTCATCCTTGGGCCGTCACATGGAGGTTTTCAACCCAAAGATGGGACTTAGGCACCTCATAGAGGTTTTCACCTGAATCCTTATTCTGTTTTTTTTTAGTGACCTGATGAGGGAGGAGCTGAAACTTGCTCCACCATCATCACTGTCTTATTGATGCTGTCAATGACCTCTAGTTTAGATGAAGGCCTCTTGTATAATTTCAATATGTGTCCATTAACTAGCAATGGAATGGATTCTTCATCTATAGTCCTGATTTGCACTGAACCATTGTCATGGCATCTTTCCACCACATATGGTCTGAGCCATCTTGTTCTTAGCTTGCCCTTGAAGTATTTGTACCTTGAATCATACAATAATGCCCAGTCTCCTTCTTGAAATAACTTCTCCTTAATATGCTTTTCATGCCAGATCTTTCTCTGAAGCTGAATTATCTCTGTATGGAGGAGGGCCTACATTCTGAATTCATCTAGGCCATTCAAATGGAACAACCTTTCTTTTTGTGCATGACTGAGATCTAAATCTAGTTGGGCTGCCATCCTCAATGTGTTATATTCAAATTCAATGGACAACAAAGAATTTTCCCCATAGACTAGCTCATAGGGTGTAAATCCAGTGGTGGTATTCCATGTTGTATTGTAGGCCCAGGTGGCCTCAACTAGTCTCTCAGCCCAGTCCTTTCTGCTGCTGTTCACTACCTTGGTTAGGATGTTTTCTAGTGCTCTGTTGGTCACCTCCACTTGCCCATTAGCTTGTGGATGATAAGGAGTGGAGGTCCTATGTTTGATATTGTGATGATTGAGAAGTTCTTCAATCATGCTGGAGGTGAAATGGCTGCCTTGGTCTGTGACTAGTTCTCTAGGGTACCCAAATTTGTAGAATATGTTCTCCCTTAGGAACTCAGCCACCTTCTCTTCTGTTGCTACCTTGATTTCTTTGGTTTCTGCCCACTTATTCAAGTAATCGGTGCACACAATGATGTGCTGTTTTTTCTTGGAAGGAGGGTTGATATGCCCAATGAAGTCAATGCCCCACCTGTCAAATGGCTCGAAGGTCACTTGAGGCTGCAGGGGCATTTCATCCCTTGGAGTAGACTTTCCCATCCTCCAACACCGATCACACTGACGAACATACTTCTTCACATCCTGATGAAGAGTGGGCCAATAATAACATGCTTGCAACACCTTGAATGTTGTCCTTTTTGCTGCAAAGTGACCTCCACAAGGCCCATTGTGATAGGTCAAAAGGATGTCAAAGACCTCCTCTTCCCTTACACATCTTCTCAATATTTGATTTGGACCAAGTTTGAACAGATTGCCCCCAATCCAGGTGAAAGGGGCACTCTTCCTAATTATCTTTCTCTTCTCTCTGGAGGGTAGGTTTGGTGGGAACTGTTCTGACACCAGATAGTTTGCTATATCAGCAAACCATGGGGAGAGCACTGAAATGGCAAACAAATGATCATCTGGGAACTGATCATCCACCATGCCTTCTTCACCTACATGAAGATTCATTCTAGATAGAAAGTTAGCAACAAAATTTTCTTTACCATGCCTATCAACAATAGTTAAATCAAACTACTGTAATAAGAGTAACCATCTTATGATTCTGGGATTTACATCTGGTTTGTTCATTAAATATTTAATTGCAGCATGATCAATATGCACAAATTTCTAATAGCCTGTAATGTAATGCCTAAACTTGTTCAATGAATGCACAACAACCAAGAGTTATTTTTCTGTCACAGTATAGTTTAGCTCGACCTTTGATAGGTTTTTACTGATAAAATATATGGCTTAAGGCAATTTCTCTTCTACCTATCCTAAGGCTGCTCCTATGGCTTTCTGTGAGGCATCAACATGATGTGAAAAGGGAGGGCCCAGTTTGGGCCTCTAAGGATTGGTGTAGTGGTTACCTTACCCTTTAAAATGTCCAAGGCCTCTTGATAGCTCTTTGACCATATAAATTCAAAATCTTTGGCCAATAATCCAAACAAAGGAGAGGCTAACTTGCTGAAGTCTTTTATGAATCTTCTGTAATATCCATCTAGCCCTAAGAAACTCCTAACATCTCTCTACTTTTGTGGAGGTGGGATCCTTTGAATGATTGCTACTTTGTTTGGGTTCACTTGCAATCCTTGCTGCGATATTGACTGACCTAGCACAGTCCCTTCAGTCATTAAGAATTCACATTTTTCTGGACTGAGGGACAGGTTCATCTCAATGAATTTGCGTAATACTTTGCCTAAGTTAGTCAGGGCCACTTGGAAATCACAGCCATAAGGTGTAAAATCATCCATGTAGATTTCCACAACGTCATGAACTAATTCAACAAAGATACTCAAGACTACTCTTTGGAAAGTGGCAGGAGCATTGCACAGGCCAAAAGGAAGGACCCTATAGGAAAAAGTACCCCAAGGACAGGTGAAAGTGGTCTTATCCTGGTCTTTTGGGTAGATTTGGATTTGGTTGTACCCACTGAATCCATCTATGAAAGAGAAGAACTTCTTCTGTGCCAGGCCATCTAACACTTGGTCAATGAAGGGTAAGGGCACTAACACTAAAGGAGAAACCCACTCAATGTCAGAGATAGGGTAAATGAACCCTGCATCTAACAATTTCTACAGTTCTTCTTTGACTATGTATTTGAGGGCTGGATTCATCCTCCTTTGTGGTTGCCTAACTAGCTTGCAACCTTCCTTGATGTATATGTGGTGAGTACACACCTAGGGGTGTACTTCCTTCATTTCCTTGTAGTTCCAAGAAAAGGCTTCTAGGTTCTCCCTCAACAAGTTGCATAGCTATTCCTCCTCTGAAGTAGAGAGAGATGGATTAATCTTCAAGGTTTTCTCTAGCCCAAATTCTATGGTTTTGACTTAGAGTGGGTTGGAATTGGCCAAGCATAAGTCAATTTGATGACTGTTCAGTGTTTCTTTTACTTCTTCTTCTAGGGGTAATGAACTAGGAGTTGGACTCTGGAGCAGGTGTTCAATTAAATCATCCTCATCTTGCTATCCTCCTCCTATGATGGCTTCCAAAGTATATAGTTCGACAGAAGAAAGCTCATCTTCTTCCTCCTCCTCCAATGATAAAGGTAAGTCATGTTCCAGGGAGGGTTGAGCAGGAGGGTATAGGACTAATTGTTTGGACATATGCCCATTCTTGATGGTCATATTCCCAGCTCTGCAACTAATGTAGGCATCAACTATGGCCAACCATGGCCTCCCAAGGATGAGAGGGTAACCAGTTAGCTTAGCCTTAGGCTGGAGGACTAGGAAATCTGCTAGGTACTCCCAGGAATCAATGGAGACCATCACATCCTCCACAATTCCCTTAGGAGTGACTGTGGAATGGTCTGTAAGTTGCAGCACTATTGTGGTCTTCCGTAATGACCCTTGGAGGTTAAGCTCGAGCATGGTGTCCTTGGTCATCATATCAATGGTAGCCCCAAGATCAATCAGAGTGTGTGGGACAATGGTGCCATTCATGTGGACATCAACTACTGGGCTTCCAGGGTCTAAGTATTTTGGACGTATTTCCTGCCCCAGCATTAAGCCAGATAAATGCCCAATGACATTAATGGTAGGGGCATCCCTTTTTCTTCTTCCTGGATGGTTAAAGCACTTCTCCTTAATCAATTTATTATAAATAGGCACATCCTTGATTGCCTGGAGAAGGGGAATCTTTACACATAGGCTTTCCAATTCTCTCAGAAGTTCAGTTTCTTCTGGGGTAGGCTGGTGTGGTTGGGCTAATATTTCAGGAAAGGGTGGATTTGCTTTAAGGTTACTTTCCTCTATTTTTTCCTCAACCTCCTTATGTGGAGAGGGAGGTTGGTTATCTGAGAGAATTCTCCCAGATCTTAGGTTGATCTCTTGAATTTCAACAGCATAAGCTGGGTATGATGTCTCTCCACCATATATTTGTTGGGCTTGCTTATTGTTTGGGTTTGGATTTGGCTGGGCAGGCATCTGGGGTTGCCTAGGTGGAGCAGAGTGCATGAGTTGTGGTTGGGTAGGTGATGAAGGAAATAGAGTTGGAACATTGTTGAATTGGGGCCTTCACCCCTGGGGTGGGGTATTCCACTGATGTTGTGGCTGATTGTAAGGGTAAAATGACTGGTTGGGTGGCTGGGAATGATATTGAGATGCATGAGACCAAGGAGGGGGTGTAAATCAGGAAGGATGAGCAGTGGGTCCCCAAGAAGGTATAGCTGTGGTTTGGTTGGGTCTGTAATATGCATGGGATGATCCTTGCATACCCTGCTGGTATGGTCTAGGCCCAAGAGGTCTCCTTTGGTTAATGTAGAAAAGCTGCTCAGTGACCCCTTCAGCTCCTTGGTATATAGCTTTAAGTCCAGGTAAGGAAGGGCACTTGTTTGTGGAGTGGTTTTCTTCATAGACTAAGCAAACCTCAATATAGTTTAATGGGCATTCATTCCTAGGATGCCTTCTGGTGCACCTAAGGTAGAAGATGGCCAAGGCTCTCTCTGCTTCCTCTTGCTTCCTTCTGATATTCATGGTATCCAATTGCAAGGCAAGGGTTTGTAGCATCTCACTTTTGAAGTCCTCCAACATATTTCCAATTTCACCCTTGATGGATGAGTTGGAAGATGAGGTACTGGCCATAGGTTGACTACTTCTACCCTTGTTTCTGGTTGCCCTAGAATGGTTTCTAAAGACAGTCTTGACGTCCTCATAGGGTAGTTGGTAGATATCTCCTCCTGATAACATGTGTAAGGTGTCTAGGATATCCTCCCTTACTCCTCTAAGTAGGTCCAGCTTTAGTGATTCAGGTCAAGTGTGCACCTAGCCCTTTTGTAACTAAGCTGGAATATTTCTTCATCGTCTTCTAGGGATTCATCATGGCCTATGGTCATCCTGAAAATCTCATACTTGGTGTCCTTTGACCTAAAGTAGTCCTTGCATTTGTTGTTAAAGGCCTGCTGCATCTGAGCCCAAGTTGTTATGCTATCTCCAGGTAAACCCATGAACCAGCACAATGCTGCATCCTTGAGGGTAGATGGAAATAGTTTCAACTTCTACTCATCATTTGTGCAGTCATAGGTTCAGCAAACAACATCAAACTCAAATAGGAAAGTGTCAGGGTCCTTTGTGGTCAAGCCATGGAAATGAGGTAGAGCAGAGGGGCTTATGTTCTTCATTTTAGTGTCCCCATTGGTTTCCCTAATGGGGAAGGCACTCACAATTCTCCCTCTATCTCCTTTGTCATTTAAGTGTTCAGCCATTGATTCAGTAGGAATGGGTTCTTCCTCTTCTTCTTCCCCTACAGGTTCTTCAAATATGTTAGGTTGCTCAACCAAAGGGGTTTCCAATTCACCGTCAGTGAAGAAGAAAGAAGCTTGACTATTGGATGAGTTGGGGGTATTTGGCAAGAATTTTCCTGAATTATCCCTAATCCTATGAGGCATGAAAGGAAATGTTTTTGGGGTTTTTGTGAGATTTTCTTTAAATATGGAAAGTACTCTACAGAAAGGAAATTTCTGATTAAATGAAAGACAACTAACAGAATGGAAACTACTTGAAGAATGAAATTGCTGAATTGAATGAAAACCACTAACAAAAGGAAACTACTTGCTGAATTGAGATTGCTGAATGAAAGACTATTGACATAAAGAGAACTACTTACTGAATTGAAATTCTATTTGCAGGAAAGGAAACTAGATTAACTTGCAGAATGGAAAGGAAAGCAGATAAATGACAAAGTGAAAGAAAGAAACTAGATTACTTTTGCAGAAATAAACTAATGGAAGAAAGTTGGAAACTATAAAATAGAAGAAAAGAGCAGTAATCACTACTACTTTGACACCTCCCCGGCAACGACGCCAAAAAGTGATGAGCCTAGGTATTGCAGCAAGAATGCTGCAACTCCCAGGGCTACCAATTTTACTTATCAACCTGGGGTTCGTACAAACTTGGAGGTGACTGTGCTATATACGTAAGTAGAAGTGAAGGTACTGCCTGTTGTCACTGCTCATCTGGCAAGAGACCCAGGGGTTCCAAGATAGACTTCTATAGGGTCAGAAGAAGCTTGATTTTTATGGAAGGAGAGAAAACCTATTCTAGGGGAGAGATATTCTACTGCAGAAATGAAGAAAACAACATGCAAACCTAAATCACCATAACCTAATTAATCATGAAAATAACTAGACTAAGCAGAATTGCTAAGCAACACTATATATAGTGCTAACTGTCTAAGTTGCAGGAGTAAAGCAACAAAACTAGACTAAGGGGTGAACAATGGAAACTAGGCTAAGTCTGTGTTTAGGTGGAAGAGCAGTCGAAGGTCAAAATGGCGAAAAGAGGACATGGGGGAGCAAAAGTGCATGAGGACCGCTGGATCAGGCGGGTGGAAGGCGAATGAACGACTGAGATCAGATTGGAGGAGGGTACGTAGGAAAATGGGCGGACATGGTGGACTAATTAGGATGGACAATTGGGATTACATCGCGGAGGTGATCAGTAGATGAACAATAGAGATAGGCCAAGCCAGTTGACGATCGGGTGAAGCAATAGCCATCAGATCAAGAGACAGATCAGTGGTGGAGAGTTCAAGGCGATAAAGCGATCGGGTGATGCGACAACCATCAGATCTGGCAGGGCAGATCAACGGTGGAGGTTGGAGCGTGAAAAGAAACATGCGGAATTGATGAGCGGGTTCGAAGGGCGGTAAGCAGTATCTCGTGCGCCCTCAAAACCATAAGTTTCATTTTGAAAATTCACGTGATTAGCCTCCCTGGCCGACATGTAGCACGGGGAAACTGCCCATATCGCGTGCTCTCAGCCCAATAACGGTCAGAAGGAACTCCATGCAATATGGCGTGAGGGCCGTCGGATCTGGTAAGGTAGATCTACGACGGAGATGTGACTGAGCAGGTTGGTGAGCGGGTGTGCGACAACTGTCGGATCTGACAAGGCAGATCGACGGTGGGGATTTAGAAAGTCAAATGTGAAAAGTGGATTCGGCAGTGATTGGTTGGTTTTGCATGTGAAAGGAAATCAATGATTAAAAACTGTTTGAACGTGAATTAACAGCTCTCGCTGAGCGTTTCAGGCTAAAGGAGAATGACAACATGAGAGATCTGGGAAGAGGGTGGAGGTCTAAATGACAGAAAGAGAGAGTGAAGGGGTGGATAATCATGAGAGGAATAGAGTGACAACATAATGAACTCAATGACTGTGTTTAAATGACAAACCCTATGAAAACCAAAACCGTGTGTTTTTGGGGTTGCTGCAGGGTTCCTTCCTCACCTCATGGTCCCAGAGGGAGGAGGTGAGGCCAAGACACTTGTGAGCAACCTTGTGGATCTTTTATTTGCTAACCTACTAATTGAATGCAAGCATAAATGGAAGCAAACTGGATCACAACTACTCTGCTCTGCATCATTGTAATGAAACTGCACTATTCAAGCAAATGAACAGAAAACAAGAAACTATTTAAGTCAATGAGCAGGGAACCAGAAATCTATGCTGAACCACTGTAATGAAAATGCATCTATTTAACCAAATGAATAATCAAACCATGCATCTATGCTATTGCTGTAATGGAAATGAACTGCTTAAGTTAATGAGCAGAAAGCAGGATTCTATGCTAGAATATAATACAAGAAAGATGAGCTTTGGCTACTAGGGTTGGGCCCTAACCCAAGATCTTCAGCCCTTTGAATTAACCCAGTGTTGGCTCAATTCAAAACTCACCTTCATTATCAAAGAACACTATATTACATCAAACTGTTACAAGTCAAAAGGTCTGAATACTTGCTAACTGACTGGCTGACTATTGGTTAACTGCTTGGCTAAAAAAAACTGAGGTCCTAAGCCTCTCTATTTATACTTCTGAAGTCTCAAGGACTTCCCTCAAAATTAGGGAGGTACAACTCCCAACTTAATGGTAACTTGTCCTTTCACTTTCACTAGCTCGACTGCCTTCTAGTAGGGAGGCTGCTTGTACTTCCACTTGCTTGGCTGTCTTTTAGTACTCCTGATTTGGCTGTGTGTACTTTTAGCTGATGGAGGGATATTTGAATGGATGGGTAGTAAATGAGGAGGATTTACCTCCTGTAATTCCTCTCCCTTGTCCCATATGAGTTTTTACCAAGGTCTTTTACCATAGTTCCTTTTTTTATCCTTTATTCCTGCATTATATGCACATTAGACCACAAAGCAAAATATCCAACTCTAACTCAACTCATAAGTGAAATATAATCTTAAGTATGCAATAGGTTGTGAGAATAGTTGGTTTGACTAAGCTAGGAGGTGAATTAAGGCCAATTAAGGCCCATATAATTACTCAATGATGAGACTCATCACCACCCATGGTTGAAAATGCAAGCATGAAATTTGACGTTCCACAGACAGTTTTCTCTGTTCCTGGCGTGTATGGAACAAGTTTAGACTTCATAGATATAACCATATGAAACCATAGCATAAGCTTTGTCCAGCAAGAAGCATGGAAAAGCTGTAAAGGCGAGATACACTCCTGACTTGGTAGGGACTTGTTACATAACAACCATACTTTTCAATTTAAAATGTTCCTACTTTCAACATTATCGGAAAGAAATTGATCCACTTTAGTTAGAGTACATCCTTTGTCTCTCCACTAAATAGGTTATGACATGATTATTCCATCTACAATGGGTGGGATATAACATTCGTAATGCTTTTTTGTGTTGTATTATGATATAGTTCTTTTTAGTTGTGGAGGAAATCATGTTTTGGGCTCATTATACCCTTGATGAATGGTTGTATGACGAATAATGTTGAGGTTTAAGAGATATATATTTGCTTAATGTTTATTTTGATATCGGTGAGATTTAAAAAATATATATTTGTTGTTAACTTTGATATCTTTTAATGATATATAATAAGTCTTTTTTTAATGATATTGAAGAGTATTGATTATAATTTTGATAATTGTCTACATGTATTTGATATCTTTGAAGTTATATATGTTTATTTTTATTTTTTTTAATGACATGTGATAAGTGTTTCTTTAATGATAATAAAGAGCATTGATTATAATTTTGATGATTCTCTATATGTATTTTTGACATGATAATTTTTACATTATATTTATGTTTTTCTATATATTTAAATATTGCCATTTTTTTTGCACATTGATGTATTGAAAAAAACAAGATCACAAGATTCATGTGAATGAAGGTAATCAAACTTATGCTACTGCCTAAGAGCTTGGAAAGGGAATAAATAAGTTCAACATTTTTACTAAATTCAATATGGTAAAAATTATAAAAAAATGAGCTATAATTCACTTTTTACCCCCTTTGTAACATTCATTATCTCTAAGAATAAATTTTCCCATTTATGATTTGGTGGGGGAATAAGAAGACCAAGAGCATTCATGGAAGGGAGCTACTAATATAGGAGATACTAAAAAAGAGATTTGTTTCCTTATCTGAGGAAACTAGCAATGTGAGATTATTGAGAAAATCATATCTTTGAGTAAAATATTTGTGTAGATTGTGAAATTGTGGGAGTAGTGTAATAATTTCTCTTGACCTACTTTATGTGTGCCATGCTATTGGGAGTGTGGAGTGTAGCTCATCAATTGTGAGTATTAATGCTCATTGTCTATAGTAATTGATTGATGCAAGTTTAGAAGTCTCCTCACCAGGCTATGGTTGATCAATTGAATGCTTGCTTTTAGTTTAATTTGTGAGTTGAGTAACTCGTCTTATAAGAATAAAAATAAAATGTTTACCTTATGATACATTTCACATTGCCAAGATTAAAAATAAAAAAAAAATTACTTTATGTCTAAAAATAATACTCGGCCACCATCTATTCAAAATTAGTAGACTTCTAAATTTAAAATTTACATAAATACTTGACCACCGTCTATTCAAAATCAGTAGACTTCTAAATTTAAACTTTATTATTGTGTAGTTATCCAATATTTTCCATCTGACTAACTACAACGGTGAGCTACAAATTTATAAATATATAAAACTTCTTGCTAAATAAATCTTACATGGTCACCAACCTTCCAACCATACATAAGCTTCTCATTGGCCAATGTAAAATCTAACTCAGAATCACTCTGGAACATAACCATTGCCATTTGGATGACTGCCTTGAAATACTTTCCTCTTGGAGACGCTGGTGACCCGAAGTACTTCATCTCGACAACCCTATTAATGAGTTGGTTTTCTCTATCTTCCTATGTTCAGGAGGTTGGTGTTCTTTTTATGAAATTATGAACCCATTGATGTGCTCAACCTGCTCTCCCTATCCCAAGCAATCACATGGAATCATGAGTAAAATTGCAGTCACATGGAATCAAGAGCGTAAGAATTAAGAATTTGAAAAGTGTAATTGCAGTCACATGAAATCATGAGTGCGTAATGAAGCAACTAATTCAATGGAAAACAACTGTCCCTATCCCAAACTTGATTCAGAATTTGTGCTAAACTTGCGCTCCATAATCCCAAACCTAATTCAAAATTTGTCGAGTGTAATTGCAGTCATACAGAATCATGAGTACATAAATGAAGCAACAAGTTCAATCGAGAACTCTATTTCTTGACATTTTTAAATAATAGATGAGTTGTGCATATTGAGCAACTCTTTCTCAAGAACTTGCCATATCTGGCATCCTATACCATCCTCACTCATCCTCTAGCATTTATTTAAACAAATCTTCCTTATCTCGCAATCCTTTTCCATCTGGCTACTATAATCACCCATAATGCAAGGAAATACAGAATCGTGAGCATGCAAAAAATCAGGAGTGGAAAAGAAAACATGCAAAAGGTGGTTTGCCTGAATCACTGGGCATCCATAAAAGCAAGAGAAGCTTACATAAATTGAATTCTAGTTCGATATCCACTCATTGATCCACCAACATAAGCAAAAGCAATAATACCTGTGAGCTCATTCTATAAATCATATAAATTCCTCCTACTGGTTTTCATATTCTTTGTAACTATTTGTATAGTCTTTTGAATTTTCTTTTCATATGCTTAACACACTTATCCCTGTTTGTGTTACTCTGGTTGTGTATACTTTGCATCATTAAATTATGAAAATCGAAAAACTAATTAAAACACATACAATTTGATATTTTTTAAAATACTCATTATCTCCTTCAGCTTGTGATATCATAATTAAAGTAAATACAATTTTATATTTTTAACTAATTAAAACACATACAATTTGATATTTTTTAAAATACTCATTATCTCCTTCAGCTTGTGATATCATAATTAAAGTAAATACAATTTTATATTTTTAAAATAGTTATTAACTCTAAAACCTTGCTATTATTATTATTATTTCCTTTTTTGAGATCAATATCTATTATATTATATTAAAGTTATTTAGAGTTATTTTAGGAAGGAATTTGCATATGTATGAGATTATTATGTATTGTATTAGATTTCCTTTCGAAAAAAATAGAGTATGTATGAGATTAATATTTATTATGCTAGATTTTTTTTAAAAAAGAAATATATGTTTGCATGCAAGAAAAATAGCTACCATGCAAAGAAGTATATGATTGCATGCAAAAATAGCTGCGATGCATCTAAAAGTTTGTTCTCTTCAAAATATTGTATGAATTATTAAAAATGAAGATAATTTAATGAGATTAATCTTTGAAAAGATTTGCATTAGTTATTGGAAAATGAAGATAATTTAATGAGAGTAATCTTGAAAAGATTTGCATGAGCTCTTGAAAAATGAAGATAAGTTAACGAGGGTAATTTTTGAATGGATTGCATGGGTTCTTGAAAGGATTTTAGTTGTCCGTGAACAAAGAAAAGTTGAATAGAGCAACTTCTTGAAAAGAACCCATGAATCCGTGTGCGTGGAAGACACAGGTTACCCAAGTTGTTGTCCTAAGTAGATTGCATAAAATTTGTATTTTTTTTATTTATGCATGGATAAAACAACTATTTAGGGTAGATTTCTTGAGAAAGAAATATGCATAGACAAACTTTTATATTGAATGCAATTATTCAAATAGACACGTTTATATATTGAATGCAATTATTCAATGCATAAGAAATATGCATAGATAGGCTTTTATATTAAATGCAAATATTCAATGCATGGGATATATGCATATATAAGTTTCTACACTAAATGCAAATAATTCATGCATGAGGAAAATGCATGTGAACATTGCACATAGAAGGTGAAGAAGTCACATTATTCTTTTGAAAGGGATGATGTGATTTCATGATATTATGTTTGCCTTCTTGAAAATAGACACGTTTATATATTGAATGCAATTATTCAATGCATAAGAAATATGCATAGATAGGCTTTTATATTAAATGCAAATATTCAATGCATGGGATATATGCATATATAAGTTTCTACACTGAATGCAAATAATTCATGCATGAGGAAAATGCATGTGAACATTGCACATAGAAGGTGAAGAAGTCACATTATTCTTTTGAAAGGGATGATGTGATTTCATGATATTATGTTTGCCTTCTTGAAAAGAATAGACAAATATGTGATTGCATGCTATTATGTTTGAAAAGTAAACTATTTCTTGGAAAGAAATGTGTTTTTGTACACAAGGATAGAACAATTATTGAGCTATATTAAAAATAAATAAATGAATATGCAATATTTTTTATTAGTTTCTTGAAAAGAAGAACATGTACTTATACACGTAAATAACAATTATATTGCTAAGTTCTTGGAAATTAATATGTCTGAGATGCACAAAACAATAATCCTCATGTTCATTTATTTCCGAAAAAATATGTGTTAATTTTGCCACCATCTTGGAAAGGGAAAAGTGTGTTGGCATGCAGGATTTAGTTAGTGTCATTCGGAAAGAAAGATGTGTTTTGCATTCATGAAGAATACTTGTCATGTTAATTTACTTTGGAAAGAACAAGTAGTTATGTGTAAGAAAATAATGACTATTATGTTAGGTTTTTGTTTTTTTTAAAGCAACCATGGTTCGTGGTGATTGAATGGCCGCTATGTCCACAGGTAGTAATCCACACATATCCATCAAAGGCGGTCTAATATATCAGGCCTAACCCCAAGGGCATCGAGGAGATTTGATCTCGTGACCTCCCAATAGGCAAGGTACTTAGCAATGAGGGCTCGACCAATTGAGCTATCCCTTGGGACTTGACTATTATGTTAGTTTTATTTTGGAATAGAGCATTTATTTTTCATGTATAATAGCTATTGTGAATATCTCTCATTTGGAAGAGGTGCTTTTGGAAGTAACATGCATTCACACGCATAAGAATAATATCTATTGTATTAGTTCTTTTGGAAAATAATACATGACTACATATGCAAAGAAAATAGCTGAGGGATAACTACTTTCGAATAAAGTTTATTTAATTACATGCACAAAGATCACAGACAATTGTAGTGGTTTCTTCTTGGAAAGGAATGTGTGCTTAAGCAAGGGGAATATTATTTAATGTGGCATTAATTTTATAGACATGATTTGATAATTATATGCTTATGATTAATGCGTGTATAGTGTTGTTAAAAGAAGCATGTCACAATATTTTGTTCACATTTCATGTATGCACATGAATAGATGTTGAAGATTCACTATTAAAAATTGATCATTGGTTGATTAATACTTTATCTAATCATGATATTAAAGTTTGCTAATGAAAACAATGGCAGAAAATGATGGTGACTTATGCAAAGGATAGATTATGTTTAAGATTATGGAAGGTAAATAACTAATGGTCCATTTAGATTGGAGAGGTGAAAGCTGCAGGATGGTCCAATGATGGGAACAACCAGGGCACAAAGACACAAAGATCAAGGATTTGTAGACAAATTTTATCTTGATAATTATAATAGATTCTAGCTGGATATGTTATATTTAAATGATATTTCTTTGTAATAATTTATGACAATGGTTAAGGGATGGACACTTTATAAGCCATTAAGTGAGGGGTGAACACCCTCACGAGCGTTTAATGATAAAATTGAACGTTTGTTGGTTTTCACCCTATGGGGTTTCCATGGTATATCAGTGTCTAATGATGTGGTTTCCTGTTGTTCCATTTTTATGATGTTGATTCCTTGCATGATGCGACATTTATATTATCAAGAATGTGATTAATTGACTGAGTAAAAAGAATCATGGAATTGATGCAAGAAGTTTAAGTTAATATGCTACAACAATGACAATTAATGGTTGTGTAAATTATTATTCATTACTAAAGATTACTCTATGTAATGATGATTCTTTATCTAATGGTCATTGAAGTAATAGGGAATGTAATTCAGAAAGATACACGTTGGAAAATGTTGTAATTTTTTTCTAACTCCATGCATTTTCATGCGAGGTTACCGAGGGATGTTACAAGTGGTATCAAAGCTAAAGGTTGCAACACTAGTGCCTTTTGGGAATTGGTAAGTGGAAAAGAAGTATAGGTATGATACTAGCGGGAATTAGCTCAGGTACGATTCTAACAAAGTACATAATGATTTATTCAATAGACTATTTTGACATGAGATGCATGATGCATGTTTATAAATGCACTAAAAAGTAGTAAGTAATAAAGTCTACTGTAAAACTCTGCTCATGACATTTGAATCTTGATGAGCATAATAGACAATAAAATCTCTATTGCACCTATGAACAATCCTGAGCACTCACTAGTGAAAGTGAGAATTAACTACCAACCTTTACATGAATAATATTATGATAATGGTCATGGTGCATTTAAAGAATATGACTAAAGTTACAATGGATAGCTTATAATGAATGAATGCATGTATTGATATGTGTGATAACGAAATAATGTTTAAGATGGGGTCGTCCTTGAAGAGGACAAAACAATGTTTTAAAATACATTTAGATAACCCTTTTAGAAGTTAAACATAAACAATGATTTAAGTGGTAAGATTTGACTGTAATAGCTAATAGTTGATTGAGTCCTGTCATGGTTGAATTTAAGATGGTTGGTAGAATTGATTAGTTAGTATAAATGCATGAATAAGTCTTGATTGAATCTTATTGCAAGTTGTAAATAAGTGATTGTGGTAGTTTACTTCATGTTGTTGACATATTGGTGACAATACACTGTGGAAAATGGGGTTGATTGGATTGTTACCATAATCATTAATGATGCTTATACATTAATGATAAACTAGTGTTTTATATGAAAAGATCTTGCATAACATTATTTTGTGCAAAGAAAACTGCAATGGTTGTGAAAATGGATACTTGTTTAGAAATGCATGAATGTGACTCCAAGTTCTTAAAACTTACAAAGGAATTGGAACATGATACAATAATGTTGTTAAAGCAACTAATTTAATGGTTCTACAAAATGATAGAACTAGTAATAATTAGATGATGTTGATTACCTTGTTGCTTTCAAAACTATACAAATTGACGATTCGATGGTGATGTTAGTTGGTACACATTTATGATTGTTGATCACATGTATATGCATCAATGGAACAATATGTTGCATGAGTTACAAACTATGAGAATGTTAATGATTAAAGTATTGATCCCTTAACTGTTATTTTGGAAATACAACTTTCTGGAAACATTGTTTTAACATCTAGAAGATGCATCCTTACTTTTTATATTACCTTTTCTACATAAAATTGGTTTATGGAAAGTAACAGGAACAATACACTTCTATATTACTGTTATAGCACCATTTACCACTCTTGGTATATATGATGCCTTGTTTATGGCCTAGGGCAACTCCCTCCTTCCAGACTTGGTCCAAATATATGAAAAAACAATGCTTTATTCCATGTATGCTATTTTTCTCTGAGCTAAAACCGTGTACACGCGGGTCAGTCAATACCCAACCCGCGTATATGTATTAAAACACTTAAAAAATTAAATTTCCTTAATTTTGGGCAGAGTTCACGGGTTTTACCTGTTGATTACCTCCTATTGCTCGTGGCCCAACTGTTTCCCAACTAAAACACTAATTGGGAGAGGTATAAATAGACCTCTATGGGAAGGCCTTAAGGAGAGGAGAAGAGATAGAGTTATTATACTGAGATTATCCCTGACTGAGTCTGATGAATTCCTGTGCCTCATGCACTTCCCCAAGCTTCAGGAAACCCTTGTTTCCTTGATTATAGATATCCTTCCTTTTGCTTGAGATATCATGGTGTTGGTGATGGAAGAAGATTGTTGAAGGTTGGGATAGGACGAATCCGGAGAACGGTTCCACTCGGAGCTAGAGAAAGACTTAGGTGAATTCTCTCCTTGTTATTTATAGCTTACTACAATAAAAGAAATGTTGTCTTGTTTCCGAAATTAACTGTCTATGCATCAAATTATGTTTTAATTCGTATATGAATGTCATTTTGATGTATGATCAATCATTTGTTTATATGATATAAATTTAGTTTCGCGAATATGCTTAACTTCTATACTGCTATGTATGTTCGAATTGAATGATTTTCAAGTTTGAAGAACATCGGGAGTTGCAGAGGGTTTGAACCCTGCGGGACCTACTCGAACGAAGGAAATCCGGGTACGGTCACTCTTATGTAGTTTGATAATATAAGCATCTTTCCTGAGCTATTTGAGTATTTCTTGTTGTAGTTTGCTTCTGCTCTGTTGGGGTTCTAACCCAAAGCCCTAGGGTGCTTTCACCTGAAACAATTACTAAGATGTTGAGGACATAGATGCATGTGAAAGTGAAATGCATCTTGAATATATTGACAAAACATATTATGTATAATAGTATTTTGTGGAAGATATGGTTTTATTAAAAAAAAATTGTGACTAATGTTGTTGATGGGATTAAGCAGGGGTAGCTTAATGGTAACATGAGAATCTATGAAGGTAAAACATTGCAATGTGAATTGCATTTGCAAAAATGAGAAAGTACAATGTTATGATATGCAAGATATGATAATTTTTTTCTAGATTGCATGATGATTATTTGAAAATGAATACCACCTATATGATATGAGATGTTAACTATGTTTTTCTGTTAGTTTTACTTTACAGACTACGAGACTCATGCTGAGGGTGAAGTATGAATTAATGATGTACTTAAGTATTATTTTTTACTTGATGATAAAGTGCAAATGGTCAGTTACGTAAATTACAGTGGGAAAATGTGTTTAAAAGAAATTCACATGCCAGACATTTATGGATAGTTGTGAAAGGCTAAGGAGGCCCAAAGAATGAGCCATTGCGCTCTAAATTCCTCACAGACCAGAGAAAAATGGTTGGAGATAAATGCCATGAGTCTGGATCTTGTTGGAATTAATGTAGGAGAGAAAGACAATAATTTCCAAACAACACGAGTGGGAGAGAAATACTGGTGGAACCCTAAAATAAAAGACATGACGTTATCGGGGGAACATGCAGGACACTACCAAGAGGATTCCTGTATCAAATCAAGTATGGTCACTGTCAAAGAACTTCCTTAGATGTGAAAATGGCTCAATCTGATTGTGGAAACCAATTACCATTGATTGTGAGGAGCATTCATTTGCCATTGTGGTTCTCATAGTAGAACAAGTTAACTAATCAATTGTGTGTTGTGTTAAAAATGAACTTTCTATATGATTGTGTAAGAATTTTATGTACATTTTTCAGGAAAGGATCCTAGTGCTTAGAAAGGAATTACTAGAAGTGTAAGATCCTTTATTGTATTACGCATCTTGTGAATGTCTTTAGTGGGGGCTAAGACCATACGCACTTGATGCAATTATTAATCATTTCGATGATTAGAGAGCTAGTTGCTCTCTGAGTACTTGTAGAAGTACTGTGATTAAAATATCATCTAAAATTGCATAAATAACTAATGATTGAAAATGTTGTGATTAATGTGACTATGTTTAATTTGTTGGTCATACGCTATAGGGTTCTTACCATGGAGGCTATGAAACCACCCAAGGTTCTTGTTGTTGGGCTATAGTATCCTTCGTAAAACTCATATATTTACAAAGTAAAAATATTATTAATCGTTTCAATCAAGAATCAGTTGGAAGTTAACGAAATATTGATAACTATATATTCATTCCTCACCATGGATCTAGGTTGGGGGCAAAAAAAGAAATAAAAGGTGTGATCGGTAAAAATTAAGATCAATTCTATTGTATGGAGGTGGTGCAAGTGTCATAAATCGGGGAGGGGTCATCCAGTCTTCCCGTTCCTTTCAACAGGGGAGACTAAAATTCATTGCTCCAAAGAACTAAAGGTTACGCTATAGACAGATGTCAATAATGGGTGAAATATAATTTCAAGGTCTTTACATCTGATTTCACCTCTTCTATTATTATTTTAGTACTGTTCTCCTATACAGTAATCGATATGGTTAAACCATGCAATAATGGGAAAGTCGACCTACTCAGGTCACACTTAAATATTACAAAAATTTCTATTCACCATGGCAAGAGCAAAAGCTAACAGTTCGTACAAATAAAAATGTATATCGATCACATAAGCAACTCGAAGATAGAAATAAGAAGATGCTTGTGGTAGCAGGGAGTTTTCAATTGAGTTTAAGACGTGGTAGAAGAATCTTTAAAGGATGGTGGAGAGTTGAGGGAGGTCATTGGTGACCACATTTCCTCGAAGTCATTCAACCTCTGGCATGCACGGTATCATATTGGCCTCCAAGTCACTGATTTCATAGATGTTGCATTCAAGAGTTAAGTATTCTTATCATTCCTCTTGAAAGAAGAGTTTGCATATGAATCTTTTTACCTTTAATAGAGAAGAAAATATTCATTGTCTTGATAAAAGGGTGCATATAAATACAATTTATATAGTTTATGCACATTAAAAAAAAAGAAGTTATTTGTGCATGAATTCGTGAGAGGATTGCATGGCTGGATTAATTGTGTGTATTGTGTGGCTTATGTGCATAAAGAGTCAAGTTAACCTTAATATTATCTTAAAATGGTTGTCTTGTTTTCTTTCATAAAGAATGGGTTGATTATGATATTCTCTTGAAAGGAATGCATTAGAACTTTGCACATAAACAATACAAAAACCACGTCATTCTTTTTTTTTGGAAAAATTTCATGTGCACAAAAGATAATTTCATGTTTTCTTGAAAAGGTCTCAAAAATTTATGGTGATTAAATACTAGTAATGTTTCTTATTTTTATGGTGCGTAAATATTAGTAATGCTTCTTGAAAATATAAGTACTATGATAACATACATTTCATATGCGTGAGACTAGTATCTATAATATTAGATTTCTTTTAGAAAATAATTTTCATAATTAATATTTATTGTATTATATTTCCTTTCAAAAAAATATGCATATGCATGCATGATAATAATATATTTTATGCTAGATTTCTTTTGAAAAATAAGTATATTTTTGCATGAAATAAAAATAGCTACCATGCAAAGAAGTATATTATTGCATGCAAAAATAGCTGCCATGCATCTAAAGGTTTGTTCTCTTGAAGATATTGCATTAATTATTTAAAAATGAAGATAGATTAATGAGATTAATCTTTGAAAAGTTATTGGAAAATATAGATAATTTAATGAGAGTAATCTTGAAAAGTTTTGCATGAGCTCTTGAAAAATGAAGATAAGTTAACGAGGGTAATTCTTGAATGGATTGCATGGGATCTTGAAAGGATTTAAGTGGTCCGTGAAAAAAGAAAAGTTAACTAGAGTAACTTCTTGAAAATAACCCATGAATCCGTGTGCATGGAAGACATAGGTTACCCAAGTTGTTGTTCTAAATAAACTGTAGGAAATTTGCATTTTTTATGCATGGATAAAACAACTATTTGGGGTAGATTTCTTGAGAAAGAAATATGCATAGACAAGATTTTATATTGAATGCAGTTATCCAAATAGACAAACTTATATATTGAAACATTCATAGATAGTTTTTTGTTTTGTTTTTTTTTTTTAATGCATATTTTCTAAAGTGAATGCAAATAATTGATGCATGAGGAAAATGCATGTGAACATTGCACAAAGAAGGTGAAAAAGTCACATTATTCTTTTGAAAGAGGTGATGTGATTGCATGCTATTATGTTTGAATTATTGAAAAGAAACAAGTTCTTCCATGCATGAAAAGTAAAACTATTTCTTGAAAAGAAATGTGCTTTATACACAAGGATAGAACAACTATTAAAAGAATATGTGATTATTTTTATTAGTTTCTCGAAAAGAAGAACATGTGCTTATACACATGTAAATAACAATTATATTGCTAAGTTCTTGGAAATTAATATGTGTGAGATGCACAAAACAATAGTCCTCGTGTTCATTTCTCTTAGAAAGAATATGTGTTTATTTTGCCACCATCTTAAAGAGGGAAAGGTGTGTTGGCATGCAAGATTTAGATAGCACAGTTCATAAATTGGAAAGAACAAGTAGTTATGCGTAAGAAAATAATGACTATTATGTTAGCTTTATTTTGGAATAGAGCATGTATTTTTCATATACATTAGTTATTGTGAATAACTCTCCTTTGGAATAGGTGTTTTTGGAAATAACATGGATTCACATGCATAAGAATAATATCTATTGTATTAATTCTTTTGGAAAAGAATACATGACTACATACACAAAGAAAATAACTGAGGGCCAAACGCTTTTGAATAAAGTTTATTTAATTACATGCACAAAGATCAGGGACAATTGTAGTGGTTTATTCATGGAAATGAACATGTGCTTGTGCGAGGGGAATATTATTTAACGTGGTAATAATTTTATAGACATGCTTTGATAATTATATGCTTATGATTAATGCATGTAAAATGTTGTTAAAGGAAGCATGTCACCATATTTTGTTCACATTTCATGTATGCACATGAATAGATGTTGAATAATCACTATTAAAAATCGATTATTGGTTGATTAATACTTTACATAATCATGATATCAAAGTTTTCTAATGATAGTAATGACAAGAAAGGATGTCCCCTTATGCGAATGATAGATTATTTTTAACATTATGACAGGTAAAAATTAATGGTCCACGCATATTAGAGAGGTGCGAGCCGCATGATGGTCCAATGATGGGAACAACCAGGCCACAAAGACATAAATATCGAGGATTTGTGGGCAAATGCTATCATGATGATTGTAGTAGTTTCTAGATAGATATACTATATTTAAATGATATTTAATTGTAATAATTTATGACAATGGTTAAGTGATGGACTCCCTTATAAGCCATTGTATGAGGGGTGAACACTCTCATGAGATTTTAATTATAAAATTAAACATTTGCTGGTTTTCACCCTACGGGGTTTCCAGGGTATATAAATGTCTAATGATGTGGTTGCATGTTGTGCCACTTTTATGATGTTGATTCCTTGCATGATGTGACATTTATATTATCAAGAATGTGATTAATTAAGTAAGTTAAAAGAATCATGGAATTGATTCAAGAAGTTTAAGTTAATATGCTACAACAATGGCAATTAATGGTTGTGTAAATTACTATTCCTTACTAATTACTCTATGTAATTATGAGGCTTTATCTAATGGTCATTGAAGGAATAGGGAAAATAACTCAGAAAGATACATGTTGGCAAATGCTACAAAATTTCTCTAACTGCATGCATCTTCATGGGAGGTTACCAAGGGATGTTATTATTTTCCATTAAATCATTCTTTAGGTTTAAAATGTTCAAATATATTATACTTAATCATATATGATAAACAATGGGATAACGTGTGTGTGTTTGTGTGTGTGTGTGTGTATGTATATATATATATATATATATATATATATATATATATATATATATATATATATATATGGAAAAGTAAATTTAGTAAATAAATTAAGGTGGGTGAGGATCTGTTGATTTTTTTTTTTAATTGATGACCTAGATTGATTCTTCAGGGAATATGCTTAGCATATGCTTAGTATGAATACTTATCAAGGGCTGTAGTGTGTTACAGAGTTTGTTAGGTTGCATTGACTTTTAATAAATTTAAAAAATTAGGTTCATGACAAGTGGCTCCCCGCCCACCAATTTCCAAGGGATTTGAGATTATTCCAATTCTAATAAGCTCCTCCATGATAAGTTCCTCATTATTATTTATAACATTCATTTATATATAAACAAATTTTATTTAGCAAAATGGTCCATTACTTTTAATAAATTTAAAAATTAGATTTGTGCTAAGTGGCTGCCTACCCACTAGTTTCCTAGGGATTTGAGATTATTCCAATTCTAATAAGTTCCTCCATGATAAGTTCCTCATTATTATTTATAACATTCATTTATATATAAGCAATTTTTATTTAGAAAAATGGTCTATTTTACAATAAGATGTGTAATTCCTTCTTTTTTTTTTTCTCAAGTTAAAGTTGACTCATAACCTTTTTATACATGGTTGATCAGGTAAATGTCTGCATTGGAAAGACATTCTTCGTGTTGCAATAGTTCTTTTGTTACAATAGTTTTTTTGTCATATTTATGAAGCCTTTGGCTATATCAACCACATTAATATTCTTAATATGGTTGTACTAGTTATATGTAATACCCCTGTTATGGTAAAAGTAGTTGTGTTTTTTTTACTATTACTATTAGTATGTTTGATTGTGGATTATGATCTACTATTTTTTTTGGAAACAAAAACATAAATAAAAAAGGAGGATTTTATTTTTTCAGTTCGTTGGAAATTGTGGAGGCAATGACACCATAGTAAAGGATGTTTGCCTGAATCTAAGAAGAATTAGATTCAAATTAAATTTCCTAAATTAAAAATATATAGATATATATTGCATACTCGGTGGGGGATAAAGAACAAGAAAATCATTGCAAAGAATAAAACATGCTTATTTTTAGGAAAAAGACAAAAACTAAAAGCCTAGGTGTTGACGGTGCTGGACCCGCCAACATGTCAGGGGATCTCCTTGGTAAGAAGTCCCAATTATACCTCAGATCATTTGGTGTAGGAGTCCCAGCAATGGGCCGTATGGTATCACCTTGACCATAGTTGTGAACAGAGGCAAGTAAGATGTCCTTGTTGGTAGCAAGGGTGTGACATATGTAGCAAGTCAAATAAGGTGTATGAGTGGTTCTAACACATGAAGGGTGAGGTGAGTACGCCCCTTGGAAACCTATGAAAGCACAAAGTTAAGAAGGGAACACATGAGCCAAGATGCATCACAACATGGAAGGCAAGTAAGCTAGCAACCCAAAGTGATGGTTAAACCAACAACACATTTTAGTAAGATTCATACATACATACACAGAAAATAGCTACACATACATGCGTAAGCAAACATATACATATATCATTTAGAGTAAACAAGATAGCTGAAATAAAATACGACATATGCATGAAACATGTTGGCTTTGTTATATTAAGAAGTGAAAGTTTTAGTCATACAATACAACCATGACCAACCACTAGTTTCGATAACGGAACATTACAGTCACTGCCGCCTGCTCCTCCAAAGAGATATACTAGCTCTGCACAGTGGAGAAGCCAAGGCTTGTTACAATACTCTCCAAGCTTTCTCTAAGATACTCCTATCGGAAGCTTGGCTGACCAAAAGCCTCTAAAATGAGTTATGAGGTACTATATATAGCAAAGGGTGGGGCGAACCTTGACATTCCCCTTTGTGACTGTTCACCTACCCTCATGACTCTTCAACTACTCTATGACTGCTACATTCAACTATCAACACTTGAACTTCCACTTGACAATATCTTAGATAAAATATACACATGTACCCATGTGAGACAAAATAGGCTTGAGCAAGCCATGCAAGACATCACTAACACTCAGACCGTTGTGGTAAGGCCAACTCTTTGACATGCTTGTGATGGTTGATGGTGGCGAACGAATACCAAGCTTGGTCATCCATGATGGTGTCCGTGCGCTCAATGGTGACATCCTGCTGAAAGCAAACTCTTGCCTCCATTGCATCTGGGTACACTGATATGCCTCCTTTGTCCAACTCATCTAATAACATGCGCATCATTGTCTTGAGTGCAACTAGCCCAACAACATAGTGATGCATAGTGTCTGTGCTGATCTCCAAGTGTGTGTTGGTGACCATGCACATCAACTTGTTAAAATACATATTCAACTCCAGTCGGACTTGCTCCTTGTCTTTGCCTGGGTGAGTGTGCCAAATGGGTGTGATCACATGTGTGCGCACAATGACATCCATGATCTTGAATACCATTGCATGCGATCGACAATGCTTCTCACCTTGTCTGCTCCATGCGAGCCGCTAAAATGGATCTATAAATGTATGGGCACAGTTTCATCCGTCTGTGCATGTTGCGCCCCTGCTGTACCTATTCCTGCTGCAACTCATTCTTTCATCTGTGCAGCTCCTGTTCTTCCTTGAGTTGCTGCTTCAGCGCATGCAACTCCTTCTCTGTTTTTCTCTCTGCCTTCGCGTGATCTTCGTGTCGCGTCATCACCTCATAGATTCAATCTCAAAATCTTTCATCACGAGTGGATTTGCTTTAAACTCTCAGCTTTGCTCCGCCTCTGTGTTGTCAACAACCTTCCTCTTACATTCGTCGCGTGCGGGTGTGCTACCTTCTGCTACTGCTGATGGTGCTACTCACTATGATGCTGCTACCATATTATATTGATGTACTTGTCTACGAACAACTTGATGTATTCATAGGTAGGCAAGCTCATAAACACTTGCTTGGCTACAACCCCTATTGTGCTCTCAATGGTGTCCTTTGACTATGCTCTCTTGAAGGCCATTGTACTTTTGATGCTGAGAGATAGATGAACACCTGTGATTCCTGGAGACATAGAAACACTCATGGCAAGAAATATGTTAGTTGAAAACCAAAACAAACTTGAGGATTGACTTGCAACATACCTGTGTGATTGATCGTGAAGGTTGTGTAATTTCCACTAGGAGGTTGGGAGACTGATTGCCAAAACTGCGCAAGGCACAGTCCGGGCCTGCTGAGGACTGAAACTGCACAATGCACAATTTCAGTGAGCAATGACATGCAACCAACAAACTGCATTGCATAGTTTTTGGGTCCAACAGGACATTGCCTCCAAGAATTGCACAATGCAAGCCTGGAGGTCAGTGTTGGGCTATAATTGCATAATTTCCGGAGGGAACACAGAGCCTGCGCTTCTGGAAATGTGCAATGCTAACCAGGCAAGGCACAGTCTGGGCCAAGGCAGCCCAAATCGACCGACGGGTGACTGAAAACATGAGAAGTCTGAATGCATGATGATATGAGTGCAAACAAGAGTGAATGATTATGCATGCAAACAATAACTGTAGGATTCAGAAAATGGGACAACATGCATGCTAGTGAAGCGGGTCGCTGCAACGACAATCGCCGGTGCAAAAACAATGTCATGCATGCGACAAAAGTGAGATGCCAACAAAACTTGAAACGATACTTGTACAAGATAACATGCATGAAAATGACAACAAGCATTCATAGAAATCAAGCAGACAACATTCACACAAGACGAAACACAAAAAACGACAGAAACACAGCGCAAGACATGCGAAGCGGGCTTACCCCGAAATAGTTGAGCTGAATGTGCCGACGACTCCTAGATGCGATGTGGGATGCTAGAGCTATAATATCGATGAGAGGAATGAGCTCCGCAACATACAGTTCATAAGTTTTGATAAAATCGAGGTTATGACACGCATGCCACAAATCTAGGAAAAGTGACACTTGGTGGGAGGTTTCTGAAATGATCTTTGCATGTAACCTCTAGTTGCTAAAAATACATCCCTGAATCAAGGGATGCCTTTGCATGTTGCCTTCGAAAAATAATTCCATGCATGCAAATAAGTTTTGTTCGGTCCTGGAGGGAATTGGTCAACCTGAAGGCACATGCATTGGTCTGCGACCCTGGGATGAAAATCTACGCAGTTTCTTGGCTGAGCAGAGATGGTTGTCCCAGAGGGATTGTGAATTTCTGGGAGGAACAGGTGAATGTCTCCCAGGATTGTGCAATTTCTGGGCTGCGTAGCTGTCCTGGGTTAGATTGCGCAATTTTCTCAAGGAAGCCTATCTGACTGTATTGCACAATTTTTGAGCCCAACAGGCTGCTTGACTAGATTTGCACAATTTCTGCTAGCTGCTGGGCTGGCTGTCCCAAAGGGATTACGCAATTTCTGGGCTGAGCAACTGTCCTGGGATGAATTATGCAATTTTTGAGAGGAAGACTGACAGGAAGGATTTCACAATTCTGGAGCTCAGCTAGGTGTCTTGCTGAATTTACGCAATTTCTGGAGGGAAGGCTAGTTCCCCTCTAGAATTGCACAATTCCCAGAGGGAGCTGCTCAACTAGCAACTGACATTAAGTCCGAAATTAGCCTGTGAAGGAGGTGGAACAAACTTGCATACACAGGTTGACAAGACTCTATGAAACGACTGAAGCTGATGTGCTTGATAGTGCAAGACATGCTGCTGAGGATGGTCGGTAGGGAGGCTATAAAATAAGGCTAAGGAAAAATTTTGGAGGATGGTTGTAGCTGCTACAACACTTGGCGACACATTGATAGAAATCGAGCTCTCCGAATGGACCTTGTTCGTGAAAAGCAAGTCTAACACCTCCGGAAGTATTGTTCAGTTCTCTGTTCATCTTGGATTCTACACTTGCTTGATTGTAAGATGTAGCATATGCCAGGCTCTTGGTCGGTCGACACACATTCCAAGCCAATCCAACACAATTGTTTCGAATGGGGATGATGGGTATATTGGTGCACAAGTCATATGATCGTCAGAGTTTTAGTTTCATCTCTGGTGTTGCTCCATTGCCAGCAAGCATGGACAGTACCCCGACAGAGTCACGCAGGAACACAAGCATTGCTCCACTGCCAGTGAGCCTGGTCAATACCCCAATGGAGTTACTTGCATCAAATCTTTGCGCAGGAAGCCTTTCTCTTCTTTCGCCTTTTTCATTTTTCATTTTTTTGAATTTTTTCACATTTTCATTTTTCATAACTGTGCATAACACTTATTCATTTCAAAGGCAGAAGAGGGATCCCAACTTATTGATAGAAGAAGAGGTTGTTCCTTCAGAGAAGTAGTTTGTATATACCTTTGATTTGCTTGTTAAGGTTTTCCCCCTCACCTTACTCTACTTGACTGAGCTGACAAGGGTTAACCCAAAACAACAGACTAGAGTAGGTGATACTAGTTCGTGTGCAAGTATTGTGTTTTCACCAAGGTTCACTTCGAAAAATACGTATTTTCCATTGATGTATCATGGATTGAAAGTAACAAGTTATTCATGAGAGAGAAGGATGAAAAATAACCAAATATTGATAGCTATACAAGTCCTCTTATACTTTACCCAAGCTTGTTTCAAAAGTTGCACACGGTCCACGCGAAACTAACCTACAAACATAAACAAACAAACAAACCAAAAAGAAAAGAAATAAGCAGAAGAAAATGCATTTGCAAAGTGAGTAAGCAAACAAACAAGCAAGCAAACAAACACACAAAGAAAGAAGCAAACATGAATGAAAGAAAACAACTCAAAAGCAAAAACTACTCCTACTCCTAAGCTAATAGTGCATGGGTCGTCTCACGTGAAGTGATATTTCCAATGTAGCCACCAGCTCATTGGTCGGCCCGTGTTGGTGAAGGCATGGTTTGTGAACAACACAGTTGTTCAAACCAGCAAACATGAAAGATATAATGATGAAGACAAACACACTCTGAGCTTACAAGTGTCCACATAACAAAAATGAGTGAAAGTGTATGACATGCACCTTGTGGACTTGCCATGGTGCTATGCTACACTGCGTGCCAATGTTGAGTGTATGCATTCTCTTGACTGTGACCTGCAAGAAAATGTGAGAAAGGTATACCACTTACGTTGTGCAAGTGTTCTTGTTGTGTAAGATATGCATGAGCGATGGGATCGTGTAGTTTGAGTGGAGGAAGTAAAATATGAGTGTTAGATTGATCTTGAATGCAAAGTAAAGAGTAATGAGGAGCCTTGCGTGTTTCAAAAATTTCTTGATCGGAAGTGAAACCAACCTTAGGACAGTGAGGCCCTGACATAACCATCAACTCGGGTTGAAGTGCCTCGATAGTCTGCGGATTTCGACTTCACCGACAGATAGATCATCGTAGACCGGTAGGACAATGATACATCGTGATCGGATGAAGAAGTAGAGAGATCACGACAACCAAGATCAGAAAATTCAGGATGTTTGTCGGCATCCTCATGATTTGATGAATCATGTAGAGGGGTAGATGAGAAGCAAGGATGTTCACCCTCTGTGTTTTTAGAAATGACAGATGACAGATTGGACGGATTTTCAAAGGAAGATGTGTCCTCTCCGTAATGTAATGACAGACTGAAATCTGACATGTCCTATGAACGATAAGAAGTAGAAACATCCGGAAATGAGTTTTCACCGGGAAATCAATAGTGGAAAAATCATAAGGGATGTAAGGATAAAGCGGATGAGGTGCGGTTGGAAGGGAGTCATCCTTCACCGCACGTTCTTCTTCAAATTCCCGCAAACACTCATCATGAATGATGGCACAGGTTGGCTGCACAACACCAACTCTGTCAACAACTTGATCCTTGTTCACAGTAGGTGAGGACTCTGGAATGGAAGAAAACAAGACAGTACAATCCAGAGGATCAACAAAATGCAGTGACGAAGGCTGAGGGAATGAATCCACTTGACAACCAATAAGTTTGCAAGCTAAATATGCGCAGATATCAAGAGTAGGTGGTGTGGGAGGATGTGACAGTTCAACATATGTGTGTGCATAATCTCCCACATCACTCTGCGGTGGTGGAGCTCTTCGATGAGGTGAAGGCAGACAATCACTTGTGACAGCAACTGCGCCTGCCTGTGATTGCGCAACTCCATCATTGAAGTGTGCTAAGTGGGGTTCGAGTGATTTCAAGAATTGCGGATTTTCGGATATGTGAAGAAGATACTCAAATATTCCATCGAGAAATTCCCAATCAATTTCATCTTCGGGAAATCGGTATGAAAGATTACAAAATCATGTGTGAAAGTGTTCAATGGATCCATTAGGTGCTTTTTGTAATTCCAGAATTTCTTTGTTGAGTGCTTTACAGTTAAAGTGATTGAAATCATGGTCTATCTCTATGACCAGATGAGAAAGAGAATGAATAGATTGTTTAGGCAGCGTGGAACACTAGTGCATTGGGTGCCCTTGAAGCGTGTAGATGAACAATGTGCAGGTCATGTATTCTTCAAAGTTTCCATGTCTTTCACATGAGCCTACAACACCGACTGCGTGCCTAACCAAGGCTACGTGGCCTCCACTATTGTAAGTTTTATGTGACAAGTTATTTGAGAGATTTTCCGAGATAAGGAATTTGTTTCTATAAGACATACACTCCAGAAGAGAAAATCTGTAGTTAGTCATGATAGATATCTAGAGATTCAAAATAGATGCGAGGACTCAACTTGTCATCTGGCCCTCCTTCTAGCGCAAAAATGTTGACGGTGCTGGACCTGCCAACATCTCAGGGGATCTCCCTGGTAAGAAGTCCTAATTAGACCTCAAACCATTTGGTGTAGGAGTCCCAGCAGTGGGTCATACGGTATCCCCTTGACCACAGTTGCGAATAGAGGCAAGTAAGATGTCCCCGTTGGTAGCAAGGGTGTGACATATGTAGCAAGTCAAAGAAGGTGTATGAGTGGTTCTAACACACAGAGGGAGATATGAGTGTGCCCCTTGGAAACCTGTGAAAGCATGGAGTTAAGAAGGGAACACACGAGCAAAGATGCATCACAACATGGAAGACTAGTAAGTTAGAAATCCAAAGTGATGGTTAAACCAACAACACATTTCAGTAAGATTCATGAATACATATACAAAAAATAGACACATGCATGCATAAGAAAACAAATACATATATCATTTAGAGTAAACAAGATAGCTGAAATACAAGATGACATATGCATGAAACATACTGGCTCTGCTATATTAAGAAGTGAAAGTTCCAATCATACAATACAACCATGACCAACCACTAGTTTTGACAACGGAACATTACAGTCACTGCCACCTACTCCTCCAAAGAGATATACTAGCTCTGCACAGTGGAGAAGCCAAGGCTTGTTAAAATACTCTCCAAGGTTTCTCTAAGATACTCCTATTGGAAGCTTGGTTGACCAAAAGCCTCTATAATGAGTTATGAGGTACTATATATAGAAAAGGGTGGGGTGACCCTTTGACATTCCCCTTTGTGACTGTTCGCCTACCCTCATGACGCTTCAACTACCCTATGGTTGTTACATTCAACTATCGACACTTTAACTTCCACTTGACAAGATGTTACATACAATCTGCACATGTACCCATGTGAGACAAAATAGGCTTGAGCAAGCCATGTAAGACATCACTAACACTCAGACTGATGTGGTAAGACCAACTCTTCGACATGCTCGTGATGGTCGACGGTGATGAACGGATGCCAAGCTTGGTCGTCCGTGATGGTGTTCGTGCGCTCAATGGTGACATCCTGCTGAAAGTGAACTCTTGCCTCCATTGCATCCGGGTACACTGATATGGCTCCTCTATCCAACTCATCTGATAACATGCGCATCATTGTCTTGAGTGCAGCTGGACCAACAACATACTGATGCACCATGTCTATGCCGATCTCCAAGTGTGTGTTGGTGACCATGCACATAAACTTGTCAAAATACATGTTTAGCTCTAGTCGTACTTGCTCCTTGTTTGCCTTGGTGAGTGTGCCAAATGGGTGCGATCACATGCATGCACATAATGACATCCATGCTCTTGAATACCTTGCATGCGATCAACAACACTTCTCACCTTGTCTGCTCCATGCCAGCTGCTGAAATGGATCTATAACTGTATGGGCGTAGTTTCATCCATCTGTGCATGTTGCACCCCCTACTGTACCTATTCTTGCTGCAACTCATTCTCTCATATGTGAAACCCCTATTCTTCCTTGAGTTTCCGCTTCAACGCATGAAACTCCTTCTCTGTTTTTCTCTCTGCCTTTGCGCGATCTTCGTGTCACAGCATCACCTCATAGCTTCAATATCCAAGTTTCTTTCGTCATGAGTGGATCTACTTTGAACTCGCAGCTTTGCTCCGCCTCTACGTTGTCAACAACATTCCTCTTGCATTCATAATGTGGGGGTGTGCTGCCTTATGCTGCTGCTTGCTGTGATGCTACTGCCATATTATCTTGATGTCATTGTCTATGAACAACTTGATGTCTTCATAGGTAGGCAAGCTCATAGACATTTGCTTGGTTGCAACCCCTGTTGTGTTCTCAATGGTGTCATTTAACTCTGCTCTCCTGAAGGCCATTGTACTTGTGCTACTGAGAGACAGATGAAAACCTGTGATGCCTAGAGACATAGAAACACTCATGGCAAGAAATATGTTAGTCAAAAACCAAAAAAAACTTGAGGACTGACTTGCAACATACCTGTGTGATTGATCATGAAGGTTGCACAATTTCCGTCAGGAGGTCGGGAGACTGACTGCCAAAAATATGTAAGGCACAGTCTGTGCTGTCAGGAGGCTGACTGACTATTTGAATTGCATAATGCATAGTCTAGCCTGGTCTGCTGAGGACTGAAACTGCACAATGTGCAATTTTAGTCAGAAGTGACATGCAACCAGCGAACTACATTATGCAGTTTTTGGGGCCAGCAGGACACTGCCTCCAAGAATTGCGCAATGCAAGCCTGGAGGTTAGTGCTAGGCCAAACTTGTGCAATTTCTGGAGGGAAGGTAGAGCCTTCGCTTATGGAAATGCACAATGCTAGCTGGGCAAGGCACGGTCTGGGCCAAGGCAGCCCAGACCGGCCGACAAGTGATTGAAAACATGAGAAGTCTGAATGCATGATGAGATGAGTCCAAACAACAGTGAATGATTATGCATGCAAACAATAAGTGCATGATTCAGAAAACAGGACAACATGCATGCGAGTGAAGTGGGTTGCCGCGACGACGATCGTCAGTGCAAAAACAATGTCATGCATGCGACAATAGTGAGATGCAAACGAAAATTGAAACGACTCTTGCACAAGCTAATATGGATGCAAATGACATTAGGCATTCACAAAAATCAAGTAGACATCATTCACACAAGATGAAACACAAAAAGCAACAAAAACACAGCGCAAGACATGCAAAGCGCATTGACCCCGAAACAACTGAGTTGAATGTGCCAACGACTCCTAGATGCGATGTGGGATGTCAGAGCTGCAAGATCGATGATAGGAATGAGCTCTATAGTGTACAGTTCATAAGTTTTGATAAAATTGAGGTTATGACACGCATGCCACAAATATCGGAAAAGCGACACTTGGCGGGAGATTTTTGAAATGATCATTACATGTAACCTTCAACTGCTAAAAATAGATATTTGAATCAAGGGATGCCTTTGCATGTTGCCTTGGGAAAAGTAGTTCATGCATGCAAATAAGTTTTGCTCGGTCCCTGAGGGAACCGATCAACCTGAAGGCACATGCATCGGTCTGCAAGCCTTGGATGAAAATCTACGCAGTTCCTGGGCTGAGTAGAGATGGTTGTCCCAGAGGGAGTACACAATTTCTGGGAGGAACAGGTGACTGTCTCCTAGGATTGCACAATTTCTAGGCCGAGCAACTGTCCTAGGTTAGACTGCACAATTTTATTAAGGAACCCTGTCTGACTGTATTGCGTAATTTCTGAGCCCAACAGGCTACTTGGCTAGGCTAGCTGTTGGGCTAGCTATCCAAAAGGGATTGCGCATTTTCCGGGAGCAACAAGTGACTACTGCCAAAAATTGTGCAATTTCTGGGCTGAGCACCTGTCCTGGGATGAATTGTGCAATTTTTGAGAGGAATAATAACAGGAAGGATTGCACAATTCTAGAGCCCAGGTGGGTTTGCGCATTTTCTGGAGGGAAGGCTAGTTCCCCTCGATATTGGGTGGTGTTTTTTTTTTTCCACATTAGACGGTGGTTTTGTAGGAAGCTGGGTGTTGGACAAAGATGGAGAACTCACCTCCAACTATTACTAGTGGGGAAGATTTATATGTGGAGTTGGGGGAAGGTAGTACTACATTACCTTCCCAACTTGTGGATATAGTAAAAACTTTACAACATGAAATTGTGCAACTTTGCAACAATAATGAGTGGCTCTTGAAGACTAGCGAGGAGCAAGAAAAAATGATTAGGGATTGGACTGAGAAATCCATCCATAAAAGTGTGGAGATAGAGAGTTTTAAAAAGAAAAAAGAGGGGATGAAATATGAAAAGTATGAAAGTGGAGAAGAGTCTGATCGTAGTTCTCCAAAAGCATGTAGGGGAAAGAAGAAAATGGAGTTACAAGGGGAATTTCGAAAAATCAAACCCCCTACGTTTGACAGGGAAAAAGAGGAAGATGCAGAAGCTTGGTTGCTGAACATGATTAAGTACTTCCAAGTATATGAATATGAAAGTAATTTAAAGGCATGTCTGACTATATATTAGTTGCAGGGAAAAGCTACTCTATGGTGGGAGGAGGTGAAGAGTGTGCAACTGTTAGATGAAAAAACGGTATCCTGGGAGGAATTTTAGAAACAATTCAAGTCTCGCTACCTTAGTGCTATTACGATGATTGGGCTAAAGAATTCCACAAATTAAGGCCAGGAAAACTATTTATGGATGAATTCGTGACTAAGTTCACGAACCTGCTGAGGTATGTAGCATACCTCAAGGAAGAAAAAGCCAAAATATAGTGGTTCTTAAACTATTTACCAACTCCATATAAGGATAGAATCGAGTTTGATAATCCAAATATTATGGATGAAGTGGTGAGGAAGGGTCTGCTATGTTATCAACAATTTAGAATTAAAAGCAAAAGAAGTAAATCAAGGAAAAATAAAGACAATAGTAAAGCAAGGGGAAGCATGAAAAGACAGAAACCTTATTACCTCAAGAAATTTTCTAGGGATCATCAAAAAAAGAAATTGAACAGAGGGGACACACCCCCACTGACACAATCCTATACAGGGTCGAGAACCATTGAGTTGGACAATAAGAAAAACAACAATGTGAAAGAGAGGGAATTGTTGAAATGTTGGGGCTTCAGCGAACCACATTTGCTGTGGGACTGTCCACACAATCCCAGGTCTATCCAAAACATCCGGGCAGTTCATGAGGCAACTGCTGTAAATGATATTGCCCGAAACATTCTCATAATCCATGCAACCTTGGAGAACCGACAGGCGGAGCACCAGTCTACAATGCTGGAAATTGAAGGTAATATACTAAACCAAACCGTGTTTGTTTTAATTGATCCAGGGGCTAGCTTAAGTTATATCAGCCCCCAAATTGTGGAAAAGTTTAATCTAAAACCAGAAAAATTTAAAAATGCATGGCTGGTTCAGTTAGCAACTGGAACCAAAAGAAAGGTAACCAGCTAGGTGAAACAATGTCTATTAAATTTAAATGGGTATCCTACAATGGCAGATTTAAATATCCTCCCTTTAGGATCCTACCATCTACTAATAGGCATGGATTGGTTAGAAAGGCAAGTTGATGTTATAAACTATATAGGAAAAATAGTTACATGTGTTAGTCTTGATGGACTCACTAGGGTGATTAAGGGGAAACCAAAAGCAGTGCCGATTTGACAAATTTCAGCTTTGCAGCTGAAAAGAAGTGCCAGAAAAGGGTGCCAACTGTACCTAATATAGGTGGAGACCAATGATCAACTAATTGAAAAAGAAGGATTAGAGACTTTAGTAGTCATTAAGGAGTTTCTAGATGTATTTCTAAAAGAAATTCCAGGGTTACCTCCAAAACAAGACATAGATTTTATTATTGATTTAGTACTTGGAGTTGTCCTTGTGTCCATAGCCCCATATCGTATGAGTACCCTGAAACTACTGGAACTGAAGATGCAGTTGCAAGAACTATTGCCTAAACGTTATATCAGACCCAACGTTTCACCGTGGGGGCCCCCTGTAATGTTTGTGAAAAAGAAGGATGGTACGCTCAAAATGTGTATTGACTACCATTAACTGAATAAATTGACTGTTAAAAACATATACCCTTTACCACATATTGACGATCTATTTGATCAAGTGAGGGGGGAAATTTTTTTCTCAAAGATTGATTTGCGGATTGGTTATCATCAATTACGTATAAAGGAAGAAGATATTCATAAAACAACTTTCAGATCATGATATGGTCACTATGAATTTGTGGTGCTACCTTTCGGTCTCACCAATGCACCTGCGACTTTCATGTGTCTCATGAATAACATCCTTTAAAAGTATCTTGATCAATTTGTACTAGTTTACATTGATGGCATTCTTGTATACTCCAAAAATGAAGAGGAGCACCAAGAGCATCTTAGATTGGTGTTGCAGATACTGAGGGAGCACCAATTGTATGCAAAAGGTAGTAAGTGTGAATTTTACAAGCCTAAAATGCAATATTTGGGCCATATCGTCTCCAAAGAGGTATTAGCGGTGGACCCAGAGAAAGTTAAAACCATTATGAATTGGCCAATACCAAAAGATGTATCTGCAGTTTGTTCTTTTATGGGGATTACTAGGTACTACCGAAGATTTGTGGAGGGATTTTTAAAGTTTGCCTACCCCATTACCTCCTTACAAAAGAAATGAGTGAAGTTTGACTGGACAGAAAATGCCAAGAGAGCTTCAATAAGTTGAAGCAATTGTTGAAAACAAATCCTATTTTAAGGATAACGGATCCAAATAAAGATTTTATGGTGTGTACAATTGCTTGTTTAGAAGGATTGGGTGGTGTGTTGCTACAAGACAATGCTGTCATAGCATACGAGTAAAGAAAATTGAAAAAACATGAGCAAAATTATGCTGTGTATGACTTGGAACTAGCTGCTGTAATACACGCCTTAAAAATGTGGATGCATTATTTGCTGGGGAAGCAATTTCTTTTGGTAACCAACCACATCGGCCTAAAGTATTTCTTTAGCCATCCTAATATAAATGCAAGACAGGCTAGATGATTAGCCTTCCTCAATGAATTTGAATTTGAAATTAAACATATTAAAGGGAAAGAGAATAAGATTGTTGATGCACTAAGTAGGCATGCCCATTTTTTGGTAGCTAGTGAAGGGAGTAGCATAAAGACATATTTTGAGGAGCAGGTGAGACTCGCAGGGCAACAAGACTCCCAGTATCAAGAATTGCAGAGGAAGATACAACACGAAGGGAACCCAGGGTATGTTTTAAACCAAAAAGGATTAATTACTTATCGGGACAAACTATATATTCCCCATGTGGTGGCACTGAAATAGATAATTTTGGGTGGACATCATAAGAGACCATATGCTGGATGCCTAGGATACCAGAAGATGATAACAAATTTGAGAAATCAATTCTTTTGGTCAAGTATGAAAAGGGAGGTAGCAGATTATTTGGTGAAATGCTTGGAATGTTAACATGTGAAACTAGAAGACCAACACCCAATGGGATTATTGAATCCGCTACCCACTCCAGAATGGAAGTGGGAGGTGATCTCCATATATTTAATAACGGGGTTACCAAAAAATAAGTACCAACACAATTTGATTATGGTAGTGGTAGACAAACTGACTAAAGCAACCCACTTTATCCCAGTACAGTCTACCTTTGGGACAACATCACAAATTCCAAATATTTTCATGAAAGACATTTTCAGACTGCATGGTATACCAAAAATGATAATTTCAGATAGGGATGCGAAATTCACCTCCAACTTTTGGATGACACTGTTCGGAGCTTTGGAACTAAATTTAATTTCAGTACTACATATCATACACAAATGGATGGAAAAACTGAAAGGTCTAATTAGATTTTGGAGGATTTGATCTAGATGTATGTAATAGATAGACCCACAAAGTGGGAAGGCTTTTTGCATCTAGCTGAGTTCGTCTACAACAACAACTATCAAACGTATATTAAAATGATCTCCTTTGAAGCTCAGTATGGCAGAAAATGCCATACCTCACTCAGTTGGAGCCAACCCAAGGATAAGTTGATTCTCGGGCTTGATGTTTTGCAGGAGATGGAGCAGACAGTGAGAAAAATTCAACAGAACATTAGGACATCCCAAGATCGTCAAAAGAGCTATGCAAACAAAAAGAGGACTCACAAAGAGTTCCATATTGAAGAGAATGTGTACCTAAGGGTTAAACCTCAAAAGAGTACTCTCAAGACAGGCAGTTCTGTGGGTTGTTTGGAATTTTGGACCGAATAGGTCCCGTATCATATCAATTGGAACTACCCGCTCATGTTAAAGTGCATTATGTATTTCATGTGTCCTTATTGAAAAAATATGTACAAGAAAATTCTCATGTAATTGATTGGAATCCGTTATAGGTGAAGCTTGAAGGAGATTTCCTCCCCAAGCCACTCCGCATCCTGGAGCGGAGGGAAAACGTGCTTCAGAATTGAGCCGTCGCTCAGGTTAAGGTGTAGTGGAGGCATAAAGTGCAGTGGAGGCACTTTACGCCTAAGGAGGCAACGTGTGAAAAATAAGACGCAATGAAAGAAGCCTACCCATCACTGTTTCAGTGAATCTTTTTTTTAATAAACACCAAGGACAATGTTAGTTCTAAGAGGGGGAAGATGTAATACCCCTGTTATAGTAAAAGTAGTTGTGTTTTTCTTACTACTACTATTAGTATGTTTGACCGTGGATTATGATGTATAGTAAAAGTAGTTGTGTTTTTCTTACTACTACTATTAGTATGTTTGACTGTGGATTATGATGTACTGATTTTTTTGGAAAAAGAAACATAAATAAATAAAGAAGATTTTATTTTTTCAGTTGGCTAGAAATTGTAAAGGAAAAGACACCAAAGTAAATGATGCTTTCTTGAATCTGAGAAGAATCAGATTCAAATTAAATTTCCTAAATTAAAAATATATAGATATATGTATTGCATACTCAGTGGGCGATAAAGACCGAGAAAAACACTGAAAGGAATAAAACATGTTTTTTTTTAGGAAAAAGACAAAAACTAAAAGCCTAGGTTAAGGGGATACAAATTCCTAGAAGGCAGGATTCTTCCAAGGAAAAAATTTGTGATGAATATAATGTTAAACAGACATTATCAAGGTTTAGTAGATGTTACTAAAGCTAAGTATGATTTTCATAGCTCGGGGAAACAGAGGCGATTCAAGGTTGGGTGGATCGGTGTCTTGTACAACATATTCTCTAAATTGTTGTTGGAGGTTACCTCTGTTATCCTTATAATTGTGATGTGGATTGGTATGTATTGAGTAATTTGGATTGTCAGATTTTATTTATTAATTTTGCCTTGTTAGATAAATGAGCTTTAGTGGTGAAATCAAAAGGAAAATTGATAGGTTGAGAAGCTTTTTGAAATGTAATTCATGAGTTTGCAGTTTCTTTTAAGTGCTTGTTTATTTCCTTTAAGAGATATATGAACTAAATCAATAATAGTTAAATACAAGTATACCAGATTGCATGCATCAAGGAGCAGGAAGTCCATGTTGAAATAGGATAAACTGTGCGATCTACAGGGTAGCGAGTAGTTAGTTTCACAATTTAGATCACCGACGAATGGAACGGGAAGGGGAATCTAGGAAGCGTTTGCAAGTAAATGCAAGTGAAGATCTACTTGTCGCTTCCTAGATCTAGCACTGAGGTGGAAAAAGAGAAACTGAGTAGATTTCAATTACTTGAACTAGAAAGTAATGGTACAAATTAAACTAATCCATAAGCTGTTCAATAGAGCTAATAAATTAACTAACCCATGAGATCGATTCATATACAAAATACTAGTTGATTGACTGTGTATTCATCAAAGTTATGAATCTATCCCTATCCAATATATTAGCTTTACATCCGAGAGATCTAGCAGATGGAGATAATGGTTATTAACATTAGATGTCTACGTTGTAGTCATTGCATGCAGAGTTTATACAAATAAATGATATTCTTAGAAATTCTGTACAAAGAAAAGAGTACAAGCAATGCATTATAAGTTCACGCTGAAAATAAATGATATTCAAAGAAAAGAGTAATGGTGACGTATTACAAGTCTACACTGAAAATAAATGATTACTCTCAGAAATTTTATATAAAGAAAGGAGTACTGGCAATGCGTGGGTTGGTGCATTACTCGGTAATGTTAGCCCGACGACCAAGATGGCTCAGACAACAGATTAACATAAACCCATATCTTCATACTTAATTCACAGTTGCATAAAAACTAAGTAAATTCAACAACCGATAAAAGTAAAGGAAAATGACAGTGACACCCTTCCCTCCATGGAGTCAACAAAGCATTTTTAAGTAATTATGCCATAAACATAGACCAACATAAGACCTCACAGACATAAAATTTAGAGACAAATTATTCTTGAAAATTATTCAACCTTTTACAACAAACACAGTTACATTCTTCACCAACGAAACAACAAAATAAATAGGTTCAACGTCTTAAAGAGTCTCAAGCAAATGTTGTGAGATTCTTCAGTAAGTTACATGCGAAGTAAGGAACATAACTGTTTAAAATAATGAAACCAGTTACAAAATGACAATAAAACCTCCATAGGGTTGGTGAATAAGGCTCATATAGGCCTAAGGGGCGTAACCCAGATGGCATAAACCAAATAAAAATTCTTGTGTAGGAAAGCTGTAATAAAAACAAGCCGGATCAATCTTCAGTCAGGATTGAGGAGTGCTTCAGAAATCAAAACCAACTTGGAGAAAGGATGAGTGTTAAAAATTGTATGTAGAAACCCAGATTAGAAACCACGTTTGCTGCGCAGGACCTGGAGTATACTTGTGCCTACACATCCCAATAAGGAGAAATTAGGCGGTTTTATCCGAACTTAAATTCGAAGATAAAATTTCTAGCCTTATGGATTATAGTAATAGCGTAACTCATTGTCACCATATCTTACCAGGGCGCATGACAACAACGAACTGGAGGTGGAGGAACCTGGCATAAAGCATGGAGGCAAGATAAGTAGGTAAGAGAAATACATACTAATGAATGTAAAAAAAAAAACTGCACCACCCATTACGTGGGGAGAACCCAATAAACACAAACCACCACAGTCTCTGAGAAATGAGGGTGAAATTGATTCTGTTGGAAATTTCTGGTAATTTCAAACAATTATTGAACAGAGGAAAATTCTCTGTTTCCACAGGATCTTAACACAGGGAAGCTAAAAAAAATATTTCCAGAGAATAGAGGTTCATACACACATAAAAACTTTTTATTCATTAAAAATGCCTGATACAAATTTCTTCCTCTCTCTCTCAGAGGGATTCACCAAGAACTTCCACAAAAACAAATTACTCTATTTCAACTCCAAAATTTATTTTTACATTACTGTGTGTAAAAATAAAACTTACATTTACTGCTGTAAAAATCTCTTACATTCGCATTTTACATTCAACAAAAAAATATTTTCTTTACACTACTGCGCATTCCATGTGCTCAAACTCCTGTAAAAAGAAATCCCCCTTTTTCACTTCTTCATGCACAAACTCCTGTAAAAAGAAATCCCCCTTTTTCACTTCTTCATACGCTATGCTGCGTATTACAAAAAAAAAAATTACATTTGTGCTGCTACACTTTTACACTGCATTTCATTTAACGAGCCACTACATTCACTGCTGCGAATTTTCATTCATTCAACAAACAATTACAAGATTTTCTTCACGCTGCTGCGTTTTTTTTTACTCACACTACATTTTTTCAACGAACAACTAAAACATTACATATGCAAATGAACAAAAAAAACATAAAAATACGTTGACTTGTACCCATACCTTTCATGAATTAAAAAAATAATAAAATTAAAGATCTTACCAACTCTTACTAACCCATAGTAAATTCCATTAATTACTTTCCTGACAAGTCGGTGGTCAAACAAAACTTCACGCAAGTTCAAATGGTGCAGGTCCGTTGATTTAATCGGACGATTGACATTAATTCCCCGGAGGTCAAAATCGCACGAACATTGCCGGCCGGGGAATGGGCTGTTTTGGAACAGTGTTGTGGCCACGTGTCGGCAGATCGCACTGATCGGAGCCCCTTCGGAAAATACCGTTGATCAGCAAAAGCAGTGCGGGGAATGGTACTGGCGATTTTCAAAACTGCGCTACCGTCGCTGTCCCTGCACGACAGTTGAAATTATATTTCAACACTCCCCTTTAATTTCAACTGCTAGGTTATCAGTCATACCCAGACATTTCCTCAAAAATTCAAAACTTTTATGTCCCAATGGCTTGGTCAGAATGTCTGCAACCTACTCCTGAGTCTTGCAATGTTGTAAAACAATTTCACCATTGTTCACCAATTCCTTGATGTAGTGAAACTTTGTGTCAATGTGTTTCATTCTCTTATGAAACACAGAATCCTTGGATAATGCAATAGCTGAGCTATTGTCACAAAAAATCACAGTTCTTATTGTTTGTTCTTGGCACAAACTCCTCAACATCCTTCTCATCCAAACTGCTTGACATGCTGCTGCTGTAGCTGCCACATATTTTGCCTCTGCTGTAGACAACGCTACAATAGGCTGTTTTTTAGAAGCCCATGAAATGACTCATGAACCCATGTGAAAAACATAACCGGATGTGCTTTTCCGATCATCTACACTTCCAGCCCAATCACTATCAGTGTACCCAATTAAATCTGAACATTCTGAAGTAGTATATAAAATGCCAAACCTTTTTGTACCTTTAACATACCTCAGAATTCTTTTTGCTGCCTGCCAATGTGCTTCTTTTGGCCTCTCCATGAATTTGGAAATCAAACTAACAACAAACATTATATTCGGCCTAGTTGCAGTCAAATACATGAGGTTGCCAAATATGCTCTTGTACAAACTAGGATCAAAATCCTTGCTGCTGTCCTCTTTGCTGAGTTTTAATCCCATCACCGTGGGAGTGATTGCTGCCTTGCTGTCCTGCATGTTAAATCTTTCCAACACTTCATTAACATGTTTTTCTTGTGAGATAAAAATCCCATTTTCGTTTTGATCTACTTCTATTCCTAAGAAGTATCTCAGCAAACCCATGTCAGTCATTTCAAATTCTTCTTTCATGACTGTTTTGAGATTTTCAATAAGGTAGTCATCATTACCTGTGAAAATAACAACATCAACATATAACACAACAATTAGAATTTTACCATCCTTTTCTTTGATGTAGAGGGTGGGTTCTCCCTCACACTTTGCAAATTCATTTTCCAGTAGATAGGAATCTATCCTACTGTACCATGCTCTTGGCGCTTGCTTCAGCCCATAAAGAGCTTTCTTCAATCTGCATACTTTGTGCTCTTGGCCTTTCTTTTCATAGCCTAGAGGTTGTTCAATGTAAACCTCTTCCATTAACACTCCATTTAGGAATGTTGACTTCACGTCCATTTGGTAAACTTTCCACTTGTTTTGTGCTGCTATGGACAACACTGCTCTCACGGTTTCCATTCTAGCAACCGGTGCAAAAGTTTCCTCATAGTCTCTCCCATATTGTTACTTATATCCTTTGACAACAAGTCTTGCCTTGTGTCTTTCTATTTTGCCTTCAGCATTACTCTTGGTTTTATAAACCCATTTAACTCCAATGACTTCTTTTCCTTTTGGTAGTTCAACTAAATCCCATGTCTTGTTTCTTTCTATGGCATTGATCTCCTCATCCATAGTTTCTATCCATTTCCTATCCTTAATTGCTTCTTCGAAATGAATAGGGTCATCAACATGACAATATAAAGCAAACAAAGAATTCATACCTTCATTTGCTGCCTCTTGTTCATAAATGTCATTTAAATTTACGAATTTCTTACCTCTTTCATTTGGTGTACAAGTGCTTGAAGAATCACTTGAATTTCCTCTTTGTGGTGTGCTTGTAGAAGCACTTTCATTTCTCCTCAAGGGTGTCCCTTGCTTTCCTTGTGTTGGTGTTGCTGTTTGGGGATGTATTTCAGCCATCTCCTCATCATCTTCATCATGAGACAAACAGTTTTTAACATTCACTGTTTTCTCTATGCTTCCATCCCAAGCTTCCTCCTCAATGAACTGAACATCTCTGCTCACAAAAAACTTCTTTGTGGATGGGTTATAAAACCTGTAAGCTTTGGATTCCTCACTGTATCCAATGAAAATACATTTCTCCCCTTTGCTGTCCAACTTCTTCCTTAGCTGATCTCGAATGTGTGCATAAGCCACACATCCAAAAACTTTCATGTGGGTGACTCCTTGCTTTCTCCCACTCCATGCTTCTTTTGGCACTCTGTTCATGACTTATTTTGTAGGGCATCTATTCAAAATGTACGCTGCACAATGTACAGCTTCAACCCAATAATCATTTGGCAAATGCTTTGCCTTTAACATACTCCTCGCCATATCCATGATTGTCCTATTCTTCCTTTCAGCAACTCCATTTTGCTGCGGAGTGTACCTTGTGGTAAACTGCTTATGAATTGCATTTTCTCTACAAAAACATAGAAATTCCTTGGAGATATACTCACCTCCTCTATCAGTTCTCCGAACTTTGATATGCAGCCCGCTTTGGTTTTCCATAAGTGCTTTGAAATTGCAAAATCTTTCAAGCACTTCCCTTTTGTTCTTCAGGAAATAAACCCAAGTTTTTCTTGTAAAATCATCAATGAATGTTAGTATATAGAGGCTGCCTGCAAGTGATGGAGTTTGCATCGGTCCACATACATCTGAGTGGACAATCTCTAAGGGTGCCTTTGCCCTTATGCTTTTCCCTGATGGAAAACTTTCTCTGTGTTGTTTCCCCAAGATACAACCTTCACAAAGGCTATCCGGTTTCTCTATCAATGGTAATCCTCTTACCATTCCTTTTCTATTCAACAAGTTAAGAGCTCCAAAATTGAGATGTCCAAATATCAAGTGCCACAACCAATTTTCATTCTTTGGTTCGCTTTTGAAAGCCTCTTGAGTCACTGCTGCTATTACTTCTTTATTTTTCAAATCTACTTTTATCCTGAGAGGGAACATCCCGTTCCTTGTCATCTTCACTTCGGCAATACAACGTTTACTGGGTGCTCTATCCATGATGGTGCATACATCATTCACAAAGAAAACATTGTAACCCTTTTGAACAAGCTGTCCAATACTTAAAAGGTTACATCTCATTCCAGGAACATAATAAACATCTGCTATGGTTTTATTTTCACCTTTCTTTGTAAATATTTTTACTTCTCCTTTTCCCATAACAGACACTTTACTATCATCCCAAGTGTGACTTGTGACTTTACACTCTAATCTAACTTAGAAAATAGGGCTATGTTTCCTGTCATATGGTTGCTGCAACCGGAGTCTAGAAACCATATATCATCACCTTTTGTTTCAGCCATATTACAAGCTAACAACAAATTATCTTGGCTGATATTTTCTCTAGTGAAATTTGCACTAGATCTACTACTCATATCATGCTGCTTCTTCCTACATTCATTGGCATAATGCCCATATTTTTTACAATAATAACATTGGACATTGGATTTGTCATACCTTTGTCCTTGAGCATGATGTTGTCCACATTGTTCGCTATTGCCCTGGCCTTGGTTCTGATTTGGATTGCTGCCTCTTCCTTGAGCATTTGCTGGACTGTTTCTTCCACCTCTGTTTTGGCTTCTGCCTCTTCCTCTCTTCTTTCCTCTGCTTTGACCTCTTCCTCTTCCAAAGGACATCTGGATCTTGAAGGCATGTTCTAGAGATGAGTTTTCATTTCTACTCAATCTCTGCTCATGTGTTATCAATGATGCATGTAGTTCATTAACTGAGAAGTTTGAGAGATCCTTTGTCTCTTCTATGGTGGTGACAATCACATCAAACTTTGAGGGTAGGACCCTCAATAGTTTCTCCACAATCCTCCTTTCTTCAAGAATCTCTCCATGAGACCTTATCTATGTGACTAGACCAATCACCCGTGTGAAGAATGAGTCAATATTGTCTTACTCCTTCATGCATAGATTCTCAAAATCTCTCCTCAACAACTGTAGTTTTGCTGTCTTCACTTTCTCCATGCCTTGACAGGCTGTCTTGAGAGTTTTCCATGCTTCTTTGGATGTCTTGGCTGCTGCTATCCTTGGAAACACACTCTCATGCACTGCTTGATACAAAAATACGAGAGATTTGGAATCCTTCTTCTTATTGCTCTTCAATAAATCTTTCCCTGCCTGAGTTAACCTATTAAACTCATTTTCATCTGCTAGTTCTTCAAAACCATCTTCAACTAATTCCCATAAATCTTGAGAAGAAAACAGGGCTCTCATAGTTATTGCCCAATAGTCATAGTTTTTCCCATTAAACTGTGGGAGTTGAGTATTAAAGATACCCATGCTAGCGCTGGTGCTGGAGAAAGCCATTCTTGCACTTTAAACTATGCTTCAGAATACTTGACTGTGTATTTAAAAATAATAGACTGTCCTTAGAAAAAAAAAAACTAATCTTGAGAAATACCTTGACTGAGTCTTCACTTTGCTGGAGAAGCTGCTGCAGCAAGAAACCTTCCTTCAGCTTCTTTGACACCATCAAAGAGCCTGGACAAGCTCTAATACCATGTTGGAAATTTCTGGTAATTTCAAACAATTACTGAACAGAGGACAATGCTCTGTTTCCACAGGATCTTAACGCAGGGAAGCAATTTTTTTTTTTTTTTTTTCCAGAGAACAGAGGTTCATACACACATAAAAACTTTGTATTCATTAAAACTGCTTGATACAAATTTCTTCCTCTCTCTCTCAGAGGGATTCACCAAGAACTTCCACAAAAACAAATTACTCTGTTTCAGCTCCAAAATTTATTTTTACACTACTGTGTGTAAAAATAAAACTTACATTTACTGCTGTAAAAATCTCTTACATTCGCATTTTACATTCAACAAAAAAATATTTTCTTTACACTGCTGCGCATTCCATGTGCTCAAACTCCTGTAAAAAGAAATCCCCCTTTTTCACTTCTTCATACGCTCTGCTGCATATTACAAAAAAAATTACATTTGTGCTGCTGCACTTTTACACTGCATTTCATTTAATGAGCCACTACATTCGCTGCTACGAATTTTCATTCCTTCAACAAACAATTACAAGATTTTCTTCACGCTGCTGCGTTTTTTTTTACTCACACTACATTTTTTCAACGAACAACTAAAACATTACATATGCAAATGAACAAAAAAAAAACATAACAATACGTTGACTTGTACCCATACCTTTCGTGAATTAAAAAAAAATAATAAAATTAAAGATCTTACCAACTCTTACCGACCCATAGTAAATTCCATTAATTACTTTCCTGGCAAGCCGGTGGTGAAACAAAACTTCACGCAAGTTCAAATGGTGCAGGTCCGTTGATTTAATCGAATGATTGACATTAATTCCCCGGAGGTCAAAATCACATGAACATTGCCAGCTGGGGAATGGGATGTTTTGGAACAGTGCTGTGGCCACGTGTCGGCAGATCGCACTGATCGGAGCCCCTTCGGAAAATACCGCTGATCAGCAAAAGCGGTGCGGGGAATGGTACTGGCGGTTTTCAAAACTGCGCTGCCGTCGCTGTCCCTGCACGGTAGTTGAAATTATATTTCAACAGATTCCTGTGAACCCACATTGATCTTCAGCGGAGCCATACCTAACTCTGCAAGAGCAGGGGGTGCTGAGTGTTATAAGAAGAGAAAGATTGTGAGAGTAAAAATTGAAAAAAATATGCGAAACCATGGTTACCTGAATTGATAACAGGCCAGATGGGACTTGGAAGCCATAAACAGAGGTGAAACCCATTAAAACGCCCATGATTGTAGTTCCGGCATGGCAGCAAAAGCACAATACCAAAATTCATACACAAACCAACCTCTATGAAGAGCAGAATGCCAAGTGTTCAGCGAAATGACTGGTTCTGTGAGAGACCAAACCCTCAAAACCCAAATGCAAAATGACTTATTTCGTGAAGTAGATCTATGCCATAAGAGGGGGTTAGGGTTTGTGATATCATAAGGATCGCTGTTGATCAGAGAATCAAGAGATCCCAACCGTTGCAGTCCTTTTGATTCATCAAGGGCAGGGTCACTCTCAAAGTCACATTGTAAGGACCTGCGGTCCTTGGCACAACCGCCCGAAGTGCGACCGCGGGTAGGCAGGTGTGCACGCGCGGTTGGGAGATGAAACGCGACTGCGGTTGGACATACATGCGAGTTTAGACTTGTGTGAAAGCGTTGGAGAACAATGCGAAGGCATGAAGGAGGGCGAGCTAATGTTTATATGCGTGGTGCGTGGAGTTAAACATGTATGGAGGCCGACCTGTGTTTGAGACGAGTCGACATGCGTTTGGGGTGAATTTGCGATGGCGTGTGAAGTGTGGGCGAGTCGGCTAGGCAGCCAGACCACGCCCTACACTTGGTATATATTATGTGAGCATGGAGCTCATTAAAACAACGAACCAACTCGCTCATATATCTTCGCTAAGGAAGGAAGTGCGCAGATTCTAGTGCGCAGTACAAGAGTGGAGGCGCACATCTCATGCGCCGTTCTTGGGTGAGCGCACGGTGAAGGAAGGTTGCACTTGGTGTTGGGCGAAGGTGCGGGTGAAGGTGCGCCCGGTGGTTGGTTGAGGCGTGCACGGGTGTGGCGCCCGGTTTGTGTGAAGGCGCCCGAAGGTGAAATAGAGGAGCGCCCGTTTGTGCGACGACTTGGCGTGGGTGTCTTGGCGACTCGGGTGAGCGCCCGCCCATCGTGCAAGTGTGCACGAAGTCTTGTTGGTGTGTTGGGTTGTGAACGGAAGTGTGTCTCGGGTGGAGGCGCCCGTGTGTGGCGACTTGGAGGCGCGTCCAAGTTGGGAAAACAACACGATCGTGTGACAAGGTGAACGAAGGGTTGGAGAGTCGTGCGGCGACTGTGTGGAGGTGCCGACGAGCTGGGCAACCAAGTTTGCCGAAGTTGTGAAAATTGGCTAAGTGTAAATTTGGGGTTTCCCAAGATTTAACTTGTACATTGTAAAAGTCAAGATTGTATAATATATTGATTCGGGCAGACTCATATTGCATGGAGTTGCCCCTCCCTTTATACTGTTGTGCATTTCTCTTGTATAATGCTATTGATAATGAATGTGTATGGGTATTCATTGGTATAAAGGAACACATTAATAATACTTGGTTGCGAAACACAAACTAAGTAGGATAAGTGGAATGTTAGGCGTAGTCCACGAACATAAGTATTGGTGAAAAGAAAGTATTCGGTGGTGCCGCACCTTGCTATAAGCGGTTGAAAGACTACCACAGGTGTAGGGGCGTGACACACATGGTAGGGGAAGATGTGGTAGGTTCTGAGTGCATACGTTTTGATGGAAATGGCAGCTAGTGCCAAATTAGCATGGGAGTCATAAAGGCTCTGAGTAGGGTATATGTGTTATTAAGGGTGAGATTTAGCCATGTCGAGTGAGCATGTAAAAACGCGCCCTACTATCACCTGTACACCCCATTTACATATGAAAGGGGACGATAGAGTTAAAGAGGTTAGGATGTAATATTACAATAGGGGCGATACCATAATTGATTAGAATAGTTAAAAAAATAAAATTACATATATCATTAATTAAGTGAGGGCTTGTGGAAATCGTGGTGTTGATAGCTTCATTTCGAATAAAGGTGGAATCGTAGAAAGCTCAGGTGGTAGGGGTTATATGCTATAAGAAAAAATGAAAAGAACCTCAACATTAAATTGTGGAAACCAATTCAACAAACAAGTGTCATAAAAATAGGATGTTCACCTCACTCTCATAAACATTCCCCTGATTTGGAGATGGATTTGAAATTATTTTTAGTATAACTGGGTTCATTACCTTATAAGTAAAATGTGGGGGTTTTTTTAATTTTACTCTAATTTTTGTGTATATAGCACTTTTTGTTAACACATTAATATAATATAGGTTAATATAATTAGATTTAACTTTATCTAATAATATAGAAACACTTTGATGGTTCACGAATTGATGTAAAATTGGCTAATACTAATTGGTTTAATTACCTAATAGGATTAGAGGATAAAATATAATAATGAATATTATTTAAAAAAATAAAAAAATAAAGAAAAAATATAATTTAAATATAGAAAAATAAAATAAATATATAATTTCTTTTAAAACATAAATTTCAAATTTTTACTAATTTTTTATAGCAAGATTCTTAATTATAGATATTTACATCTTTTTTATGATAAAAATTCTTATTATGTAAGTTGGCTTTATTACATGTCCAAGGAATTATAGCTCATTTTTGTTAATTAATTAATTTAATTAAAAGGGAAAAAATACATAATTACTTTGGTGATAAATTTTAACTTTTGATTTGTGAATACTACTAAAAAAGTTCTAGAATATTCATTGCAAATTAAATTCTTATTATCCCCAATAATTAAATTAAAATTCCAAAAACCTTATTCCAAATTATATTAACTAATTAAACTAATAAATCAACGTATATTTTTATCCAAATTAATTTATAAATACACATTAACATTATATTTAATAGTATACCTATATTTAAATGATAAATTAATTTATAAACGAACTTTAAATTTAAAAAACCACTTAAATTTAAATATTTAAATTAAATTATTAAATTTAGAAAATATTACAAACACTTATTATATGACAGTTTGTTTTCATCTTATTTCTCATATAATAATGCATTTTTTTAATCATAGAATATAAAATTACCAATCCAAACAGCTTATAGTAAAATATAAAATTATATGTAAACAAATTATTGGATTCTCCATTTTCATCGGTCATATTAACTGGAAGGTATAAAATTACATTATTATGGTTGTTGTGTAGTATGGAAACACCAACCATAGTAACTAGGTCGAGAAATTTTGAATAAAACATCTAACCAACCATAGTAATTAGGTCGAGAAATTTTGAATAAAACATCTGGTACAAATCTTTTTGTTTCCCCACCGCAAAAAATTATTATTATTATTATTTAGGCCATAATCATAACCTGATACCTTCTCACTCCCCTCGCATAAATGGCGTTGAGACGCATTGCTGCCTCGTAAGGTTCATGGGCAACGCTCTTTTGGATTTCATACCTGTGGAAAAATTATATCCAATCATTATTAATTTTATATTTTCAATTTACTTCAAGTACAAATTATGAACAATAGTCAGAAAGCATGGAGAGCGAGGGGATAGATTTACCCCAGAAATGTTCGAGCGAGATATTTGAGCGAGTTGCTTGCCTTGTTTGTTTTTATTAGTGGTGGGTACTCAGCAATGAAGTAATTATGTTTATGTTGATCGTTGATTCGTTGAATATTGTAGAATTAAAAGACATGAATAATCAATATCTAATTTTCAAATATTTAAATTTAGAAACGAACAAAATCAAGTTCCACTCGAACTCTTTAAGATAAGACAACATTATATTAATAATAATGTCGATAAGACAACATTATATTAATAATAATGTCGATGAGGAGAAAGAGACATATAAAGAGACCTGATAAGATAAATGGGGTATTCCATTTACAAACACTGTAAGAGGGGATCTAAGTTGTGACCCACGAGAAGCTTTGAACTTCCTCTTATGCTTTGTTCAGGGCAAATTGCTTCCCCACCGTACAATATTTGTTGAACTATGTCTCGCACTTGCTTCAGTGGCATTGCATTCATCAGATGTTCAGGATTGATGCCACTTATCTCATACCTATACAGATGATTAGTTTCTAATATCGGTAATATCAAGCCATGTCCTCTCATGGGGAAACTAAGATTTTACATTAAATCATAAATGCCCAACCTTTCACATAATACTACCTGTAATTTGTAATTGGAAGGGTTGGCTTCATGTACGTGTAAAATATCAGGTTTTCTTCTTCGTCAACTAAATAGAGTTTGGCACAAAGGTCAAGTGAACAATCCCGTCCACCACCAACCATCTCACAACCTAGTGAAACAGCTGAAACCAATGTTCTATTGTTTTCTGGTAGAGTTCGCTTATCCACCACAGAAACACAGCCACCAACCTGCCAATAATGAAAGTTATGAATGTTGATAGAAACTGAAGCCTTTTTGGACTTAAAATTTTACAAAACATTTTCGGAGATTTATATAGGCACTGAAATTTAATTTACTAGATAACGTGACATTCATCAACTCTATTTTGTTAGGATTATGAAATTAAGAGAAGTGTTAATGTGTAAAGACATTGTTACTTAGGATCTAAATGACTGGGACGAGCAATAATCACTATTAAACTTGACTTCTCATTAAATTTGATTTGAGTAGATTAATTTGGTTGCATTTACTATAAAAAGATTACTATCTACTTGAGTACATGGTAATTATGGATAACTAGTTTGTATTCTCCAATTACCTAAGACACCTTTTCATATACATGATTTACCAACCATTTTACATTCTTACATTTCTTCCCTCTTACATTCTGACATTTCCCCCTCAAGCTAGGATATTACGAAGACACTTTTTCACAAACATGGTTCATTAACCATCTTACATTCTCACATTACCCTCTCAAACTAGGATACCACCTGCACAACATGTATGCCTGAAAAATAGGTCGTCTTACAATTTCCTAGGGGAATATGCCTACCTATGATAGGATTTCATGACCTGGACCAAAAACTCTTAAGGTGCTCACACACCACTACAACTTTCATCACACCTTTGGCTTTTTCACTAAATTTTAGCACCATTGGTTCCATCTAATTCTCTTGTTCATGCTACCTTTATCTCTCTATGTATCTCCAACCTGTGTCAATTCATAACTAAACCTAATCACTACCGAGATCCATGCAATCTCTCATTAATATAGATTTAGATCCATGCAATCTCTCATTAATATAGATTTTGTGTTTGGATAAACTTGATTAGATCAAATTACCAATAATTTTCAAACTCTTATTTTATGAGAACCCATGATATTGACCCATGATATTCATGTAAAATATAGCCTATTTAAAAACAGAAAGACTAGAAATAATTAATCTTTCTTACCATTAAAATCTCAAACAATATCTTTAAACACCACTATTTCTCTAAATTTCATAATACTAACATACTCTACGCAAATTTTACATTACCCAAATTAAATATGCACATTAACACAAGGCTATTCATCTAACTCGACAATAACATAAAATTCACCAAAGATGACCAAAGAGCTCGATTCTCTTCACCGTAAACCAAAGAAATTTTTCCTCCAATTAAGATATATTTACCAAATACATCAACAATATTATTAAGAAACAATAAGTCTTGGAGCGCTTTATACATATCACTGTAAACAAATAATAAACACAACTTATCTTTAATTATTAACATATATATAATACCGAACGAGAATTTGGCCCCTCGAAGATTTTCTTGAGTGTTGTCGATAGTCTACACTTAATTACTAACATATATGACAAGATCAGCTGCTAATCTACACTTAATTACTAACATATATGACAAGATCAGTTGCTAAGCAACAATTCCTTGAGCAGCAAGTGCAGTTACACTTCAAAGTCGAATAGTGTTAAGAAGTTTAGTGTGACTTCGGCTATGTTTCACCTTTATAATAATGAGAAGAGATAAAATCAGATACATCATTATCTTGAAAATCTGTGTCATAGAACAGAAAGAGATAAAAGTGCATTACAGAAAGCTTTGCTGGTTTTGTTAATCTTTTCCACTTTCTTGGTAAGATAAGAAGTTTCCATTAATCTGTGATCGATCACAGATACGCCGCTGTGTAGTTCTCTCATGCTGGTCTTCCATTAAGCAAACCGGACCAACGACGGAAGAACAAAGATTTAGACCAAAATTGTACAAATAGAGAATCTCTATGATAACAGTGACTATCTAGGATGATGGTATCCATATAAAAATACATAGTATCTATCTGAGGGTTAGCAAAAAAGTACAACAAAAGTTAACAGATAACTTATAAATGATTAGTATGAAAGAAAAATCAGCCAAACAACCCTCCATGAAGAGAACTTAGGAGGACGTAAAAACATCTATAGGGTCTGTAGTGTCCCTGGCGAGGCAAGGCCCTTTCCTTTCTGCAATATAGCTTCAATTCTAGCAAACTAGAGGGACATATCTATCTTTATGTTATAGTCCCATGTCTCTAATTACAATTCATCAATATGCATAAGGATCTCCTTTTTCACCTCATTATGATCCAACAAGACCTTGCGAAGCAAGGATTTCATGTTCCAATACAATTCAATTGTGCATAGATATTAATTTTTGCACCCGTGGTATGACCCGGGTGTGGCACCCACTCACTGCTAAGGCAAAAATTTCATTTTTTCATTTTGTTATTTTTTTTTATTTTTTTTATTTTTTATTCTTCATGATTAGCATGGACTTCCTCATCCGCATGGTCGATCTCCTATCGAATTGGAGCATGGGTTTATGCTTGATAACACCTTGTATTTTTTTGGGCACGAATGCAAGCACAAACACTATCTTCTGTTGAAATATAATTCCAACTGCAGTGTTTATTTTAGAAAACCGTCTGTTTCTTTTCTTTTTTTTTGCGACGCGATCTGATCGCAGATCAAAAATCGCATTTATACCCACTTCCTCCGTCTGTTCCCTTGAAGTCTTCCGACGCGACGTTGTGATGCGATACTATCGCATATCGCAAATCGCGTCCACACCCAGTTGCCTCCGCTACGTCCTGTGTTTTCTGCTGATTGCGATTCTGCGATGCGATAGCAAATCACAAATCGCAACCCCCATATGTGTTTTGTTTCTGCTCTTTTGTCTCCCACCGATGCGATGTTGCGATGCGACCTGTTAGCTATCGCATATCGCACCTTCGCCAAGTTAATCTCCGCCGTCCATTTTTAATCCAACGACCATTATTTATTCCCGCCTTGAACACACCTCCGCCATACTGTCTTTACGCCCTTTACCTGTTTTGTGTTCCCAAAGGAGGAAGAAGGCCAGATCCAGCCTTTGCGCCATTACTTCTCAACAACCACATTTAACATGAAAGCATGGCCGAGAAGGAAAGGACCAGCCTCGAGCAGCTCAACGCATTTATCAGTTATGGAGTTCCACTCCACCTGCTCGAGAAGTACAGCAGAATATCAGAAAAGATCAGTTTTTGTTCATCAAGAGCAGCAGATTGCAGCAGAGACTCCATCAGAGAGTTAAAGCGGTTGGTGGATAGTTATGACTCCTCCTCGCATAGCTTAATAATGCAGAAAATGTAATGCACAAAAAGGGTAGACACAGCAGTGTAGAATGTAGTTATTTTTTTTCTTGTAACGCACAACAGTGCTGAGATTGTGTAATTCTCTGAGACAGTGAAATTGTTTTTTTTTGGAACTGAAGCGTTTCTGTTTGTAATCCCTCTGTGAGAGGAAGACCTGTTGTAACATCAATTTTTTTTTAATTATGAATACAAGTTCCTCTGTGCGAGTGAAAAACTTTGTTCTCAGAAAACAATTTTAGTTTCCGCTGTGTTAAAACAGAGCATAGTTCTGTTCTGTTCAAGTTATTTTTGTTTGGAATCATCAGAAATTCCCAACATCTTCCACCCTATACGAAGAGCCTCTGTGATTCCTCACTCTCTGTCTCGGTATGGAGGCAAGCTCACTATAAGAATGCTGAAGCGATAGGGGAGTAAGGAGCTGGTGAGGGGGGACGAAGGAAAAACTGTGAGGAGCAACACTTGAGTGCAGAGAAAGGGAGTCCAAGTAAGAGGAAAGATGGAGTGTAAAAGAGACCCTCTATTGATGCCTGAGCAGAGGGACTGAGAGTAGTGCAAAGCACTCTTGGACTAGCTTCCATATCAATTGTCCACCTCCATTTTACCTCAAACTTCAAAACACCACCCACTCAAAAGGAAGATACTGGAGGTGATAAGAACATAGTGTACCAAGGGCTGAATGAAAAATGAAAATTCCATGAAGGGCCAAAGAGAAGCTAGGGCGGGGGTTGCTAGGTCAGGAGGACCAAGGTCAACCCACTCAACAAAGATAGAAACAACTGTGCTAGGATGGAATTTGCCAAATATGATATAGACAATACCGGATGGGGAAGTCTTCTGCAAACTGCTTATGCATAAATAAGGTTGAAAGATAAGCAAACCATATTGATTAACAAGGGAGAGTAGATACAACTAGAAGACATATGAAGGGCGTGACAACCATGCCTCCCTCCTCGATCGAATGGGGTGATGGAGGTGGCTCCGTCCCTTCTCACCCCTATTTATCATTTAAAACCTCACATGCTTTTTTGGATCGCCTTGAAATGTCACCCTATAGGGATTGATATTCCTTCTAGTTAATGAGACCATTAAAGAGAGAAAAAAAATGCATATTGCATGTATTGGACAATTTTTTTAACCAAAAACTGAGCACCGATATTTGTCCTAGAAAACCTGTTTCACCTAGATTATTTTTGTGAAGCAGAGGAGGAAGACATTGATTATTTTCTGTGAATCAGAGGAGGAAGACTCTGATTACGAAACCAATAAAAGATTTATCCTCGCTTGCATAGGTGGATTTACTAGGAGCGTTTCTCGGAGCTCCAAGATCAAGTTAATATTACCCAAATTCAGGATGCTGAGTAATACATGAAACCAGTGATTTGAGAATGGGAAGGTTTCCAATGAAGAAGGGTCATTGGAATCCCGCCATCGTTTCCTTAGGTATTTTTTATTAATATTGGACAAAGATAAAGAATGACTAGGTATTTTGTATTAATCTTGGACAAAGATAAAGAATGACTATAGATAACGAAATGTATTTGAAAAAAAGCGCGAGAGAGTAAAATATTTCAACATTTTGGGTAATCCAATTATTCTTAATTTTGGTCCTTTTTATTTGTAGCTCTCACTCCCGCACGCACTTATAGCTTCCATGGATTACAATTTCTCATAAAACCATTCTGAAGGGTATAAAACCATTCTGAAGGGTATCAAACTTTGGGCTATAATGCTTTGCCAATGAAAACATTAGGAACAAAGCTTTTATGCAACTGATTATGACTCAAAATTTTATATTAAGTGATTTAAAATAGCTTTATATGTAATGAAACAACGACTTAAAATAATAATGTTAAGAGTTCAAATGAATCATATTGGTTAATATAAACCAATACTTAACTATGTTGCATCCTATGTTGAAACAAGACACTTTATCTTCGCTATAAATCATAGAATTCTTCATTATATTATTCACTTTAAACTAAATGGCCAGGTTTCTGTCAATTTCCCGAATGAATTTTCTGCAACAGCAAATAGCTGGGGGTGGGTGCGAAATCTAAATCAACAAGATTGCAATGTAATGGTATACCTACCGAAAAAAGACAACCATAAAATCAAGAACGAAACCAGCAACAAATATCATAAATCTGGTATTGGCATTTGAAATTTATGGTAGTTTGAATGTGCAACATAAATTTGTAAAAATCCAAGGCCCAACGCAGACGTAAAACACTATCTTTTCACCGTAGTTGTGGTGACTGAACGAAGCTTTTGCGTAATCTCTTGTAACTAATCCTCCTATGTCAATGATTATGGCAATGATTCCGCAAGGGGAGGTTTCTTGCATTTGAGCACATCAATATTGTTATTCATATTTCTGGGATTGGCCTCTGAATGGAGCTTGTGCACCATCTTGTGCAACTAATCTTCTTATGGGAATGATTCCTAAAGTAATTCTCTTATGGCAATGATTCGGCCAATGGTTCCTATTTTTTAGCGTGGCAGCAACAAATACTGTTCATATTTCTAGTATTGGCCTTTGAAATTTATGGTAGTCTGAATTGGCAACATCAACGCCGTAAAAATCCAATGCCCAAACCAGAACTAAAAACATTGTTTGTTCCCCACGGTTTAGGACAGCAGAATTGAGCTTGTAGCTTGTACACCATCTCTTACAAATTATTTAGTCCCCACATAATTATTAATTGCTATTGTTCATATTTCTGATATTGGCATTTGAAATTTATGGTAGTCTGAATTGGCAACATCAACACAGTAAAATTCCAATGCCCAAACCAGACCTAAAAACATAATTATTAATTGCTATTTTTCATATTTTTGATATTGGTATTTGAAATTTATGGCAGTCTGAATTGGCAACATCAACGCAGTAAAAATCCAATGCCCAAACCAGACCTAAAAACATTGTTTGTTCCTCACAGTTTAGGACAACAGAATTGAGCTTGTAGCTTGTACACCATCTCTTGCAAATTATTTAGTCCCCACATAATTATTAATTGCTATTGTTCATATTTTTGATATTGGCATTTGAAATTTATAGCAGTCTAAATTGGCATCATCAACGCTATAAAAATGCAACGTGCAAACCAGACCTAAAAACATTATTTCTGGACCTAAAAACACTGTTTGTTCACCACAATTCAGGACACTATCTCTTGTCGATTATTTGGTCTCCACTTAATTATTAATTCCCTCCTGGATATAACTATTTTAGAAATAAGAAACCGGAGATTGAAAATAAGCACAACCTAAAAAGGGTTTCTAGATAACTAGTATCTTGTAATATATTAAATAATAATTTCAGAATTATTCAAAATTCTCATCTTTAAAATATAACCTTAACTCCATTATTTCTGGAACTCACTTGGTGTAATCATTAGTGTTATAGTGATAAGAAGATCACAGTAAGTAACACCATATCTATTAGCGTCATGATGATTACGATTACGGATACACTAAAAATAGATAAAAAAGAGTAGTAAGAACATGATATGATCTAATACCACTATGTACAACCCTTTTTGAAAGACTGTCGAAGAAAAAGGACCATTTCTCCAGCGGTGGAAAGGCATATGCTTATGAAATGTGGAGGAAAAGTGAAATGCCTACGTTGAGTGGAAAGGAAGGCATTGCTTGTGGAATGCGGAGGAAAAGTGAAATGCATGCGTGGAGTTGAAAGGCTGGCATTGCTTGTGGAACAGACTAGCTGCTTTCAGCAATGGGGACTTTTCATAAGCTGCCTTTCAATAATGGCCGATGCCCAATTAATTGCTTGTGGTGGACAGACTTTCAGCTTGGACTTTACTATCTCAACACCTTTCATCTCTCAGCACCCAATGAAATGAGATCTGTGAAGTTCGTTCATCTATCTTTTTGGAGAAGAATGCCTAGCTCTTAATTAGTTTAAGATGGATGGCGATGGTGGCAGGTGGAAGCAAGCAGGAGGTGGCGTGGCAGGTGTAAGTAGGCTTTGTGGCAAGTGTAAGCAGGGAAGAATCAATAAGAATTAATATAAATGCTCAAATATTTTTAAAATAATTTAAATTACATAAAATGTTATGAATTAATGCTAGCTTGAGCCTAGCATTAATTGGCATTGATTCATTTTTATCCTAAGTTTATTGATGGCTAGCCTCCAAAGACTTAGGATGTTACCCCTTTCCCTGCAATAGCCTAAGGTTATTGATGGCTAGCCTCCCAAGACTTAGGATGTTACCCCTTTCCCTGCAGTACAATACTCAACCAAACACTGACAATGTTTTTAAAATACTATTAAAATATAATGATGGTTTAAAATTTTGGTTAAAATGCACTTACGAAAACAATTCAACGGGGAACTAATGCTCGGTCAACCCATAGCGATCGCTATATACCTACCTGGGCAGGTATAATAAAGCATTAATTCTAAAATAGAAAGATATTAGCAAATTTTGTTTATAACTGGTTACAGTGTTGTCTCATTGTGTTAATAGACTATATTATACATACAACATATCTTTAGGAAATCAAATAGGACTGCCGACTTTCTATCAAAAGTTGGTTTAAATGATACAGAAGGATACATATTTTATAGTTATATCTCTGATGGTGAAATGCAGAAGAAGGACGCGCTGCTATTCCATAGCCGTGCTTTTATCTAGAATTTTTTGATGTTTTCTTTTATTCATATATGTTGGGCGATATTTTCTAGTTTCTGGTTTATTTCAGAATGCACATCTTAGATGAACGCTACTTTGAATTGTTTCTGTAGTGGGTGTTTTTTTGCATAGCTATTGATTCTTAAAACGATCACCTAGATGACCGATATGATAGTTATGAATGATAGGAACTATTATCTCTATATGATGGAACACAATGTAACTTGTTTTATGTTCTAATAAAAATTTAGTCAATTTTTTTCTTCTGAAAATATACTATATTATCACATTGTTGGGTATAAATGGAAAATTTTCTATCTATACTAAATTTGTTATTTCTACACTGTTTTAAAATGGAAATAATTGATAAAATGATTTGATTTTACAATATTAGTATCAAAGAATGAAAATAACAATAACATGATAAGTTTTACAAACTATTGCATTGAAAAAATGGTTAAACTTTTAAAAGAGTGAGATGTCTCCAAGAATGTCTTAGTTAAAACCAGTGAGATGTCTCCAAGAATGTTTTAGTTAAAACCGATATAGATCCATCTCAACTATGGATCTAGCAAGAGCTAAGAGAGATCAAGTCTCTTGAGGTGCAAACCCTTTTTATAGTGCAAAACTTAAAAACATTTCACTTCCAAAGATTGCATCCCTCTAGAGACTTGATAGATGATGATTAAGATCTCTCTCTATATAATTTTTCATTTTTTAAATTGTATTTTTGAATCATAAATGGATTCAACCCTTTGAAAATCCTTTGAATACATAGAACAAAGTAGCTTAAACATACATTTCCAACAAATAATTTCTCCATTTAAAATTAACACTTTTTTTTTGTCATTCAAAAGAGCAGAATTATATTATCAACAATGAAAACTAGAGTACAAAAATGGTCTGCACGCCCCTCCTTGCTTTGCTAAAGCTAGAGGTGAGATCAGGAGGTGTCGGAGATAGCATAAGATGTAACCAAACAACTATTATTTTTGATAGTCTCACTAGGCTTACATAACAAAAAGACGACAAAAAAGACATAGAACCTGAGATAATCATGTCACAGAGGGTGGTGAGGAGGAAGTCCAGGAGAAACTGCTAGGAAGTCATCTCGCTCATGCATATGAAAGTCGATGTGCTCTACTCGGGCCTCCAAATCACACAAGTGGTCAATGAAGCATCTCTGGTTCTGACAAATTCTCTCAAGCAACTCCAAGGTCTCATTGAGGAAGAATTGAATGTCGTTCAAGTAGGCCACTAATTCATTCCGGTCTTCATAACTTTGCTCCCTAATGATGTCTAGGTTGGTCTAGACGTCTCTCAGTTCATATTGAATGGTTTCCAGCAAGGCTGGAGCCTCCACTTTGCCTGGAGCATGCACGCGAGCATGAACGATCTCACCCGCCTGTTCTCCACTGACCACATCCTCTGAAGTCCAGCTTGAGTCGCTAACTAGCCGACCAACATGGCCTTGATGCCCACCTCTGCGAAGGGGATGCCCATGTTGGCGGGGCATGGATGGAAACACCCAAAGACCACTTACTATAATGACCAGAGAATACTCTACTGCCTAGTAGGAATCAACCACCTGCACATGACTGAACATACATGAACACTTCCACAATTTCCCCGCTATAGCTTCAAAGTTCTGTCCAAGCCAGACCTCCCAACAAGTCTACACAACTAACACTTCGCCAAATCCCCTAGATGACCTTATTCCTACAGTAGTCCAAAACCATAATAGGGGAGGGATAACATCAATTCTCAACCCAAAAGTACACAACAACACACCCAACAACTCACCCAATATCACAACAGACGCAACCAGGTAACAATTAACAAGGGACTTGTAGGCTGTCCCACAACCAATTACACCCCCACCCTCATGGAGTTTTCTAGAGGGACACAACAAAATATAGAACCACCACAAACCATGACTACCCTTAAGATAATTTTCTTTAGTATGACAGTGTTTCCACAGACTAGGTCACCCCCTCCACAAGACAATCGACAACGTCACCCTACTAACCACCATTGGAATAAAACGATCAGAGAAAGACCAGATCCAAATCCATTCTATTACCTGGAGACCATTGAATACCCACGAACCTAGAGCAACCCTCCTTCAATGGTACATGGGGTTCCACGTCACATAGTCGACCTTCCCACACCAGAGAGGACAAAAACCTCCAAACGAACCAGGATCGCATATAAAAACACAAAATCCCATCGGAGAAGCCACGGTACCAGTATTCGAGCACTCCATAGAAATCCAACTATACCATGCCCTTGGCAAGCCCACTTGGCCTTCAACACTCTCGTCCACCACTCTGCACACTGAGTTCATCGTCCAATATACTACATCTGTTACACTATCGTTGTTACACAATATAACTACCAAAGGCGGGTATGGAGAATTTGACCACCCACCAACCTGTCACATCACATTAAACACCATCATTCCATCACCTACTGCGTGCCTCATGGGGTGAACGCTGAGGTGGTCTCGACAAGTGTTTGGTCACCCCCATTGAGGGCATTCAAAATTAATCCTTACTAAAAAGGACAAAATGTAAAATAATGATACTTGAAATGCTATAAGAATAAGAATTTATTTTTTCAATTACTCTATATAATATATAGAAATATTATTATTATTATTATTTTAAACCATATATAATATGTAAATTGTTGACATTGAAATAATATAGTTAAGATGAGCATTGAGATATTTTATTCATGGATTAGGTTATCCATATTAAATATTTTTTCTAATAAATACATTTCAATACTATATTTTATTTATGATGCACATTGAATTTTTTAATTACTATTAATATTTTTTAAATGCCACACATTAATTTTATAATAAGAATTTGAATAAATTACATGTCTCCCTCTTATTATTGTTATAAGAAAGGAATTGTATCTTTTTACTTTCAACTACTTCTTCTGCGCATTGAAATATTTTATTACCATTCATATATATACATATATGTATATATGTTTATGTTTTTTCTAAAGTTGAGATTAAAATAAATTAATTTACATGGATATTAAAATAGTTTATTTATGTATGCAATTTTTTTTTTGTAAGCTTGGTAGATCCTCCTTTTACATTAATTAATCAATAAGCAAGTTACAACCACATAAAACAGGTTAGGTGGCCTCAACTTGCTCATCGAGAAACCAAGTATATTGGCCACCTAACCGCATGATAAGCTATCCAGTAGAAAAATATATTGTCTTTTTATCCAAGCTATATAAGTTTGATTATCATGTCCACGTCCATACTCTATTTTCCTATAAGCATATATAACTACAAACTGAAAAGTAAAGGCTATCCACATAAATACTAATAAAAAATGACAGAAAACAAACATTCTAATCATCCCGCTTGGCAGAGGTAGATTCGACCGGAGCTGGATCTTTAGCATTGGAACCAGGCAGCTCTATCTGTGAGAACAAACAAGGGAAGTGTTTCTCCATGTGGCCGAGGCATCCTTCTTGTTTCTACATTTGAAATTGCAGCTTCTAGAAATCCTGTTTGTAATTGGGAAAGTCCTGTACAATTGCCTCCATGCTCACCGAAATTTGCTCCATGGCCTTGCCCAGGAGACTTTTCATAAGCCAATACAGATACAAGGTTTTCTTGAACTGTGTCACTCACCCTCGAGTGTGTCCAGGGTCCAGCACGAGGATGCACCATTCTTCCATCTCTATCTCGGTCACGCTCGCCTGGTGGTTCAAATCGACTTCCCATTCCTCTATCAATCTCCTAATCTCCTCGCTAGTTCCCTCCCTATATTCCGAGGCTGCTTCATTGATGAGGTTAGTGACATGATTTCTGTCGCATCTCCCTCCCGAGGAGTTGGATTCATTCTTGTGCTCAGTCACCCGAGGCCTCTTGTCTGCGCCCCTAGTGTTTGCTATTTGAGCCATGGCCACACAGACCTGATGTCCGGTAATCAAATACAAACTAGAAAATCCCTCTGTCGGTGATGAGGTGAGCCTCGAAACCCCTTGCACCTGGGAAGGCTTACCTTGATGCGTAATTGTCATGAAGGCAATAAACTAAAATTGACAATCAACTGCTTTTTCGTTCCATCACCCACAGGCTCTGCCACCCACTGAAGTCCTTCATCCCAACTATGCATGCAATCTTGTGCCCCCAAGTCCTTTTTCATAACAAACAAAATTAAAAATCCCGAACCCAGTATAGCCAATTCCCGCACCCATGTGAGAATTCCTTTGCCCCAACTAGCTCACCACCACAACAACTTGTTGAAAATAACAACAAGAAATGTTAAAATAAAATCCAGAAATTCCAGTTTAATTTGTCCTTGAATTAAACTGAGAATTAAAATCGAATTCTATTTTCATAACAACTTGTAAATAGTTGATTAAGTTTAATTAACTTAATTAGCTTAGGAATTTCGGTTGGAAGTCTTTCTGAAGTCATGTATATGTTATCCCTAAGTTTTAGGGGTCCAGTATGAATTTAATTGTGAGTTGTAATTCGATAACTCAGTTTACTGAGTTAAGTTAAGTTAAATTAGTTCCAAACTGTTTGTGGAATTAATAGAGAGTTAACAATCAGTTGGTGCACTAATGCATATACTAGCGCTACTCCAGTTAATTGAAGATTCCCTCATCAGAAACTCATGGATGTTGATTATGAGAAAGACCCAATTGAGACTAGAGTGCAGGGACAATGTACTATCAACTGTATGATTTACTGAGTTGTATAGATCATGCATGTAATCGCGAACTGAACCTAGTTTGGATTGCACAATTTTGGATGCAATGGATTCCCATTAATATGGGTTATTCAACCAGAGGAATTGCACAAGGAAATATGGGCTTGGAGAGCAGCAGAAGAGGTTAAGGTTTGGATTGAGCTTGCATGTGAGCTAGGAGATTGATCATAATGAGTGCTCGGATTGTTCTTGTGAGAACAAGCATTGTATTATCATCTTAGATTTCTGATTTAATGCAATACAAACAGTGGGGTTTTGAGCTGTGGCTTTCCCCAAATATTTATTGTGTTATGTGCCATTGATTTATCTTCCTTTTGTTGATTATTGTTTTCATTGATCTTTATGGGCTTCTACTGTAAAGAGTAGAAGTAGATTCTTGTCTTTTGCTTTAGTACATTGCATGAGCTTGGATTTTCTACATAACTACCTTACATTATTTGCAACCTAGGCTATGGGTGCGGCACCCCGAAAACCAACCAACCCCAGACCCTTTAGAATAGTAACCCAAAACGTAAATTACAAGCCCGTTGCACCCAATTCTAGCATTTTTATGACCATTCCCCCAACCCAGGTAATGCAACACCACCTCAACAACCCTGCAAACTCTAGGGTGGCTCATCCCCTTTATAGTGACCTTGTAGCCATTACAACGCAAGCCTTGGTTACACAGCCCCGAAAGCTAGCCAGCCAAAGACCCCTTTTCCAAACAACCTTCACCCAACACTCCGAGTCTGGCATAGCCAGCTCCTATTGCATGCCATTTCCCAGACCCTGTTAGGTCCCAATACTACTAGTTTTACAACCCCTTATTATTATTAGTACAACCCCTTTATTATATTGTTGTGCCCATGTAGTCCCCATATTGTTATTATTGTGCCCCATAGAAGCCCACTATTGTTGTTATTGTGCCCTTACATTATTATTGTTATGTCGGCTCTGATTATATTATGACCCCTTAGACTCCTATATATAGAAAGGAGGTCTTGTCATTTGTATCATCCAAGACTTGTTCATTTGTGTAATGTAAAGGAGGTTGCCCCCTCAAAGAGGCTGAATTGTAAGGCGATGATCTATCTTTTTATCTTTTTGTGAGCTGATTTCCTAACATTTGGTATCAGAGCTTTAGATTCTAGGGTTTCACTGCTCCAAATAGGTCATCGTGGTATTTTTGCTATACCTTTTTTTCTACGAAGTTTTAGAAGCTAAAAAAAAAACCCATTTGAGAAGAAATCTTGTTGAACCACTCTTCTGAATTTTAGATCTTGTCTCACTATATTTTCAGAGATATCATATGTGGAAGTTAGGGTTTTTGCAAGCTCCATAATTTCATATAAAACAGGTCATCGTGGTATTTTCGCTATAAACTTTTCACTACAAAGTTTCAGAAGCTAAAGAAAAAACCCATTTGAGAAGAAATTGTTCTGAATCTCGGGCTCGAATTTTAGATCTTGTCTCGCTATATTTTCGGATTATATGATTTGAGGAAATTAGGGTTTTTGCATACTCCCACATTACATCCTAAACAGGTGACCTTGGGAAAATCTTCATAACTTTCTCTCTGAGCAACAAATTGAAATTTCATAAGAAGTTACAAAAAGAGGATGGAATGTACTTTTCTGTGCATAGTTTTCAGATCTGAAGGTTGAAACAGTGACACGTGGCACGCCGTACAAGTTTTCTCTACTAAAACATTATATAATTAGGTCATCTTATAAGATTGGGCATAACTCTTTCTTGGAGAATCAATTTCTGATTAGACTTGCAGGGTTAGAAAGAGGACTTAGAGGGCTACTCCAGGAGACAATTTCAACACTTTGAGATTTGAAAGTACAAAGTTATAGCCATTTCAAGATCGAGCTCTTGAAATCAAGAAAAGGCGATATAAGGAAGTTTGATGGAAAGGATCCAGTAAATTGGATACTATATATGGAGCAATATTTTGATCTACATGGTGTACCACTGTTACAAAAGGTATGTATTGCATCTTCATATTTAGAACCAGATCAATTTTTATGGTATAAAGGGCTTTGTTCTCATAAAAAAATTGTTATGTGGTCAATTTTCACGAAGCAAATGATAACACATTATGAGGATACAAAGAGCAACACCTTCTTTAGAGCAACACCACAAAAATTGGAAGAAAAAAGAGAAAAAGGGCTTTGTTACAAAGTGGAAAGAAATATTATGGCAATAAGGAAGTCTACCCCTCACAACTATAAAGATGGAAGTGTTGTTTCTCCTAGCCTTCCACAACCTACAAGGGTTACACCACAACGATTAGAAGAAAAAAGAGAGAAAGGGCTTTGTTACAATTGTGATAACAAATACATTAAAGGTCGTAAGTGTGCTGAGAAGAAATTATTTTACATTGATTGTGGAGAGGAGGAAGAAAAGGATCAAGAAATGTCAAAAGAAGAGTATATACACAAGGAACCAACCCCAGAGAAAGAAGAAATGAATCCGACTATATCTTGTAAAGCATTGGAAATAATTGCCACTCCTAAAACACTCAAGATAGAAGGACATATCAAGAAGAAAAAGGTTCAAGAAGTGAAAGATCACATCAAGAAAGAAGAAATGAATCCGACCATATATTGTAATGCATTGGACGGAATTACCACTCCTCAAACTCTCAATATAGAAGGACATATCAAGAAGAAAAATGTTCAAGAATTGAAAGATCACATCGAGTCTCCAGAAATCAATCCGACCATATCTTGTAATGCATTGGAAGAAATTACCACTCCTCAAAATATCAAGATAGAAGGACATATCAAGAAGAAAAGGTAAGAGTGTTGATTGATTTGGGTAGTACCCATAGTTTTATTGATTGTAAGATAGCCAAGGAATTGAATTGCTTCCTATATCCAGCACCAAAGTGTCAAGTGATGGTTACAAGTGGAGGAATCATAAATTGCTCTAGAAAGTGCCATAATATCAAGCTATCCATGGGAGAATATGTATTGAATAGCCCAATTCTTTCCATTCCAATGGGTGGTGCTAATGTTTTACTAGGAGTCAAATGGCTACAATCTTTGGGTACGATAACTTTTAATTTTCAAGAACTTTTCTTGAAATTTTTTGGGTAGGAAAGGAAGTTGAATTGAGGGGTATTGAAGGAAAACCTGGAAAGATAATCAACTCTAATAGCATGAAAAAGCTTCTAAAGAAATAAAAATAGGGTGTAATTGCACAATTATGTTCACTAGAGGATCCCACATCGAAATCATATATTTCTCCAGATCTCCAAAATGTTTTGTACAATCATTCAAAGGTATTTGAGACTCCCAAAGGCCTCCCACCTATTCGTGATCATGATCATGCTATTCATTTGATTCCACGAAGTTTTCCTGCAAACATTAGGCCTTACATATATCCATATGCCCAAAGGAGTGGGAACTCATTCAAAAGTTGCAGAAGATCCCAATTCAAACAATATTGCGAGAACTTGACAAGGAAGGAAAAATCATATTGGAACCTGAAGCAATCACAGAACCGAGAAATCAAAAGCTACGAAATAGATCAATTTCAGAGTATCTCATTAAGTGGAAGAACTTACTCGTTGAAGATTCCACATGGGAGGACACGGATTTATATAGAAGCATCAAGAAATACTCAAGTATTGAGGACAACACTTTTTGAAGGAGAGGGGCATGTTAGGCCCCTATACTACCAGTGTAACCCCTTATTATTATTAGTGCAACCCCCTTATTATATTGTTGTGCCCATGTAGTCCCCATATTGTTATTATTGTGCCCCATAGAAGCCCACTATTGTTATTATTGTGCCCTTAGATTATTATTGTTATGTCGGCTTTGATTATATTATGACCCCTTAGACTCTTATATAGAAAGGAGGTCTTGTCATTTGTATCATGCAAGAATTGTTCATTTGTGTAATGTAAATGAGGTTACCCCCTCGAAGAGGCATATTTCTAAGGCGTTCATCTATTTTTTCTATCTTTTTGTGAGCTACCCTAGACGACACTTCCTCGCAACATCGACCCCACAGACCCTTTGACCCATGCCTTGGGTGTACAAACCCATAAGCCATCCAACCATAAGAAGGAAAGCTTCAACATTGGGATAGACATTAACAATATCCCAGCACCCGACCCCCTGGTCTTCGAACCAGACTAGACAATACCATTCCCTAGGGTTGACACCCCTACCCCATAGCCAAATTAACCCCATGCGGGAGAGGAAAATCTCATAGCGAATTGACATCGAAGAGGTTCCAGTGGGACTCAAGTTCTTCTTCTAGACTACCGACGCCAGACAATTCCCCCAACCCAAATTGCCCCCACGCGGTAGCCAGTTGCCCCCATGCAGAACCCATAAACCAAACCAGAGATAGAGGAGCATGATGGAGGGGAGGAAAAAGCAGTTTACATACCCAATTGCCTTCGTTTGGAGCTGATGGAACCTCCATCGCCTCTGGAGATGCTGCACTGAACCGTTTACAGAGTCCCCTTGCCACAAACATTGAACCACACTCACTTGGCCGTGGAGACTACCAACACCCTTCCCACTATAATCGCCACTAGCTAGAAAACTTACCCACAAACCTCTACCACCTTTCTCTGTGGTGGTAGCCTTATGCATGCAAAAGGCCACCGCACCCATCGCCTCAAGCATGTGGGGGGTGGTGGTGTTGTACCTTAGCGTACTCAGCATTGAAACTGTCTTGATGGGGGCATCCTCCGGCTCACACCCAGAATGGGGGTTTGGTCTGATGTTTGGCTGCATTAGGAACTTTGTCTTCGATAGTTCTCTAGGATCTCTTCCAAGGGTTGAAACCGCTCATCCCTGGGTTGATTCAGCCATATTTTCTCAAGAGGGTCATTTTGATGACTACATCCCTAGTTGGCTAGGAAGTCTGTCGTTCTATTGCCCTCCCTCCTGACATGACTAGTCATTATATAGTCAAAGTTGTGGATAAGATCTCCTATTTCTTGGATTAGTCTTGCGGTTCTCCAGCTGTGGCTGAGCTTATCCCATTTGGTTCCCTGATTCAATTTTTTCACCATATTGATTACTAGCCTGGAATCCCCTTCAACTACAATATTTCTATAACCCATTTTGATAGCTTTTTGTAGGCCTTGTTTGACAACAACAAATTCAACTTCATTATTACTAGCATACCCACAGTGATCTGCATAAATAAGACTAGTTTGGGTTTTGGGATCCCGGAAGAGGCCTCCCAAGCCTGCAGGGCCCAGGTTTCCCTTCGAAGCTCCATCAAAACTTAACTTGATAAATCCCTCTAGGGGGGAAGTGAAGTAATTGAGTGAGTATAGCCCCAACAAGGTGACCTTCCAAGAGGATGGGGCAATCATTGCTGATGATAGGTTCAACCTCTGCATTATTCGAGCCTCGTGGGGGGTGGTACCTACCAGTCCTCAGGATGCCATTTTTCTACCAGGATTATTTCTTGGATGTTCTGGATGATCCCGTATGCAATTGAAATGTGAAAATATAAATAATATCTACTTTATTTGTTTTTTGTTTTAATTACTTTAAAAGAATTTTAAAAATTTTAATTGAGAGTGAGAGTGAAATATTTTTACCATATCTCCTTTCTATTGGGTTGTAAAATCAACAACCAATGAAGCAAACAAAGTGAGAGTGAGACTATATATTTGTTTTTATTTTGATTATAACAAATATTATTTTTTAATTTAAATAATATTTTGCTTTTATTTTAAAATGGACTTGTGTGAATTCATGTTGACCACAGACATAATTACTTCATGTTGACCACATACATAATTACACATCGCCCTGGAATGTAGAATGAATATCTCAGCTAAAAAAGTGAGCGATACTTTTAGAATTTTATTATATCAAGTATATAATTACACATAACCCTCATACTAGGCATAAAATGAGCCTCTGAGCTAAAAAAATGAGTGATACTTTTAGAATTTTGATAAATCAAGTTTGTAATGTAATTAAGGGAATATATACTTCATAGATTTTCCTTGAGATAAAATGTGTTCATTTGGTTTATCAATTTATTGGAATTTTGATATACCAAGTTTGTAATGTAATTAAGGGAATAAATACTTCACATATTTTCCTTGAGATAAAATGTGTTCGTTTGGTTTATAAATTTACTTAAAATGAAATTTCATAGACGTTACACATTAATAGTTGTAAAACCTATTTCTCTTGTATACGAGTATAGATCCATCTTAACCATTAATCTAGCTAGAGTTGAGAGAGATCAAATCTCTTGATGTGCAATCCCATGCAAAACTTCAAAAAATAGCACCTCCAAAGATTGCATCCTATTTTTTTTGTTTTTTGTTTTTGTTTCAACATTTTATTATTATTATTTGAAACCATATATAGCATGTAAGTTGTTAGTATTGAAATAATTTAGTTAACATGAGCGTTGGGATATTTTATTTATGGATTACATTGAAATAATTGATTTTTTTTTTTTTTTTTTACTTTCAATTACTTATTTTATTTGTACATTGTAATATTTTATTGTGGTTTATATATACGCATATATGTTTATGTTTCTTGTATATTTGATATTAGCATAAATTAGTTGACATGGATATTAAAATGGTTTACTTAAGTTTTCAATTGAAATATAAAAATAATGGACATGTAAATAGTTGATTCATAATTGAGAGTGAGAGTAAAATATTTTTACCATATCTTTGTATTGCGTTGTAATATCAATCAACAATAAAGCAAACATGAGACCATTTTTTATAATACTTTTAAGTAAAACTAACCAAATATGTATATATTTTTTTTTATCTTCAATATAGTCAACATTATTTTTTAATTTAAAGAATATTTTACTTTTATTTTAAAAGGGACACATGTCAACACCATGCATAGGTGAAATTACACATTACACTCATACTACACTGTGGAATGAGCCTCAACTCAACTCGATAGTTATAAAAAATAATTTGGTAAGATCATTTTGTTTTATAATATGAAGTAATTTATTATAGTTTTATATGGTTAAATTTATCTTAATTATGGATGTATCTATATCTTAGAGGGATTAATTTTTGTTGATATAAAAACTTGTTTTAAAGTACAAAACTTGAAAAATAAGTTTGTTTTTTTAGAAACTTTTCGTAATTTAGTGCTTAAGATATTATATATTAAAAATTAAAATTTCATCAGGAACTTGGATTGTGTAGATAGTTTCCACTTACATTTCTAATAGATCTTTCATGGATTTCAAAAAGTATTGATGAAAAAATTTAAGTAATAAAGAAACAAAATGTACAATAAATTCATATCTGAAATATTTTTAATGTATATAGTTAATTGTGATTATCCTAGGTAGTTGGGAGAAAGGAATGAAATCATCCCCACCCAAATCATCCCCACCCAAATCCCTGTTGGGATTTGAAACATTGGCAAAAAATGGTTCTTACTGTGGATTCTCCCGTAACTAAGTCAGAAGTGTTAACCATGTTAGTAATATATACATATATTCCTCATATTTTGTTTACTTTCAACTATTTTATTTTTTATTTTTATTTTTATATATATTGATATTAAAATAAATTAATTAATATGAACAAATAATATATTGGATTATTTTAAAAAATTATAAATAGTATATTTATTTAAAATTTGAAAATATAATATTTATTTTTAATTAAAGTAAAATTAGCAATATTTTATAATGTTTTTAAATAAATATATATATATATATATATATATATATATATATATATATTTTGTTGTTTTGTTTTGTTTTTTAACTATAAAAATATATATTTTGAAATTTTTTTTTTTGGTTAACACAAAACTTCCCAAAAAAATTGTTTTCAAATACGCTGAATGATCAATAATTTAAATTTAAATTATAATGAGGTATAATTAAAATGATAGATGTTACTCTCTCTATGGGAATTGAGGTATCACGTTAAAAAACTATGGAAGTCGCCATCATCTAAGAAGTAGGAGCCGTCGCCAGGTTAGTTATTTAGTTGATATAGGAGGAGTTTAATAAGTGGGGGAGTAAACCCCCTATTAAGACATACAACAATGCTTCCTTTAAAATACGGAATAGCATTTTGATTGTAATAATATGGAATTAAGTTAACTTGATTCTATATTATTAAAATCAATATTTATACGACTAGTTTTTAACATTAGTATTAAACACAATTAAACACAATGGTTTATAAGATTACAAATAAATTAATTTAAAAATTTAAAATAATTAAAATATTTTAATTAATTATTTATATTTTTAGGTTAAGTTATTGGTTTTTTTATTTTTTATTTTTATTTTAGAAAATTTTCCCATGATAAGTCATGGTATACCCCTAACCATCTTATCATGGTATACCCCTAACCATCGAAAATTTAAATATATTTTTTTTAGAAAATTTTCCCAATAATAGATCATGTTATTGACTTAGGAAATTAGAAATTCAAAATAAATAGTGTAAATATTCATAATCAAAATCTTAACCACAAAAATCTCCGAACTCAAAAAAAAAATGAAACCTTTGTCGAAGAATAACAGAGCTCTTGACCACCGAAACACTAACAATGCAAATGGTGGAAGTGGGTGGAGTTTGGGAGAGGGGTAGCAACCCTAAATTCCTTCCATTCAATCCCCATCATCGGAACAATAATTTCACATCCGAGCCATCCCCCATCGCGTGGGTTGGCCAAGTGTTACCTCGAAGGATAGGCTACATACACCAAGTCGTGTGGCTTAGTTTTGTAAAGGTTAAAAATGATAAAAAATGACACATATGTTATATAATGGTGTAATGGTAAGCATATTCATCATCAAAACCTTTTTATCAAATTCGATTAAAGCTAATTAAACCATGTGAATAACTTTCAACCAGTATTGTGCCTAGTTATCATGCTACCTCTATAATTGATGTGGTAATGGAAGGTGGGGCAGGGGCAACCTCCTAATACTTTAAACATTTATTTATATAAATAAATATGGGACAATAGAGCAATTGTGCCTAGTTATCATGACACCTCTATAATTGATGTGGTAATGGAAGGTGGGGTAGGGGCAACCTCCTAATACTTTAAACATTTATTTACATAAATAAACATGGGACAACAGAGCAATTATACCTTTGTAGCAAGGGAGAAATGCTTACTGTTAGCACTCCAGGAAGCTCTCCTAGGTTGTAGCTCAGAGATGCCTGGAAACATATAAATCTTCAATATTGTTCTCTGAACTATTGGAATGGACTGGGGTTTGGATCAAGTCAGATGACCATTTCAACTCTATTTTCACTCAAAACATGCATGAACACCCTCAGCTTGGCAAGGCTTTCAACCACTAATGCTCAATAGTTTATAGATTCAATGAATAGATAGAGAATCCTGACTGTGCCAACAGATACATATATAAACACATATGAATGGCTAGCTACAGAAAGTAAATGAAGCTTACAAATCTAATTTATCAATGCAGAGATAAGATGACAGTTATCTGGCATTCAACAGAGAAGAAAACATGAATAACCCATTCAAGTGCAAGCTTAGAACAGAGGGAAAGATGGCGATTGAACATATAACAACAAAGAAGCTTGTATTACTGGAATGAAGATGAGACGCTGGGAGGAATAGAGTATAGTGGCTAATTAACATGCAATACTAGGTATTTAATTCATGAAGGAATGAAGTCGCTAACAAGAAGCTAAGTATGATTAACAATGAGTTCTGTCATATGTTGCGGCATAAAGAATATTTAAGTAATAGAACAATATCAAATAAAAAAAGAAAATTTATTAGCCAAGCATGCAAAAAAGTTTATAGATTAAAAAAAACCTCATAAAAGTATGTAAGTACTAATATGTGTGTTTTGTTTTTTTAGTGTCTCTGTAAGTGGGTTAAATTGCATAATACTATCTAATTTCAAAATACATGAATGTGTTAATAAAATTTTGTTGTGAAAAGCATAAATCAATTACAGATTATAACAATCTCAATGGTTGGGTCTATAAATACTCAAGTATATGGGATATCCATTGGTTATAAATGATAGAATTGTCTCAGGGGATAAATACCGATAGTGGATATAGATGTAATCATCTTAAGTAACACATAGAGAAATATTATGAGCCTTAAATGAAGAAATAGGAAGTGATTTATTTTAAACCAAAGAAATGGTAAATAAAACAAGTATAGTCATACTCAGTTACAACCAAGAGATACTATAGTCATAGCTTTAGAAAGGATAAATTCACAACTACATGTACATATAAAAAAGGTTCATCATATTAGGTTCCTTTAAGCGAGATAATTAGTATAAATGATGGGTTGGAAACCCTAAAAAAATACATTTTCCTGATTATTTAGTTCCACTAAGGAACTTAGGCATACTTAAGATGTAATTAAAGAAATAGTGTGAGTCAAGTTTAGGAAATTTGAACATTTAATGAATAACATGACTCAATATCAAGCATGTGAAATCTTGAATTAAAAGAAAGAGACTGATTGGAACAACTAGGTCTTTTTCATTTCAATATTTTCCTCCTTATTAATATTAAACTTGTACAAGAGAAGCAATATTAGGGGGAAAATGTTCTGACCCAGGGATGAAATTTTGTGTTTGAATGAGAGGATTTTGAAAGAAGGATAAGAGATAAAACTTGTTGCAAGAAAATGTTGGAAACTTCATTAGTTATATCCCTATGAGAACATAAGACATAAGGATACAAATTTGAATGGAAAAGGAAATTGACAAAAAAATTACCTTTGGTTTTTAAACTCGCTATAGTTTAACAACCCGTTGAAAAAAAAATGTAAACGTTAAAAGGAAAGGCACACAAGAGAGCATACATAGAGAGACGCACTCTTGGAAGTGGAGGCTTACAATGTGATATCAAAGCGAGGGAAATATCTGGAGAAGGGGAATCAAATCTTAGTGTATGCACAAGGCTTGGAAGCATGGTGTAAAAAGAAGCACGTTGTGTTGAGAATGTGGAGTCACAATGAACTCCAGAATACTTCTTAGCAGGTGGAGATGCTATATACTTTTGGACTTATTGTGGTGTTTTCATAGTTGGAGACCTTAAGGGTGGACTAGATTCCCATGAAAACTAACAGGTGGAGGAATGGTGTGCTCTGGATTCTCATGAAAACTAATAGGTGGAGGCATGGTGTGCTCTAGATTCTCGTGGGTGAGTAGGTCGAAGCATTGTGGGCTCTCGATTTTTGTAGTGTGAATAAGGTGGAGACACCATGGACTATGGCTTCCTTTAGCATTTGATTGGTGGAAGAACAATGTGTTCTATACTCTTGCAGGGTCCTCCAGGTGGAACACTGTGTGCTTTGGATCCCTAAAGTGTTTACTGGGTGGATACACTGTGTTCTTTTGGCTCCTGGTTTCTAGGTGGAGATGTTGTGTGCTCTAGATCCCAATGTGATTTGATTAACTAGACTGATGTGAATATCCCTTGAGCACTTAAGTCCTCAAACTTTGAATCTTGCGTGGGGGTGGTCAACTGCAAGAAAGGTTGCAATGTAATTGTCCTATGGTTGGATGTAGAGTTGAAGTCCCTCCTTCAGTTGCAAGTCATTCAAGCTATACATATAAGTGTATTTACTTATACTTAAGTGTATTGTGGATAATGCATGATGTTGTTATGTTTATGACAATGAATATATCAACACTTTTATTGGAGGAATATATTACTCTTGGTTATTTAGAATGAGATTCTTATGTGAATGTTCTCATGGTTTTTAAGGGATTACAAATCCTGTGTTGATGACGTGTTTCTAAAATACAAATCTATTTACATGATCTTATACGAATATTGGATATGTTTAGATAACTGTTATAATGTATGGATTTCATTGTTTGGAATAACCATGCATACTTGATTGATTGATATGGTTGATTTTCTTTATGGTGCAATGTATGATTTATCAATGACTCTGATAGTAATATGAAATACACATTTTTGGGGTGGGAAATGATGTTGTTGTTGCATTTGAGTCACATAGTAGTATAGCCATAATTAGGTTTGTTTATGTGCCAGTTAGTGGGCATGTCGAGAGCTGCAATAATGTATATAGTTAGGATTGATACCTTGAATGCTAGAGTGGAATGAGGTTTTCATTCCTGTGAATGTTAGTGTTCTAAGTAACATTAGGATTCAATAAAATCTGGGTGAAGTCCCTGAAATCATTAGAGTTTTTGAGTGATGTAGAGAATCATACTTGTATCTAGGCCAAATAAGTCATCGACAAAAATTGTATTCAGGTCAGATATGCTTTTCAGGTTTGGTGGATGCATCTTGGAGTCTAGACATCCAGACCACTTACACTTGTGCACTTTTGTGAGTGCACCAAATTTGAACTAAACTAGATGAATTACAAGGAAGCAATGAAAAAGGTTCAATTTGAGATGGGACCCATTTGGGCGTTGAAAGCTTGGAGCTATATTTTCCCATAAGATAGATTTGGTGTGAAGTTCAAAGTGGGACCATTTTTAAATGTTTGGCACAAAGTTGGGTCTCGTCGCAAGAGACAAATGTATATGGGAATCTAGGACATTCGAGGATGAGGACAAGGTGCAAATGCATAGAGCCTTAGATGTGGGATGGGTCCAGATAAGTTCTGCGAAGATGTGATGATCTAGATGTGTTCAGGAATATGAGGGAATTAGAAGTTTTTGAGGTGCAAACTTCATGCGTAACCAAATATCTCTTGTAGCTGGATATAAAAAGGATTATTTGCATTGTGCAAAGGGTTTGGGTTATGTGGGATTCGTGCGTCGAGATGAGGAGGAATATGCCATGGATGAATGACTATTACTACGTGGACTCCATGTAGGTGTCGTGGGTGACATGGTATGGTGATGTGACAGAGTCACGTGGGACACACATGGTTTACATGTGGTAGAGACTTGCTAATGTGGCAAGTGTTAATTGGTAAATATATGAAAGAGCATAAATTTCAATCTAGAGATTGGATTGGGGTAAAATTTATATCGCGAAAAATCTCTTAATGAATTGAATGTGATTGTGTTATCTAAATATTAATTCCACAAACATTGAAGGAGAAATAAATTTTGTAATCCCATCTCCATAGAGAGATATTGGAGGTTGAATTACTTGAAAGTAACACCTCCCATCAACTTGGGAAGTCTAAGGGGGTGGGAGGGAGCATTACACATTGGTAATGTTGTCGCCTTTCAACAAATATCCATGAGTAACTTCATAATCAAAGTGAACTCCACTTGAAAATTTATTAATTTATTATTATTGGTAAGTTGTTCAACTTGTCCTGACGATGAACCACACTAGTTGGTTCGAAACGCGTCGACAAATGGTATTCCATGTGATTTTCACCAAAAAATCTCTCACAAACTTGATATGGATCACAGAAGCCTGAACTCTATAATTGAATATTACTTATCAATTTTAAGGAACCTCCCATTAATGACTTCTATGATATTTTGTTCCATTTTTATCTATTTTTTGTTTGATATACTATATAATTTTAACTAATTCTTGCATCTTGAAAATGTTCTTTCAAACTTGGTTACCTCGTAGTTGAAATCTTATTTTATTTCATAAATCATGAATGAGTCTTAAGAAGGTTTAATTGATGTAGCAGATTTTCGATCTTTCTTTGGAGGCATGTGGGGTAGTAATAATAATACACTTCTTTATTAAAACTTGTAGTCCCGAAAGAAAATGGATCTTGTATCAAAATTTATCCTTAATTTAGAATATCTAAATGATTGACCTTTGATATATCTTTGAGATTCCACCCATTTTGAATCTAAAATTTTGGTTATACTTTAATATGTTTTCTATCCAATTTCACAAGTCTGACCAAAATTTGATGTGTGAAGTGAATGCTATCCTAACATCCCCATGATATTTAGTTTATTATCAGGAGAAGCCTTATATATCTTGCCAAGTGTCAAATTCCTCAACTATATTTCTGAAATTTTTAGTGAGGTACTTTTTTTTTTATGTCTTCTTCATCAAATGAGATTATAAATTTATTTATAAACTCATCTATAAATTTGTTATTTGCATATTTATTTTATTTGACTCACCATCCATTACTTTATTATTGTTTCTCTATTTTATTATTTTGTATATTTATTTAAAAACAAAATTAAAATTTGTTTGCTGTTACAAATTTATTATTTTAATAAATTTTTCATTTACTTTATTATTTTTATTTTTATTTTTTTCCTATTACAATATACAAATAAATCATGCAATCAAAATTATTTTCTAAAATTAATTAAACTACACAGGCTAACAAAAAATAATTTCACATTATTTTTTAATATTATATAAACATTATACTGCAAATAAATTATTTTTTTCCATATTATATTAAACGTTATTTTTCATTTGGGAAAGGGTGTAGGTAAATCACTCAGGCTGCTGCCTTATCGCGTTAGTATGGACTGAAAATTTTTGAGCATTTCACCTTCTAGAATGCAGTATTAATTTCGACGAGTATTTAGGGAATATACCGAAAAGAAATTGGTACGTTCTTGTTTGGTTTTTCGAAGCTTTACCAATTTTTTTAATAAAAAATAATAATTTTTAATGAAAAATAACTTTCATTCAATGTTAAAAAATACTTTTAGCATAACAATTTTTATTAAGTTAAATTGTTTTTTTCATTTTAAAGGTTTTAGTGTTTTTTAAAGTTAACTTATAGCATCAAATGAGTTTATAGATTTTTATTCAGATATTTATTTTAATTGATTTATCATTCTATTTTATTATGATTATTTAAATTTGTCATTCCATAAATAAAATAAATTTTAAAAACTCTAAACTTTTAAAAACTTTAAATAACTTTACTTGCTATTACAAATTTCCCACCGCATTTTTTGGGTCAATCAAAACAAGTAAATATAAGCATCAACAAGAAGATTGATCATAACCCTGTATTCCAAGTAGTTTATTGGAGATTATGTGAAAACCTAAACTCCATACAACGTGTATTCCAAGTAGTTTATTGGAGATTATGTGACAACCTAATCTCTGAAAGTAACGTGGATAATGTATAAAGTGGATAATGGGAGCCGATATAAAATCATGAATAATATATTTTTCTAATAAAATCTTACTAGTGTAATGGGTTTGGAGAGGATATTTTTATTTTTATGAGTATAGATTAAAACTTGGTTCTTTTTGCAAGTAAAATTCCATGATATTATAGTTATTTGTGATTTTATATAGTTGTAGATTTGATTCAAAAGAAATTATTTTTTATTTTTGTTAAAAATAATTGTTTTTTAGGAGGAATATGATAACAATCAAATTAAGTTTGATTTTGTAATTTTACTTCTATTGTATTAACTTTTGGTTTCAAATCTTTGGACAGGGAAAACAATATTATTCCTTCAATGTCCATGTGCTTTCAATCCTATTAGATGTTATCAAAGGAGTTTTATAGAGAACAAGAAAAATGGTATTTAGATTTTTTTGGTCAGGGTAAAATAAAAAATGTTCCACTAATTCAACTGAAGACATTAGCTAAACAAAAATATGAGGAAGGATGGTGATTATAAAAAATAATCTATTTTGGGAAGTGTTTTGTAGCTAAAAGAATGTGGAGAGTCATCTCCATAGATTGTTGGAGTTAAAGGAAGACAAGCAACATTGTAGAGAAGGAAATGGGGAATAAGTAACAGTAGAGACGGATCCATGTGTTGGGTGCCAAAATGAATTTGGGCTGCCAGGATTGATAGAATTGGTGCAGGGAAGTGGAATTTTGAATTTTCACTCTTGATCACATGGTGGACCAGACCAATACTTCTATTTGGAAACAAAGGTGGAAGAAGGAAAAAACTCTAGTGTTTGTAGTAGATGAAGGCATCAAGTGGGATGATTTTATAGAGAAGTCATGTCAAAATTTCAGAAGAGAAAGATATAACGGTGTGATAAAAAAACCAATTTTAGGTTATAATTCTACCATGATGGGTATCAAGTAAATTTCTCATGTCATGTTGAATATGACCTCATTATCTCCTTCTCTTAGATCTGTCCCTGCTGTAAAGAGCCTTGAAGAAATCAAGTTGAAGGAAATTACTTCCCCTCCTTTGTCAGGAAAGAGCTACACACCTTGCTATCAAATTGAAAAAGGTCTTTCCAACTCAAATATCCAAAAAACCAAGGGGGATTTATCGAGGAAAGGAAAGGAATTGACTGTATTATATTGGTGTAGGAGGTGTTCTAACAATGTAAAAAATAAAAAATCTTGTAAACAATAAAAAAATTGTCAAAAGAAAAGAAAAGAAAATATATATATATATATATCTATATATATATATATATATATGTATATGGAAAAGAAAAAAAAAATAAACAAACTATAAAATTTCGGTAAAAATAGAAAAATTTAAAAAACATTATCAAAAAACTTAAAAAAAATTATGAAAATTAAAAACAAACTAACTTTAATAAAAACATAGAAAATTAACCAAAAAATAATAATTTTAAAACTACTAAAATTAAGATTAAAATGTTAATTACTTAAAAATATATATATTAAAAAGACAAAAAAAAGTTAAAAAAAAATTATCTCATAAATCATAAAAGAATTAGGAAAAAAAAACAAAATTAAAAATATCTATATATATATATATATATATAAGTAAGTAAATAAAAATAGAAATAAAAACATTATAAAAACCTAGGAAAAAAAAATAAAAACAAACTAGATTAAAAAAAAAAAAAAAACAAAAAAAAATAAAAAACTAGTAAAATTAACATCAAAAACATTTAAAAAGAAACTAAAAAAAACATTGAAATTAAAACCAAAAAAACCCAAAAAGTTTTAAAAAATTTAAAAATATGCCTTTTCAAATTAAAAAAAAAACCAAAAAATTTAAAATTTTTAAATAAACATTTATTTATCTATTTAAAAAAAAGAAAAAGAAATTAATTTTTTTTAATACATATTGTGTTTTTTATTTAGAAAAGTATATATTAAAAAATTTTAAATTAATTGATAAACAAGTTTTTTTTTTTTTTTTTTTTAAACAATTATTAAATTTTTATTTTTTTTAAGCAACATTTTTTTGTTTTTATTATTATTTAAAAAAAAAACCAATTATTAATTTTTTTTTTAAAATTTAAAATGAAAATTTTTATTTTAAAAAAAAATTAAAATTTTTATTTAAAAGAAATTTATTAAAAAATTTATTTTTTTGGGCCAGGGGCGATTCCGGGAATCGCCCCTCCGCCCTCCGGGCGGCCCGCGGTGGCGTGGCCACTGGCGGAGGCTTGCGCGTAGGCCCTTCGCTAGGGGCCGCGCCACCGCGGGTCGCCCGGAGGGCGGAGGGGTGATTCCGGGAATCGCCCTTGGCCCAAAAAAAATCTTTTTTTTTAATAATTTTTTTTTTTAAATAAAAATTTTAAAACTTTTTTTTTAAAAATAAAAATTTTCATTTTAAATTAAAAAAAAAAAACATTGTTTAAAAAAAATATTTAATAATGGGTTTTCTTTATTTAAAAAAAAAAAAAAAAAAAAAAAAAACAAAAAAAAACAAACGTTGCTTAAAAAAAATAATTTTTTTAATAAATGTTTTAAAAAAAAAACAAATGTCTTTATCACTATCAAATTTTATAAAAAAAATTTAAATTTTTTTATATTTTTTTTGGTGTTTTAAGTAAAAAGGGTAAGTTTAAAAAATTTTAATTTTTAATTTTAATTTTTTTTTGTGTGTTTAATCAATTTTGTTTTTGATTTTTAAAATAGAAAATACATGATTCTTGAAAAATTTAATTTTTAATTTTAAATACATGTTTTTTAATTTTTAATTTTTTTTTTAAACATATATTTCTAAAATTTCTATATTTTTATGGTTTTTTTGTGTAAATTTAAGTGTATTTTTGTTTTTTTTTAAATGTTTTAAATGTTAATTTTACTAGTTTTTTATTTTTTTTTAATTTTCTATTTTTTTTTTAATCTAGTTTGTTTTCATTTATTTTTTTTTAAATTTTTTTTTCTTGTTTTTGTTAATGTTTTTTTAGTTTTTATATTTTGACTTACTTAATTTTATATATACATATATTTTTTAAATTATGTTTTTTTTTTTTTCCAAATTCTTTTATAGTGTATGAGATAATTTTTTTTTTTATTAACATTTTTTTTTGGGGTCTTATTTATATATATTTTTATATGACTTTCTTGAAGTAATCAACATTTAAAAAAGTAAAAATAAAACAACTTAAAAATTCTTTAAGTAATCATAATTTAAAAAAACAATGGACATAATAAATGCTAAAGTGTGAAAAATAAGTCCTCTAAAAAAAAGGTATGATGTATAACGCGTTGCATCAACACGTTTCAAAATTAGCATAAAAATCACTAACATTTAAAAACGAATATTTATATTTGAAAATATGCTCCAAAAAATAATTATTGTATTCTACATCACCACTCTTCAAAATCGGGTCATGTTTTTACTACCTCTATGAAACGGGTAATCGTATTGGTTATTTAAAGTGCCAAAAACTATGTTCTAAAAAAAATATGTGTATTCTGCATCGCCCCTTTTCAAAATCGGGTCAATTTTTTGCTATCTCTACGAAATGGGTAATAGTATCAGTTCCCGTTTCAAAGTTTACATTGTTTTCTTAACAAGCAAAAGAAATAAAGAAAAAGGAATGGTTATGAAATTGGACCTGCCTAATGATTTTAAGCGAGTTAGACACTCTTTTCTTTATGTTATCTTACATCAATTTGGTTTTACAGTTTCTTTTATTCATTAGATTCAAGCTTGCATAGGATCCCCTTAGATTCCCCCCCTTAGTTAATGGAAGATCGACATCCATTGTGAACCAATTGCTACTGGAAAAACCATTGTCACATGGATCAATAGTCATAGGAACAAACTTTGTGAAATGAACAAAGAGATAATAATGGGAACAAAAGAACCATTGCTTGCCTACCTGAACATATAATCTCAAGACCGAAGTTACCTCTACCTCCATGTCATCATTAGCCTTCCTACCTTGATTGATTCTACTGAAAAAACGAAGCAAGTAGTTCTCATCCAATCAGTTACCTAACCTGATAAGTTTGGTTGTCACCTCTACCTCTTAACTTGGGGTGATAAGCCTCACCTCCATACTAGATTTTCATCCTTGTGTGTGGTAACACAATATTTTTTTGTTTATGATTGGTGGATATTAAAAACTAAATGTAATTATAATGGTACTATTAGCAAGTACAAAGTGCAGTTAGTAGCCAAAAGCTATGTGAAAAAGGAAGGAATAAATCATGAATATTTTTTTTACCTTTAGCTAAGATCACAACCATAAGAGTTGTGCTAGATATTGAAATGTTTTATAAATTGCCTACTCATAATATGGATGTAAAAGTTTCTTTTTTGAATGAGTGATAGATGAAGAAATGGAACAACCACATGTATTCGTGTAACCTAGGAAAGAGAACCTTGTTTATAAGTTGTAGAAAGCATTGTATATTGCAGAAAATTTAATATTGCAAAAATGCCTGAAATATAGAGGTGGAGACCTACATATGGCATAAATTCAAGATCTAGAAAAAAGTAAATTACTTTAGTTGTAGAGATAACTAACCATAGCTATAAGACACTTGAAATAATATTTTTTTATGAAATATATTTATCTCTGCAAATATAAATTGGTTTAGGTTTGGTCTAGAAAATAATGGGTGGCCAATGGGAGAACTCTCAAAATCTTCTGAGATCAGACTAGGAGACTTGATGCTGCGAAAAAGTTATAAGGATATAAGATTTATAAACATTCTGGTGCGATTATAATCTACCTACAACTTTTGAAAAATAAATTAAAATACTAAGTAAACAAAAAGGTGTAGTGAGTAAGATTTTGAGAGTTCTCCCATTGGTCACCCACTATTTTCTCTACCAAACCTAAACTAATGTATATTCACAGAGATGTATATTTTTCATAAAAAAAAGTTTTATTCTAGGCATCTTATAACTTTGGTTAGTTATCTCTACAACTAAAGCAAGTACCTAGATCTTTGTATCCATAGATCGATTATTATTTAGGATAAGCATGATTCTAAAGATGTCATGTATACTCCAATGTGTATGTATAAACCAGTACAAGAGGAGGATTTTTATTTTTTGGACAAGTCTAACAAAAGATAGATTTATATTAAAAAATGATGTGGACAAGCTGAATAATAAGAGAGTACAAAATGTGGAACAATTGTAAAACTATCTCTTTCTAAAGAATACCCATAAGTTCAAAAACATTTCCAAGTAGATGGGCTACACTTGTTGTCTGATGTACAAAAATAAAGATTATAGAAGTATATGCCTTAACAAACTAGAAAAGCAAACATACTACTCTGAAATGAATTCAAAACACTTGTAAAATCTCATTATCACCGAGGGCTCCTATTTTATTCCATTCGTGAGTAGGGGGTCAAACTTTCCATTTTCTTTCTTAGTATGATGGGATTATTCCTGGACTAAAGATTCCTCATGCAAGGAGTGTGTTTTCTCTAGTAACTATTCCATGGGCCATTTCAAAAGCCAATTGATAGAGAGTATTGTAATGATTCTCAAGATGATAAATATGTTGCCTCTACTTAGCCATAATTTCCATAATTTCCACACTCTAAGAGGCCACTTGAGATTTGATGAAGGAGAGCTCTATGCTTATGCCTCTAATTACTTGTTCACTATAGCTTTGAGCCCCATGAACCTCACACACACAATGGAAATGGAAACCTTCTGCTGTCTTTTTCACCTTAAAGACAATAACGTATACAGAAGGGCCAGAACCCCCCAGAATGGAGGAGGGAAAAGAGCATGGAGAACGCTCTCGAGTTGAAGATGGGAGGACTTGAAGCTAACACACACCACTTGGAAATGTTAAGAATAATACAAGTTGAAGCAGGAGCATGTTGCCTCAAACAAAATATACCTTTGATTAGACATAATGGGTCTTTTCTTACTGAGGGAGTTGGTTCCCTAAATGAGAGTGATAGGTTAATTATTTGTATTTCCATGTTTTGAAGAAGTATAGGAAATTATGTATACAGAATCGAGATTGTAACCAAACTCGAGAATATTTGAATAAGTTAGATAAGATGTAGGACATATAGCTTGAGAGGATTTTGTGGAGAACATTATGGATCTGAACTAATTTTAGTTTGGATTCCTTTCCAAAGTGCATGTATGTAAGTATACAAAAAATCGAGTAATGTGTGATAGGAATAGAGTGAAGTAAGGCTTATATGGCCAAAGCCAAGGCCACTTAACATAAATCAGACCAATATTAAGTCTTTGTAAAATTTTGTATAATTGTGTGGATGTTTAGAAGAAAAGTTATTTCATTATGAATGTGAGGACTATGTAAATCTATGTTGAATTTGAGTTGAAATTAATTGTTGTAGCTGACTATAAGAATCCTTAGGAGTAATGACAAATTATAATGTTGATCCAAGAGGAAGAGAGCTTGGATCAATAACATTGAAATCCATCTGTGGGTTATGTGTATGTCTTGCTATTTCTATTTAAGACTTGAAATCATTTCCTCTAATCATCTTTATTGATATACACCTATCGTAGAATACTAGGCTTTATGTGTGCAAGAGCTATTAGATAAATTCCTCACATTTGATTACAATCCATCTACTTGCATAGAAGACAGAGGAATTTAGCAATAAAACAATATTTTTTTTGTCTTGTTTGAGGAAGCTCTCTGAAGAGCATGAAATTCAGTTTGGGGATGCACACAAAGTATACAGAGGTGAAGATGAGGGTACTTATGTGTATCATCATCACAATCATTAGGGGGAATGAGATGATTGGTGCAGTGAATTGATTACCTGAATCCTTTCTTAATAGAATTAAAACTCCTCTTGGAGAGGCTCAATTCTTGTATTAGGGTCGCATAATCACTACAATTGCTGGAAATGATTCCATCACAATGAAATGAGGTAACTGTGTAATGAAGAAACAACGATAACTGAAAGGGAGCATTATGATGGAGTAGACCGACTCTATCACATCACGATTTAATTGGAGGACCTTGCACTTGATGCATTTGATAGTTAAATATTGGAGAGATTAAAGTAATCCACCATGATTGAATCTCATTGCACATAGTCAAGGGATTTTGTGATGGATAGAACCATTGCGATAGTAGGGAGTCTACAATTTCTTTAGGCAATGGATCACTCATTATAAAAGTCCATGAATTGTTTCGGAACAAAAAAGTACTTATGTGATATTAAATAAGAGGAAGAACACTTGAAGCGAGGATGCATGCATGGAAGAAGGAAGCAGATTGATTTTCTACCACATATGGCCAAGAATAGGATAAGGGTAGAGCTTGGCATCATAATATCAACTGATGCAATCGATAATTAAATTCCTGCAGTAGTTTGAAGAAGGTGTGATTGGAACCTTTAAATATGGGAATCACATGAAAACATAAGGGAAGGAAGTCTATGAAGACAATATATCCCTGAAATTTTGGGAAGAAGTGCGATGGTTGTGAATAACCCAAGGCAAAAAGCTTGAGTGTGCACTGAAAATAAATTGTTCGGAAAAAAGCGCATTTACAACAATTTGAAATGCATTGAGTGTCACATTACACCAATTGAAGGAAGAGTTAATTTTTCCCTTTGAGGGTTTGAAAAGAAGTCAAGTTTGAGTGCGCAAATAAGGGAGATATCTGCGTTGGGAAGATTTGTGCTTCTACAACTAGCCAAAAGTAATGAACCACAAAACATGGGCATGACTTTTGGTCTAGAAATTACAGATTATTAAAGAGGTGTGCACCTGCACCACAAACTAGACCTCCAACAAAAATGAAATCTTGAGACAATGCCAGTGAAATAGAGCTATTTACTGAGTAGTGGAGCGTTAAATAACTCACCTTAAACTAGAAGTCCCTTGTCACTTCCAAAATAATCCCACAAAGCATCGAACAGATTGTCATGTTATGCCAGTGGTTTATGGCAAGTTCCATGCTGAATCAATATAAGTCTTCCTCATTGGTTAAAAATCGTCATATTGAACTTGAACCCTGAAACTGAAAGGAGAATAGGTCAGAAAACCCTTGAATTTAAGAAGAAAATTAGTGTAAAAACCATGAATAATTATTGGACCTTGAATGGCTCTTGTAAAAATCTTAAGAGATTGTTATTATAGTTCATCACCTGAATGAAATTTGCTCGTGTCCAAGGCTAGACTCTATGCGAAGTCGACCAAGATTTTTCCTTAACTGGTGACATCTTCGTTGAAGCTTCTGCAAGGGACAATCCTTATATTGAAATTTCTATAAGGGTCAAAACAACAAAACCCTCAAAAGTTTAACTCCAGAGAAATTAAATGAAAAACAAAATCCTCCGTAGAGTTCTTGGATTATCTCGACACTAATGTTCTGTGAGGGGTTTGGATGTGTTGGTCCATCACAAAGTTCCCAAGGTATGAAGATGGTTGGATGTGTTGGTCCATCGCAGGGTTCACAGGGTATGATGATGGTGTTGGTGCAAAGTTTCTTGTAAGAGAAGGCCACAAAAATTTTAATGTATACAAATAATAATTTTAATATAAATAAATAGTTTAAGACAAAAATATAATTTCATCTTAAATTAATGTCTTAAAACCCCCTTTTCTATAGTAGTGCACTCTTAGTCAATAATAGTTCTATTAAATTATGCACCATAAGTTTAATCGTAACTATAGCAATGAGAATGGGCGAAATGGAGGGCGAAATGCTTATTTTTGCCTTCAAATTAATTGCAAATTAGTGGAATTTTCACTATGGGATAAACAAAATTTGTCTTTAAGATGTAGGAATTTATAGGGTAAGTTCCTCAAACAGAACACCAAAGGACACTGATCACAAACAAATCACAGATCAATACACCAGTATTGTTGACGTGGTTAAAACCCTCAAAGAGGGAAACAGTCCACGGCCTGAGCCAACGCAGCCACTTCAGGCAATTTATTAATAAAAGAATGAAAATTTTACATAAGCTTCTCTCATGACCGGTTACCCTACAAATGACCCTCCATGCTCTTTAAATAGAGATCATGGGCCAATCAGGTGTTAAGCCACGGATCAAGTGTCGGTAATACCAAGGAGAAAATGAATTGTCGGATCACTACATATCGTGAGTGCCAGATTTTAAGTTACAAAATTACATAGTAAAGAAACACAGTTTACCTAACTCTACACTAGACCAAGTTATACTTAACTATTTCCTATGTGTCAGAATATCCTAACATCCCCCCTTAAGAATAACTTGGGATAGGATTGAAGGATGTACAAATAGGACACAATAGGAGAAGGAAGGAGGCATTAGAGCCTATCCCCCCTTAGTGACAACTTCTTGAACTCCAACCATAAATCAAAGTTTAGTAAACTTCGCCTCTGTGAGAGCCTTTGTAAAGATGTCTACAACTTGATCATTTGTTGAACAATATTTCACTTCAAGAACATGGTCGTGAATGAGCTTTCTGATGAAGTGCATGTGTAGTTCAATGTGTTTGCTGCGCTGATGTTGGCTTGGATCTTTGCATAGTTGAATGGCACTTTGATTATCACACCAAAGTGTAGTCGGATGTTGCTGTTGAAAGCCAAACTCTAACAGGATTTGACGAAGCCACAGGGATTCCTTACTAGCTTCTACGACACCACGATACTCTGCTTCTACTGAAGAAAGAGAAATGGCACTTTGTTTCTTGCAAGCCCATGTAATAGGTCCTGAACCAAGAGTGAACACATAACCTGTAGTAGACTTCCGATCATCAGGGTCACCAGCCCAATCAGAATCAGTGAAACCAACCAATAGAGGAGATGCTTCTGCACTGTAATGAATCCCAAACTAAAATGTACCTCGAACATAAAAAAGTATTCTTTTAGTTGCTTTCCAATGAATTTCATGTGGGTTTTGCATAAATCAAGCAATAAGGCCAACAATAAAGGAAAGGTCAGGATGAGTATGGGTTAGATACAAAAGTTTTCCTACAAGTTGACAGTATAAGGTAGCATCAACTTTAGGGGAAGTACAAGTGACTAAAAGTTTGGCTCCAGACTAAAAGGGAGAAGGGGCTGGCTTATAGTCTTCCATGTGAAAATGGCATAGAATATCGTAGGCATACTCGGACTGGGAAAGGGAAATACCTTCCTTGGATTGCAAGACTTGAAGACTAAGAAAATAATGTAAGTGCCCTAAGTCTGTCATTTCAAACTTCTTTTTAAGGCTGGACTTCACATGGTTTATAAGGTTGGGATCACTGCCAGTAAGGATAACATCATCAACATAAAAGAACAAGAATGATAAGAGACTTGCCCACTTTCTTGGTGTAGATAGTATTGTCAGAATGACACCTAGAAAAGCCAGTCTCTAAAAGCAAGCTATCCATTTTGGCATACCAAGGCCGAGGAGCTTGCTTAAGACCATAAATGGATTTCTTAAGCCGACATACAAGGCTGGAGTTTGTTTGTATAAAGCCAGTAGGTTGTTCCATATATATTTCTTCATGTAAGTCCCCATGCAAGAAGGCAGATTTAACATCCGTCTGATGGACTTCCCATTTGAAAGAGGCAGCAAGGGAAAGAATAAGGCATATAGAGTTCATTTGGGCAATAGGGAAGAAGGTTTTAGTGTATTCAATGCCTTCAACTTGTGAAAAACCCTTAGCAACAAGACGAGCTTTATGTTTATCAACTTTTCCATCTGGTCCATACTTGGTTCTGTAAACCCATTTGCATCTAACAAGTTTTCGTCCCTTTGGTAGAGGAACAAGATCCCATATATCATTTGTCAATAATGAATGATATTCTTCATTCATAGCCGCGTCCCAATCTGGATGGCCTGAAGCTTCTGCAAAGGTGTCAGGATCATAATTCACTGAAGCTTGAGCCAGTAAAGAAGAGGCTCTATTGAACTGAGAATGTGTATGTCGCTAATTTGTAGGATCACTGGCAAGAGCGCCTGTTGCATCCCGAGTAGCACGGACCCATTTTGGAAGCTGAGGAGCTGAAGGAGGATCCTGAGAAGGTGGGGGAGGATTGTCATCCTTGCTTTCATCATATGAAGAAGAAATTTTTTCAAAAGTAGAAGAGATAGAGAGAGGTGGCATATCCATAGAACTAGGCTCGTAGGCCAATATATTTTCAACAAACTTTACATCTCTTCTAATGATAAAATTTTTGGACTTAAGTGGAATAAGTCTATATCCTTTGACATCTTTAGAATATCCAACAAAAATACATTTTCACTCTTAGGTTCTAAAGCTTTATGTTTCTCATCTAGAATATGGGCCCATGCTTCACTTCCAAAAACATGAAAGTGACTTACATCTAGTTTAATTGAGCTTCATGCTTCTTCTGGAGTGATATAATTTAAAACCTTAGTAGGAGTGTGATTTATTATGTAATTTTCATAGTTAATTGCTTTTGCCCAACAATTAGGACTAAGTCCTTTAGATTGAAGGATACAATTAGCCATTTCCTTTAAGGTGCAATTCTTCCTTTCAGTTACACCATTATGTTGTGGAGTATATGGAACAATATGTTGCATTTGAATTCCATTCTCAGTGCAAAAGTTGATGAATTTGTTGTTAACATATTCTCCGCCATTATTAGATCTTAGCTTAAGAATTTGATGTCCAAATTGTTTTTCAACAAAGGCCTTAAAGGCCAAAAACATGTTAAATACTTCACTCTTGAGTTTTAAGAAGTATACCCAAGTGCGTCTGGAGAAATCATCAATGAAAGTTAAGAAATACTTGTAGCCATAGAATGAAACAACTAGAAGTGGACCACATAAATCACTATGCATAAGCTATAAAGGGGATGAGGCATGCCAAGAGGCATGTTTTTCAAAACTATCTCGATGATGTTTTCCGGGTACACATTCGGAACAAACACCATCTCTGCAAGATACCATTGGAAGACCTGTCACCATATTTTATTTACATAGATTCTGAAGGGAGCAATAGTTTAGGTGACCAAATCGCTCATGCCAAAGTTTGCTAACTTCATCATTATGAGCAACAAATACCGAGGGAAGATTTGATGACCCAAAGTTGTTAAACTTATACAACCTTGTAGAATCATCAGCAATGCTAGTAGCTAAAGTCTGTCTAGGATCTCTTGGGTCCTTAATTACAACATCGTGAGGTTAAAATTCAACGATTTTACCTTCACCTGAATGAGTTATCTAATATATAGATAGAAGGTTGCAGGATAAGGTTGGAACACATAATACATCATTAAATTAACGATTGTCTATATGAACAGTTCCAGTCCCTACAACACTAAGAGATCTATCATCGCCAACATATATATTTTTGGTGTTAGAATCATTTAAAGAAGAAAACATGGCTTTGTTTTTGGCCATGTGATAAGAAGCTCCACAATCAATGAGCCACTCATGAGAATTAGAAGAAGAAGATACATTTAGTGCATATCTAGATCGAGATGCTTGACAACCACATGCAGAAAGTGCTATTCCTGAAGATGAAGTTGAAGTTGAATAGTGCTCCAAATGGATGTTATGCTTCTTCATTGCTGCTTCCAAGGCCTCCATCTTCTTAAAGCATTTGGATTATAAGTGGCCATCTTGATTACAAAAGTGGCAATGTCTATCAGTCTTCTTCCCTTTGTTTTTATTTGCCTTATCATTTTATTGAAATGATTTTTCATTTTGAGGCTGAAATTTCTTAGGACCCTTGTTTGGTTTAGGACCATTCTTTTTAGGATACAACTTCTTAGGATTCTTTGAATTTGGTTGTTGCTGGGCAACTAAGGATTTCTTAGAAGAGTTTTCAAGATTAAGAAGACCAAGGTGTAAGAGTTTTTCTTGTTCTCTTATTAAAGAATCACAAAAGGACTCAAAGGAAGGGGACTTGTAGTTTTGTCCTTGAGAAATGAAGGCTTCTCTTGTAGAATGGAAGGTGGAAACAAAACAGAGTAGGCTAGTCCCAACTTAGTAAGAATGGAAGAGATAAGGTTACCATCTTCTTTCTTAACCTTAACACCTTCCAAGAGAAGTCTAAGGGTCTTGAACTTGGACAGAAATTCTTCAATGGAAGAAAAATTATTGGGGTCCAATGTAAGCAACTCATTTTCGAGTTGATGGGCTCTAAGTTCATTTTTAATTCCAAAAACTTTAGTGATTGGTTTCATTGCTTCATTAGGAGTATCAAGTTCTGCGATATGGAATCTAAGGTCTGGAGAAATAGACATCCTTATCAACCCACGTGCTTGATCTTGCCTATTTTCCCATTTGGCTGCCTTATCTTCATCTTTCGGTTTGGTTTCTTGGCCTGATGCTATTCTGTAAATACCTTTACTTCTAAGTAAATTCATAATGTAGGACCACCATTGGAAGTAGTTGGTTCTGTCAAGAATAACTTGGCATGGACTTTCCATTTTAACAGAAACTGAAGCTATGGATGTTGAAACTAAGTGTTCCAATGGAAATATCTCTCACAAATTGTCATGGCTTCAAGTAAATCCAAAATCATTTTATCACTTATAATCTTAAACTTAATCACAATACACCATACCATATCATTCTCATAGAACGAAGTCTTTTTCCTATTGAGAGCGTAAATGTGACTAGGTACCTATTGCATAATACCAAGATAAGCTAGATAAAAGAAAATGCCCTTCTTAAGATTTCCTCAAATTCTAGTCAAAACCACATGAGACTAAAGTGAGGTTAGTATAAAGACCCCAAGCCTTAGATCATTAGAGAATCATGGAGATGTCACTCTATAAAACATTGAAAACACTAAAAACATTATTACAAATAAAAAATAGATAATAATAAAAAAATAAAATATTAAACGAGATGATTAAATGTAATCTAGAAAATTAAATGTCTTTTTATTTTAACAAGCATAAAAAAGAATACAAATAGTGTTAAAATAAAAGCAAAATTTCATGTGATATTTTTTTTTTAAACTTTGTGTATAAAGAATTTATCCTCCTTCTAATATCTAAAAAGTTGAAATTAATATTAAAATTTATTATAATAATATTTTTAAATATATTTTTTCATTTTCAATATTTAATTAAAAAATAAATTAAAATATAATATGACAAAAGAAATAATATTTTTTAACTTAAAATATGATAAGGAAAATGTTAGAATAACAACCTCATAGTTGACCTTTTATGACTAGGAATCCTTTATAATATATTACTCATACAATAGAAAAATTGTTAAAGTTATCAATATGCTGCATAGTTTACACTTATGCTCCATGAATTTCGTAAAAGGTCAATGTCTCATTGACTTATACAAGGACAATATAGTTGTAATCAATAGGTACGATTCTTAAAATTTTATAAGTTGATAGTGTGTTGGTAAAAGTTCTTATGCATCGAGCATACGTCAATTCTCATTAGAAGTGGAATTGTCATAGCATTATCATTCTTTTACAGATGCGAATTAAGAAAAGGAAGATTTGTTAAAGTCGATCTAAAAATAGAAAGGATCTACCCTGTTATCCCCATGCACCAAGTTATCCAGACAGGAATCAAAATGTCACAAAACTCTCGGGTTCCCCATTTCTTTGTAACAATTTTCAATGGAGATTCGAGAGAAAAATTGGTATAATAATTTCTTATATTAAACTCTCTGCATCATATGTGACTCTCCTCTATAAAATTAGTGAGAGGAGTTATGCTCTTTGTCATTACATTGTATTTTCTTTTTTCTAAATAGATACGAGCCAATATATTGCTTCTAGAGTTTGGTATGAGAATATGGTTAATTTTTTTCTTGTTTTAGGGTTCCATTGTTGTCATTCTGATCCTTAGATTACATTTCTAATTTTATATGTAGATGATTAGATCCTTACAGGAAATTCATCAATTATGATTAAGAATGGTAAGGAAGCATTGATGGGGAAATTTACTATGACAGACAGTAGTTTGCTACATTACCTTCTTGGATTTTAGGTTCATCAATCTTCACAAGGGATTGTCATATTCTAGCAAAAACATGCCCTTGATTTACTTCAGGTCTTTGGCACGGGTAGTTGTAAGCATGTGCCTACTCCTTTCAATCAGGCGTTACTCTTACCACCAATTTCACCTCACCACACGTCAATCCTACATTGTATCAACAAGTGATTGGCATTCGAAATTATTTGACTCAGGCTCACCCTGAATTGCTTATGCTATATGATTTGTTTATTAATTCTTTTATGATCCTCATCAAAGTAATTTGAAAGAACTAAAGTGCATTATGAGATATAATAAAGGCGCTTTGAATTTTGGCATTCAATATCCTATACTATTTGTACTCTAAAGCTTGTTGGTTTCACAGATTTTGATTTGGATACATCAATTTATGAAAAAATATCCACCTCTAGTTTTGTTTTCTGTCTTATCCTACTCCTATTGCTTAGTCGTGCAAGAAACAATAAATGATTGCATTATCTGAGCTGCAGTTTTCACTAGTCAATGATATTTGGATATGACAATTAATGAATACGTTTGTCATTCAATAAGATCAACCTAGACTATGATAATCAAAGTGCAATACATATTTATAGAAGTCATGTGGAGAATCAATGGACCAAACATATTGATATCCATATGCACTTCATTGGCCAACTTATCCATGATGATGTTCTTAGCTTGGGGTATGTGCATACTTTCACAAAGTCCTTGGCACCACCAATGTTCGTTTAGACTCATGATTGGAGTGAAATATATCATTGTGGGGTCATGTTGAGTCCTTCCTTCACCTCCTCATTTGTCTCTTTCTTCTTTCTTTTTTTTCATGCTCTCTTTTAAGGGTGAGTTTTTCCTACTATTTTATTTTTTTATTTTTTTTTTTATTTTTTATTTTATTTTGTTTTGTTTTTTTTTTATTTTTTTTTATTTTTGTTTTTTTTTTTTTTTTTATGAGAGGTTGTACATATTACTAGTACCCATTCTTTGTTTTTTCTTCTTTATTCCATCCATACTTTTCACTTATGAGGAGGTTGTACATATTACTAGTACCCATTTTTTATTTTTATTTATTTTTATTTTTATTTTTTATTTTATTTTATTTTTATTTTTATTTTTGTTTATTTTTTTATTTTTTTATGAGAGGTTGTACATATTACTAGTACCCATTCTTTGTTTTTTTTTCTTTATTCCATCCATACTTTTCACTTATGAGGAGGTTATAGAGTTATAATGAACCTTTAGAAATCTTAAGGTTACTATGCAAGATACACGCCCATTGTTCCCATAATTTTGATTGTTATAAATCCTTTTGTTGAATCAATTAAGTGTTTTATCCTTTATTCTTCAATATTCATTATTCTCTTTAGTATATTGCTTTTAGCTGTCACAATCCGGTCCTTAAATGTTTGTACACTCCTAAAGCACTGCCTTGAATTCCATGCAACACCTCTAGTCTTCCTGATACTTGATCATGGTCGTAATCTACAAAATCTTCTTTATAATATGGCTTAATTTCTTCACTGTACAATTTTGGGTGTGTATCGAGTGGAAAGATATGTACGGATTTGGAACTTTGATATAATTCTTCCAAAGAGATTACCAACCCAAATGTAATTTCCTAAGAAGATGATGTGGATGTTTCATAATTGTCTGTTCCATAAACGTTCATTAATTGTTATTTTCAAATTTGTAACTGCTATAACATTGAGTTTATGTCAATTGCTGATTGTCCGAATATTCCCATTCACTGAGCATTAACATCTTTTTTCTATCCCAAATAGAATGGATTGTGTGGACATAAGAGTGATCTCTTCGCCAACTTTCACATCGCTCGCTTCAATCACGAGCATGGTTTTTATAACATGGAATCCTGATGTAGTTGGAATGCAATATTGGTTAAAGAACACTGAAAGTAGATACAATCCACTGGATATATTCGCCTCTGAAGATCCATTTTTGTTTTGATACCGCACGCCTGTAGCATATAGTCTCACATAATCTTGTATTACTACTTTTCCTCCTAGCCATTCCTTGGTCTCGTCTTGTAAATTTATCTCTGATCTTCTTTCTTCGATAACAAAATCCAACTCCCCTTCCATTGAAATCCTTTGAAATAAACAATTCCCACTGGATTTTTGGTAGATTCATCTAAAACCTTAATATCGATAACCCATACAAAACTTGATCAGGCCACAAATTTCATAATTCTCACGAGGGTAAGATACCGCTGCAATTGGTAGTGGAGTTTCAGCATGCCAAGATGTCTGGATCTCTGCATTTCAATATAATTTTGATATAAATCAAGACTACCATTATCAAAAAGTAATTCCAAAGAAGGTAGGCGTCTTCATAAGTCTTAGTAGCCTTAGGCAATTGAGGCATGACGATCTGGCGATGAGCATCTCCATTCCTCTCTAGAAACACGACATGTGCCAAAACATTTACGTAGCACATTTTACATGTTTATGGATTTGCATGATGAAATTGTAGTTCGAACAGATCTTTCAAAATATTAGAATCATTATAATAGATGTTTCCAAGTGGATTTAGGACGTGTGTGAAGAAGTTGACAACTATGTTCCATGAACAAGTCAATTGCACGGGGTGGTGGATGAATGGAAATACACAAGAACAAGGCAATCAATCTAAAATATGTGTCTATCTCTCTATCTCTTCTTCCATGTCCATTTGTATGTAACACCCTCTCTCTTATTTTTATGTTCCTTTCTTTCTCACTATCTTTGCCATCACTCTCTCACTTTCTCTCTCTCTTCCCCGCCACTCACTATCTCTTTTTATAATTACATATTTTTTGGTGTCTCCCTATCTCTTCTTCCCTCTCTATCTTTATCTAAGTCCCACTCTACTTCTCCCTCTCTCTCCCTCTCTTTGTTTATATCTCTTCCTCTCACTCTCTCTACTTCTCTTTTTCTCCCTCCCTTTCTCTCTCTCTCCCCCCTCCATTTTCCATCAATCCTTATCTCCTTTCTCTCACTATATTTCCAACTACCTCACTATTCTATCTCTTTGTCTCTCCTTTTATTATCTCTCTCTCTCTCACACACACACGCACACCCAATATTACTCTTTATCCCCCCTCCACTCCCCCCATTGTTTCATCTCTCTCTTTCTTTCTTTCTCATTACCCCTCTCTCCCTCTATCTTCCCCTTCATCTCTATTTCTATCCCCATCCTCTCCCCTTCTCTCCCCACCCTCACACACAATCTCTCTCTCTCCATATCTATCTATCACATTCACATTCTCTCTCTACCTCTTTTTCACTCTATCTTTCTCTCCATTCCTCCCTCTTTCTCTCTCTCCCCATCACTCTCTCACTATATATCTCTTTGTATTCCCCATCACTGTCTGTCTTTGTGTGTCTCACTTTGTCTTTGTTTCTCTCCTCTTCCATCTCCCTCAAACCTCTTTCCCCTCAAACAAATTCCGTCCCTTTCTCTACTTGTCCACTTAAATTTTCCTTCCATATCTCTCTCTCTCTCTATTTATCTCTCTCTCTCTCTTACTATAGATCTATCACTATCTGCCCGACTCGTCTCTCTCTCCCCCTCACTCTCATCCACACACTCTCTCTCCATATCTATCTCTCTCTCTCTCACACTCCTTCCTCTCTCTTCCTCTTGATTTCCATCCACTCTCTCTATTTCTCCCTCCCTCTCTATCTCTCAATCCTCCATACCTTTTCATCCATTTCTCTATCCCTCCCTCCTCACTCAATCCACGCTTCACAACATCCCCCCCTCTCTCTATATCTTTATTTCCCTTCCTTTATCCTTCTTTATCTCTCCCTCCTTTTCACTCCATCACTCCCTCCCCTTTAACTCCATTTATATCTCCCTCCTTTCTCTTTCTTTCTTGTCCTCTCACTTGCTGTTTCTCTTTGTATATATATATATATCTCTTAACCCCTCTCTATATTTCCCTCCCTCAATATCTCTATCTCTCACACCCTCCTATCTCTCTTATTTCCCCCCTTGCATCATCTCTCTATCTCTCACTCTTCCTCTCTCTTCTCGCTCCATTCTCTCCCTATCTCTCTATTTCTCTTCCCCTCCCACTCTCACTCACTCACATAGTATTTGTCTCTCCTACCTGTCTCTCATCTCTTTCTCTTAATCCATCCTTTACAATATCTCCCTCAAACATTTTCTCTCTATTTATTCCCATTCCAAACACAAATATCTCTTTCTCACTCCATCTTCCTCTCACTCTCCATCCTCTCTCTCTCTCTCTCTCTCTATCCATCCTTCTCCCTTTTGATTTTATCTTTGTCCATCTCTATATTCTTATATGTCTCTTTATGTCAACACATCACTCTCTATGTTTCTCTTTATCTCCCCATATTTATCTATCCCTCTCTCTCCATATCCACCCATCACTTTTTCCATGCCTCATCTTCTCACTCCATGACTCTCTCTCTTCTCCATCATTTACTCTCATTCCCTTCTTTCCCACTCTCTCACTCCCCTCCTATCTTAGGTTCCCTTCTATCCCTCTCTCCTTCCTCTCTCTCTCCCTTCTCTCCCTAGTGCTCTTACCCTTTCTCTCTTCCCTCTCCATCTCTCTATTATTCCCTCTCTCCACTCCCTCTAGCTCTATTTCTATCTCACCCCATCTTTTCTTCTCTATCTTTCCTTCCTTTCTCCCCATCCTCTCTTTCTCTATCCCTCTCTCCCTCACCTAGTATGTGCTTCACAACAACTCCCATGCCTCTTTCTCTCTCTCTCTCTCTCTCTCGTCTATCATTTATTATTCCATATCACACCCTCCCCTCTAGCTATATTTATATATAACCCTTCTCTCCTTCTCTTCTCACCTTCTATCACTCTCTCTCTAACTCCCTCTTCCTCTCACTCTACACCCTCTCTCTCTAACCCTCCTCTCCCGCTTCCTCTCTCTCCCTACCCCCCCTTCCTATATTTCTATATCTGTTTCTCCCACATTTAGCTCATTCCACAATAATCTCCCCTCTTTCTCTACCCTCTAGCTCTTTCTCTATCTCCCTCACTTTATTGTGTTCTATCTCTCCCTCCTTCACTATCTCATTCACCCCTTCCCCTTTTTCATTCTCTTCTCCTCCATTTCATCTCTCTATATCTCACTCTTCCTCTATCTCCCCCCTCTAATCACTCCCTCTGGCCCCCACTCTCACTCACTTACATTCTCTCTTTATATCTATATCTCTCTCATTCACAACATCCTCATCTAATTTTATCTCCCTCTTCCTTCCCATTTCAACCCCAAATATATCCCTCCCTCTCTCTTCCCCAACATATTTCATTGTCTCTCTTGCTTCTTAACTCTCACTCACTCTCTTCCCTCACTCACCAACTCATTCTTCCCCATCCACTCCTCTCTCTCTCTTTCTTTGTTGATCTCCCATCGCTCCTCTAACTCCCCCTCTTTTTATTTCTTTATCTCCCTCGGCCCCTATAACCCTCCATCTCTCATTGTCTCCACCCCTTGTAAACCCAGCTCAATCATTTTCCACCAAAAGATGCTTCCACATGCCCCACTCTCTCTTTGTCTCTCTCCTTATTTCTCTCTTTATCTCCCATGGCCCCTTTATCCTTCGCTCTCTTACCCTCCTTACCTAGTGTAAACCCACCCTTACTGTATCCCATGTGTTAAAGTCACTAGTTGAAAAAAAACATGCATGTTCCTAACACTAGAAACATGCATGCATTTTTGGAATGTGCAAACATTGTTAGCACTTAAAGCGTGCACATACTAGGAATTCTCATGCATTTTTTTGAATTTAAATTTTCCTTGTTGAGAATCCTAAGTGCATGCTCACTTCGTTGCTTTGGATATTAGTTTTAGATCATGATCTTAGTGGTTTGTGTTGTAAATACATGAAGACATAAGTTTTTTAGAAAACACACGTATATCTATATCTTTGACATTATTCTTCTATAAGCTAGACAAATATATTGTCCATGAAAATATATACCCATATAGAATCTAACATGTAGATTTTGAATATATATATATATATATATATATATATATATATATATATATATATATATATATATATATATATATTCTTTTGTTGAGATATATTAAAATCTTAAAATATATCCCTAATCTATTTTTGCTATAACATTTTGGGGCCTTCACCGTTTCTTTAAAAAATGAATTTTTAATAATGGTAAGACTATTTTAGGTTGTAATAAAAAATAGCCTTGTAATTTCAAGAAGATAATATCTTTCATTCATATATATATATATATATATATATATATATATATATATTGGAAGAGTAGATGTGCAGAAGAAGAACATGTTCTCTACAACTCCACAAGTTTTTATAGCAAGATTTTATTATTTGGATACTCAAAGGTTGCACTAATAGAAATATATGCATTATATTTTTCATGAAAAATAACATATCAATGTTAAGAAAACTCAAAATTCATATATTTCATATATATATATATATATATATGAAAAGCTAGCTAATTTTCATACATTTCATCTTTTTGCACCATCTTTCAATACAATGCAGAGTACCTTTAATTATCCCTCCAAGTTAACATGTTTTTCTACATTTGTGTTTGCACCAATGCCTCATGAGACACCATCATTAGCTCACACCAGCACTAATTTAATCACTACAAAAATACATCATAACCTTAATTGCAACTATATCATTGAAAAAATGATAAATAAATTATAGAAAGCTTATTTTTCCTCAAAAATAATTGTAAATCAATATACCTTTGGAAAGGTGATGAAAAGGAAGTCCTATTTGAGGCTCACATTACTCCTATTATTTTATATTTTTGTGAAATTCTAGGTTGCAACATTGTTAGATAACAATGGTAAAATATCATAACATACCCATAAGTTTTTTATAACACATATGCTTTACATCATGGGAAACACACCATATCACATATTTCTCATATAGATGATCCTTCCAACCATTAAGATCATGGATTTGACAATGTACCTAATATAAAATAACATGGTAATAAATTTAGAATGCAAAATTTTCTTAAGACTATCTCAAACCCGAGTCAAAAGCACATGTAGCTCAAGTGAGATTGGCATAAACATGTGAGGACTTGACTAAATTATTGGGGATTCAAAAATATGTCACTCTCTAAAATATTGATAATATTAAAAACTGTTAACATATCTAAATTTATGTAGAAATTGTGGCATAAAAAAAGGATTAAAGGATAAAACAAAATTAATATTGTACAAGGAGGTGATTAACCCTAAGTTAGAAAATCAAAGTTCTCTCCTTATTTTAAGTAATAGAAAAAGAATATGAACATTACTAAAATAAAAATAAAATCTCACAAGCTCTAAATCTATACAAGGTGATGTGCAATCCCTAAACATTGGATATTGAAAGAATTTATCATCTTTGTAATAATACGAGGGATGAGATGCAATATTGAGATATGCTATGATAAAACCTAGATTAATAATATATAAGTGAATATAAACCACAAACTTAATTGTAGTTATAGAAATTAGAAAAAGACAAATAGAGAGTGGAAGTCTTATATCAACCTTAAAATTAATTGTAAATCAAATGAACTTTGTCTATAGGATAAAAATAAACTCTGATTTACAACTCTCATTACTCCTATTATCATGGCTACAATATCTATGGAGGATAGTGGAAAAGGATCGAGTAAATCCAAAAATATTTTATAACTTATACTCTTAAACTCAATAAAAATACACCCTATCGTATCCTTCTTATAGAAACAAGTATTTTCTCCCATGGGAAGCATGACTATGACTATATAACTACTACACAATACTAAGGTAAGTAAGATGAAAGATGAATCCTCCTAAGATTTCCCCAAACTCTAGCCAAAACCGTATTAAGCTCAAGAAAGTTTAGCATAAAGATTGCAAACCTTGGCTAAATTATTAGAGAATTAGGAAGAGATCACTGTATAAAAAATCAATAATATTAAAACTATTGGTATGCTTAAATTTAAGTAAAAAATTTGGTGTGACAAGGAATTAGATGATGAAATAAAACTAAGATACTAGAAGGAGGTGATTAACCCTGATCTAGAAAATCAAAACTCTCTCTCTATTTTAAGTCACATAGAGAAGAAAAATTTATTAATGATGTTAGGACAAATTTTCATGAGTTACAAAGTGAAACAAAATGCTTCAAAATTTTTAAAATATTGCAAATAGAAAGAATTTATCATCTTTGTAATACTAGGAGGGTTGAGATGTAATATTGAAATCCATTCTGATAACACTCTTAGTCAATAATAATTCTATTAAAGTATACACCACAAGTTTAATCGTAACTATAACAATGAGAAGGGGAGAAATGGAGGGCCAAATACTTATTTTGGCCTTCAAAGTAGTTGCAAATTAGTGGACTTTTCACTATGGGATAAAAACAATTTATCTTTAAGACTCTCATTTTTCAAATTTTTGTGGCTTCAAGTAAATCCAAATTTATTTTATCACTTATAATCTTAAACTTAATCACAATACACCTTACCATATCATTATCATAGAACTAATTTTTTTCCCTATTGAAAACATGAATGTGACTAGGTACCTATAACACAATACCAAGATAAGCTAGATAAAAGAAAATGCTCCTCCTAAAATTTCCTCAAATTCTAGTCAAAACCACATGAGACTAAAATGAGGTTGGTATAAAGACCCAAAGCTTTAGATCATTAGGGAATCATGGAGAAGTCACTCTACAGAATATTGATTGCACTAAAAACATTAGTATAAATAAAAAAATGATAATATGAAAACATTAAAATATTAAAGGAGGTCATTAACTATAATCTAGAAAATTAAAAGTGTCTCTTTATTATCGTTGCTCATAGACATGATAATGCATTAGTTCTTCCATTGACCAATAATTAACTAATTATTTAACTAAAAATTAAATAACATTGAATAAGATTCACATTATAAAACAAAATTATTATTATTATTATGAAATTTTGATAGGCTGAATTATTTTTGCTCTTACCTTACAATGATGACTAACTTAACTACTAAGAAATGTAGCGGACAAGTCACATCGAACTATAGAAAATGATCGAAATATATAAAATACTTTATATCAACAACATTGGTCGATCGACCAATGCTATGAATCCACACATCCAGTGTTATAATATAAAATTATTTACAAATAAATAATTAAAACTTAAATTTTATATAAATTAGAATTATAATAATCAAATATAAAAATTTGTTATTTTCAATCTAATATATCTTTAAAATTAATGAAAATTTTCATTAAATAGAAACTATAATTTTTTATCACACTGTATTATATAATTATAAAAAAAATATCTTTAAAAACTCACAAATTTGATATTGAATAATATTATTTTATAAACTTATTTAATTACACATAACAAACTCATTACAATATTTCTTAATTACTTAACAATCACATTTAATAAAACTTCACACTTTAATTTTACTATATTTAAACTATGCAGTACAGGCTAGTTACTATGTACCACTTGTTTTAACTAGTACTAGCATTTGCACCAGATGTTGCAAAGAAAACACCGTAAGGCATAAATTGAAGAACAAAAATACAACAAAAGAATACTTTGATAAAGAATAAAAATATATTGAACGCTCAAATCAATGCCCCATTAACTGGAACCACTTAGTAGACATATCTATCAACATTAGGATTATACAAAATGATCAAGAAATTTCCCATATACAAACAACACCTTCCACAACAACCTTTTGTCACATCCACATTTTAAAAAATGCCTTGGAACGTAATTGGAATATCCCATATTGCCTTTTTCATTATGCAGATAAATCTTCCATATTGCTATTTTCATAATGAATATTGTTAGTTCATTGTTGTAAAGTGTTAGTGTGTTAAATTCAATACTATAAGTTCGACAAGCGAAAAACATTCCTCAATTAGCATAATATGCATTTTTCTCTCACCGTGTATTTTTCAGTCAAAGAGCACAAGTAACAGATTAACATGTATTTTCCCTTCATTATTTTCATCATAGAGCCAAGAAATCTACGCCTTATCTATAAAGTAACAAAAACATTTTGGAATACGTTTAATATTTCAAGCCAGTGTCTAACCTATAAAGTAACAAAAACTTTTTGAAATAAATTTAATATTTTAAGCAATTGACTAACCTAATTTAATAATTGAAAAATTCTCAAAGATGAATTATACTCCATAATAAGATAGCCAACATTGGAGCCCATACTTTCACTAAAACCAAAAGAAACACAACCACTTGTTAAGAAGAAATTCAAGTAATAATAATAAAACAAAAATAATAAACATTAAAATATAAAATGGTATTTCCAACACACAGGTATAAATATACATGCTCTATGTCCATTGTTAGATTAAATGGGTGTGGAGAGAATTAGTAGAGAACCCAAAATTGTATTTCTAATTAGGAGGGGTGGAGAAATGCTTTAAATGCGGGTTGTTGTCATTCTAATGAAACCCTTTGCAAAGGGGATGTTAAGGTTCTGAGAGAGAAGCTAGGCTTGGTAGAGAACACCTTCCTTGTGAAGACAAAATGTCAGTGTTTGGTTGCTCATAGTTGTTCTCCTAGAAAAAGGGGCAGTCATTTGCACCAGATGTTGCAAAGGAAACACCATAAGGCATAAAGTGCAGAAATCCATTATCCATGTAGTGCGTGCATTATTCAAGAAGGTGGATCTTTCTAAATTTGTTGCAAACATTTATGTTGTTGCATTGCTAATTTATTTAGAATCTACTACTGCCTCCTCTTCTTGGAATATTAAATTTCTTATCACCCCATGATGACAATCCCTCTGATTATTGGCATCACAATTTTTTCCACTTTAGTGGCTTTACCTTCAACTTAAAGGAACATGAATTTGAGTCACTCAATTAAAAAGAAATTGCTAAATTGCTATTTATCATATTTTGAGTAAAAACAATTAATAACTCATATTTACAACCCTTTAAATCTGGTATTTATAACCCTTTAAAATGAAACTAACTATCTATATTTTTATTAATAATAAAAAGAATCTTCTTTATAAAATTGACACTCACATGCTACTCTTATATATTTATCTTATATTTAATATTCAGTGTCCATCAATTGAATGACAAGTTGAAAGCTCAACTTAATTGCACCTTTCTGAACTCCTTTGTGGGAATTCATGTCCCATTAATTTAATGGCAAATTGAAATTTCAAATACAGTACACATTTTATACCAGATTCGGAGAGTTCATGAACAAACTTTCAAGGTTTTAATGGATCTGGGTCGTTTGTATTTTCTCTGATGTTGACTATATTACAAAAGCCAAAATCTCTTGGATTGTGGTGAAACCTTGGCTAAACCATAATCCAAGTGGAACCATGAACAATCCAGGATTAGCGAGTATATTACGAAACCCAAAATGGTGTAACCTTGGCTAAACCATAAATCCAATTGGAACCATGAATAGTGAAGGATTATCGTCACCAAAAACATAAAAAGGTACACTGTTTATATTAGTATACGTCCAATAGAACTTGTTGTACCATATTGTGAATTCCTGTGGCCAACCAATGAGAACCAAATACTATGCTACCTTTGTGGGTGGAATCTAATGCGCTATATCTAACCTCAGCCAACGTGCTGTATGCCCCAATGAATATCTAATAAACTATATAATCCAAGAATTCTGTAACACAACATATACTGATAAGGAGGTCTCCTTCCACAGGCTCTAGCATTTACAACGTGGAGTTGCAGCAGTAACTCGCTATTGAAAAATAACTATTTAGCAATGTGTTTATTTTGCAAAGAAACACACTGGACAGTATTCCATATGGGCACAAACTGGAATTGACTAACAGAGACCAATTAACATTTCACATTTGTAGCTTTGCTAACTATTTATGTTCTATAAATACTGATAAAATGATAATCTTACAGAAAAAGAAGACATCACTTTGTAGGGTGTGTTATTTGTATTTACACAATTGATTTTTTTATTCAATCAGCTATGCTATTCTCTGTGCTTTTGTTGGGTTCCTTCATCACCACCATCATTGGGAAATTCATTTCCCTCTTGAAGTATGAAATGAGTAGCAATTCCCAATTGATCTCACACTACCACCACAAAGAAGCTAGCAATCCTGATATACAAATCGAACCAGCCATCCTATCAAGCAATCCATGTAGTTCTCAATCTATAGCTTTGATAACCCAAAACTCAAATCTTTTATATCTAATATGCACATAAATTTTCACATTAATATGTCTGGATCTCATTCTAAGATCTTTACAGATCTGATATAAATTTGGTGAGCTCAGAGGTGTGTTTGCCTCTCAAGCCCAATTATTCATGCTCTAGAATCTGAATTGGGAAAAATTTACTGATCCGATGTTGTAAAGTTGATGATCGTTGAGAAAAGATCCATGAACATAAGAACAAACTTCATGATTTGATGGGACCAAAATCCACATAGTTCCACATAGTCCAAGTAACCTATCTGTCATTCAAAAAGGATTTTTATTCAGATAACTGAACATTGTCCAAGTAAACTTATCATTATCAGATTTTTTCAGAGAAGGGAAAGCGCTGCAAAACAAGTAATTCGTTTTCAAGCCATTATAAATATGTCTGTCCAGAACAATTGGTTAATCATGTTTTTCTTTTAATTCTGATCACACAAACACAAACAAACCATGTAAGAGCTTCTGCAGTGATATCCAAGATGCAGAAGAAGACCAAACATATTATAAACACCACACATTTTTGAAATTTTAGCAGACAGGAAGAGTTATGAAGTTTTTCTTCATGACAGGATATATTATTCTGTACATAGAAGGTACATCAAAAGTTAATTCAACAGTCAAAGTATAAATTTGACTATAAGAGTAGTTCTTAAGTCAAGTAGTGGAAATTGGCTAGCTTTGAGGCAAAAACCCTACAGACAATGTGTGCTAGGCATGCTATTGAAAGCCAAGTTTTAACACAAAAGGTAGATTTTCTTTCCAATGATAATAATCTTCACCATGCTTCGTACTACACACTTGTTTTTCCATCAACACCTTCGACAAGATGAACTACTAAAGCATAGTAACTGCATGCTGCCATGTTTTCAGGTTTGACTATTTACATATATGTATAGCTAATGTGGAATGGCATAATTTTATAGCACAAGGATTTTTGCTAACTAAACTGCAATAGAAAAACAAGAAAGTGCCTTCTCTCAAGAACACAGTCTCCTGTCAAGGGAAGTCACTTGGAAAGGGATCACTCACATTTGCATACAGAAGGAAAAGCAAGAAAATACAATGTTGTACAACAAATGGCCATAATTGATGGTTAAAGTTTGCACAGTGCCTAGGAGGCCCATCTCAAGGAGTATCGAGAATCAGACGATCCAATGGCAGGCATGTCATAAACTTGAAAGGGATATGTTTCAACACCATAGTCCATCAAAGGTTTGTCTTCCAGTTGATCATCATGGTCATACACAAAATCAAGAATCTCAATCTATCCCTTCCTAATGTAATCCTAGATAAATTCTAGACAATTTACATACCTCAGTTTCCAGTATAAACTGCATGACACATCAAAAACTGCATAAGCACATCTGCAACAATTAGTTATAATGAATTATTTGAATCAAAATGCAAACTCAGCTTAATACTCACCCTGTACTCAAGAAGAAATGGCCAAGGGTTGCAAAAAATAGTCTTGAATGAAGCCGTGGATGTAGGAAATACACCACCTGAAGCCTTTCCTTAAAAGCTGGAGGAAGTTCTTCATAGATCAACCAAAAAGTAGACATGCCGAGGCAGTTTTCACTCCTTTGAACAGAGGTATGAATTAGAAAGTGAACTAATATCAAATTGCTTCGTATGTTCTCATAATAGTAAGGTCGCTTTTTGGTGCTTGCAATAGTGTAACTTTCTTTCCACTATTGTTTGAGCCTTAATTCAGATACTCGATATTTTTATTTTCTGTAAAAAGGTGTTGTACATAATCTAATTTCTAGATATATATGCTTTTGGGTTCTTGCAATAATGTTTTCTAGCCTTATTTTCCACTATTGTTTGAGCCTTCATAATTCAGATTTTCGATATTTATGCTTCTTGGTATTCTGTAAAAAGTTTTCTAACCAATTAATGCACGCTACAGTAACATGCAAAAGGAGAGACAGAACAAATTATTTTATCTATTAATTCCTTGCACATAGATATCTATGCTTCTTGGTTTCCTGTAAAACATGTCCGAAGCAGTTTAAGGCACACTCAAGTAACATGTAAAAGGAGAGGGAGTAAGTTGTTTTATCCGTTAATTGACTACAATGTGGAGGTCCCATTGATTAGATCAACCACTAGTAAGGTTACTTATTTAGTGCTTAAATGGAATAAAATACATGCTTTGGACTACAAAGTGCAGGTCCCATTGACAAGATCAACCACTAGTAAGGTTACTTCTTTAGTGCTTAAATGGAATAAAATACATGCTTGGGACTGAAATTCTTGTTTTTTCAATGATGCTGGTGTATTACAAGCCAAAAGATAGACAAGTTATTGTTGTTCTCTCTATTAATTCCCTGCAAGGTGCTAATCCCCATTTACAAGATCAACCTTTAGAAGGGTTATTTTTTAATGTTTAAATGGCATACAAGATAAGTTATGGGCTAAAATTTAAGGCACACAAAGAGATACATGCTAAGAGAGAGACAAAGTTGTTTTATTCCTTACAAAGTGCAGGTCCCCATTGACAACATCAACCTCCCTATTGTTTAAAAGGAATACAAGATAAGCTTTGGACCAAATTTTTTGTTTTTACAATGATGCTTGTGTATTAAAATCCAAAGGATATACATATTATTGTTGTTCTAGCTTATAACTCACTACATAAGTGGAGGCCCCCCGTTGACAAGATCAACCTTTAGTGGAGTTATACTTTTTAATGTTTAAATGAAATACAAGATAAGGTTTGGACAAAAATTCTGCATTCACATTCTGCATTTTTTGAATGGTGCTGGTGTATTAATTCGTCCAAAGAGAGACAATTCATTGTCGCTCTATCTGTTAGTTACCTACAAAGTGCTGGTCCGCATTGAGAAGATCAACCTCTAGTGAAGTTACTTCTTTAATGTTTAAATGCAATACAAGGTAAACTTTGGACTAATATTCTGTGTTTTCTCAATGGTGCTTGTGTATTAAATCCTTTTACCAAAGATGTGCAATTATAGGAAGGCATTTTACTGTGTCTTAAAAAATTTCCCCATGTTTGCAAAACTTTTAATGAGCTATTAAAGTCAGAAGAATCTTACTGATTTGTCATTTTGATCCATGGAAATATCCTGCTAAGAAATATGTACTTTGTTTTCTACAAGAGTATTCTGCCATCTCAATGGTAATGGCGTTTCCACACATTGAGAGGAGAAAATCAAAAGATTAAAAGAAACTGATGATACGTTGTAGCCAGAACTAATATAATCAGTACATGATGTGTCTATAAGAATCAAGATTTCTCTTTAATTCTGTAGTTACAAAGCATCTTCTGTCAATCAACTGTATAACTACAATATAAAGTCATATCTTCCAACTTACACTCTCTTCTTCTTCTTGCGTCCCCCCGGCATTCGTTTTCAAGCCATTATAAATATGTCTGTCCAGAACAGTTGGTTAATCATGTTTTTCTTTTAATTCTGATCACACAAACACAAACAAACCATGTAAGAGCTTCTGCAGTGATATCCAAGATGCAGAAGAAGACCAGACATATTATAAACACTGCACATTTTTGAAATTTTAGCAAACAGGAAGAGTTATGAAGTTTTTCTTCATGACAGGATATATTATTCTGTACATAGAAGGTACATCAAAAGTTAATTCAACAGTAAAAGTACAAATTTGACTATAAGAGTAGTTCTTCAGTCAAGTAGTGGAAATTGGCTAGCTTTGAGGCAAAAACCTTGCAGACAATGTGTGCTAGGAATGCTTTTGAAAGCCAAGTTTTAACACAGAAAGTAGATTTTCTTTCCAATGACAATAATCTGCACCATGCTTCTGCACTACACACCCTTTTTTCCATCAACACCTTCGGTAAGATGAACTCCTAAAGCATAGTAATTGCATGCTACCATGTTTTCAAGTTTCAAGACTATTTACATATATGTATAGCCAATGCGAAATGACATAATTTTATAGCACAAGGATTTTTGCTAACTAAACTGCAATAGAAAAACAAGAAAGTGCCTTCTCTCAAGAACACAGTCTCCTGTCAAGGGAAGTCACTTGGAAAGGGATCACTCACATTTTCATATAGAAGGAAAAACAAGAAAATACAATGCTATACAACAAATGACCATAATTGATGGATAAAGTTTGCATAGTGCCTAGGAGGCCCATCTCAAGGAGTATCGAGAATCAGAAGATCCAATGGTAGGCATGTCATAAACTTGAAAGGGATCTATTTCAACACCATAGTCCATCAAAGGTCTGTCTTCTAGTTGATCATCATGGTCATACACAAAATTAAGAATCTCAATCTGTCCCTTCTTAATGTAATCCCAGATAAATTCTAGACGATTTACGTACTGCAGTTTCTAGTATAAACTGCATAACACATCAAAAACTGCATGAGCACATCTGCAACAATTAGTTGTAATGAATTATTTGAATCAAAATGCAAACCCAGCTTAATACTCACCTTGCACTCAAGAAGAAACGACCAAGGGTTGCAAAAAAATAGTCTTGACTGAAGCCCTGGATGTAGGAAATTGTTAAACACACATGGGAAACATAGAATAGGAAAGATAAATCATGTGAGTACATTTTTTATTAACATCAGATATACATTTATAGTACAATATGTGACTCTTGGGTTTCAGATCCCAAGGTCTCTTGGACTGCTTTTGTCCATTCGACTTCCACACTAACCCATTTAGGATTAGGTGTCCAACATTCCCCCCCTTAATCCGAAGGGTTATATATGAGTCCAAGAAGAGAGCTGTAATACAAAATGTGAAAAAAATGCATGGCAGCACTAGGCTGAATGTGCTCTATGAAATGTTGGTATAAAGGGCAGTGGTTTAAGGATGACCACCAACACTGGAACGCTTAGTGCAGTTCCCGGAACTCTTCCAAAACAGGCAAGAAACTGAAGTTTTCTGCTAGAGGAAGTGATCCTATTCTTTTAAAGAGGGAAACCTTCAACCATAAAAGGGAGGTCTCACCCCGCATAAAAGGTAAAACTTCAACCTGAAAAAGGGAAGTCTCAACCTGTGATGGTTTAAGGATAACCAACAACTCTGGAATGCTTAATACAATTCCTGGAACTCTTCCAAAACTGGCAAGAAGATGGAGTCTTCTGCTAGAGGAAGTGTTCTCAATTTTGTTCCTGGAACTCTTCCAAAACTGGCAAGAAGCTAAAGTCTTCTGCTAGAGGAAGTGTCCCAGATTGCCAACTGAAGGCATGTTCACGGGCATCTTTGTCTCTGGCTACAACTCTGAAACTGGTGTGGCAGGTTGTGGCTCAAGCTCGCTTGATGTGGCTTTGAAGCTTGTAGATGACCATCATTTCCCCCCTGTCAGATACAAGGTGAGATGATGGAGAAAACTCAACTGCAAGACTGTTCAATACTCTGGAACAAGTTCTGACATGTGTTTGGAATATCTTCTTGGCTGTTGATGCCCATTGCCAAGAAGTGATCCATCCAAGATGAATCTTTGTTCTTGCAGGACGTTTATTTCTGAAGCATTCGTGTGAAGAATGACTAGTTTTATGACAGTGCTTACATGGATGAAGATCAAAACAGTGATATTTCAAATGGCCAACTCGGTCACAGTGTTGGCATTTCACGATCTGTTGTTTTTGTTGTTGTTGTTGCTGTGGAAGAGGGGCAGAGTCTGGAACAACTGAAGCTGAACTGTCATGAAGAGCAGGTGAACTGTCATGAATGAATCCAGCACTCTGAAACTGAATGGGCTTGGCATAGTCTGGAATATGAAAGGACAAGTCCTTGTCATATCCAAGACCAGTTCTGTGCTTGTTGTGGACAAGCTGTTCCCAAGGTCTGATGATGGGCTTGGGAAGTGCAGACTGAGTTTCTGCATCTGCATGTACAATTGCTGCTTTATCGGGTACTGGATCTGAATGAACTTGAACAATATTGACTTGCTGTTTATGGGAGTCTGCTTCATTGTTCTGAACAGAAACAGGTTCAGAATGACTCCTTCGTTTTAATTCTTCTTGCTGTAGCTGTGTTTCAAGCTGCAAAAAATCAATTTTCTCTTGCGCATATTGTAGACATGTCTGAATTTCTGAGAGAGAGCCTTTGCTGATTTGGAATGTTTCATGATTAGAGGAATATATCAGAGTTTTTAAGAACTCTAATATTTCAGTAATTCGAGGCATATTCTTCATTGTCAAAATTACACCCCTTTAAAAGACTGATTACAACTATGATCCAATGAGTAAAAGTAACACCACTCACAGTACAAAGACATAGAAAAATCCTTTATAAATGTGCAGCAAATGAATCAAGGAACAGAAACTATAATGAGTTTTAAATGCAGTTCCTCAACTGGGGCAGCAACAACTGCAAACTTGTTTGGATCCTTCAAGTATTCCTTCAGAAATGATGGTTATCAAAACTTCAATAATTATAACACCATGTCATGGGCATTCTTTGAACTGTAATTTACAGCGGTCAACCTCAGCAAAGCATTAAACACATGAATGGCACCAGCAATCAAATCGGATCCAACTATAGGAACAGAAGCACAGAATCTCGGTTGCAAATGGAATTCGAACTATTCAAAGTGTATTTGAAACCAATCACCATACCATTGGATTGTATACCATTCAGGCCTCATACAAACTTATTTAAAACAGTAGCTTCAACATCAGGCAACATTAATCACAATTTTCGATGCATTCAATACAACATATTTTGTATCTAACTACAAATATTCTTGATAGATATCTTTCTATTCAATATATATCAAGGAGCGATTGTCAATTAGTAGGTGCTACTGCACTGCTTCTAGCTTCCAAGTACGAGGAAATTTGGGCTCCAGAGATAGATGAATTTATCGCAATCTTAGAAACAAATTTTGAGAGGAAACATGTACTGCTTTATGGAAAAGACAATGCTCAACAAACTGAAATTTCACCTCACAGTCCCAACCCCATATGTATTCCTTGTCTGTTTCCTCAAGGTTGCAGACTCTGACGGAGAGATGGAAAATTTGGTATTCTTCTTTATGGAACTGAGCTTGATGGAATATGTGATGATAAAGTTCCCTCCATCAATGCTTGCTGCTGTTGCAGTCTACACTTCTCAATGCACTTTGGAAAGGAAGCCGCTCTGGAATGATGTACTTAAAAGCCATTCAGGCTACTCTGAAACAGACCTCAAGGAATGTGTAACACTGATGGTCGAATTCCATCGGAGTTCAGTAGAATGCAAAGTGGAAGAGCACCAGGTGTTCCAGTGATTCTGCTTGGCTCCTGGAACTCTGATCTACTTCAGTGTTCATTCATATAACACATAATTTTTATTATTCACGGATTTCAATACGACCATTAAAAAAATCACCAACGCATATGCAGGCCATTCAACACTAGTATTGAGGTATTCTTCAGTTCAATGCACCACCGTTTAAAAACAACTCGCAACATAATGAAACGATTCCAGTGCACAATTCAAGGCATCCAAAATTGATGTAGGTTTATATGGCTTCAACGGCTTCAAGCTTTGAACAGCTATGATTTGAAGCGATTCAAATGTTATTATTCAAACGCATTCAACATAGATACCATGTCAAGCACATGACATATAAAATTTGAACAATGCATAGACAAACTTTGATATAATAGGCCACCCGATAGCTACTGTATCCATTTCAACGCATATACCAGCTTAGTTCAACGCATATACAAATTTTGGACGGGCATATGTATAAACCCACAGCGTTAATACCATTCAAACGCACAACATACAGCCGCAGCATAATATTCAATGCACAACGCTAATATTCAACAGATATGGACAGCGTTCAAACACATTCAAATGTTACCATTCAATATCGATACCAGGACTTCAATATTCTCATAAGCACGTGAAGGTTCTTGTACGCACCATTGAAAGCAACAGAGCGGCATTCAACAAACCAATCAACACATATCAGTTTTAAAATGTAGCATTCCGGTCTTCACTGCACAATTCTTCAGCCCATTACATGGTTTTCAATTCAACACACAGGAGTAACACAATGTTCGACGCACTGTAGGTTCCAAGAGACGTATATGCAGGAATTTCTCCAACACAATCAATCTTCATACATAAGACTTCTACAACGACTTTCAAAGAATTAATGAGATTTCATGAGACAGCCATCATTCTTCGAATAGCACAGTGTCGTTGCATTTGGTGATGTTGAGCAGAAATCTCGATATGGTAGAACAGGAATGAGAACAATCTCTCCCGAGAATTCGACAACACGTGAACAATACCAGAATTTGTGGGCAGCTTCGGTTCATAGCCTTTTGACGAGGCGATCAACTTCCCTTTCTCTAGTCAGATCCAACTGGTCCACACGATGAGGAGTTGAACTTTCTGCATGCCATTAATATGAAGAAAGAAGAAAATGGTTTTTACAGACGAAGTTTCTTATTCAAATTCTCAAAAAACTACGAAGCAAATTCTCTTTCATTATATCAACATCGATGTCCTTTGCTTTAATAGATTTGAGATAATAACAAGGCCCAAAGAATACGCTGCTACCCAAACTGTAACCAAACCGATATGTCAGGCATAGACATTAGGGAGAGCATTACATATTCGAAATCGATTGGGTTGTGTAGCAGGCAATGAATTTAATACAACAGAGGGGTTGATACCAATGTGTAGCAAGCGACAGACTTAATGCAACAGAGGAGCTACAAGGCATAGAAATGCCCCAAAATCACACATACCAAACCAACACGGCATTCAATGCGTAGAGAATGCCTCCAGTTTTAATCAATGTTGTATTGTGGGTTTCACTGGAATTTAGGTAAAATTTTGACTTTAGTTGAGCAATCAACAAGTGCACAATTCTAGCGGAGAGTTCTGGTGATGCAACTTAGAATATGAGAAATAATCGTCGCTCTACTCACTAACAGGTTATAATGAGGTGCAGTGATTCGATGAACTGATACCACAAAGAATAATGGCAGAAGCGTTTTTGCATTTTTGCATGGGAGAATACATAAAACGCATAGCTGACAAGCGCAGAGATACCGTGTCAGGCCCAGAGCGCAGGTACAAGGACAGTGCAAACGTTTCAAATCAGGTCAGGATGACATCGCAACAGAAGAGCAAGGCGCAGGCCGGACTGTATTAGAGCAGGTGTGACAGATTAACATAGCCGTTTGAGGACAGAGCGCTGGCAGAGGCAGAGGCGTTAACCAACGAATGCAATTACACTAGAGGAGAGAGCGCTGGCAAAGGCAGAGAGAGGAATGTTTCATACGTTCAAGTGAATATGGCAGACAATGCACAGGTCTGTATAAAGGAATATGGCAGAAATACACTGCACAGAAAGGCCATAAACAAATGGCTCAAATTAATTATATAGGACAGGAATACGCCCGCTTTGATACCATGTTAAACACACATGGGAAACATAGAATAGGAAAGATAAATCATGTGATTACATTTTTTTTATTAACATCAGATATACATTTATAGTACAATATGTGACTCTTGGGTTTCAGATCCCAAGGTCTCTTGGACTGCTTTTGTCCATTCGACTTCCACACTAACCCATTTAGGATTAGGTGTCCAACAGAAATACACCACCTGAAGCCTTTCCTTAAAAGCTGGAGGAATTTCTTCATAAATCAACCACAAAGTAGACACACTGGGAAGTTTTCACTCCTTTGAATAGAGGTATGAATTAGAAAGTGAACTAATATCAAATTGATTCATATGTTCTCATAACAGTGAGGTCAAATATTAATCAAATGCACCTAAAAGACCATAAAAAAATACCATTATTAATTAAATGCTCCTAAGAGACCATAACAAAATCCATGTAGCTGATGGTTGAATTTACTTTTGCACCATTTTGAACAGTGATATTGGCAGGCCCTATTTCTCTCGATTACTGTGCAATGAGGATCTAACTTTCCTGCCACCTAACCATGGATGCAGAGGATCTAATCAAGATAAATGCTCAGATTCTTCATTTTACTACCCAATACCCACTACTCACAAGTCTACCAGATTGAGGCCTTCTCTCAAGAACACAATCTCCTGTCAAGGGAAGTCACTTGGAAAGGGATCACTCACATTTGCATACAGAAGGAAAAGCAAGAAAATACAATATTGTACACAAAATGGCCATAATTGATGGATAAAGTTTTCACAGTGCCTAGGAGGCCCATCTCAAGGAGTATTGAGAATCAGACGATCCAATGGCAGGCATGTCATAAACTTGAAAGGGATCTGTTTCAACACCATAGTCCATCAAAGGTTTGTCTTCCAGTTGATCATCATGGTCATACACAAAATCAAGAATTTCAATCTGTCCCTTCCTAATGTAATCCTAGATAAATTCCAGATGATTTACATACTTCAGTTTCCAGTATAAACTGCATAACACATCAAAAATTGCATGAGCACATCTGCAACAATTAGTTGTAATGAATTATTTGAATCAAAATGCAAACTCAGCTTAATACTCACCCTGCACTCAAGAAGAAATGGCCAAGGGTTGCAAAAAACAGTCTTGACTGAAGCCCTGGATGTAGGCAATACACCACCTGAAGCCATTCCTTAAAAGCCGGAGCAAGTTCTTCATAGATCAACCACAAAGTAGACACGCCGGGGTAGTTTTCACTCCTTTGAACAGAGGTATGAATTAGAAAGTGAACTAATATCAAATTGCTTCATATGTTCTCATAACAGTGAGTTCAAATAGTCTTCACCTAATCTCCGTAGCATTAGGACTGACATGGTTTGATCAATAGATAAATACCTCTAAAGGCATCCCTGCCAAGTTCAAGGGCACAGTCTGCCAAGCATTTTCTGCTGCTCTCGCGTCCTTGCACTATTGTCAATGCTTCTGGAATAGAAGAAATAATTCAAAATTCATCCTCAAATTTTGAACAAACCATTAGTAATCAAATGCACCTAAATGACCATAACAAAATACCATTATTAATCAAATGCTCCTAAGAGACCATAACAAAATCCATGTAGCTGACGGTTGAATTTACTTTTGCACCATTTCGAACAGTGATATTGGCAGGCCCTATTTCTCTCGATTGTTGTGCAATGAGGGATCTAACTTTCCTGCCACCTAACCATGGATGCAGAGGATCTAATCAAGGTAAATGCTCAGATTCTTCATTTTACTACCTAATACCCACTACTCACAAATCTACCACCGAATTTTCCAGGCTGAGGAATAATTGAAATTCTCGGCTTAAAGAAAGGCAGATGCTGCATGGTTAACCTCTTTCTCAATGATTACTGGCAGCCCATATTCGTAAGCTGCCTGCTATCAGATAAAAAAGAAAAAAGAAAAACACTGAACATAAATTTATAGGAATGGAGGATGTATATCACTTCACATTGTTGCATGAAATATTTAAAATCAAATCAATTCCCCATTTATTGAGCCAATCTTATTTGTAACCAATAATAAGAGGGATAGACACAAAGAATTTTAAGATAAATATACTCTGCGTTACCTGTGTCACCTCATCACTCAATTGATGGAACTCTGCACTCGCCGTACATTCCTTCAACCTGTTTAAACCCTCTTCCATATATATATATATATATATATATATATATATATATATATATATATATATATATATATATATATATATATATATCTATATCTATATCTATATCTATATATATATATATAGATATATATATATATATATATATAGATATATATATATATATACACACACACGAAAGCTAATATGGATCTATGATTCTATACTATTTTAACTTGCAGGGTTGTATCTTGTAGAATTGAGATAAAAACAAACGTCAACAATTCATATAGAGCAACCAACCTGGAGCTAAGGGGTTTGCTATGGCAGAATTAGCACTACCAATTTTGTTGAGTTTACCGAGGCCATTCTCAAGGCGAGGGCCTGTGAGAGTACCGTTACACTGCTTATCCAACAACCCCATTACTCTTATTTCTGCATCTATGTAAACAGATAGGGTTATTCAGAGTTAGTGATAGCCAAATCCCAGCAACCGAAATGGGAGATATCGCTTACTTGAAATTTAACAACATCATGATGGAGGATTACGAAACCTTAGCACTTCTATTGATTCTGAAATTGTCCACTAGGTCAACTGAAACTCCTGCCCCTGCCTCTGCCATTGGCCCTGCTGCATGCTTTGTTACTAGCTGTCTTAATGAAATTAGCCATGCTGCTGGATCTACTAAATCTCCGTCTGTCACTAGTAGTGCTTAAAGAAGGGTTGCTGCTGGGATCCAGTAAACAGCTCCAAGTCCTGAGTAAACAAGGTCTCAGAATGTGTTGCCTGGTAGTCTCCACCTCTCAGAGAACAAAAACACACCAAACAGATGATAATGGGCAAGACAGCCATGCAGATTATGGGGAAATAGATTGAATTCGACGAAAGGATGAGTACAACGTTGGATTTTCTGATGCCAAGGCCAGCTAAACCAGCAGAAAGTGACTTTATGCTCTACCATAGTTGGGGAAATGTGGTGGTTTCCCCAGTGGCAGAGTCGATGAGGGCTATGCGGCCATTGTGGCAAAGTGAGGAGACGTAGCTAGGGAGATCCAAGAATTAGTCTTGGGGAAAATCCACTGGTTTTCGATTGCTATAGTACGTCTGGTTGGAGCTGCAATATCCATTGCGGAGATCGATCTAGACACCCATTTCTTTGTGAAATAACTTTGTTCGCTTCAGCTTCCCAGTGCAGAGTCATTCCAAACCCTGCAACGGTTGCGGTGACGCGAAGTTATCGTGAATAGTTACAACCGTTCAACTACCTTCCATTAATCAAACGATTAACAATCCTTTAATCGTCTAACACATAATCTAACAACACACAAAGATGACAAGTAGATTTTAGAGAAGTTCATTTTAGAGGGAAACGCCTTATGGCATAATAAAAAAAAGTAAACAATATTAAAATGAAAATAAAATTCTATATAATGCACAATAAAATAAAAAAAATAAACATTTCTTTAAAACTTTTTATATAAATTATTTTCTTTTTAATATCTAAAACAATTAAAATTAATATTAAAATTTATTATGATATTTTTTAAAAATAATTTTTCATTTAATAAAAAATAAGTTAAAATATAATAGGACAAAAATAATAATTTTTAACTTAAAAAAATGTGAGAATAACAACCTAATAACAACCTCATAGTTGACCTTTTATGACTAGAGATCCTTTACAATTTATTAATGATATGAGAATAACAACCTCATAGTTGACCTTTTATGACTAGGGATCCTTTATAATTTATTACTCATATAATAGAAAAATTGTTAAAGTTATCCGTGTGCTGCATAGTTTACACTTATGATCCATGAATTTCGTAAAGGGTCAATGTTTCATTGGTTTATACATAGACAATATGGTTGTAATCAATATGCACGATTCTTAAAATTTTATATGTTGATAGTGTGGTTGTTGTTTAAGTAAAGGTTAAGGAAATTTTGGTCATATTTAAATTTTTTTATAAATTTTAATTAAAGTTATCAAAATTTAATATTGTATGGGTAAAAATTCTTATACATCATGCATATGTCAATTCTCATTGGAAGTGGAATTGTCATAGCATTATCATTCTTTAATGTGATTTTTATGGATGCGAATTAACAAAAGGACGATCCGTTAAAGTCAACTGAACTAAAAAATAAAAAGGATGTACCCTCTTATACCCATGTACCAAGTTATCCAGATAGGAATCAAAACGAAGTTGATCACAAAATTCTTGGGTTTCCCATTTCTTTGTAATATTTTTCAATGGAGATTCGAGAGAGCAGAGATAGAATGGGTAGGGGACAAGCTAGAAGAGGAATCTCTTCGGAGGGTCAAGCGCTGATGAGTTAATATTATAGTAATAATTTCTGCATCATGTGTGACTCTATAAAATTAGGTAGAGGCGTTATGCTCTTTATCATTCTCGTGGATCACATTGCATTTACTTTTTACTAAATAGACATGAGCCAATATATGGCCTTTGCGAGAATAAATGCAGGTTTTTGATTTATTAATATAATATTCTATTAATATATTTATTTATTGGTGTATAGAAGTAAGATAAATTTAAATTAATTATAGAATATTAAAATTTTACAAGTATATTTAAATTTAAAGATATATTTTATTTAAAAAATTTAATTGGAAGTAACAAAAAGATGAGAAAGAAAAAATGCACATCATAAATATGAGATAGATAATATATTTATTAGAAATTTAATATATCTGGTATACTTAATTAAAAATAAGTTCAAAAGATAACAATCACTTATCTCAACCACTATCAAATTTATTATACCAATATTTAAATTAGCTGAACTAATTTATTTCCCTTTTATATATAGCATTATTTCTACTCATTCTAAAATTAATAAACTATAATATCATTGAAATCAAACGTATTTAAACGATTTGTAATTATTTAAAAAACAACATTTTTAAATATCTCTGGTTATTTGTTAAAATATAACTAAGCGCAAATAAATATAATATTACCTAACAATGCCTTGTTTTTATTTTATTTTATTTTTTTAGTTCAAGTAATTGTGTTATTTCTTCAATAAAGAAAATGAATTTTTATATAATAAATTATTATTTTTCCATACTATAACTCTTTAATATTTTAAAATGATGAAACAATATTTTAAAATATTTTAAAATGATGAAATGATATTTCATTTATTTGTTATTATAATTATGTGAATAGGTGGTGTCACGCCCCTACACCTGCGGTAGTCTTCCAACCGCTTGTAGCGAGGTGCGGCACCACCGAACGCTTTCTTTTTAACAATACTAACATTCGTGGACTACGCCTACTCCAACATTAACATACTTAGTTTGTGTTTCGCAACCAAGTAAAAGCATTATCCTTTATACTTTAATGAAGCCCATACTCATTCATTATCCATATGCAATTAACCGAGAACATCAACAATTGCAAACAAGTATAAAGGGAGGGGCAACTCCCGAACAGTCTGCCCAACAATTTTATTAAGAATATCAGATTACAATACAACAGTGTATCTTGGCCGAACCAAGTCTCACACTTAACCAATTTTACAATACAAGCAACCTGCTTTACAACCGTGTGCACCCTTGCACAAGAAGAAGTGCTCACCCGAGCCACTCGACCTTCTTACCAAGTCCTGCACACATATCTCGAATCCCGGCACGCTTGCCACACTCCAACCGGCATAAAATCCAAAACTGCACCTTATAAGACCTACGCATGAGATATGCGTAGTCTCTTTTACCCCTTGCGCAGATTTACCTCTTACTCCTATGCGTAGAAGTGATGAACGTGTGATTCGATGGCTTACAAATGAGCTTCATGCTCTTTACTTATACCAATCCATGCGTGTTTTTAAGGGGGGGTGCGCAGCCCCATGGCCGACCCCCACAAGTCCATTAACAAGCCCACGTAACTCTATTTACACGTCGGCTTCCATATATTTTGTATTGCATATAAATGTGCTTGCTTCAACACTTAGTCGTATTAAGTGTCCTTCGTTTACTTCGCGCCCGCCTTGCGCCCATCGTTCACTCATCACCCATCGCACGCTCGTCGTTTACCTTGCGCTCGCCTTGAGTCCGTCGTTCACCCATCGCTCGGAGGCCTTACAGGTGGTGTCTAAATGTTAAAAGTTTTGGTTTTTTCATTAAAATTTTGTAATACAATTTAAGTGATTAAATAAATTCAATATTTTGAAAAATACCGAAGTTACTAGAATTGTATAAACTCAGTGATTCATATTTATAATTCTAATAAATTTTAATTAAATTTTGGACAAAAATAAATAAAAAATATACTTGAAAAGAGAAAAATAGTAAAATAATTAAACAATTATGATCTCCACCAAAACACTTCCAATTAAGTAATTGTAATTTTCAATGAAATAACTCGCTAACCACATTACAATTTGTAATGTACTTAAAAATTATTATAAAATTAAAAGTTCAAATTTTTAAATTTAAAATACCAATCTATAAAAAAAAAAATTTATTTTCAAAATATGATTCATAAAAAATTTATAAATAAGAGATTCATAAATATAAATGAATTATTAATTTAATGTTTTGTTTATTTTTATTTTTATTTATAAATAATTTGTTGATTTCTCATAGCTGATATACTATATATTTCATTTGGAAATGTTTAAAATATGATGATATTGATATTATATGATAATAATAATTATAAAATATATATTAAATCAAATAAAATAAAATAATTTATATTTATATAATAAATTAAATATTTACATTAAATTAAAATTCGAATATTTATCTAAGAATATCTATTTTTTAAAAGAAGATTGAAATCAATTAATATTAAAGTGAAATTATTGATATATCAAAATTAATGCAACAACAAATTTATAGAATATATTAACATTTATGAATATAGAATACAAAAGATTACTAAAATGATCAAAATTGGAATACACAGTGTAATTTTTTTTTTAACCTTCTAAAAATATAATAAAAATGTATAAAATGAAATGATAAATAATATCTATTAATATTACTTATATATTTTTAGCATTTTATTTTAATGTTTAAAAAGTATTAAGAGAAATTTCAAATCATGATAACTTTACTGATTTAAAAGTGCAAGAATGTTAATAGCCTGACAAATATTTTTAAATTAATTCAAAGTGAGTATAAGCTACATAATTCAAGATAAAATATATTTCATCCTCAACCCTCACATTATCACAATGGTGATAAAATCTTTTATCCTATTGGGTTTTGGTAATCGGCCACACCCATTTTTATTATAAAGCTCATAGAAATTCTTTTTTATTTTACCATTATTTTATTTTCTTCTTTACACTAGTCAATACATAGAAATAATTTTTGTTTTTATTTTTTATTTTTGATGTTTTGGTGGATCATATCCTTGTAATATCTTAGTTTCCTTATAACCCCTATTTTTCTATCACCTCACAATTTCTCCTTAAATTTTGATGTAATAATATTTTTAATATTATCTTTATTTTACAAAATCATGTCCTTTATGGTCCAATGGTCGTATAGGCATCCTTATGACATCCATTTATGAGCCTAAGGTGGTTGTTTTGGCTTTTATGAAACCTCTTTTCTTCCATATTTTTAACTTCTTTAAAATAACTAATCATAACCATGTTTTTAATTGGATATATATATATATATATATATATAAGAACCACATAATACGATCTATATCATTAGTACAATTAAAACAATTGAAGAGTGTTTTATGTAAAGTGATTACATGAATACATATACCATCTCTTTCTCTCCCATATATGAATGATCAAATGGTGCAAAAAGTTATTTTATTGTTACAATTTAAAAAAGATTAAAAAAGATTGATATCTAGGAATTTCATCCCTCTAATTTGATGATAAATCTAGTCTTAAAATAAATTTACAATTTAAAAAACGTTTACATCCTAAGAAATTTGATTTTTCTAATCCTATAATAAGTATAGTGTTAAAACAAATTTACTCTAATATGTTAAATAATATAGTTTATGAATATGATATATGAATATTTGTAAATATTATTGTCTAATTAGTTTATATAAAACGTATAGTAAATCTCACTCAATTTTATTTAAGATATAAAATAATATAAACATAGCTAAAAAAAAACCATATGTTATTTAATAAAAAAATATAAGACTTTTTATAATTACTAATTTTCTCATTTTATAATACTAAAATGATCGAACTATAAAATTGAAATTATTTTCAAAATTCTAACTAAATATATAGCAAATATTTTTAAATTAAAATCCAATATAACCAAAGAGAAATGAACAACTTATTGTTCAGTTCACTTCTATTTTATGATGTGGACGTATTTTATCATCTGTTATATAATGGATAGATTATCAAAGTCATTAACATACTGTGAATAAATTATATAATGTAATGTACCCCGGTATCCTCGCATGTAAAAGCAGGGAGTTAGAAATTTTTTTATACAAATTACCCACAAGTAATTATCCAATTCACAACTCCACAATTCCTCATTAACCATTAGATATAATGTTCATTAGTACATCAAATAAATTGCAATAATAGAAAGTAAGTTGCATAACCATTAACCACCACTGTGGTAGTGTAATAACATAAACTGTATCATGAATCCTTGCATCCATTTCGTGATTTCCTTAACCATATTAATTAATCTCATACTTGGACATTACGGTTATGCCATCAAATAAAGAACCATCAACATCAAGGATTCATCATCATCAAACTAACACAAAAGGCAATCACACCATTGACACCAATATACCCTGGAAACCTTGTAGGGTGAAAACCAACAAACGTTTAATCTTATTATTAAATGCTCGTGAGGGATTTCACCCCTCACTTAATGGCTTACAAGGGATTCCATCCCTTAACCATTGTTATAAAATTATTACATGAATTATCATTACGTTGTCACATAACTAGCTAAAAGCTAATACAGTTTCCATGTACTCTTTTACTTACATACCGCCCGATGCAACATTCCTTGTGGCATGACTGTTCTAGCAATGTTTGATTCCCGCAACTCGTACTTATCTGCATGGACCATTAATTGTTTTCCTGCCATAATATTAAATACAATCTATGCCTTGCATAAGTAATCCAACTTTACCTGCCATGTTATCATTATCAACATTGACATCACGATTGCGTTTATAAATAATCATATAAACTAGCATTTACCTTCGCATAAGCACATATTCTTAGAGTACAAAACACTAAGGCATTCTTTTGAAGGGACTAACTAAAACATCAGTTATCACCTTCTTACATGAAAATTTACATAAACTTTATCGAAAGATCTAGTCCTTTAGCTATTACTTTGAAGCATGCAAATATATAAAGCATTCTCACACAACATGTAGACTTTTCCCGCATGCGAATATATATATGTATATATATATATCCCTTCTAATGAAAGCTAACAAAAATCTCGTGCGCATACTCATCTCACTCAACAAGAAACTAAGATAATAGTTATGTTAGCATAACAGTAATCACATATCATTTTCCCAAAGAATTATAGCCCATTAGTTCTTCTAGCCATACAAATAACATATCTCTAGAACAAAAAGACTATTCTTTGTGCATCCAATAGCTTATCATAAGAGTCCTCCTTTAATGTATGCAACACTTATTCCCTTTTCTAGAACTCTATCAACATTTCGTGTAAACCATTACATAATTCTTCCTTGAAGGAAGTTGTTATAACCTCATTTCTCTATCTTCCTATATGAAGGTTTCTCAAGCTTCCCTTTCAAGAAATTATTAAAGATATTCATCTTTATGCATAAAGATCAAGATACAAAAACAAGGTTAACTTACCCTTTATGCATCAAAATCAAGAAGTCAACACAACTCATCTAACAAGACAATCTTTTCAAGAGATTATATTTTTCAAGAAAGTTAACATGATCACTTTCTCTATGTACACACAAAATCATATTTCCAAAATCACAATAGCTACCCTTATGTGCATGCAACATGTGTTTTTTCCTAACACAATTACTTTTACTTCAATGCACATAGTCTTTTCATGAAACAAGTATGGATTCTTGCTCTTGCATGAACACTATTCATGTGTCTTTTAAGGAAGGAACCTCTATTTTTGTTTCCAAGAAAACTCTCATAAAAGCCTTCATCTTCATACATGAAGTATGCACTCTTTTTCCGAAAAGAAACTATAGAAATGAATATCTATGTGCCTAGAAACACATCATTAGCTATTTCTATCATGCATGTAATGCATAATCATTTCACAAGAAACTTAGAGATTAGCTAGTATCACAATGCAATAGCATATATCCCTTTTCAAGAAACCTTTATTAAATAAAAAAAATACATATTTTAATTCAAAGAAGACTTGGCCACTTTTCACGCTATGTCCTCAAGAAGTTTATATGCCTCATCTTCTTTTGTCAAGAAGATATTTTGGCTATATTTAGCAAGGATTTTAATCCAAGAAAATGACAAGAGACAAGCATTTCACACACAAGACTCACATGTAGTCTTTCTAAGAGGAACTACCTATTTTCTTCACCAAGAAAACATATAAAATAATCAATCTTTAACATATTTTCTTTACCAAGAAAACATATTAAATATTCAATCTTTTACTGCATGCACTAACATATTTTCTTTACCAAGAAAACATATAAAATAATCATTCTTTTACTGCATGCATTAACATATTTTCTAACCAAGAAAACATATAAAATAGTCATTCTTTTACTGCATGCATTAACATATTTTCTTACCAAGAAAACATATAAATTAATCATTCTTTTACTGCATGCATTAACATATTTTCTTACCAAGAAAACATATAATCATTCTTTCACTACATGCACTAAAATTCTTTCTTTACCATAAAATATAAATCTTTTACTGCATGCATTCAAATACTTTCTCTACCAAGAAAACATAAAAAATATTCCTATATTTTTCTTCAAGAAAGTGGCAAGTTACTTATCTGTACTTTTGCCTCACTCCAACAGGGAAATTTGCAGATTTTAATTGGCACTCTCAGATCTACTTGTGCGCATTTGACAGTGTAAATAATGGAACATGCTTCTAGGCTCACCATACGTGTGCCTCTACTTAACACCCAATAGTCTCCCCTCTGACCAGTGGAAAATATTGAGGACGAGACATCTCTTCCCGCTGACCACCGTTAGGAGGCAATAGCTGAGCCGCTAAACTTCCCATGTCTTTCATTTCTTCATTCAATATGCATTAATGAAGCGGTTCCCTTTCGATGCTGCATCAGGTGCGGATTCTTGCACTTGGCCTGCAACATCATTGTAGCATCTCATGTGGTCTATAGAGCTGCCAGTAACCTGAGATAGAGCAAGGCGAAGAGAGGATAGAAGGGAGGTTAAGCTCCCAGCAACACCATAGGCATCCTTCTTGAAAATCTGTAATGCCATTACTAGATCAGGAGAAGCTTTGGAAGACAGCAAGACTTCATTCCCCACTTGTTGTTCGACGACTGAATTCTTGATATTTTCTTCTGGAATAGCGATGGCTTCCGCTCCTGCATTTCTCACCGTATGCTCCGCGCCTTCCCTCCTTTTCTTAATTCATCCTCAATTTAGTTTCTTGAATATCAAGAATCAGTTTTATAACTGATGTGTAACTCTTAAAATTATTATACGTAACTGATTGATTTTACCTTGAGTTATTACGGTAGGGATATTACATACTCCCCCCCTTAACAAGAACACCGTCCTCGGTGTTCATCTCTCGTTGGAACTTTAGATTTTACTCATGATATAACCATCTAAACCACATGAAAATGATCCTTCCTCTTTAAAATCGAAGATTTCATTTCGAGAAATGATAATAACAAAATAGTAATGTTATAACATAAGAAAGATCAATAGTTATAAGCATTCATAACTGCAAAATATGCAAGTTCTAATTTCCATTACTTGACCCTTATTCAAATTCATAATAAACAATTCTCTATGTCAACTTACCATTACTTACCATCTACTCTTGAAAATCATGAGTACTTTCACGTAAGAATTTTAATAGTGGTTGGACAACCCATCAACCCTCCATGGTAAGTAATTCCTGTAATGTATGACTAACAAATTCAATCGCATTAGTCACAATATTTCGAGTCAAATGAAATACTTTTAACTATCAATCAATTGTGCAATGTTAGATGATATTTAAATCACAATACTTTTACAAGTACTTAAAGAGCACTAACACTAATCATCAAATGATAAATCACTGCTCCACGTGCACACTGAATTAATTCTCACTAAAGACATCCACAAAGTACTTCTAAAAGTACCAAAAGAGCACCTAGCTCTCTAATCATCAAAACAGTCAATCACTGCATTATTTGAAAATTGTCTTAGCCCCTACTAAGACTTTCACAAGATTAGTAATACAATAAAGGAATTAAAATTTCCAATAACTCCTTATTGAGCACTAAGCTCATTTTCTGTTAAATGTGCATAACATATTTTACACAACTATATATAGAATTCATTTTTAACATAACATATAACTGATTAGTTAATTTCTTTAGCTATGAGAACCACAATAGGCTAAAGAATTCCCAACCCATGGGAACTAGTTTCCACAACCAGATCGAGTCATTTTCACATCCAGACAGTTTCTTTGATAGAGACCTTACTAGGTCTAACATGGAATTCCACTGGCCAACCAACTCAAGAATTCCAATGACCACATAGGGTCCAATATAGGATTCCTCTTGGCAGCGTCCTACCTATTCCTCTGATAGCGTCCCGTCTATGAGGAATTTTGGGCCTCCTCCAACAGGCTCCAAATCAACAGAGTTGCCTCAGGCTTTTTACCCTCTTCACCATCTTGGCAAACTCTTTTCCCTTATTGAGATAATTGATCTCTAGGGAGAGGAAATCCGGGTAGACAAGTACCATCAACCCCTCTAGGCAAGTAACTGCCATCAACCCAAGGCATTAAATCTGGGCAGATAAGTACCATCAACCCCTCTGGGCAGGTAACTGCCATCAACCCAAGGCATTCAATCCGGGCAGACAAGTACCATAAAATCTTCCGGGCAGGTAACTGCCATCAACCCAAGGCATTCAATCCGGGCAGACAAGTACCATGAACTCCTCTGGGCAGGTAACTGCCATCAACCCAAGGCATTCTAGCCTTTCCCAACTATTTGTAACTATCTGGCATGTCAAATTTCTCTTTTATTACCCTTTCCCAAAGTAATTTACATAATGAACCATATGAACATTATCATTAACAAAATAAACATGCATGTACACCATGCATTTACACTTAACCCTCATCATGGGTCCACAACATCTAGATCGATGGGAAACATATCTATCATACATATTGTATGCATTCTGATTTTCCAAATAACATAATCATGCATATCATATAACATTATAATTTATCATTTATGATTGCAATTCACATTGCAGCAATTTACGTGATGAGTTTTCTTGTTGCCATTAAGCTACCACTACTTAATCCCATTAGCAATGTTAGTTATAAATATGCATCAGTTAACAAGTATTCAATTTCCAAAAATTTTCATGCATGCAATATTGTCATGTATAAAACATATAAAAATATTCATTTATGTATAAATGTCAACAATAGTTGAGTTAACAATCTAAACATTTCCAATTTCCCATAGTCTATTGTCTTAATCCACACCGTCATTAATGGAGTATTATCTTACGTTTACAATGGCCAACATTGGCCATGCATCATTAATATAATTAAGCATAATCAAGGTGTTCTGACCAACCCTTGGTTCAACATGCATAACTAACTAATTAAACTACCCTTATCGGAAGCAATTCCTCTACTTATGCAATTAGAAGCATGATCCCCTAAGTGTCACACATGCACCAGAGTTACCACTTGATGTTAGATGCAACAACTATCTTAACACTACTATGTGACCATTTCAGAATAATGACTTCAAGGAGACATGACAAAAATCATTAACATCAACACACTATAGTTATCATTTTCCAACTCCTTAAGCATGGTCAAAGGAATACTCACATGCACATCAAGCGCTATCTGGTCATCACCAGACTTAGCGTCTTCTGCAAGATTCTGGCACTCAAAGTCTGCACTATCTGGTCATCACCAGACTTAGCGATTCTTTTTCCCTTCTTCGTCTGTCCCTACAGCACGGTTTTCTTCCTTCCCCTTGCTTCCTTTTCCTTTGGAAGCATCTATAGTTGGGGAAAGTAGTTAGAGTTTACTGGAAACTGCATTAACACAGGTAGTCTATTTATGAATAATTGTCACATGTAATTCTACCATGAATGGGTCCTAGAAATGTTACCCACTGAACACGCCTCTACAATTAACTTCACACTGGAATGCAACATGCATAAGAAATCTGTCATTCCCATAGTAGAGATAAATTCAACCATCATTAAGTCAAGGCTCCAATGGTTTTTATCTCACAACAAGTAATGATTAACATAAAACACATACCATGCTAGCGAATCTCAAAGAATTAGAAGGAAACCTCATTAAATCTATTAAGTCATAAGCATATATTATTCATCAAGCATTCTCATGGTGAATAAAATTAAGAACTCTTCTCATAAACAACTAGAACTATAGCATAGAGAGAGTAAGAATCATCATACACACATTCCACACATGTAACACCAATCAAACCATCACTTGTTTACCAATTGTAATAATCTTAAATCCAATTCAATTAATGCATATAAGTTCTATTGGTTAGTCATACAACACTAACCAATCTCAACTACCAATCATCTTCATGCATCCATGACAAGACTTAATCAAAAATTAGTTATTATAGTCAAGTCCCATTACTCGACTCCTTGTTTATTTTCAAGTCTAAAGGGGTTCTTACAATGTCTTTTTAAAACACTATATCATCAAATCCAAGTACATCCCCATATTTTACATTCATGCATTGAATCATTAAAATTAGTTCATTGTAACTTCAATCATGTTCATTAAATGCATCATTATTATTGCCATATTTGCAAAGCAAAAGTTGGTAGTTGATTGTCACTTTCCTTAATGAGTGTTCCATATTGTTCATAAATGTAATCAGTGTTCAATATTGTTCTTAAGTGCTCGGGGGAGGTTTGGAGACAGGGAAGAACATTAGGGCTACTGGAGGAAAGCCTATGTTTGTCTAAAATTGAGATATGGGGAACAGATAGGGAGCCAAAAGGGAGGCTGGATGACTTAGTTCCGATGACAGGCTACTTAGTGGGAGAGGCGGGTGGTTTTCAAGTTAGTAACCTGCTCTCTAGTCCACTCAAAGAATTTTACTCAGGAGGGTTAGAATACATTGTAATCATTTGTGGTTTTAAGGGGTAGGAGGAGTTGAAATCCTTCCTTGTGGAAGATCTGGGACTGACAGAATGCATAATAAGGATATGTTTGGATAGTACTGTTGCATGTCGCAACCCTCTGCATTTATGAAGAGGAGAAACCTTTAGCCAAGAAGGGATTCCATACTCAAAGTTTCCAGGGTTAAATGGATGGGGGCGACTCTGAGTGGTTTTCGGAAGACTTTTGAGGATGGGAGTTAAGAAATATGTGACCAATAGGGGGTTTATTTTACCCCTCCCATATCAACAGACCGGGAAGGTTTTAATCGGGTAGGGGGTTTTCCAAAAGTAGGGGAGATACCACATCTAATGGGAGAGGAAGGGAAGGTAGAGGAAGGAGGTCTAAATAGTCTAAGGAACATTTGGTCGGAAGGGCAGTCAGAGCCACTCCAGGTAGTAGATATCAATGTGGAGGAGAACTCACCAACATTTGGGGAAGGGGGGAGGCACAGGAAGATAGGGGAGAAGTGGAAGAAAAATAAGCTAATAAGGAAAAAGAGTTAACCCAAAATCTGTTACTAGGAGTTGATCTCTAGATCGACGAAGCTATGGAGGTAGCTGAGTTAACCTTGGTCGGGAGGGCTAAGGGGAAAAAGTATTCAGCAAACTACATACAGGAATGGACTGCTAAATGTTGGAAGGAGGACCAAGACAAATTTTATGAGGTATCAACCCTAGCTAGGGGTTGGTTCATGATCAAATTTTTTAAAAAGGAAGCACTGGAATGGGTGCTGGAAAGAAATTGGAGCTTTGGGAAAAGTCCAATCCTATTTAAAAGGTGGAGCCCCTTATTTGATGCTCAAAGAGAGAAGGTGGATGAAATCTTAGTATGGGTAATACTTCCAGGACTTCCACCTCAATTCTGGGTAGAATCAGTGTTCTGGGCAATCGAGAATAACTTGGGATGTTTTTTGGAAGCCGACATGTCGTTTGTGCACACTGGTGATAAAGGAATAGCTAGAATACTGGTAAGTTTAAACCCTAGGGAAGGGCTGGCAGAGGAAATCAACCTCAAGTACAAGTATTTCTCATATACTCAGATGATTGATTATGAACAATTTCCATTCCAATGCCATCGGTGTGACAAATACAGACGCCTTGTAAGAGAATTCCCTTTGGTCTTAAGAAGAGGAATAAGGCAGAGAAATGAGGGGGAAAGACAGAAAATCAAGTGGAGGAGGAACAGAGGAAGGGAAATCCTGAAGCAAGGGGGGAAAGGATGGAAGAGGATAAGATGCAGTTGGATGTAGATGAAACATAGGATATGCAAATTGAGGAGAGGCTCATCCAAGAGAAATATTTTCATGGGGAGATAGTTCAGGAAGAGACAATGGAGGGAGAAGGATTGGTTTCTACAAATCAGTCAGAGGGTACGGTTCTGGAACCTATCCCTTCATTTAATACATCCTTGTTGTCTTTTCTCAATTCTATTTCAAATCTTGGTCCTTCTAGGTTGTTGAACTCAGAAAATCTCCATGTTAAAAATGTAAATGAAACACTAGATAACATCATTACTTCTATCCCTGAGATTCTTCTGAACCGTAGTCCTAGGTCAAGTATTGAGATTACTAGTTTTCCTTGTGCCCTTTTAGAGAAGCCCCATTATAACCTCAGGCCCCGAGAAAAGAAAATTATCCCTTGGGAAGCAGTGGGGGGACTGGGGGTTCAACCAATATCGGTTGGACCTCGAAAATCTAGAGGAAGGAAGACAAACATTTCAAAGGCTCAGTTAAGAGCAAATATTGACATAGCCGATGGGAAACAACTATCCATTTTAGGGGTTCTTAGAGCAGTGTAGAACCCCTCCCTCGGTTTCAAATGATCATTATGTCCTTTAACTATAGAGGGTTTGCTAGTACCCCAAAAAAACTGGCCTTGAAGGCCCTTATAAATTCCTATAACCCAGATGTGCTTTTGTTGCAAGAAACCCTAGGATCAGGTGAGGAGATTAGTAGAGCCTTACACAAAATGTTGCCTGGGTGGGCCTTCCAGTCACTGGATGCTAAAGGCAGATGCGGGGGATTGGCTACAGGAGTGAAAGAAGGAAGGCTGAAGGTCATTTCCACTTGGGAAACATGGAAAATTTTAGGGGATAATATTCGCAAGTGGGCTAATTTTCCATGTCTTTTCCAAAAAAAGGATTTGCCAATTTCCATTTTTTCAAAAAATGGTTCGCCCAAATTTTATAATATAAAATTATTTTACCTTAAAAATTATTAAAATTGTATAAAGAATATATATAAAACTATTATAAATTTGCATTTTTTTCCAAAGATATCAAGAAACATTTTATAATTTGTAGTTTGGAGTCTAGTAAGATTCGCCAAGGTTTGTAAACTTTAAGACAAATTTTCATCCTTAAAATTTTCCATGCCGGGGAAGTGAACATGCTTTGGGAGTAGAGGTATGCTCACTGGAGCTCTACACCAATCTCTTAATACTAAACATATATGGGCCCTCTCAGGACAAGGTGATTTACTCGAGCAATTTCTTCTCAAAATCCTTCATGGAGAATCCAAATTTGATTATGGGGGGGACTTGAATTTCTCGCTAGGTCTATTAGAAACTTGGGGACCATCAACACATGTCAACTCTCTGATTGATTTCTTCATGAAAAATATCAGTTCTAGGAAACTGATGGACATGAAACTGATCAAGCCCAAGCCAACGTGGAGGAATATGAGAACATGGGAAGGGTGGAAAAGAGGCTGGACCGTTTCCTCCTTAGAGAAGAAGTGGTGGCTAGGATTTTGGTCTTTAGACATTGGGTGGGGAAGGAGACTCAAACCATCTACCCATTCTGCTAGAAATGAAAGGCCCTAACAAAAAGCTTGGTTCCCCGTTTAAATTCAATCCGTCTTGGCTTAAAGATGAATCTTACAACAATATGTTCAAATCTACTTGGAGGTCAGGAGTAGATAATCAGGAAGGGATAAAGGTTTTTTGTTCATGGAGAACCTGAAACGAATGAAAAAGGAAACTATTGAATGAGCCAAAATTAAGAAAGACAAGGAAGAATTAGAATTAAAGTAGATAGGAGAGGAATTAGATTTGTTGGAGAGCCTGAAAGAGGACAAATATGAAACAGAAGTGAAGAGGGATAGGATCAAGCAGCTGTAATCCAATTGAAGAAATATTCTTACAATCAGGGAAGAGCAGTGGAGACTAAAAAGCAGAGCAATTTGGTTGACAACTTGGGATGAAAATTAAAAATATTTCTAGAACTATGCAAAAGGGAAAAAAATATAAACACAATCTAGAGTTTAAAATCAGAGGAAGGAACCTCGACCAAGTCTTTTGAGGAATTGTCCCTCCTTGGAAGGAACCACTTTTAAAAACTATTCAAAGCCCCTGTTGAGGTGTCTATCGTCGAGGTGGTTAGGATGACACAAAAGTTCCCAATGTATATGGAGGAGGAGGATAATGAAATCATCATGGGGGAAGTGACAAAAGGGGAAGTCGAAGGAATCTTAAGGTCAATGCAGAAGGATAAGAACCCAGGTCCGGATGGATGGACTGTGGAGTTTTTTCAACATTTCTTTGAGTCTATTGGGAATGAACTTACAGGTGTTGTTGAAGAATCCCGGGTGAAAGGGTCGATTTTTGAACCTTTCAATGCCACCTTTATAGCCCTAATCCCAAAGAAGGAGGATCCGTCATCTTTTGTGGACTTTAGACTGATGTTTATGTGTAACTTCATTTACAAAATTGTTGCAAAAGTCATCGTAGTTCGATTGAAACCGAATCTTTCAAGGAACATATTAAAAGGGAAATTCAGTTTCCTGGATGGAAGAAAGATCCATGAAGTAGTGGGCATGGCGCAAGAGACCTTACATAGCAAAGAAAGGAGCTAAAGGAAAGGTTTTATTGTCAAAATAGACCTATCCAAAGCATATGACCGAATCAGCTAGTTATACATTCGAATACTATTGACTCACTTGGGGTTCAACATTGGGTTCACAAACTGGGTTATGGGATGTATGGAAAATATTATCTTTGTAGTCTTGATCAATGGCATGGTCACATCTTTCTTTCAGAGCCAGACGAGCCTTCACTAAGGATTCTCTCTCTCTCCATTACTCTTTCTCCTAGCAGCAGAGGGACTCAGTCAAATGATCCTTGAAGCAAGGAGAAGAGGTGATATAAAGGACATTGAAGTGGCTGTCAACCTTCATATATCCCATTTGTTGTTTTTTGATGATATTCTTCTCTTTAGTAATGGTAGTAGGAGTGAAACTCGGCAATTAAAATCTATCCTAGATTTGTTTCTAAAAACTACTAGTATGTGTATCAATACACAAAAATCATCCTTGATTGAAGGCTTCTCAAGGGCTGGCACTAGAAGGATAGAAGAGGACCTCCCTTTTGAGGAAAATAACATGTCAGGCAATTTCAAATATCTAGGGTTCCACTTAAAGATTGACTCTTACAGGAACCAGGACTAGTTCTAGTTGGTGGCGAAAATCGAGAACAAGATAAAGCACTAGAGTTATAAATGGTTATCGAGAGCGGGAAGGCTAGTTTTGATCAAATCTGTCATCATGGAAATCCCTGTCTACTAGTCGGCACTAACATGGGTGCCCAAAGGAATTCTTGCAAGAGTAAGGAAATTCTGCAATAGATTCTTATGGGTCAGCTCAAAAGAGGACTCTGTCCTCCCATGGGTGGCTTGGGAGAAAGTGGCAAGATTGGAGGAATTTGTAGGGGGGGGGTGGGTAGGGTATAAAAGACCTCACAACTTTCGCCCCATCTCTAGAAACAATATTGGGATGACGACTGTTATGAATGGAAAATATATGGAAGATGGTGGTCAAAAGGAAATACATTGATCCAATCCTAATTGATGAGTGGATCAATAATCCAGACAAGAGAAAATCACAAGCATCCGTGGTGTGGAAAGAAACTCTGGACTCAATCAAGATAATATAACAAGGCCTCTCCTAGCAGGTGGGGAACGAAGAGCAAGTAAGGGTGGGGCAGGACCCATGGGTGGGCTGTAACGAAGGATTTTCCCTCTCCCCAAGAATCATCAACCATTTGAAAGCAAGAGGGGTATATAACTTGAGTCAAATAGAGAAGGTTGGACACTCAACAATTTGGCATCAAGCCTTGTTATCCAGGGGGATTTAAATATTGAACCCAAATGGGAGGAGGAATGGCAACACTTTACTAAGGAACTTTAGAGGTGGAATGTTCGACTCAGGAACAAGCCAGACACCCTGAGATGGGTTCATGCTCCCACAGGCAGATACTCCCCAAATTACAGTTACAACTATCTGATGTCTAGGAAGGGATGGGCAAACCCTGAGTGGTGGGAAAAACCTATCTGGAAACTAAAATGTCTAGCCAAAGCAAGATTTTTTTTTTTTTTTGGTGTATACTAACGAATAAGTTTTCAACACGGGACAATATTCAGAAGAGAAATAATATGGGACGAGGTTGGTTCTCTTTGTGCAAAAAAAAAGAGGAATTAGTACAACACTTGTTCCTAAAATGTCCTTTTAACAGAGGAGTATGGCTCGAGACTTTGAGGTTGACAAAGAAAACTTAGAGATGGGATGGAGAAATAATTAGAGAGGTGTGGCACAATTGGTGTAATGACACTTTGGAGGAAAATCTACGCAACTTACCTCTAATAATAGCATGGGGCACTTGGTTGGCCAGGAACAAGAAAATTTTCAAGGGTTAGGATGCATCTTATGAACACATTGTGATTGAATGTGCATCTATCTATGAAATCATACCAGTACCAATCCCAAAATCAAATGTGAGGGGGAGAAGGGAGGAACAGGTCAGGGGTGATATCCCTTGGGCTTTTTTGACAGGGCCTTTGATTAGAGGAACATCTGTGGGGCAGGAATCGTAATACACCTAAATAAACAAAAATGCTTAAACGCCTTAGTTGTCCTTGGAGAAGGAACCAATAATTATGCAAAACTGCAAACCTAAGAACTCCTTCTTTGTTGGCTTATACACCTAGGTTTGAGATCGGTTCAGATTTTCAGTGATTCTCAGAATGTTATCAAATGGTTCAATGGAGAGTATAGATGTCAAAAATATATGTTAAATCCTTTGCTAGAAGAAGTCATAAATCTAAAACAACATTTTAATTCTATTACTATGTGCCGTATTTACAGGGAACGAAACACGGTTGCAGACCTCCTATCTAAGGAGGGTCTACAATAGGCTATGGACAACTGGAGCATAAGAGAAACAAAACAAGATGTGATTCGTGTGTCGGATCATCCTCCTTTTGTGCTTTGAAGTTACATATGCATTTTAGCCCCTGCTTCGGGCTTTTTTTTTTCGCTTTTGGACCTCAATTTTCTTGTTCTCGACAAATGTATAAAGGAATATTGTAGACAATCAATACCTGTGTGTTTCCACCTTACTGCTTGTTTAAACAATAGAAAAACATTATTAACTGAATGGTAGCTGGTTCCTCTTCCTGTTTGGGCTGTTTTCCTCATATGAGGAGGCCCGGGAATTCAAATCAGTGCTCATTTTTGCATACATTGGGATGGGAAAGTATTTTTGTTTGCTTACCAACTCAGCTTTATACTCTATGTTTAGTTGATGAACATACAATTTACATAATGCTTCAGTGCATATACTATGTAACTTTTTATTTCATACATTGGAATGTGAAAGTATTTTTGTTTGCTTACCAACTGAACTTTATACTCTATGTTTAGTTAATGAACATACAATTTACAGAATGCTTCAGTGCATATACTATGTAACTTTTCATTGCCTTACTCTATATTTAGTTGATGAACATGCAATTTATAGAATGCTTCAGTGCACATACTATGTAACTTTTTATTGCCTTACTCTATATTTAGTTAATGAACATACAATTTACAGAATGCTTTAGTGCATATACTAGGTAACCTTTTATTGCCCTAATAGAAAATTTGTATTTTTCTCTTGAAAAAACATATAAAACATATTTATGATATTCCTTTACTTAAAATCTAATTAATAATTATTTTTCTTTAAATCTAACTAAAGAAATTATGAATTATGTGGTTTTTATTTAATGATAATAATAATTAATTATGATTATTTATTAATAATAATAAATTATGATTATTTATTAATAATAATAAATTATGATAATAATAATTATTAATTAATAATTAAATTATAATATAAATTTAAAAAATAATATTTTATAATATAAAACTATTTATAAATAAATAATTAAAACTTAAGCTTTATATAAATTAGAATCACAATATTCAAATATAAAAATGTACCATTCTTAATCTAATATATCTTTAAAATTAATGAAAATTTTCATTAAATAAAAATTATAATTTTTTTATTACATTGAAATTTTTTTATTACATAATTACAAAAAAATGGCTTCAAAAACCTCCACAAATTTGATATTGAATAATATTATTTTATAAATTTATTTAATTACACATAATAATCTCATTACAATATTTCTTTATTACTTAACACTCACATTTAAGACTACTTCACACTTTAATTTAGTTATATTTAAACTATGTAGCACGGGCTAGTTACTATGTAACAATTGTTTTAACTAGTATAAGAAAAAAATAAACAATGTTAAAATGAATTAAATTTAATGTGATTCACAATAAAATACAAAATATAAACATTTCTTTAAAAACTTTTATAGAAGTTATCTTCTTTTTAATATCCAAAAAAATTAAAATTTATTGTAATATTTTTTTAAATATAATTTTCCAAAATGAATATTTACTAAAAAATAAGTTAATATTTAATAAAAAATAAGTTAATATTTAATAAAAAATAAATTAAAATATAATATGACAAAAAAATAATAATTTTTAAATAAAAAATGTGAGAATAACAACCTCATAGTTGACCTTTTATGACTAAGGCTCCTTTATAATTTATTAATCATGTGAGAATAACAACCTTATAGTTGACCTTTTATGACTAAGGATCCTTTATAATTTATTACTCATATAATAAAAAAAATTGTTAAAGTTATCAATATGCTGCATAGTTTACAGTTATGATCCATGAATTTCGTAAAAGGTCAATGTCTCATTGATTTATACAAGGACAATATGGTTGTAATCAATAGGCACGATTCTTAAAATTTTATAAGTTGATAGTGTGGTTGTATTCTAATGAGATTGTTTTTTTGGGAAAATTATGGCTATATTTTAATAAAATTTAGCCCTTTAAAAAAAAATCTAAATTATAGTTATTAAAATTTAATTTAATAATGTATTGGTAAAAATTCTTATACATCATGCATACGTCAATTCTCATTGGAAGTGGAATTGTCGTAGCATTGTCATTCTTTAATGTCACTTTTATGGATGCGAATTAACAAAAGGACGATTCTTTAAAGTCAAGTGAACTTAAAAATAAAAAAGGATCTACCCTGTTATCCCCATGTACCAAGTTATCCAGACAGGAATCGAAACGAAGTTGATCACAAAATTCTTGGGTTCCCCATTTCTGTGTAACAATTTTCAACGGAGATTCGAAAAAAAAGAGATAGAATCTCTTCAAGGGTCAAGCGCTGATGAGTTCATATTATAGTAATAATTTCTTAAATTATTTTGTAGAGACGTTATGCTCTCTATCATTCTCGTGGATCACATTGTATTTACTTTTTACTAAATTGACATGAGCCAATATATTGCCCTTGCGAGAATAAATGCAGGTTTTGGGATTTATTAATATAATATTTTATTAATATGCTTATTTTTTATTTTTATGATGTATGAATTAGGGTATAGAAGTAAGATAATTTTAAACTGGTTATAGAATATCTATATATATATTTTGAAATAATTGAAATTTAAAATATATTTAATATAAAATTAATATTAAATATTATTTTAAAAATTTAATCAGAAATAAACTGATTAATATTAACAAAATTGAATAATGAAAAAGAAAAAATGCATATTATAAATATTAGATAAATGATATATTTTATTAGAAGCTCAATATGACTTCTACACTTATCAGAAGTATGTTTAAAAGATAATAATCACTTATCTCAACCACACTCAAACTAAGAGACTATTAATTTATTATATCATTATTTAAATTAGTTTAACTAATTTATTTCCCTTTTAAATATAGTATATTTTCTAGTAATTATAAAATAAATAAAGTATAATATCATTAAAATCAAATATATTTAAATCATTTATATTTATTTAAAAAACAATATTTTTAAATATCTCTTATTATTTATTAAAGTATAATTTATTGTAAATAGATATAGTATGACATAACAATACTTTGCTTTTACTTTATTTTATTTTTTTTCTTCAAGTAATTGTGTTATTTCTTTAATGAAAAAATTAATTTTTTATATAATAAATTACTATTTTTCCATTTTATAACTTTTTCATATTTTATTAGAAGCTAAATATGACTTCTACACTTATCAGAAGTATGTTTAAAAGAAAATAATCACTTATCTCAACCACAATCAAATTAAGAGACTATTAATTTATTATATTTAACTAATTTATTTCCCTTTTAAATATAGTATATTTTCTACTAATTATAAAATCAATAAAGTATAATATCATTAAAATCAAATATATTTAAATAATTTATATTTAATTAAAAAACAATATTTTTAAATATCTCTTATTATTTATTAAAGTATAACTTATTGTAAATAGATATAGTATTACCTAACAATACTTTGCTTTTATTTTATTTTATTTTTTTACTTGAAGTAATTGTGTTATTTCTTTAATGAAAAAATTAATTTTTTTACATAATAAATTATTATTTTTCTATTCTATAACTTTTTCATACTTTAAAATGATGAAACTGTATTTCATTTATTTGTAATTATAATTATATGAATAGGTGGTGTTTAAATATTAAAGGTTTTGGTTTTTTTCATTAAAATTTTTTAATACAATTTGAGTGACCAAATAGATTCAATACTTTGAAAAATACTGAAGGTATTAGAATTGTATAAACTCAGTGATTCATATTTATAATTTTAATAAATTGTAGTTAAATTTTAGACAAAAATAAATAAAAAATATACTTAAAAAAATAAAAATAATAGAATAATTGAACAACTAGGATCTCTCAAAATACTTCTAATTATATAATTGTAATTTTCAATGAAATAACTAACCATATTACAATATGTAAAATCATTATAAAATTAAAAACTCAATTTTTTAAATTTAAAATACCAATCTAAAAAAATATCTTTTATTTTTAAAATATGATTCATAAAAGATTTATAAATAAGAGATTAATAAATATAAATGAATTATTAATTTATTTTTCTGATTTCTCAAAGTTGGTATACTATATATTCATTTAGAAATGTTTAAAAAAGTTGATATACTATATATTTCATTTAGTAATATTTAAAATATAATAATAGTTAATACTATATAATAATAATGATAAAATATAATAATAGTTAATACTATATAATAATAATGATAAAATATATATTAAATTAAATAAAATAATTTATATTTATATAATAAATTAAATATTTACACTCTCTATATTTCATTTAGAAATGTTTAAAATATGATGATAATTAATATTATATAATAGCAATTATAAAATATATATTAAATCAAATAAAATAATTTATATTTATATTTATATAATAAATTAAATCTTTATAGTAAATTAAAATTGGAATATTTATGAATGTCTATTTTTAATATAAAATTGAAATCAAAGATCAAATTATTGATATATTAAAATTAATGCAACAATTAATTTATGGAATATATTAACATTTAAGAATATAAAATACAAAAGATTATTAAAATTATAAAAATTGGAATACTTGTTATAATTTATTTATTTTATAAAGTTTTTAAAAAATATAATAAAAATGAATAAAATGAAATGATAAATAAATATTTATTAATATTAATATTACTTATAAATTTTAGCATTTTATTTTAATGTTTGAAAAATATTAAGAGATAAATTTCAAATCATGATAGTTTTATTGATTTAAAAGTTCAAGAATGTTAGTAGTGTGACAAGTATTTTTAAATTTAAATTCAAAGTGAGTATAAGCTATATAATCCAAGAGAAAATATATTTCATCCCCAACCCTCATAGTATCATAAAAGTGATAGACTCTTTTATCCTATTGGGTTTGGGGAATCGGGGCACCTATTTTCACTATAAAGTTCATAGAAGTTCTTTTGTATTTTAACCTTATTTATTTTCTTCTTTACACTAGTCAATACATAGAATTATTTTTTTATTTTATTTTTGATGTTTTGGTGGATCACATCCTTGCAATATCTTAGTTTCCTTATAACCCCTATTTCTCTATCACCTCACAATTTCTCCTTACATTTTGATGTAATAATATTTTTAATATTATCTTTATTTTACAAAATCATCTTGTCCTTTATGGTCCAATGGCCTAGCCAAATATAAGCATCCTTATGACATCCATTCTTGAGCCTAAGGTGGTGGTTTTGGCTTTTGTGGAACCTCTTTCCTTCCATGTTTTTAACTTCTTTAAAATAGAACCAAATAATATGATCTATGTCATTAGTACAATTAAAACAATTTAAGAGTTGTATAAAGTGATAACATGGTATATATACACCATCTCTCTCACACATGTGAAGTGTTATTGTAAATCCATCTTAATTTCATATTTATTTTGCATCTAGAAGGATCAAATCGTGCCAAAGTTATTCTATTGTTACAATTTGAAAAAGGTTCATATCTAAGAATTTGATCCCTTTTATGATAAATCTAGTGTTAAAATAAATTTACAATTTAAAAAATAGTTACACCTTGAAAAATTTGATCTTTCTATTTTTGTAGTAAATATAGTATTAAAACAAATTTACTCTACTATTTTAAATATTATAATTTATGAATATGACCTATGAATTTTTGTAAATGTTATTGTCTAATTAATTTATATAAAAAATACAGTAAATAACACTCAATATTTTGTTTAAGATAAAGAATAATATAAACATGGTTAAAAAACCATATATTATATAATAAAAAAAATATTAAACATTTTCTAAAAAAACTAATTTTCTCATTTTATAATACCAAAATGATCGAATATAAAATTGAAATTATTTTCAAAATTCTCACTCTATATATCAAATATTTTTAAATTAATATCCTTGATCTTTCTATTTTTGTAGTAAATATAGTATTAAAACAAATTTACTTTACTATTTTAAATATTATAATTTATGAATATGACCTATGAATTTTTGTAAATGTTATTGTCTAATTAATTTATATAAAAAATACAGTAAATAACACTCAATATTTTGTTTAAGATAAAGAATAATATAAACATGGTTAAAAAACCATATATTATATAATAAAAAAAATATTAAACATTTTCTTAAAAAAAACTAATTTTCTCATTTTATAATACCAAAATGATCGAATATAAAATTGAAATTATTTTCAAAATTCTCACTCTATATATCAAATATTTTTAAATTAATATCCAATATAACCAAAGAGAAACGACCAACTCATTGTTCAGTTCACTTCTATTTTATGACGAGGACATATTTTATCATCTGTTATATAATGGATAGATTGCCAATGTCATTAACATACTGTGAATAAATTATATAAGGACATGATGTCAGTATTTACATAAGGACAGCATGGTTTAGAGCTACGATCCAGGAATTTTGTAAATAGTCAGTGTCTCATGAATTGATAACAATAAACAATATGGTTGTATAAGGATAATATGGTTGTAATCTGTACGCATGATTCATGAATTTCTATAAATAATATAATTAGATAATCTGTTGGTAAAATTATTATGCAACCAGCATGTTGCCACACCAGTATGATTCCTTAATATAGCACTTTCACAAATGGCACTTAAAAAAAAGTAGATTCTTAAAAGTCAACTGACTTTAAAAATAAAAAGGATGTACCCAGTTATCCCTGAAGGAATGAGATATTTGTTAATAAAATTCTTCGACATATCTTGAAGGAATGAGATATTTGTTAATAAAATTCTTCGACATATCTTGGCTTCCCATTTTTTTTTAATAAGTTTCAATGGAGATTCGAGAGAAGAGATGCACTGGGAATGAAACAAAATAGCAGAGTAATCTCATAAAAGGTTCAAGCGCTGATCACTATCATAGAAATTTTTTATTATAATTTCTTGCATCGTATGTGACTCCGTAAGGATAGTTAGATGCGTTGTTTTTTATTTTTTTCAGACATATATGTACATCATGCTTTATGCAATTGAATAAAGTTGGGCATCTGGTGGATCACATTGAAGTTGATTGTTTTACTAAAAGAGATATCAATACGAGGCGTTTGCGAAAAACATTGTAGTTTAAAAAATTTAAGGTATTCTTAATAAAACATTTTATTGGATTGTGTTTTTTTAGTTACATTTTTTACATTAGGGTGGGAAACTATGGTTTAAACCAAAGGCGGTAAGGACCATTGGTCTTTCCTATCAGCACCTTCCTGTTTGCTCCAATATAATTCATAACACTTACCTTGCTTAGCTCGACATGTCTTTCACATCAATGAACGATTACCCATGGGACCACCTACTTCCATGGCACACAATTGTGCACTTCCATGGCACGGCGGTGGTAGTAGAGCGGTGGTAGTGTGAGACATGAAATGATTTGTCTGTTAGGCCTATTAATAGATGGTACCAATCACCGTTTGTTGGCACTCACAACCAATTTGTCTTCCAGAGTGCTCGAAAACAAAGATGGAATTTGACAGGAAAATTGTTAGTCACAGAGTAATATGTTTAATACAATTAAACAATTTGCAAAACTGTCAAGGTCTTCTTTGAAATTGGAAAAACAGGTCAATGAGGTGTCAAAACCATTAAATTTAACAAATGCTTTTGTTTTGAAATTCCAACCCTGCTTGACAGTCTTAATGGTAGAATGCTCAATGGTCTAAGTGGTAGAGTGCTTGATAGTCTCAGATGTCCACTAATTTGCCCAAATGTCTCCTTGTCAACCTAGATATATGTTATAGAGACCAAATGTGTAGGGTCCATCCCTGATATGCTAGCTACATTCAACTTTGGATAATCTTGGTTCCTGGTGATAAATTAACATCTAGATACTCCAAAAGCTCGTATGTGGTTTGACACTATGGATGATTTGCACTAGATATCTTTGCACTGTGGGTCTTGCATGAAATATTACACTCATTCCTAATTGGCAATTCCAGTTATAAACTCACAATTGTACTTCTATTAGGTCTAGATAGCTGAACTACCAGATACATGGGATTTGGCTATAAAACCAATGGCTTAGGCTAGAACCTTATGGGTTAGCATTGACTTTGTCGGAAAGAAAGAGAGGAGGAAAACATAAAATTTCACACACACAAACAATATGATTTGCTGCTCTTCTTTTATTGATCACACAAACTTGATTTCACTTACAACTATCCATAGAGCCACGACTCTTGGATTTCACATACACTTGATTCGACTTGACTTAATTACAATGAACCCAACATGGGGTATTTATGCTTTTCAGCTAGTGAATCACTCAAAACAACTTCAACATGCAAACACACACTATATTTGACTTTTCCCAAAATAAGACTGAACTTGAACTAACTTATAGTTGACTTTGTTAACTCACATTCTAAATTTGAATTGCTATGCATGCAGGAGTAATTACAATTTCCATTACTCCCCCTTAATTAGAATTGTATGACTCAACATAACTCAATCATGACTCAACATGACTCAACTATGCCTGCAAGGCTTATAATAGATATTGTCTCAATCATCACTTAAACATGCCTACTCATCTAAGTCTCACCTAGACTTACAATAACTTAAAACTTATACAAATTTGGATTTTCTATTTGGTTTCTTCCGAATTCTATAGCCTTGAAACTGCTTTATTCTCTGTTGCAATTTCTTGTCATACAATCCATATTTCTTGACTTGTTGCTATTGCAATTTTTCTTTGACTTCTCTTATATTTGTTTTGAATCTATCTTCTACAACTACCTCTACAACAATTCTTTCACTCATGGGATGTTGCCACAACTTTTCATCTTCAAACTATTTTTTTTCCTCTGTTTCTTGCACTTCATATTCTTGAATTTCTTTCTACCATATTTCTTGATAGCAAAGTTTACTTTCTTCTTGACTCCATTAATGAAAAATTGTTTCAATGCTTTCTTCTTTGTCTTTAGAAATGCCCATATTTTTTTCTTCATTTTCATCATCAAGTACTATTGCTTTTTTCCTGTACTTTGCACACTCAATATCAAGTTTACAAGTACATTTATTATGATCTACAATGAGATATTTCTTCTCTCCTTCTTCCTTCTCTTCCTTCTCTTGTTCTGGCATTGCATCATAATTTTCATTTTCCGCCTTTTTACCAACCTTTTCTACTGCAAAAATGTTGTCTTCTACTTGGCTTCCAAACGCAAGTGAGATTCTCTCACCAAATAACAACATATCAATAAGATCTTTCTGTTGGATCATGTGCAACCACTCATCACTAGTTAATGGTTCTTCATCAATTTAACATCAACATAATTTTCATCCACTCTATTGTGGGACATGTGAGCATTCATGTGCTCATTAACAATTTCAACTTCACCAAATTCATAAGCTATGGATGGATTCACCAATTCATATCTCACTTTACAGTCATTATCCACATGTGTTTTGTCATAGTGGGATACACCATCATCTGCACCATCCCCGTGAATATGCTCTTGCTCTGCTTCACACACAGTGAGGTTCTAACTTCTCTCTTTGCAATATTTGTTGAATCTTCTTCATACATATGTATGCCTGCATAATGGGTTTCACTTTTATACTCTTTATGACAATCATCCACTTTTGAGTGGGATTCTCCAAGCTCTGTTGTCTTCCCAGAGCTCAGATCTGTGGCTGACTCAATAGACTACGACACATCTTGTTGCCATATGTCACCCTCCTTTGTGCCAAACTCTACTTCCACAATCTTCCATGTTTCCTTGGAAGTTGTAGTTTTTTCTACCTTGCACAAAACCTTCTCATCCAATCCCTATTTTATAAAATCCAATGCTAAAGTATCACATACTTCATCATATGGGTTATTATACTCATGCTCAATTAACTCTTTACCTCAAAGAAAAGTTAGTGTTTTGATAACCCAATGATCAAAATATTTTCCAGTAAACATTGGAGGTGGTAGTAGATCTAGGCTACACTGATCAACCTTGATCTCTTCTCCATCTTCTTCCAGAGTTCTCAGTTCCTTGACTGTGGCCTGAACCTCTCTAAATATGACAAGGATTTCTGTCTCTTCCTATCCATTCATTTTCTTAATCTACTTCAACCGTGCTTTGTGACCCATGACTGCGGTCTTTTGTCTATATTATAGCTTCTTTCTTGATTACATGAGGCTATCTTCCATATCGTCCCAAAAAGAAAAATTTGATTTTGGTTATGCTTGACAAAACATAAAAATCTTACACACCAACATACCTTTGCAAAGTCCTACACTCATTTTTCAATAAAATCTTCTGAAAACCACAAAAAATATGTCATTTAACTCTTCCTTGTAATAAACCCTTTTTAATATTTTATACCATAAACCTTTATTTTTGTTTCATTTTAATTAAAAAAAACTTAGAAACCCATGTGACTCCTTTTTCTAACTTTAACACACCCTTTCCTTTTGATAATTCATAATTAAAAAAGATCTTCATACTTCACATTACATATATGTAATGAGCCTCTCAACCTTTTTTAAATAATCCTTTTAAAACCTACCTTTATTAGTCCCTAGATTTGGCATGGAAATCATCGCTTGATCATTCACTGCCAATTAATTCATATTTTGACCAAAACCTTTTTCCCTTTATCATAGTTTAACCAAAGTTTTGTGTTGGCAATTTCATTCATTGAAATTTAATCAATGTTTTTGGGTGAGAAAATATTCGACCTTTTATTGTAAATTTTGTGTGCCCCAATGCAAGAAGGTTGGGGAAAAATTACTTTATCCAAAGTCTAGTTTGGAAAATTTTTCTAGTATCCAAAGTTTTCTAGTGCAATAATTTTCTATATCCAAATTTTCTTAGCACTACTGTCAATTTCTTTATATCCAAAGTTTTCTTGTCCACTACAACCAATGTCCTTCTGTGCATTGTAGCCAAGGGCATTTCCACATGGCTATCTTCACACGACTCCTTTTCCACTTAGGCTATTTACATGAAACTATGAATACATTAGTCGGTGCACAAAGCTCAAGTAGAAATATCCATTTAGGTGAGTAGGGCCAATGCTTCATCATTTCCTCACTGCCTCCCCACCTTTCCACTGCTTCACCTTTTTTATATTGAGATATTCACTTAACATATGCAAGTTTAATGTCAAAGAGGAACATGGAGTTTGGAAGAATTGAATTAGCAACATGCTTTTTCTTCGACATATTTGAGAAATATGTATTGAAAAGTTTAACAATAGTAGGAGAACCTAATCATCAGTAACATTTTCTAAAGGGGAGCATGCAAGATGTAATAGCAAGATTCAACATTTTGTGCCATTTCAGAAAAAATCTGAAATTGCAAGTTTCAAAGACAAAGTTGTCTGCAATTCCAAGTCATTGGGGAACGTGTGCACCAAAAATATTGAAGCTACACCATGCACAATAAGTTAGTTTCTACTATTCTTTTAACAAATAAAATTACAAAAATAAAGTTAATAGCTCATTTAAATATTGTCTCAATCATTTGACAACAATTGTATTTACTTTTTAATCGTCTATATGTTTTCACTTTATTAAGAGAAAATAAGAATTAAAAATAACTAGAGGTGCTGAGAAGCTTATTCCATGTTACTATGGATTTATGCTCCATATAGTATAAATATAGGGATTTTGTTTATGTGGGTAGGGGTGTTACATGAAGAAGCTTATTCCGGGTTAATATGGATTTATGCTCCATATAGTATAAATATAGAGATTTTATTCATGTGGGTAGTGGTGTTACAGAAAGACACAGAAAACATAAAGTACATCTCAATCTCCCTCCCTTAGTTGTACCTAGTTAATATATACACATATTTTAAAAGCACAAGGTAGATGATAGGAGAAAATTGAACTTACCATCTTGGCCATGTCATTGTAGAAGGAAAAACCAACCATTGCATTGACATTGTGTAATGTTGAATACCACCATTTTCCAATTTAGGAGATGTTACTTGGAAGCCAATCTTATGAGATTGTGATTTTCTCATTGGTTCTATTCACTACAAGGGAAAATCAATAGAAAACCAACCGACACTTTTACAAGAATATTTCACCAAATAATAAAATATGCATTTGGTTATTTTTTTCAAATGAAGGAATGATAAATATCCTACTTTCAATGTTGGCAAGTTACATGTCATTACATATTTTTGGTTGGATTCCTTGAATTAAGAGTGGCCACAAGAAGTGAAGTTTAAATTCCTCTAAACTTTTCCTGAATTATAATGACTTGGAATTTTTGAAAGACAATGACTTTGAATTTCAATAAACTTCTTAGAAAAATAAAATAAAAATAAAAATGTACACACCAATAGAATAGATAGAAAAAAATAATACCACAAATTGGCACACACCAATTTATAGTGCTTCACTATTCATATTTTGATAAAATCCAAGCAGAGCTACAATAAGTTCCCTTTGCAAGAGAAATAAAATCCTTCGACCCACTAAGAAGACAAAAGTAAAAACCATATCAATGGGCATCGTTGACTTGATTGTTGAAGTTATAGAACTGAGGAATTGAAGAAGAATTCCATTATTTTTTGAAACTTCCTTCCTAAATGAATCTCATAAGTCAATATAGCTACTTGTTCGCTAATAAATAAGTCCACAATTTTCCTTCCCTCCTTCCATTGACCTGCAATGAACTTGAGTGAAAGAATTGGGAACTCGGTTTGTACCTTTGAGACAAAGATAGATTGAATTGCCCAAGACAAAAATGGGGCATCGATTTTGATTGCTATTCAGGTTATGATGAAAATATATTAAGGGGCCACGAAGAAAGCAATATTTTAAAGGCAAGGGGTACAAGATGTATTAGACATGCTAGGGCTTTAACTCTGAATCTTCACAAAATAATTCCAAGTGAATCGGGAAAAACCACTACGAAACTCATGAAACAACAAATGATGCATCGCCATTAGTTTACCTCAAACATGTGACATTATATTTTCTCACTTCCTCCTGATATAAAGAGATAAACCTTGTTAATAAGAAATAAGCTATTTCTTGGGTTCTTTAACAAATGACTAACTTGGGTATACAAGTGAGTCTTTGTTGTCGTTCTCTCTACCTTATTTTCTTTTTAATATGTTGGTACTTACCCGCTAATAGTCCCAAATTAATTACTGATTTGAACTAGTGTCTGCAAAGGAAATATTCCATCAATAAAATGAGTTACATTAGAAAGGCTTAAAAGAGAATAACCAGGATTACGTCAACCAATGTTAAGGGAAGGCGGGCAGGGATATCCATGAAGTACTTGACCCAGCAAGTGGCAGGAAATATGGGGGAGGTTAGGTAGGTTAGTCACTAAGGTTACTCGAGACATTGTTTGCATGCAAATTTCCAACTGTAGAAATAAGAAGGCACACGACATGGAATTCAAGGACAACCATTTGTGAGCTTTATAGTTTTCCCTGATGTTGCCACTCTTCCACACCCAAAACATGATGCTATAACTTGGGAGTTGTGCTCCAACATTTTGCTTATTGCATAGTCTTTGTGAATAATTTAATGGAAGTGCTAAAATTGAATTTTATTAGTTTGGGTTGCTAGAAAAATTAAGTAATTTCTTTTTACCAATTAAAGATCAAAATCTGCTAGAAAATCAAAGTCTATTGGATTTGCTAAATCCACTTCAAGGGGACATATTGGTTTGCATGGCTTTGACCGGTCACCTATGGGGCTATTTCAGGATATATAAGGAAGCATGATATAAACATATATTTGGATAAGGAAGCGAATTTATTCTATTGAACATGGTGTTGTTGTTGGTGGGGGTTATGCTTCAATGGGAAATGTTAAGCAATGGAGATTCTAGAAACAAATAAATATCGTGCTAAAACTTTCACTTCTAAATATATTATATTACTAAAATTAAATGGTATCCATCTCAATCCGTTATGTTACTTTAATGAAAAAAAACCTTTAAATTATTAGAGATATAATATTAGCTTTCCATCAAATTTTCCCATCTAGAGAATTAAAATCTGCAATGCCATGATCACTACTCCATTCCTAAATAGAAAGGGGATTACAAAGATGTTAAATATGTTCGATTAGCTTTATATCAACTTTTCCCATGCATAGAATTATAATCCTCTGTGCTGTGTTCAATATTATATTCCTAAAGCGAAATGAGTATACACAATTTTACAAATGGCATCAATGTCCAAAGAATGAAATCCCTGGGAATATAGCACTCGTTTTTCTCAGAGTGACATGGCTGAAGGATAAAAAATTGAAGAGGCAAAAGAAGAAAAGACTAACGAAAGCATCAATGGTCTTATAATTAAGACATGCCACCAAAACATCATTTCTCTTAGAATTAGCACATGCGAAAGTGCATGACACGAAATAGAGTGGAAGCCTTCTTGAAAATATGCACAGTTGAAATACAAAGTATATATAATGAAAACTCTCAAATTTTGGCCCAATTCTAAGAGGTATATAGCTAAATTTATGTAAAAATTTAAGCATACAATGTATTTATTATACATGAAATCCCTTGTAGTTCTCACTCACAATACATGGAAGAGAGAGAGGTGCAGTTCAAGAGACACCAGAATCATATAACAATATATGCACAATGTATATACCATAAAATATTTTATTGTCCAAACAACAACCAAAGTATTGATATATAGACACTATATAATAAAATATCTAAAAACCTTATCCTTTATCAAGGAGGGCTCCGAGGAAAATCAGGAGCTACACCATTCTAATTCTTCTCCCCATGAAATTAGATTAACATTAAGCTGCAATTAGAAGGAGCAATAAAATAAATAGATGCAATTTAATCCTAACATCATAAAAAAATAATATAAAAAAATAAAAAATACAGAATTAAAAACACATGTCTCTCTCATGGAATTTAATTTTAACACATTCAACATCTCTATAAAGTCCACGTACAACCATCAAAATGCCTTTTGCTTCCACTCTGTTGCTTCATCCAAGCAGAGATTATGTGGGCATGTCTCTCTTAAAGTCATCATCACATTTAACATAATAAACAAATACAAATTAAATATACATGAACACGATATACACACAAAAATCATATAAAACAAAGAACTTTAACGCATTATATCCCACCTAAGAGAGAATAGAACGGAATTGAACAATATATCAATGATTCCCCCGAGAGAGAATGAAATGGAACATAGACCCCAAAGAGAAATTAATGAAATGATAATCATCCTCTGAACATTAAGCACTATTCATTTATTTGGCTACCAAATTAAAGTCGTTTATCCACTTTATATCAATATCTTTTTTTAGACAACAATGACAATCAAAGCATGGTTTTTTTTTTTCATATTTTAAATTTATTAAACTTTATCATTAACAACAAGGCACAAAATCTATATCATTAACACCAACACCATGCTAGAAATAATAATAATCAAAGCATGTGAGGGCTATTACAACCACATTCATGGGAATCAAGTCACAAAATCTATCAATTGTATGATTAAAAACAAGGCCAGGGCATCAAAAATGGAAATTAAAGAATGCCAGGGGTTGTTACGACCACATTCATTAACTGCAAGTCACAAACTCTGTATCATTAATAGCAAGACCAAGCTCGCAACAATGGGAATAAAATTATGTGGTGAGGCTATTACACCAACATTGATGTGATTGCAATGGACTATGATAATATATATATCAAAATATATACGGTTAAAACTGTTAATAATGTACACGTATTTATCACATTTAGTATTGTATATATGTATTCATAAACACATTGTAATCTGAAAACAAACATTTAGTATTGTATATATGTATTCATAAACACATTGTAATCTGAAAACAAATCCTTTAGCTTGCCTCACAGGAACGACCACTGCCTCCAACCCTTGTTTATTTATGGCTCTTATGAACCACTTTCGAATACCAAAAAATATTTGTACTTGTCGCACATGATGGACAATATACACATCAATGTTGACTTGCTTTTTGGAATTCCTTTTGTCGTCTCCTGTTGTATTTAATTTATGCTGAATGCACCCTTTAACCTCGGCTCGACTGCGACACAGTTAAAACAATCTTTTGAACTTTTTTTGTCGGCTCTCTTCTCTGCACGTTGGCTTAGGATTCTAATGCAAATGTGGTGATGGTGGTCTTTCGACTATCACCCATGACTTATTCCATAAACAATGCAACTCTACAAGCTGCGGTTGCAGATACTCTAACTCTTCTTGGTTGCAGATACTCTAACTCTTCTTGGATTTTCTATTTTGATCTCATCTCACTCTTCTTGGATTCTCTATTTTGATCTCATCTCTGATACCAATTTGTTGGAGAGACAGAAAGGATGAAACACAAATTTCACACATATAAACAATATGAGTTGTTGTTCTTCTTCTATTGATCATATAAAATTGATTTTACTTACAACTATCCATAAATCCGTGACTCTTAGATTTCACATACACTTGATTCAACTTGACTTAATTATAATGAACCCAATAAAAAGTATTTATAATTTTGAGCGAATCACTCAAAATAAATTTAACATGCAAACAAACAATATCTTTTGCTTTTCTTAAAATAACTAAACTCAAACTAACTCACAGTTGACTCAGTTAATTCACACTCTAAATTTAAATTGCTCTAAATGCAAGAGTAATTACAATTTCAAACAAACTTCAACGATAATATTTACTACAATTGGCAGGAAAATCTTCCTTCGTTTAACTCCACTTCACTCATGATATTTCGTTTGCAACTCTCTATCAAACACCAAATTTTAGAATAACACCATCTTGTCGATAAAAGAGGATTGACCTATGGGATTGACTTTATGATTAATCTATTATTCTTCTCCCATTGTAACTATTAATCCTTCTATCAAACTAAGCTTTCTCACACCTGTTTTTTCTTATATAGGCTAGTCCATGTACATCCCAACTCATGGGATTGACTTTATGATTAATCTATTATTCTTCTCCCATTGTAACAATTAATCCTTCTATCAAACTAAGCTTTCTCACACCTGTTTTTTCTTACATAGGCTAGTCCATGTACATCCCAACTCATTCGCTCATATCACGTTACAACCTGGAAAGGTAACCTAGTGATACCCAACTACACAATTAATTTGTAAATACAACCTAGTGGTACCCAACTATGTAATTAATTTGTAAATACAATATACTCAAAGGATTATCATGCACATACACAGAGGTAGGGATTCGAGAACTCAAAATCAAATATTAACTCAGATGCACAAAGATCAAGCATACACCATGATGGAGGGTAAAATCACATAATTTCCATTAACATAGGTGTCTATAGTAAGGAATAATTACAAAATATTCAACCCTCTCAGACTCTTCGTGAGACTCTTCCTCTCATACCTCTCTTGTCTCTTATCCTCTCTGGGTTATTTCCTCTCTACTCTTTATTCCTCCTCTCTCCTCAACTCATTCTACATACCTTTAACTAAAAAAACATCTATATCTCTCCTCAACTCATTCTACATACCTTTAACTAAAAAAACATCTAAATTACATCATGGAAGGGTCATAGTCATCATGGAATGGTCATGGTCATGGTTAGGGTGCAAGTAAAATAGAACCACAAAATGTGATATATGTAATTAGTACAATTAAAACAATTTATGAGTGTTTTATGTAATTATTTGACTAAAACAATTTAAGGGTGTTTTATGTAATTATTTGAGTCTTTACAAGTACACATAAAATGTCTCTCACACATTTATGAAGTATTATTGTAAACTCGTCTTAACTTCATATTTATTATGCATCTAGAAAGACCAAATCTCAAATTCATTAATGTGCACAAAGTTTTTCAAGTGTTGCAATTTAAAAAAAGTTCATATCTCTAGGAATTTTTTCAGTCTAATTTTATGATAAATATAGTTTAAAATGAACTTACAATTTAAAAAAGGCTTACGCATTGAGGAATTTTATCTTTCTAATCCTTTGATAAATATGGTATTAAAACAAATTACTCTAGTATATTAAATAATATAGTTTATAGCTATGATCCATGAATTTTTGTAAATTATACTGTCTAATTTATTTGTATAATGACAATATAGTCCTAATTAATGAATGTCACTTAATTTTAATTAGGATAAAGAAGAATATAAACATTATTAAAAATAAATAAATTATATATTCAAAATAAATATTGAACAAATTCTTAAAAACTAAAAAAATGATCAAAATTAAAATTAAAATTAATTATAACAACTTCTTAATGTTTAAATTTTCAAAATCTTCACTCGATATAGAAAATATTTTTAAATTAAAATCTAACATTAACCAAGGAGAAGAGAACAAGTTCAGTTCACTTCTATTTTATGACTAGGACATCTTTTATCATCTGTTATATAATGGATAGATTGTCAAAGTCATTAACATGTTGTGAACAAATTACATAAGGAAAACGTGGTTTACAATAATATCCCTAGAATCTATGTAATTACTTTTGGCATTCATGTGAAATTTTATTAATGTTATTTGATCAATGATTATCGAGAACCAGTTAGAGCTAAATGGATTCTTAGTAACCACATTTTCATTCTTTATTCACCATGGATATATGCTCTAGAAAAAAGGGTGCAATTATTATAAAATTGGGAACCCTTGTGTTGTATTGGGAGTGCTAATTCACTGACATAATTATTGTTAAGTCAGAGATGAATGGCTTATGAATCCTAATTGTCATATGGAAAAAATTGTCACCGTTTCCACCACAATGAATAACTCCATTAATGGTCTGGTGTGCAACGAGATTTGTCTATCCATTGAGCATGAATGTTATAGAATGAGGTTGATGGTGTGCACATTTCGCTATAATTTTTGTTGTTTGGCCTTTAACATGCATGGTATCGTGTTGGCCTACAAGTCACCAAAGTGTCCAAATACTCCTGGCTTAGAGCAAGCCATTCACCAACATGGAAGTATACGATGGAGGGAAGGTGGTGTATGTCAGAGCGAAGATAGAGATGGCATGGAGGTTATTCAATCCATCTAAGTTGAGCATAGACAAGAAGCGAGGTAAGGGGAAGTTATATAAGGAATGAATGTAGAACTTCATGGATATTGTGCATAAAATATAAGTATCTGTGCTATTTATGAAAGAAAAATTAAATACGATTCTTTTACTGATTTTCTTGGAAAAAAAGAGTGCATACGAATCGTTTGTAAAAAAAAACATTATTTTCTTGTAAAATATTGCATGGTAAATGACAAATTAACTATGATAATCATTTGCAAAAAGAATCCATGTCATTTCTTGAAACAATTGCAGTGATTTGTGTGTGGCAAGATAAATTATTTTATTAATTTCCTTGGGAATATTTTCATAGTTCCTATGCATCATATTCTTGAAAAGGTTACAGGGATTTGCGTGTGGAAAGAATCGATGTTATTTTCATGAAATATTACATATGAATTCTTATGCATGAAATGATAAGAATCAAAGTTACTTTCTTAAAAGATTATATATGTATTCTTGTGCATGAAATGATAAGAATCAAGGTTATTTTCTTGAAACGTTGCATATGAATCTTAAACATACAAAGATAAGAATCCATGCTAGTTTTCTTGAAGAAGAATATGGGTTTACATACATAGAAATAATATATATTGTGTAAGTTTTATTTAAAAAAAAAACATGTTTTTCCATGCATAAATATAATAGCTAATGTGCCAGTTTTTGTTTAAAAAAGTATGGCTAGTTGCAATGGTTTTTCTTTTGGAAAATAATATCTTATTGTTCGAAGAGATAGTGATAACCATGGTAATTCTTTTAAATATTACCGTGTTATTGTGGGAAGAGGTAAAATGTAACTATTCCCTTTCTTAAAATTCATGTAAGGTGTAGATAGATGAGCATGCCTTGGTAATATTTATGCTTTTTACTTTATACATGTAAGATTTAGATAGATAGACATGTGTCATAACCATACATATGCATGAATAAATAGGCATGTTTGTGAAATTATGTACTTTTAATTAATGCATGTGCAAGAAAGTGGAACATGAAAGGATGTTTAAAGCATAACTAATAGATAATTATTATTTGGATTTGATAAATGTTTTATATAATCATGATGTCAAAGTTGTTGATGGTAGTAATTGTAGAGAAGTAATGTGCTTTATGCAAAGGATGAATTAATAGTGTTTAATTGACCCCTTATACAACAACCAATAAATGGATCATTGTTAACACTATGGAAGACAATCAACTAATGGTCCATTGCCGAGTGAAGGATCATCAAACGTAGGATAATCCATTGCAGGGAACAACAAGGCCACAAAGACACACAGCTCAAGGAATTGTGGGGTAAATGATATCATGATTAATGTAATGGCCTATAATTAGTTATGTTTGAATTTAATATAATATTTCTTTGTAAAATTTTGAAAAATGGATAAGGGATGTCTCCATTGCTGCAACTGAGTGGGGTGAAATCTCTCATGAAACGTTTAATAAAATAAATGTTTGCTAGTTTTTCCCTTTGGAGTTTCTAGGGTATATCAATGTCGACCATTTATGTGTCTGCCTATTTTGTCATTTTTATAATATTTCTACCCTCCATGACATCGACACTTACATAATAAAATATGTGATTAACTAGCCTAATTAAATGAAAAATGATAATGATGTAAGGTTACAACATAAAGATTTATGTTAACATATTGTAACAATGGTTGTTACATTAGGTGACTTGCTATTCCATTTCTAAAGTAATTTATGTAATGATGGTGATTTTATGTAATGGCCATTTAAGGAATATAAAATAAATTATTGCAAATATTACATGCTAGTAAATCCCGTAAATTGTTTCTAATCCTATGTGTTTTTACACAAGGTCTACCAGAGGATGTTACAAGTGGTATCAAAGAAAAAGTTGCAAGATTGGTTCCTTTTGGGTTCTGTAAGAATGATAAGTAGAGGTATGATGCTAATGGATATAAGTTTAGGTATGACACTAACGAAAATTACATGGCAATGTATGTAGTAGACTAAATTTGATATGAGATGCATGATGATGTTAATAATCATATTGAAGAATGATAAGTGTAATGTATGTTTTAAAGAATAACTGTGCTCATGACATTTGAGTCTTTATGCAGATAAAAGATAATAAGAAATTATGTTGCATTTTTTATAGCTAAATCATGAACAATTTTGAATGCTCACACTATAATTAGTGATAGTGTGAATTAACTACCAAACTTTGCATGCATACTCTTATGATAATGTTTAATGGTGCATTTAAAGAAAAATGATTAGATTTACAATGCACTGCTTATAAGAAAAGAATGAATGCATGTATTGTTTTGTGTGATAGCAAAGGAATGTAGAAAGGTGGGGGTTTTCCTTGAAGAGGACAATAGAATGTTTTAAAATACATTGAAATAACCCCTTTGAATGTTAAAGATAAACAATGAGTCAAGTGGTAGGTCTTGACTGTAATGGATAATTGTCGATTGAGTCTTGTCATGGATTTTGATTGAGTTTATGATGGTTGGTAGCATTGATTATTTAGTATATTGCATGAATTATTATTGCATGACATTACTATAGGTAATTTCCATACTAATAAATTGTATGTGAGGTTTTGGCAAATTATTAAACTTATTCTTGAAGGTATATTGCATTCAGTTTTTATTGTAGGTTGTTAGATGTTGTAAATAATGTGATAGTGGTAGTTAATTTCCATGTTATTGGTCTAATGGTGCTAATATATTGTTGAATTTGGGGTTGATTGAATTGTTACCATAACCATTATTGAGACTCAAGTATTGACGGTGAATTAGTGTTCTTGTATGAGTAAATGTTTGTATAAGCTTTTATGCATATGCAAAAACTAAAATAATTGCGGAAGTGAATATTTGTTTAACAATGCATACAAAAGATTCTAAGTTCTTGAATGTTACAAAGAACTTAGATCATGATAATAGTAGCGTCTTTGAAGTAACTGATTTAATAGAAAGCATTGTTATTTCAATAATAAAAATAGAAATGGAAAAGGGTTATGAATTTGCATATGAACATACATAAATGACAATTGGTAGGATGAGGGTAGCCAAAAGTATTTGATAGATTAATAATGTATTGAAATGAATAAGATGAAATAGATTATGTATGTTATACCAACTTAATGTAGAATTAGTAGTAATCAAATGTTGTTAATTACAATGCTTGTTCAAACTTCACAACCCTACAAGTTAATGATTCAATGGTGATGTTAGCCAGTATGCATCATACATTTAACAAATATGTTCATGTCATCCTTTAGAAATTCATCCAATGTGTGTGAATATTGTGATAACACTACATATTAAAACTAACTAGCTATGTCTATTAATTTTCCATTGCTCTATGATGTTACAATCACTTTATCTCAATTATCTTCTTCAATTAGCAATCTTTTCAAAAAAATTCAATCTTCCAATGTTCAATAGAAATTGTAGGTAGAGCAGTAAATGCAATATACAGTAAGAGACAATCAAGAGTAATAATAAGAGACACTAAATATAGTAAAAGAGTCAGGAAAAACCTTGCAAGGGGGAAAACGTTTTCAAATTCTTCTTCTTATTAGATTGTCATAAAATGTTCAACAAAGATATACAATAATCCAATTCATCGAGAGTTAGTTAAATATGGTCAAAGTTAAAGTTTGAAAATATGTCAAAGTCAAAAGTAGTCAAATGTTCCCTAACCATTCCTTCAGTCAACGATCAAACTAACCTCTAAGAGCTAAGTGAAGAGTCAAAGTATTTGACCTCTAATGATGGTAAAAGTCAATCCAAAATAGTCCTAAAAAAGAGAGAAAAACCACAATCAAAGCTTCATTTGGTCTTCAGTCAATGCAGGTCAAATTCCTGTGGTCAATGCAAGTAAAAATACTTAGATTTCCTTGATCTTTGTGCCAATAAATGTAGCCTCCTCAAACAGACCTAAATCTAGTCAAACCAAGTCAAAATGATAAGTCAAATATGGTTAACGAACTGGTTAACCTATCCCAAATAGAAAAGGAAACATTGATTTTAGAATTGCCTCCAAGTCCTTCACATATCTACAATTTCAGATGTACGAACCAATAGAGAGAAAAGGGAGATGCTTGATGTGATGATCCAAAATGATGTTCCTTGAATTTTATGTATATGCATTGGAGTAGGGCTAATTTGTCTTTTAGGCCGACTTGAACTTTTGTGCCATTATGGGTTTTAAATTTAAAAATACATTTTTCCTTAACGAAATTAAAGTCTTCCAAGGGAAATTTGGGGCTTTTTTGGATGAGGAAGACTGGCCAATGGAGGGAATTTATCCCCGAGAAGCCAAAATAACACTCCCTCTCAGTTAGGGAGAAATTTCCAACAATAATATATGACCCATCTCAAATATCTCATCATCATCAAGTCAAATGTTGTCTCTGCTCATATCTTCTCATCTTTGAACACCCTAAAATACAAAAGAAGAAGAATTTGACATAATAGGAGAGCTAAAGCTACTGCCCTCTATCCCAGGATAATGGGTAGGATATCACTTATCGCGAGGTAAGGATCATACTCTATCCCATTGATCTATGATAATACAAAGGATACTACTTACTGTGAGTTAAGGATCACACTCTATCCTATTGCCTGATGATCTTCCTATCTTGACCCTCAAGAGTCAGTGGTAGAACACTTGTATCCCATTACTTGAGTAATATATTACTGACTATAAATGGTAACAATCACACCTAAATCAAGTAGACAACACCCATTGGCCAGATGTGTGGGAATACAATACCAACAAGCCCAAATTATGGGTAGGATGCCAAATAGGGTATACTATTTCCATATAAAAGAAAGACAATAGGCATGGTATGACTTACCATGAAAAGTAAGGATCACAAACTATCCTATTGCTCAATAATAGGCAGGATACAACTTACTAAGTGGTAAGGATCATAGACTAGATACAACTTACTAAGTGGTAAGGATCATAGACTATCCTATTATCGAGATTTCCATCAACCCTAGGAGCTCTCCATCTCAATTTCTCACCCTAGAATCTAAGGAAAGGGGGGAAATATAATATCTTAGTGTCCTAGATCAATCGGGACCCTTACTCGGGAGGGTCACATCCATTATTCCAATCTTCTCTCTGAAGATCAAAAACTTCCCTTTTGGAAAATCCTCGATGAGTATATCTTCTATCTTCTCATCAGTGGAAATGTGATGAAGTCTCACTACTCCTCTCTGCAATGTATCTCAAATATAGTGATACCTGATCTCAATGTGCTTGGAATTATCATGAAATATGGGATTCTATACAAATTAGATCCCACCCTTGAAATCAAAATATATGACTTTCGTATCGAGAACTTGCTAAAATATCTCTCCAGAGAGCTTCCTCAAAAAAACTTCCTCATAGCTAGCCATGCTAGTAGCAATTTACTCTACCTCAGCTGTGCTCAAATCTACGAAATTTTGTTTCCTGCTCATCCAAGATATCATTGCAGACCCTAAGCTAAAGTGACACCCTAATGTGCTCTTCCTATCAACAACATTTTCATCCCAGTAGACATCAGTGTATCCATGAAGTTGTACATCACCGATAGTATATGTTAGACAAAGGTTAATCGTCCCATGAAATATATTAATACATGCTTGGAAACAATCCAATGTGCATGAAGGGGTTTAGTCATGAATTAACTCAAAGTGTTCACTACAAAGCATAATTCTAGATGATTGTTCACTACAAAGCATATGTTCAGATGAGTTTTCATAAGGAACATCAATGCCCCAATCAACTATCAGAAATGAGAAGGGTTTACTAGGTCATGTCCAACAACATATCTGCACATATTCTTGAAGTTAATCTCCATCGATGTGGCCAGGGACTTGCATTCCACCATTCCAAATATTTCTAGCAACTTCACGACATATTTTCCTTGAGAAATAAAATCTTACCAGGTCTTTTCCACACCTCTAATCCTATAAAGTAATGCATCATACCAATATCCTTCATCTCAAACTTAGAGGCCAGGTCCATCTTACACTGAATCATTAGGGGATCACTACTTGTCAAGAATAGATCATCAACACATAAAACCAAAATTAAAGGCATATCTTAGACCACTTTGAAGTATAGGTTCAGGTTAGCATTGCTTCTCGTGAATCCAAGAATCACTAGGTAACTATCAATGTGGGTATACCAGGATCTCAGGCTTGCTTCACCAAATAGTGTCTTCTTAAAATTGAAAACATGAGTCTTCATATCCATCACCTCAAATCCCTAAGGCTGTATACCATGAAGAAATGTTGCTTTTACATCCATTTGGTGAAGGGTACATCCTTGACTAGTAGCAAGGGAAACAATCGATTTAATGGTAGTGTAATGAGAAACATGAGAAAATATGTCATCATAGAATTATCCCTCTTTCTCAGAGAAACCTCGAGACAAAAACCTTATTTTATACTTCTCAATGCTCCCATCAAGTCCATGCTTAATCTTATATATCCATTTTGAAGTTACAATAGATTTTCCTTTAGGCCTAGGAACAACATCCCATACATCATTCTTCATGATTGATTCATATTCTTCAGCCATGGCATCCTTCTAAACCTGTTCTTTCACAACTTCTTCTAATAAGGGAGACTCAACATCTATGATGGAGCTCATATCTACAACGTACGCTCAGTATCGACATGCTTTCTAACTTTTTCTAAAGGTACCTCTGGTAGCAACATGTATCTTAACATATTGTAATGTATCACAAAGCCACAATCATCTCTTCTTGGAGTAGGGATCACTTGGAGGAGGATCTAAGGGGTACATAGGATCCATGGGGTCATCAACAATGTCCTTAACATATGCTAGTAGAGAAGGATCTTCTAGTAGGTCCATGTCATCATTTCTCTTCTCAATAGGAGGAGGCGGAGAAAGGTCCCTTGCTTTTTCAAGGGCAACATCTTCATCAAAATTTATACCCCTGCTAAACTCGATTTTCCTTTAACCATATATATATATTCTAAATGCTTTAGAATTTTCATAGTATCCAACAAATGTACCTTTCTTTTTGGTGGTTTCCATCTTGTTCCTCTTGTCCTTCGACACATGAAAGTATACGAGGAAACTAAATATCCTATGATGTCCAATATCGAGCTTCACACTAGTGAATACTTCTTCGATGGTATTGTTATCCAATGCTTGATGAGGAATCATGTTTTGTACATAGGTCATTGTATTTGTAGCTTCTCCTAAGAGGAACTTTGACATCTTTTGATCATGCAACATAGCTTGGGAAACTTCCATGGTAGATTTGTTATTTATTTTAGCTACTCCATTCTTCTCGAGATTATAAGGTATAATAGTTTCCTTCTTGATTCCATCCTTCTTGTAAAAGTTAACGAACTCATTAGAAATATATTCTCCACCATTATTGACCTGAACACCTTGATATTTTTCCTTATTCGATTTTCTATCAACACCTTGAAGTACTTGAACATATCAAAACCCTTGTCCTTATGCTTCAAGTAGAATAACCACATATTCCTGGAGAGGTCATAAATAAAAATTATGTAGTAGAGATGGCCACCAAGAGAGTACATTGGCATGGGTCCACATAGGTAAGAATGAATGAGTTGAAGAATTCCATTAGTCTTATTCTTGCTGGAGGGTAATGGTCCCCTTGTCTTCTTTCCATTGACACATCTCAGACATACCTCATCGTGACTTTCTATAACATTGAACATCCCTGAGACTAACTAATCCAATTTTGGTAGGGCTTCATAATGAAGGTGTGCCAAACTTCGGTGCCATAGCTCACTTTGATGATTAATGTCATTGACCGTTTATCACAGAGCTCTTCCATCGAATCTATAGAGTCCTTCAATTCTATGTCCCAATGTAAATGGATCCCTCATTCAAGATTCCATAGGCCATGTGAGGAATTTTTCTTTGATAAAATATACTCTCATAGCTTTTTCTTTCAAGGAATATATGAATACCAAGTTTTTCTTTAGTCCCTAAACATACATCACACCATGAAGAAGAACAAATTCACTAGTGTCTAAATGCATTTTGATAGAACCAAATCCCTTCACTATATGGGTAGATTTCTCCCTAAGAATGATCTTAAAATTTGTCTCCCTCTCAACCAAGTTTGAGGGGACTTCCCAGTATGAAGAGAAATGTCTAGAAGCCCCACTATCTACCAACAAACTACCATAGGAATTCAGAGGGGAAAAAATAGAGTGTAGAAATAAGAATATATTTAGATTGACTAGCAACTACATTATTTTTATACTTGGAGTTCCTTGACCTCTTTTGAGGATGATGGACTTCTTCATGATCATCTAGAGAATAGCTTATTCTTCTATCATCCCTTCTCCTTCTATCTTGTCCTCTTCTTCAATCATATCCTCTTCTTCTATCATTGAATCTATTGTTGTTGAAGGCTCGATCGTTGTTGTAGTTGGATCTTGGAGCATTTCTCTTCTTTGGACAGTCTCAAGGTAGTGACCATGCTTGAGAAAATTGTAGCATTCAATATCCCTTAATCCTATATTAGAGTCCATTGATTTAGGGGCATTATTTATTGAACCAAATGGTCTCCCTCTTCCTTTTCTCTTCTTATCTTGAGCAACAAATGCAGATGGATCTCCTTCTTCATGCTTTTGAATTCTCCATCTAGCAATCATCCTAGTATTCTTTTGAGTGAATTTACCAACGAGCTCATCAAATGTCGGGAGTACATTATTTTTCCTATGGTAGTAATGAAGGTTTACCAAATAGTAGGAAGAGCTTGAAGGGTTACCATCACCCATTATCTATCATATATAGACTCTCCTATAGTATGCAATTGGTGCCTTAGGCGGGATACACTCATAACATAGGATTGTACAAATTATTCCTTGTTCATCTTCATCTCTTTGAGTTTATTTTTCAAGGGGAGGATGTGATTCAAGTTATTGACCTCATACATCCCAACCAAATTGTCATAAACATCCTTCTTCAAGATTCCAACATAAACAATTAAATGATCTTGCAAACAATCAATGAGAATTTTCTTGGCTTTGAGATCACCTTTCTTGCACATGTATTTGGCAGCAACTAGGAGTATTTTCCGGAGGTAAAGGAACCTTTCCTTCCACATATTCCAAGGCATCATTTTCATCTAATATCACTTCTAGCCTAATATTCCAAGCAACAAAGTTTGACGAGTCATTCAACTTCTCAAACTATTTGAAGTAAGAGGTAGACATCTTGACCAAGTCAAAGAGTCTCCTTCAACTTCTTTCAAAGATGATTTCTCTTGTCTCTTATATCCTTGGGCTTGTTTTCACATTGTATCTCATACCATGTTAATTTTCCAATGTTTTATGCTATTACAATCACTTGAATTATCCCAATTATCTTCTTCAATTAGCAATCTTTAAAAAAAATTAATATTCTAATGTTCAATATCAATTGTAGATAGAACAATAATTGTAATTTGTAGTAAGAGACAATCAATAGCAATAACAAGAGACACCAAATTTGGTCAAAGACTAGAGGAAAACCCCACAAGGGGGGAATCCCTTTCAAATTCTTCTTCTTATTAGATTGTCATAAAACATTTAGTAGAGAGATACAATAATCCAATTGATCAAGAGTCAAAGTCAATCGTTTGACTATCCAAAAAAATCAACCAACCAATATCAAATGATGAGCTAATAATCAAAGCTATCCCGAGTTAAATTTGGTTAAGGTTTACGAACCTTTCAAAGTCAACAATAGTAAAATGTTCCGTAAACATTCCTTTCGTCAATGGTCAAAAATCCCTCCAAGAGCTTGGTCAACACTCAAAGTATTCAACCTTAAATGTCAATCAAAGTGAGCTCAAAGCAGTCCCAAAACATTTCGTCAAAAGAGAGAGAAAAATTATGATCAAAGATTCAGCTAGTCTATAGTCAATTTAGGTCAAAGTCTTGTGGTTAATATAAGTTAAATTGTCTATATTTCCTTCGTCTTTGTGCTAATAAATGTGGCCTCCTAAAACATACCCAAATATGGTCAAACAATGTCAAAATGACAAGTCAAATATGGTCAATGAATTCTTCAACCTTCCCCAAACAACAAAATCAGTGTTGATTTTAGAATTGCCTCCAAATCATTCACACATGTGAGAGAGAAGACTTGCAATTTCAAATGTAAGAACCAATAGGGAGAAGAGAGAGACACTCGATGTGATGATCCAAAATGATGTGCCTTGACTTGTATTTATATGCATTGGAGGAGGTCTAAGTTGTCTTTTAGGCTGACCTAGACTTTTGTGTCATTGTGGTTTTTTACTTTAAAATTACATTTTTCCTTAACCAACTTATTACAAGGGTAATTTGGGGCTTCTTTGAATGAGGAAGATTTTCTGATGGAGGGATTTATCCTTGAGCTGCCAAATTAACAAAGTCCATTAGGTTGTGAAAATATGGTGTCTTCATTGTCATCATTAAATAAAAATCTAGATGGCATTTTGAATATATTAGCATTACTAATTTATTTAACCAAAAGAACTCTGTGTGATTGACTTCAATTTAGTGATGTTGCATAATCACTGGTAGTTAGACACATACATATAAAATGAAATGTCATTTTGCATGAATTAGAACTATGGTGAATGTTAATGATTGGATTAAAATGGCTATATTTTTTTAGAAGGTCATTTTTCCTTAATTGTAGTTGTTTAAAATAATCTCTGGGAAGCTTTGTTTTAATTTTCTTCTATATAGTTTGGAAGAGGTATTCTAATTCTCTATGCTTACTCATAATGCATGGAAATGGTTTATGAAAAAGTAACAGGACCAATACCTTTCTACTTTGTTGAAATATTGAGAACATTGATGCATGTGCAAAGTGAAATTGACAAGATGTTTTGTAAATAAAAATATTTTGTAGAAGGTATGGTTTTATTAAAATTAGTCATGACTAATGTTGTTAGTGTGATTAAGAAGGAGTAACTTAATGGTAACATAATGATGTTACTAAGATTCTAGTAGCACAAAATATAAGAATCAGTGAAAGTTAAACTTTTGCAATGTGATTTGTAGCTCCAAATGTGAAGGTATAATGTTTACTGTTATGATATGCAAGATTTGGGCATAGAATATATAATAATTTTTTTCTAAATTGAATGTTGATTATTATGTGGAAAATTTGAAATGAACACCACCCATGTGACATGAGATGTTAGTCATGATTTCTTGTCAAATTTAATTTTTACAGACTATGGGGCCCATACTAAGGGTCAAGTATGAACACATGATGTACATAAATGTTCTTTCTGCTTAATATTAAATATAAAAAAAAATGTCCATATGGTCAACCATGTAAGAATTTAGTGGGAAATGGTGATAAAGGTAATTTCACATCCTAGACAGTTACAAGACAGTTCTGAAAGTCCCAAGAAGGGCTATGGGCAATGGAGTTTCCTGCTTGGATTTCATGTCCCTAAAGATAAATTATCTCAATAAGGGAAAAGGGTTGACCAAGAATGTGATAGGGGAAAAATCATAGGCAACCCTATTGGTTTTGGCGCTTGGTTGGAGGAGGCCCAAAAGAGTTAGTTTTTGAGATTTTTATTCCCCAAGAGAGGACATTGTTGGAAGAAAACACAGGACACTGCCAAGAGGAATCTTGTGCTGGACCAAATGTGGTCACTGTCAAGGAATTGTCTTGGATGTGAAATTGGCTCAATATGGTTAGTGGAAACCCATTCTCATTGGTTAGGAGGATCATTCTTTTTCCCACTATGATTTTCGTGATAGACCAAGTTGATTAACCAAATAACTGATGTGTTAAAATTACTTTTTTGTTATATGTTTGTGTAAGAATTTTCTATACATCATGATAGGAAAGGAGCCTAGCGCTCAGGGAGGAACTACTGGAAGTGTAGTTTCTTTATTGTATTACCAACCTTGTGGATGTTTATAAGAACGGATAAAGAAATATGGACTTTGTGTGGTTATGACTACTTTCATCATTTCGATGATTAGACAGTTGTATGCTCTCTTACTTGTAGACGTGTTGTGATAAAAAAGATCACCTAAAATTGCATAAATAATCGATTCTTGAAAATTTTGTGATTAAAAAATAATGAGATTATGATCGAAGATATATTAATTAATTTTTTTGGTCATACGCCACTGGGTGCTTTTCATGGAGGCTGATAAACCACCCTAGGTTCTTGCTGTAGGGATGATAAAATACTCTTGGCGTGCTTGACACAACTTATAAACCACCTGTAATTAAAATTATTGCATGAACTAGCCATGATTTCCAAGATCATTGGAAAGAAACAATAAATTTCATAAAAAAATTGTTTTTTTTTTCCAAAAATGAAAAATGGCCAAAAGATTGAAAGTAAAGTTGAATATTTTGTAGCTATAAATGTTTATGATTATTAATAGTCATTATAAATTTTACTTATTGGTATTTATTGAACATAAAATCATTCATTTTGAAGGAAAAGGATCCCCTTGTTCTTGTTTTGGTTACGTAAATATCGTGACTGGAGATAGATGTCATAATTGAAAGTTGATTTAAACGTAGAAGGTGGAAAATAAAATCAATATACATAAAATGACAAAGTTCCAGTAAGAGATAAAGACTGGATGAAAATATAATGATGATGAGATGAACATCAAGGATGGTGTTATATTTAGTGGGGGTGGGGGTGCGAGGGGGGGAGTGATGGCACCCAACTCACACCAACACTAATATCCCCAATCTAATCCACACATAGCTACATATTTACATCCAATTCGATAATATTTTAGGAAATATTTAACCTGTGCATTTAATATAAGAATATGAATTTATTATGATAAATTCCATGAGAGATTTTGTCTCTCATCCTCCCTCAGGAATCTCACATCATTTCATAAATATAATTACGTATGGTTAAACTTAAAAAATAAAGTATTCAATAACACTTTGACACACTCATTTAAGTGCTTGTCCCAGTGTTTTAATATGTCATGTTTATGCCCATATAACAAATGATTCGACCCTTTGTCATATTCAATGCACAAAAACAAAAGTACCCACACAACTGGGCAATATGGAAGAAAGCCAAAAGGGGATTTCAAACTGACACACAATATTTCAAAAATAATTTTTTTATTAGTAGCTAAGAAATAATTTCGTAGCACTTGCTTTCCAATTTGTTGTTCTGCCGCTACGAAATGATTTCTTAGTGCCCATTAAAACTCCGTATTGCGGTTTCGGGGAAGATGAAACAACTATAATATTTTCCTAGATTGACTCAATGTACCTAACTTTCTCCATGGCACAAGGAATTATTTCAATTTCATTTCTTCACAGGGGTTAGGTTTTTTTTTTTTCAAAATAGGGTACTCTATCTCACTATTCCATAACACAACAACAAATTCCTTCTACATAATTTAATACCGATACAGCTAGAAACCCAAAAGACAAATATATTTTCATAAGGATTGAAGGCACACGGTTTTTTTGTTTGTTTGTTTGTTTTAATGTAAAGTGGTATATGACTGGTCAAACAAGCTACATGTTCTCAAAATGACTAGTATTTAAATCAACAAAAGCATAGGAATAGAAACCATGAGTTCACAAGAAATAATAAAATTGATTAATCACAAGAATTTGATTCCATCTCAATGATTTAGCAAGAACACAACTGATAGTCCAAAATTTTTGTTCATTTATGCCACTCACATAGAGAAATACCTTCTGGTTCAAATAGATTGGAAAGTACAGGTAGGTTTGTAAACTCAGGACTGTAGTTGCGACTATAGTTTCATAGAGAAATAGTGAGTTCCTCTCATTTCTCCCTTTCTCTTCTCCTCGCTCGGGAGCTTCTCCTCTCACCTTTTCTTCTCACACACTTATTTTTTCCCAAAAGGAGAGCCACAAAGTGTGAACCCTTTTCCCTTCTCCACAAAACAAGGGAAACTGAAAACTAAAATTTACATTAGAAAATAAATTCTCCAACCTATTCTAAAGAATAAAAACTCACTTCCTAATGTTAATATTTACAATTTCTTACAAAACATTTAAAGATTTCTCCTAGCATTACCATGTGGCCATCCAATCACATTGGTAAGCTCTTGTCTAGACTTTGCCAATTTTTGTGCTTGGCCTATGCACCTACATCAGGTAGAATGTAATATCCCTAGAATCCATGTAACTACTTTTGGCATTTGTGAGAAATATTATTAACATGCTCTGATTAATGAGCATCAAGAATCAGTTAGAGCTAAACATATTGATGGTAACCACCTTTTCATTCTTTGTTTTCCATGGATCTATGCTTTGGAAAAAGGTGCACAATTATTATAAAATTGGGAACCCTTGTGTTGTATTAGGAGTGCTAATTCATTGATATGATTATTGTTAAGTCAGAGATGAATGGCTTACGAAGCCTAATTGTCATATGGGGAAATTTGTCATCGTTTCCACCATAGTGAATAACTCCATTAATGGTATAGTGTGCAACGAGATATGTATATACATTGAGCATGAATGTTCTAGAATGAGGTCGTTGGTGATTACATTTCACTTAATTGAATTCATTCGACCTTTAACGTGCATGGTATCATTTTGGCCTGCAAGTCACCGAAGTGTCCAAATGCCCTTGGCTGAGAGCAAGCCATTTGCCAACATGGAAGTGTACAACAAAGCAAAGATAAATATGGGCAAAAGGTTATTTGACCCACCTAAGTTGAAAATAGACAAGGAGCGAGAGAAGGGGAAATTATTTGAGGAATCCATGTAGGATTTCTTAGAGATTGTGCATAAAAGATAAGTATCCATGCTATTCTTGAAAGGAAAGACTGCATACAAATATTTTACCCATTTTATTGAAAAAAATAGTGCATATGAATCATTTGCATAAAAATATTAGCCATATTATTTTCTTGGAAAATATTGCATGGTAAAAGCAAAATTAACTATGCTAATATTTTGGAAAAAGAATCCATGTTATTTCTTGAAACAATTGTAGGGATTGGTGTATGGAAAGATAGACTATTTTATTAATTTCCTTGGGATTGTTTTCACGGTTTTTATGTATCAAATTCTTGAAAATATTGTAGGGATTTACGTGTGGAAATAATCAACATTATTTTATTGAAATATTACATATGAATTCTTGTGCATGAAATGATAAGAATCAAGGTTATTTTCTTGAAAGATTAAATATGAATTCTTGTGCATGAAATGATAAGAATCAAGGTTATTTTCTTGAAAGGTTGCATATGAATCTTGTACATACAAAGTTAAAAATTCACGCTCATTTTCTTGAAGAAGAATACATTTTTACATACACAAAAATAATGGTTATTGTGATAATTTTCTTTTGGAAAAAGAATATGTTTTTTCATGCACAAAGATAATAGCTAATGTGCTAGTTTTTGTTTAAAAAAGTATGGCAAGTTGTAGTGTTTTTCTTTTGGAAAAGAATGTGTTCTTGTGTGAAGATATAGAAATAACCACAATAATTATTTTAAATATTATCATGTTCTTGTGGGTAGAGGTAATTTTTAACTATTCCCTTCCTTAAAATGCATGTGAAGTGTATATAGATGAACATGCCTTGGTAATCTTTATGCATTTTACTTTATGCATGTGAGATTTGGATGGATAGACATGTGTCATAGCCATACGCATGCATGAATAAATAGGCATGTTTGTGAAATTATGTCCTTTTAATTAATGCATGTACAAGAAAGTGGAACATGAAAGGATGTTTAAAGCATGAACGATAGAGACTTGTTAATTGGATTTGATAAATGTTTTATATAATCATGATGTCAGAGTTACTGATGGTAGTAATTGCAAAGAAGTAATGTGATTTATGTGAAAGATGAATTAATAGTGTTTAATTGATCCCTTATTCAACACCAAAAAAGGGATTATAGTTAAAACTATGGAAGGCAATGAACTAATGGTCCATGCTGAGTGAAGGATCGTCAAACGTAGGATAATCCACTGCAGGGAACAACCAAGCCACAAAAATAGAGTGCTCAAGGAATTGTGGGGTAAATTATATCATGATTAATGTAATTGCATCAAGTTAGTTATGTTTTAATTTAAGAGGACATTCCTTTGTAACTTTTTTAACAATGGACAAGGGATGGTATCCCTGCTACCATTGAGTGAGGGGTGGAATCCTCCATGAAGCATTTAGTAAAGTAAACATTTTTTGGTTTTAGCCTTCAAGGTTTTTAGGGTACATTGATGTCTATTTATGTGTCTACCTATTTTGTAGTTTTGATAATATTGCTACCCTACATGACATTGACACTTACATAATTAAGTATGTGATTAACTATCCTAATTAAATGAACAATGTTAATGATGTAAGGTTACAATTAAAAGGTTTATGTTAACATGTTGTAACAATGGTTGTTACATTATGTGACTTGTTATTCCATTTCTAAAGTTACTTTATGAAATGACAGTGACTGTATCTAATGATTTGTTAATGAGAACAGGATAAGTGATTGGGAATATTACATGCTAGCAAATCCTATAAAACATTTCTAATCCTATGTGTTTTTACACGAGGTCTATTGGGGGATATTACATTAACAACTATGATCCATGAATTTTTGTAAATATTCAATGCCAATATGAATGTAATCAACGCACATGATTAAGGAATTTCTATAAATAATATAAATAAATAATATGTTGGTAATAGATATCATTTTTTGGGATTCAACTGCGTTAAGTCATTCATTTATGACCATTTCCATGAGAGGTAGTCGCAACTGACTAATTTCTCATGATTTTTGAATAGTCCACTTAGCACTCATGGTTTCCCATAGAAAGTAAGTTGTCATATGACTATGATTCATTAATATAGCACTTTCTCAAATGGCACTTAAAAATGAATATTATTAAAAGTCATCTGATTTTAAAAAATAAAAAGGATGTACCGAGTTATCCATAAAGGAATGAGTATGTGTTGAAAATATTCTTGGACATCTTTGGAATTCACTTTTCTTTTAATAATTTTCAATGAAGATTCGAGAGAATAGGTGCACTGGACATGAGACAAAATAAGAGAAGAATCTTATAAAAGGTCTAAGTGTTGATCACCTCATATCATAAATTTTTTTTTATAACAATTTCTTATATTAACCTTGTTGCATCATATGTGACTATGTAAATTTAGATGTTTTTTATTTTTTATTTCTTTAAGAAATATATGTACATCATTCTTTATGTAATTGAATAATTTTGAGCATTATAATATACCTCAAAATTTACATTGTATAACTTTAATTTTATTGTTTTATTCTTTTTCTTACAAAATATTATCATAGTTGTTGATGCATATTATTCCATTTATGCTTCACTTATATATAAATCGTAAAACATTTATATGTATCTACTCATGATTGGTTACTCCAAGTTTAAAACTTTATAGCTTCTTCCTACGTAAGCACTTCTCCTTGGTTAAAAGGCATACTTGTTCTGTTGGGTTATATTTATTTATATAAATAAGTACTTAAAACATTAGGGGGCTACCTCAGTCCCCCTCTCCATTTCCACATCAAATGTAAGGGTGACATGATAGATGGGTACATAGTCTGATGAAATTTCAATCGATTCTGCCTAAATTTTTTTTGTGGGAACGCACGACCAAGCGTTTTATGGGAATTCACTTACTGCTACACTATACGATAAATTTTATGTATTTTTTTTGCAATTTTTAACCTTACAGATATGAGTTCAGTGAGCTTGTTATGTGGCCTATCATTCAAGGTAAAAATTGGTCAACCCACCTGATGGTCCAGATGGTTCAGGACTCGGATGTGATCTTCTCGATATGATGGTGGGGATTAACCAACATCAGTTAGAGTTTCTACCCCCTCTCACACCACCAATCCATTCACTTCTGCCACTTTAACTATTGGAGTTTTGGTGGTTAGGGGCTCCACAATTTTGGACAAGGGTTTCATTCGTTCCTTGGTTTTGCACACCCATTACCTTTTGTTTCTTTCATAACTCCAACCCGAGGACTTAAGAACATTCTCCCCCTTTGTTGAAAGCCCATTTTTCCATATATGATGTTGGTTGTAATGTGGAGCCTCTACCACTCAAATACTCAAAATTTGTGAAGGAAATATAGCTAGATGGCCACACCATGGTCTTATCTAATTATTAAAATCTATTTATTCACTGAAGGGTTTTTTTGTTGGTAAATTGTTATGTGGGTTGAGGGGCTATAAAAGGAATCAAAATCCTTCCCCCATTGGTTCGAAGTATCCTCAGAATGGGTAAGGAGTATCCTCATCTATTTGACACATTTTCACCCCATGGTGTCATTCCAGTTTCATATCTAGCATCAACCTTATTCACTATCAAAAGGTTAAGTTGAGGTTTTCCTAACATAGGATTTTTCATTTTTATTCCTTTAAGTTTTTAATAATAATTTTGTTTTCTCATACCTTCTTAGCTCTTTTCCATAGTTTTATGAGTGAGGTTAGAACCTTGTCCTTATTTCAGGCCAAGGTTTCACCAACAATGCTTACAGGTCAATTGTTCCCACTTAATACTTGAGTGTCTGTGGTTCTCCTTACCCTATCCTAGTTATTTATAGTCCTTTCTAGATACTAAGATAATACCCTCTATTTTACACATTCTTTTGTTTATGGAAACCCTCAAGTCGTTTTTTTCATTCTAAGGTTTTTAGTTTCTGTCATAGTATTTCCTGTGATGACATTTTAGAGTCTAACCTTTCTCATATCTCTCTAGCCGTAGGTAACTAACAAACATATAATTTTCGATGGGATTTTGCTTACAATATTCTTTCATCCTAGTTCTCGTAATGTGTTCCAAACCCTTTTTCCAAAACTATTGGAGGTTTCAATAGCACAAAAATATCATACTTAAGGTAATTTCTTTGGCATATTTTCCTTTCCTTTATTTCCCACTGTTATGGTTATATGTATAGTTTATTTTTTAACTGAGCTTCTTCTATTTTTATTACAGGTTAGTACCTATTCTATCTAGTATTAATAGGACCCATTCTTTTAGCTCAGACATATTCCAGGTATTTAGGGTTACTTAAACCATTCTTTCTCCTTCTATTCATTTTTTTTTGGTTCGAAAGGGGTTTCTTTTCGGTTCAAAATGGCGATAGCTATACTTGGATTAGTTTAATTTCCCCTTTTTTTTCTAGGTTGATAATTCAAGTATTGAATATAGAGACTAAACCTTCCTCGGTTTCACACTGGGATTTTACCCACGACCTGTACATAAGCAATTATATTGTTTTCCTCTATTTGTGACATCCTTGGTGCAATTGCTTTTATAAACATGGTTATTTAATATTTACTTGTCAATATTGTTTGGACATACTTGCCATGGAGCATGAATTAAGTTGATTGAATTATGTAAATAATTTCTATGATGAATAAATTTTCTTTCTTTTGGTAATAGTATGTGAAATAAAACATGAGTAATGTGGGCTTCTTCCTGTCCAAGATTTTGTTAAGTGGTTAAGTCCAAATGGTGGGCCTTCTCTAATTCTCCCGAAATTTCTGGGAAAAATATTGGCACAAGGGAAACAACATAGTTGGAGAGAGATGTTATGCTAAGTGGAAAGATACGCTTAGTTGGAGAGAAATGCTAAGTTGGGTAAAATGATAAGCATAAGCACAATTGGAGAGACAGGTGTGCTTATGAAGGAAAAAGGAAATATTTTACACATCTTTAAGAAAAATGCCTAGGTAAAGAAAAATGAGACATACCTTAAAATCAGGACCCTGCTAGACAAAATATATTAGGGAAGAGAATATTATATACCACTCACTAAAAATTGGTGGGGAGATTTTTGTTGTTCCAAGAGAATTGGAGAAAAGAGGAAGTAAGAAGTTTGATCTCGTGGTGGATTACTTTTTGTGTGACTCGTTGGTTGGGAGGAACATGCCATCACCCATATTTTTCCTAAAAGAATTCTTTCTAGTTAGATAAGTCATTATTTGTATGCGAGAACAATGTTCACTCTATTTTGAATTAGTGTATTGTTTTTAATTTTAGTAGTGATTGTTTATCTTGTGGAATTGCTTAATTTAAATCAATGATATTTATTTTTTAGTCCTAACCATATACAACTTACAGTAAAATGGTAAAAATTATTCATATTAATTATATAAGAGATAAAGGTTATTGATGCATGCCCACTTGCGCATAAATAACGTAGCTAAGGGTTCACATTGTAATTGTTATTAAACATATGAGTACTTCTGACTGTTATCTAGGTAGAACTTGACTATAGTAGTAAAGATAATGGAAAATTAGAATAGAAAATTGGATATTAGATATCCTCTAACAATAGTATGGAAGAATCCTAAACAAAATATTTCTATATATTAAACATTTTTAGGATATTTAGATATGAAGCAAATCTAAATGTTCTCCATTTGAAGATCTATCCGACCATATTGTATAACATTGTTATTTGTATATTCTGTTAATAATTGATACATTTCAGCTAGGAGTTATAGAGAATCCATGTTGTGTTTCTGAATGTAAAAATAAAATGAATAAAATTTTAATAAAGGTTGTGGAAAGTATTCTAAGGAAGGGAATGCATGTTTGTAGCTATCCACACTATAAATGTGATATTGAGTAAATATGAGTTCACTAGAAAAATTATGGATATTAGAAACCATTATAATATAGGCAAGTTAACACAATATAAATGAATAAAAATCCATCAAGAATTTATGGGAGCTTTCCCTCTATTCATGAATTCAAAAAACTAAAAGAAAGTATAATGTATATAAGTATATTATTACAAAATAAAGTAACTATGGATGCACAACTGGGAACAAGAAGTGATAAAACTAATCTAGTAGTTACCAACTCTACAAATAGAAAGTAAGCATTTTATTATAAAATAAACATTTACAAGACTAAAGGACATAAGTCTTACTGGTAAAGTCAAAAGAAACTCTAAATATCAAGGCAAAGATACTAGGGGATTATGATAACTGAATGAAATTTGCATTAAGAGTTCAAATGTATACCTATTTCAGGCCCATTTCAACAAAAGATAAACCTACAATGAAAATGGTGGAATCATAATAGGAATCTCGTACTTAGAACAAATGAGTACAAAACATATAAGCAACTTGACACTCGACTAACTAGTGAATAATATTGAAGACTGAACCTGGTGTATTAGGACTGGAAACGTTTAGTCAATAATATTTCTTTAGGGTTATAGAAATAATATGAGAATAAATAAAAAAACAAAACAATATTTTTTTTTTTTACCTGAGGGAGGTGTTCCCTTAGTTGTTGAATTATAAGGCTTGTGCATGGGAATGATAGCTATCAGTAAATTAATGATATGTAGAGAATAGAATAAAAAAGTAAAATTGAGTAATTAACACAAATGTCATTTCAACATCATACAACCTTACCTAAATTCATTCAACAAGGTTCTAAACCTGGGTATGAAGGGCTATGCTCTAGCAAAACCCGACATAGACCCCAAAGATAAGTTGTCAAGTACTATCATGATCATTTTGGGACTCTGTGAACCAATTAACTAAACCATATTTTGGTGTTAAGGGATACGATTTAAAACTTGTAATGTAATAAATAAAAAGTACCTATGTTCTTGAACAATAGTTCCATGGATGCCTTCAGTGGTGAGAGGAACTTGTTTCCCATTCCCAAGAAGGAAAAAATTGAGTCATAAATAAGAAGGGTTTGGATTAAAAACGCTTGAATGTATCAAAATAAAACCTCTAAGGTAATACTAGCCTAAAGAAGAAAAGGAAATGAACAAAAGCCAAAATACTAAATACCACTAGACTACAATAGGGAGAGAACAAACATATAAGGGTAATAAGAAGTCTTGACATATGAAGGAAAGGAGAATAAAAAATTGAAACTCCAAGTGAATTATAGTATAAATTCCCCCTTGTATCTAAACAAAATTGGGTTCATGGTTTAAGGAAAACCCTTAAACAATAAGGGGTAACTCACAACCCTGAATAACCTTGAGGAAAACCCTTAATCTTCAAGGGGTAACTCACAACTTTGAATAACATGCAATCAAAAAGTATACTAATTAGAAATTCAAGGAGGTCAAAGAGTTATGAAAATAGTTACTAATGAAAGCATGAAATATTTACAATGTACCTGTAGCGAGAACCATTGTTGACCATTGTGTGGCCATCTTAGGGGGTGCATTTGTAGGATCATGAAAATAAATATATTAAGGAAAAATATAAAATCATGAACTAGAACCAAATTTCTTAGGATATCTCCTAATACCCTACCACATAAATCAAAATCATGGAAAAACATAGAAATTTCCACTGTGCACCAATAAGTTTAAAAGAAAGAGAGAAGACATTAATAGAAAAAATAATACTTACTACAGAAAGGTTGTTGGTTCTTGTTGAAACATAAACCAGAAACAACCTTTTGGATTCCATCGACTACTATGGAAATTATATATGATTAAGAGGATAAATTCAGGAGGAATCATTACCATAGAGGTAATTCTTGAGGCAAAAACCTCAAACCTCGCTGCAGAGACCACGGTGGCCAATGAACATGGAAAATGATCCACAAAATTGGTGGTAACCCTACCAAAATAACATCTAAATCCTCACCACAATTGGATATTTCGAAAATATTCGAACAGTCAGTACTCTACACCATCAAGTCGGTGGTTAGGGATAACCCTTATAGGAGAATCCATATAAACCAGGTGTTGGCCCTGAATTTTGGTCATTTTTGTTTATCATAAACCCACTTACTTACCATCATATTCCACCCTATTCCACTTTCATATGCGTCATTTTACGCTTATTTTGAATATTTAGGTAATTAGATTAAGTTTTTCAATTTTTAGATTTTTCTGTAAAAATTGGGTTTTAAAATTAATTTAAGACTGCATTGAAATAGCTCCATTAAAGTGATATGTGCAGGACACCTGGGAAGATCATGAATGCATATTTGGAAATATTAGGAGCCACGTATGGATGAACATCTATTGGTTTGTTCAAACTGAGAAAATACTGGCCAAGTCAATGCTGGTCAAACTTGACCTGTCACTTAGAAATCCCTATTAAAAAGTGGCAGTTTTAGGATTTTTTGGAATTTGTCTAGATTTATTATAACTAATGGATGGCTTTGACCTGATGAAGTGGGATAGCATTAATGATGGTTGTTTCATACTTTTTAGCTTATATGGTTATTATTTTGCCTATTTAAAGAGAGGAATTCATAGTTAGAACATGTAGAAAAACTTGAAGACTATTATTTTGAGATAATTGAAGACAGAGATTTTGTTTCATGATTTATTTGTGTTTGCTGGAGTGAATGAGTTTCTGTAGCTTAGTATTTTAACAGTGCACCAGAAAGTTTGGAGGGCCCCCATACCAAGCTAAGTACACTTTACTGTATGATGTTCATATTTGTGCATATGCTAGTTTAATTCTTCATGTTTATTATATTCATTTGCTGTAAATATTTGTAAATATATTTAATGTGAATTAATTTTATGACCATGTGTTAAGTGAAGATTTATTCCTTTTAGTAATTAGCTTGAATGTGGAAGGACAACAAGGTCTCTTAGAAAAGAGTGTCTTATCCATGAGCTAGGACTAAGATTGAACAAGATTCACTTCTTTCAAAGCTTTCTTAGATTAAATTCTTATGCTTTCATTACATTCTCTTATGCTTACTTAGATATTGGCAATGTCATTATAGAAATATTGAGGAAGGAAAACTAGGTCTCTTTGAAAAGAGCCTCTTCCTTGTTTTCTAAAATAGTCTAATTTCATTGATCAATCATGTATGCTTTTATGGAATAGACTTAAATGTTTTTTCTTAGTTGTGTAGAATGATTTATATTTGTAATATGCATTTCCATTCTCATAACTACTTTCTATATTAGTTCTTATCCAAAAATCCATAAATTGTTGTTTTCTTCTAAGATTACCAACCTGGATTGATAGTAAAATACATGCCTTAATTTACAAAATAAATTGAGTTGATACTAGGTCACATATCACCAATGCCGTGTGGACAAGAACACCGAGCCAATGGTATGGTTATGACATGTATTTTTAAGGGGTGGTAATTTTATAGTAATACATCCACATTATATTCATACATATAAGTTTAAATTCAAACAAGCTCTTGTTCTAAGTTATATCATATGGCTTAATATAACCATAAAAAAATTAATACACAAGGACCTATTAGCAAGGTCAATAAGGGTTCGGTGACCATGTAGATGGTATGGTATGATAAGGTTAATAAGGGTTTATTAACCATGTAGATTATATATCATGGAGATGGATCTATATTTATTCCTTAAAGACCTAGTATGACTTGGGTATCATGTCTGACAAAGTAAATAATGAGACATGGAGCATGAACCACTTCTCATATAGATGGGACAAGGTAACCATAATGATATCCTATGGAAAATTAATTGTACAAGCATGTAAAAGGGAAACTTATACAATTATAAGAACACTAAGGAGGTCAATATATCCTCTCAGATATTAGATTAACCAGAATTCAATGGTTATGGTCTAGGAAAAAAATGCTTGAAGTGAGGTATGTTACATTACTATACCATATTTTATTAGATTTCATGAATGTGGTTTTTATCGGAAACTATTATACCACTATAATTCCTTGGAGGCTACCAATATTGAAATATCTTCATTATAATTTTAATAACATAACTTCCTATATAACCCTTATCTTCCAATTATACGCATGAAAAGTTTACTAAGCTTCATTCTTTTGTTTCTATTGCGAGGATAAAATTTATTTTCACTTTTTCTCTTTTCCATATACTTTTGACATTCCTTTGGTTATATGTATACATTATTTAGGACTTACATAACTAGGGTCTATTCTTTTATAAATAACTATGTCATTTTAATGCTTGAATCTACTTCTATTTACTTCATGTGCACTTCTTAGGCCCATAATTGTGTTCACTGTACATAGTCGTACTAATTGCTATACTTTCATTCATATGTTATTTTTTATCCCTATTCTTCATTAAATATATTATTTCTTAGATTGTAATGGAGAATCATTATTGGGCCCTTGCACTAATATTTTCTCATCCATTTTTTTAAATATATAAATTTATCACCCTAGACTTCCTAATTAAACCTTGCCTAATTAACTCAAATATCTCTAAAAAATAGATCTCTGATGCATAGGCAGTTAGATGAAAGACTCTTGGGCTTGGGTTTCTACAGCCATTCCTCAAAGGATTCTTTCCTTTTTCACTTGAAAAGGAACTACATTAGTTAAGGGTTCGCACAAAGTTACTCTTTGTACTAGTCTACCACTTAAGGTAATCTTATTTCTTCTTTACTCAATAGTGATCTAGAAACTATTTTTGATGCCCTTCAAAATATTAAACAAAGTAAATTTCATAATTAAGAAATTGTTACATAGAAAGAAAAACATCAAGGCATTTACCCATTCTTGATATATCTGTAATGAAATTTCTTAAAAAAACCTTAAACACAATAATTAGATTACGTATTTGATTATCTAAAAATATAATAGGAGAAACCACAATCCTCTCAAAAAATGAAATACTACCTCAAAAGTGCCCATCAAACCTCAGGTTGTCCTCTATCAGGAAATCAAATCAATATTCTTTTATAGTATCCCTCCTTAGACTCCTAGCAGTGTCCTACTAGGTCAATGTCGAATTTTATTTTGTTCTTCTTGGCCTAATATTTCTCTCTCACTAGAGCCTCTATTCTCAGATTTCATTTCTCTCGCAATCCCTTCCTCTTTCGACCAAATTACCTTTCCCTTCCCTTATGCCAATTCTAGTGGTTGGAATCTTAAAAAAAAATGGAGGAATTTAATTGTGACAACTGTCATTCTAGAAACTATCCTTTTTTAGAATACAACTAATTTTTAACCAATTTATTGATAGTTGATAGCCTAACTACTCACATGTTGGATCCTGTTATATTTCCAAATAAAAAATAAGTGGAATAAATAATATTTCATTCATAACAATATATTAATATTTACATCTCTCAGTCAAATTTAGTCTGGGCCCCACAACTAATATTTCCATAATATTTAAAAGTAAATATAAATAATAATGTTTGCAAAAAAATTGCACCAAGGGTATCACATATGTAGAATTCTTGTAGAAACTTCGATAGATCTAGAATTCTAGTTAAATTAAACACAAGTAATTTGTTGATATTCAAGAGAGGAGAGAAAGAATTTGCTCCATAAAATCAATGTATTAAATTAATGAAAAATAGTAATACATGAGCAACCAAACCTCTAATCCCAAAGGGAGGTGGTTATATAGAAATTGCCGAATCTAGAAAACTAGGAAAAAACTAGTAAAAAACTAGAAAAGGCTAAGAAAAGCTAAAGGGAGGCCTAAAATAGAAAAAATGACTCAAGACAACCTATGCCAAATATCGGCCACGAGGAAAGCATGAGGAGGGGTGCATTTCCAAAGGAAGACAACTTTGAAACATGCTAAAATGGTCCAAGGGACCAAATCCCTTGATTTAAGGGGAAATCTTCATGTGGGGCGCCAATCCTCAAATAACTCAAGTGGATGAGGTGTGGTTAGGTGTGAACATGCACTTAGATGTCTAAATGGTTTAGGAAAGTGTTTGGACCAATATTTCCATAATATTAAGCCTTTAAAGGTAAAAAACAAGGGAAAGTTGGTCCACCAAGCTAGTTTACCAAAAACCAAGTGTGAACATGATTTTTAGTGCATGTGGCTAAGTCAAGGATACTTAGGCTAAAAAATAAATGTAGATGTTAGGATTATATTCCAACATCCCCCCTTCATCCTAACTCACTTATCTAAACTGAGTCCTGGCCAAGATGCCATGTTAGGTACTCAGATACAATAAATAAAAGATCCTCATAAAATTAAGAAAGAGGGAAAACCTCATGGGAAACCCCCCCGCCCCCACCCCCAAAAGAGGAAAAAAGGGAGCTAAGTGGCCAGAAGGGCCTACTCAGCTGTCTCCACCACTCCAAGCATAGATCTTAGTTATAAAAATTTCTTTCAGTGAAAGACTTGGTGAAGATGTCTACAACCTGCTGCTCAGTGGGGCAATACTGCAGTGATATGACTCGGTCACGGATCAGCTCGCGGATGTAATGCATGTGAATCGCGATGTGATTGGTCCTCTGAATATGAACTGGATCAATCAATATCTGAATGGACCTCTGATTGTCACAAAATATGTCAGTCAAAAGTGGATATTGAATACCAAACTCGGAGAGAAGCCCCTGCAACCAAACAACCTATGTAGCTGCATTCCCTGCACCTTTATACTCTGCCTTGGTTGTAGATAAGGCAATCATGGATTGCTTCTTGCTAGAACAGAAAAAAGGCTCTGAACCAAAGCTGAAAACATAATCAGAGGTGGACTTGCAGTCTGTACCATCGCCGACCCAATAAAAATCTGTGTACCCAATCAGTGAAAGTGGGCAATTTGCAACATAAAAGATACCAAAACTGGAAGTACCTTTCACATATCTAAGGATTATCTTTGTACCTTTCCAGTGAAGCTCATGGGGCTCCTACATATATCTAGAACAAACTCCTATTGCAAAAGATACATCAGGTCGGGTGTGAGTAAGATACAACAAACTCCCAACCAACTGTCGATACAATGTACTATCCACCAAAGGTGTAGTACCCGCATCCTTAAATCTGATCCCCAAAAGAAAGGGAGATGCTACTGGCTTGCATTCTGTCATCTAAAAGTGGAAAAGTAGATTTGATGAATACTTAGACTGTGCCATCTTGATCCTTAAAGTAGACTTAGAAACTTCAAGACCAAGAAAGTAGTGCAACAGTCCTAAAACTGTCATGGAAAATCGATTGTGCAACGCTAATTTTGCTGAATCAATAGCTGAGGTAAGGTTCCCTGTCATCAATAAATCATCTACATATAGTAATATCAACAAAAGGGAATCATCATGTTGTATAAAATAAACATTCAGATCATATTTTCATTGAATGAATGCAATGGAAAGCAGGAAAGAATCCATCTTTGCATACCAAGCTCTGGGAGCCTGTTTTAGGCCATACAAAGATTTCTTTAATCTACAAACAAGGGAAGAGTTTTGAATGTAATCCTGTGGTTGCTCCATATATCTCCTCCCTAAGATCTCCATGAAGAAATGCACTCTTCACATCCATGTGATGAACTTCCCATCTGCGAGAAGCAGCAATGGCTAAAACTAGTCGAATGGAGTCCATTTTTGCAACAGGTGCAAATGTCTCTGTGTAGTCTATGCCATGTACCTGTGAGTATCCTTTTGCAACAAGTCGAGATTTGTACTTTCTGATCTCACCATCTATAGAAATCTTTGTTTTATAGATCCATTGGCATCGAACAAGCTTTCTTCCTTTCAGAAGTGGAACCAAGTCCCATGTGTTGTTTTCCATGAGAGCAGAGTACTCTTCATCCATGGCAGCCTCCCAAAGTGGGTTTCCAGTAGCCTCAGAGTGTGACTGTGGATTTGAACTAAGTTTCATATAGAAATGTATGGGAAGCAATGTTTTGGTGGCATCCAGGGCTTGAGGAGCCCCAAAAAATTGTGATCTAGTCCTTCTCGCATCCGCAGGATCACCGACTAGTTCACCCGCATCTTGCAGGGTTTTCTCTGCCCAAGTTGGAAGTTGAGTTGGAGCAACCATGACCCACTCCTCATCCTTTGAATTAGAACCAAGAGGCTTCTTTGATGGCTACTCTGAAGTGCTCGAAGAAGTTTCAGACTCCTCCTCATCAGTGGCAACAAGCGGTTCCTCAGCAGGGTTTGTTGAAAAATCATGCAGTGATTCTTCTTCAAACTTCACACTTCGAGCTACAAGGAAATTTTTAGTGTGAGAGTCTAGAAATATATATCCTTCGAAACTGTTAGGATATCCAACAAAGATACATTCAACACTTTGAGGCTCCAAATCCTTCCTCTTATTTGTCGGAATGTGAGCCCATGCTCGTGAACCAAAAATATGAAAGTGTGACACTTTTGATTTCTTACTGGTCCAAGATTCAAATGGAGTGGTTCCTTTGAGTTCTTTGTGAGGAATGCAGTTCTAAATGTATGCTGCACAATTAATAACTTCATCCCATAGCTTAGGAGCTAATGATTTGGACTATAGCATATAATTGGCCATCTCTTTTAACAACCGGTTTTTCCTCTCTGCGACACCATTCTACTGTGGTGTATATGGCACTGTGTGTTGTAGCTGTGTACCTGCATCAATACAAAGTTGCTACACATATTTGTTGACATACTCCCCCCTATTATCAGTACGAAGTATCTTAATATTACACCCAGACTCATTCTTAGCAAGTGCTTTAAATTCTATAAGGCATTCAAATACTTCCAATTTTAATTTCAGAAAAAATACCCAAGTAAAGCGAGAGAAATCATCTATGAAGGTGAGTATAATCGAGCATTACTGATTGAAGGCTGCAAGAATGGGCCCGTGATGTCACTGTGAGTCAGCTCAAGAGGTGAAGAAGCTCTATGTGCCTTCCCTTTGTCAAACTTTTGCTCCAGATGCTTGCCAAGAATGCATCCTTGACATACAATGCTTGTGAATTTAATAGCGGGCAATCCTTCTAGCATGTTTTACTTGATGAGTTGATGCAAGTACTTATAGTTTAGATGGTCAAATATTTCATGCCATAACCTACTGATATCATTAGATTGTGACATAAATATAGTGCTAATAGATTTAGGAACAAATTGGGAGAATAAATACAAACGAGAACCGTGATCTGCAATTCCATGTGCAAGCCATGAGCCTATGGAAATGTCGGTAATCACTGCGGAGTCCGGAGTGAACTCCACCTTCCTTCCAGAGCCGGAATGAGTGATCTGATATATCGAGAGAAGATTTGCAGACAGTGAGGGAACATGAAGCACATTTGTGAAGCAGCCCCCTTCAAGGTCTATAATTCCTTCTTCACACACCTTTGTGGGTGTGGCATATCCCAAGTAAATTGGGGATCTGGTGCTTTCTTTGATGGAGGAAAATTCATCTTTTGATGCAGCCATATGGTTTGATGCACCTGAATCAAGGATCCAAGCTGATGGAGTGGATGTGATAGCCATTAAAGCATGACCATCTCATGCTCTCCCTCTCCCATCTCCTGTTTTGTTATCATCCTTCTTCTTTGCATTCTTGGGCACGTTGAGATTGTGCTGCTGCAATTGCTTAGCCATCTCATTGATTGTTTTCCTCATGAAATTTTCTTCGAGATGAAAACCTTTGGAACAGTAGTTGCAAAGTGTTCTTTCCTTCTTCTTCTTACCCTTAAGCGAAGAATAACTCTCTGAATATTGTATGGGTCTCTCCTTCTTTGATTCATTAAATTTACCCTTCCCTTTTTGCTTGTCTCTTCCACTGCTCTTTGGAGCATCAGTAGCGCAAGTGATTGGTTCTTTGAACGCTTGATGGCACCCATTTGGACTAACTTAGCTTACTCTTGAGTCAATGCTGCAATGAAGTCATTCAATGGAAGCATTTTCCATTTTTCCTGAGTCAATTTATATGCTTGAAAAGACGATACAAATACGAAATATTCAAGGCCTAATTTTGAGAGAATTGAAAGGATGAGTTGATCTTCCTCTTTCTTGACTCCACATGCATCAAGTTCAACGAGGAGGGATTTAAACTTGGTGAAGAATTCTTGCAGGTTTATGAAATGAGTTGGACTAAGGGATATGAGTTCATTCTCCAGTTGATGCACTCTCATTTCATCTTGCTTGCCGAATAGTCCTTCCAATGTGGTCCAGACCGCATTGGGAGTAGTGGCTCCACTGACATGAAAGAGAAGTTCTTTGGAAATTGATAGGCATATCAACCCAATTGCTTCATCTAATTTATTGAAATACTTGATCTTCTCCATTGTAGAAGTTGGTTCAGTCTCTGTTCCCATTGTTACCTTGTAAAGCCCTTTGCTTCGGAGGAGCAGAGTGATCTCTGTCTTCCATTCGAAGTAATTGAAAGGATTTAGAATGAGTTTTGTGGGATGAGAGAGATGATCCATTGCTTCTTTCTGCACCTCTTGATGATCTATTCCTACAAATAAATCCATGTACAATCCACTAGATTCGAACTAGCTCTGATACCATGTAGAATTCCTACAGAAACTCCGATAGATCTAGAATTCTAGTTAAATTAAACACAAGTAATTTACTGATATTCAAGAGAGGAGAGAAAGAATTTGCTACATAAAATCAATGTATTAAATTAATGAACAATAGTAATACATGGGCAACCAAGCCTCTAATCCCAAAGGGAGGTGGTTATATAGAAATTGTTGAATGCAGAAAACTAGGAAAAAACTAGAAAAGGCTAAGAAAAGCTAAAAGGAGGCCTAAAATAGGAACAATGACTCAAGACAACCTATGCCAACTATCACCCACGAGGAAAGCATGAGTAGGGGTGCATTTCCCAAGGAAGGCAACTTTAAAACATGCTAAAATGGTCCGGGGGACCAAATCCCTTGATTTAAGGGGAAATCTTCATGTGGGGCGCCAATCTTGAAATAACTCAAGTGGATGAAGTGTGGTTAGGTGTGAACATGCACTTAGATGTCTAAATATTTTAGGAAAGTGGTTGGACCAATATTTCCATAATATTAAGCCTTTAAAGGGAAAAAACAAGGGAAAGTTGGTCCACTGAGCTAGTTTAACAAAAACCAAGTGTGAACATGATTTTTAGTGCATGTGGCTAAGTCAAGGATACTTAGGAAAAAAAATAAATGTAGATGTTAGGATTATATTCCAACAACATAATCCATCAATTGAAATAAATACTATTGAAAAGTGAAGAAAATTCTTCTTGTATTTTCTTTCATTTCTCAAGTATCCCCCTCAGGGTTGAAATGCTTCCATTGTCATTTAACCTATTGATGGTTCGATTCTAGAATAAATTTTAGTTATGTTTGAAATTCATATTTATTTCATGAATATCTTCATTTATGCTAAGAAAACACTTTCAATTTCATTCATGCACCCAACAAGGGTCAAATATATCAGTGTAAACACATCATCAATATTAATTTACAGTAATAGGTTACTTTGTAATCATACCCAATGGATATTCCAAGTGGCATGGAATCCATTAAATGACTTCCCTATGTAATCTCAAAACATGGGAATTATCAATTCCATTTTTATACCATTCATACAATGATCAAAATATTTTCAAGGATTAATTACATACCTTGGTAGTTATGATGGCTCATAACTAATGATTTGTCACATCAGACAACATCATTATGCTTTTATCTTGATTTCACTATGTCAAATATACATTATCCATGCATTATTAAAGTTTAGGAAAACTTGCTTGTTATTTCATTTTCATGGATCTTCTGTCATTGTCTATTTTCTTCAAGTCAAGTCAACCATGATCATTTTAGATGTTTTATTATTTTATTCTATCCTCCTACCACCATTTACTTTATGTATAAAATTTAACAAGGGTTTGGATTTTCTGGTTGGGTTTATTATTTAGCTCTCCTTCTAGAGCTACTTTTCTTTTTCCTTCCTCACACCCAAAAAAAATTCAAGACCAAACCACAAAAGGATAAAACAAAGGAAACCACCATAGCCACACAAAAGAAAAATCAAGAAACAATATTTCCATGCTCAAGGTAAAAAAAAAGAACAATAAGAAAGTTGTAACAATGAAGACATGCAAAACATTCCCTCCCACACCTCATTCATAAATTTCCCACAAAATCATTCCCTGGAGTTTCCATCTCTTTTTGCATTATAGATTGTTGGTTAAGGTGTCTTGAGGTTATACACACTTTTCTTTTGTGCAATAGACATTGAATCCTTTCCCCTTGCACTCCAATGCATATCAACTGTCTCGAGATACATCATGTTAGTACAATTATCTTAAACAAGATAAATTCTTCATGTAATATCATAAGCACTTAATTATACCATGCACTTACTCCAACATTCAAAAAATACTTCAATCACGCCTACAGTTAAAGAGTCATCATTACAAAAAAAAATTGAGGTATAAAATGGGCCTCCCAAGGAATATTATAAAATAATAGTGGAAATAATAAAATAAAATTAGATTACATCATCAAAGTTTAGAGGGAAAAAAGAAAAAACTACTTTTCCAAGTCATATTTTCAATGTATCTTCCTACAATTTTACTCAAATTTCAAGCGCGAGTACTCATTGGATGTGTAATTTAATTCCTCATCCAAGGAGTACCCATGTTTCATACTTTCGATGGACCTTGCTACACGAAAAATGAGAAATACAAGAAAACACATGATTGCAATCACGTTTTTCATGTATTCTTAGTTTTCATGTAGCAGGGTCCTCCTTGGATGAAGAATTAAATTATGCATCCAAAAAGTGCTCCCACTCGCAATTTGTGTAAAAACTATAGGGAGATAAGATGAAAATACAAGCTGAAAAAGTTTTTTTTTTTTTTTTTTAATCTTTTTAATTTTTTACTCCAACAATGGTGAATCATCCCCCATGGTTGACATCATCATCTTGAATCATATTGGTTCTTATAAATTTGATTTTGGTTGTAAATTTTTGTTTTGAAGCCCATTTTTGACCTCAAAATTTCACTAATGAATTAATATTTATAGAACACTTATCTAGAGAACCAATGAATGATAGCAACCACTGCCTAGTGCATTCATGACATTGACACAATCATGCATGTCAATAGGCTTAGGTGTCACCTATGCCAGTGGTTCATTAGTTCATTATTTTCCATATCCTTGATTCTTCATGACTACATAAAATGATTTTGTTGGATTCCCAATTGGATATCAACCTGTTCCTAGTTATCGTTTATCGTTACCCACTATTAGCCATATGACTCATGTTAGGACAAAAGACTACTCAAAGTATTTATGCATGCACATACATTACTATGCATACTTAGCATACCTACATGCAACTAGATATGCATTATTTAATATCCATCTGGTGGACATTATAGGGTCCTTTAATTACATTTCAACCAGATAAACAAATTTTATGTACAATTTACCAAATCAAATGCTTGTATATACCTAGTTTTCCTATCTGAGGTCGATCTCTGGTTGTCAATTCTTCGAGTCATGTGCCTTTCTTACCAAACCAACTGATTCCTCCCTTATCGTTTGGGATCAACCTCTCTGGTTCCTAGATCCAGAGTATTTTGAGATTGAAGTCTTCTAGCTCCTGTGACCAAAAATCCAAGAATAGTGCTCAAGTTTCCAAAATTTCAGTTCAAATTCGAGCCCCAAGCTTGTCCCTCTTACTAGCTCCATCACAATTTCATGCAACTCTCCTCCCACACTCCTCCCATCATCCAATAACAAAAAAAACAAAAATCCCCCCTTGGTCTTCAACCCCCTTGATTACCTATATTGGAGAGGTTTCTCCCCTCTTCTGTAACCTCCACATTGCCTCTCTAGTAAATAATTATTTAACTATGTTGGTTGCCTCCCACCTAATAGCACGACCAATGGTTTTATGAATTCCTTAGGCAATCGTCCTATATTTGGGGTTTAAAATATTCACAACAATTCATTGATCGACCATTTGGTTGTTTAAAATATTTATGACCATTAAACTATCCACCCTTTGGGTATTTGAGATATTTAAAATATTATGACCATTAAAAAATGATTTGATTGATTGCATCAATTCTCAAATGGCTTATTAATTAATGAGTTTCTTTAAATAACTTATTTAATTAATGAGTTTATAATTAGTTTTGTTAATTAATAAGTTCATTAATTGAATATTAGTTAGGAATTTAATTTAATATTAACTTATTTACTGATCTTTAGAAATTCTTCATAATTAATTGTTATTTATACTAGTTTAGTGCATGCGATGCATGCCTATGTAGCTATTATATGCATGCCTCGTATGTATGCTAATAATCACATTTTGTTCATAATTGTAGATTGGTCATTACATACACCCCTCATTAAAAAAACATCATCCCAAAGTTAGGTTTTATATAATATATCAATAATTATTTTAGTGATTAGTATAATCATGTAAGAATTGTGTCTCATGATTGAATTTTCATTTACAATGTGAGGATACTTTAACTTTTTTATTTTGAAATTTTATTGGTTTACAACTTAGTATTCATACCCTACCCCAACAAAGTTCCCAAGCTATTATATAATCATCCTATCCTTCCTATTCTCTTCCACCCCCGTCCTATCTATCCTCTATTGGAATATGCCATGGAATCAACTATACTAACCTAAACATCAATGAAACCCCAAGGGTGGGAGCATCAACTACATTGACCTAACTTCCCCAGTAGACATCTGGCAGTCATTATCACATGTCCAGGGGAGCACAACTTTCACAATCCTCCTATGACTCCAGGTTTTCGAGGATAAATGGTGGGAAATAACTCCACCCCTCATAGTAGGACTAAGGTCAACACTCTATCATGGAATCTCATTGAGCCTCAACTATTCTTGGAGTTTTGTCATCACGTGGTTTGTTTGATAATGATATCATTTGCAATATAAACACTTGTCTACACATTATAACATATGCATCAATATACTCAAAACCAAAATAATGATATCATCTGCAATATAAACAATTGTCTATACATCATAACATATGCATCAATATATTAAAAACCAAAATAATGATATCATATGCAATATAAATACTTGTCTATACATTATAACATATGCATTAATATATTCAAAACCAAAATAAATTCAAATAATCAATTTCCAACATTCATATTTGTTGACATCTATGATATTGATCTTTGAGTTCATATAACATATTTGGCTATGTCTAGCCAATATACCTGTAGTTAGTTTTCACATTAAGTAGTCAAGTGTGGTCACTATAATTATATCCATCTCATTAATAATAATAAATATGTTGTCTTTAACATACTCACACATGCTTGATAAGTAAAATATAATATATAGGTGTTTCATTCATAACACAATTCACATTGGTATATATCTAGCAACATGTGCATATTTACTTAAGTGTAATGAAATAAATAATTATTTGAAATAACATTCTCACATGTAACTCTTCATAGTTATATATAAGCTCAAAATGATAGTTTTATGTATTTGGCTAAATAAAGTAAGGATATAAAAAATAATTTTTTAAGTGTTCCAAAACTCAAAACAGGATAGGATGATTTTTGCATATGGTCTTTGTGTCTTCCCAAATAGCGGAGCTAGAACCATACTTGTCTCATTGGATTTTAACTTTGTACACAAATAAGTTCTTGAGTTGTCGAACCGTATGTTCCAATATGCATAATGGTTTGACTGGAATGGCTCCCACATCTAATACTTGCATTTCCTTCTGTTGAAGGTTATGAGATTTGTCAGTTATGTACTGTCTTAGAGATACATGAAAAAAATTATGAATTTTATGTAAGTGGGGTGGTAGTGCAAGAGTATAGGCGACAAATCCAACTCTTTCTAGAATTGTAAATGGCCCAATAAACTAGGGTGATAACTTTGTTCCTTTTCCAAACCGAATGGTGCTTTTGTTTAGTGTGATACAGATAAAGACTTGATCCCCTACTTCATAATTCGTATCTATCCTGTGAGCATCAACATATTTTATATGTTTATCATGTATTTTTTTTAACCACTTCCTTATTTGTTTTTCCTGTTCTTCAATCTCTTGAATTAATTCCAATTCCACAATCACCCAACCCTCTACCTATCCCAACTTAACAATGTTTTGCAAGGTCTTCCATATAATTCTTCAAATTAGGGCATTCTGATTGAGCTATGGTAATTTTTATTGTATGAAAATTCAACCAAGGGCTAAGGGAAATTAACTTTCCCAGTTTGTTGTTTTATCCATAACACACATCCTCAACATATCTTCCATTACTGCGTTCATCCTTTCTATCTGTTCCTCAGTCTCAAGGTGATACATCATACTTAAATTTAGTTGGGTTCCTAGAGAAAACTACATACATGTCTAGAACCTTGAAGTGAATGATGAATCCCTATCTGATATGATCTTCTTAGGAACTCCATGGAACTTGATAATTTCATTTATAAATACCCGAGCTACGTCAACAACTTCATAAGAATATTTTATGGGAATAAAGTGGGCATTTTTCATTAGCTTATCCACCATAACCAAAATGGCATTGCGCCTTTGTGGTGTAAGATGTAACTCTATGAAAAATCCATAGAAATCACCTCCCACTCATTCATAGGAATGTCATGAGGTTGTAGGAAACCTTCTAGGTGATGATGGTTATCTTTTACTTATTAACATTCTAAACATTTTGCAATGAATTGGAGAATATCATGCTTCATACCTACCTAGAAGAAGAGATTCACCGTGCTAGCATCCATTTTCTTTACATCAAGATGTACATAATAAAGTTCCCTATGGGCTTCTTTGAGGATGGCGTTTCAAATATCTCCAATATCAATTATATACATGATTCTCTAGTTCATATCCTTCAAACTTAGGTTCTCTTAGATATTTACTTTGAAGACAAGATCTTACTTTTAAATACCAACTATCTTCTAACAGATGTTTTAGCACTCTCTCCCTCAAGTCTACCTTAATGGGGATAAGGGAAAATGCCCTTGGTATTTTAATTAGATCGTTTGTCACTACATTCTCCTTCCCTTTGATGTATGAAATTTCAAGGTCATAGTTTTTCGAGAATTCACTCTGTCATGCAGAAAGAGTCGATTGTGCGGACAAAACCGACCTCCCTAGAAGCTAAGGCTTTCTAGTGACAAACAAGACAAATAAACACTACCTTTCTCTAAACATGCATTTAGAATACAAGTAATCAGGTGATTATAACATAACTTTATTCCAACGCTTTGTAGTAGTCCAGCCTCGTTGATTCGGATGAGCTCCTCCTTCTCTTCGAAACCTGCATTCACTAACAAGCCAAAAGATTACATAGCACCTGATAAACTTATAAAATAACACATATTCATCATACAGACCAAGGAGTATATGAAACAAATCATGAATAACAATCTGTTGAGAAAATGAGTTCATTTGTATTAAGTGGAAACAAAAGAAACCATTACAACCTGAGCCTTGGTGTTGTGCAGGTCCCTCCTAGGGTCCAGCAAGAGTTTTCCTTTACTTTGATCAGCTCACCCACTTCCAAATAAGGCTAGGAAAGGATGGGAATCTCTTCTCTCAAGCTTTACAAGGGAGTCCTAATTCCAGCAACATCTACCCTTAGGAATGTTTAGCTTTCAACCTATCCTCCTTCTGGCTCAATGCCTGTATTTATAGTGCTCTAGAGGAAGTTAATTAGGTCCACCATCAATGGGATAAGCCCCTCTTTGAATGGGATAGCTCCCCTCTTGATGGGATAAGTTCCTCTTTCATAGGGATACATGAACCATCTGGAGGCGCTCAATACACGTCAAACAAGCTTCTAGAATGCTCTAGAAATGACCACAAGTAACTTTTTTGGAGTGAAACTTGTGCCTTTTGACCTTTACAGGAGTACGCACCCTCCCCTTTACAGACAGAGCGTACAAGTATGCAGGTATTGTGAACTTGGGGTGCATACACGCAGGTAAGGCTAAGAGAAACTGCGTACCCAGAGATATATAGATTTTTTAAATACTTTCTCTCTTTCTTGGAGTTTGACATGAAGAGCAGAGGTATGAGACTTGCCAAGGAGGATAGTATGACAGTTGATGGAGCCATATTAACTGCAAATAGTCATGGTGAAAATTTTTAGTGTAACAGATTGCCCCCTAAAGTGCAAAGCCTGTAGTAGATTAGGGTTTCATATCATCTAGGAAGGGTGAAGTACTTTATCATTTCAAGGATTATCTTGTGGAGAGCCCAGTCGGAACCTGCAAGTATTCAACACAAAATACATATATAAGATCATATCATTGCTGAGGTAGGAATTCCCATACTTAGATTGAAAACTTTAACTAAGAAACTAACTACTGCTCTGATACAGGAATGATTTCGCAGTACATCATAATCATAGACTTTTGTAGACACAGTATGGATGCAGCCATCTGTTTATGATTAGTCTACTATATAATGAATACAAAACTCCTCGCAGCCTGGATGGTGGAAACTAGATCCAGGGTCTTCATTTCTACTTCCCGAACATGTACGATTCTATCCATGCGAATAAATGAGTTGATGTCGAACATGGTAGAAACCACTTGATTACCAGTCAATGATGTAAACTGTTAACAAGTGTGAGAGAGACCACCAGTGATGTCAATGTTTCTCAAAGTACCCAATACAATCCATGAGATGTGAATGAATGAGTTGATGTCGAACATTTCACGAAATCCTTTGATCGAAAGTCAATGATGTAAACCGTCGTCAAAGGCGAGAAACCTGCCATTGATGCATGCAGATTTCAAGGTACTGACGATTTCTAGGTCATCTCTCTAGATAATGTGCTGATGTCGATAGAAAGCGACCCGTTGCAGGCAAGCCCAAACACGAAATCATAGATCAAGTCGAAGAAATGTAGCTGTAAGGACTGACTCAGGGATGGTCGAGATGGATGACGGGTATTTTGCAGATGAATGGTTTATTTGCAGTGACCTCTTGAACACATAACGACACAACAGATGGCTTGGTGACATTTGACCCAAAGTTAATACCTGGCTGAAGACTTTCAATGTGGTTTGATCAACTGTGAGGTAAAGGATTTCCCAACCCAGGTGAATGAAAAGTGTCGTGTTCAAGAGTGGTAATAAGGCTTCTTCTGAGACAAAGGATAACAAATAGGTTCATTTTTCTCTCTTTTCCCCCACCATTTCTGGCAAGTACCTCTTTATTTTTTACAAGCTTGAGGAGGATAACATATGCTTGATTATAAGCTCATCCTTCGGATGAGTCCAACTTATTTTTGATTCGAACCCTAAGAAGGAGTGGTCCGTTCCTGTTTGTAATCGAACAGGTCCTTTACTGTGAAATTTTAACGAGTCCAGTATAGGAGAAACTCAGCGTTTTTCAATTTTAGAGAGTCTGAAAAAACTTAAGAAGACTCCAGGTTGAACGTTTTCGTAAATTTGTGTCTCCCAAGCCCGAAAAAGTATAAAATAATACTTGAGAGAACCGCTTGATCTTGCGACCAAGGAGTACTTTCATGATTAGTGTCTTTGACCTGAAAAGTAAAAAGCGATCAAAGACACGTCGTTTTATTTCCAGTATCAAATTTGAAATGACAAAAATCCGGCAATCTTTTCCTGTTTTTATGATCAGAAAAGGGCTATAAGGGGACCGTCTTTTAATTCCGTTTTAACGAGTGTAAAAGAAACGCTCGGCAATCTTTTCATGTTTTAGGAGTCAGAAAAGGGCTTAAAAGATGCTTTGATGTTTTTGTTTGTGAAAAATGACAATTTTCCATGAAAATCCTTTTATCCTGCACAAAAACCAACACATTACTCATACCTGTTTAAAGATAGATAAAAATACTTTGAAAAATACCTTTTCATGGTGGAAAATAAACAAATTTGACATTCATTTACTCAAAAAACCTATAAAAAGGGCTTTTACCATTTTACTATTGAGGAGAGAAAAAGGGCTTTTGGCAAGAAACTTCTGTGGACATTGCGGAGAATCCGACCGTCGAAACCGAACGCCGTCTCATCAGGTATTCTACAACATCCTCCCTTGCATTTCCATCCCTTTAGAATTTGTTTTTAAGCTTTAGTTTCATTTTTTGGAGGCCTTGGGGTTTCAAGGTCCGCTTTTTGGGGTACGCAGGTGCCCCATGGGTGACCTGCGTACCCTGACATTTTCTCAGTTGGGAAAATGTCGGGCGTACGCAGCTTGCCTTAAGAGAACCTGCGTACATACGCCCTGTCTCTAAAGGCGGGCTGCGTACACCGCGGAATGGATTTTGAAACCTCCATTTCTCCAAAATGAACCAAAAACTTTTAAATTTATGGACTCTAACAGATGTTTTATGGTGTGTAGATTGCCCACCATGCTTGATTGGCACGAGAGAGAACACGAAGATGTCGATTTGGCCGCGATTAATCACCAACCTTCCATTGATGCTTTGAAGGCATGCGGTCTTTACAAATACTGGGCCATACCTGGCATGAGGGCCCAGGTGCGCTTTCTAGAGTGGCTGGTTGAAAGGTGGAACGTTCAAGATCAGTGCTTTTACATTGGAGGGCACCAGCTCGAGATAGAGCCTTCTGATATTTACTTTCTCACTGGTTTGCCCAAGAGGGGCAAACAATTGACTCTGTCCGGGACTAGGCCGGGTGGCCAGTCCATTGCTAGTCTCCGACTAGAGTGGTGCAATAATCAAAACCAGGATAAGGGGATAGAAATCAAAAAGATATCCCGACCTGAACTTATGGTAATTGCCTTTACAGTTACCAGAATTTGCGGGGCTGCCGCTTTGCACATTGCCACTGGATCCCAGATGCGGATGGCGATTGATTGCTATCGGGGCACCATTTTCAATTGGTGCAATGCTGTGTTGGCCAACTTAAAGGGCCAACTGACTAGGACCAAAAACGGACAGCTGAAGACTTTTGGTTATGGGCCTTTAGTTGTGAGTTTTGCCCTAGAGAGGGTTCCGATGCTTATCCCACAGCAGCTCACTATTGAGGTTAGGCCTCCCCGAGAGCCTAAGTTGATGCGATGGGTTGCGGTGATGGCCCGTCATCCTGACGAGGGCACGGAGGTTGTCCGATTTAGACAGGAGTATTTTCACTGGTTAGAGAACCAGGTCTTCTCGATACAGGACTTTCCTTATGCCGGAGTTGATTTTCATGGAGATCCGGACATGATTCTTCCACCGGGAGAACAGTGGGATGACACAGGTACGTCATTTTTCACCAGTTTTTAAATTATCTATTTTTTTTTTGTTTGTTTTTATATCGTCTCAAAACTGACAGTGACAATTTTCAAAATGCAGATGTAGGCCCACAGCGTCCGGCCAATCTCCAGCCTTTCGAGAGGAGAGTACCAGTTGCACCGGCACCGGCCCCACAGGACGCGGCTGCAGAGACCTTAGCTGAGTTGGAACAAGACCTAGAGCGTCTTACGGCAGACATACCAGAGACGATTATAGATGATATTCCTATAAGACTTTAGCGCTATGTGGTCGCAGTCCCAGGACCTTTTAGGAGGTTCTTGTGTAGGGTAGCCCGTGCAGTGGTGTCGTATAGAGAGCACCACGAGTGATTGGATGGTCACTTTTTGTAGACACATGTGACATTTTTGTTTTTTGTACTTATCATTTTTGCCAATCATAAGGTGTTTTTCAACCTATGATCGAAGACGATGTATTTTTTGACACACTCCTATCTATATATATCATTATTACCAGCTTATCTTGTTAAACATGTGTGATGAAATGTTTTTAAATTTACATGTATGATTATCGCAAATGTCTGTCTAACATTCGAGAAGCAATTGCATCTGCTAATGTATTTAAAGACCTTGGAATATGCTGATATTCAATGTAATCAAATTCACGTTCCAAGAGGCGCACTCTCAAAAATAACCTTAATAACACTGGATTTCTAATGGCATATACTCTATTAAGCTGTAATACAACGAGCTTAGAATCTAACCTCACTATCAAACTCCGAATCCCAAACGAAATAGATTCAGACAATAACTCAATCACTGCACTGTATTCTGCAATGTTGTTTGTTGTTTGACCGAGGCTCACCCCATGCATAGAAACTAACTCGTTAGAGGGCGAATAGATAACCTAAGCTGCGGAAGAGATATTCTGTGTACTACGACAAGCACCATCAGCGAATCCAATGTACGTTTGAAGAGGCGTCGACATCTGCAATATCAAGAGTAAAACCAATATTAGCCAGAATAACGACGAAAAACACACTCTCTAAGCTAAGCACACTGTCTATACTAACAAACACACCAGCTAGAAAGAAAAACCTAACCTAACTAACATCTCCATACCCATCATTTAAGCATAATACCTCTTTAGGTAAAGTCCATTTCTGGGTTTACCCAAAGAGTCCCCGTCAAAATCTACCAGCTCATAGGCCCCTTTTGCTAGCTTTCGCTTGACAATGTAGGGCCCATGCCACATAGGAACGAATTTTCTAGCACCTAATTTATCGTTAGCTTGAGCATATAATAGCACTAGGTCTCCTTCCGAAAAATTTCGAGGGGTCACGTTGTGATCATACTGAGCTTTCATCCGTTTTGCGTGAGTCTCGATTGCCAACGCAGCGTCACGTTGAGTATCATCTAATTGAGCTAAGTATAATAGACGCTTCTCCTCTTCAGAAGTAGCTAGAAGTAATTCGACAGCCATTTGAAGTGATGGGATTTCGCATTCAATGGGTAGCACTACTTCCAAACCATAAACTAGTTGGAAAGGAGTGAACCTTGTTGATGTTTTCACTGAGGTTCGGTACGCCCAAAGCGCGGAAAATAACATGTTGTGCCAATTCGTCCGATGAATACCAATGATTCGTCGGATCATGATAACTAAAACTTTGTTGATGGACTCAACTAGATCGTTGGCTTGTGGATAATAAGGAGTTGAGCTATCGTGACGCAAACCAAGCTGGCCTGTAAGTTCTGTCATCATAACGTTTCGAAAATGGCGCCCATGGTCAGTGATTATCGCTTGTGGGAAACCAAACCTAGCAATAATGTGATTGAATACGAAAATTGTAGCTGTCTTGCCGTCTGCCTCGAATGTAGGCATCGCCTCGGCCCACTTAGTAAAATAATCAACCGAAAGGATGATATACTCATGCCCCCCGGCCGAGTGAGGGTTACATGTAATAAAATCGATACCCCATTTGGAAAAAGGACCAACAACAATTATAGGGTGGAGAGGAGCAGGTGGTGCGCGCATCTTGCGATCAAACACTTGACAGTTGTGGCATTTCCGGACCGCAATAATACAGTCTTTAAACAAGGATGACCAGAAGTAGCCAACACGCAATATCTTTTGGGCTGTGGCATACCCAGACATATGACCGCTGGTGAGCTCCAGTATTGTAGCAATAATGCTACAACTCCTGGAACTTCCTATCTCTAATTTTATCAACCCAGTAGTTCGTACAAACTTGGAAGCGACGGTGCTGTATGCACAAGTACTAGCTCTTGTCGCAGCTGTCACTTGGTCAGCTGGCACAAGTCCGCTAGGGCTCAAGCCAACTTCTATATGCTCACAGAAGAAGCTTTATGAGTGATGGACAAAAGCTAACTCAAAGGAGGCTAATCTATCTGTAGAAAGAAACTGAAAGCCAACAAAGCATGAAAACCCTAGTAAACCCTAATTTGACTAGTTAGGCCCTTACAATGCAAAACTGCGAATGAAAATTCTACCAATGATGCCATTACTTGTAGTGAGCTGAACTACATGCATCTAAGCTACTTGCATCTGAAAAGACATGTTTTTGTATTTTTTTCATTAAGTGGTTGGATTTCTTGTGATGATGCCTTTGATTAGGGTTTGACTGTGCAGGAGCGGTTCGAATGGAAGAAAAGCATGGGCAGGGTCAGGATGGCTAGGCGAGGTCCCAGAGGGTCTCTAGCATCAGTCCACAGAAGTCTACCACGTTCGGATGCTCAGCAACCGAGTTTGCAGGCTTCTACAGGAAGTCTGCAGGGGATCCTACAGGAAACTCAGGGGTTCTACAGGAAGTCTGTGAAATTCTACAGGATGTCCAACCGTGGGAGTTTTGGGAGATGGTGGAGTGATGGAGTGGTGATGGCTCAGGAGCAGAGAAGTCAGATGGAGAAAGAGTGCATGCAGTGGGTTGATGGCTGGAAGGATGGGATCAACGAAAGGTTAAGTAAATGGAGCTACGTGAGTAATGGAAGAGCTGGAAGGTAAACGAGCTGAACAGAGGTCGGTTGAGTGGCTTCAGGTGTGGTTGACAAGAAGAGGAAGGTAATGGAATGGCGTGGAGTAGTGTAGATGAAACAAATTGTCTATGAATGTCACCAAAAACGAGAACTCTTTAACCTATGTTAACTGTACTATTTTTAACCAATGAACAGCAGTGAAATTTGTGAAAGAAACTCGTGCATGGAAGTGGAATGAAGAAGTAATGATCAAGACCAAAGTGCATGGATGGATCTACGACTAAAGTAACTGTTGCAGCTTGCATGGACGTGAAAAGAACTGCGTTTCCTTTTTGGTGGTTGATATGGACTGCACCCGAATCCCTAAACAGAGATGGCAGTGATCTCTAACAACCTTTTTCTGGAGCTCCAATGAATTATAACTATCCTCTTCTAACCTAAGCAACTGGAAGCAAATTCACCATAAACTAATCCTATTCAATCTCATAAAAACTAAATCAGCAGACTGTAAATTCGAATTGCATGTCAAAGTAAAGAAACGAAGTGCTGGAACGAAAGGCAAATAACATTACAACACAGAGGAGGTCTATTGCTCTCAGGTTGGACCCTAACCTGAGAGCTATAGCTCCCTTAGAAACTCAGAATGAGATCAAAATCTGCCTGCCTTTATTCATAACCAAAAATCTGATGTCATGCCAAAACTGGCTTACAAAAAGAACCAACACCAAGCTGTAGCTCGTACTTCCAAATTACAAGAGTAATGCAAAAGTTCAAAAAGCTCCTATCAAAGGCTACGACCTCAGTATATATGCAAAATTATAATCCAACAGGTTTCCTTGATTTGTGGAGCTCGGCTGTCCAACTGAAGGTTAAACTGCTGATCCTGTAGAACAGTTGTAACTGCTGTTCCTGTAGAACGGTTGGCTGCCTCTAAGCTCGGTGGGGAGATTGGTTGGAGCTCGGAGCTATGGTGGGAATCACGAGGAAGGTCCCCAAGACTGTGGACATCCTCTCCTAAAAACTAGCAGTGCCACCTTACTGTCTCCTTGTCTCCTTTCTCGTGGTCTTTTACTCCCTTTTGATGCCAAAAACCTGAAATCATCATGTATTAGTCACGTAGATAGAATGCCTACCCTTCTTCCTACAAACAACACGAATAAACCAAGAAATGAATGCATAAGCAATAAAAGATGAATGGTTTGAGCAAAGCAAGTAGGCCAAATGAGCCCAAATTGTACCAAAAACTGGGGCTCATCATCACCCCCCAGCGAAACTATTTGCTCATCCTTGAGCAACTTTGCTCTGGCTCCTCGTCTTTGGCCGAGAACTAGAGCCCGGAGCATGCTCTTCCTTTGCTGTTTTTGGTGGCCCTGCCATTTCTGCCCCTGGTGGTGACGAGGGTGGCGCTTCTTCCCCCTTTTCCATTTCCTTGAGCCAGGCTTCGGAAGGCGATTGGCCTATTTTTCGTGTCCAGGAAGTTATTTTTGGGCTTCCCCTCTCGGGGGTGGCTGATGTTTTAGAGGGGGTTCTTGCACTGGGTGAAGTAGGGACATCCCCTAAAATGGTTTGGCTGCTGGGTGGAGGCTGTGGCTTGCCCGTGTTTATCCTCTTACTTCTCCTGGCTTCAGATGGTAGAGGGGTCTCCCTCTCTCTCTTCTCCTTCGGCTTTGGAGGTGTACTGAGGGCGGCCAGCGCCTCTGCTGCCTCCTTTTCGAGAATACCAGCCTTCTCTTTCTTGCGTTTTGCTCTCTCAGAGCTCCTTGTAGAGGGCCCCTCCTTTTCAAATTTCGGGCTTCCTGTAGAAGACCCTGCTTTGCCCACTTCCGGGCCTCCTGTAGAAGAACCTTTCTTTCCCGATTTTGGGCTTCCTGTAGAAGACCCGGTTTTAGCCACTCTCGGGCTTCCTGTAGAAGCCACTGCATTGGTAATCTTCGGGCTTCCTGTAGAAGACCCTTTTTCTGTCTTCAGGCTTCCTGTAGGAGCCTGTTTCTCAATGATTTTCAGGCTTCCTGTAGAAGCCTTTGTCTCTGTTTTCGGGCTTCCTGTAGAAGCCTGTTTCTCAATGATTTTCGGGCTTCCTGTAGAAGCCTGTTTCTACTTTCCTGTAGACACAGGTGTCTCCACCTTTGCTTGCTTACCTGCCTGAGTTTTGCTTTTTGCTTTGGTTGCAGGTGCTGTTGAGGTACTTGGGCTGACGTGGACCACCTCAACTTTGTCCATTTTGCTCTTCAGCCTCTTTTCTCTTGCTGACAAGATAGGTGTGCCACCTTTTTCTTTGTCCTCCTTTTCCTCATGCTTCTTCCTTTGTTCTTTCTTCTGCACTGTGGTCGGGGTCTTCTGGCCTTTTCCTCTCTGTCCCTCGGCCACTGCTTCTTGTTCCTCACTGCTGGAGGAACCCGTTTCTTCGATCAACATTTTAATGTCTCCATCTTTTGTCAAATTCCGAAAGGATTCCCATGAGAGGGGAACCTTATATGAATGCAGCGCATCCTCCATAAGAAGCTTGATCAACCCATGGTGGGCTATCTGATCTGGTATGCCCTCTTTTAGCTTTGTGGCACACTCCATTAGAGACTGCAATAGGAAATAAGGGATGCTCAGTTTTTGTTCTATAGGAAGATCAATCCGGTGCCTCAATTCAGTGAGCAACCGAAAGTGATATGCATACACGATGCTAAAACGACCTTCACAAGTGATATATTTCATGATTTACAAACTGACTTCATTCCATGGTGGCAACAGACTCGTTCTTCGCACCCCATTCTTGTCCTCCGAGAATTCCTCCTCAGGTGGAAAGAATTCTTTCTTTGCCTGCTGGCTCAGCTTTCTTTCTTCCTTATCCCACGACAAACCCATAGGAAGTTCTGTGATCTGACTGATATGTTGCGGGGTGAGCTTGAGGCTTAGACCTCTGAAGTTCACTGTGGCCAGTGTCTGGGATTTCGGCCTCAGAGCCTGCAAGAATTCTTCGGCCACTTCATCATCGTAACCCTGCAGCTTATCACAAAAAGACATCCATTGTGCTCGTGTGAAGAGCTCTACCACTTCCTGGTTTTCCCTTAATTTGGTTGAATCAGTGGGTTCCCGTCTTATAAACCCACCCGGCATGATGAACATGGTTGTTTTAACTAAAGGTGGCAAATGCGAAAGAGATTTGGTCTATTGAGACAGAGCATGCACATAATCCACAAAATTCAACACAGTCTGATTACACTGTCATCCTGTAGAACGACAGTATAGGCACAACAAACAACAATTTCACTGATATCTTTATGACCAGACTGTGGACGATGATCTTGCCACTCTTACTAACCAGTTGCATTAAGAGTTCAGGGTTACCTCTTTAATTGGCCACCGTTTTCCGTGAGGCACCCGCTTCCCTGTAGAAGACTGCGTTCCTGTAGAGACTGCGTTCCTGTAGAAACTATGTTCCTGTAGGAGCAGTGCGCAAATTTTGGGGAGGACTGTAGTTGGCCTGCGCTTGAGGTGTGCTTCACCGGCGTTCTGGTAGCCAAAATCTCGGCGTATCAAAGTGCGGAGGAGATCAGAATAGCCACTCGAGTTTGAAGTGGTGGTTGATAAATGCATGCGCACAATCTAGCCGATTAGATTTTGAATTGGCGCAATCCGTGGCGCGGGGGGTGAGCTGTCCCCGCCGGACCGTTGGGCGACGTCATCCATCATTCGCCTGCGTATTCACTTGCTGCCGCATCCATTCCCACAGATCGGCCGCCGCCTCTTTCTGTTAAACTCATTGCTTCCGACGGGAGTGTTCTCACGTGCGTGCTGCTCATTCTCTTTGTCGTGGCCGCCACCCAAACATCCAACTATACCATAACTAGCCGACGTGGCCAGTCGACTGGCCATACGGCCGCTCAACCATTCACTTTTACGCTGTGCAAACAATTCAAAGTAAAATTCATGCGATTTGATGGAAGGAAGGGTCGAGACACTTACCTGCGTGGCTGCACACGATTTTTCCAGTTTTTGGACGATGGTGAGTGGATCTACCTGCTGCATGCGAACTTACACAGACCCGAAGGCTCATGGTTACAGGCTACCGGCGATGGAGTGGATGCTTTGGTTGCATGCGCCCGCGTTTCATTGCAGATGGCGGTGCTGTGAATGGTATCCACTCTAGCAGGTTTAACTGTTACAGGATTCCCGCGGGGTGTCTCGTAACAGTTCTTCCTCCTTGGGTGCATGCTGCACGACGGAGGATCTGGCTTTTCGATCACGCTCCCGGAGCTTCTGATGCCTGTGGTATGAGATCTCAGCACTTGTTTATCTTTGAAAATGGCTTTTCCCGCGAGAACTCATCGATCTGCTTTGTTGGTGCAGGGAACTTGGTTGCATGTCGACGAGGATGGTGGAGCAAGGTAACAGCAATGTGCAAGGGTGCCAACAGAGGCTTGCATGCGTCCAAACCGATCCATAGTCGCTAGATCTCCTTTTAAAATGAATTATGGGCCGTCCCAAACTTCTACAAGAAGTTTCCTGTAGAACACAGAGCTTCCTGTAGAAAGTTCGGGCTTCCTGTAGAAAGTCTGCACTTTCCTGTAGAAAATCCGCGTCTTCCTGTAGAAAGACTGCATCTTCCTGTAGAAGATTCAAACCATGATAAAATTGCACATACCTTGAAAAAACATGGGTATCCTTGGAGGAGGTGCTAGTGAGGTCCCTTGACAGCATGATAAGGACCCTGGGATTTGAGTTGAAGGGCTTCTTCTCCCCCCATAGAACATCTGCAACCTGCATGCAATTTTACCATATTTTGCTTATTGTTTTTTCTTTTTTTCTTTCTTTTTTTTTTTTTTTTTTTTTTTGAAAGATAACAGGGGCGCCTCAAAGAGGTTTTCACCCGTGCCATCTGCCTGAGCGCCTCAGAGAGGTTTTCACTCAAGGATCTTTTTCAAACTTTTTTTTTTTTTTTTGAAAGACAATAGGGGCGCCTCAATGAGGTTTTCACCCCTACCACCTGCCTTGGGCGCCTCAGAGAGGTTTTCACCCAAGGATCTTTATTATTATTATTATTATTATTATTATTATTTTTTTTTGAGATCCTTCAGGGTATGCCAAAAGCAGAGGCAGAACCCTTCTCTATGACCAATACAGATTTCTCCATAGTTTTGATGAACTCTTGTCTTGAGAGAGGTCTCCTGTAGATCTTCAATCGATGCCCATTGACAAGCATGGGAATGGCTTCCTCATCAATGGTTCGAATAAGGACAGATCCATTGTCATGGCATTTTTCCACTGCATATGGTCCTAGCCATCTGGTTCTCAGCTTCCCCTTGAAATCTTTGTATCTGGAGTCATACAACAAAGCCCAATCTCCCGGCTGAAATTGCTTGTCATGGAGATGTTGGTCATGCCACACCTTTCTCTGAAGTTGAACCACTTTTGAGTGAAGGAGGGCCTGCATTCGGTGCTCATCCAGGCCACTCAGCTGCAATAGCCTTTCTTGTTGTGCATGGCTGAGATCTAGGTCCAGCTGAGCTGCCATCCTCAAAGTGTTGTATTCAAACTCAATGGACAACAAAGCTTTCTTCCCATAGACCAGCTCATACGGTGTGAAGCCGGTGGTGGTCTTCCAAGTGGTGTTGTAAGCCCATGTGGCTTCAACCAAGCGATCTGCCCAGTCCTTTCTGCTGCTGCTCACCACCTTAGTCAAGATCCCTTCTAATGCTCTATTGGTGACTTCCACCTGCCCATTTGCTTGAGGGTGATAAGGGGTGGAAGTCCTATGCTTGATCTTGTGATGAGCTAGTAGATCTTCAACCAGGTTGGAGGTGAACTGGCTCCCTTGATCGGTGACCAGCTCTCTTGGATAGCCAAACTTATAGAAGATGTTTTCTCTTAGGAACTCGGCCACCTTTTCTTCTGTTGCTGCTTTGATTGCTTTGGTCTCTGCCCACTTTGTCAAATAGTCAGTACACACAATGATGTAAGACCTTTGCCTCGAAGAGGGGTTGATTGGGCCCACAAAGTCCATGCCCCACTTCTCAAATGGCTCAAGAGTCACTTGAGGTTGGAGAGGCATCTCATCCCTTTGGGTCGGTTTCCCCATTCTTTGGCATTGGTCACACTGACTGACATATCTTCTGACATCTTGATGAAGTGTGGGCCAATAGTAGCCTGCCTGCAGGATTTTGAAGGCAATTCTCTTTGCTGCAAAATGTCCTCCACAAGGCCCATCATGATAAGTGAGGAGGATATCAAAGACTTCCTCCTCCCTTACACAACGCCTTAAGATCTGATCGGGGCCAAGCTTGAACAGATTGCCCCCGATCCAAGTAAATGAGGCACTTTTTCTGATGATTCTGCTCTTCTCTCTGGAAGATAGGTGCGGAGGGAACTGTGCTGAAACAAGATAGTTTGCTATATCAGCAAACCATGGAGAGAGTACTGAAATAGCAAACAGATGTTCATCGGGCATCTGGTCATCCACTGTTCCATCCTCATCTGCAGACAAATCCAATCTAGATAAAAAGTCAGCAACAACATTTTCTCTACCTGGTTTGTCAACAATGGTCAAATCAAACTGCTGCAATAAAAGTAACCATCTAATAATACGAGCATTCACATCTGGTTTATTCATTAAATATCTAATTGCAACATGGTCAGTATGTACAAAGGTCTGGTAACCAGTAATATAATGTCGGAACTTGTTCAGTGCATGGACCACAGCCAAGAATTCTTTCTCGGTTACAGTATAATTCAGCTTAGCTTTGGACAAGTTTTTGCTAACAAAGTAAATGGCATATGGAAGTTTTTGCTCAACTTGTCCTAAAGCTACACCTATGGCTTTGTTCGAGGCATCAGTGTGGATGTGGAAAGGTAGGGCCTAGTTTGGACCTCTCAGGATTGGGGCTGACACCAACTTGTCCTTCAATTCATTTAAAGCCCTCTAACAATCGTCAGTCCATTTAAACTCCACATCTTTTGCCAACAGACCAAACAATGGCGAGGCTAGCTTGCTGAAATCTTTAATGAATCTCCGGTAGTATCCTGCTAATCCCAAGAAACTCCGGACATCCTTGACCTTTTGAGGAGGTGGAACCCTCTTGATGAGAGCAATTTTGTTAGGATCCACCTGCAACCCTTGGCAAGAAATGGTATGGCCTAGCACGGTCCCTTCAGTCATTAGGAATTCACATTTTTCAGGACTAAGGGACAAGTTCATCTCGGTGCATTTGGTTAGGACTTTTCCCAGGTTGGACAATGCTTCCTGGAAGTTGGCCCCATAAGGAGTAAAGTCATCCATATAGATTTCTACTGCATCATGGACCAGCTCCGAGAAGATGCTCAAGACAGCTCTCTGGAAGGTAGCAGGAGCATTGCATAGCCCAAAGGGAAGGACTCGGTAGGCAAAGGTACCCCAAGGACAAGTGAAGGTGGTCTTATCTTGGTCTTCCGGGCTGATTTGGATTTGGTTGTACCCGCTAAACCCATCCAGGAAAGAGAAGAACTTCTTTCCTGCCAGTCCATCCAACACTTGATCTATGAAAGGTAGAGGGAAATGGTCTTTCTTGGTAGCTTTGTTCAGTTCTCGGTAGTCCACACAGATTCTCCATTTCCCATTTTTCTTGGGAACCAACACTAGAGGGGACACCCATTCACTATCTGAGATGGGGTAGATGAACCCGGCATCCAACAGTTTTTGTAATTCTTCCTTGACAATGTCCTTAAGGGCTGGATTCATTCTCCTCTGAGGTTGCCTAACCGGTTTACAATCCTCTTTGATGTATATATGATGGGTACAGACCGAAGGATGGACTCCTTTCATTTCCTTATAGCTCCAAGCAAAAGCATCTAGGTGGTTGGCCAACAGACTACACAGCTCCTTTTCCTGGGAAGGAGATAGGGAGGAGCTGATCTTCAATGCTTTCTCAGGGCCGAACTCCACATTCTTGACTCTGGGAGTAACAGGGTTGGTTGTACAAAGATCCACTAAGGTGCTAGCTTGGGCATCCTCCACCAATTTCTCTAAGGGTAGTGCATTAGAAGGTGGATTCTGGGTCAAGGTCTCGATCAAGTCATCCTCGGTTGGGGGGTCTCTTCTAGTGGTATCTAAGGTGCACAGAGGTGCTAAGTACACCTCGTCTTCCTCTCCTTCTTCCAACCAGAGTGGTAAGTCATGCTCTAAGGAGGGTTGGGCAGGAGGGTATAGGACTAGCTGCTTGGACATGGGACCATTTTTGATGGTCATGTTTCCTGCACGACAACTTATGTAAGCATCTGCAGTAGCTAACCAAGGCCTTCCAAAATGAGAGGATATCCAGTAAGCTTTGCCTTTGGTTGCAGAACCAGGAAGTCTGCAGGGTATTCCCAAGAGTCAATAGAGACCAAGACATTCTCCACAATCCCTTCGGGAGTCACGGTGGAGCGATCTGCTAATTGCAGTACTGTCGAGGTCTTCCTCAAGGAACCCTGAAGATTGAGTTTAAGCATGGTATCCCTGGTCATCACATTAATGGCAGCCCCCAGATCAATCAAGGTGTGAGGTATAATGGTGCCATTGATGTGGACATCTACTACAGGACTTCCAGGATCTAGGTACTTTGGGCAGATGACTTGTCCCAACATAAGGTCAGACAGTTGTCCTATGACATTGATAGTTGAAGCATCTTTCTTCCGTCTGCCTGGGTGTTTGAAACACTTCTCCTTAACCAATTTGTTGTATATTGGCACATCCTTGATGGCTTGGAGAAGTGGTATTTTTACACACAACTGCTTGAGCTCACCCAGAAGCTCATCCTCCTCTGGGTTGGGTTGTGTGGTGGCTGTTTGTCTCTCAGGAAAGGGTGGAATAGCCTTTGGTTCACTTTCCTGTTTATCTTCCTCATCCTCTGGGGGAGGAGGTTGGCGATCTGGTAGAGTCTTTCCAGATCGAAGATTGATCTCCTGGATCTCCACAGCATAGGTAGGGCATGAGGTTTCCCAGTGTATACCTGCTGGGCCTGTCTATTGTTGGGGTTCGGGTTCGGTTGAGCAGGCATTTGAGGTTGCCTTGGAGGAGCAGGAGGTAATGGCTGAGGTTGAACTGGTGGTGGAGGCAAGATGGCAGGAGGAGTGTTGTATTGGGGCCTCCACCCCGACTGAGGTGCATTCCATTGAGGCTGTGGCTGGGCATGCGAGTGATATGAATGAGAAGTAGGTTGAGTGGGGTACTGAGGTGGATAAGACCATGGAGGAGGCATGGACCATGAAGGATGAGCAGGGGGACCCCAGGAAGGCATAGGAGTCGATTGGTTGGGGCTGTAATAAGCTTGAGATGCCCCTTGCATCCCCTGCTGATAAGGTCTAGATCCTTGTGGCCTCCTTTGGTTGAGGTAATAGAGAGGTTCAGTGGGAGCTTCTATCCCTTGGTACATGGCTTTAAATCCAGGTAAGGTTGGACACTGATTTGTGGGATGGTCCTCCTCACAGACGAAACACACTTCAACCAAATGCAATGGACATTCGTTCTTGGGGTGTCTCCTTGTGCACCTAGGGCAGAAGACAGCCAAGGCTCTCTCAACTTCTTCTTTCTTTTGCTGAATCCTGAATGTGTCGAGCTGCATGGCAGTGGTCTGTCTCACCTCACTCTTAAGATCTTCTAATTGATTTGCAAGCTCATGTTTGGAGAAAGGGACACTAGTTGAGAGGAGGTTTCCTCTACCTCGTTTCCGAGCTGCCCTGGAGTGGTTTCTAAACACAGTCTTGATGTCCTCATAAGGCAGTTGGTAAATGTCCCCCCCAGCTAACATGTGAAGGGTATCTAAGAGGTCTTCAGGGACTCCTCGGAGCAGGACCAACTTGAGGGATTCAGGGTCAAGTGTGCACCTGGCCTGCTTATAGCTTAGTTGGAACCTCTCCTCATAATCCTCTAAGGACTCATCATTTCCCATGGTCATCCGAAAGATTTCCCCCTTTGTTTCCTTGGACCTACAGTAATCCCGGTACTTGGTATTGAAAGCTTGCTGCATTTGAGCTCAAGTGGTGATACTATTCCCAGGTAAGCCCATGAACCAGCGTAATGCTGCATCCTTAAGAGTGGAAGGGAAAAGTTTCAGCTTTTGCTCATCTTCAGTATAGTCATAGGTTCTACAAAGGACAAAAAACTCAAACAGGAAGGTATCTGGATCTTCAGTAGTCACCCCTTGGAAGTGAGGTAAGGCGGAGGGGCTAATGTTCTTCATTTTCATCTCTCCATTGGTCTCTCGGATGGGGAAGGCACCTTCTATTCTCTCATCTTCTCTTCTATTGTCAGCCATAGCTTCAGATGGAGTGGTCTCTAACTCTTCTTCTACTATAGGATCTTTGTATATCTCAGGATGTTCACCTATAGGTTCTTCTGGGTCACTGTCACCAAAGAAGAGAGAAGGGTGACTCAGTGATGTGGTGGGGGTGTTTGGTAGGAATTTGCCTGATCTATCTCGGTTCCTACGAGGCATGAAATGGAAAAGACTTTCTTTTTCTTTTGATTGTTTTTGCTTTTTTCCTTTGTTACCTGCAAAACTGAAACAAATTGATCTACAACTAACTATGAAAGATGCAGAATTAAACTGAAAGCAGGAAAGAACTAATCTACTTTGCTCAAATGAAATTGCAAGAATGGAAATGCTAGTCTACGCTTGCAGAAAGGAAATGCTAATCTATGAAAGCAGGAAATGCTAATCTATGAAAGCAGGAAATGTCTATGCTACTTTTGCAGAATGGAAATGAAATAAACTACTTAGCAGAAGGCAAGAGTAAGAAAGTAGAAGAAAAGCAACAATTACTAATACTCTGACACTTCCCTGGAAACGACGCCAAAAAGATGGTGAGCTCCAGTATTGTAGCAACAATGCTACAACTCCTGGAACTTCCTATCTCTAATTTTATCAACCCGGTAGTTCGTACAAACTTGGAAGCGACGGTGTTGTATGCACAAGTACTAGCTCTTGTCGCAGCTGTCACTTGGTCAGCTGGCACAAGTCCGCTAGGGCTCAAGCCAACTTCTATATGCTCACAGAAGAAGCTTTATGAGTGATGGACGAAAGCTAACTCAAAGGAGGCTAATCTATTTGCAGAAAGAAACTGAAAGCCAACAAAGCATGAAAACCCTAGTAAACCCTAATTTGACTAGCTAGGCCCTTACAATGCAAAGCTGTGAATGAAACTTCTACCAATGATGCCATTACTTGTAGTGAGCTGAAATACATGCATCTAAGCTACTTGCATCTGAAAAGACATGTTTTTGTATTTTTTTCATTAAGTGGTTGGATTTCTTGTGATGATGCCTTTGATTAGGGTTTGACTGTGCAGGAGCGGTTCGAATGGAAGGAAAGCATGGGCAAGGTCAGGATGGCTAGGAGAGGTCCCAGAGGGTCTCTAGCATCAGTCCACAGAAGTCTACCACGTTCGGATGCTCAGCAACCGAGTTTGCAGGCTTCTATAGGAAGTCTGCAGGGGATCCTATAGGAAACTCAGGGGTTCTACAAGAAGTCTGTGAAATTCTACAGGATGTCCAACCGTGGGAGTTTTGGGAGATGGTGGAGTGATGGAGTGGTGATGGCTTGGGAGCAGAGAAGTCAGATGGAGAAAGAGTGCATGCAGTGGGTTGATGGCTGGAAGGATGGGATCAACGAAAGGTTAAGTAAATGGAGCTACGTGAGTAATGGAAGAGCTGGAAGGTAAACGAGTTGAACAGAGGTCGGTTGAGTGGCTTCAGGTGTGGTTGACAAGAAGAGGAAGGTAATGGAATGGCGTGGAGCAGTGTAGATGAAATAAATTGTCTATGAATGTCACCAAAAACGAGAACTCTTTAACCTATGTTAACTGTACTATTTTGAACCAATGAACAGCAGTGAAATTTGTGAAAGAAATTCATGCATGGAAGTGGAATGAAGAAGTAATGATCAAGACCAAAGTGCATGGATGGATCTACGACTAAAGTAACTGTTGCAGCTTGCATGGACATGAAAAGAACTGCGTTTCCTTTTTGGTGGTTGATATGGACTGCACCTGAATCCCTAAACAGAGATGGCAGTGATCTCTAACAACCTTTTTCTGGAGCTCCAATGAATTATAACTATCCTCTTCTAACCTAAGCAACTGGAAGCAAATTCACCATAAACTAATCCTATTCAATCTCATAAAAACTAAATCAGCAGACTGTAAATTCGAATTGCATGTCAAAGTAAAGAAACGAAGTGCTGGAACGAAAGGCAAATAACATTACAACACAGAGGAGGTCTATTGCTCTTAGGTTGGGCCCTAACCTGAGAGCTATAGCTCCCTTAGAAACTCAGAATGAGATCAAAATCTACCTGCCTTTATTCATAACCAAAAATCTGATGTCATGCCAAAACTGGCTTACAAAAAGAACCAACACCGAGCTGTAGCTCGTACTTCCAAATTACAAGAGTAATGCAAAAGTTCAAAAAGCTCCTATCAAAGGCTACGGCCTCAGTATATATGAAAAATGATAATCCAACAGGTTTCCTTGATTTGTGGAGCTCGGTTGTCCAACTGAAGGTTAAACTGCTGATCCTGTAGAACAGTTGTAACTGCTGTTCCTGTAGAACGGTTGGCTGCCTCTAAGCTCGGTGGGGAGATTGGTTGGAGCTCGGAGCTATGGTGGGAATCACGAGGAAGGTCCCCAAGACTGTGGACATCCTCTCCTAAAAACCAGCAGTGCCACCTTACTGTCTCCTTGTCTCCTTTCTCGTGGTCTTTTGCTCCCTTTTGATGCCAAAAACCTGAAATCATCATGTATTAGTCACGTAGATAGAATGCCTACCCTTCTTCCTACAAAAAACACGAATAAACCAAGAAATGAATGCATAAGCAATAAAAGATGAATGGTTCGAGCAAAGCAAGTAGGCCAAATGAGCCCAAATTGTACCAAAAATTAGGGCTCATCAATCGCCACATGCTCCAGAGTGACAGTCATTCAAAACCCTTTTGGCTTCCTCATGAGTTAAGCAACGACGAAAAACCAAGTCCACCCCACGGCGATAAAGAGTATCTCCAATAATTTTGTATTGCTGGGACTGGAATCGAATTTTCCGACGTTCTGACTTTGAAATTTCGGGCCGAAAGGATTGGGTCTGGAGATAGACGATTATATCTCCATACCACGGATCTAAAGTGCTGATGAGAAACAAAGATTCATCCACAATGGGTTCCTCTGCCACAGTTTCCGTATCAGCACGCGGGAAATCACACATCAACTCTGCAAAAACTAAAGATTTCTTAGACTTAGATTTTTCAAATTCCAAGTCGAACTCGTGCAGGATAACGATCCATTTAGAGTACTTGCCCCCTAGCAATTTTTTAGTCAAAATGTAGATCATAGGGTTGCAATCCGAAATGACTGTAGTTTTACGGAGAAGAATGTAGTGACGAAAACGTTGGACAGCTTGAACGGCTGCCAAGGCCAATTTCTCCACATGTGAACATTTGAGCTCAGTGGGATTTAACGTCCGACTAAGGTAATAGATCACATGTTCCGTTCTGAATTCGTCTTCCTAGACTAAGACCATTCCAATGGTGGAATGAGCGGTGGCGAGGTACAAAAAGTAATCTTGGTTGTAGCTGGGAGGATGCAGCAACGGTGCATGGGTCAACGCGTGCTTAAGCGCATCAAAAGATTTCTGAGCTATCTCATCCCAAGAAAATTGAGCATTTTGTTTCAACAACCGGGTAAATCCCTTGGTAATCTCGGCATAGTTAGGAATGAATCAGCGTAAAAAGTTTGCTTTCCCTTGCAAACTTTGGAGTTGGCGAAGACTCGAAGGAGGAGGCAATTTGATGATAGCTTCTACCTTCGAGGGATCGACGCGGATGCCGGCTTTTGAAACTACAAATCCCAACAATCGTCCCACTTCTATACAGAAGACACACTTGTGTGGGTTCAACCGTATATGATAATGCCTACACCTCATGAAAATTGCTCGTAAATGGACAAGGTGATCAGCTCGATGTAAGGAGTGAGCGGGCAAATCATCGAGATACGGTTGCACAATGTGTTTGATGTCATGAAACGCATAAGACATCGCCCTTTGAAAAGTGGCTCCGACATTCTTAAGCCCAAAAGGTAATTTGCAATAAGCAAATTTCCCCCATGGACAAATGAAAGCCGTTTTTGGTTGATCGGCAGGTAGAATATTGATTTGGTTGTAACCGGAAAAACCGTCCATAAAGGAAAATATTTCACTGCCGGCACAATCATCAATTATTTGATCGATATAGGGTGTTGGATAGTTGTCCTTGGGACAAGCACGATTGATATCCCTATAGTCGATACATATTTTTATTGTTCCCTGTTTTTTGTTAACCGGAACAATATTCGATACCCAATCCGTTAACGGGATCGGATAAATGAAACTTGCTTTCAACAGCTTCTCAACTTCTTCTTTAATCGCAACCGCTTTTCGTGGGTGAATCTGACGCAAACGTTGCCGGACGGGTTTAGCGTCCGGGTAAGTCTTGATCTCATGGACAACAATGGCGGGATCAATTCCTAGCATTTCCTCGTAAGACCAGGCAAACACGTCGCGGAATTCTTGAAATAGGGCCTTGTATGTCTGAATTTCGTCATCTGAACACGAGGCACCTATATGAATGTGCTCAACAATTCCGGGCTTGACTGAAATGTCAATGGGAATAGCACGAGAAATGTTTCCCAAATTCAGCTCTGAATCAGGATGTTTCATTGGACTCTGAGCTTCTTTGACATATTCAACTGTAAAGATTGATGAGAAATCATTTTCAAAATGATCATCCTCAGGTAAAAACGAAGATCTATGATGGAGATCTTCCCATGGTAAATCGTCTACGCACAAAACTTCACAAAGTTGTTCGTCAGATGACACAACTTCGGGAAACGTTATTAACTCCGAGGTTGACGTGAAAAGGGATTCCTCACGGACCACATTCATTTGGTCGATTTTGGTTGAACTCGGGTCGGAAAAAGACTGCACGGCTTCGTATGCAATTTCATACGGACTCAAAGGCATCGCGTCACCAAATGAGTCTATCTCAGATTCAGAAGGAACGATCCAAGGATCGTCATAAACAATGGTGTCTGAAGTAATCATATGAATAGATGCAAACGAAGACACGGCGTTGATTGGAGGAAAAGGAAAAGTTCCCAATAAACCGGCATCTTTAACTAATCCAACGCCAACATCCTTATAAGGGATAGTTGTTTTACCGACATGCTGGATACTCTCTGAAGAGGCTGGGTCGGATGAAAAGTAAGCCAGCTGGTCTATGGTTACGATCTTGCCATTATGTGGAAACTTTATTACTCTGAAGACCGATGAAACGACCGTTGTCATAGCGTAAGACCAACTTCGACCCAAGAGAAGGTTGTAGTCTAGAGGGGCATCAACCACTTCCACATCTAGACTAACGGTTTTTCCTTCAACTCCTATAGGCAAATCCTGTAGAATGCCAAACGGATGGAACCCACGGCCATCAAAGGCCTTAAGAATTGTCGGGGATTGATTTAGTGAAGGAGAACCAAGCGATCTCCAGCACTGTATTGACATAATACACGTGGAAGCTCCCTCATAAATTACAGTCCGATGAATAGGCCTGTTTTTGACTATCACTGGGATCTGGAAAGCCATCTGATGAGGCAAACACGGTGTACTATTTTCTAGATCAAAGATTATTAGGTTCGGGTCCTGAACATCAACAGCTCCTATAGCCGACAAAAGTAATTTTCGCTGTGCTGGGTATGATTGCAGCACTTCTAAAGCCGACATTGCTGAGGGTGAAACAACTAAATCCTCAACAATGTTGTAGTTTTGGGCCGCTCTCGCATGTGGATTGAAAGCAGACCTTCGAAGTACACCCTTGGCGGGCGGTTTGATTACTAAGTCAGGGTTAGGTTTCTTGATCTGTAGTGGATCGGAACTGGGAGCAGAGGTTGATGGATTTGAATGAGAAGATTCTGCTTCTTTCGATCCATCAACAGGACTTTTACTACCATAATCTTGCGATCGAGTCGCAATCCTTACATGAGACATCATCAATATGGGTTCTTCACTGGCACTCGAGGAAGAACCGATCATCTTACTCTCCTGCTTTGGAAATGGATCTTTCAAAACAGCAGGAGTTGGGGAACCCTTGACGATTTTCACAACCTCGGCCCGATGAGGGCAATCTCTTGTAAAATGATCCTCTTCACAAATAAGACAAGGATATCGAGGTTTGCACTTTTCGTCATTGGTTTCCGACTTTTCTGTTTTTTCCTTTGGAGTCTTGTCTGCTTTATTCTTCTTCTTGCCTTTCTTCTTCCCACCGTTTTTTGATTTAGCCGTAGATGACTCTACAGCGTGAATATCAGCGGAAACTTCAGGAGAAGATTCTCCTGTCGGGGAATTCGGTAAGGTTATAATGGGCGAAGAATTCTTTGAAGACTTCTTCTTGCTTTTATTATTTACCGTACCAATCATGCCATCAGCATCATGAGATCCCGAAGGAGCAGCAGCGATTTGATTTGACTTTGGAAGATTTGGGATCTTTTCGTGTAACGTACCTGACTGAGTGTAAACCAAGTCAAGGTACTGCGCTTGAGAAATCACTTGCTCCTCAGTAACTACTCCGGCCTTAGCTACGTCTTCAGTAATCTTCGGTAATAATGATTTAACAAACCATTCAGCTAAGATTTGGTCCGGGATAAAAACTTACACTAATCGCCTTCGACGTCTCCATTCATGTATATGATCGGAAATATAAGTGGACGTCGACTGTTTTAATGAAGTTAGTAGCTCCTTGCCATTATCATATCTGACCGGCAACTGAAAATGAGTTAGGAACGAGGTAGCTAACTGACTAAATTATAAAAAGAGGCCCGTGGTAACTCAATGTACCACTTGGCCGCGAGACCAATGAGTGTACGCTGGAAAAGACGTAAGCGGATCGAATCATCCGAGATGGAATTTGACGGATCCTCTCCAGACTTACCCTCAAACTTGGGTATGTCACTGGGCAACTTATTTGGCATTGGCGGCCAAAACGGAAGATAATTTATTGGATCGTTCGTTAGGCGTGACAAGTCTGGTAAATCCAAAGTTGCGATAAACGGTAATTGCGGATTAGGATCCCTAAAACTCTGGGTCACAAGACCAGTCCCAGGAGGAGGATATCCAGGATAACTTGGAATAGGTATCGCATTCGGGATATTGTATCCTCCCGGAAAACCAGGATTAACCGGACCGTACTGGGGTTGTTGAGGTTGTTGATAAGTGTACCCAGGATACGGTTGATACTGGTAAACTGGCTGTTGGACAGCAGGCCCGTATTGGTACTGTCCCTGGTACGGTTGATAAGTGAATTGTGGTTGACTAGTGACAACCGTACTTAAACCAGGCTGTCCTACAGGCATCTGAACCATAGTTTGAATCGTGGATCTAGACAATGGTAAAGATGTCTGAGGAGTAGTTGCAGAGACAGTAGAAACCGGAGCTGTCGATACTCCAGAAGTAAGTGTGGTGGAAGGAACAGATGTTGCAGTAGTTGCAGCATTAGTTTGAGATGGAGTACTAGGTGCAATGGGCGACTGAGTAACTACCGAAGGTACAGAAGTTTGAACATTAGACTGGACTGGTTGCTGGGGTGAACCAGCAACTAAGGGTTGTCCAGCTTGAGATGACAACTGTACACTTGGCTGCAATACCTGTTGAACTTGCGATGGATCCCACACTATGTTCATTCCGGGGTATTGACCCACGACAGGTTGAGGATATTGAGATCCATAATCGGATTGAGGGTAGGATTGAAAACTGAAAGGTACATTTCCCATACCTTGAACATAAGATTGACCTTGGGGTGGTTGATAACCTTGACTCGAGTACTGACCTTGAGGTAGATACCCTTGAGGTAAATACTGATACTGGGGTTGACCTTGAGCTATAAATTGATACTGAGGTTGACCTTGGGGTACATATTGAGGCTGGGGTTGACCTTGAGGAATGTATTGTACTATGGGTACATACTGTCCTTGAGGTTGCCCCCCAGATGCAATTTGTGTACCCTGAGGTTGCCCCCCAGGCATTAATTGAGGCTGCCCCCCAGGCGGTAACTGGCCACCTTGAGGTTGAGAAGCGGGAAGTGAACCTGACATCATGTAAATGTCTCCTACACCCAACGGTTTATTACCATTGTTTCAAGCTAATAACCCATGTTCAATGGGTTGAGGAGATGCTCCCGCAAAAGTACTAGAAATTGACTGATACCCAGAGGGAATAGAAGGACCGCCGAACAAGAAAGATTCAGGAGATTGAGTGAACACGGACGACTGACCAGACATATTTATAGGAGTATAAATACCTCCAGGTGGATAAGGAGTACGAGGTGGAGAAAAACTGAACCCTAAGTTGTCCAAATAATTGGTTAACGAAAGATACCAAGTAGTACTTCTAGGAGGACTGTAAAAGATAGATTCACGCTCCCTTAGATCAATAGTAGGTTGATATTCAAGGATAGAAACACCAAATTCTTCCTCTGGAGAAGTTCTTCAATAGCTATCAAACCAGCAGGAAGATTTTCGGTGATGACTCTTTCTACCCTAGGTGAATCAGGAGCACTAGAAGTTGGAGTAACAGGTTCAGATACTTCAGGTTCTTCGCCTATATCACTAGTAGATGAAAAACTACCAGCAAGCTCGGAAACTGCAACAACTTCAAGATTATAACCTGTTTCTAGACCTTGGTAATCTGGATGGACTACCAACGACGACTCTCCTTCTTCAGGTGAACCTACTTTACTGCCACTAGGAGTTACAAGGACTTTCAAACCTTCGTAATGACCCGGGACATCTTCAGGAGGTTCGCCCCGAAGTCTACGGGACTTCCTCAACAAATCGGCCACGGTAACAATCTCAGGAGACTTGCCCCGAAGTCTACAGGACTGTCTCGGTAATTCAGCCACAGTTAAAAACTTTTAACTACTGCACACGCAAACAAAGTAAAATCTCAAAGCAAACCACCTAAAGTCTCTAAAGAACCAAACAAATTCGAATCACACGCCTAAAGAATCTAGGGCGTCAAACCATACACAAACAGTAGCCTTCCGGACCGAAAACACTAGTTGGAGATGAAACCCAACATCGCCGAATTCAGTACAGAAGTGGTGGGTGGAACAGTTACCCCGGCAGCCTGCTTAATGAATAGACTGGCACAAGTTCCTCCACTTTAACCGTCTCGAGTGAAGTGAACCCCCCAGAAAATCCAAGTGAGTCTAGCCGACGTCTGCTCTAGGTACAGTGGGATCTTCCCTCCACCATCACCTCGGTAGAATCCTAAAGATAATGGTCACTAAGGTTACCAACAACAACAAATATACCTGGGGGAACAGTCTACGACCCGATAGCACGCAAGGGCAGAGTAACAAGCTCAATCCCCTTGCCGGCTCCTTGACAATAATCCAAGGTTTATTGACAAGTGACCCCAGGCTCCTCGACAATAATCCGAGGTTTACCATTTGTAGTACATGCGTATCTGGCGTCTTTCCCAATGAAGGAGGATTGATCCCCTCACTGGTTCGGACACGGTCTCGTGCTTCTCTTTTAAGAGGAGCTTTCCCAGAGTACAAATGAAACAGTTGGATTTATCCTACCACAAGATGAGCTACTTGTTTGGTTTTACTGTCTTGGAGAGTTAATTACTCTCCTACTCCAAGACACTAGCCTGATCTATATTGGTGTTTTAGAGCCCTAGTAAATAAAAAGTTACTAAGTTGATTTTACTTTAAGCGTTAATTTTTATGGCTTTTCTTTAGGACAAAAGGTAGCGGAGATGAAACTGATGGTGTGTAGACTTGACTCAAATCCACTAAAAGATGCACTTAGGATGATTTATACTAATTTTCTTTTTCAATGAATTCCCTAGCTAAGAGAGTTGGAGAATGCAAAACTGATATAAAGACAACTTTCTTGGCAATGAAAATCAAAGAAACAAACTCTTTATCTTGTCCAAAACATACAACACATGACCACTAATTACTTCACGAAAATTCCTTTTCTTTTCAAAGAATCAAATGCTACTAAAGCAAACTTTTCTTCAAAAGAGTTTTTTGTATTTTTCACTATATTAACAAAGCATGTAAAACTTACTTTAACAGAAATCAAAGTTAAAAAATCTATGGCAATCAAATCAACTCAATTTCACTCAAAAGAAAATCTAAGAGAAATGCACCTAAAAGTAAATCTAATGAGGCAAAAGCCTACTGAGTATGATTCCAGGATGTTTTACTCAGTCAAAATTTAACTAAGGACTAGTTAATGCAGAATCAAAAACCAGTCAAAAACAAAAATCAAAATCTTTTGTTCTTTTTCTTAAGAATAAAATTCAAAGTTCAATCAACAAACTTTTTCGAGATTCGGCAAAGAGACAACACAAAGGTAGGTTTCTCACAAGGGTGGATTCTATGAAAGGTTCGACTCTTAAGAAGACTGAAAAGACCAGGGAGATCCAAGGTTTTACAACTTCTAAATCCAAAGTCACTACAGGACCAATGCAAAAATCAAACCCTAGGGCAAAATCTCTATGAATTTCACTAAAACTCTTGACACTGATGAAACAAGCTTAGGTGAAGATTTATTACAGGTAACCAGTGGATCTGGGCAGAAAAAACAAATTAAAAACAAAATCTAAGAGGCAAAAAAGAAAAAATTGAAATTTTCTCAATTTTGACAGAGTACGCAGGCAACCTATTTGCACAGGTGCGTGTACGCTCTGTGCACAAAGCTGCAGTGCGTACAGGTACACACTGTGCTTAACTCAGAGGGTGTGTACTGCTAGCAAAACAAAGAAAAAATAAAATCTAATTTAACCCTAAGCTATCCTACCTAAATACACAATGAAACAGCCAAAAACCAGAAAACAAACGACTTTTCTCAAATCAAAGTTTCACACAAAGGAAAAATCATTCACATCAATGGATTCCCCAGTATGGTCGCCATTTTGTCATGCGGAAAGAGTCGATTGTGAGGACAAAACCAACCTCCCTAGAAGCTAAGGCTTTCTAGTGACAAACAAGACAAATAAACACTACCTTTCTCTAAACATGCATTTAGAATACAAGTAATCAGGTGATTATAACATACCTTTAGTCCAACGCTTTGTAGTAGTCCAGCCTCGCTGATCCGGATGAGCTCCTCCTTCTCTTCGAAACCTGCATTCACTAACAAGCCAAAAGATTACATAGCACCTGATAAACTTATAAAATAACACATATTCATCATACAGACCAAGGAGTATATGAAACAAATCATGAATAACAATCTGTTGAGAAAAATGAGTTCATTTGTATTAAGTGGAAACAAAAGAAACCATTACAACCTGAGCCTTGGTGTTGTGCAGGTCCCTCCTAGGGTCCAGCAAGAGTTTTCCTTTACTTTGATCAGCTCACCCACTTCCAAATAAGGCTAGGAAAGGATGGTAATCTCTCCTCTCAAGCTTTACAAGGGAGTCCTAATTCCAGCAACATCTACCCTTAGGAATGTTCAGCTTTCAACCTCTCCTCCTTCTGGCTCAATGCCTGTATTTATAGTGCTCTAGAGGAAGTTAATCAGGTCCACCATCAATGGGATAAGCCCCTCTTTGAATGGGATAGCTCCCCTCTTGATGGGATAAGTTCCTCTTTCATAGGGATACATGAACCATTTGGAGGCGCTCAATACACATCAAACAAGCTTCTAGAATGCTCTAGAAATGACCACAAGTAACTTTTTTGGAGTGAAACTTGTGCCTTTTGACCTTTACAGGAGTACGCACCCTCCCCTTTACAGACAGAGCGTACAAGTACGCAGGTATTGTGAACTTGGGGTGCGTACACGTAGGTAAGGCTAAGAGAAACTGCGTACCGAGAAATATATAGATTTTTTAAAGACTTTCTCTCCTTCTTGGAGTTTGACATGAAGAGTAGAGGTATGAGACTTGCCAAGGAGGATAGTATGATAGTTGATGGAGCCATACTAACTGCAAATAGTCATGGTGACAAATTTTAGTGTAACACACTCCATCATCTTTGCCTAGAATTCAAGTCCCTTTGGGTAAACAATTAAAACTTTGGTGATCACTTTTGAGCACAAAGCTTATCCCTACAAGGTATTCTCTCCATATTTTTAAATCTAGTACTACAAAAACCAACTCTAAATCATGCATCACATAGAGTTCATGATCCAAAATTGATCGAAGAAAAAGAATAAGGTATTATAGACTCATGTGCATGGATGTGCCTATTTTACCTTATGCAACGGATCGATAAGATTACGAAATACACAGACACTGAAGCAGTTAGAGAAAACACAACAGGAAAAACATATAAACACAACAAGTTTAATAAGGAGTTCACCCAATACTCCTGGGCTACGTCTCCGGTCCAGCCTTTAGTGGTGGCCTCTCTATTATGTTTTCAAAGCAGAGTTTTTACAACAGTGAGCTCAATTTGAGTCTCACTCAACAGATAGAAATCAACAAGACTGTACTTGGATTCCCCAAGTATCTGGAGTACACAGACTCTATTTACTAATTTTCAACCCCCTATGGGTCACAATGGTATGAGTCCAATCTGAGACTCAATACATGACAAGCATTTACAGAGGAGTTCGCTTGAACCTCTCAAGCCTTTTCTGGAGTACACAGACTCTCTAACTCTCTCTATCTCTGTCTCTGACTTGATGCTGCCTTTGCTCCTACAGGTCAGCTCAGCTTCTTCTCTCTGTTCTTTGCTCTCAGCTTTCCGCTTCTAACTTACTTGTCCCTCTCTTTGTCAGTTCGTGGCTTTAAAGCCAATCTGCTTTCTGATTGTTCGTTTCCGCTTCCCGACTTTCTGGTTCCCTTGCCTCTATCCGTTTGAATTCCTCTGTTTTACATCATCATCACTGTATAATGCCTCACTAGGAGGTGGCCACTTGTTTCAAACAAACCAAGTGTCAGTTCTCTTGGAAGTTTTCAAAATGATCGTTTATTCCGTTAAATCCAAGAATGCTCGTGAAACACATCCTTCTGCCAACACATCATCCACGTCAGACTTCAAATCTTATACAACTCTGTCTGTTTACATTGTCAGATCCAGTCATCCATCGAAACATATTTCTGTTGTCGAGCTGGAGCCCCTAGATCCTACGGTCTCCGTCCATATCGGGCGGGTAAGTAACATAATGTTTACCCATCCGATGTGAGCAGTTTTCTCTCTCTTTCGCCGGATGCATGGCACCCATTGTGTGGCATCGGGTGAGACTCGGTTGAAACCGCTTACCACTCGAAACTCTGCCGATATTCTGCCAGTTGTTGTGGGCCCCGCTTTTGATGGTATCAGTGTGATATCCGTTGCATTTCATGATTCTTCGGGTTCGGGCACTCAGGGCTTTTCCTTCTTTTAGGGGTTTGCCCTGCGATATGCGATTAACGACTTAAACTGCCTTCGTCTCTTGAAATGATGTCCCGTTTTGCTAATTCGTGATTGCACACATTACCATGGGCCAATGGTCTGCGCGCTTGACCAAGGGTCCTCGTTGCTCCGTGCTGATGACAAATTGCAACTGTTATGAGGATATCTCTGATAAGATCAATCTTTATAAGACTTTGAAACTTTGGCATGAATTTTACAGAGTTCATGAAAACTTAGAGAGTGTTCTAGGATCTAATTCAGAACACGGCCTTCCCATTGAAAAAGATTTTGGACCACCAAAAGTTGGTTTTTAAGCATCAATCAAGTGAGGGTACAAATTCCTCGCTTGCCCAATTTCTATTCATTTCACACTACTTGGTTTTGAACCTTTGAGTCCAATCTTGAGGTACTCAACATCCCCTTTGCGCGTAGTTCTCACCTTCCTATTTAGAACTGTATCTTCCTACAATTCATTGAGATATTCAGGTAACAGATCATCAGTAGAAGGCAACTGACTCTGCTTTTCGAGATATTCAATCAATGAAGGTTCAAATAGTCTCAAGCTTTCTGCATTAACTACTAAATAGATGTGCATGTAAGCTAACAAATCAAGGCGAAAAACATTCTAACGAATTTTCTCAAGTATCTTGAAAGGTCCATACCTTATTGGCTTCAACTTCTTACCTTCACCTTGCATTCTGTCTTTGTTGATATATAGTCAGATTTGATCACCAACTTGGAGGCTATGCTCAATCCGATGCTTGTCATGCCTTGCCTTGTACTTGGCTTGGCTCTTTTCTAGCCGTTCCTATACTGCCTGGTGAATCTCTTGGATTTGTTCAATGAACTTTGTTGCCTTGTCCACATCACTGTGTCCATAAACTGCTATGTCTTTACCAAAGACAAAATCCAAGGGAGACCTTAGTGTGAAACCAGAAAAAGTCTGAAAAGGAGATCTTTGTGTAGAAGAATGTTTAGCACGATTGTAAACATGCTGCACATAACATAAATGTTCATCCCAAAACTTGGGATGCTTGCTGCAATAGCCTCTGAGAAACTGGATCGCTGTCTTGTTGATCACTTCCATTTGGCCATCTGTTTGTGGATGAAAGGTTGTGCTCTTCTTCAGTTTGGTGTCCATCGATTCCCACAGACTCGACCAAAACTTCCCAACAAATCTTGAATCTCGATCAGATACAATGGAAGTGGGTAATCCAAAATGAACACATACATGCTGAAAGAATAACTTTGCTGTTTGTTCAGCTGTAATTTGTTTGTTACAAGGTATCAAGATACACATTTTGCTGAACCTATCCACAATAACATATAAATAGTCATGAGCTTTTCTAGATTTAGGTAGTCCCCCAACAAAGTCCATGGAAACACTTTCCCAAGGATGAGAAGGAATTGGTAGTGGAGTGTACAAGCCTAGTTTTCTATTTTTGGGCTTGCTTTTAGCACACATAGTACACCCTCTTACATATCTAGAAACTGTCTCATTCATTTTTGGCCAATAACAAAATCTTTGCGGCTGTGCAACTGTTTTACTTACACCAAAGTGACCTGATATTAGAGAAGTATGTGCTTCTCGAATTATCTTTACTCTTTTAGTTTGTGGAATGCATAACTTTCCAAAATGATACAAGAGTTGGTCCTTAACATGATAATCCAATTCTTCTACTTGTTTTTCACGACTTAAAGTTGCATATACATCTTTAAAATCTATATCTTGAGCATATTGTTCAATGTAGCTTTCATGCAATACTGAATTATTCTTAAGTATAGTAGATGCATTTATGATTGGTCTGGACAAAATATCTGAAACTTTATCATGTATGATTTTTTTATATCTGATGACAAGATGAAACTGTTGTAGAAAACCCATCCACCTATAGTGTCTTGATTGCTGCAACTTAGTTTGGGAGTGTAAATATTGAAGTGGTTGATGATCAATATGTATAACTGTCTCTTTTCCCATTAAACAATGTTTCCACTTTTTCACACTCCGTACTAATGCATACAATTCCTTATCATATGTGGAATAATTAACTACTGTAGAATTAAATGTCTCAGAATGATAACATATGGGTTTACCGTGTTGCATCAACACTGCTCCCGTGGCATAGTCACTGGCATCTGTTTCAATCTCAAATGGTCTTTGAAGATCGAGCAGTTCTAGTACCAGTGCTGTACTAATCTTTTCTTTTAAGGTGTTGAAGGCTTTCTGCTATTTGCCTCCCCACTAAAACACCTTGTTCAATCCGGTTAAAGCATGTAAGGGAGTTGTAATCAAGGAGAAGTTAGCAATAAACTTTCTCCAATAGTGTGCTGCTCCTAAGAAGCTTCTAACATATGTAGCAGATTTGGGTTTAGGCTAGTTTACAATGAATGCAACCTTAGAGGGATCTGTCTTCAATTCACCACCCCCTACAACATGACCCAAATAATTCAAAGATGTTTTGCCAAATTCACATTTTGAGAGCTTAACATAGAGATTTTCTCTTTTCAAAACATCTAGAGTCTGCTTGACATGCAACAAATGTTCTTCCCATGTTTTACTAAATATAAGAATTTCATCCAAATATACAATGAAAAAATCATCAATAAAAGGCCTGAGTACATCATTCATTACTCTCATGAAAGTAGCAGGAGCATTAGTTAAGCCAAAAGGCATAACTAACCACTCATACAATCCCTGATTTGTTTTGAAAGCAGTCTTCCATGCATCTTGCTCTGCAACTCTGACTTGATGGTAGCCACTATGCAAGTCCAACTTGGAAAAGTAAACAACTTCTTTCAATTGATCTAATATATCATTTATGCGAGGAAGGGGATAACAATTTTTGATCTTATTCAGTGCTCGGTAATCAATGCACATTCTCCATGAGCGATATTTCTTTCTCACCAAGACAATTGGAGACCCACATGGTGATGTGCTAGGTCTTATAAACCCTTTCTCAAGTAGCTCTTGTACCTCCTTTTTGATTTCTGCATTCTCTAAAGCGGACAACCTGTACATTCCGATGTTAGGAAATGGAGCACCTTGCTGCAAATTAATATCATGTACTATTTCCTTTTGGGGTGGCAGACTTTTAGGTTCTTGAAATAGTATATCATATTCTGAAACAACTTTTTCTAAATCAACTTGTTGTTTAGCATTACAACCCTCAAATATACTAGTTTTATCAGGTTTCCTTTCCTTTACAACCATCAGTAAAAATTGTTTGCATGAATTTACAATTATTTTCATCTGCCCTGAGTTTATGAGAGTATAATTATTCTTGAGTTTATGAGCTCTTATAATGTATTCGATTCCATCTTTAACGAGTTGATACTTGTTTTCAGCGCTATATAAAATAGCTTTCCTATCATACAAGTAAGGACTTCCTAAAACAATTCCACATATATCCAAAGGAACTATATCTAACTCAATCTCATCTACAAATGCTGACCCAAAAGAAAACTTAAGTTTACATTGTCTAGTCACTTGTAGCTTTGCTTTATCACATAACCAACCTATTGGATATGGCTTCTTGTGAGGTGTGGTTAGTAATCCCAGTTTCTTTACATTGCTTCAGAAATTAAATTTACTTGTGAGCCACTATCAAACAAAGTATCAATCTTTGATGCTTGGAAATAACTCGAATATGAAAAAGCTCATGTCTTTCCCTCTCATTTTCTTCATTATCAGTAGATTGTGTAGAATTACTAGTAGATGCTTCAGAATTTTTACCTTTTATACCTGTGGCTGTGATTGTTGTTTCATCTCCTGAGTTTAACCCAAAATCATTTTGAATAGCTGTAGCAGTCTTCTTCTTTTTGCCATCGAACTTCTTGGATCTCAGCTCCAGATGCAGAATCCGGCAGTGTTCATCATCATGTCCATCCTTCTTGTAGTGAGTGCATAAAGGCTTGGTCTTTTGTACAACATTTGTCTTCCTCTCTTTCCATTTTTTCTTTTTCTTTTCCTTGTTTTTTCTTGCAGTGGGTTTAGATGATCCCCCAACTTCTAGGTTCACATTATTGCCTCTAGCCTCTAGATGTGTAGCCTGAATAGATACCGCATCTATGCTAGTGGGATTAAACATGAGAATGGTGTGCTTTAAATCGCTGTGTATACCACCTATATACTTCAACAAAGTTTCAGGTGAGTCTAAATAAATTCCTAGAATCAAAGCTCTTTTTCTAAATTCTTGAGTGTAACCTTGTACACTTTTCCCTTTTAGTTGGCGAAGAGTTTGGCAGCTCATCATGGCTTTCTGCATATAAGCTAGTGGATAGAATTGATTTTTAATTGCATAAACAAATTCACTCTAGACAGAAAGAATTTTACATGATTCTTCATGTCAGCTTGTGTCCTGAATTCCCACCATACCAAGACAGTGCCTCCAAGGCATAGGCTGGCTAGTTGAATCTTACTTTTGTCTGAATCAATGCTTTGCACTCTGCAATACAAATCAATCTGTCTAATCTAATCATCCAACTTCTTTGCATTCAACTCTCCATCATATATCGGAAAATCAAATTTAACATCTAATTTAATCAAAGATGTTTTCTTTTTACTTTCAGGGCTATTAGGAGGTGTGGGTAACTTTTCTTCTTTCCCTTTTCCTCTAGAATGGTCATGGAGGAGAGATGCTTCTACTGCTTTATCTTGTTTGGAGTTTGATGAATCTTCATCTCTACCTTTTTTAAATTCTCTATACATGTCCTCCACCATGGCTCTCATGGTCATGAAACTATCCATGAACTGGGAGTCTGATTCCAAGGGACTTTCTTCTGCCATTTTCATCTTAGGGTAGACTCTTCCAATTTCTGGGTTAGCTTCAACCAATTCTCCTTCTCCTAATTTGAGCTTTGTCCTAGTTAGCATTCAACAACAAAATCTAGCACAAGCTTGTCTAACCTTAACAACCTAGAGGCCCTGATACCACTTGATCCAGAATTGATTGAAGACAAACAATAAGGTATTACAAACTCATGTGCATGGATGTGCCTATGTTACTTTATGCAACATATCGATAAGATTGCGAAATACACAGACACTGAAGCAGTTAGAGAAAACACAATAGGAAAAACATATAAACACAACAATTTTAATAAGGAGTTCACCCAATACTCCTGGGCTACGTCTCCTGGTCCAGCCTTCAGTGGTGGCCTCTCTATTATGTTTTCAAAGAAGAGTTTTTACAATAGTGAGCTCAATTTGAGTCTCACTCAACAGATAGAAATCAACAAGATTGTACTTAGATTCCCCAAGTCTCTAAAGTACATAGACTCTCTTTATTGATTTTCAACCTCCTATGGGTCACAATGGTATGAGTCCAATCTGAGACTAAATACATGATAGGAATTTATAGAGGAGTTCACTTGAACCTCTGAAGCCTTTTATGGAGTACACAGACTCTCTGACTCTCTCTGTCTCTATCTCTGACTCGATGCTTCCTTTGCTCCTGCAGGTCAGCTCAGCTTCTTCTCTCTGTTCTCTTCTCTCAGCTTTCCGCTTCTAACTTACTTGTCCCTCTCTCTGTCAGTTCGTGGCTTTAAAGCCAATCTGCTTTCTGACTATTAGTTTCTTCTTCTCGGCTTTCTGGTTCCCCTGCCTCTTTCCATTTGAATTCCTCTATTCTGCATCATCATCACTATATAATGCCTCACAAGGAGGTGGCCACTTGTTTCTTAATGAACCAAGTGTTAGTTCTCTCGGATGTTTTCAAAACGACCTTTTATTCCATTAGCTCCAAGAATGCCCGCGAAACACATCCTTCTACCAATGCATCATCCACGTCGAACTTCAAATCCTATACAACTGTCTGTTTACCTCATCAGGTTTGGTCATCCATCAGAACACATTTCCACCATCGATTCGGAGCCCCCAGATCCTATGGTCTCTATCCATATTGGGTGGGTAAGTAACATGATGTTTACCTGTCTGATGTGAGCAATTTTCTCTCTCTTCTGCCAGACGTGTGGCACCCATTATGTGGCATCGGGCAGGACTTGGTTGAAACCATTTACCACTCGAAACCCTGCCGATATTCTGTCAGTTTTTGTGGGCCCCCCTTCTGACGGAATCAGCACGATATCTGTTGCATTTCATGATTTTTTGGGTTCGGGTGCTTCATTGAGGGGTTTTCCCTACGATATGTGATTAGCGACTTGTCACTAAGCGGATATTAGAAACTACCCCCGTTTCTTGAAATGACCTCCCGTTTTGCTAATTTGTGACAGTGTGCATTACCATGGGCCGATGGTCTACGCACTTGATCGAGGGTCCTCGTTGCTCCGTGCTGATCACAAATTGCAACTGTTACGAGGATATCTCTGATAAGCTCAATCTTTATAATACTTTGAAACTTTGGCATGAATTTTATAGAGTTCATGAAAACTTAGAGAGTGTTCTAGGATCCAATTCGGATCAGTTCCTCATGGGGCTTTAACTTCCTTGAGGCATATGCTATTAATCCTTTGCCTTGCATTAATACTACACCTAATCCTTGCTTGAATGCATTGGTACATATAGTAAAGTCTTTGTCAATGTTAGGTACTTGCAATATCGCTGCACTGGTCAATAATATTTTAACCTTAGTGAATGTGCTATCACATTCTTCAGTTCACTCATACCTAACTCCTTTGTGTTGGATGTTTGTGATAGGATTTGAAATTTTTGAGAACTCTTCTACAAACCTTCAATAATATCCTACTAAACCCATAAAACTATGCACTTCATCTGCATCTTCAGTATCATCCAATCCATGATTTTTGTTCACTTCTTATGACCTATTGAGATCTCTTCACCATATATAACATTACGTAGCTAATGAATCTTCTCAAAGAAGGAACACTTAGATAACTTCCTATATAACTGGTGCTCCTGAGGCAAGATAATACTATCCATAAGTGTTCTTCATGCTCCTCGTTTTTGGAGTAGATGAGAATTAATTTAGGAAGACTTGTACAAAGTGGTCGAGAGACTTACAGAGAACACTATTCATAAGATTCATGAATATTGTGGGTGCATTAGTCAACCCAAATGGCACCACTACAAACTTGTAATTCTCAAAGTGTGTTCATAATGTTGTATTAGGAATATCAAGACAATAGATCAATTATACAGAGTTAAAGGAACCATCCTTGTTCTTGAAAAAAATTATAGGTGCACCCCAAGGCGAGATACTAGGTTGGATGAGTCCTAATTCTAATAGCTCCTTCAGTTGTATTCACAATTCTTGAAGCTTTGCAGCCGTCATATTATAGGGTGTCTTGGAGATTGGTTTTGTACCAGGTTTTAATTCTATTGTGAAATCAAGCTCCCTTTCAAGATACATTCCTGATAGTTCCTTGGGAAAAACATCCAGAAATTTGGGAAACTTAGGGTATTGATATAGGGATGGCCCCTTTTCCTTGCTTACTTCCTTTACTGCATATACTTGAAAACCTTTTCTTAGGAAACACTTCATTTTCATTGTTGAGATGAAGTGTAAATATACCTTCCTTTTAATACCCTGGATTTGGATCAACTCTCCTTCATCATTTATGTAGAGAATTCTCTTTACATAACAATCCACCCAATCTTAGTGAGCTTCTAACCAATCCATCCCTATGCTAAGGTCATAGGTTCCTAAGGCAGTGAAATATACTTTTAACATACTCGAATAGACCCATAGATCAACCACACATTCCTCAACACTTGACTCTATATACTGTAATTCCCTTGGAGTCATTTCTACTTGTCTAAAATCATTTTTCTTGTGTGCTACCAACCCAAATTTATTTAATTCATATAAATAAATGAGACTATAAGTAGCACCATAATCAAATAAGATTTTGAGTTTTATGTTTTTAATAGTACTCGATGGCTCCACTATAATGTATTATTGTTTTAGTTAGTTGTTGTTGACTCCTGCATGGATTCTATGACTACCTTTAGTATTTATTGATGTCTCTTTTCATTCCCTATGCACCACACTTGACGAAGCCTCTGGGAAACCACACTAAAAATGAGGTCCTCCACTTCCCAAACAATTAACCTATGGTTATCCCCCTGTGCCATTTCGTGAGTTCCTTGAAAAAGAGTTCGTTTTGTGCTTCTTCCTTTGCTAAAAGCTCCTCTAGATTTCCATTGTCTCATGTTAGACCCTAATGAAACCACATATACAACATTAGCTTCCATTGGGGCCATTGCTCCTATTCCCCTTTGATTAAACCTATTACCATAAGGAGGTTGCCTCAAAATACTCCCCTTGAAGAAGTTATGAGGCGTTTTCCACATAAATTTTGGCTATGGGGGTTTTGATGGCCTGATTTCCCTTTTGATAGATAGGTGCTCTTATACGTAATAGGCATATTCAGTTACATCTGCTATTGATGATGGCCTCCACATTCTGAAAATGACCCTGATTCGAGGGTTTAATCCATACACAAAATGGTTAGCTTGTCGTTCATCAATATCAATATAGGGGACATATTTTATGAGTTCCATAAACTTCATATTATATTCCTCCAATGTTTTGTTACCTTGGACTAACGCATGAAAGTCCCCCACCAATTGCTCTAAAAAGTAGGGTGGAAAGTACTTTGTGTGAAATATTTCCTCGAACAATTTCCACAAAACATTTTTCGATGTGAGATGCAACTATTTTTCTAGATTTTCCCACCAAATCAAGGCACTTCCTGTTAAACGAAATAAAGCGATATTTGACTTGGAGGTAGAGGTATATTATTTTAGCGGAAAACACATTGCCATACCATACAACCATGCTTGAGCACATTCTTTGACTCATTGTTGGGCCACTAATTTGTCATTATTATTATCACTTATTGACATATATTTCATCCATTTGTATCATTCTTTATCATGTTATTTATCATAATTTATAATATAATTCCATTTCATAATTATTTACGCTCTTGTGGATAAGTAATACTTGTTCTCCTTTATTTTTAATAAATTGAAGATTATTATGCATGATTTTGCCAACGATTGTTTATTAATGATGTTGGGGTTTTTTCTTATTGTGAGTGTAGGAAAAGAAATCAATTTAGACTGTGGATGACAAACAACCTCAATAGTAAAAACAATTGTTAAACAATGTAGATATGCACTAAAAATGGTAGAAACAAAACCTGCCAAAGTCCTGATCTATGCTATAGAAATAGTTAAACATCTGAATGGAATAAAAAAATAAGCGTAAGTAACTCCAATAGTCCAATGGAACCCAATATATAAAGAATATATTTTTATTAAAAGACACCTATGAAGGGAACAAGTAACATTACCAGTCCCCCCTTTATGGGATGGGTTCTTGGCTATCCTCAATGTCTTCAACTTTTGTAGAGTCTCTCTCCTCTATAATGTGTAAAACCCAACAAACAAAATGTTTGATCTCAATGAGAAGTCAAATGAAAAAGAATATGGTGTGCGACAATGATAATAACGAGAGCTACAATAGTGAGTGCAATAATGAAAATGATAAAAAGTGGAGAATGAATGTAAAACCCTTCCATTTATAACAAAATATTAGGTTATTCTCGAATAATGGGAAATAATAAAATATTATTAACCAAATTCTAGAATTAACCATTTGGAATATTTTATTATGTTTCGTTGGAGGGAAAAAGTATTTAAATTGGTTAAATACTTTTTTTTAGAAATAATAAATAAATAAATGATTTATTTATTATCTCAAGAAATATGGTTAAGGAATAATAAACAAATAATGATTTATTTAAGTATTCCTAGGGGATTTAGTCAAACTTGACAAGGAATAATAACTAATTAGTGATTAATTAATTATTCCTAGAGAAAAATAAGATAATTAATGATTTATCTATTTATTTCTCATAACTGGGTCAAATATGACAAGGAATATTAGTTAAACAATGGTTTAATTAATTATTCCTATAAGATAATTAAATAAATAGTGATTTATTTAATTATTCTTCATGGGTTTAATTAGAAATGACTTAACAAATGTGGTTTATTAAGTAATTTCTTATAGTGAAAGCAATTTTACTATGGTAAAATTGGCCTTACATGGTGTATTTTGATCCATCTAGTAAATCATGGCTAGATGATCAATTTTTGGTGATAACAGATTTCCCCCCAATGTACGAGTGTTAGGACCGAAGTATGTTGTAAGGACACAATCACTAGACACTGAAGGGGATTCAAAGACAGAGAGAGAGAGAGAGAGAGAGAGAGAGAGAGAGAGAGAGAGAGACCAATGGAGTTGAATTGAAAGAGGATAGTGATAGAGGAGGCAAGACCAACTGATTTAAGTCTCCTTTTATGCTGTGGTACCTGATCTCAATGAGGTGGGGGAGCCATACCTATACCCGCCTAGATAACTCAGTACAAAAATAATAATGCGCCTAGAAAGATGAAACTAAGCAATAAAGTACATGTTGAATGGTACATGACATATTGACATAAATAAGCCATAAAATAATACAATGTGTCCCATGTACATAATGCGCCTAGAAAAACATGAGCTAGGAATGAATACAATAACATCTGAGTACATGAGATATAATGGCCCTTCCCTCAAAAAATGGGTGGGAGGGAGGGTAGAACAACCAAAGAAGCCCTGCTAAACAAGAAAGGGCTCTACAAAACTGAATGGATCATTTGAAGGAGACATGCATGCTATGAATGCTGCAAGTAGTAGGAAGTGAACCCATCAAATCTATGGAACTACATCTGAGGCTGTAGCATAATATGAAGTCATTTGGGCATGTGGGGGGCTACCTGAAGGGCCACCCCCTCATGAGGTCTGAAACATCTCACACACACCCGGGAATAACTTGTACAATATGCTGCATCATTGGACCATCGAGTGTATGAATCATGAGTTTGAAACAACCAAGTCAAAGGGAAATGATGATTCCTTTTCTTGATCTGAGGCATCGAACAAGAGTGGAAGCTGGAACCAAGATACACCGCCCTTTAGGTTGTTCTTCTAGAATAGATGTGTTGATGTCGACAGAATAGGGCCTGCTATATATAGCTATTTTTGGCTCTAGGAACATGACTGAAAGTAATGGTTTCAAATTCACGTACCAACAACTTAACTCGTAGATATTTTCTAAATAGGACTTGATTATGCACCTGATACACACCATTCAATTGCATGACAAGCAACAAGGAATCTAAATGAACATGAAGATGAAGGATGCGAGGAGCAAGGACATCGAATAACAAACATATCATTGCATCATATTCGACCTAGTCATTAGTAGAAGATCCAATGCACACGTTGTTAGAATGTAATAATGTATGCAACGGGGTGAAAATGGCCCATGCTTCTGAGGCTAGATTCCTGGAGAAGTGACTCGCACCATTTGATGGGCCTCTAAATTAGACATAAATTAAGGCCCATGCCTCTAAATTAAAACATAAATTAAGGCCTATGACCATCCTTCAGCACATTAAACCTCTCTTTTTTCATTAGATAATTTATTTTTAACTTTAATATATTCATTAGGAAGGTTTATGAATAATTGGATATTTGTGCCTAATATTATTTATTTTTGTGGAATATTATGAGAATATTGGGCAGATTATGAAGATTTGGAGGAGGAGATAATTTAGGGACTTGTTCCTTGATGTAAGAGGATCAATAATAAATAATAAATCAACAAGATATTATGGAATTATGGCACATATTGTGGAACTCCAATGATTGAGAAAATCTACGAATGTGTTCCGCTAATCAAGGGACCAGATCCACTAATCAAGGTAGTTTGGTGGGGAAAGCTTCCTCCATTCATGGGAAATGATTTCTAATCATTTTGTATAAGTACCAAGTCGAATTTTCCTCTATTGATAGATTTTCATTAGTGTTATTGTGGAGAGAACTCGTATTTCTGTAGCTCCATTGTATTTTCTTGCAGGGATGTAATCGTATTGATGGAATAATGAAGAGTTGTGTCATTTTCAGCTACTAAATCTTGTTCTCCTTCATAGGTATTTGAGTTTCCTTGGGCTTGGCCATCCCAAGAACCTTAGAGTCCTTTTGTATCATTTTCTTTCCTTCTTTTCACCGCTTATTCACATGCATCTCTTGTTTTTATTTCTTTCTATTTCTACATTTAGTATTAATGATTTCTTGTTGTAGGATTGAGTTAAATGGTTGATGTAAGTTATTTTGTAGGATCAAAAGAATTATTTCATCCTTGGAAAAGATTTTTAAGTTCATATTAATCATTGAGCTGCATGGATTAGTCTTCTTATTCCCAAATCTACACTGTTGGACCTGCTTTTTAGCAAAGAACAATAAATTTCTGCTATTTTTTAGAGCATGCTAACAAGATTCAATCGAGTTGGTTACACTTGCATTAGATCACAAAAAAATTCTAGTTCATAACATAAATCACCCCATTGTATTTGCACTTGATTTGGTTAGGAATTTTTTAGATTTACTAGCTCACTAGTTCTCGAATTTCTAGATTTTCGACTAGTAATGAATTTTTTTATTTTTTTTTTCATGGGTTAACTGAGGTCTTTTTGAGTGATTCAACTTGGAATAGGGACCTAAGACATCATATTTAATTAAAAAAAATTCCCATCCAATTTGGATTTGATTTTCTTGGTCATTAAACCCTCACCAATTTCATCATTTCATAAGGAAACTTCTCCAAGCTTTTTGAGCAAATCCATCCATCTCCCAACTTTGGTTTTGAGTTCTGAAGTGGTCCTAGGCACTCTATTGACTCATTCCATCCACCAGCTACCTTCCCTAGTCTTTCGATCACCTTCAACTTCCATCCTTTTGCTCTTGGCTATATCCTATAGGTTTTGAGGGAATCCTGTAGGTTTTTAGTACATCATGTAGGTTTTCCCGTAGTGGTCTGTTTTGAGGCCGAATTGAGTGAAAACCTCTGGGAAGCCACACAAGGTCACCTAAGGGTCTCCCAAGCCTTCCAACCATCCACCATAATCTCCAAGCCACCTACCACATCACCAAAAGGGATTAGCTTTCACACTTGTTTTTCCATAAAAAGAATAAAAAGAAAAAACAGATTTATTTCAGTCCTTTACATGCATAGTAGTGATGTTTGATGTTTTGAATTTGCATGCTTAGGACAATAGGATTGCATCCATGTTAACTTAGCATTATTTTGAAGCAAAACCTCTTAGCAGTTAGTTAGAAAATGGTGTGTTTTATCATTTGATTTCAGTCTCTTTCCTAGTACTTTCTTTCTTGAAATAGGTTAAGGTTCCATTTCGAACATTTCATTTTCTGCAATTAGTTTAGAATTTGACTTCAGTACATGCACTCCATTACATCATGAAAACAAAGGAAGGACACATTGTGTGCTGCACATATAGTGTCGATACCTCTTAAGTTTGTATGAACGCCAGGTTGATAGTTAAAGTTGGTAGCCTTGGGAGTTGCAACATTCTTGTTGCAATACTAAGGCTGATCACTTTTTGGCATCGTTGCCAGGGAGGTGTCAAAGTATGCATTTTTTCTTCCCTAGTTGATTCATTACTTTTTACTTTTTGCAAAAGCAAAAAAATATTTTCATTAGACATATTTCATTTCAAAAATAGAAAAGTGCATTGCATTAGTATTTTCATTCAATCATAAAAACAAAAAAATATCCAACACCAACCCACCCCCCATTTGATCATGTGGTGCAGTAAGAGCCACATCCCCATTCACTTTTCTAGGTAGAAGAAGAATATGGAAAATAATGAAGAAGAAATGGATGAAGATGATGAAAATGAGGAAGATCCCCTCGGATTTCCCATTCAAGATATTGATGTTAATGTGCACATGAAGAACATCCCTCCATCGTTTCTTCAAAAATTTCATGGTCTAAGGTCAGAGGATCCAGAAACTGATGAGCCCCAATTTTTGGTATAATTTGGGCTCATTTGGCCTACTTGCTTTGCTCAAACCATTCACTTTTTACTGCTTATGCATGCATTTCTTAGTTTATTCATGTTGTTTGTAGGAAGAGGGGTAGACATTTTATCTACGTGACTAATGCATGATGCTTTCAGGTTTTTGGCATTAAAAGGGGGAAAAAGACAACGAAAAAGGAGACAAGGAGACTATGAGGTGGCACTGCTGGTTTTTAGGAGAGGATGTCCACGGTCTTGGGGACCTTCCTCGTGATTCCCACCAAGAACTCCGAGCTCCAATCCATCTCCCCACCGAGCTTAGAAGCAGCCAGCTGTTCTACAGGAACAACAGTTATAACTGTTCTACAGGAACAGTAGTTATGACTGTCCTACAGGATCAGCAGTTAAACTTTAGTTGGACAGCCGAGCTCCTAAAATCAAGGACATCTGTTGGATGATCGTTTTGGAATAAATACTGAGGCCGTAGCCTTGCAGAGGAGCTTTTTGAACCTTGGCATTACTCTTGTAATTGGGAAGTACGAGCTAGAGCTCAGTCTTTGTTCCTTTTTGTAAGCCAATTTGGCATGACATCAGATTATGAATAAAGAAGGCAGATTTTGATCTAGTTCTGAGTTTTCTCAAGGAGCTATAGCTCTCAGGTTAGGGCCCAACCTGAGAGCAATAGATCTCCTCAGTGTTGTAATGTGTTTGCATTTCGTTCCAGCACTTTGAGTTTGTTTATTTTCACATGCAATTCGAATTCACAGTTCGGTAATTTAGTCGTTTTCATGAGCATAGATAGGACTAGTTTATGGTGATTTTCTTTCAGTTGCTTAAGTTTGATAGGAGGATAGATATAATCTCTTGGAGCTCCAAGGAAAAAAGGTTGAGGAAGTCTCCACTGCCATCTCTGTTTGGAGATTGGAGTGCAGCCTATACCAACCACAAAAATACGCAGTTCTTCACTTTATACATGCTGCAACATAGTCTCGTTTATGATAGATCTTTCCATGCACTTCACTCTTGCACCATACACCTTCATCACCGCTTCATGCACATTCCTCTACACGCTTTATATTGATGTTCATTGAGTTCATAGCACAGGTAGCATAGGTTAATGAATTTTCATCTTGGTGACAGTCATAAGCCATTTGTTTTATTTACACTGCTCTTCATCGTTCTATTACCTTCTTCTTCGTCTTGATCACGCATACAACCACATCCTTGACCTCTGCTCCGCTCTGTTATCTCCCAAACTCCTCCACTCCTCACGTAACTTCATTCTTTAGACATTTCGTTGTTATAACCTTCCATCCATCAACCCACTTCATACACTCGTTCTCCATCCTACTTCTCCACTCCTGAGCCATCACCAGCTTTATTCCTACCTTGCACATCTCCCCCTACCATTCCATCACTCCACCATCACTTCAAACACCCACGGTAGGTCATCCTGTAGCAATTTGTAGACTTCCTGTAGAAACCCCTGCGTTTCCTGTAGAATCCCCTGCAGACATCCTGTAGGAGGCCACTCACTCGGTTGCTGAGCCTCTGAACGTGAGGAACCTCTGTGGACTGATACTAAGGATCTCTGGGGACCTCTCCTAGCCTCCCCAACCTTTCCCAAGCTTTCCTTCCTTCCGCATCACATCTGCACAACCAAACCCTAATAAGCACAAAATCACAATCACTCCATCCACTTAAAGAAAAAATACAAAAACATGTCTTTTAAGATGCAAGTAGATTAGATTCATGCATTTTCACTTATTACAAGTAATGGCATCATTGGTAGAAGTTTCCTTCACATTCTTTGCATCATAGAGGTTAGACTATCAAATTAGGGTTTCCTAGGGTTTCCATGTTTTGATTTGCTTTCAGTTCATTTTTGCCAAGTAGATTAGTCTTCTTTGAGCTAGCTTTCGTCCATCATTTAACAAGCTTCTTCTGAGAGCCTATAGAAGTTGGATTGAGCCCTAGCGGACTTGTGCCAGCTGACCAAGTGACAGCTGCGACAAGAGCTAGTACTTGTGCATACAGCACCGTCGCTTCCAAGTTTGTACGAACTACCGGGTTGATAAAATTAAGAGACAGGAAGCCCCAGGAGTTGTAGCATTATTGCTACAATACTGGAGCTCACCATCTTTTTGGCGCCGTTGCCGGGGAAGCGTCAGAGTATTAGCAATTGTTGCTTTTCTTCTACTTTCTTACTCTTACCTTCTGCTAAGTAGTTCACTTCATTTCCATTCCGCAAAAGTAGCATAGACTTTTCCTGCTTTCATAGATTAGCATTTCCTTTCTGCAAGGGTAGACTAGCATTTCCATTCCTGCAATTTCATTTGAGCAAAGTAGATTAGTCCTTTCCTGCTTTCAGTTAATTTTGCATCTTTCATAGATAGTTGTAGATCAATCTGTCTCAGTTTTGCAGGTACCAAAAGAAAAGAAAAGAAAAAGCAATCAAAGAGAAAAAAGAAAGTCTTTTCCATTTCATGCCTCGTAGGAACCGAGATAGATCAGGCAAATTCCTACCAAACACCCCCACCACATCACTGAGTCACCCTTCTCTCCTCTTTGGTGACAGTGACCTAGAAGAACCTATAGGTGAACATCCTGAGATATCCAAAGATCCTATAGTAGAAGAAGAGTTAGAGACTACTCCATTTGAAGCTATGGCTGATAATAGAAGAGAAGATGAGAGAATAGAAGGTGCCTTCCCCATCCGAGAGACCAATGGAGAGTTGAAAATGAAAAACATTAGCCCCTCTGCCTTACCTCACTTCCATGGGTTGACCACTGAAGATCCAGATACCTTCCTGTTTGAGTTTGCTGTCCTTTGTAGAACCTATGACTATACTGAAGATGAGCAAAAGTTGAAACTTTTCCCTTCCACTCTCAAGGATGCAGCACTACGCTGGTTCATGGGTTTACCTGGGAATAGTATCACTACTTGGGCTCAGATGCAGCAAGCTTTCAACACCAAGTACCGGGATTACTGTAGGTCCAAGGAAACAAAGGGGGAAATCTTTCGGATGTCCATGGGAAATGATGAGTCCTTAGAGGATTATGAGGAGAGGTTCCAACTAAGCTATAAGCGGGCCAGGTGCACACTTGACCCTGAATCCCTCAAGTTGGTCCTTCTCCGGGGAGTCCCTGAAGACCTCTTAGATACCCTTCACATGTTAGCTGGGGGGGATATTTACCAACTGCCTTATGAGGACATCAAGACTGTGTTTAGAAACCACTCCAGGGCAGCTCGGAAACGAGGTAGAGGAAACCACCTCTCAACTAGTGTCCCTTTCTCCAGACATGAGCTTGCAAACCAATTAGAAGATCTTAAGAGTGAGGTGAGACAAACCATTGCCATGCAGCTTGATACATTCAGGATTCAACAAAAGAAAGAAGAGGCTGAGAGAGCCTTGGCTGTCTTCTGTCCTAGGTGCACAAGGAGGCACCCTAAGAACGAATGTCCATTGCATTGGGTTGAAGTGTGTTTCGTTTGTGAGGAGGACCATCCCACAAATCAGTGTCCAATCTTACCTGGGTTTAAAGCCATGTACCAAGGGACCGAAGCTCCCACAGAGCCTCTCTATTACCTCAACCAAAGGAGGCCACAAGGATCTAGACCTTATCAGCAGGGGATGCAAGGGGCATCTCAAGCTTATTACAACCCCAACCAGTCAACTCCTATGCCTTCCTGGGGTCCCCCTTCTCATCCTTCATGGTCCATGCCTCCTCCATGGTCTTATCCACCTCAGTACCCCACTCAACCTACTTCTCATCCATATCACTCACATACCCAGCCACAACCTCAATGGAATGCACCTCAGTCGGGGTGGAGGCCCCAATACAACACTCCTCCTGCCATTTTGCCTCCACCACCAGTTCAACCTCAACCATTACCTCCTGCTCCTCCAAGGCAACCTCAAATTCCTGCTCAACCGAACCCGAACCCCAACAATAGACAGGCCCAGCAGGTATACATTGGGGAAACCTCATGCCCTACCTATGCTGTGGAGATCCAGGAGATCAACCTTCGATCTGGAAAGACTCTACCAGATCGCCAACCTCCTCCCCCAGAGGATGAGGAAGATAAACAGGAAAGTGAACCAAAGGCTATTCCACCCTTTCCTGAGAGACTAACAGCCACCACACAACCTAACCCAGAAGAGGATGAGCTTTTGGGTGAGCTCAAGCAGTTGTGTGTAAAAATCCCACTTCTCCAAGCCATCAAGGATGTGCCAATATATAACAAGTTGGTTAAGGAGAAGTGTTTCAAACACCCAGGCAGACGGAAGAAAGATGCCTCAACTATCAATGTCATAGGACAACTGTCTGACCTTATGCTAGGACAAGTCATCTGCCCAAAGTACCTAGATCCTGGAAGTCCTGTAGTAGATGTTCACATCAATGGCACCATTATCCCCCACACCTTGATTGATCTGGGGGCGGCCATCAATGTGATGACCAGGGATACCATGCTTAAACTCAATCTTCAGAGTTCCTTGAGGAAGACCTCGACAGTACTGCAATTAGTAGATCGCTCCACCATGACTCCCGAAGGGATTGTGGAGGATGTCATGGTCTCCATTGATTCTTGGGAATACCCTGCAGACTTCCTGGTTCTGCAACCAAAGGCCAAGCTTACTGGATATCCTCTCATTTTGGGAAGGCCTTGGTTAGCTACTGCAGATGCTTACATAAGTTGTCGGGTAGGAAACATGACCATCAAAAATGGTCCCATGTCCAAGCAGCTAGTCCTATACCCTCCTGCCCAACCTTCTTTAGAGCATGATTTACCACTCTGGTTGGAAGAAGGAGAAGAAGACGAGGTGTACTCAGCACCTCTATGCACCTTAGATACCACTAGAAAAGACCCCCCAACCGAGGATGACTTGATCGAGACCTTGATCCAGAATCCACCTTCCAGTGCACTACCCTTGGAGGAATTGGTGGAGGATTCCCAAGCTAGCACCTTAGTGGATCTCTGTACAACCAACCCTGTTACTCCCAGAGTCAAGAATGTGGAGTTCGGCCCTGAGAAAGCATTGAAGATCAGCTCCTCCCTATCTCCTTCCCAGGAAAAGGAGCTGTGTAGTCTGTTGGCCAACCACCTAGATGCTTTTGCTTGGAGCTATAAGGAAATGAAAGGAGTCCATCCTTCGGTCTGTACCCATCATATATACATCAAAGAGGATTGTAAACCAGTTAGGCAACCTCAGAGGAGAATGAATGCAGCCGTTAAAGACATTGTCAAGGAAGAATTGTAGAAACTGTTGGATGCCGGATTCATCTACCCCATCTCAGATAGTGAATGGGTGTCCCCTCTAGTGTTGGTTCCCAAGAAAAATGGGAAATGGAGAATTTGTGTGGACTACCGAGAACTGAACAAAGCTACCAAGAAGGACCATTTCCCTCTACCTTTCATAGATCAAGTGTTGGATGGACTGGCAGGAAAGAAGTTCTTCTCTTTCCTGGATGGGTTTAGCGGGTACAATCAAATCCAAATCAGCCCGGAAGACCAAGATAAGACCACCTTCACTTGTCCTTGGGGTACCTTTGCCTATCGAGTCCTTCCCTTTGGGCTATGCAATGCTCCTGCTACCTTTCAGAGAGCTGTCTTGAGCATCTTCTCGGAGCTGGTCCATGATGCAGTGGAAATATACATGGATGACTTTACTCCTTATGGGGCCAACTTCCAGGAAGCATTGTCCAACCTGGGGAAAGTCCTAACCAAATGCACCGAGATGAACTTGTCCCTTAGTCCTGAAAAATGTGAATTCCTAATTACTGAGGGGACCGTGCTAGGCCATACCATTTCTTCCCAAGGATTGCAGGTGGATCCTAACAAAATTGCTCTCATCAAGAGGGTTCCACCTCCTCAAAAGGTAAGGGATGTCCGGAGTTTCTTGGGATTAGCAGGATACTACCGGAGATTCATTAAAGATTTCAGCAAGCTAGCCTCGCCATTGTTTGGTCTGTTGGCAAAAGATGTGGAGTTTAAATGGACTGACGATTGTCAGAGGGCTTTAAATGAATTGAAGGACAAGTTGGTGTCAGCCCCAATCCTTAGAGGTCCAAACTAGGCCCTACCTTTCCACATCCACACTGATGCCTCGAACAAAGCCATAGGTGCAGCTTTAGGACAAGTTGAGCAGAAACTTCCATATGCCGTTTACTTTGTTAGCAAAAACTTGTCCAAAGCTGAGCTGAATTACACTGTAACCGAGAAGGAATTCTTCGCTGTGGTCCATGCATTGAACAAGTTCCGACATTATATTACTGGTTACCAGACCTTTGTACATACTGACCATGCTGCTATTAGATATTTGATGAATAAACCAGATGTGAATGCTCGTATTATTAGATGGTTACTTTTATTGCAGCAGTTTGATCTAACCATTGTTGATAAACCAGGTAGAGAAAATGTTGTTGCTGACTTTTTATCTAGATTGGATTTGTCTGCAGATGAGGATGGAACAGTGGACGATCAGATGCCTGATGAACATTTGTTTGCTATTTCAGTACTCTCTCCATGGTTTGCTGATATAGCAAACTATCTTGTTTCAGCACAGTTCCCTCCACACCTATCTTCTAGAGAGAAGAGCAGAATCATCAGAAAAAGTGCCTCATTCACTTGGATCGGGGGCAATCTGTTCAAGCTTGGCCCCGATCAGATCTTAAGGCGTTGTGTAAGGGAGGAGGAAGTCTTTGATATCCTCCTCACTTGTCATGATGGGCCTTGTGGAGGGCATTTTGCAGCAAAGAGAACTGCCTTCAAGATCCTGCAGGCAGGCTACTATTGGCCCACACTTCATCAAGATGTCAGAAGATATGTCAGTCAGTGTGACCAATGCCAAAGAATGGGGAAACCGACCCAAAGGGATGAGATGCCTCTCCAACCTCAAGTGACCCTTGAGCCATTTGAGAAGTGGGGCATGGACTTTGTGGGCCCAATCAACCCCTCTTCGAGGCAAAGGACTTACATCATTGTGTGTACTGACTATTTGACAAAGTGGGCAGAGACCAAAGCAATCAAAGCAGCAACAGAAGAAAAGGTGGCCGAGTTCCTAAGAGAGAACATCTTCTATAAGTTTGGCTATCCAAGAGAGCTGGTCACCGATCAAGGGAGCCAGTTCACCTCCAACCTGGTTGAAGATCTCCTAGCTCATCACAATATCAAGCACAGGACTTCCACCCCTTATCACCCTCAAGCAAATGGGCAGGTGGAAGTCACCAATAGAGCATTAGAAGGGATCTTGACTAAAGTGGTGAGCAGCAGCAGAAAGGACTGGGCAGATCGCCTGGTAGAAGCCACATGGGCCTACAACACCACTTGGAAGACCACCACCGGTTTCACACCATATGAGCTGGTCTATGGGAAGAAAGCTTTGCTGTCCATTGAGTTTGAATACAACACCTTGAGGATGGCAGCTCAGCTGGACCTAGATCTCAGCCATGCACAACAAGAAAGGCTGCTGCAGCTGAATGGCCTGGATGAGCACCGCATGCAGGCCCTCCTTCACTCAGAAGTGGTTCAACTTCAGAGGAAGGTGTGGCATGACCAACATCTCCATGACAAGCAATTTCAGCCGGGAGATTGGGCTTTGTTGTATGACTCCAGATACAAAGATTTCAAGGGGAAGTTGAGAACCAGATGGCTAGGACCATATACAGTGGAGAAATGCCATGACAATGGATCTGTCCTCATTCGAACCATTGATGAGGAAGCCATTCCCATGCTTGTCAATGGGCATCGATTGAAGATCTACAGGAGACCTCTCTCAAGACAAGATTTTATCAAAACTATGGAGAAATCTGTATTGGTCATAGAGAAGGGTTCTGCCTCTGCCTCTGGCACACCCTGAAAGAATATCTGAAAAAAAAAAAGAAAAAAAAAAGAAAAAAAAAAGAAAAAAGAAAAAATAAAGATCCTTGGGTGAAAACCTCTCTGAGGCGCCCAAGGCAGGTAGTAGGGGTGAAAACCTCATTGAGGCGCTCCTATTGCTTTTGTTTAAAAAAAAAAAAAAAAAAAAAAAAAGAGAAAAAGTTGAAAAAGATCCTTGAGTGAAAACCTCTCTGAGGCGCTCAGGGCAGATGGCACGGGTGAAAACCTCCTTGAGGCGCCCCTGTTATCTTTCAAAAAAAAAAAAAAAAAAAAAAAAGAAGAAAAAAGAGAAAAAAAGAAAACACAATAAGCAAAATATGGTAAAAATTGCAGGTTGCAGATGCTCTATGGAGAAGCGGAAGCCCTTCAACTCACAGTCAAGGGTCCTTATCATGCTGTCAAGGAACCTCATCAGTACCTCCTCCAAGAGCACCCATGTTTTTCAAGGTATGTGCAATTTTATCATGGTTTGAATCTTCTATAGGAAGCTGCTGTCTTTCTACAGGAGGGCGCAGTCTTTCTACAGGAAGGCGCGGATTTTCTACAGGAAAGTGCAGACTTTCTACAGGAAGGCCGAACTTTCTACAGGAAGCTCTGTGTCTACAGGAAACTTCCTGTAGGAGTTTTGGACGACCAGAATTCATCTTAAAAAGAGATTTCACGACCATGGATTGGTTTGGATGCATGCAAGCCTCTGTTGGCATCCTTGCACGTTGCTGTCACCATGCCCCACCACCCGTGTCGACATGCGACCAAGTCCCTGCACAAACAAAGAAAATCGATGAGTTCTCGCGGGAAATCCATTTCCAAAGTTAACAAATGATGGAATCTCATACCACATGCATCAAGAGCTCCGGGATTGTGATTGAGAAGCCAGAACCGCCATCGTGCAGCATGCACCCAAGGAGAAAGGACTGTTACGAGACCCCTTGTGGGGATCCTGTAACAGTTCAACTTGCTCAAGTAGATACCATTCATAGCACCGCCATCCGAAATGAAACGCGGGCGCATGCAAGCAAAACCACCCACTCCAGCGTTGGCAGCCTGTAACCACGAGCTTCCGGGTCGGTGTAAGTCGCACGCAGCAGGTAGATCCGCTCACCATCGTCTGAGAACTGGAAAAATCGTGTGCAGCGGCGCAGGTAAGTGTCTCCACCCTTCCTTCCATCAAATCGCATGAATCTAACTTTGAAATTGTTTGCAAAGCCTAAAATTGAATGGTTGAGCGGCCGTATGGCCAGTCGACTGGCCACTTCGGCTAGTTAAAGTGTAATTGGATGTTTGGGTGGCGGCCACGACAAAGAGAATGAACGGCATGCACGTGGGAACACTCTCGTCAGAAGCATGAGTTTAGCAGGAAAGGCGGCAGCAAATCTGTGGGAATGAATGCAGCAGCAAGTGAATACGCAGGCGGAGGATGGATGACGTCGCCCAACGGTCCGGCGGGGACAGCTCATCCCTCGCGCCACGGATTGCGCCGATTCAAAATCCAATCGGCTAAATCATGCGCATGCATTTATCATCCAACACTTCAACTCGGATAGCTATTCTAATCTCCTCTGCACTTTGATACGCCGAGTTGTTGGCTACCAGAACGCTGGTCAAGCACACCGCGAGCGTGGCCAACTACAGTCCTCCCCGAGAATTGCGCGCGGCTTCTACAGGAACGCAGTTCTACAGGAACGCAGTTCTACAGGAGCGCAGTTCTACAGGAACGCAGTCTACAGGAACGTAGTCATCTACACGAAAGCGGGTGCCTTGCGAAAAAGGTGGCCAATTAAGGAGGTAACCCTGAACTCTTAATGTAACTGGTTATTAGAAGTGGCAAGACCATCGTCCACGATCGGGTTATAAAGATATTGGTGGAATTGTTGTTTGCTGTACCGTTGCTACCGTTCTACAGGATGTTGGTATAAGTAGTCCGTGTTGAAATTTTGTATGTGCATGCTCTGTCTTCATAGACCAAATCTCTTTTGCATCTGCCACCTTTAGTTAAAACGACCGTGTTCATCATGCCGGGTGGGTTTATAAGACGAGAGCCCACTGATTCAACTAACTTAAGGAGAAACCCGGCAGTGGTAGAGCTCTTCACCAGAGCACAATGGATGCCTTTTTGTGATAAGCTGCAGGGCTACGATGATGAAGTAGCCGAGGAATTCTTGCAGGCTTTGAAGCCTAAATCCCAGACACTGGCCATAGTAAAATTCAGAGGTCTAAGCCTCAAACTCACCCCAGAACATATCAGTCGGATCACAGAACTTCCTATGGGTCTACCGTGGGATAAAGAGGAGAGAAAGCTGAGTCAGCAGGCAAAGAAGGAATTCTTTCCACCTGAGGAAGAATTCTCGGAGGATAAAAACGGGGTGAGAAGAACGAGTCTATCACCACCTTGGAATGAAGTTACTTTGCAAATCATGAAATATATTACTTGTGAAGGCCGGTTCAGCATCGTGTATGCATATCACTTTCGGCTACTCACTGAGTTGAGGCACCGAATTGACCTTCCTGTAGAGCAAAAACTGAGCATCCCTTATTATCTCCTGCATTCCCTAATGGAGTGTGCTACAAAGCTAAGAGAGGGCATACCTGATCAGATAGCCCACCATGGGTTAATAAAGCTGCTTGTGGAAGATGCATTGCACTCATATAAGGTCCCCCTCTCATGGGAATCCTTCCGCAATTTGACCAAAGATGGGGATATTAAAATGTTGATCGAAGAAACGGGTTCCTCTAGCAGTGAGGAACACGAAGCAGTGGCCGAAGAACAAAGGAAGAAGCATGAGGAAAAGAAGGACCAAGGAAAAGGTGGCACACCTATCCTGTCAGCAAGGGAAAAGAGGATGAAGAGCAGAATGGACAAAGCAGAGGTGGCCCACGTCAGCCCAAGTACCTCAACAGCACCTGCACCCAAAGCAAAAAGCAAAACTCAAGCAGGCAAGCAAGCGGAAGTGGAGACACCTGTGTCTACAGGAAAGCAAAAACAGGCTTCTACAGGAAGCCCAAAAACACAAACTCAGGCTTCTACAGGAAGCCCAAAAATCATTGAAAAACAGGCTTCTACAGGAAGCCCGAAAACAAAGACAAAGGCTTCTACAGGAAGCCCGAAGATCAGTGAGAAACAGGCTTCTACAGGAAGCCCAAAAGCAAAGACCAAGGCTTCTACAGGAAGCGCGAAAATCGTTGGAGAACAGGCTTCTACAGGAAGCCCGAAATTGGAAAAAGGGGCTTCTACAAGAGGCCCGAAAGTCATTGAGAAACAGCCTCCTACAGAGAGTCTGAAGGCAGAGAGAGGGCCTTCTTCAGGAAGCCCAACGGCGGGAAAGAAAGAATCTTCTACCGGAGGCCCGGAAGTGGGCAAAGCAGGGTCTTCCACAGGAAGCCCGAAATCTGAAAAGGAGGGGCCCTCTACAAGGAGCTCTGAGAGAGCAAAACACAAGAAAGAGAAGGCTGGCATTCTCGAAAAGGAGGCAGCATCGGCACTGGCTGCCCTCAGTACACCTCCAAAACCGAAGGAGAAAAGGGAGAGGGAGACCCCTCTACCATCTGAAGCTAGGAGAAGCAAGAGGATGACCACGGGCAAGCCACAGCCTCCACCCAGCAGCCAAACCACTTCAGGGGATGTCCCTACTTCACCCAGTGCAAGAACCCCCTCTAAAACATCAGCCACCCCCGAAAAGGGGAGCCCAAAAATAACTTCTGGAAACGAAAAATAGGCCAGTCGCCTTCCGAAGCCCGGCTCAAGGAAATAGGAAAGGGGAAGGAAGCATCACCTTCGTCACCACCAGGGGCAGCAAAGGCAGGGCCGCCAAAAACGGGAAAGGAAGAAGCGCCACCCTCGGCAGAAAAGGCAGAACCAACAAAATCAGGGGAGGAAAAGCGTGCTCCGGGCTCTAGTACTCGGCCAAAGACGAGGAGCCAGGGCAAAGTTGCTCAAGGATGAGCAAATAGTTTAGCTGGGGGGTGATGATGAGCCCCAATTTTTGGTATAATTTGGGCTCATTTGGCCTACTTGCTTTGCTCAAACCATTCACTTTTTACTGCTTATGCATGCATTTCTTAGTTTATTCGTGTTGTTTGTAGGAAGAAGGGTAGACATTTTATCTACGTGACTAATGCATGATGCTTTCAGGTTTTTGGCATTAAAAGGGGGAAAAAGACAACGAAAAAGGAGACAAGGAGACAATGAGGTGGCACTGCTGGTTTTTAGGAGAGAATATCCACGGTCTTGGGGACCTTCCTCGTGATTCCCGCCAAGAACTCCGAGCTCCAATCCATCTCCCCACCGAGCTTAGAAGCAGCCAGCTGTTCTACAGGAACAACAGTTATAACTGTTCTACAGGAACAGTAGTTATGACTGTCCTACAGGATCAGCAGTTAAACTTTAGTTGGACAGCCGAGCTCCTAAAATCAAGGACATCTGTTGGATGATCATTTTTGCATAAATACTGAGGCCGTAGCCTTGCAGAGGAGCTTTTTGAACCTTGGCATTACTCTTGTAATTGGGAAGTACGAGCTAGAGCTCAGTCTTTGTTCCTTTTTGTAAGCCAATTTGGCATGACATCAGATTATGAATAAAGAAGGCAGATTTTGATCTAGTTCTGAGTTTTCTCAAGGAGCTATAGCTCTCAGGTTAGGGCCCAACCTGAGAGCAATAGATCTCCTCAGTGTTGTAATGTGTTTGCATTTCGTTCCAGCACTTTGAGTTTGTTTATTTTCACATGCAATTCGAATTCACAGTTTGGTAATTTAGTCGTTTTCATGAGCATAGATAGGACTAGTTTATGGTGATTTTCTTTCAGTTGCTTAAGTTTGATAGGAGGATAGATATAATCTCTTGGAGCTCCAAGGAAAAAAGGTTGAGGAAGTCTCCACTGCCATCTCTGTTTGGAGATTGGAGTGCAGCCTATACCAACCACAAAAATACGCAGTTCTTCACTTTATACATGCTGCAACATAGTCTCGTTTATGATAGATCTTTCCATGCACTTCACTCTTGCACCATACACCTTCATCACCGCTTCATGCACATTCCTCTACACGCTTTATATTGCTATTCATTGAGTTCATAGCACAGGTAGCATAGGTTAATGAATTTTCATCTTGGTGATAGTCATAAGCCATTTGTTTTATTTACACTGCTCTTCATCGTTCTATTACCTTCTTCTTCGTCTTGATCACGCATACAACCACATCCTTGACCTCTGCTCCGCTCTGTTATCTCCCAAACTCCTCCACTCCTCACGTAACTTCATTCTTTAGACATTTCGTTGTTATAACCTTCCATCCATCAACCCACTTCATACACTCGTTCTCCATCCTACTTCTCCACTCCTGAGCCATCACCAGCTTTATTCCTACCTTGCACATCTCCCCCTACCATTCCATCACTCCACCATCACTTCAAACACCCACGGTAGGTCATCCTGTAGCAATTTGTAGACTTCCTGTAGAAACCCCTGCGTTTCCTGTAGAATCCCCTGCAGACATCCTGTAGGAGGCCATTCACTCGGTTGCTGAGCCTTTGAACGTGAGGAACCTCTGTGGACTGATGCTAAGGATCTCTGGGGACCTCTCCTAGCCTCCCCAACCTTTCCCAAGCTTTCCTTCCTTCCGCATCACATCTGCACAACCAAACCCTAATAAGCACAAAATCACAATCACTCCATCCACTTAAAGAAAAAATACAAAAACATGTCTTTTAAGATGCAAGTAGATTAGATTCATGCATTTTCACTTATTAGAAGTAATGGCATCATTGGTAGAAGTTTCCTTCACATTCTTTGCATCATAGAGGTTAGACTATCAAATTAGGGTTTCCTAGGGTTTCCATGTTTTGATTTGCTTTCAGTTCATTTTTGCCAAGTAGATTAGTCTTCTTTGAGCTAGCTTTCGTCCATCATTTAACAAGCTTCTTCTGAGAGCCTATAGAAGTTGGCTTGAGCCCTAGCGGACTTGTGCCAGCTGACCAAGTGACAGCTGCGACAAGAGCTAGTACTTGTGCATACAGCACCGTCGCTTCCAAGTTTGTACGAACTACCGGGTTGATAAAATTAAGAGACAGGAAGCCCCAGGAGTTGTAGCATTATTGCTACAATACTGGAGCTCACCAGAAACCTTTATCTTTCAATTTGAAATTGTTTGTATATCTTATGGTTACTTATTAAAAAATCAAAGATTGAGATTTTTTCCGGCAACATTGAAGGATAGAACTCTTAAATGGTTCATGAGTTTAGGGACTAATTCAATAAGATCATGGAGTGAGATGCAAAAGATATTTCTAAAAAAATATAAAGATCATGATCTTAAAGAAGAAATATTTAGAATGAATCAAAGAGAATATGAGAGTCTAGAGGATCTAATAGAGAGGTTCATGTATAATGTTAAGAGGGGAAAACTACATCGTTTAAGATTCGACACACTAAAAACCATCTTACTTAGAACAATTAGGGATGAGTGGATTGATATTATTGTTCTCATGAGTAGAGGTGATGTATATCAATTATCATTTGAAGAAATTTGTGAAACATGCAAACACATATCAAGAGAAAGGCAAGAGTAAGTCAATTAGCATCAAGATCGGTAAGTCAAGCTAAACTTGGAAATTTGTTTGATGACTTTAAAACAGAAATTCTTAGCTATATAACCAAACAATTAGAAATGTTAAGAATACAAAATAAGAAAAAATAAGATGTTTGTGTTGTCCATACAGAATCACATGATGTTAAATGTTTCTCATCATTACCAAGATTGAAGGAAGTTCACCAAGAGGACAATGGAGCAAGGCAATTGCCAATGTAGCAATGTTATGTAGATCCGAGAGGACTGTGGCAACCTATTCAGCCTGATATGATGCAAGATCCTAATTCACAATTTCAAGCTTATGCACATCCACTCAAAGTAATTGGAACACACCCTTTTCTTGGCAACATTGGCTATCTCAACCCAAAAACTAATCTTGGCAACAAGGTTGGCAAAGAAATTATGGGAGCCATCCGCAATATCCTCAGTTTTTTCCTGAATATCCTCCATACCAAACTCCATGTTATCCTTACCATTCACCTCCACCACAAAGACAACCCCAACCACATCCATCTCAAATATACACTCCCAATCAACTACCTGTACCACCCTTTCCAAATCCACACATTGAAGTAGCTCAGCCCACTTACAATGCTAAGGTACAACACTTCCAAACTTCTCCTCTTGAGCTTAATGGTATTCACCATAGCTCAGGAAGAGTATTGCAAAAAAGAGATTCTCTTGATATCATTGAAGGACTACATCTAGAAGAAGAAGATTCGAAAGAGAAGATCAAAGAATCATGGGTTGCACTTGATGAAGAGCAAACATCAAAATCAGAGATCGAGAGAGCTCCCTCATGCTTACCATCAAATACTCCATGTATTCAAGAGAACAATAAGAAAAAAGAGGAATATTTGAAGGTCATGGTAGAAGAATAAATGAAGAATGATCCAGATAAGCAATCAAACTAGGGGCATGAAAGTTATATTGAGGTTTGGTTCCAGACAGTCACTAAGTTGCAGCATCACTCTCTTCTTCAACTATGCTTGATCCTTTCAAAGTCAAAGCATTTGATCACTCAAATCCAGGTACATGTCAAAGCATACATTTCAAGCCTCCACATCATTTTGTCTATCATCTTGATGTGCACATGGCTCCGTTGGAAGTATTCTTATACTTGAAAGTGATTTTGTTTTTCAAGTAGGGTAGGATAGAAGGAAAAAAATGATGAAAAAGAAGAGAAAAAAATTAAAAATCTTAGGTGAAAACCTCCTTGGAGGTGCCTATTATTGGCTCATTTATTTAAAACCTCTGTGAGGCAGTCAATGGGTTGGGAAAAAAGAAAAAAAGAGGAAAAAAAGAAAAGATCCTTGGTGAAAACCTTGTTTGAGGTGCCTAGGCAGACCTACTAGTTGAAAACCCCCTTGAGGCGGCTAGTAGGCCTAGAAGAAAAGAAAAAGAAAAAATAAAAAAAAAAATCTTTGTTTCATTTATCTCTTTGATTAATGCATGTACTCTCCAACATCTACAAGAAACAAGAACAAGTTGGTACCAAAAGGAAAATTGGTCAATCCTAGTCAAAGAAGTCAAATTTTGACTTTCTCCTCCTTTGCTCAAATGCTCCAACAAGGCCAAGGCCATGCCAATCCATCACCCTTATCTATTTCCACCATCCACCCATCATTCTCAAGCTTCTACTAGTCAATTTTCTTGTTGTCCTAAAAAACTACAGGATGCTTTGTTTTACTACAGGATACAAAAATACATAGAGCAGAAATTCGTTTTTTCCATAACTTGAAACCATGCCTCCATTTGCCAACTTGTTTCAGGGGGAGATGTATATGGATGATGGTGACATGCTCAAACAATTTCTGCAAATTCTAGTGCAAAGTTTTCAAGAAATCAACCTCCATCACCTACAACCATTTTTGCATTTTCTCAATATACATACAACAATTTAAAAAGCTGTTTCATGGGGAGATGCATATGGATGAAGGTAACATGCCCAAGCACTTTCAGAAAATTCCAGTGCATGATTTCCAAGAAATCAGCCTCCATAACCTTCAACCATTTTAGGTTTTTCTCAAGATTCGTGCATCCGTTGACCAAATTTGTTTTATGGGAGGTGCATAATAATGATGGCAACATTCTAAGAAAATTTCACATCAATCCATTCTACCGTTTGGGAGATATGGCCAAAACAAGTTGATGCTTTTCAAACCTACATGATTCCCTGAGATCCTATAGGATACAAAACAACACCTACATGATTGGCAGTGAGCAATTTTAAAAGGGAAAAATAGAGGTTAGATTCGTTAAGCAGTGTTAAGGGGGTAGGCTCTACATTTCCCCACATTTTTCCAAGTGGAAGGAACATAAAAAAAACCCTTCTAGTTTGTTGAAAGTGATTGCAGCATAAGGAAATTGTATACATAGAATTTTTAAATTTGATATCAGACCTATACAAACCTCCATCCATCAGAGAAAATTGTAAAGGGGGAACCCATCAACACAGTGAGGATTCATCAACACCCTCCTATACTAAGAGATATTCACAAGGCACAATTGGATAGGTTTCTTTGAAAAATTGAGGGGATATGATGATGAAGTAGCCAGAGATTTTCAGTCAGCTTCAAAAAGGAGATCCAAAGCTCGAAGAAGCTTCTCCAGATCTTAACATCAACATTAGGATCATCAGCATCACCATCCAACACCTGCACATCAACATCAACTCAACAGCAGCATGCAGGTATCTCCAATAACCATCAGGTAGATACATGTATGCAATATTCTTGACCTCTTCTCTTGAGCATATTATGGTTAAATTTTTTTTTTCAATGCATAATAGATGAGGTTTTATAAGCTAAGGATGGGTCAACAGTCTCAGCAACATTCAACTAGTTAATTGCAGCTCACTCCTTCACTCATGCAATGTTGAAAAGTCAAATTATGAAGGGTGATGAATTCAAGGAATGAGGACAACAGTGAAAAGAATAAATTTTTCCAAAGGCCAAGTCACCATAACACTTCAAGCCCTCCATCCACTTCATATTCACTATCTATTCATCATTCATTCATCCCATTTCATTCTTGAAAAAAAAAAACAGAGCATCCTCTCCATTTTCACAAACCTACACTACTCCCTTTGAGCCCTAGCATCATCATCCAATCCCTCTTCATGATTTCTCATCACTCCCATACATTTAGGAAACCCTGAAAGAGGAGGAATGACTACTATAGGAAGGTATAATTTTGCTACAAGAAGGAAGAAATGAACAAATTATGTTAACCCCAACATGGTAGAGCTGAAGAGAGAAGAAGAAGGAAACAAAAGGAAATGTGGTATTCACCATGAAAACAAAACTCAAACTGCAGTGATGAAAAGATGTTTTCCAAGAGGTCTCCAATCTCTTTATGGATTTTTTCCAAGGCCTAAAAATGGGAAAAAGCCATGGGAGTCAAGTTGAGGGCCTGCCCTAACCTCATACTATCATTTATGCTCAAAACTAGTTTCCTGTAGTTTTAACAGGGTTTCTTGTAGGTTTCCTGTAGTTTTGACAGGAATTACTACAAGATGTCCTAGTTCTCATCTAAATGAATTTTGAAGGCATTATAGGTGTCCAAATGGTGGAACAAGGTAGCAGAAGGTTGATAAGGGTGTAGAAGACCTTTCCAAACTGAAAAATATTCAAGAACCCATCTTGAATAAGGGGAAGAAGGCAAGCTAATGGTCTCAAGAAACAATGATTTTTCTTTGCACAAATATGTTTTTGGGCTTGTCCTTGTAGAACTTGCAGCCAATATTCTTAATGCACAAGAGAGAGGCCACTAGGGCCATGGATGAGGAACAATGAGGTCACTAAGTTGCTTAGAGGATGAGTAACACTTTCAGTAGGGGGGTATGATGGGCCTCTAAATTAGACATAAATTAAGGCCCATGCCTATAAATTAAAACATAAATTAAGGCATATGACCATATTTCAGAAAATTAAACCTTTATTTTTGCATTAGAGAATTTATTTCTAACTTTAATATATTCATTAGGAAGGTTTATGAATAATTGGATATTTGTGCCTAATATTATTTATTTTTGTGGAATATTATGAGAATATTGGGAAGATTATGAAGATTTGGAGGAGGAGATAATTTAAGGACTTGTTCCCTACTACAAAAGGATCAATAATAAATAATAAATCAACAAGATATTAGGGAATTATGGCACATATTGTGGAACTCCAATGATTGAGAAAATATAGGAATGTGTTCCGTAATCAAGGGACCAGATCCAGTAATCAAGGGATTTTTGTGGGGAAAGCTTCCTCCATTCATGCGGAATGATTCATAATCATTTTGTATAAGAACCAAGTCAAATTTTCCTCTAGGGATATATTTTTATTAGTGTTTTTGTGGAGAGAACTCATATTTCTGTAGCTCCATTGTATTTTCTTGTAGGAATGTAATAGTATTGATGGAATAATTAAGGTTGGTGTCTTGTTCAGATTCTAAATATTATTCTCCTCCATAGGTCTCTGAGTTTCCTTGGGCTTGGCCATCCCAGGAACGTTAGAGCCCTTTTGTATCATTTTCTTTCCTTCTTTTCACCGCTTATTCACATGCATCTCTTGTTTTTATTTCTTTCTATTTCTACATTTAGTATTAACGATTTCTTGTTGTAGGATTGAGTTAAATGGTTGATTTAAGTTCTTTTGTAGGATCACAAGAATTATTTAATCCTTGGAAAAGCTTTGGAAGTTCATAGTAATCATTGAGCTACTTGGATTAGTCTTCTTATTCCCAAATCTGGATTGCTGGACCTCCTTTTTAGCAAAGAACAATAAATTTCTGCTATTTTTTAGAGCATGCTAACAAGATTCAATCGAGTTGGTTCGAATTTTATTAGATCAAAAAAAGATTATAGTTCATAAAAAAAATTACCCCATTGCATTTTCACTTGATTTGGTTAGGATTTATTTAGACTTACTAGCTCACTAGTTCTCGAATTTTTAGATTTTCGACTAGTAATAATTTTTTTTTTTTTTTTTGCATGGGTTAACGGAGGTATTTTTTAGTGATTCCACTTGGAATAGGGACATAAGACATCCTATTTAATAAAAAATTTGTCCCATACAATTTGGATTTGATTTTCTTGGTCATTAAACCGTCACCAATTTCATCATTTCACAAGGAAATCTCTCCAAGCTTTTTGAGAAAATCCATCCATCTTCCAACTTTGGTTTTGAGTTTTGAAGTGGTCCTAGGCACTCAGTTGCCTCATTCCATCCCCTAACCACCTTACCTAATCTTTCCATCACCTTAAACATCCATGCTTTTGTTCTCGGCTGTATCTTGTAGGTTTTGATGGGATCCTGTAGGTTTTTAGTACATCCTGTAGGTTTTCCTGTAGTGGCTTGTTTTGAGGCCGAATTGAGGAAAAACCTCTAGGAAGCCAAACAAGGTCACCTAAGGGTCTCCCAAGCCTTCCAACCATCCACCATAATCTCCAAGCCACTTGCCACATCACCAAAAGAGATTAGCTTTCACACTTGTTTTTCCATAAAAAGAAAAAAAATAAAAAACAGATTTATTTCAATCCTTTACATGGACAGTAGTGATGTTTGATGTTTTGAATCTGCATGCTTAGGAAAATAGGATTGCATCCATGTTAACTTAGCATTATTTTGAAGCAAAGCCTCTTAGAAGTTAGTTAGAAAATGGTGTGTTTTATCATTTGATTTCAGTCTCTTTCCTAGTACTTTCTTTCTTGAAATAGGTTGAGATTCCATTTCGAACATTTCATTTTCTGCAATTAGTTTAGGATTTGACTTCAGTACATGCACTCCATTACATCATGATAACAAAGGAAGGACACATTGTGTTCTGAACATATAGTTTTGATACCTCTTAAGTTTGTACAAAACTCGGGTTGATAATTAAAGTTAGTGGCCTTGGGAGTTGCAACATTCTTGTTGCAATACCGAGGCTCATGACCATCGACATAAATGATATATGGTATAGATGATGGATCCATCTGAAAGGTGCAAAAATACAACATATGAGATGATGCAACCTACCTAAATGTGTGACATAAATAAATACACACAAATCAATGGGATAGGCTATGGCTGAAATTTGTTAAGGTAGAATGCATTGCGAGTGTTAGGAAGGAGTTGGCCTTCAAAATCCTCCACAAGAGTTTCCCCCTTGCCTAAGGCCTTACGAATGACGTAAGGTCCTAGCCATAATGATTTAGAAGCATATGGGGTAGGGATAGGATATCTAAACCCATCAACTTCACTATGGATGAAGCCTTTGATTCCACAACATATTGGCCATGAGACTGCTGCAGCAGGAAGTACACACGATGGTGCATATCATTCCAAGGGTAATCAGGGGTAGACATAGCTTCGATGATGTCATCATCAAAATGGAATATGGGAAGATATGAGGAATATTGACTACATGATGCGACGATAGTACGTGGTGCATCATCCTAAGGAAGAAGGTTCACATATGCATCATCTGAGATGGTAGTCGACGAGCTAGTAGATGGAAAATGTACCAATCTTGAGACCTGGGTTTTTGACGAAGGAGGTTCGATAGAAGCACATGTAGAAACTTCAGAAAGGTTTTCCTGTGAGGGACTCAAGGATGAAAATAGGTAAAGGATATGGACTGTGGAGTTTGTCATCTCGAAATCGTAGGAGAGATCATGATGGTGGGACTAGAGTCCTCCTGTTCTGATGTACTAGTGGTACCAAAATCCACAGGTAGAGGAGTAGATAATCCACTACGAGTGGCCTCGAAGTTGCGAAGTAGTTAGAGGAAATAATGAAATTCATCAAGACGAGGGCAACAATGGGAATAATGACCATAATGATCACACGAGGCCCAAGGGTGATTTGTGCGCAATGTTTTAAGTCTCTTGGTTGGACTTGGTAAGGTAACTTGGACCTCAGGGATATTAGACTCATGGAACGTTTCATGAACTAAAGGTTTGAGATGAAGAAGTTTAACACAATTATTGGTGGTATGCCCAACAACATTACACAAAGAACATGGAGATGTCGGCTTTGGAGCTTTAGGTGCTGGAGGTGCTTGGGGAGCCTTGTCCTTAGGTTCATTCTTCTTGGCTTTGCCCCCTTTTCTAGATGCTTTCGCAACATGAGTTGGTTCCTGTTAAGGTTGTAGTGGAACTGGAGCAGCGACACGAATCATAGGGATCATTTGAACTCGGGTTAAAGCATGATATGGTCTGAGTTGATTAAGCAGAGTGCTCCCTGGGGGATCAATGTACCATATTGGGATCCACAAAGTCATATTAGGGAGAGTCAATGAAGCCATGACATCGACATAAATGATTCTAGGACGAGGAAACAAGAAAGGTCTCTGTCCTTCAAGGTAATGTCATGGTGGAACAACTCCTAGATGGTTGAGATCCCTGGAGGAATATTTCCTAGTGGGAATAAAGGGGAGGCACCCACAAAAGGAGAAGGTCTTGGGGGATGGATTTGGATGGCTCGGCTGAGATGGCAACAATAGGGTGCTAAGGAGCTGGCTATTGATAAGATGTACCAGACTACTTTTGAGCAGCCCATGACGCTTGCAACATGCAAACACTCAAAGAGCTAGGCTCAAAGATGGGAGCAGGAGGACCAGGGAAAGCACCCAACAAGGTGGAATCTTTGTATACTCTAGGTGAAACATTGGTGAGAGGAGTGGAAGACTACTTGCTAGACATCAATGAGATAATGGGTTTAGGGGAGGTTAAGGATGATGGCTCGTAGTATGTCAACTAATCGATAGTGACAATATTCCCTTCATGAGGGAAGCACATATTGTGGAAAATAGCAGACACAATGACTGACATGGTGTATGTGTAAGTACGACCCAAAAGAATGTTGTAATATAGAGGGGCATCAATAACCTCAATGTCTACATTGACAGTCTTTCTCAAAAGAGTCACTGGACAATTGCGATACATGTTGAGAGGCTGGGAGGGGTGACCGTCCCAAGCACACAAAGTGATGGTCAATGGGGCCAGTTTGGGTGACCTGAGTTACTTACAAACAACAACATACATCACGCAGGTGAATGTGCCTTCATCAATAATGCATTCGAAGATCATGGCATTATGGATTTAGATTGGTATCTGGAAAGCAACAAATGGATGTAATGGCAGATGTTTTTGTGTATCAAAAGGAAAGATAATCAAACGATCATCTGAAGGGTCTACTACACCCAAAGAAGTTAGTAGAGCTTTCTTTTGAGATGGGCATGACTGGAGGACTTCCAGTGTCGACATGCCAGCGGGTGATTATGCCAAGTCATCTACTATACTGGATGTGTGGGCAGCTTGGTTAGAGGTCACGTTACGACATAATGGACCCTTGGGGATCTTAGGAATTGACTCAACTTTAGGTTGAGGGATCTGTAACAGACCATTTGGTGTCATAAGAGGCTTAGTAGATGCTTTGGTTTTGGTCTTGGGTGAAGACAAAGATAACAACTTGATGTATTGACACGACCGTGTTTGCAAGTTGACATCGAAGGTATTGACCTCATCAGAATTCATCATGAGGATTTGGTAGTCACTAGGACTAGAAAGTTGGGGAGTGTGGGCTGCTTGACCTTGTTGAGGTTAAGCAACCACAAATCCTTGTTGAGGGAAAGGATTTGTGAACACAACTGTTTGAGATGGAGCGGGGTTTTGAGGCGATTGCTGCATGGGTAGTTGACCCCTAGAAGCTCTTGGGATTCCCATATTTGGCGCATCTAGAGTAAGAGGGGACACTCATGGGTATAATAGCCATGTACTCCACAAAATGCACAAGGCTTGTTCGTACAAATAATATTTTTGTACTTGGGCTGGTTGCCCTATTGCTGGTTGTTGGTATTAGGCTGGTTCCCTTGGGGTTCATTAGGTTGATTACTTTGGTTACCTTGGTTACCCTTACTACCCTTCCCCTTATTCTTCTTCTTCAAATTTTGGGGATTGGTCACACTTTGTTGTGCATACACTTGAACCTGAGGGGGCGGTGGCCGCTGGGGCTGAGGATGCATGGGAGGTTGCATCGCTAATGCCTAAGGGGATAGGGTGCTCGATGGTGCATAGGTGTAAGATGGTGAAGGGGCAATGGTCTGGTAGACAGGTTGAGCACTAGCTGGACCTAACATCTAATGATTTGGTTGGGTGAATGAATGTGATGTGCTTTGTCCTGAATACACGTTACTGGCAGGAGGGGTATGAGTGTTGGAGGAATTGATGCCCTCCTGTGGATAGCCATAACTCTACTGAGTATATGATGAAAGATGTGAAATAACTCTAATGATACCGTTGGCGACGTGAGATTCCCTCGGTGCATTGGCACCACCAGGACGAGGGAGGTTTGGTATAACGGTATAGACATAACCGGGTTAAGCATAAATCAAGTCATATCTCAGAGCGGTTTGAAGATCCTCTTCCTCTGTCTAAGGAAAATGGGATGTGACATCTTTGGAAATAGGTGCTAAAAGAGTCCTAAGAATCTAATCGAGGTAGACACAGTCTTTGGAGGGTGAAGCACGACACATGCTCTTACTTCTGCACCATTCCTAGACATGATCGGAAAGACGGGTGGCAGAGGATTGATGAAATGCAGTCAAGAGCTCCGTAGTAGTGTCATATTAGAGAGGTAACTAAAAATATGAAAAGAATGCTTTAGAAAGCATCGCAAAAGTGGAATGAGCAGTGGAGGGCTAGTCGATCTACCACTTCACAACATCTCGAGTGAGCGTGTGTTGGAACAACCAAAGACGAATGGAGTCATCAGTGATGGAATTAGATGAACACCACATATGGAAGGAGTGGACGTAATTAGTGGGGTCCTCTCCAGAATTATCCTCAAACTTGGGAATGTCGGAGGGAAGTTTAGTCGGCATAGCTAGCCAATCAACATCATGGTGTATAGGGTCATTAATCAATTGGCTAAAATCTGAGAGACTTTACCCAACCATGAAAGGTATTAATGGAGTTTCCGGAATGGTTCCTATAACAATTCTGCTAGATGTGACTACCAGGGTAGAACCAGAGCCAACACCAGGTTTGTTTCCTATAGCTGCAATGAGCTCTGACATGATGATGGTATGCAGTGAAGGCAGCTCAGAATTGGATGAGGAATCAGATGAACCAGAAGAAGAGTTGGTGTGGGGACTCGGAGGATGAATAACTCAAACCTTGTTGGGAGGAGTAATATGCCCAAGCAGAAACTGGGGATGAAGGCCTAAGAGTCTCCACGACAAACGCCTTAGTGGCACAATGGTTGCAAGACACAAGGGACACGAAAATGGTGAAGGGAGATGAACAAAATGTCTCTATCTTTGTTTGGGGATATAAATAAATTAAGTCTTGGATTGGCGGTGTAAAAAAAGCACTCTTCGCTTAAGGTGTGTTTATGTGTGCAACTGTGTTTATTAATTAAGCTTAGGTCATGTTTGAAAAAAGAAAAAAATTGCTGAAATAAACTGAAATTAGAAACAGAAAATGAACAACAAATCAACTATTTAAAACCCCACACAAACAGGGTTTGCAAACACTATGTTGGTTGGTGGTGAAATTAAGTAAAATCACATAAAAAAATGCCAAGATATCTAAGCATCGGTGTGACTGGGATCAAATTACATTATGCTGTTGGAAAATGGTGTAGCAACAACAACAAACCAGTGAGGAAAAACACTGCAAAAGATAGGGAGATGGGTGTGAAACCTAGGGAAAACAATGAACCCTAAGGAAAATGACCAAACAAGTTTCAAGATGGTAATTTGGATGGAAATAACCTATCTTTGAAGATCCGAAGAAGGAAGGTACATATTTAGAAAATATGGCTGAAAGCTCTACAAAAACTCAAACTTCTTACTCAACTAAACTCCTCCTATAAAGGTGGAAGCACACTAGAAACCCTGAGGGGCTAAATTCCACTTCGACGAGTGAAACATAGTAGATTAAGGCTTAAGAGGGCTAAGATAGTGGTCAACCAACCCAGTAGACAACTCTCGGAAAAACCAAGAAAAATATCAGGAAAATTATAGGAAAACCCTAAAGTCATAGGTACTAACATGATTCTTGGGAGATCGTACTTTTTAGGTCAGAAAGTGCATTCTGGACCTCCAGATCACTTAGGCAGCAAGTCTTAGAAATATTTGTTGTCTCTGTTTCGATTGGTTCTCATGACCTGTGGAAATAGCTAGAAAACTTGTGGAAGTTAGAAATTTGATTGATCTAGGGTTAGAATGCTAATAAACAACATTAATAGATTGAAAAAAGAAAAAACCTAAGATGAAAATTAAAGGTCACTTAGGTTTTGAATCAAAATAAAAAATGTAGTGGAGTCGCCATTTGTTGGAGACAATCAGAAAATCCCCAGTGGAGTCGCCATTTGTTGGGGTTTTTTCTTATCAAGAGTGTACGAAATGAAATCAATTTAGACTGTGGATGACAAGCAACCTCGACAGTAAAAATGGTTGTTAAATAGTGTAAATCTGCATCTAACGATAGAAACAAAACATGCCAAAGCCCTGATCTATGCAACAAAAATCACTAGTACAAAATGACTAATTAATTACTTAAAAAACAACTAAAATTTGCATATTAATGACCATTTTCCAGTCGGTGACCAATAGTAGCTAATTTACAGTATATTATAACACGGCCAACTTTTAGTCATTTTTAGCTTAGTCATTAATTGTTTTCCTCAATTTTACCATCTAGTAGTATATTTAGTCATAAATTTGGTCATAAATTTTTCATTGGTTTAGTTATTAATTGTCGCAATTAATGACCAAATATACAACAAAATATATTACTATATGAATCCCCGATAAAACCAATTAATGACCAAAGAAATATGACCAAAATGTTGTTCATGTTATAAGATACTGTAAATTAGCTACTAATAGTCACATATATGCAATTTTAGTCATCATTTGAAACCAACTAATGACCAAAGAAATATGACTAAATTTTAGTCGTGTTATAAGATACTGTAAATTAGCTACTAATAGTCGTATATATGCAAAATTTAGTCATCATTTTAATAAAAAAATTATCATTTGTAGTAGTCATTTATCTTTTTTGGTATTTTCATATTCATTATATAAACAACCAATTTAATAGTTTCTATTCATTTCCTTTAATTTCATTCCTAATCATTATAAACAACTAATTTAGTCATATATTCATTTTATTCATGTTCATCATTAATTAATATAAACTACTAATTTAATAGTTTTAGATTGATTTTATGTGTTCATTACTAATCAACATAAATTAATTAGTATGATTTTGTGACTAAATTTAAAAAAAATGTCATACAATGTGCATGTTTATCTAATATGATAACACAAAGTTACATATGTTAATTACAAGACTAAATAATATCAAGTGCAAATAAAAATAATTTCAACCATATAATTTTTATTATATAAAAGATCAAGTATTACAATATGTGTTTCCAACTTAATATTGGTTGGACTACAATTTAGACATGAAATATTGTTTCATCATTTCAAAACATTATCATTGTGTTGCCAAAGCATTGCAAGTGAATTCACCAACTTTGAATGCTTGACCATTAGTTTCTATGAGTGTGTCTTATGCAAGATATTGGCTCTAAGAGTATCATTAGACACATTCTCTTCTCTCTCTCATTTTGCATTTGTAGCTCTAGCGTTATTGTTCTCCTCTTTCTTCAATTGTTGCTTCTTACCATCAATATTGAGTTCCTCTCCTGAAAATGAAACAAGATACAATGCAGAGTATAAGACATGAAAGATGATGAATAATTGAATATAAAATAAAGTAGACTATAACAGAGTTATACGACATATACCTCAACATTTGATAGTGGTGACTATGCGGCTAGATGACTTGTATAAACAAAGAAAATAAAACATCACCATAGAAAATAACACCTTAGGAACTTAGTATTCAACCTTCAACAAAACCTTAGGCACAATCATAAAAACCAATTTACATGTTAAAAATATCAGGTAATAGATAACTTATAAAAACAAATGGAAAAAAAAAGATCAGTGTAAAAAATATCCTTATTTCTTGTTCTAAAAGAGTCATGTTCCTTAAATTTGGATATTCTTTTGCCCACAGTAAAATTTCCTCACTATTATGACCTATGTTTTTAGGATCATGAGATTGATCCAACATCATATTGGATTGTGGAGACAAAATGATTCAACTTTCCAAGATGAGTACCTCACTTGGTTGAATGAAGGTGCTAGTTGTGAGTAGTGTCAAAACCTTAGGGAAGCATAACACTAAGGCCTAAGAAAATATATCACCACTTGTCCACTGAAAGAAAAAATTTCAATCCCACAATGGCCTATGGGAGTACATTTCGTTGGATGGATATCACACTCTAAGAGATGATTGTACAATAAGAAGTGTACATATGTTGTCACAATGCCCCTCATAGTCAGACCCTATAATTGTGTCCTATAATATTAATAATATTATACTATTTAATTATAAATTATGTCTATAAGATAATTATTAGTTTGAATAATTAGTCTGAAATTGCGTTTTTACTATTTCTGTATACATGAAAATATTCGGAAAAAAGGGTATTTTTTGTGACTAGTTAATTTCGAGTGAATCTAAATACACAAGAAATTATGGTGCATTGGTGTTTCTCTATTGGTTATCTTCTCATTGTACCAATTTCTCCCATGTCCTCTACTGCTTTTGGTGAATTACTATTTGATGATGTCCAATTCCAATGCAATGGACATTTATCCTCGATCTTTTTCTGAGCTAAAGGGCAACTCCACAAGTAACAACCAAAACTTAGCCTCAAATATATTATTGGGGGCCAAAATGTAGTAATTATATGACAAGCCAAGAAACACTACATGTTAATCATCTTCCCTAAATAATATTGATTATTAATTTCTTTGCATGATCATGTAATACTAAAGTGTCAAGTAGGGACATTTAAAGTTAGTCATCCATAAATATAACCTTTCATAGTGCTTAGTACTTAATACTTCCTATTACAGACACAGTAGATCACCAACTTCAAGGATAGCAATATAAACACAACAAAAAGTGAAATTAAAAGAAATGCTAGGAAGTCAAATGCGGCTAATCTTGAGTCAAGAAAATACCAAGCCCTTCACATTAGCAAGGCATTCATAGGCACTAAAATAGAAAATCCTTCCATTGCATCATTTTCACCTTTTCTTTAATTTCTTTAATTGAGAACATAACTTTTAAAAAAAAGAAGCTCTCAAAATCCTAACAAATGCTCGAATGATTGTCATATCAATTAAACATAAAGGAAATCATTCAATAGGCTTTTAACTTGCAGAATATATTGATGAATATAAATCTTTCTCATCCCTTGATCCTAATCAAATTTTAATCCATGGGTTCCAATCAAGTAATCAATTTCCCTCAAATATAGTTAAGAGATCACTTTGGAGAAGGACTTCTAGAAGCATTGGGATAATAGAAATGGAATTAGCTAGGAGGAAAATGAAGCACTTTAGTGGGTTCTCCAAAATATTTGAACGCACCTGAAAATGGTTTTATACTCCCTCCACACATTTTAAGACACAAAGCATTCAACTGCATCTCATCTATTTTCCACCTTTATGTAATACATAATTCTTTGAGCAAGAATATAGCATTCATAAATATTGTCATGATAGAGGACTCTTCATAATCCTAATAAGTTGGGCTTTAACAAATAAACAATTTCATGTAGTGAATAAATCTTACATGGTAGATTTCAGTGATTAAAATGACAACTTTATTCTTAATCTCATTACAACAAAAATAAATTCAACCCTAACTAGTTGGGATCTAACAAATCAAGAATTTCATGTAGTAAAGTAAACTTACATGGTAGATCCCAATTATTTGCAATGAAAAATTTATTCTTGATCTTATTACAACATAGATAAGTTCAAGAGTACATACATATTTCCTTATCTGAGAAAAACTTTGAACACATTCTGAGATTTACCTGTAGGACATGAGAACGCTATCTACATCTAGCACCCATAACTGGGAAATAGTGTTATTGAGACACCATCTCATGGCATTAGAATCATGTATATAGATAGTGTTATAGAGATACCTTGCAACACCTATTTAACACTACCTTCAAGCTTCAAATTTATTATTTGATTTACTTTAGTGGCAAATTCTAGTGGGATTTCATTAAATACAACCTGACAAAAGCCATTTATGATAGTTGTCATTGCCTTCTCTAGATCTATCCCCCTATGGAAATATAATAACTGATATTCCCCATTTTTTTAGGTAATTGCTTCATGTTTAACATGGGCTATTGGGTTCTTCACGTGGAAAAGGTTGCAAATATTAGATGTATAATGGAAAAAAACATGCAATTCAAGGTTGCTCCTAAAGTCTCTTGGGTGAATTATAAAACACCATATACTTAAAACATGATATATGGTAGGAACAAAATCCTACCCAAGATCCCACTTAAGAATTCAAAATGTTGTAAATAGGAGATGTCTTAAACTATATCAACTATTTAATTGCATAATCACACTAAAATAGACAAATCTTTAAAATGTTGAAAATTGTGAAAAAAAATGGAGTTGGAATATTATAGTTATGTCACGGTAGATATAGCTATGTAAAATGTAACTTCTATCTAAAACATGTAAATGTAACTTCTACATAAAAAATGGAGTTGGAATATTATAGGTTAGATATAGCTACGTGAAATGTAACTTAAGACTAACATTTTTTATTATCTTCGGTTAATAACTTAATACTCCACCAAAAATATCATAGAATTGGTTCTTCACCAACCGAAGGGAAATTTTAAACCGGTTTCAAAATTCTTACTCACCCCCCTGCCATATTTCTAATATTTTATTTGTGTGTGGATTTAAGCTAGTGTAATGTACCTTCTACATATTTGATAATTTAAATGTAGAAACTTACCTAGATTGAAGTTATACAATTAACATATGCACAATAAGATACAATATGCATGTTATAAGTAATGTGACGTTTACATGTTATATCAAGACAAAAAATTTCTCATCTCATTAACTGTTATCTTATAGTTGTTCATGGATAGAGCCTTTAAAATTATGAGCCATCCTTGTCATATCTTATATTTAACAATGGATATAGCTTTTAAAAGCATCAACCTTGTTTGTTATTTTATGTACGGTCAATTTAAATGGAAGTGCTCATAATTTTATTCAATATTTTTTTATTTTTTTTTAAGTGTGGTTCACGGGCACCGGAGTGGCCGCTACGTCCACATAGAGAAGCGGGGCAGCTCCACCCGAAGGGATCTGCCGGTCGGCCATATCAGGCCTAACCCCGAGGGCGCCGAGGAGAGTTGACCCCGTGACCTCCCAAACCGGGAGAGTACTTAGCAACGGGAACTCGACCATTTGAGCTATCCCTCGGGGCTCTAATTTTATTCAATATTATCTTGTACAACTAGAAATAAAATGATGTGGGGGTGGTGTTTCTAGTGATTTTCAAACTTGTTTTAATTACCTAAATTTAGCCTATTCAAAGTAAATAGTTGCACTAACCATCATATATTCAAGTCAGTAACTTTTCTTGAGGGAATCTTCATGACATCCACCATATTTGAAAATTATGAAATATTAGTAGTATCTTGCACTAAATAGACAATGTTGGCATATAATCTTTTATTGTGTTTTTTACTCTGTGTCACAAATTTATTGATATTTTATGATTCTTGGTTTCGATTTCCATGCTAATATTGGATTCATCATGCCTGTTAGGATTTTTAGTTTTGCACACATCATATTGCTCACTTCTAATTGTATAAAAAACAACGATCATGCACAATGACATGTAGTGACATGTGGGTGTCTATTTTACTCAATGATATGCTTTATTTTTTAACCCATTCCAATCATACCACAATGAAATTAAGAGAGACAAGGACACAAGAATGACTATCAACAAATGAAATTAGAGACTTTAGAATGCAACTCAAATTTTACCTAAATGTAATGATAAGTATTTGCAGTTGCTTGGCACTGATGAGCATCGAATCACACTATGAAAACTTCCTTGCATTGTGAGAATTTGGTTGCACCTGCGCTAATCCTCTGTAGTAGTTCCTTGACTTGCCTATAGATATAATTTTAGAAACAATCCTACCCCTGCAATTCTTCCCTATATGGCCATCTTTGTCCCCCCTATTGATAGTTATTTTTCAAGGCAACATAATAGAACTCTCCAATTGCATCATCGCCTTTCAAAAAAATGCTTGAGTATTTATGGGTGATTGTCGAACCAATCTTTACTCAGGTCCACAAAATCCTTGATTTTTCTCCATTGCACAAACCTATTTTCATAATAAAATTATAAATCACACATTTTCATTCCTCGTCCCTGACATACCAATTATTTATAGTGCAATACTTTATCGTTGCTCCCTCGGCGCAATAGAGATCCACTACTATGACATGGATATTATTGGTGTCCTAAAATGGTGTAGTGCATACTTCAATATATGTCACAGAACACCTCTCACCTCACAAAACTCCTCTCATCTACAATAATAAGAGTCCTCTCAAACTGCATGGTTTCCATCTCATTCATCCTGAAATAAGTGGATATTTCCATGGGTGAGAAAGTGTGATTGGGGATTTAATAGAAGGAGCTATCACTAAAAAAAAGTACAATGTGGCATAATAGTTATTAGTGGGCGGAACAAACCTGCCAAACCACTTCCTATCTAGATCAAGATACTTCCAAATTACATCTTATAACAAACAATAGATAACCTTAGTTTCCTATAGAGTCTACCTATGCATGGTAGCAATGAAAACACTGTCAAAAACAACATCTACAACAATGTTGGTCAATCTCTTCTTCTAGTCAAGGGTATGTGATCTGAAATGATCATAAACTAATTACTGAGGTAGAATTGATTAACCATTAATGATTTGAATGTTAGCTAAAGCACATAAACCAAGGAAAAAATGTTTGAAAAGAACACTTTACGACAGCTGATTAAACATAAAATCGATGCATAACATAAGTAAAAATAGGAAAAACACAATGATACCAAAAAACAAATTGATGACAGAGTTTGTCCCTGATGTACTACGTCTCTGGATCCACTTTCAAGATGGGCAACCCTTTTTATTAGGAATGAGAAGAAAGGAGTTGATTACAACATGATTTAGTTATACTGAACTAGCACATAGGAAATTATGACCTCTGTCATCAGATGTTCCTCTGAACCAGCTTTCCAACACTACTTATGGTTTCCAAAACCGACCCCGGATGCTCTCGAAACACTGAAAACAAAATCGCCTATGTCCTCCAGAATTTGCATACAAAAGTAAAAAACCACTCTCTTATTTCCTCCATGGACAAAACTGCCTCTTATAGGCCTGTGGATACATTGAGACGACCTCTTATTACATTTGAGGTGAATGAGGTGAATTGAAGGTTTGTTGGTTTCAGTCTTATGACCTAGAGACACCTTAGGTATAAGTTGGCATGGTCTTTGCATTAGTTTAGAACAAAAATAATAACAAAACCCATAATAAACCTTATAATAGCCTGGAAACCATTAGTAGTTTGCTAATCGAGTGGAGGAGGAGACAGCGCATGTGCGCAAGTGGATAAACCACGATGGTTCCGCTGACCATTTTCTGAAACGGTGATGGTTGGTAGTTACCTTGGCCTATTCACATGTCACAGTTATCCTTGACTGTAACTGTCAACCCATTGTGCGGTTCTGATGAAGTTAGCCATTGGCGGAGGTGTTCACATGCAATGGTTTAGTTGGAATCTCCACGCAACCAGCCAAGCCTGGTGGTTAACATAACCCTGACATCTTACCCTTGCTACTAATCACATGCCTTGCAGTCCTGCTATGGTCTCCTTCGTGGTTAAGGACTGTTATATTGTTTATGTAATGTGTTGCAATGTTTAACATAGGCTGATAGGGTTTTACATAGGTTTTTTGTATTTTTAATACATGGTTTTTGATAGGTTAGGTTCTAGGACTTAGGGTAATGGTTTTAGATTAACATGAATTAAAAAAAACCATTCACAACCCTTTTACAATCATTTGTCACAAATCCACGTTGACACCAAATCCTGGGGAACTGTCGATGAACTCATATCGACAACCAAATGCAAACCCATATCAACTGAACACCATGAAAACCTATTACCTGAACAACCTGATCCAACACTGTCGAACTGTCGAAGCTGAACTGAAGTGATGACGACACTGAACACTGATGGCTACACTTGAACACCTGTACAATTGAATCAATGGAATCCTCCTGGATCATTCCTCTCCACTTGAAAGCTTTTGGACCACAAAATTTTGACTAAACAAATAGTCGATGAGGGTAGAACTCCCTCTCTTTCCACCTTGACCTGATGATGTACCAATACATTTGATCAATCACTTGCAATTGATGACCCTGATGATGCTGACCATGGCACTTTTTGATTCGGTGACCTGTTTCTTCCATCCGTAGTATGAAAAACTTGCAATGATGGGAAAACAACCTGTTATCAACATGGCAATTGAATTCTTTCCACGAAGAATCATGAGTTAGTGATTCAAAAACATCTTTGAAAACAATATTTGTAGAACTTTGTTCAATACATCTGATGGGTATTAAAAATGTACTTTCTAGAATAACTGAAATATTCAAAGACTTATTTGATTTTGACTTCATATTAATTACTTGACTTGATTTACTTTCCTGTTGACAGATTACTAAGTGAACTTGCTACACAGAACTCATCCAGCTGTGATGTAAAGACTGCTGCAACTTAGTTTGACTTTGAAAGCATCTAAGTAATTGTTGATTTACTTGAATCACTATTTCTTCATCTCTTAACTAATATCTCCATTGACTAACATATTCACTTAATGAATTAGTTTTCAAATCATGGTAAGGAAACTTTAGATCTGCTTTCGAAAATGCTTTGTCATGAAAACTTATAGACTTCCTGTCCACTTGAAAAGAGGCTTCATTACTTTTTAATGCATGAAATGATGATGCAATACCAAAGAAATGTAACACTGACTTTCCCTAATACTGACCCACACCCCTGAAAATGAAAATAAACATACCATCTGAAACAAGTCTCTGATTAGACTCACTCGTACCATTCCCGGCAATACATTGTTGATGATGACAGTTTCTAGAATTTATTGAATGAATGAGTTGAGAGTCATTCTATTTTCAAGAATATGTTCATGAGACATCAAATGCATCTCATGTTGTTGATCCTGTTTATCAATAAGATTTATTGGAAAAGAATTAACCACCTTGACCAATTGATCTATAAACCGAATCTCGCATTCTGAACGATCATCCTTATGATGTTCCTTAATAAACATGAGTACATATTTACTTGAACTTATTAATTGCTTAACTTGATTTGTAACAATTAAATCCAAGTTTGATTTGACTTTATGTGACCTAACAATAAATTCAACCCCTTCTTTCTTTAGGTGATATTTATGTTCTCTTTTGTAAAACACTGCATCTATATCATAAAGATAAGGAGTTCCTAAGACATCTCCACATATGTCTACTGGGACCACATCTAACTCCACTTCATCAACGTGCTTAGATGTAATAGCAAATTTTAATCAACACTGCTTTGTGACATGTATCTGAGTTGATTTATTAATCCAACCTAATGGGTATGGCCTTGGATGATTTTGTGTCTCCAATCCTAATTGATTAACTATATGTTCAGATATTTGTTGGGTTGTGTTATTCTTTCCATGACTAGCCCACATAGTGAACCAGGGGGTTAGAGGGGGGGCGGAGCCCCCCCTTCATTGCATTGATTGTGCAGCGGGGGGGGGGGGGTCACAGGGGGGTTTGAGGGGGGCGGGTAGCCCCCCTCTACGGGTTCCGGGATAGTGCCCTGGGAAATTTTTTTTTGGACCCTATATTAAGTTGGGCAGACCTACCTATGGTTTGTGCATGATTTTTGCACATGGTTTTGGATGCGATGGTTTTTGGTCCATGGTTTTGGACACGATGGATTTTGGTCCATGGTATTGGATTCTTCGGCATGTATAAATATGTATTGTAACATTGAAAGGAACATAATGAAAAATCAAGCTAGTAGTCCCGGTTTCAGGATCCAGAGGAAAATCTCTGTGTATATGTGTTTTATGTGTTATTCTCTCGCATTCTTTATCTTCTGTGTTTTAGAATTTGTATATAGGTAATTTCTGTACGGGGTTAAAACCTACAATATTAAATTTGCTTGCGATCCACTGTCAAACATTGTGTCAATATTTGTATGCCTAGAAGTTATCCTTATGTGGAAGAGTTCAACTCTTTTATCCTCATGTGAAGGATTTATGTTTTAAGAAGATACAATAGTTTTCGAACTTGAACCAATATCAAAATTTTTACCTGTTGTAACCATGGTGGTTATCCTCCTTTCATCACCTGAATCTAAACCTAGATCCTACTGGACTGCTGCAATGGCCTTCTTTTCATCCTTTGCCTTAAGGAACTTTTTGGGCTTAAGTTCTGGATGAAGTTTCCAGCACTTCGATTTATCATGACCGATTCTCTGACAATGAGAACAAGTAGGTCTTTCCTTCTAAACGATCACTGATTTCTTTCTCTTAGAATTGTTCTTCCCCTTATTGTCACTGGAATCTTTGGTTTTCGACTCTTTGGATGACTGCGATGAAAACTTGAATAGTTTGCCACCTAATTCAATATGTATGGCCGGAACACACACCTCATCAAAATCATCAGGATTAAACATCAATAAAGTATGCTGCAAATATGAATGTAAACTATCAATGTATTTTAACAAAGTTTCGCATGTATCCAATGGAAGACCAAGTGCCAATGCTTTCTTTCTGAACTCCTAAGTAAACTCCTGAACACTTTGCCCTTTACCTTGCCCCAGATGCTGCCAATCAATAACAGCTTGCTGCATATATCCTAAAGGATAGAACTATTTCCTAAGAGCTTTTAAAAACTTATACCATGACGATATGACCTTTCCTTTACGCTTTACATCTATTTGAGTTTTAATTTCCCACCAAATTAAATTTGTTCCCCCCATTCTATGTGTAGCTAACTGAATTTTAGTTTTATCGCTAGAAATGTTCTGAATGCAACAATACACTTCTAACTGCTTTATCCAGTTATCTAGCTTTACAAGATTCATTTCGCCATCATAAACATGTAACTCAAATTTAACATCAAGTTTCAAAAGAGATGTTTTCTTAGGTTTCTTTTCCATTTCAGATTCTACACTGGAAGAAGAAGAAGAAGAAGAAGAAGAAGAAGAAGAAGAAGAAGAGGATGATGGACAAGGATAATTTTAGGGGCGAATGTTCGCCCTTTGGCGAAATTAAGGGGTTTTAAATTTTTAGTGGGCGAATATTTTGTATCATAGTACATTTTTACAAATCACCTCAAATAGCCCACCTTATTTTAAGGGAGAGGGTAAAAAAGGTAAATTAAGCCCTTAAAACTAGGACTTACAACCTTCCATTCGCCCATTTTCAAGAATAGGTTTTATTTAAGTGAATCCATTCGCCCATTTTCAAGAATAGGTTTTATTTAAGTGAATCCTATGGGCCAAACACCATATTTATAAAAGAGGTATGGTAAATTAATAAAATATAAATAAATGAGAGGTATGGTAAATAAATAAAACATTTTTTATATTTACTTCATAAGTCACCTTATATACATGTAAGGGTGTAAACAAATAAAAATATAGGTAAAGTGCAGGTATGGTAAATAAATAAAACGTCTTTTTATACATACTCAAAAGCTATGGTAAATAAATAAAAATACAAATAAACTAGACGTATCGTAAATAAATAAAACCTCTTTTTATATTTAGTCCATAACCCTCATTATATTTATGAACACTCAAGAAAGAGGTTTTATTTAAGTGAATCCTATGGGCCAAATACCATATTTGTAAAAGAGGTATGGTAAATTAATAAAAATATAAATAAACGAGAGGTATGGTAAACAAATAAAACATTTTTTTATATTTACTCCATAAGTCACCTTATATTTACGAACACTCAAAAAATGGGTTATATTTAGGTGATACCTATGGCCAAAATACGATGGGACAAATACCATGGACTAGATTGTTATTAATACCATGCAAAAATCCATTATTAACCCTAATATTAGAATTAATAAAAATAAAAATGGAACATGGTATTGACCCATGGTATTCACCAAAATGGCACATGGTATTGACCCATGGTATTCACCTGGAATGTAGCCTATTTAAATGGGGGAATTAAACCAGCATGTAGCCTATGCTAAGATTCACTAGGACTTTACAAAGTTTTATTATTTAGTGAAAGACTCGCCAAGATCTTACAAGATTTTATAATTGAGTAAAATATTTGCCAATTTCTAGTGAGAGATTCGCCAAAAAATTATATATACATATTATATTATTGATAAAATCGCCTTCCATTTTTCCTATATACCATGGAGATTCGCCCATTTATTATATTTATAAATTTAGGGGGGGTTATTAAAATTTTCCCTGATGATGGAGATGATGGAGGTGAAGGAGGTTTATCAGTCTTCCCTTTACCTTTGTCCTTCTTCGATGGCTTTGAAGAAGAAGATGCATCTCTCGCCTTCTTGTCTTTGTAAAATTCTCCCAACATCTGGTGCATGGTTAAGAATTCCTGCTGAAACTATTCTTCACTCATCTTTGTTTCAGTGTTTTCACCTGCATTATGTTCTGACATGGTCGATTTCGGAACGACTCGTCACTTTCCCAATCTATGGATCGATCTGCTCAAGGATTCCTTCTCCTCGTTGTGACTTTGACTTGGTTAACATTCAATGGAACATTCTAACCTGCTATGATACCAAATTATATGATCTAAAATGATCATAAACTAAATACTAATGTAGAATTGATTAACCATTAATGATTTGAATGTTAGCTGAAGCATGTAAACTGAGGAAAAACTTCTTGAAAAGAACACTTTACGAGAGTTGATTAGACATAAAATCGATGCATAATAGAAGTGAAAATAGGAAAAACACAGCGATACTAGACATCAAATTGGTGACGGAGTTCATCCCTGATGGACTTTGTCTTCGGGTCCGCTTTCAAGATGGGCAACCATTTTTATTAGGAATGAGAAGAAAGGAGTTGATTACATCGTGTTTTAGTCAAACCAAACTTGCACATGGGAAATTCTGACCTTTATCATCAGGTAGCCCTATGAACCAGCTTTCCAACACTCCTTACAGTTTCCAAAACCAACCCCGGATGCTCCCGAAACACTGAAAACAAAATCGCCTATGTCCTCCAGAATCTGCATACAAAAGTAAAAAACCACTCTCTTTTTTCCTCCATGGACAAAAGTTCCTCTTATAGGCCCGTGGATACATTGAAACCATCTCTGATTGCATTTGAGGTGAATGAGCTGACTTGAAGGTTTGTTGGTTTTGGTCTTATGACCTAGAGACACCTTAGGTATAAGTTGGCATGGTCTTCGCATTAGTTTAGAACAAAACTAACAACGAAACCCATAATAAACCTTATAATAGCCTGCAAACTATTAGCAGTTTGCTAACCGGGCAGAGGAGGAGACAACGCATGTGTGCAGGTGGATAAACCCTGATGGTTTGGGCTCCAGAGGTTTCACTGACCGTTTACCAAAACGATGACAATTGGCGGTTACCCTGGCCCATTCACATGTCATAGTTATCCCTGATCATAACTGTCAACCCACTGCACGGTTCCAACGAGGTTAGCCATTGGTGGAGGTGTTCACATGCGATGGTTTAGTTGGAATCTCCGCACGATCAACCAAGCTTGGTGGTTAACATAAACCCGATGGCTTACCCTAGCTGCTGATCACATGCCTTGTGGTCCTACCGCGGTCTCCTCTATGGTTAGGGGCCATTATATGGTTTATGTAATGTGTTGTAATGTTTAACATAGGTTGATAAGGTTTTACATAGGTTTTGTGTATTTTTAATACATGGTTTTTGATAGGTTAGGTTCTAGGACTTAGGGTAATGGTTTTATATTAACATTAATTAAAGAAAACCATTCACAACCCTTATACAATCATTTGTCACAGAGTGACATTCATGATTTTCACAAACCCATGTCGACACCAAGTCCTGGGGAATTGTCGATGAACTCAAGTCGACAGCCAGATGCAAAACCATATCAAATGAACACCATGAAAACCTATTACCTGAACAGCCTGACCTAACATTGTCGAATTGTCGAAGCTGAACTGAAGTGATGACGACACTGAACACTGATGGATACACTTGAACACATGTACAATTGAATCAACAAAATCCTCCTGGATTAGCATGCCCAACTTTTGAACAGTATCAAGCAGGTTAGGGTCCACGTCATCTAGGCTCCTCTTCTTCTTCTACTCTCTCTTTTTAGGTTCAGAATAATAGAAAAGGTCTTGGAAATTGATGGGTGGTTAAACATTATTGGAACATTTGAGTTCTTCCATTTTTAATCATTGTTTGTAAGCATTGAGTCTAAATTACAAAAGCCATTCAGATTCCTTCTTTTTAGCTGAAATTGACCTAATATTTGAAGAGTTGTAAGGTTTAATGGATCTAAGTATATTATACTTAAAATATAGTAACATGGTTTAAAATTGTAGGTATTGAGATCAGAATATAAGAATGAAACATAAAAAATTTGATGTTCATGATTACAAGAAATTTTAATTTTAGGTAACAAAGTTTGAGGAAGGTCTAGTATTTGCATCCTACCAAAAAATTTTCTTTCATCACTCGAGCCCTTTGAATTTGGGCATGGTAGAATCCATTACATAAACAATCAACCACTAAAAGAAAGGTGAAAAGAAAAAATAAAATTTCATGCATTCTGACCCTAGAAAAGTTAGGGAGGAGCTAACTGATCTGTACAATCAAAGATCTGCATTATCATAATCATTAAACTCTTTGTACAATAAGAACATGCAAAATTCTTACTTGTGCATTGTCTTTTGATGAATTGTTGATCAACATTATCATAATATTAAACCTTCAACTCTAGATGAAATTTATCATAGTCATTAAACCCTCAACTCTAGACGAAATTATGCTTTGATCATATAAACCCTCGAATTTTTTTACCCATAAGAACAAAAATCATCTTTAGTAAAAAGGAAGAACTCTCTAGAGTCCTAATTCATACCCATGTACAAATGGCCAAAATCTCCACACCCAATGGCCTTTCCCTTCCTCCATCTAATCGTTGATGCTCTCCTAAGGTGTTTCCCATGCAAACTCCATCTCGGGTTCAAATCCCATGAAATCTATAGATCACATTGATGGTCTTCCTTTTTCTGGAATTACCACATAGATATCAACAAGGTAAAGAAAAATGTAGTGCTACAATGTGATGTTGTAATCTGTGAATATTTTATTTGAAACCAATGCTAAACTGAAAATGAAAAAGAAAAGAAATATTTATAATGGAAAAAATAAAAGAAATATTTATAATATAAAATAAAATATATAAATTTCAATTGGGTTAAATGATTTATTTTTAATAAGAATTTTTTATTTTTGGCTAAATTAAAAAGAAGAAGAAGAAGTTAAAAATGATATTGGGATGAGTGTAAACATTTAAATATGGCCTCAATTAATAATAAAAATTTAAATTAATAAAAATAATAAAATTCAATTTGTTATATTTTGATTTTGTTATTAACTTGTGAATAAGCTTTGTTACAATACCATGGGCCAATACCATGACTTATCAATACTACAAGTCCAAAAACCATAACATATTTCACAACCAAATATTTTATAACAATATGACAAGATTCTTAACCGTGGATATTCACCCCCACATTATGGTAGTTATTATTAACTTGTAAAAAATAGCCTTTGTTACAATACCATGGGTCAATACAATGGATTATCAATACCACATGCCCAAAAAACATAAATTATTTCACAATCAAAATATTTTATAACAATTTGCCAAGATTTCTAACCATGGATATTCACCCTCACTTTACCATGGATATTAACTTGTAAATCGGCTTTTTTACAATACCATGGGCCAATACCATGGCTTATCAATACCACATGCCAAAAAACCATAACTTATTCCATAGTAAAAAAAAATTATTTTAATTTAATTTTGCAACAATTTTTTAATTGAATATGAAAGGGAAAATGTTACAATTTGAGATATATCTAAACCCTCCTCTCACGAGTACTAAAAATATTCCCATAGAAATTAAATTAAGGGATTAATAAAATTAAGTTAAGATGGATCTATGTCGGTTCTCTCTCTCTCTCTCTCTCTCTCTCTATATATATATATATATATATATATATATATATATCTATATATATATATATATATCTATATATATATATATATATGATAGATTGAATATAGTGCATGATTTTTTAAAGCTTTTCATTATTTTATTTTCTTTGACACGATTGATCCAAAATATAGGTTTAATATTTTACAACCAATTAAGTTTTCTTAATTTAGATAATTTCTTAAACATAATATAATTTGATCAAATTTAAGAGAGAGTTGGGAAGGGGGTGGAGAGAGGGAGGGAGATAATGAAAAGGTTGGAGGGAGAGAGAGAGAAAAAGAGAAAGTGATGGGGGGGGGGGTGGGGGGAGAGTGAGGTGGGAGAGAGGGAGTGAGAGGAGAGAGAGAGAGAGAGATGGAGTTGGAGTGGGAGAGAGGGAGGAAAGAACAAATAAATAGAGAGATAGAGGTGGAAAGAGAGAGGAGTGAGAAGGGAGAGATGGAGAGAGAGAGGTAGAGAGGAGAGGATGGAAGAGAAAGAAGAGGAGAGGATAGAGATAGGGAGAGAAGAGAAAGGGAGAGAGATGGAGACAAAGATGGAGAAATATATGGAGGGGGGAGATAGTGATAGAGTTTGACGAAAGAGAGAGAGAGAGAGTGATTTTGGGGGAAGAGATAGAGGGAGGTGGGAGATAAAGGATAGAGAGGAAGGAAGATAGAGATGAGGAGAGAGAGATAGAATTGGAGGGGGTAGGAAAGGGAGGGAATAAGAAAAACATAGAGGGAGTAAGGTGGAGAGAGATAGGGGGTGGCAAGGGAGTCATGGATAGAGAGTGAAGGAGAGAGGAGAGCGAGAGAGAATAGAGAGAAGGATATAGATAGAGAGGGAGAGAAGGGGAAGAGAGAGATAGATAGAGAAGGGGAAGAGAGGGAGAGAGTGTGTGTGTATGTTTGGGGGGTGAGATAGAGAGAGGGAATAACAAAGAGACACAAATACAAATATAGATATTATATAGTATTATATAACCAACCTAGATCCATATTAACCCTATAACTATCAAGTGCCGAGAGGGATCCAATCTCTCGAGGTGCAAACATTTCCTCAAGTTTTGCACTAGAAAAAAATTTGCACCTCGAGAGATTGGATCCCTCTTAGTGCTTGATAGATCCGGGGTTAAGATGGATCTAGGTCGGTTAATATGAAATTAAAGTAGTTTTTATTTGATATTATAATCTTAAAAATTAAAATTTCTCTTCAAATTAATTTCAAATTGGAACTAGATCCAATTAGATTCAATGAATAGATTTTTTAAAAATATATTTTTAAAATTACAAATTATTAGAGATAAATAATGAAAATTTGGCTCACCTATACACCATGTGAGGATGAAGAAGTGTTTAAGGAAGGATAACCTTTCAACCAATATTTAAGAGCCTTTCAATCCCCTATCACTTGTAATAGATTGCTTGACACAATTAAGATGACTAACCTAAAAGACCGATTCATATTATTTTAGTACTTGTTAGGTAGTTGTATTTTTGTTCTTAGATTAAATTAGTCATTCATGTTAGTCATTTTTAGTTGTATTACTTATTATCTAGTCACATATTTTAACCCACGACTAAAATAGTGATTTATGTTAGTCGTTTTTAGTTTAGTCACTTAAGATTGCTCATTTTTTGTAGTATTTCACTTGAAAAAGTTGTGGTAACTAACGTTTTTAGTCACTTAGTCACTAATTTCTAATTTTCTACTAGTGAATAGTTAAAGAGTAGAATGGAATAAGAAAATTAGCGTAAGTAACTCCAATAATCCAATGGAAAACAGATATATAAAGAATATATTTTATTAAATGACACTTGTGAAGGGAATAAATAATGCTACTAGTCCCCCTCTATGGGATGGGTTCTTGGCTATCCTCCATGTCTTCAGCTTTTGTAGAGTCTCTCTCCACTATAATGTGTAAAACCCAACAAACGAAATGTTTGAACTCAATGAGAACTCAAATGAAAAAGAATATGGTGTGTGACAATGATAATAATCAGAGCTACAACAGTGAGTACAATAATGAAAATAATCAAAAGTGGAGAATGAATGTAAAACCCTTCTATTTATAACAAAATATTAGTTTATTCTCAAATAAAGGGAAATAATAAAGTATTATTAACCAAATTCTAGAATTAACCATTTGGAATATTTTATTATGTTTGGCTGGAGGGAAAATGTATTTAAATTGGTTAATAACTTTATTTAGAAATAATAAATAAATAAATGATTTATTTATTATCTCAAGAAATATGGTAAAGGATAACAAACAAATAATGATTTATTTAAGTATTCCCAGGGGATTTAGTCAAACTTGACAAGGAATAATAACTAATTAGTGATTAATTAATTATTCCTAGAGAAAAATAAGATAATTATTTATTTATTTCTCATAATTAGGTCAAATATGTAAATGAATACTAGTTAAACAATGGTTTAATTAATTATTCCTAGAAGATAATTAAATAAATAGTGATTTATTTAATTATTCTTCATGGATTTAATAAGAAATGACTTAACAAATGTGGTTTATTAAGTAATTTCTTATAGTGAAAGCAATTTAATTATACTAAAATTGGCCTTACATGGTGTATTTTGATCCATCTAGTAAATCATGGCTAGATGATCAATTTTTGGTGATAACAAATGAATGTTTTATGACATCACTCGATTTTAGCCTCCAGTATCTCTTCCAGATTAAAAATTTGATCTTCAGCTCATAATCAAATATTCCAACTCAGAAATTTGCTGAGATAGAAAGGGACTATTTTGCAATGGACTTTTCGGGCAAATGAAGATGCACATTGAAAATACGAGGCATGGGTTTTGTGCAGAAGAAACAAAAGTAGTGTTCCAATTAGTTGCAAAACAAACCAAATTAGTTTTCTAAAATTTGGTCTGGATTGAGAGAAACACAAGGTTCTTTGAAGGGGATTTTCTCAGATTTGTTGTTGTGACCATTTTAGAAATTCTCCCAATTACAATACCAAATTCCATTTGTTCTAGCTGAATCATCATGGAGAGATCTTTCATATGTTGTCTTGTTTTTTGAGATTCTATAATCAATCCAAAATTGTAAGGGGAAATCATTTTGCAATCAATTTAGTTGTAATTTCCCTTTTCTCTCTGTGTATTTAAATGAAAACATAGATCAAAGAGGTGGGATGGAAAATTATTGAATTATAGGCAGAAATCAAATATGTAATGTACATCTATTTCTATTTTTTTTAATGAAAGGAGATATGAATAGAATTTCATAGTTGTCTACTTGTAATCTGATCTGAATTATTTTTCAAGGCAGAAATGACTCTTGGGCAGTTGGGCCCACTACCTTAGACGAGGTGCCCCCCTTGAACATATAAGTAGTTTAGTTGTGTGTTTATTTCTTAGAGTTCAAATTTCCATTCCTTGAAGTAAATTTCCTTTTTTTCAAGTAATCTGTTGGCTGCTACATTTTCTAGATTTGTTGTTTCCTGCAATTTCTAGATTTCTATTAATTTACTGCGCTAGATTAGCATTTGAATAATGTTGGGTGTAATATGTTAAATTTGTAATTCAATAAGGTTTGGCTTAATTTAGTATTGATTCGAGTCATGTGATTAACATAATTCTTTTTTCCTATAATTTACTTTCTTCTTTTTAAATTTAGTATTGTTATTCAAGTCTGATTTCTTGTTGAATGAGCTAGATAATGTAGAACATGATCATGTAGAATGAGTGTTAGTAGTTGGTAGTTTATTTCATATATTTTTCACATCGTGTTGAAACAAAAAGGTGTTCCTCGATTGATTATTAATGTATAGGTTATTAGTTGTTTTTTCACTAAGCAATTAATTTCCCGAACACTCACCCTCCTGAAAATCCTGGGATCTTAATATCTTTAGCTCCATAGAAATATCCTCATGAGGTTGTCTATGCTCTGATACCTTATATCCTTTGGGGTTTCCTCCCTCAAAATGGGCTCATTTTTCACTGGTACTAGCCATTGGCAACCCTTTTAGTGTTTCCAAGATTACTTCCAATGAGCACATTATAATGGCTAGCTCAGGTGTCAGAGAGGTTGGTGCTGACGATGTTCCTAGTGATGGTGACATTGGTGGTGGTGGTGATACCTGATGAGCTTCAGTATTGCAACAAGAATGCTGCAACTCCCAAGGCTACCGACTTTAATTATCAACCCAGGGTTCGTACAAACTTAAGAGATATCGACACTATATGTGCATCAAACAATGTGTCCTTCCTTTGTTGTCATGATGTAAAGGAGTACATGTACTAAAGTCAAATCCTAAACTAGTTGCAGAAAATGAAATGTTCGAAATGGAACCTTAACCTATTTCAAGAAAGAAAGTACTATGAAAGAGACTGAAATCAAATGATAAAACACACCATTTTCTAACTAACTTCTAAGAGGATTTTCTTTAAAAGAATGCTAAGTTAATATATATGCAATCCTACTATCATAAGCATGCAAATTCAAAACATCAAACATCACTACTGTGCATGTAAAGGATTGAAATAAATATGTTTTTTTCTTTTTATTCTTTTTATGGAAAAACAAGTGTGAAAGCTAATCTCTTTTGGTGATGTGGCATGTGGCTTGGATATTATGGTGGATGGGTGGAAGGCTTGGGAGACCCTTAGGTGACCTTGTGTGGCTTCCTGGAGGTCTTCCCTCAATTCGGCCTCAAAACTGGCCAATACAGGAAAACCTACAGGATCCCCTAAAAACCTACAGGATATAGCCGAGAGCAAAAGGATGGATGTTGAAGGCGATGGAAAGCTTAGGGAAGGTGGTTGGTGGATGTAATGAGGCAAGGGAGTGCCTAAGACCACTTCAGAACTCAAAACCAAAGTTGGGAGATGGATGGGTTTGCTCAAAAAGCTTGGAGACGTTTCCTTGTGAAATGATGAAATTGGTGAGGGTTTAATGACCAATAAAATCAAATCCAAATTGGATGGGACAATTTTTTTTATTAAATAGGATGTCTTAGGTCCCTATTTCAAGTGGAATCACTCAAGAATACCTCTGTTAACCAATGCAACAAAATAAAAACAACATTACTAGTAAAAAATCTAGAAATTCAAGAACTAGTGAGCTAGTAAATCTAAAAAATTCCTAACCAAATCAAGTGAAAATGCATTGGGGTAATTTTTATTATGAAATAGAATGTTTTTGTGATCCAATGCGAGTGGAACCAACTTGATTGAATCTTGTTAGAATTCTCTAAAAAATAACATAAATTTACTGTTCTTTGCTAAAAAGGAGGTCCAACAATCTAGATTTGGGAATAAGAAGACTAATCCAAGCATCTCAATGATTAATATGAACTTCCAAAGATTTTACAAGGATTAAATAATGCTTGTGATCCTTGCAAAATAACTTACATCGACCATTTAACTCAATCTTACAACAAGAAATCACTAATACTAAATGCAGAAATAGAAAGAAATAAAAACAAGAGATGCATGTGAATAAGCAGTGAAAAGAAGGAAAGAAAATAATACAAAAGGGCTTTGAGGTTCCTGGGATGGACAAGACCAAGGAAAATCAGAGACCTATGAAGGAGAACAAGATTTAGAAGTTGAACATGAAACCAATCTTCATTATTTTCATCAATAGAATTACATCCCTCCAAGAAAATACAATGGAACTGCAAAAATACAAGATCTCTCCACACTAACACTAATGAAAAAATATATCTAGAGGAAAATTTGACTTGGTGCTTATACAAAATTATTAGGAATCATTCCCCATAAATGAGGAATATTTCCCCACAAAAATCCCTTGATCAGTAGATGTGGTCCACAATACTAGGAATCTGCATTAAATGGTAGTGAACACATTCCTAGCTTTTCTCAATCATTCCCTAGAGGAAAATTCGACTTGGTACTTATACAAAATGATTAGGAATCATTCCCCATGAATGGAGGAAGCTTTCCCCACCAAAATCCCTTGATTAGTGGATCTGGTCCCTTGATTAGTGGAATGCATTCCTAGATTTTCTCAATCATTGGACTTTCACAATATGTGCCATAATTCCATAATATCTTGTTGATTTATTATTTATTATTGATCCTCCTATAGTAGGGAACAAGTCCCTAAATTATCTCCTCCTCCAAATCTTCATAATCTTCCCAATATTCTCATAATATTCCACAAAAATAAATAATATTAGGCACAAATATCCAATTATTCATAAACCTTACTAATGAATATAGTAAAGTTAAAAATAAATTATCTAATGCAAGGAGAGAGGTTTAATATGCTGAAGGATGGTTAGATGGACCTTAATTTATGTTTAATTTATTGGCATGGGCCTTAATTTATGTCTAATTTAGAGGCCCATCAATAAAATTTCCGATCAACCTTGTTGTTGACATGTCTCTACCATCGTAGCCTTTTCATAGTTACAAAATATGATTATGAGTACCAAAGTTGCCACTTACTTTAGAAAATATAACATTGTAAACTCAAGCTCGTAATCAGGTATAGGTTTTCTACTGCTATTAATTGTAGGCAAGTGTTGCTGACATCGAGGTTAAAGAGGGTGGTATCATTACCTTCTTGTCCTAATTTTAAGGGTAATTTATTCTAATATGTAACAGTGTGTAACATTACTTATCTTACTATGTAGGTATTTATAGTTCACAAAGGGTTGTTTATTAATGGTTTTAGGTCAATGTTTTCAAGTTTTTTTTTAACATCACCTAACATACCCCTTCTAATTATCATAGGTGTGGCAAGTATTACTGACATTTTTCTATCCAATTTAATCAAACATCAATATATATCAAGATACACAATTTACTAATCAATTAAAACTTTTCATAGTAGTTACTAATGTATTCAAAGATGGGATATAGCTTTAAAGGAAAATTTGATGTTAATGAAATGAGTCGCACTCGTCTTAGTATAACAAATGGTTCCTAAGTGGTTATATATATATATATATATATATATATAGTAGAGAGAGAGAGAGAGAGAGAGAGAGAGAGAGAGATATGTATATATATATATATAGATATATGTATGGGTTCATAGCTAGTGTTAATACATTGCATTGTACGCATATATGTGACCCTCCTAACTTTATAAATGAATGTGTATACCTATAATTACAAAATTGTAAATATATATTATGACATGTTTCCACATGTACATATTATTACATAAGTAATATAAAGGTGACCAATCACATCTACAAATAACCATTTAACGAAGTAAAAAAATAAATAATAGCTTTGACAACATATTTCCCATGCACACCTTGGCATACATGAGAGGTTTAAGAAAAAGATCATAATATGGCAAATGAAACTAAACATTGCTCCTACTGCACACAAGCATTATACAAACCACTATATACAAAAACCAAGACATGCATAAATTATATATCTATATATACACATATAAATGCATAATCCAATATATAATCATTATATACATAACTCATCTTTTATATATATGTGGAACAACTTGAATATATAAACAAATATAAGTAAGGTTGATGCATAAATACAATATTCTAAAGATACACATTATATATATTATTTAATTAGGCTAATAATAATATATTAATATTAACTGAGCCTATATGTATCATTAGGGTAACTAAATTTACATACTAGAAAAAGTGTATTTGAAATTGTATAAAAACAAATTTGGGTTAATAAAAAAAGCATCGTTTAATTACATTATTGAATAAAATAGATATAACATTGATCACAAACCCCATCAATCAAAATTCTTACGAGCACACAATTACCTATCACACTTTGCGCCACAAAAAACAACTCTTGCATATTTAAACAAGTTCCAACCGCCTCAAGATGAAAATGTTCACCATCCAACCAATCCCAATACGAATACAAACAAATGATGCCAATTTTTTTTTAATATCTCATTGGTACGACTTTAATATTATAACCAACATAGACATATTTGCAAACACATACCAAATAACGCTGATCTTGAAAATTAATTGCCCAAGAGCAAAAAATGGAAATATGATATTACAACAATAAGTGTTATGCCAAAGAGTTCATAGTTTTGAATATGAGTTTAAGTGTGTGATAATGGGTACCTCTATGTGTAAATGTCGTTAACCATCCCACATGCGTAAACTGGAAATAAGTGATCATTTGAAAGGCAATATAGGAAATAGATAACTAGAAGTATGACCAACAAAACAAGAGTTTTTCCACCTTCAAATAATACTCAAAACATGAAATTAGTTTTTGTTGTTTAACACCACTAGAGTATGTTTCTTGGAAAACAAAATAAAAATATTAACAAGAAAGTGTGTGGCAGCTGATAATGAGATTCAAATTAAATCCTACATTTATTCCATAACTGAATTCTTTACTAAATTAATGATGAATGTCGTCCAAAATGTGGATGCATTTATGGGAAGTGAAACTTTCGCTGTTTTTAAACCAGAAAATTGGACGATGCATTTATGGCAAGTGAAACACTTGCTGTTTTTAAACCAGGAAATTCAATGCCATTAAGAATGTATTCAAATTATGGTTTATTCAGCATTAAAAAAATTTCGCATATGTGAATTAACTTATGTTATTACAATGCTAAACCACCATATTTGGGTTGTTGTTACATTACAATTTAGGGTAGATTGTTCTTATGCGAAAAAAGAAACAAAATAGGTCCAAACTGTAGATGACAACAATGGGAGAAAAATACAACAAACAAGACCTTGTGGGTTGTGTGAGAAATTCCACAACATATGGCAATAAGTCAAAATTAAACAATCAAATACATAAATTCATGTATGATATTGTATTCCACCACAAGATACTATTCGGCTAAAATTACATGGAATAGCTAGCAAAATGTTTACGTCGAAATTCAATGCCGATAGTGCATAACTTAAGACTAATGAATACAACACAACTAATGAATACAACACAAGTATCAAATCTGAAGATATCAAGCACATATATTTGGTCATAAATGATGTTGAGGTAAACTTGAAATTATAACCTTAAAATATTAACTGTCTATTTGTCATAACTAAACTTTTAAAAGGAATTAAAACTTATCTACAAAGTCATAACAAGTAAACAACATGACAGATGTTTCAAGCCAGCAAAATAATAGTCAAAAATCAATCTCAAGGGAATTAAAAGACATTGAACAATAATAGAGAGTAAAATTTGGGTGCATGGTTCCTCGTAATATACAAAGTGAGGCTTCTCTTGCAAAAAGAAAAAAAAACAACAACAACTAAATCATAAATCAAACTACTTAGCGTTAAGGGAAAACAAAGTTCTTAAGAGCCTAGGACAACTCTCCTCGATTAAATAATGGCCAAGTGGATGACAATCATCATCCCTGATCTATTTTTTTTTTTTTTACTTTCTTTTAGTTTCCCTGCATGTACTTCTATCTCTCAATTTTATGCCACATCAATAGCAACTAATGAAAAAGGTGTAAGATGGATGCAAAAGAAGATGAGAACGAGGAGAAAATTGCAATTACTACACATTTTTTTAAGATATACATTTTTTAATATTTTAATCCAACAACACTCAAGGCTTCCCACATAACTACAACACTTATTAACGAACTAACGTTCTTCCTATGGATTGGGCATATACAATTTTTTCCTCATGATTTAACCATTTAGAATTTCACTTATAACATTCTTGGTGACTTGCAACCCTCTTCAAATCCATTTAGGAAATCCTTGATAGGAAACACTCAAGAAGAGGCCTTTAAAAACATAAGAAACATTTCCAAGAAATCCTCTTTAGGAGGTGTAGAACATTGTTTCTTACTGCTAAGATGATAAGTAGAAAGAAACAGAAACCTAAAAGGGTTTCATCATCACGAGAATGGAACTACATTTGGAGAATGTGGGGGATCTAGAAAATTCCACACAACTAACGAGACTGAATGTCATGAGCCAAAATCCATAATTCATATTAATGTTAGATAAATTCAGGGTTTGAATAAAAAATCAATTTACCATGCCCAAACCATATATATATAATGCACTTATCTTACGCTGCAACAACTAGAAAAAAAATGAAAAAATTCGAACTTAAAGAATCAAGTGGAACAAAGAATAATTTGAGGGGAAATATTATTTTTGAAAGGTGTTCATCAAAGCCGCCATCCAATACTTTGGCTTAACGTTTCCTATGTGTTTTCACACTAGGGTTTGCAAAGTAAACAAAATATGATGAGCCCTAAACTTAGTGTGCACAAGGATGAAAAGTGTTAAAAAAAAAATCTATGAAGATTGCCTGAGTCATGTTACAAATCCGTCTAGATTCCAGATAATAGATGAGAGGCAGGTGCATATATAAAAATAGAACCAAAGTACATGATCATAGTACAAGGTCTAAGAGTTTGAAACTAGCTCTGATACCATGTGTAAGGTCCTTTAATTACATTTCAATCATAGAAATAAATTTTACGTATAATTTACTAAATTAAATGCTTGTACCTATGTGGTTGTCCCATGTGATGTCGATCCTTGACTTTCATTGCCTCAAGTCCTCTTATTTCATTACCATACGAACCAATTCCTCCTTGCCTATTTGGGATCAACCTCTTTGGTTCCTAGACCTAGAGGACTTCAAGGTCGAAGTCTTATGGCCCTCGTGCCCAAAAATCCAAGAATAGTGCCCAATATTCCAAATTTTTAGTTCAAATTCTAGCCCCAAGCTCATCCCTCATACTAGCTCCATCTTAATTTCACACAACTCTCCTTATTCTCTCCTCCCAACAAACAAAATGAAAGAGAAATTTTCCCGGTCCTCAACCCCCTCACTTACATATATTTGAGAGGTTTCTTCCCTCTTCCGTAACCTCCACACCACCTCTCCAGTAAAAAAATGTTTAACTCTGTTGGCTACCTCCCACATGATAGCACGATGATTTTTTTATGACTTCCTTAGGTAGTCATCTACCCTTTGGGTTTTAAAATATTCACAACCATTCATTGATCACCCCTTTGGATGTTTAAAATATTTAAAATATTTATGACCATTAAACCATCCACCCTTCGGATATTTGAGATATTTAAAATATTTACGACTATTAAATATTGGTTTGATTGATTGACTCAATTATCAAATGGTTTATTAATGAATGATTTTCTTTAAATGACTTATTTAATTAATGAGTTTATAATTAAGTTTTTTAATTAATAAGTTTATTAAATGAATATTAGTTAGGCTTTTGATTTGATATTAATTTATTTTCCTATGTTTAGATATTCTTCATAATTAATTAGTATGTATACTAGTGAAGTGCATGTGATGCATGCATATGTAGCTATCATATGAATCCTCATATGTATGTTAATATTCACATTTTGTTCGTAATTGTAGATAAGTCATTACAGACATGCATCTATGAACTATTTCATATTTTACATTTTTATAATTCCTACACTATTATTCATCAACTTATGGAAACTTCTAAAACATTGAATAAGTTATTAAACTAGCAAGAGTTAGGTTAAGAGTTACCCTCATCTTTATGGCTGCATTACTTAGATAAAAATATTTTCGATTTTTCTAGGCTGCTCTAGAGAATCTAGTTGACATCCTTCTTGTTTATCCTGCTACGTAAACTCCAATCAATCGTTAAATATAGGAGTTGTAAACAAAAAATATTTCAACCAATAAAAATATCAACATCATTGACACTTTTGGGTACTCTTAGCTTATTTTCTTTGTGAAGATGTTATAGAGTAGGCTAACTTAAAGAAACCTTCCATGAATTTATGATAGTAACCTCTAATCCCCATAAGGATTTGAGGTCTACTACATCTTCCAAGTACATTCCAATCAAGGATTGCTTTGACCTTTTTAATTTCCATTGCAATCCATTCATTATCATTTATCTGTTCCAATTACTAATCTAGATTCTGACATTTATTGATTTTGCTGTAAACTTGATGTTTTCTTAGTGTTTGTAGTATTATTTTTATGTATTTGAATAAAACAAAATACCATCATCAGTATCATTTTTAGTTTTATAGTCTCAAGATTCTTTACTCACTTCATAATTTTTGAGACTAATTTTTGTCTCAATCATGAAGTATTGTGATGTTCTATCCTGGCTTACCAACATTCTAATGCTTTGAATCAAGAATTTTAATCAATAATTTTTTGCAACACACAATTAACTTGTTTCTCACTTCTTTTCCTTTAAAAATCTCACTGGCCATGCTCTATGCCACAATTATTAGCTTATTCAGGTGTGGCTATACCAGAAATCCACATCACACAATCACATATTTTGAAATTCAAGAAATGAAAGGTATAAGAAAAAGGATATTTGTGATTTCTTAATCAAGGGGGTCAAAAATATTTCCCTTGAAATTCCCAGAAGTTCTAAAATGTCAGAAAAAAATTAAAAGTTTCAAATGGTTTCAGATGGTATTAGTTATTACAAATTCTATTCCAGTGGTTCTTACCAGGATTCTTAACTATTCTACAATTGTAGCAGGTTTCTTGTGGTTGCACTCACAAGGAGAAGCTATAGTTAAGAATATTTCTTAATTCATTACTTCTTGCACAGGTATTATCATCAATGAAAACCAAGGCATACTCATGGCAGTTTATTTACAACCATTTGCTATAACATTTAACATACTCATACATGATTTTTATTTTATTTCCTTAATATATATGTCCCGCATATCTAAATAGGTTGTAACAAATGTTAGAATTGAGTATGCCCAGGCAAACTCTTTTTGAGTCCATCATATTTTTTGTGATATATTTTATTTTGTGTAATAGAAGGTACTCAACCCTTGTTCTAATCATGTATTCTATGGGTATATGCCAACCTTAAAACTACATTACATATACTTTATTTTGTATATATACTCTATGTTTTCCTTAAATTCAATCATAAATCTCAGACCAAATTATTTATAGTGACAATTTCCAAACCTTCTTAATATATATGATGTGATTGTTCTTTTAACTAAACTCTTAAGTACATAAGCATGTAATATTGTAAATCATTCTAGTTCCGTAGTTGTTCTAAAAAATCTTTCATCTGAGATATACATACTTAATTATGCTAACTGTTATATTATCTATGTTTTATTTTAGAAATTCCCTATGTTTCATAGAATTATTGTAAGCTCTATCCCTTTGTGGCTTATTCCTATCACTCCTTAGTCATGAACATACAAGATTACTCTTACATTGGAGTCATTAAATTTTTATTTTACCAATAAATATTTCCTTCATCCTTATGATTTCCTTATCTCTTTCCTCTCTCTAACGCATTTGTTCAAAGTCTAGCGCATGGGTTCCCTTCTAAATAAGTTTTGCACAAAGAGGTAGTCATGTACCCATAAATTTCTATAATTTCTCTCCAAGAGTATTTAGTGTAACAATTGGGTATTGCATATTTTAATACAAATATTACCTTCTTAATTTTGTTTATTTTCCTACCTCCCTTCTAGGAATACTATAGTAGATATCTAATATAAGACATTTATGCATATCAGTCCTATAAGTTATCTACCAAAAGTAGTTATGTTATAGTTAAGAATACCTTACAACATTAATGGTACACTCATATGGTTATCCTTGTTGGAAATGTTCTCACTACTGGGGGGTTGTTGAGTTAGTTGTGACAATGTTTATTAACTTTTAAACCTTTTTCCAATAACTGAATCACAACATACATTAACCCATTAGTACATCATATTACATAACAAAAACACATGAGATCCATACAAACAACCAAATAAATGCACACAAGAGGACATAATATATTTCTAGTGGAATACCCCCTCTGGGTCAAAAACCACCCTTTCTGTTGCTACGCTACTCATATATTTTTATTATTCATCAAGAAATTCAATTACATAGACTATACAAATGAATAATACATGTTTGGAACTTTGATCGCTAACTCATGACTCTACATACACTCATCCAATCAATTGGAAGCCATCACGACCAATGAGCCTCACCCAAGCCCCAATGGACTCATGAAGAAATATGTTCTCTATACTGAATTTATCGGAGACCCCACTCCACTCTTATATGTTACCCTCGTTTCATGATTATTTCATATTGGAGAAAATATGAGCTGATCAACTAGAACAACACAACAATAGTCACATCAAAGCATAAAATCCAAACTTCTCAACAAAATACTAGCACAACCTCAATCACTAAATCATATCCTCCACAACAATTTCACTACAAAAACCAATCTATCACAATCATATAAGCAACATATATAAACTCAAATAAAATTTTTCCCTTGCAATCACAAATACATTAACAAAATCCTTATAAATCTTGTCACTTTTATTTTGCATAAAAATATTCTTAAGCTATGAGAACTTTTGTTTCTGCGACTGTAATAGCTCCATGCACATTCTATTATATAAAAATCACATTCCTCAGCATTGGCTCTCTAAAAACGCTATGATAACTTTCACACTCAATAGAACCAACGCTTCATTATTTCTCTTCCCCTATTATATAATTTTGTGAAGTGTTTAAATCAATAATTACAATTTTGTAGTGGAGCTCTGTTCATATGTTGGAGGTGATCTAGATATTTACTCCTTGACTAAATATAACCACTAATACCATTGAATGAGGAGATTCTTTCCATTTTCATAATCTTTTAGAAGTTGGATGAAAGTCCCTGACCTTTTCATAAAAGTCTCGAACAAGTCTCCTCGGAAAACACTTAATTCACTCAAGGTGTGCAAGGAATCCAAAGTTATTTCTAGTTCAAGACATAACCACACCTACATAACTATTGAATCTTAGTTGACCTGCATGCATAAGCATGTCTCCCAACAGTTGGAGTGGTTCAACCACATGCATAGGCTTAACTCCATACAACTGAAATAGGGGATGGGAAAATGAAAACTTCCTTAGCTCAAATCCTGGCCAAACTTTCTCCACTTCTTGACATTACCCCTATAAGAACTCAAGGACCCTTTGTAACCATTTCAACACTCTAGAAAACTACTGCCACAACTCCAACATCATCACAAGTCAAACTAGGTTGAATTGAATTCTAACCAACAACTGCACTAACATCTAAGACATCAAATTGCTCCACAACTTCTCCAACACATGCAAAACCTTCAAATCATCAATTATAAGCCCTATAAATCCTTGGAACTAATCATACTGGCCAAAAACCATCCCCACTCATCTAACATAATACATCCCAACAAGCATGAATTGACATTCTTCAATCACTTTCAACTAGGTGTAACAACTCCACAACTTGCCAATTCATCCACACATGAACCAATTACCATCTATTGAAACCAATTACCAAGCCAAGTTCCTATACCAATAAAAAATTTTCATACACAAAAATATATAACACCTGCTACCGAAAACTCATGCTACTAGGTTGACATCAATTCCAGCCAACAACACACTAATGTTACCAGGTTGACATCAATGCCAACCAACAACAGAGCCATAAGGCCAACAATCTCCCCCTTTGTATTTGATAGCAACCCTAATTAAACCATCCAACTTACCTCTAAAAAACTAAAACTCTTCACTCACTCCTTGTTTGACATTAACGAAAAAGGGATGAGCACATCAAAGGTAACCATAACTGAATAAATAATATACCCCTATGACACTAGCTAGATCTGATCACAATGAAACAAAAAATAACATCCTCTCTCATTCCTCATGGTATCATGACAACAATCAGTAACAACAATAACTCTTTCTAATGCTCTCTCTCTTGAAGCAGTAAGAAAAAAGTCTCCATGAACACCACTCTCATCCAACAACAATATAATGTGAGTAGCAACATTCTCTCCAAATTCAATGAGTAGCAACAAAAATATTCTAGTAAAAACACAATAACAACAAATACATGAACATGGCTATCCATACTCCCACAAGTAGTAACACATCTGATTGACAAGAATACATTAGACATACTCCCCTTGAGCATCATCATCATCATCCTGTAATCAAAGTCTTCTTGCTAAAGGGTTCACCTCATGGACCATGAAGACTGAATTCACACAACATGACTCATATGCAATGCAATACATGAATGGAATAACAACATCCATCAATCCACATGCATGGTTGGTCCATCCCTCATCAATGCATACAAAACACTAGAAATGTCTCTTCAACACAACATTGACCATTGATATCTAATGTAATGTAAATATATGGTTATATAATGTGATACAAATATGTAAAATGATTACAACCCAAACATGGTTGCAACATATTGTAACAACAGAAAGTTGACATGAATCATAACACTTCCTATCACTAATTCATGACAACATGGACCCAAAGACTTAAACACTTGATTACAAGGCTTCATAAACATGATACGTGATTACAAATGATCAAGTACAATATGAAACATGTGTCTACTCAAAACTTTGAATACATGACAAAAAATCACACCTATTTACAATACATGCTCAATAAAACTTCTTATCTAGCACTACAAGCATTTATATCAACAACAAAATGATGAATGGCCAACAATATGTAAATATCATTATGCATACAACCATCCTCTTGCATATAATAGATCCATTTGCATCAAGGCACTATCTTCTAGCAGTAAACGTTGTGATAACAACATTAACCAATCAACATAAAATATATGATAATGAGCAGTGATATCATATATCCATGACAACAACTAAGCAACATAAAAATCCAATCTGTAGCAGCAACATCTAACACATACTCTCATAATTGGAAGAGATATCTCATGAAATTGCAGCAACAACATATGACCATCATCTCACATCATCCAAAATGCACAAACCAACACATATATATGATAGAAGCAATAAAGTAATATTTGCAATGAGGAACCATAAGCACTTATGCCCATATCACAAGTCAACAAATCTCTCTCCATATTTCCCAAGTAGTTCCCAATGCACTATCATAGAAGAAGTGATAATTGGAAAGCCAACATATCTATATAGTAGCAACAATCCAATAATATATGCACCATATGCAACAACAACCAACCATCCTCTGATAGTAGTAGAAAACATGCCAGTATATCTCACATCAAAAGAAAACCCAAATAATATCACCATTCTTGTGACTAACAACTTAAGCCTCAAACTATTATGGTAGCAATTCATGGATCCATGAAGCAACAAATCCTCCAACCAGTATCATGAACATATCATATCACCATGAATATTAGTAACCACTAGACCACAATCATAATGGCAACATTAAGTAGAAAATAATCTTCAACTTGGAGCAACACTATACTTTGTAGCATAATATGTATCAATAATAATAGTAGCAGTTAACATACTTCCTCAAACATAAAGAGACCTGGCAATAGAAATGCGGACATAGTGATAGAAATTATTTTCTTCAAGATGCCAATCATATATAGGTGAGAAACCATGCAAATATTGGGGCCAATGAACAATAACAAAAAAAATTGGAGGCACGAACATAGCATCATATTCATCCAATCAAGACTTAGCAACGACAACCATAGTCCTTCCATGCATGAGCAATAACCAAGTTTACCACACAAGCCATAGCGATGACATAAAAAACAACACCATCTAGCTTTTGAAATCACAAAGTTGTAGCTCATAAATCTGAAGTAATAGTAGGAATATAAAACCAATGATGTAGTGGTAGGATACATATATATATCACTTCAAAATTCCTCCTTGTATGCATCATATATAAAATTAAACTTGTGGCCATTCTCACCACCATCATAAAGGTTTCTAGAGAAACAACACACGCATGACACTCTCTCTTCACTAGTAGCAAACTAAACTTGCTCATTTAATGGTAATAACACAAAATCAGTTCAACAAACATCAATATGAAGGTAAGCAACTGCATACTAACTGACATAAAAGCTATGAAGAACCATGTTATTCATGCAACCTCAAAACACACAATCCTCAATCTATAATAGCTCCTACAATGGTAAATGTTAGATAAATGTAAAGCATGAGAAACCTTCAACCACTCTCCTTTTATTTCCATGCTAACATGGAGCCATAATTCCATGAATAAGCCACTAAAAAATTGAAGCATGTGAGATGATCCCCCTCTACATGTGTCATCTCTAAATAATCTCCTACAACGACAACTGTCAGTGCTACAAAATCATGATAATCAAAATATTTATGCAACATCTTTAATATGGCATCACCTCTAATGATCTACATTCAACCCAAAATGTGGCCATATTCTCCCCTTGAGACCATGTAGGCCTCAATTTTTAGTGGGAGTTCTTTGCTGCTCATTTATCCTCAAAATCTTGTGAGGCTATTCTATGGCATGTGAATCTTCTTCTATTCTCTTGTCTTTTTGCAAAACATAATGTTCTTTCTTAAAGTCCCGTGGATTTCTAGCTCTCTACACCTCATCTTTTCTCCTCCAAAATTTCTTTGTATTTAAAGTCTGGGTTGCACTAACTATAGGCTTTGATCTACTAGATCTGCTTGCTAATTCTTTTTGGCCAAGGTTACCACACTTGAAGCATTTAACATTAATAAAAACTCTAACTTGGTTTGCATTCCTCAACATCAATCGTTGTTTCTTTGAAAAGTATTTGCATTTCATTGCTCTATGTTCAAAACTATTGCAATAAAATAAATAACCATAAAATAAACCTTGATAGCTTTTATTGTAGATTCAGGGACCATGAAATTTTGGTTGCGTCCTTTCTCTCTTGAAGTGTTGCATGTAGTGGCTATGATTTGCATTTCTTTGTTTTTTCTAATAATATATTTTATTTCTTGATTTCCTTTGTTGATGTTGCTTCCTTAGAATTTCCTTGAATTTATTGGTTATGGAATTATGATATTCTACAATATGGATGTACTCTACTTTCTCCTTTTCCTTCATAAAGTGTGATTCTCCTTCAAAACCCAATCCGGTTTCGATAAGAGGAAACCTTTGACTGATAAGAATATCCTCCAAAATTTCGGTTCTTTTCTCCAACTTTTGTTGATGAGATAATTGATTGTTGGCTTTTTCTAATTCACATCTAAATAAGGCTAGTTTTGCTTCTAACCTTGCACAATAGACCTCCCGGTCTTGTGGCTGATTTGACAATATCTCATTTTCCTTATTGAATTCTTTATGATGACTCTTTAGATCAATGATTTGCATGTCATTACTCTCATGGTTTCTCTCACTATCTCCTTGAGAGGATTCTGGATCTGCTATTGTTATGAGTGTGGATTCTTTTGTAAAATTCTTCTTCTCTTCAAGAATGTGGTGAGGTTCTTCAACAACTTCTGAAATTTGAAACCCTTCTCTTCCATACATACTTTTCAAGTTGTCCATAATTTATTTTGTAGTCTTGAAACAACTCACTTTAGTTGCTTCATGATCTGATAGGGTCTTCAAAATGATATTCTTGGCTTCCTCATTGAATTCATTATACGTATTATATTCTAATGTGAGAAAAACATTCTCATCAACATCAATGAAGTATGCTTCCAATCTCACCTTCCATAGTGCATAATTTTATCCATGAAGAACAAGAACTCTATCTGCAACAAAATCTCCTTGAATTTCCATGATGTACCTTCCATCAGTGAAGCTACAACAAAGGAACCCGCTTTGATAATGATTGTTGGAAATGTGCTCACTACTGAGAGGGGGGTGAATCAATAGTGATTGTGTTTATTAAATTTTAAGCCCTTTTCGAATAAATGAATCACAACATACATTAACCCATTATTAGATCAAATCACATAAAAAAAAACATGTAAGATCCATACAAACAACCAATTAAACATGCACAAGAGGACATGCAATATTTTTGGTGGAAAACTCCCTCTAGGTCAAAAAACCAATCTTGTTGATACTATGCTACTCAAATAATTTTATTATTCAACAAGTATTTCAATTACATAGAATATACAATGGATACTATAAGTTTTGATTTTTTATCTTCAAGTCACGACTCTACAAACATTCATTTGATCCATTGGAAACCACCACGACCAATGAGCCTCACCCAACACCCATTACATTGCTGAAAAAAATTGTTCTTTGTATTGAATTTTCTAGAACCCCACTCCACTCTTCTATGTGATCCCTGTTTCATGAATATTTCACAATGGAGCCAATATGAACTTCTCAACTACAACAACACAACAACAATCACATCAAAGCACATAATTAAAACTTATTAACACAATACTAGCACAACCTCAATCATTAAATCATATACTCCACAAAAATTTCGCTACAAACACCAATCTATCACAATCATATCAACAACATATATAGACTCAAATAAAGTTCTTCCCCTGCAATCACAAATACATTAGCAAACTCCTTAGAAACCTTGTCACTTTTCTTCTTCATACAAATAGTCTGAAGCCATGAGTACTTATGTCTTTGCTACTGATGTCACTCCATGCACACTCTATTACAAAAAATTCACTCTCCTCACCATTGGCTCTCCAAAAACACCATGATAACTTTCTCACTCAAGAGAACCAACACTTCTTTGTTTCCCTTCCTCTATTATATAATATTATGAAGTGGTTAAATCAGTAATTGCAATTATGTAGTGGAGCTATGTTCATATGTTGGAAGTGATCCAGATCTTTGCTCCTTGACTAAATCTAGCCACTAATACCATTAAATAAGGATATTCTTTCCATTTTAATCATCTTCTAGAATTTGGATGAACTTTACAAACCTTTTTCAGAAAAGTCTTGAACAAGTCTCACCAAAAAACACTTAATTCACTCAATATGTGCCCAGAATGTAGAGCAATTTCTAGTTCAAGCCACAACTGCACCCAAAAAAATGTTGAATCTTGGTTGCAGCTGCATGCATAAGCATGTCTCCCAGTTGTTGGAGCCCTTCAACCACATGAACATGCTTAACTCCATGTAACTAAAATAGGGGATGGGAAAATGCAAACTTCCTTAGCTCAAATCTTGCCCAAAATTTCTCCACTACTTGGAATACCTATGTAAGAGTTTAGGGACCCTCTATAACCACTCTAACACTCCAGCAAACTACTATCACAACTCCAACATCATCACAAGTAAATTTATGTTAACTTGAATGTAAACCAACAATTGTATTAACCTTCGAGCCATCAAACTACTGAACCATTTCTCCAACACCTGCAAAACCTTCATATAGTTAATTATAAGCCCTACAAAGCCTTGCAACTGATTATATTGGAAAAAAATCATACACACACTCATATGACATAATACATCCCAACAAATGTGACTTGGTAGTCTTCAATCATGATCAACCAGGTGTAACAACTCCACGACTTGCCAAGGAATCGACACACAAACCAAGTAACATCTCCTGCAACCAATGACCAAGCCAGGTACATATACCAATAAAAAACATGCATACATAAACATCTGCAACACCTGCTACGAGAAAGTCATGCTACGAAGTTGACATCAATGCTAACGAACAACACACCAATGCTACCAAGTTGACATCAATGCCAACCAACAACTGAGCCATAATGTCAACAACCCTTGTAGATTAAAGTTCACATAATACACAACATCCACAACTCCATCAACATATACAACATCCAACAACACGAAAACGTTACCAACATACGAGTAATTTTAGTATTTTTAAGAATAATTTCATATGTAAACATTCTATATTATGTCCTGAACATACCCCTATACTATTACCAACGTTTTAATAGAGCAAGGTATGTAATTCTACATTTTGTTTTTTACCTTACACATATATACCTGTATGTATTTCTTGGCTTAGCTGTGTCATCATTTTTTCTTGATTCCATAGATTATTAGCTTCTTTGTCTTCTCTATATATAAACAACCATGGAATAGAGTTCACCAGTAATAGCATGTATTTCCATTCATTTTATTTACCAAAAAACAACTTACTCTCTTGGATGTTGAACATACCTATTCCTATAGGTAAGGGTATTTTGGCAACCATCACTTAGTATTTTTACAAAAAGAATCCACTGAATAAAATCATATCAATTACACATAGTACAATAACCTTCTACTTGTCTCCACCCTTACTATGTATCACAAAACATTCTATTTGGTCCTCATAATGTAATTAACATTTAGTAGGTTCAATTCTAGTTTTCATCCACTCATAGGTCTTAGTGTTTAACCTAAAACTTTGATACAAAATGTAAAGTAGCTCAAAATTAACACTCAATAACTTCAACAATTTTTTAATTTTATTTTCTACAAAAACATTATCATAATTGTGGATACATATTCTTCCATTTAAGATCTACATAAATATAAATCATACAATTCTTACATGTATCCATTGATGCTTGGTTACTCCAATTTTAAACCCTTATAGCTTCTTCCTAAGTTAACACTTCTCCTTGGCTATAAGGTATACTTGTTATGTTGGGTTATATTTACTTATATAAATAAATATTTAAAACATTAGGGGGGCACCTTGGTCCCCCCCCATTTCCACATAAAATGTAAGGGTGATATGGTAGTTAGGCACATTTCCTAATGAAAGTTTAATCAATTTTGATTAAAAAGGTTTTACAAGAACCCACATCTCAATGTTTGATGGGGAATACACTTACCAGTACACTATACGATAAAATGTTTGTAATTTTTTTTTATTGTTTAACCTTATAGATATGAGCCACATGACTTGGTGTATGTGGCCTATCATGTGTGAAAACACTTGGTTAGCCCACATGATGGGCTATATGATTCATGGATCAGATGCTATCATCTTGATCTGATGGTGGGGATTAAGTAGTGGTAGCTAGGGTTGCTACCCCAACCACTTTTCTCACTTTTCCATTTTCATTGTCGGAGTTTCCATGGTTAGGGGCTTTGTAATTTTTGGACGATGTTTTTGTTCCTTAGTTTGACACACCCATTACCTTTAGTTTCTTGCCTAGCTCCAACCTGAGTGCTTAGGGACATTTTCTCCCTTCGTCGTAGGCCTATTTTGTTGTATATGATGTCGGTTGTTTTGCAGAGGTTCTACCACTCAAATTCTTGGTGTATGACAAGGAAATACAACTAGATGGCCATACCTTGGTCTCACCCAGTTATTAAAATTTGTTTATTCATTGAACGATTTTCTAACTAGTACCTCATTATGCAGTTTGAGGGACTATAAAAGGACTCATACATTATTCCCCCATATCTTTCAAACATTCTTGGCTACCTTGGAAGTTGAGGCCTTTTGCAATTTAAAGGGTTTATATGGCTCCCTAACTTCTCGGTAGTTTTCTATGTTTTATTTGTTTCGTAACGGCCTGTAAACAGGTGTATTGGTAATGAAAAAAATTGTCATGGGTTGGTATATCCGAACCCTAGCTTGACTTATTGTAAATTGACTTATGAAATTTTTTTAAGCTTTATGAATATTACGAATTTCCAACTTATATAATTCATTCATCTTATCGGTAGTGTTACTACCACAGTGTCTCTGTTCAATCTAATGGTTCATGTAAATGGGTTTTGTTGAATAAGCCATTTTCTATTCAAAATGTGTGCTTTGAATTTATTTTGAGAACAGTTGTGCCCTATTCTTTTGCAATGGTTTAGGATTTGAAATTAGAGGGTGACTACTCAAAGTTTACTGCCATGTTTTCCTTTCAGTACTTGAATGATTAAGATATTTCTATACCTCTAATCTCTCTCTATTGCTTATTTATTTAATTAGCTTGTCTGGAGATTTTTGCATATTCCATTCCCTTAATCTTATAAAATTTCACTATTCTCTGGTATTCATATTCCGAATTAAGGGAAAAAGAAACTGAGTAATCCTTGGATAACTCAGGCTTCGGCAATACCTGTACTCAAGTTTTCCCCTTTCTCATTTTGACTAGCGTCTTAAATTGTTAAGCTATAATAACGAGGCTTATGGAACCGCTTATGATGACTTCAGACACAAGCTTAATTTCCTTGTTATCGAGTTGATGTTTTAATGGAAATTTCTATTAGTGAGGGTTTGTTATCCTATATGGTACTTTACTTGTTTTTTTATCTGATAACTATGATAGTTTTCTTTTACAATCTTTATCTGTCTTTCTAGAAATAGATTATTTCAATCTGACTATGGTCTTTAACCGAGCACTGAAAATTCCTTTTTTTTGGATGAAATAACTATTTAGGAAATTCTAATGAAAATAACATAAATTATCTAAAACAATTTCCTAATTCATGATAATAATTAGCTTGCATAGATTATATCGTACACAGGATAATTATATAGCATTTAAACAAGAGAATTTCTTTTACTTATCTAGACCATCGTTTCCCAGATTTTTCCTATTTCAGTCCACAACCAGACTTGGCCTCTGGTTTCTTTGCCTCCCAACCTTGCAACTATTAAACCAAATAGTCTACCCCTAAGTTTTTCCTATGTATAGGAACTTCTTCTCTATGAGAACTTACAGTCTCACCGCTATCTGGTCCAAACTAGACTTAGCCACTTAAACTGCCTGACCTTTTAGCACAAACATTTTTTCCTCTTACTTAATATTCTCCTAATCTCAAATACTCTTATCCTCTTGATATTCTTGATTAAATCCTAAAGAAATCAGTCAGGAGTAGGTAACTGTCTCTCAAAACTGATTAATAAGTAAAAATAATATTTACTAATAACTGCTATTTTATTTTAAAAAATAATTAAATTGCAAAAATAGTTTCTTATAACTAAGAATATAAATACTTTTCTTGATTTGCAGTAATTAAAATATTTACATGGTCTAGGGATATCACATATTCCCCCCCAAAGAAGTAACATTGCCCCGATGTTTTCCATCTAAAAACAAATCCGAAAAGGTCTCCTTCATAACTTGCTCATCTTCCTAGGTGGCCTCTTTCGGCCTATAGTGCTGCCATTGCACTTTACCCTGGGCGATAACTCATTTTTGCAATGTTACTTCTCTTGATATAGTATAACTAGAGGTTTGACCAAGAACTCGCCTTCCAATTCGACCTACGCATAAGAACAAAACAATTTAAGTCATCAATCAACTTGCTTAATAAATTTCTATTAAAAGAGAAATTTCTTAAATACATTTTTACATGAATGTCTTGCCAATGGATTACATGTTTAGGATGATAAATGTATTTCTTAAGTAGAGAAACATGAAAGACATTGTGCACATGCATGTGGCTGGGTAAGGCAAGTTGGTAAGCCACCGACCCGATTTGAGCTAAAATTTGGAAAGGCCCGCAAAATCGGGGTGATAGGTTAGCACATCTGGTCCATTGCAAGGTGCTCTTCTTGTCTCGTACTCAAATGTACACATGATCCCCTACTTGGAATTCATGGAAGCTTCTTTTCCAATCAGCAAAGTTCTTTTTCCGGTCCTGAGCGACTTTCAAATTAGCTCATACCTTTTTCACCATCCCCTCCATTTCTTCTAACATATATGGACCTAACATCAACTTGTCTTCTGGACCACTCCAAGTCAAGGGTTTTTTGCACTTGCATTCGTACAACACTTCAAAGGGACTCATATGTAAATATGTATGGTACCCATTGTTATAGGAAAATTCTACTGAGTGCGGGTAGTCTTCCCATTTCATTGGTTACTGAATTACATAAGTTCGCAACATGTCTTCGAACACTTGATTTACTCGCTCCTTTTTTCCATTCGTTTGTGGATGATAAGTGGTGCTAAAGTGTAGTTGTGTGCCCAAGACTTCAAAAAGGGCCTTCCAGAAAGCTGATGTGAATTTCACATCGCGGTCGGAAATGATCATTTTGGGTATTCCATGTAATTTAAAAATGTTTTGCATAAAAATGTTGGAAATTTGTACCACTTTATAAGTTGACTGGACTGGTATGAAATGAGTAAATTTTCTCAATTTGTCCACTACCACCATGATGGAGTCATTTTTCCTTTTTGACTTAGGCAGTTTGGTAATAAAATCGATGGATATGGTTTCCCATTTCCATTCCAGAATAGGCAGAGGGTGAAGCAATCCTGCTGGGTGTTGGTGCTTAGCTTTTATTTGCTCTCACTCCGTACATCTCGATAAATACTCTGATACCTCCTTCTTCATACCAGGCCAAGAAAATTACTTTCTCAAGGTAGAAATCATTTCCTGATATCTGGGGTGGCTTGCATAAGGACTCTTATGATATTCATCAAAAATTAAATTTTTAAGATATTTCTAGTGAGGCACATATATCCCTTTTCTATAAATCAACAATTCTTTTGAATTTACCTCATATCCTAATTGTTGTTCATGGTTGTTCGAAATTATTTTTGCTTGCTGCCAAAATTGTTTGTATATTAAATCCCGCATGGCTATTTCACGAATCCGTTCATAAAAATTTGTTCATGATTCACTGAAAGAAATTTCATATAAATAATTTACCTTGTGACTCAAAGCATCTGCAACCCGGTTTTATTTTCCTTTCAAATGTCTGATTTCAAAATCAAATTCATTTAGGAAGTCTACGCAATGAGCTTGCCTAGCATTTAAAGTGGGTTGTTTGAAGTAGTTTGTTAGAATGTGATGATCAATCATTAACAGATATTTCTTACCCATTAAGTAATGTCGCCACATCTTTAAGGTGTGAATCACAATTATCAGTTCTAATTCATATGCTGAATACCTTTGTTCATACTCCTTAAGCTTTCTTGACTCATAGGAAACAACCTGACCTTCTTTCATTAACACACCACCTACACCCTCCTTGCTAGCATATGTACAAACCATATATTCTTTACTTGGATCAACAATGCTCAAAATGGGTGTGGTTGTAAGTAGATGGTTAAGCTGATCAAAGCTCCTTTGATAGTCGGGGGTCCATCTAAAGGCTTTTCCTTTCTTTTGCAGGGAAGTAATAAGATATGCCACTCTAGAAAAACCTTCCACAAATTGTCTATAATATCCAGCTAGACCCATGAATGATCTTATGCCAGCTACATCTTTTGGTACCGACCATTCCATGATAGTTCTTATTTTCTCTGGATCTACTGCGATTCCATTCTTAGTGATGACATGTCCCAAATACTGGATTTTTTCCTTAAAGAAATCACACTTTCTGTATTTGGAAACAATTGGTGTTCTCTTAAGACTTGTGGAACAATACGGAGATGTTCCTTATGTTCTTCTCTGCTTTGAGAGTAGATCAATATGTAATCAATAAATATTAATACAAACTTTTCTAAGTATTGATGAAATATATTGTTCATGAGACACATGAAGGTCGTTGGGGAATTAGTCAGTCCAAAAAGTAGTACTACGAACTCATAATGTCCATAACGAGTTCTGAACTTTGTTTTTGCTATATCCTCCTCCTTTATTCGTATCTGATGATAACATGAGTGGATATCAATCTTTGAGAGTAAAATTTCACCCTTTACCTAATCAAATAACTCATCTATACGGGGTAGGGGGTATTTATTTTTAAAGGTCAGCTTATTTAACTGACGGTAATCCATGCACATTCACAATGTTTTGTCATTTTTCTCAACAAAGAGTACTGGAGCTCCCCAAGGGGACACACTGGGTCAAATATACTTTTTATCAAGCAGATCTTGTAGCTACATTTTCAATTCTGTTAGCTCCAGTATGCTCATGCGGTAAGGGGCTTGGGAAACTGGGGCAGCTCCCAGAATTAGCTCAATAGTCAAATCTATGTCTCTCTTTGGGGGTAGGCCCGGGATTTCCTCAGGGAATACATCTAGAAAATTTTGTACCACTGGTATTCTTTCTAATGAAATAGATTTATCCTTAGAGTCAACGTATCCTACTTGTATTGCATAAACATGGTAGCCTTTTTGAATGCATTTTGCTAATTTGATGTTGTTACAGGTCTTATTTGCAGAGGTTTTTGAATACCTTGAATTTCCTGTCTCTCTCCTTCCTCGTCCCCGTAATTAATGGTTTTGGTCTTACAATTAATAAGGGATCAATGCTTTTCCATCTAGTTCATACCTATAAGGATGTCGTATGACCTCAAGGGTAACACATTCATATTTGCAACGATAGACTGATTAGCCAATATTAGAGGGTAATTATTGACTTTGGCCAAAACTCTTCTTTTTGCTCCTGTGGCTAGTTGTACTAACCAAGGATTTTTAAACTTAACAGTTTGTAATTTACATTGCTCCACTATCTTGGGGCTAAATAGCTCAAGGTAGCCCCAAGATAAATTAAAATAGATAGAGTTCGGTCATAAAATTTACCTTCAAATTCAACCATGGTTGGATGAAATTCTGCCTGATGATCTTCAAGGGCAGCGTTAATTTTAGGAATGCTTCTTGCCACTTTTGCCATAGTAGATGCTTCTTGTATCTATGAAATCTGATCAACTCCTTTGAGGTGTGGGCAATTTTTAACATAATGTGGGCCTCTGCATCCCCAACACTGTACAGGTGGTCTGTTAGTTATTTCATCTTCAGTTCTGCGAGCTTTCTCATTCATCCTAGTTTCACTTGGCACTTTAAATTTGGGTTGATTCCTATTCAAACTCCAGCTAGTTTGACCTTTAAACAATCATTTGTTGCCTGTGCCCTTATTTCCTTTATGGCTAGGAACAAATTTACTAACCCTTTTGTCAGCCCACTTCTTTCTCATAAATTCCCTTTGGTTTGTTTTGCTGGTAACAGATCCGTGCCTTACGAATAACTTCATCCATGGTCTTTGGGTTGTCAAACTCCAGTCGTTCTTTAATGAACAGTGGGAGACTGCTGATAAACTAATGTACATTTGATTTTTCTTCGCGTATGTAAGGGACATACCAAAGTAATGATGTAAATTTTGTTATGAACTCATCCATGGACATTTGACCGAATCAGAGATCATGAAACTCTGATTTTTCGTCAAAAACCCTTTCTGTTATATATTTTTCCTTAAAATATCTCTGAAATTTTTCCTAGGTTATGCTTTGTTCATGGACTCCGCAAACTATCTTTACTTCCTCCCACCACAATGTGGCTTTCCCTTGTAGGTGGAAGATGGCCAGATGATCCTTTAGACTATGTTCATACTTGTACAGCTGGAAATACTTGTTCATATTGATGATCCATGCTTCTGCCGCCTCTTCCTATTCACCATCAAAGAGAGGGGGCTTTATTTTCTAAAACTCCCCTTGAAGTTCCAATTTTTGTCTTTTTTGTGTCTTGTGATTTGACACATTATCTAATTCTTCTTCATGATTTTCTTCACCACCTTCTGTTTCCATATTCTCAGTTTGAAACTCTTGTTCCCCCATCATATTTCCGTGTTCAAGGTTAGGGGCTAATGGTTGATGATTTTGTCTATTAGATAGACTCTCCATAATTTTTTCTTGCTCCTGCATTATTCTTTCGTTTTTTGCTCGTAGTTGGGTCATTTCGTCCTTTAACTATTGTACAGTCACCATGATATCTATATTGGTATTTCGCGGCTCATCGTCCAGTTGCACCCAAACCTCGGGAGTTCCTTCCTGAAATGATGTTGGTCATGTTCCCAATATGGACCTATGTGGTAGATTCCTAATTTTCCTCATGTTGTCTACTCCCTTCTTCCTACGTGCATATCACAGAGTTTGTTATTTCTTTATTCCAGAGGTCTCAGTTTTGCAACCTGAGCACTCTGATACCATATGTCACACATCCACAAGTTATTAAAGTTCATAAAAAAATATATATTTACTTAAATTACTATATTACCCATAAATCAAATTTAACATTATGAAATTACTCATTGCAATTATTCGTATGAACAAATCCCATTATTCTTTGACTTTTTATTATATATTAAATACAATCGAGCATTAATAAAATCACACAAATGAACTGGGTGTTAAATCACATTCTGGAGGGTTTAATGTCTAACCCAGCCCACTTGTCTTCACGAATGTCATATTGGGTTATACTTTACAACCTTTGTCTCTTCATATCTCGATTTTTAATGAACCTTATACTATTCAAATACAACACTATTGGTAATTTGTCCGGACCTCTGAGCTATATTTATTTCGTGTTATCTGGCTATAGATTTCTCAGCCTAGGTGGCGGTACTTCCTGGTTGGATCTTTTATTGCAGTACTGCTCCATTTGAGGCTTTGGGATTCCCTCGGGATCAACAGTCTTTGGTCATTTCTAGCATCAGATGGAGGAGGTGAACCTAGGGGTTCTATGCCTCTGGCTTGGTGTGTTTTCCCTCTCATTCATCATTTGTGAGAGGTGGCTCCGGTGTATTCAACAGAGGTCTATATTATTACACAGGTATTGTTTTACATTCGGATACTGAGACTATAACTTTGCATTTATTTGCTATAATTACATTTCACAATGTCTAACCCTTGACTATTATAAACAGGGCTCCTCGACTATTATAAACAGGGCTTGGGCTTCATGGTAACGACTTCATTTGTGGAGAGATTCCTTTGTCGAGCTTAACCTAGGTAAGGCTTTCAACATTTTTTTAATGGTTTTAATCAGTCTTGTTTCATTTTTGTTATGGTATTTTACTTCATCGTCTTCCTCCCTATTGGGATGGAAGACTTTTGCAGTGAAATGGCGAAGGGCTGGATGGGACCCTCACTCAGATTCTAGTTCACGGCAAGGGCCGTCGTATCTCCCTCCAAGTATTTCACACTGCTATGGTTCTCTATTTAGATTAATTGATTGGGGGTTTTCATCTCTAAGGTTATCATTGCATAAACTACTTTACTGGGTCTGCTCAGTTTTCTTTCAAACATTCAAGCTACCTGGGAAGTTGAGTTTTTTTGTAATTTAAAGCATTTAGATGGCTGCCTATCTTCTCGATAGTTTTCTATGTTTTATTTGTTTTTTAATGGCCTGTAGACATGCGTATTGGTAATGAAAATAATTGTCATGGGTTGGTACATCCGAAGCCTAGATTGACCTGCTATAAATTGACTTACAACAGTTTTTTAAGCTTTATGAATATTACGAATTTTCGACGTATATACTTCATTCATCTTATATTTGAATAAAATTCCAGTGGTAGCATTACTAACACAATGTCTTTGTTCAATCTAATGGTTCGTGTAAATGGGTTTTGTTAAATAAGTGATTTTCTATTCAAAATGCGCGCTTTGAATTTCTACTAAGAATGATTGTGCCCTGTTCTTTTGCAATGGTTAGGGTTTGAAATTAGAGGGCGACTCCTCATAGTTTACTGCCATGTTTTCCTTTCAGTACCTGAATGATTAAGATATTTCTATACCTGTAATCTCTCTATTGCTTATTTATTTAATTAGCTTGTCTGGAAATTTTTACATATTCCATTCCCTTAATCTTAAAAATTTCGTTGTTCTCTGGTATCCATATTCTGAATTAAGGGAAAAAGAACCCGAGTAATCCTTGCATAACTTAGGCTTTGGCAATACCTGTACTCAGGTTTGCCCCTTTCTCATTTTGACTAGTGTCTTGAATGTGTTAAGCTGTAATAAAGAGGTTTATATCACTTCTTATGATGAATTTTGATAGAAGCTTAATTTCCTTCTTTTCGAGTTGATGTTTTAATGGAAATTTATGTTAGTGAGGGTTTGTTATCCTAGATGGTACTTGTTTTTTTGTCTCATAAATATGATAGTTTTATTTTACAATCTTTATCTATCTTTCTAGAAATAGATTACTGCAAACTGACTATGGTCTTTAACCGAGCACTGAAAATTCCTTTTCTTTGGATGAAATAACTGTTTAGGAACTTCTTATGAAAATACCATAAATGATCTAAAACATTTTCCTAATTCATGATAATGATTAGCTTGCATAGATTATATCATACATAGGATAATTATCTAGCATTTAAACATGAGAATTTCTTTTACTTATCTAGACCGTTGTTTCCTAGATTTTTCCTATTTCAGTCCACAACTAGACCTGACCTCTGGTTTCTTTGCCTCCCAACCAGACCTGGCCTCTGGTTTCTTTGCCTCCCAACCTTGAGACTATTAAACCAAATAGTCTCCCCCCAAGTTGTTCCTATGTATAGGAACTTCTTCTCTATGAGAACTCATAGTCTCACTGCTATCTGGTCCAAACCAAACATAGCCACTTAAACTATCTGACCTTTCAACACAGATCTTTTTTTTCCTCTTACTCAATATTCTCCTGATCTTAGATACCCTTATCCTCTTGATCTTCTTGATTAAATCCTCAAGAAATCTTATCCTCTTGATCTTCTTGATTAAATCCTCAAGTAATCAGTTAGGAGCAGGTACCTGTCTCTCATAACTTATTAATGAGTAAAAATAATATTTACTGATAACTATTGTTTTATTTTCAAAAATAATTAAATTACAAAAATAATTTCTTACAACTAAGAAGAAAAATAGTTTGTTTGATCTGCATTAATTAAAATATTTACATGGCTTGGGGATATCACATCAAATCAGTTTTCTTTTATAATCTCCCTCATTAGAATTCCTCCTTAGCCTAGTTTTCTTTTATAATCTACCTCATTAGAATTCCTCCTTAGCCTCACGCTATCCTCTATCAGGCCCTATCGTCTATTAGGAAATCAAATCAATATTCTTTTATAATCTCCCTCATTAGACCCCTAGTAGTGTCCTGCTAGATCAATGTCTAATTTTCTTGTGTTCTTCATAGTCCACTCTTTCTCTCCTACAAGAACGTTTGTTATCATATTTCCTTTCTCTCTTGCAATCCTTTCTTCCTTTTTCTACCCGATGACCTCTATCCCCCTTGATGCCAATTTTGGTGATTGGAATATAGAAAAAACTAGAGGATTTTAATAGTGACAACAATCACTTCTAAAAACTATCTTTTCTTAGATTACAAATCATTTTTAACCTTTGTTACATGGGAACCACTCCCTAGAGGTGGGAAACCCGTTTTAGTGGTTCCCGCACTCCCGAAAGCTTTGGAACTGTATGGGAACGTTCCCTTTTCTGTGGGAGTTGCAAATGGAGCTTGGGAAAGTTTCGAAAGCTTTGAAGACTATTTTTTTTGGATTTCTCGCGTTCCCTGGGGTTGGGGAATACAAAGCATGTAGACAAATATGTTGAACTGCCCACATAACATGAGGCTTTGTTGAAACCTTCGCAGGAAGAAAGGCCAAAGACATCCTTAACACTGATATCCTTAATTGAGAAATTGGAGCAATCTCTTGATGGGTTAAGGAAGCGTGTGACACCTCAATGTAAGGACGATATTTGGGATGTCATGCTGATGAGTATTTATTTTTTTGTTTATGTATATGTATCGCAGAAAATTGTGTGCATATTGTATGTGGCAGTCAATGCTTAACCATTAGAGTCACTTTACTTTTTCTCATAAGAATAACTAGAGAAACATAGGTAAAATTATTCCTTCATATTTTTAAGGTAGATTGTTTCAAATATTGGTCATGTGTTAGGCAGATTGTTTCAAATACTGGTCATGTGTTAGAGAACTGATAATGAACTTGACATTTTAATATTTTATATATATAAAAGGGAGAGACTCAGGAAGAGAGACACCCAAAGAATACATTTATATATAAGAGAGCTTATATATTTAAATTGATTTTAATATTTGAATATTTTGATTTAATATTAATTTTGATTATTATATAATTATATAGTTTTTATTTTTTATTATTATATAATATTACCATTCCGATTAGCCATTTCTTGTAAATTTTGGGGAAACCTCTAGCCGTTCCCAACACCCGTACCCAAGTTCCCAACTTCCCACATTCCAAAAACTCATGCAACATAGTTTTTAAATGATTTCCTGATAGTTGATAGTCTAGCTGCATGTGTTCATATATTCGCCTCTTATATTTCTAAATAAACAATAAGTAAAATAAATAATATTTCATTCATAACCATATATTAATATTTAAATTTATTAATCAGCTTTAATGTTGACGCATAGCCAACATTTCTACGGTATTTATAAGTAAATATAATTAATAGTGTTTACAAAAATAGTTATACCAAGGGTATTACAAGCATGTAGTGGATCACATTGAAGTAAATTATTTTATTATTTTACTAAAAGAGATGTCAATCCTAAGTGTTTGTGAAAAAATTACAATCACATTGAAGTAAATTATTTTCCTAAAAGAGATGTCGATAACAGGCGTTTGTGAAAAAAATCACAATTTTAAGAATCTAAGCTATTTTTAATAGAATATTTTATTGGTTTTTTTTTTAAGATTTACTTTTTATAAATTAATTTTATTTTTTAATAAAATTAAATCTTTTGATTTATATAATTTTGAAAAATAAAATTTAATAAAATTTTGATTGTTTTTCAAATTTATTTAATATTATTATTTATATATACAATAATATTAAAATAAAAATAAAAAATACACCTAATAAATATTAAATAAATTATATAAAGATATACATACTACTACAATAATAATCCTTCAAAGCATTCTAAGTGAATCTAATTAATACTCCATTATTTTTCATGTCATTACCTCAATCAATTGAACCACTTCGATTTTCATATCCATATTCAATAGTTAACATACTTTGTACTTATACTAAAATTAATGACATTATAACTTCATTAAAATAAATACATTTGGACAACTTCCCTTTATTTAAAAATGCAGTCAGTGATCTTAAATATAAGTTATTATTTGCTAATTTATAATTTCTTGCAAACAGTTGTATTTTTTTCATATTATTATTATGTAATCGGCTACTTCCTATATAATAAAAAACTATCCTTATATATATTATTATTATGTAATTTGGCTACTTCCTATATAGTAAAACATTGTCTCTCCATAGTCAGAAATGATGACTTATGTCATTATTATTTATCCATTTTAAATATATGAATCACTTCTCGAAATTTCCAAGTATCTTTGTGTTTTTAGTCCCTGCCATCTCGTAACGGTATGGGATTATAGTAATCAGTTTTTTTAGCTTGACATTAGTTGGTCGTGTGTTTTGGTAATGTTTTGGAATATTTTTACTTTTATTTGAGGTTATTTTTTTTTTAGCCATCTCATTCAATTGATGGTCTTATTTGGCCTCTTCCTGAGGCGAAAGAGGCTGGACCATAGGTTTGTTCTCCTTTTAGTCCCTGTTTGTAGATGTTTCTAGTACCAAATTAATGCTAACATTAGTTTGCCTAGCATTAGTTTGAGCATAATATTTGCAGGTTGGGTTGGTTTATTTGCAGGTTGGGTTATTCAATGTGTGCATGCAGGTGTAAATGTGCATGTAGATGCAGATGGACTCCTTCCTCTTTCTGCTGCCCTTCTTGCCCTTCCTGGATTCCAAGGGCTCAGTTCCGGTCAGGTCTAGGCTACTAGCGGCTATCAGCAAGCAGGTTCCCAAGCAGTTAGCAGGTTCCAGTGGTGTACGGGAAGAGAAAGATAGATTATGGGCTAGCTGGATGCTTTCGACAAAAGGAAGGAACTAGCTCCGTTCCTGAAACTTCTGACGCCAAGGTCATACATACAGGCCTAGTAATAGTGGGCCATAGTTGTAGTAGACATAGTAATACATACAAGCCATGATGGACTTAGTAATATAAGGTAAGGCCACCAAGGAAGGGTATGGCTACGGAATTTGAAAGGATTCAAGACCCAGTGCTAGTAGTTTCTCTTGTTGATTAAGCAGTTTAACCCATTGACCCGGGAGGCTCGGGATAAAGTATAGTCACTTAGGCAGGTTCCCAAGGAGTAGTAGGTTCCCAAGTAGTTAACATGCTCCAGTGGTGTATGGGAAGAGAAAGATAGATTAGTAGCAGGTTCCTAAGCAGTTAGCGGGTTGTTCGTGAAACTTTTGACGCCAAGGTCATACATATAGGCCTAATAGCAGTGGGCCATAGGTGCAGTAGGCACAGTAATACATACATGATGGAATTAGTAATAGAAGGTAAGTCTGCCAAGGAAGGGTATGGCTACGGAATTTGAAAGGATGCAAGACCCAGTGCTAGTAGTTTCTCCTATTGATTAAGCAATTTAACCCATTGACCTGGGAGGCTGATGTTTTGCTAGTGGGCTGGTCCTACTGGTTGGGAGAATGAGAAATGGGCTAGCAGGGCACCATGGGCTGCTTGACGAGGTGGGATGGAAGAAGAATTGAATGGGCACTAGAAGTACCCTAAGATCTAGATACACCATGTTGCCTGGAAGAAGCCACTCTCTACTGAGATCTAAATGATTGTGAAGCAGGGTGAAGGTGGTGGGGACTGGAAGCCATGGCTTTGGTAAGGGCAGAAAAAATGAAATCTACACGATGGAAAGCTTATTGAATATCCTCTTTTGCTTCTCTTCTGGCAGAGAGCTCCGTCCCATGTCTCTGTCGGTATCTTGAGCTGGAAGAACCGAGCTCCTTAACAGCGTAGGGAAGGGCTGACAATCAGGGAGGTTAGACGGTTAAACAACCAAAAATACTTGGTATTGTTTTAGCGCTTGTGTTAATGGTTGCTCACTCATCTTCTGAACAAGCAGTGTTGAACAGGCATGGAGCACGGTTAAACAACCAACAACATAAACAACATTTGAGCTAGCAACTAAGGTAGCGATAAGAGCAATGGTGCTAAAGAGGGAATATGACATCTATTTGGGAAGCTATGACATCTGTGCTGGTTAACCTGCAAGGCTGATTTGATTGAGTTTAATGGAAATCAGGTCATTTTTACGTGTTAGTAAGCTATGACATCTGTGCTGGTTAACCGATGAGGCTGATTTGATGGAGGTTAAGGTAAATCAGGGCATTTATACAACTTATCCATGCAACATCTGCTACGTGTAAGTTACTTTTATTGTTATATAATAAAGTCAAAAATCATTTCATGGTGTAAGTTACTTTTGTTGTTATCATTTCGTGGTGACCTCGCTTAGACTTTTATTTTTGCTTCATCTCCACTACATTGGTTTATATAATGTACTGTTTATGTTATTACATTGTATTGACATATTTTACCCTCCATAGGGTTTTATTTTTTGACCTAAGCTATTTGCTGTAGCTTTTTTCCCTATGTAAAAAACAGTTTTATAATTTTCTTACTAATACGCACAACTCGTATCATTCTTGTGATTCATAATTCTTCTTCTGTTGGATCCTTTAATGTTTTACTTGGTTATATCTTCTGAACTCTCACTAGGTTGTGTTAGGTTTGAGAATTTATGGTATCGATAACATTCACTAACTTTGAATTTTGCACACAACATTCTAAGAAAACACCACACATCCAATTCTTTTCAGATTTTAGTTGCATTTTTTGCAAATGTGCGCAAATGCTTTTTAGATTTTTGAGATTGTTTTTTTTAATAACTTAGAAAAGAAATACATTCATAAATAAATTCACTCTATTTCAGTTTTTGAGCTACGGGAACTGAGTGGTTGCCTCTACTACGGTGGCTACGACATATTTTACCCTTCGTAGGGTTTGAGTTTTTGACCTAAGCTGTTTGCTGTATCTTTTTTCTATCTAAAACGCAGTTCTATAATTTTCTCATTAATGCGCACAATTGGTGTTTGCTGTAGTTTTTTTTCCTATGTAAAAACAATTTTATAATTTTCTTACTAATACGCACAACATGCACTCTCTGCATTTTCTAAAATGTGGTCTGTTAAATTGTGGTTGTAATAGTATTAATCAAATGTCTCAACTAAATTGTGGTTTTTTCTATCGGTGATACAAAACAATTTTACTCAAATGGGTTAACAACAATGTCACAGGGTTGAGTAGAATTAAAAAAAAAAAATTGTCTAAAATATATGTGCATTGTAGAATGTTTAATGCCTATAAAGTTTTGAGGCTTGTCTACTGTTTTTTCCTGCCTACAATGTTTTGAGGTTTTTTTGCTCCTTTTTACATAAGAATGCATAGATTATTCTCATCTACTACATCCATAGTAACACGAAAGAAAAATTGTGATTGATTGGTTCTGAGGAAGCTAAGCTCTAGATTGCTAGCCTTAGCCATTTCTTGATTGATAAACATATTGGCTTACTACCACCCACAGACTAAAGTGACCCCTCGGATTTAGACCCCTTGGGAACATACACCCATTTCACTAATTTTAAAGATTGCAATTGACTATTGTCTCTAGATACCTCTGCTTCTTTTTAGTATTCTTTTCTAGAGATATATATCTTTAGATAAGCCAACAACATGTGATCTTGAATTTCCCTTTCCCTTCACCTTAGCTATTCAAGATCCAATCTGAGCGAAGCTATTGTAGTCTAAAGATGGCCTCAGGACACCTTAGCTATTCAAGAGCTATTCAAGATCCAATATCGGCTTACTACCACCCACCGGCTAAAGTGACCCCTCAGATTTAGACTCCTTGGGAAGAGACAATGTGGCCCATTTCACTAATTCTAAATATTGCAACTAACTATTGTCTCTAGATGCCTCTGTTCCTTTTTAGTATTCTTTTCTAGAGAGATATATCTTCAGATAAACCAACAACACATGATCTTGAATCTGCCTTTCCCTTCACCTTAGCTATTCAAGAGCTATTCAGGATCCAATATGAGGGAACCTATTGTAATCTGAAGATGACAATGCAACTCATTTCACTAATTTTAAAGATTGCAACTTACTATTGTCTCTAGATGCCTCTGCTCCTTTTTAGTATTCTTTTCTAGAGAGATATATCTTTAGATAAGCCAACAACATGTGATCTTAAATCTGCCTTTCCCTTCACCTTAGCTCTTTAAGAGCTATTCAAGATCCAATCTGAGGGAACCTATTGTAATTTGAACATGGCCTCAAGAGACTTTACTTTGATTCTTTGGATTTGACAACATACAAAAATAGGGAAAACCAAAGAAAAATTTGAAGGACATCATGTTGAATAGGGACACCTTCCCACTAGAAGCGGAGATAACATAAGAATCATTCTTTGACAAGTCCATGCATGAGACTGCTTCTTCTGGATTTGTGTCACTCACACTGGTTGTGTTAGAATTGAGAATTTATGGTATCAATAACATTCGCTAACTTTGAATTTTGCACACGGTGTTCTAAGAAACTATAGGGCATAAAAGGATTTGAAGTTTCAAAATCTTGGTTAAACTATTGCTTCGATCTCCTCAGTGATATGTAGAGACCTTCAACAGAAAACTTTGCGAAGTTGTCAGAATGAGAAATATTCCCTAAAATAGCTAGGATTTCTGAATCATTTTCTACTACTTTATTAATATCTTAAGGCTTCTTTTGTAATACTAATTGAAGGAGTTGTAAAGTTTAACCCTCATCAATTCACTGATCAATGGCCTATAATCTGCTAGAACAAGAGGAATAGGAGCTTTGTTTAGTCCTCACATCAGTGCTTTCATTTGTGTATTCAGGGGATGTTTGTGAAGTTTTCTCATTGTCAGGCTTTCAAGGATATTTACAGTATAATCATCCCACAAAAACCTTGTAATCTCGTCTCTGTTGGAGTTGGTTGACTACTTGGCACCAACCATAGCTTCATCATGCTGCACCGACAGGAGCTCCATTCAGGCACCGTTGACTGGACTTCATGCACTGACTAGAAACCTTGCGCAACTACCCCACTCAATGTAGAGACTTGCTACCTCGCAGCTTGCCTTGTTTAATTACAGTTTCTAACTTAATAATTATAATTTTTAAAGGTGTATGGATTTATATTTTACCTTTCTCAGTGTTCTAGAATGCAAGAAATTACTATCCCCAATGTAAAGTTAAATGCCTAAATTAAAATTTTATTTATTTTAATAGAATACCGACTTATATAAATATAGTTTTAATTTAAAATACCAATATAAATGTAATCTTTTTTAATTTATAGTTTATAATATGCAATTATAATAAATTATTATTAATTCAATTTAATTAATATATATATATATATATATATATATATATTAAAATTCTTTATTATGTTTATTTTTTTCTTATAAGTGGCTTGCTAATATTCTGTAATATATTCATCCTCAATTTTAGTTGTTTTTGTAATAAAAGAAAATATAATAATACTCAATATTATATAATGATTATAAATTATGTGGCTAATTAAATTAAATAGTTGTTTGAGGTATAAAATATTTAAAATAAACTAAATAATTATAGTAAATGAAATTTTTATTTTTATTTTATTTAAGATTGATATCTATATAATTAATTGAAATTTATAAATTTATTAAAATTAACTTTTTTTTATAAGACCATTAATACAATATTTTTTTGAAATTTATAAATTTCATTAAAATTAACTTCTTATATTATAAGAAAATTAATACAATAGTTTTTGTTGATTGATAATCTAAAAATTGATTTTTAATATTTTATTTTATTTTATTTTTTATTTTTTAAGTTAGATTTTTTTCCAACGTACTCGGTTAGCATCCTGGTGATGTTTGAACATAGGCCATCTTACTGATGAAATAGGCCACCTTACTAATGAAACCTTTCTCAATAGATTATGCTACTGGGACTCAACTTTTTTGTGAGTCAGATGTCTCGTCCCAGAGCACGCGCTTAGCAGCCCAATGAGGTTTGAACACGAGCCACTTTACTAAGGAAACCATTTATCAACCAGTTGTTCTAATGGGACTCAACTTAAATATTTTTTTGTAAGTCAACACCCACAAGGGGAATGGAACAAGTGACCTATCCCATGGCTATTCCTTAGTAGTGCACCATTTACTGTCTAACCAAAGCGCCAAGGGCTTTATTAATTTCCCTTTTTTTAGTAGGTAAGACCTACAAGGGGTTTGAACTGGTGACCTATCATAAGGATTGCTTTAAGAGTACACCCATTCTTTGTCAATCCAATGCACTGTGGGAAATATTTAGTTTAAATACAAATGGGTTAAAAATGAAATAGAATTAAAATATATATTAAAAATATACTTAAGAAAAATATGTCTATCCATAGAGATGGTGTATGCAAATCAAAACCATTAAATATGAAAGAAAATGGAATGCATTGAATCCATGTTATAATAAAAAGTAATTTATGCATGTGCATAGGAAGACACTTTTATATGAACCTTAAGGTAACTATAACTCGCAAAATTTAAAAAATTAATGTTATAATCAAGGAAGTGGAACACTTTTTTTTGTAAATAAACATCATTATATTCTATTAATAGAAAAACATATACATTAGTGAATACATCAAACACACAAGCGAGAATTTGGACATAACTATATGAAGAAGAACAACTTCAAGAACACTATCTAACACCATGAGCACTAGAGGAAAGCTACACTGGAATAAACTAACAACAAAACCAAATAAGTGTCTTGTTAGTGCATGAAGCATATTAAGAAATACAGAGTGACAATAACAACTTGAAACCAAACCCATAGTAACCATAGCGAGAAATACCAAAAGAGCTCTAGAGAGAAATGAAGATAATCACATGATATATGTGCAGCAGCAAAGTCACAATATACTACCCACAGAGTGACTAGTGACCAAGAGCTATACTGCCAACTCCACACGCATAGAACCAAGGCCAAATTCCTAAATATCTAAAATCGTCTACAGAACCATAATTGCATCCACCCCAAATCTGATCTAGAAAACATGTGGCGAAATCAAACAAAAACCTTCATTTATCAAATCCTGATGAGACATGGTCCAAAGAAAATAGAACAAGAGTGTGCCCACTATTAGTAGTGGGATCCAAGAGGTCACCAAAACCTAAATCAGTAACCAAAAAGGACTCCACCTTTGCCAGTCGAGAATCTACATTGTCTAGAAAAACAGATATTGCGAACCATATGCTTGATGTCCTCCAAAGAGGAGAGGACGTTGTAATTCTCAATATGATTTTTCCTGAACAATCCATGCAAGAAAGTAGAATTTTATTGGTTCAAGGCTAGGGAGCTTAGAAAATGAAACCTTCTCTTACGGAAATACCCCAAGTTTGGAAACTGCTTAACATTAACACTACCTAGTTCAGAATCTAAAGCATAAGGGAAGTCGCCACTCTCCAAATCTTCCAAATATAAAATTTCATGACAAACCTCCAATGGATCTGAGTCAAAAGCAGAGGCAACAAAATGATAAGAGAAGAGGTGTGAGGGTGTGACCTTCTCGACCCATTGAAATAGCCACCACCTCGACAACTGGGCATTCATTAGTGAGGAGCCACAAAATTCTAAGAGACAAAGAGAAAAATTAGAGGATGAACACTTCCCATTGAAAGAAACTGAGGGACAAGGAGGGATACACTCCTGAACAGACTTGGAAATGATAAGGTCATCTACAATAAACCACTCAATAGGGCCCAGACCCAATAGGATTAGAAACTCTCTACACATCCAGAAAGAAGAGTCAACCTTCCACTTGTGAAAATTCACACAATAAATGCCACAAAACACCATATGAAGGCACCAAAACAAGACCACCAAGTTATTTCCCCAGAGCAATGAAATTCATTGTCTTAATTTAAAAACACGCTAAACATGAATGTGACTAAAATTGAACCAATCATACTATACTTCTAGGAATGAACGTAAAAAAGGAGCAAAGAAAACAATGGCGACATTGCAATCCACTAGAAACAAAACTATCATCCCCCATAAACAAATAATAAAATGATTCACAAATGCTGATAATGAATATCTCACCAAAGAAATATTGCTTTCCAATGCAAATCCTCCACTAATCAGGGCCACTACACAGCTATACATCACTCGTGATCCCACCCATAAGGAACAACCACAACCAAAGGATGAGGTGGTAACCATGCCCTCGTACCCCGGACACAACTGCCAAAAAACATTCCTTAACCCAAAGAAAACTTTAATGCACTTAATGATACACGTTTTAACTGCAACTACATTAATTTTCTTTAGCCACCACTTCATAACGATCAACCAGGTGGTACTCCAACACTCATCTCAAAATATACAAAATTTCCCACTTGTACACCCCCATTAAGGACCAGAGCCTCCTTAGTAATCAATCTTTGCAAAACTTGCATTTCAGCTGGGTAGGAGGACATGGGACTAAATTCATCCAAATTAAGGTTGTTAGAGTGACACTCCATGTTGGCTAGGTAATATGTGACCCATTAGCAGATCTACAAGTATGGTGGACACAAATGCACTCAAATGAATCCAACAGAACAAAAATATGTTGTACAATCCTCTCTAACCTCTAACTTTTAATAACTTTGCAAGATGACAAGCCATTTATAAGTTTCTGAATACACTCAACAACAATGAGAGAATCTACATATAGGTGAATGACTTTAAAGCCCTCTCGAACAACTATTTGAAGACCTTTTTCTAGGGCCATAAATTCAACCATATTATTGCTTGCAAATCTGCAATGCATGGCATAAAATCTCAAGGAAGAAAATGGTCATCCCAAAAAATTCCTCTAACACCTGCTAAACCCTAATTAACCTTTGTTTCCCCATCAAAGTTTAACTTAATGAAATTCCTAGGAGGAGGTGAATAAGAGGCATTGGAAGCAATAAACATGATGGAAGAAAGATTTTGACCTAAAACAACTATCCTTTGATACAAATTCAAGGCCTTCAAGATCTCCAATTCAATAGCATCAACAACCCAATCCTTAGCAAACCAAGAAACAACCAATAGGGATTCAAAAAGATTGGTCAAAACCAACTTCACAATCATTTTGTCAGGTCTACTTTTGTGACAAAAAAAATCCTAAAATTGTGTTCTTTCCATAAGTTCCAAAGTGTAAAACCAACAAGTAAACACTATGCTTGATTGAAAATATGATTATTGAATTTTTTATGGCTCCATCTCTCTTGCAACAAAGAGAAACTTTGTCTCTCTGAGAGATGGCTATGAAAAATAAAAAGAAGATTACACCATACCTCCTTTGTAAAAAAGAAGGTGAGGAAGATATGCTCCTACATCTCTTCATCTTGGCCATAAAGAAAACATAAGGATGGTCCTTCACAACCTTTTCGATAGATGTGATCCTAATTTAAGAGTCATTGTCGTGCTATCATCCACACAGAGAGAAAAAAATAAAAAAAATAAATAAAAAAATCTTTGGCCAGTATATACTAGACCATGTCTTCGTCTAGATAACCTCTCGTTCAATTACTCAAGGATCAGAAATAAGTAAATAAGATTCTTTCAAGTTGAAAGAGCCAATGGGAATGTTACCCCATCATAATATATCACCACTTAGAGAACATATGATCCTTCGTTCATCAAATTCCTACTAGAAAGTTTCCCACAATAAATCTTGAGAAGAAGATGACTAATCCTCTTATTTCTTCCACTTTCTCCAAAACTGGGAATGAACCTCCTACTTCTAGTAATCACCAACTCTCAGAGCACCAAGATTTGTTAAGAAAAATTGTAAATTATAGAACCCCTCTTTATCATTGAAACACGACATCTGCTTCTAAGCCTTATCCCAAATAGCGCTGAGTGGGCTTGAGGAGATCTCCAATTTTTTTTTTTCTCACCACATCTTTACTATCCTATGCTCAATTCCAAAGAATCGATCCAAAGATGAGCCTCTCATGACGTAATCTAGATTCTTGAGGCAGTAAGGAACCATACTTCTCGATCCAAATTTTCTTCTAGGGTTCATTATCTCATATCACCCATCACCACCAAAGATTCACGCCAAATGTGTTGCTAATAGTCTCAGGGCCTCGCAAACTGAATCCTCCAAACAACTTAGGTTTGACGAAAAATTCCCAAGCTACCAAGGACCATCTCTTAGCCTTATTTGAACCTCTCCAAATGAAATCTCTCTAAAGAGATATGAGTTGACCACAAATGGCCTTCGAAATTGGCATGGCAGATAACTAATAAATTGGAATTTCCTACAAAAGCGATTTAGTTAAGTAAACTACCTACAAAAATTAATGCACAAAAATTCCAATCGGTAACTCGGGAATTAAGTTTTTGCAACATATCCTACCAAAATCCCATACACTAATATTCAAAACCAAAGGTAGCCCCAAATTTTTGGAGGGAAGATGACCTCTATGAAACTCTAAAACTCACGTTAAATGACATTGAACATAATCCTTACAATTGAAACAAAAAAAAAACTTGTTTTTTCCTTATTTATGAGGGTTCCTGAGGCCGCCATGAAAGCCTGCAAAAAGAACTGATTTCGTTAACTTCTCTGAGAATGGAAAACTCAAATAATCAAACATCATCAACAACTTATTGGTGAGTGATTGGAAGATCTGCACAAAAAATCCTTAAATTTGCTATGTTCCTATGAATTAAATAGGGAAATAGACCATCAAGACCCTCCGTTACAATTATAAACAGAAAGGAAATGGAACAATTATAATCAAGGAAGTGGAACACTTTTAGTGACATATATTATGTTTATTTATTAATGTGCTTTGCTCCAATTTTTATATAATTCACAGAATGGAAATGGAACAATTATAATCAAGGAAGCGGAACAATTATAATCAAGGAAGTGGAACACTTTTAGTGACATATATTATGTTTATTTATTAATGTGATTTGCTCAAATTTTTATATAATTCACGCACTATATTACATTCTCCTTAAAAACTTCACTCTTTCATTGATATTTCTTGCCTTGAGTTTCATTAAATTTATGCACAATCAATCATATATATTATCTCTTTATTTATCTCTAAATGCTTGTCTTTCAATGCTAAACACCTATATTGAAAATTTATCTCTGAAAGGCCTTGTTGCAATGTAAAACAAAAAGATATTACAAATTTCTCTCTATTTGTTATATTCAAATTTGATACTAAGAAAAAAAAATTGTATGATGTTGTCCCTATAGATGTCAAATAGGCATTCCGAAAAAAATTATTTTGTATTTTCATGGATAATTGGTTGTTGAATATGGGGAGCTTCATAATGAGTGAAAAACTTGATGCGAATCAAAATTACATGCAATGGTAACATGATAACATGGTAATAGCGAGAAAAACAAAGAAACTTAGGATTACATTAGTGCATGCGTATTGCACACATAGTAGTTATGTGGGTGTCCTCTATTCCTTTGGTAGTTTACTGGATTACATAATCGAATAATAGGTGGTATTCAGTAGTGGAAGTCTCACTTAATTTCTTATAATTCCATATTTGACTTGGTTTCCTTGCATATGCAAATAATTAGATTGAAAAATATACTATTTCTCTTGAATAACATTCCAACTATTCTAGAAGATTTTGAAGAAAACTAGAGAATAGTGTCATGATAATCCAAGGCGGGTTTTGAAGAAAACTAGAGACTAGTGTTGTGATAATCAAGCCTTTCCTAGTAGGACGATTAGGAGCTTCTTGAAATCGAGGTCAAGGCGTCATAAGGCCACTTTATTTCTAAATAAAGGATTTAAGCCAGCGGAAAGAGGTTCAATATATTAAGTCAATGCCTTCGATAAAGCACAGTCAAGCCAAAGAATTATGTGGAGTTTCAACTGGCTAATAAACACCAATAGGGGTAGATTTAGCAATAAAGGATTTACACCAGTGGAAAGAGCTTCAATATCTTAAGTCAATGCCTCCATTAAAGCATAGTCAAGTATGGAGTTTCAATCGGCTAATAAACAGTAATAGGGGCAAGTTTAGTTCAAGGCTAGTGAGACATTAAGCTCTTGGATCGAGTGGTCAATCCGAAAAACTTAAAAGATGCATGTTTGAATAAACTGAACCTTTCATTGTAGAGGTTGTGAGTCATATTAATCCACTAAGGCTTAAAACTCTATTTTTGTATGAGGGAATCTAGGTATGTAATAATCTCTAAGTTGTAAGCATTACAATAATCAAACATGTTGGTTACACTATATAAGCGTATTCCATGGAAATCTACATGTCTAACCGGAAGGGAACGGAAAGTAATCGATCATGCTAGTTTATTTTTTGGTGGTGTCGTGATAATCCAGCCTTTCCTAGCATGATGATTCCAAAAAAATACAACTACAAGGCAGGGCTAAATCATTGAATAATGAACTTGAACATGCCAATTAATAATGGTAGTTGTGCCCTTTAATGTGCAGTGAATCTGGTAGATGTGCCTTTTCATGTGCACTGAATCTATAATTTATCGGACATCTAATGAGTGACGATCTAGGTCTAACTATTTATTCAGTTATCTTCAATGTTTTCTCCACATCGATAACACTTCTCTTCTCATGATTTCACAGTTTTTGGGATTATTTTTTTTTATTTAATATTCATTCGCCATTCATGCAGCTCAGTATGGTGTTTTGCGCACATCGCTCAACTACGTGCAAGAAATAGTCTGGAAAAAGAACCCCAGGAATATTGTTTGCAAAGTAATTCCAATAATAGGCTTTTGACCTCTGTATTTCAATTTTCTCTTCTTCGTAAACACAACTAATAAACTATGAGAAAACACGACCAATAGGCTATGACAAATCTTATGATACAAATGCACAATCCTATGATACAAATCCATGTGCTTGAGTTCCTGGTGGAGTTCCATGATGTTATAATATATGTGTCGACACGATGTGCATTTTTCCCATGTGTTTGAACTCGGAGTATGCATCCAGGATTGGATGCAAGCCATGTGCATGTATGTGCCATTACCGTAGTCTCTAGAATGACAACAGACATTACATGTGTTCACCAGTGTAAAACATGTTTACAGTGCATGTGTTCGCCAGTGTAAAACATGTTTATGTTCATTGTTTGGCTCTACTCTATTTTTACTCGCAGACCCTACCTTCTTTATATTTGTAAATTGAATGTGGATTCATTCTATTTCTGTGACTTAGGGTGTACTTTTGTAAATTAGGTGTTGTTGTTTGTATAGTAAACGAAAAGAGGGAGAGCTTATTCTTGTGGAGGACGATCAATTTGAATAGTTAGCTGAATTTCTTATCTCTATGCCTTATGGAGTATGGGATGAGAGAAGAAGAGGCTTGAAGTGAAGTTCCTACGCTTTCCTCCCTTCACTCTAGTATGTTCACTATTCATTGTCCAAGTAAAGGAAAATCAAGGATATAATTAGAAGAAGAATATCAGAAATAATGTCTCATATTCTTGCCAGAAGGCCATTCCAAAGTCATCTTCTCAGTGTTTGTTTCTAGGTAGGCAGGTACACTCTACACTTTGTCAACCTTTGAGCATCAATAACAACATTAAGTATATTGTTTTAGCAGAGAATTTTTCAAAGAGATGATTGCAAAATAATAGGCGTGTTAACCTTAATCTTTTGAGGCAGTGATAGCCGCGTTAGCGTTAAGTGTTGATTGCATAATATTTTGAGGCAGTTTCACTATATAATTTTTGAAGGTGTTGATTGCATACTCTGTCTCTTAATCTGATTGCATACTCTGTGTTGATTGTTGGGTTGCTTTGCAGTTTTACCTAGAAGATACGAATATGACCAATATTTTATTGTTTACCTTATCTGAATGCCGAAGTCAATTCATTTTATTTCTAGATGCCAAATCACTTTCAAAGTGTCTTTGGTGGTGAGTTGAATTAAGTATTATACATGCAATATATAGTTTCTTGAGAAAGAAGTGATCTAGTTATTACTGGGCAGTCGCACCTGATGTTCTATTCTCTAAATGCCTACCAAAAGATGTTCTATCTAGCCTATATTCTTTGTCTAGTTTCTGTGTTGAGCTGCTCACCGACTATTTTTCTCGTTCCAAGCTCACATCCTTGAGCATATCTGAGCCTCCCAGTGACTATTTCTCTCGTTCCAATATCGCATGCATAAGCATATATCAAAAGGGGTAAGTTGTCATTACTACATAAATCTCGATAGCTTAAGCATTTTTTCAAGTAGATAACCCTCAGGTGTAACTTACATTGTTTGGATCTGCTGCTTAATCTTAAACGACATAACCAATAATTAATTCTCTAGTACTAACCTAGTCCCAACACGCAATAGACCAAGTCCTAGCACCCATAGGTGTCTTTCTGATTGACCTAGTAACAATTCCTTAAAAGACAAATATAGTGGATTCAGTTCCATTTAGAGAGGAAGAAGCAGCATCAACAATGGAATATGAACACACATATTCATCAATGAAATGGTTGTAGAATGAGATATGCTAAAACAACATTTTTACCATGTAACATTTAGTTACAATCCACAAAATTTATAGGTATCTTATAAACTGAAGCATAAATTTCTCTGCTAAACTCTAAATTTGAAAATGTTTTGCAAAATTACTTCATTGTGTATCAAAATATCTTGGCATTGTATATCAAAATATCTTCATAGTTCTCCCTAATGGGTTTAATCCTAAAGGTTCCCACACCTTTCCATTTAGATATTTTTTTTAAATTCTTGTAAACTTATGATTACTAGCAAAATGAAAGCAAGTTGATTTTATTGAGAAGAAAATGCAAAATTAGTTAAACATTTTGGTATTTGCTTATAAAATTCATTTACAAGGAATCCTTTCTATCATTTTGAGCAAATTTATATACATGTACTTTGTGTTACTTTTCTTTAAATAAGTCTAAGAATTTGTAGTGTGATTTCTACTAAGTCTAGATAGATTTACATAGATTTGTTTTACTGGCAAGCATTATGGAGGTAATAATTCAATCAAAGGAGGTGATAATTCAATAATTGGTGTGTTCATATAGTTAGTTGTCTTAGACCCGATATTGTAAGGCCTTCGAGCCTCGGTTGCGACGGACACCGGGTGAGGTCGTGCACGAGGGCACGCGGGTAGGCACGCGTGCGCGCAAGCGGGCGCACGAACGCACATGCGACGGAGCGACAGTAGAAATGTGATGATATGCGACGATATAAGAAACACTTAATTTGACTAAGTGTTGGAGCGAGCTTTATATGCGATGATGAAAGGATGTAAAGCCGACTTCTTAAGAGAGCTATGGGCGTGCGTGGAGACTTTTGGGGGTCGGCCTAAGGGCTGCACACCGCTTTGCAAATCAACGCATGAGATGGTATATATAAGGGAGCTCCAAGTTCATTTGGAGACAAGCAATTCGACTTGCATTCGCTCTTGGCATCTATGCAAGGGAAGTGCGCAGTTTGGGTTGAGATATGCGCATAACTCATGCGCATTAACTTGGAAAAGTGCGCAGGTGAAATCTTGGTTGATGGTTGGAAGAGTGGGTCGTATGTTGGTCGATGAGTATGCAGTTTTGTGCAGAACTTAAGGTGGAGTTCTAGGTGACTCGGGTGAGCACCCTCCTACCGTATGAGGTTGGCACAAGTATTGTAAAGGCTGTTCTATGCCTTGGTTGTAAAATATTATAAGTATGGACTTGGAGTTTTGCCAAGTATACTTGATGATTGTATTATTGAAGAAATACTGATTATAATATATTGTTGGGCAGACTTGTTCGGGAGTTTCCCCTCCCCTTTATACTTGTTTGCAATTGTTGATGTTTTTGGTTAATTGCATGATGATAATGAATGGGTATGGGCTTCATTAAGTATAAAAGATAATTGCATTTTACTTGGTTGCGAAAAACAAACTAAGTAAGGACAAGTAAATTAGGCGTAGTCCACGAAGGTGAGTATTGGTGAAAAGAAAGCGTCCGGTGGTGCCGCACCTCGCTATAAGCGGTTGGAAGACTACCGCAGGTGTAGGGGCGTGACAGGTAGTATCAGAGCTGGAGAAGTCTTGCAGGAAGCTGGTGTTGAAGCGTTGAAGCTGATACACACCTGCACTTCGTGACAGGTGGTATCAGAGCAAGGTTTGCTCGTGAAGGTTTGAAGCTGTTGAGCAGGGTTGCTCATGACAGGTACTTGCAGGTGAAGGAAACCGTTTCACACAAGTGGAACAAGGGTTGGTTCTAATTGCAGGTGACTTGGTGAAGCTGTTGGATGGTCGAAACTAGATTGCAAAGGAGAAAGAAGCTGTTAGATATGGCAGTCGAATCTCAGGCTAGGTCTAGTCACGTTATGAAGGATACTACTATTGGGTTCATTAAAAAGGTGTTGGAAAAGATGGAGAGTATGGAGACTTCTTGGGATAAGAAGATGGACTTGTTTGCTAAAGAACAAGAGGCCAACTTGAAGACAAGGGAAGAGCTTGATGAACTCCGAACACAACATGATGAACTCCGGACACAGTATGAGTACATTGATCTTATGTGTACACAACTTGAAGTAAGGGTCAAGGAGGTTGAAGAAGCAAGGGATCAGGGTCTTGCAGAGATCATGAACTTGAAGAAAACTCTTGACGAAGCCAAGGACGAGATAGCGGTGTTGAAAAAGGCAGTGATGCATAACTCAGGTGGAGGAGTACCTCATGTGAAGGTCAAGGAACCGGAATCTTATGACGGCACAAGGAATGCAAAGACTATTGGCAACTTTCTATGGGATATGGAGCAATACTTGGAACGGTTGGGTCTATCTGATGATGAGACAAAGGTCAAGGTAGCTGCTCAGTTCTTAACAAAGGATGCTAAGATGTGGTGGCGAAGGAGGTTGGATCAGATTTCCAATGGTAGTGCTGATGACATTACTTCGTGGGATGACATGAAGAAGGCTTTGCAGACTCATTTTAGTCCTCAGGATGAAACATGGGAAGCAAGGATGAAGATTAAGTACATAAAGCAGACCGGAAGCCTACAAGCATATCAGCGGGAGTTTGCAAGTGCAGCTCTGGAACTTCCTGACATGGCGGAGAGGGACAAGGTGTTCAACTTCATTATTGGGTTGAAGCCTTGGGCACGCAATGAAGTGAAGAGGCAGAAGATTAGAGCACTTGAAGAAGCTTTTGCTGCTGTTGACAGGTTGGTGGAGCATTATGATGAGACTTCTGATGATAAGAAGAAGAAGTCTAATAAACCAAAAGATAAGAAGGAAGATGCTTCGAAATCGGATGATAGTTCGAAGACGAAGAAAGCCTTGAAGTGTTGGATATGTGTTGGACCACATACGGTGAAGAATTGTCCTTCTAAACCAAAGGTGGCTGCTATTGCACAATCTAATGCGAAGAATGAAGGTGCTTCTGTGGGGATGATGCAGATACTTGGTGCTTCTGCTACTACGGAGGTGGTCTCTAGAAGGGATCCTGAAAGGAACAGATTGGAGTATGTTCAGATGAAGGTTGGAGGTGCTGATATACTCACTATGGTGGATAGTGGGGCTTCTCACAACTTCATGGGTGAAGATACTACGAGAAGAATTGGGCTGAAGTTTGTACCGGCAAAGGCACAAATGAAGACAGTGAATTCTCCTCCTATTGAGAGTCTTGGTATAGCTGAGAGGGTGGACACTACACTTGGTGAATGGACCGGGAAGGTGGACTTCACTATAGTGCAGATTGATGACTATGAAGTTGTATTGGGGATGGAATTCATGAAACAATTTGAGGCTATGGTTGTTCCACATTTGAGGAAGCTCTACATTTATGATGGAAGGGAAGATGTACCCATTGGTGTTCCAACCATTGGTGTGACAAGGCCTGATTGTAAATTGGGAGTGATGCAAATGGAGGATAAGGAAAAGGTGAATAAGCGATTGTCTACTATTGAGGCAAAGCTTACCGAGCAGTCATTGGTCATTAGATCACTTTCAGATAGCATCTTGGATTTGTCAAGAAGGCTAGAGTTGGTTGAGGATGATGATGATGATGATGAGGTGTATGTGAGACCGGATGTCCAGAAGGAAGACCGGGATGCTTATCTACAAAGGATGGAGATTGAGGATCCTGATAGATGGATTGAGTTGATTAGTTAGGGAGAGCCTTCAGGCTCTACTCCCTCTACATCTTCTTAGATGGATAAAGAAGATGGGGCTCATTGTTAGCTGCTCATGGCAGTGAGTCCTTAAAACATGTTTGAGCAGGTATGATTGATGGTGCAGGGATGGCTTGGCATCAAGCATCATGACATGTTGCAGATGGATGGAGCTTCCATGGACCTGAGCATGGATTATGGTGGTAGATTCTTGATGAGTCGAGGATGTGGCAGATGTTTGAGGAACAACTGATGATGGCATGAGGATGTTCACTCTCATGGATTGAGCGTGATGGTTGGATTAGCTACCCAACTAGTTCAGACATGGGGTCGCGAAGTGTGCAGAGATGTGTTGGCATTTTGTTGGAGTATCATGACAGAGGTTCACATGATGACACATGATGGGGTCGACATGAGATGTTGCAGTGGAGATTGTGGCAGAGGAGTCGATGATCATGGATCGAGATGATATCTGATGGGGAAACATACCGTAGAGGTGCATACCTTGGTATGGATATCTTGGTGATAGTTAGTCACTAAGGTGAGACATGATGGAGATGGAATCCTATATATGTTGCAGGGATGTTTGCCTTATGTGGAGGAGTCGACATCATGGATGATGATGATCTTGGTGGATGGCTACCAAGATGGTATGTTATCGAGGACGACAACGATTTTAGGTGGAGGAGGATGTAAGGCCTTCGAGCCTTGGTTGCGATGGACGCCGGGTGAGGTCATGCATGAGGGCGCGCGAGCGGGCGCACGAACGCACATGCGACGGAGCGAAAGTAGAAATGTGACGACATGTGACGATATAAGAAACACTTAATTTGACTAAGTGTTGGAGCGAGCTTTATATGCGATGATGAAAGGATGTAAAGCCGACTTGTTAAGAGAGCTATGGGCATGCGTGGAGACTTTTGGGGGTCGGCCTAAGGGCTGCACACCCCTTTGCAAATCAACGCATGAGATGGTATATATAAGGGAGCTCCAAGTTCATTTGGAGACAAGCAATTCGACTTGCATTCGCTCTTGGCATCTACGCAAGGGAAGTGCACAGTTTGGGTTGAGATATGCGCATAACTCATGCGTATTAACTTGGAAAAGTGTGCAGGTGAAGTCTTGGTTGATGGTTGGAAGAGTGGGTTGTATGTTGGTCGATGAGTATGCAGTTTTGTGCAGAACTTAAGGTGGAGTTCTAGGTGACTCGGGTGAGCACCCTCCTACCGTACAAGGTTGGCACAAGTATTGTAAAGGCTGTTATATGCATTGGTTGTAAAATATTCTAAGTATAGACTTGGAGTTTTGCCAAGTATACTTGATGATTATATTATTGAAGAAATACTGATTATAATATATTGTTGGGCAGACTTGTTCGGGAGTTGCCCCTCCCCTTTATACTTGTTTGCAATTTTTGATGTTCTTGGTTAATTGCATGATGATAATGAATGAGTATGGGCTTCATTAAGTATAAAGGATAATTGCATTTTACTTGGTTACGAAAAACAAACTAAGTAAGGACAAGTGAATTAGGCGTAGTCCACGAAGGTGAGTATTGGTGAAAAGAAAGAGTTCGGTGGTGCCGCACCTCACTATAAGCGGTTGGAAGACTATCGCAGGTGTAGGGGCATGACACATATGCCTTAATAGTAGTGCATAATAAACATTACAAACTTCTAGCTTTGCTAATGTATAATAAATGTCAGGTAATACATAATACCTGTTTGTATTAGTAGTATCATCATTGAATACATATTGACTTGCTTGCTCTTTCTTCCTCTCAGTGTTGGTAGGAAGAACTTACATGCAAAAAGAAGCCAAGCCAGGGAAGCCAGCTTAAGGACTAAGAGCAATTGAAGTACCAACATCAGCATATGTTTCACACAGTATGGAGAGGTAATGCACTTCCTACCTACAGAAAGAAGCTAGGGAAGTCAACTTAAGGACTAAGAGAAACTAAAGTACCACAAGCAGCGTATATTTCACGCAGTATTGGGACATAATGCTCGCAAGCTTAGGTCAAGAAAGGTCGGAAAAGTGAATGAGTAAAGAAAGCATACATGGGAGGCGACTGCTGGTTGATACCCTTTACTTGTAACCTGAAAACACACCTATAACTTTACATCACACCATTACATACACACAATTGTGTCTTCATATATATATAGATATATATACATTAACAAATACCCCAAACATTACCTGAAATGTTACCCCAAACATTTAATTCTTGCTAACTAATGCTAGCATTAGTTTCTATTTCGGACCATTTGGAAATACCAAAAAAATAATATATGAAGTAAACAAAAGTTATATGAGGAAACATGAAGCATATAGCCTCTCTACCTCAGGAAGATGCCAAATAAGATGATCAAATATGTGATTGTATGTGATTTATCTTGGAAATCATTCCCTGAATTTGATAGACCGAGCAACATTTGTTTCATGAAACAAAATAAAAAAATTTATATTAACGATAATGAATAAAATGTTATTACCTCATTTCAATTACTATAGTCGACTGCCATAAACAACTAGGACTAATAATACTAGATGTAACTTAAAAAAATGAGAGTTATTCTGCAATAGTTTCATTATTTCATAAATTGATTATAATTTTATTTAACTCTTATAATGATGCTTGATTAAAAGAAATGATCATACATAAGATAATAATACTAGATGTAACTTAAAAAAATGAAATTCACTATGTAATAATTTCGTTATTTTATAAATTAATTATAATTTTATTTAAATCCTACACAGATGTTTAATTAAAGGAAATGATTTTACATATATTCACACTACATTACAAAATGCTACACTACACTTTACTTAATACGAATTATTTTCCTAATATATAAATAAACCTTAGAATAAACTAATCTTTTCTCCTCTCTTGTTTACAAGTGCTTTATCTAAAAATAAAATTAAACAATAAACTAATTTTCTTGTTTACAGGTGCTTTATCTAAAAATAAAATTAAACAATAAACTAATTTTAATAAAGTTTAATTAACTAATTTTAATAAACAAAATTATTAATATTTACAAGTGATTTTTCTAAAAATAAAATTAAACGATAAACTAATTTTAATGAACAAAATTATTAATATATATTATAATAATGATTAATATGATTAACCACATTTTATAAAAACAAGTTTGAGAGGATACATTATGAAGAAAATTGAGTGTGGATACCCTTGCAAACTTAATGAGGAAAGAAATCATACAAATAATATTATAAGTATAACTAAAGGCCATGGAATTTAAGATTTGGAAAATAAACATCACAATATATACATTTAATCAAACATGTTATTTTTATTTTTAAGAAACTATGAATATTATATTAATATAAAAATAGATGGATTCAATGTGGTTGTGTCTAAACACTTCTCTCTATAGCCTTAGTAATAATGGTCTTTGAGATGAAGATTTAGTTGAAATCATCTTAGCAATAATGGTCTTTGAGATGAAGATTAAGTTGAAACCATCTTAGGGTAGTTAGTCCAAACTAAAGAAGGAGAGATGCATGAACAATGATAGGAAGAGTTGTTGTCATTCTAATTCAAGTCACCCCAAGCATAAGCTATTTTAGGTTGACAAATTCAAGGAGCAAGACTTTTTGTTGTAGCACCATGTTGGATGTGTTCTTAGAGATCCTAAGGAAGTACCTCATGTAAAATTTTCAATGTCAAAGATAATTCCAAAGTATAAATAGAGGGGTTTTGTTCCATGGTATAATCCTTGAACCCCTAATAAATAAATCAACCTCAACTTAGGGGATTTGTAAATTGAGTGGAAGTTATACGTCAATTGGAGGTCGCATATCTAGAAGCAAGAATGAAAGCCCTCATTATTATTCAAGGATATATAATAGAAAATCTTACATGGCCATGGCCATGGCCATTCAAAATCTATCTAAAATTGCATAAATGAGCATTGGTCTCCTAATATTAAAGATTGGGTATTCTCTTTTATTTTAGGCTAGAGTTACTTTGCTTTTGTTTCTCAACAAAGAAGAGTGAGGCATAATGTTCCGCTATGATATTTATTTTATGAGATCCCAGGTAATATATATGTCCCTCTTGTCTCTAGATTTGAATATAGAAAATAAAATTTCAACATTCCCAAAATCCCTTAAATTGCCTCATCTCCACCTTATCTTTTGGGATGACACAATCTAAAGAATATTGGGAATAAGCTAGGTAGATTCATTGATTGAGTTGAACCAAATGGATAATTATGCTCCTAGTTGGGATTACATGTGGACATGGATCAAGAGAAGGGACTCTTAGTGGACATATCAATTAATATTGATGGGTGGAGTTATCAACATATCCTCAATTATGAGTAGGTTTGTTTCAAGCACCATATTTTTCATTAATATTGACACTTTGCCAAAAATTATCAAAAACACCAAATATCCCCATTCAAAACCAAATATCAAAAATAAATTTGAGTTTAAGGTAATCACAAGAAACCATAGAAAAATAACAGAATAAGTGTCTATCAAAACCAAACAAACCCCACTAGAGTTTGAACTAGTTCAAAGTTATTATAAATCTTGATGCTTCAAAAAGTATAGAAGACATAGAGAAGGTACCTAAAAAGCAAGAAATGGAACCAAATTTATGCTCAGAGAACCTTGACAATATCATTGATTCATCCCTTGTGGATATTAAGACAAATTCTCTATTTGAAAAGAATCCAGGGGGTAAAGAGGAAGAAGAAGAGATTGTAGAAGAAATACAGGAGAGAGAATGGGAGGTAGAAGAAATAGAGAAGGATGTATCAAAAACAATAAATATGACCAAATTCTTAGATAGATATCTAAATAAAGTTCCAATCCCATCGCCTCCTCTCATTAGGGGAAGGAAATCTAATGTGGAGGACTTTTAAGCATGAAAAACAGGTTATGACAAGATACTGTGTTCTTTTGGAAATAAGTAGAGCAAGAGTTATAACTAGGAACAAATAATCTATGTTTTATTTATTTTTATTTATAACTAATTTGTAAGAATCTATTCTTGTACTCTAAAATTATCAAGAAAAATATTTATTGAAAAATAATTAAAAAATTTGGTTACCTTTACCACAAATATTTTTGGACAATTGATTTTAAAATATGATTTTCATACTAATGAACAATATAAAAATATTGTTCCTTTTCATGACCATATAAATGGTAAAGATAAAAAAAATTGAAATTCATTAAGTCAATTTTGGATAAAATCTAATTATAATTTTATATAAAATTTTTTATAATATAGTTAATATATTAATATAAGAAATATAATAATTAATTAGTTAGATAAGTTAGAATTAAAATTAAAAAAACATTTTTATATTTATATATAATACAATTTTCTTGCTTATGAGAAATAACTTAATTGGTAATGGTCAGGTTATATAGTATAGTGTAAATTATAAAAATTAAAATTCAAAACCTTTATAAATCAATCCAACAAATATATATATATATATATATATATATATATATAATTTTTTCAAATTAAATTGCAGCTAAAATCAAAGAAGGAACAATTGATATTAGAAAGAATACACAAAATAAAATTTAAATGCTAACGATCTAAATGCTTATAATTTATTTTTTATAGGGGAAAAAATTTATTCACGTCAGAATTGGAGACTTAGCACCTATATCGAATTGTAGGTTAATGGGGAAATGCACTTTGCACAGAATTGGAGACTTAGCACCCATATCGAATTTTAGGTTAATGGGGAAATGCACTTTGCACAATAGCTAGTGGAAAAAAAAAGAGGGGTGTATAAACAAGCGCAAACCTTGAAGAGGTAGTTATAAGTTCAAAAATGTTCAAAAAAATTTAACTCCAAGGAAGCGCAAGTTTCCAGTAAATTTACTCAGTATCTCGGTGTAAAAGAATATAATAATGAATTTAGTATGTTATGGTAAATCCATTTGTATCACCATTTACGTGGACAAATCCTACGTGGTAAAAACACGGTGATATTGATTGCAAGAGTGCTACTAGGTAAATGGACGAACCCTACCTGCTCCTAATACCTTTGTTTGAGTTGAAGAGTAGAAAAGGATATAAAATTGTATTGATTAGATTATGAACTTTTAATAATGCTCAAGCTATAAATAGTAATATCTCGCTGCGAGCAAAATATGTCCACTATTCCACAAACCAGGTAAAAACATAAGCCTACGAACAATTTGTATCGCTTGGGAGAAAATTGTAAAATGGTTGGAAATTTGTAATATTTATATTTTATGGATACTTCTTAGGTCACTATTGTTAGTAGATTTTCAGCATTATTTGAGATGTCAGATTATTAGGTGTCGAAGAATTAGACAATTTTCGAGGCCAAGTGATTTGCCAATTTTTAGACTCTGCATGCAATTCTTCAATAGTACTGCGCATAAATTAAGCCATAAATAGTGAAATTGTTTCTGCACTTGAACTAAACCTATTTCTAGATAAACTAGCATATGATAACAAACATTATTCACTGAAATTGATGGATAAATGTAATGCGCACATGATCATGATAATTGCAGGTCTCCCAAAACAATAGGAATTGACGACGAGAACATCATGGAGACATACCAAATCACGGGCACGGGCATACTAATGAGATTTTGTAAAATTTCCCACAAATGTAGCATCCCAGGCGACTGTTCAGTGCAACCACTAACGGCTTCAATGTTCATATCATTGCAGAACCCATAGTTGCCGTGGCTTGAACTTGCCATTGAATGTGCTTGGAACCCTTGGGGTCCATCAAATGTCGACATTCAATCGATAGGTCTAAACATAAAACCTAAAGAAATCTAAACCAACTTTATTTCTCTCATCGCTGGTATAACGTAATCTAATGGAAAATTTGTATATCACAATCATGCGTTTTTGGCAACGTTCAGATATATATATATATATATGTATAACACAATGACGTATTCCGAATAGCTATCAAATATATATAGTCTTACCCAAAATTAAAACACTAAATCTGTGAAAACCGAAAACCAAAACCCGGACAACATATCTGGACAAGGTTTATGACTGAGAAGTGATGATATAAACAAAAGCATAAAACAGAAATATGATTCTGTACAGACCTCCGACAAACATTACACCATATGTAATTGTGCCCAAATTCCTACCGATCTCAACTACGTAGACAATTATTGCTGAGATTATTCACTTTTCGAAGGATGTGAGTTCTTTGTACAAAACAGCTTCGGTGTTAATGATTTTGTTCTAGTTAGGTATTTATGACCTTACGTGAGATGGGTTTCATGGCCATTGATTCGCCAGGTGTAGAGTCGGTGGGGCACAAGATCAGAACTTGAAGGAAGATAACTGGTGCTACGGCATGTGAAATCAAAGACCACTCTCCAATCCTTCCTGTGCTCGCTGTCATGGTTAGCCGAATGATGGAGGGATAAGAAAAGAGTCGTTGTTAGTGTGATTGTTTTGGAGTTTTTGGTGTTCGAAATTTGTATTTAAATTCTCCGTGAAATTTTGATTTGTGTTATTTAAACTATTTTTTTGAGTGTAATGTAGATTCAACACTCTGAAAAATCTCTAAAGCACTTTTATTATGCAGGGGTTATCTATCAAATTTGTGATTTCAATAAATTTTTATCAAATTTTAGAAAAATTAAACCGGAAAAATCCACCAGAAAAACTTCCAAAAAATCACACTAAAAATAACTCAGATAAAAATGACTATAAACAGCCAAACCGAAGAGAGGAGACACAATAATGAAAAAAAAACAAAGGTAATTATGATTAAAGTGGATATGCAGTCGCGTGAAAAATGTAGAGCACAAATTTCACAAACTTCTCGTTGAAATATTGCCTACCATAGTTCTTATTGAAAAGCTAAATGTCGGGGGAAGTCAGTGCTTTGTGATAAAATAAATGGTTGACTTGGTCTATGTTGCCTCGCTTGCTCTAGCCAACTGTCGGATATAAGATTTCATGCCAACAAATCTCTTCGCAAAATCAACTATCTAGGTCAGTTTTTATTTCTTTTTATAAAAAATTCCCAATATCGCATCATTGTGTAGCTACCCAATACATGAGAAATAAAACCTATACAGGGTACTTTTGCACCGTAGATATGAAGAGAAATAATTTATTGGGTAGCTACACAATGATGCCATATTGGGAATTTTTTATAAAAAGAAATAAAAACTGACCTAGTTTTTAAGTTTAATTTCATTTGAGTATCTTTTTCGGTAAAAGAAATCATTTTAGTAATTTTATTTATTTATTTATAGTATTTTTATAAAAATAATATAAATTATTTGTTGTTGTTATTAATTTTTTTGTTTATATATAAAATTTTTGTTAGGTTTAAAAGTGTTTTTGTTAGGTTAAGAACTAGTAAGTGTTTTTGTTCGCTTGTTTTCTTTGGATACAAGGAAACAAATTAACAATCTAAAACCTAGAGGTATCTGGTAAGAGCCCTCTTAGGGACCACCAACGGGTAATTCGAGGTGACATGGTTTTCCTTGAATAATAGAGACAAATCAATTTGCATTCAAGGATAATAAACTTGAGAAATGAAAAAATTTTCAATGATGAAAAAACTATAATTTTTTTTCAAAAAATAGCTAGAAGAAACTAAGCTCTATATTGGTTTTGATAAATACTCTTGTAAAAAAAAACACCCCAAAAATTCTAAAAAATCTCAATTATCTCATACCTAATGACTAGATCTCAATTATCACGTACCTAATGAGTAGTAGAGAGATTTTTTTTGGTCTTTATAATTATAATTTGCAGGAAAAATGAGATTCCAATGAAATATTCATTATTACATAGTTAGTGACTAGAGGAACAATTTTTTTATTTTTTTTTTAAGTTAAAGAAAAAGATTTCATTAATAAAAAAGGTTGCATATAGTGTAACATGTTAAAACAGGGAGAGTCAAGGTTATGACTACAAAGATTAACAACATTTCCATCTAGATCAATTTAAGGTTACGAATCTGAGAACTGAGGCACTAAACAAGCTTAAACAAAACAAAAGTATGACCCATCAGTGAGGCGTTTTGATACACATAACAATGCATAATAAAAACATGATATCCAACATCATGCTTTACTAAACACAAGCAATGACCAACAAGAACAATGCACCACCCCTCCAAAAAGAAAGGTCACCATGCCAAAACCCAAAGAGATAGCGTGTTATCCATGCAAAACATACACATCTTGCATGAGTGATAAGAAACAATTTGAAGCATATGAGCGATAATTCTAGGAGGTAGAGCATATAGTGCTTCTAAAAAACAATAAACCATTTGAAATACCACCATATACCACCATGGAGCAGACCTCAAAAATATTTGAAATATCTGAATACTAAAAGCCATGAAGCAAAAAAAATGTCAAAACTGAAGATTTAAGACCTTGTCAATCAAAAGAAATCACTGTGAAATCAATAGTATTGTTAAGAGAAGGACTAGGAGGATTCGCTCGAGGATCAATAAGCCCTCTGGAGTCATAGTCTTAGACAATGTAGCTATCTAGACAGTTTAAATGCACATCAATATCATCCAAACAAAGACAGACATTCTTGAGTAAGTACTTTATATCCTCTTGACAAACAAAAACCTTGTAATTGTCAAATTTCCTATCCTATAAAACCATACAAAAGAGTGCATCCATTAAATGAAGAACATATAGTGAGTGCAAGAAATACAATATTCATTTCCTTAAATTTCTTGGCTTCAGGAGACATTAGAAACCATTGCCTCCCACATCCAAGTCAAGTCAAAGAAGTAGGGATGATATCCAAACTCATTCGACTCTAGTTGTCGAATTTTCTGACGGCATTTTAGAGGGACCAAATCAAAATATGAAGCAATTGATTCCCAAGCAAACAACTGGTGATGATAAACCATAGAACAACTAGCTCCACCTCTACAACCAGCCTTGTGATTTTGTGGAGGCATAGTGAGTGGAGCAAGAGGACATGGACAACAAACATAGAGAAACCTAGTACCCAAAAAACACACCATAGGACCGATGACAAACCTATGAAGACCCGAGAAGCAAAGAAGGCAATCATCCCCCAATCACCAACTACTTAATTCACATTGAACCGGGGTTAGACAATTTTCCCCACCGAGCACCATAGAGATATACTCCTAATAATCTTGTGAAACACTTCTAGAAATTAAATATCACTAAAACTGAAACAAGGTGATACCATTTGTGTACTGCCATTTTCTTTGTGAATGATCTTGTTTATAGAATCTAAACAACAAATGGTATTAGAGCCTAGGGAAAAGAGTTGTTTAGAAAATGTGGTGAGAGTTTGTTGCGAAGAACAAGATTGGTGTTGAGATCAAATAGATCAATGCAGAGAGAAACATATCGGTCGCAAGTATATGTTGTTTCCATAACAACTATTAAGTGGAAGGGGATTAGTAGGCTCAAAGATAAAAATTCAAGCAACAAAGTGCTACATCTAAAGTTGTTAAAGTCAACCATTGTATTTTCTTTTTTAAGATCATGGTTGGTATTTTTAACCACCATTTCATAATCGTATTTCACAACCATCATTTCAAAATTGTCCATTACTTTTATTTTAAAAAGGATTAATCAAAACCCCTATTTCGAGTGTGATTGTTGTCAGTTTATGAAGCGAACTTGCAACACTGTAGAAAATGAGAAAAATGTGTGAAGTCACATTCTATGTAGAGTAAAAACTAGGCCATACAACATTGTGATTTGTTTCGAGTGGATGTTGCATATTCGTGGAGGAGCCCATAGATTATAAGAGGAGCTAAATTGCTATTTCGAGTTCCAGTTAGAAGGGTGCGGAGCGATAGCTTCAGATTGAAACCCTAGTTAAAGTGGACGTTGAGTGAGGCAAGATGCAAAACAAAAAGGTCACAAAAGTTGTTAAAGAGACGTGAGGGAGCATGAAAATGTAATATAAAACCTTACTGTATGAGTTAATATAGAGATCAAGTATTTTTTTAAGTATAAACCCTAGAATTTTTTTTTTAAAGGAATTTTGTTTTGAAGAAAGGAAAATCCTTTAAAAAATTATGGAAGAAAAATCCATTTATTAAAATATTTCGACGATCATTTTTTAAATAACTAGGGTTTTGGGTTTTGAAAAATGGAGTAGGGTTTATGAAACATGTAACAATTTTTTTTATAAATAGGGTTTGAGAATTATTTAAAGAATAGATTTTTATGAAAATATAGGGTTTTTTAGATAGGTTTTTGTTTTTAAAGAAAGGGGTTCAAGAAATATTTAATATTTTCCTGGGAAAAGAGTATGTGTAAAGAATTATGGAAAATGAAAAATTTGGAGTTGAAAAATTTAACCTAGAAAACAATTTTGAATTGTGGAAGATAGAAACGCAGGATCTACTAGTACAACAGGGGTTGTATAAGGCGTTAGGTGGTAAGAGTAAGAATCTTATGACAATGAGTGATGATGAACGAGATGACTTGAGCCAAATCCCTTTGTACAATTCAGTTTTGTCTCAGTGTAATGGTTTATTTAACATTTTTAGAGAAGTTACGACAACATGCTTGTGGACCAAGTTGGAAGGTCTATATATGATGAAATCCATGATGAACTAAATGTACATAAAGAGGAAGTTGTAGAACTTGAAGAAGAAAGAAGGTACGAAAATCTTATATCACGTAAATGTGTTTAATACTATTATTTTCTAGTTAAACAGTGTAGATGTCTAACTTGGTAGCTAAGATAAGGCACATTGATTGTTTTGTTCACTTCTTGAACTAAGGGACCCTTTTGTAACCTCTGTGAGCTTAAGAACAACATAAACTCTTTAATTTTATGTTTTTTTGGAGCTACGTTGTCTAAAGAAGTGAGAAGGAAATCAAGCGTTGAAACCTAGACACTAGGAGAAATGATGGCTAGAGGTTGCTATAGAGAAAGAAGAGAGAAATCAAGAGGTTATTCTAGGTTAAAGTCAAAAATAAAAAGGAGAAAACCAAGATGTTGGTTCTACAACAAATCAGAGAATCCAAAGAAAGATTGTTAGAAAAGGAAGGAATCTAAGGAGAATTCAAAAAGGGAGGCAAATACAATTAAATTGAGTTTAGGTATGATAAATGAATTGCTATCAATTTGTGATGTTCCTAAATATCTTGAAAATTAACTATTAGATTCTAGTGCATCTCATCATATTATGTGTTTACATAATTATTTTTTCAACTTATGAAGTTCTTGATGGTGAATCTTTCCTTATGGTTAATAATGTTTCCTATAAGACCGTTTGGGTTTGGAGTCTCAAAATCAAGATGTTTGATAATATTGTGATAACATTAACATATGTAAGGCCATGTACCTAAGTTAAATAAAAACAAAATTTCATTGGGAGTATTGGATTCTGGTGGTTATAAGTTCATAGGTCATGGTCTATTCCATGTTGAAAGTGTCAAAGGGTGCTTTAGTAGTCATGAAGGCTACAAAGACAAAGAACCTTTACGATCTTGTGGGAATTACTTAGATCAGTGAAGCAACAATGGCATCTAGAGGGGTAGCTAAGTTCACTCATTTATGGAAATAGCAATTGGGTTCAAATAAGCGAGAAGGGAATTCAGGTATAATTGACAACAAGTTACTTCCAAATTTGAAATCTATGAATTTAAGTTTCTGCAAACATTGTATATTTGGGAGTTAATGTAGACAAACATTTAAATCATGAAGTCTAGCAGTATAGGTATTATTGACTACATCTGTTCTCGTGTTTTGGGACCGTCCCCTACTATTTGTTTTAGAGGATCATTGTATTCTATTTCATTTATAAATGATTTTTCTAGAAAAATATGGGTCTATGTATTCAAAAGAAAGACTAATATGTTTAAAAAATTTAAACAATTTAGAGCAATGGTAGAGAAGATAACTCGAAGGAAAATCATGTTAATTTTAGCACTAAATAGTTCTCTGCTGAAGATAATTGAATTTTTAAAATTTTCCGTAATTTTCACAATTCTTTCACCCCATATCATCATGAGAAATTATATAGAGAGAACATTAACAGAAAAAATGCAACAAAATAATAAGGAACATTATAAGAAAAGAATACACAATAGAGACACTGGGATTTAGTCCAAAGACTAGGGAAAAAGCCCATGAGGGGAAAACCCAACAATAAATTATTCTTCTTCTAAGATATTCATCAAATGTACAATTGAGATACATGCTATAATAAGACTTAAGTCTTTCATCATCAACCACATTAGGTATCCTAGGGCCAACCCTGGATCATACATGATGCTCATAAGATGGCAGCAAAAAGCATGTATAGGAGGTATTAACAAGCCTTCCTCAAGACCTAAGATAGATCTCCATATCGCTGTTACAAGTAGCATATATCTCTATCAAGTATTATTGCCATAAATATCACTATCATAAGGACAAGTTTCACTGTCACACATCTCTATCATAAGGATAAATATAACTGCCATACATCATTCTTATAAGAAAAATCCAAACATCCCTATCAAAATCGTAAGCCATACATCATTTTCATAAGAACAAGAAGAAGCCCTCTTTGAAACTCAATAAAATAGGGCTTGAAAACGAACCCTCTAGGTTGATTCCTTGCATTGAGTCAATCCTTAGAGAATCTCAGTCCTTCCCACTAATAGCCCTTATTACATTTCATAATAGACTGAATTCATGTCTTTTCAAACAAATCCTACCAACCCATTACACCTGTACATAAACTTCTATACAAACTACCCAATCAGGACCTCAATACCTAGTAAGTTCATCAACACAAAAGGAAAACACATAGCTTTGAAAGATAAAACTTCAACATGTGCACATATCCTTGAGGATTCTCAGCCTTGGTTAGGGCTTCCTGTTATTCCATTCTAGCCCTAAAATTATGCCACAAAAACTCCTCAAAACCCATGTTTTTCCACCATTCTAAGTCCTATACTCGTATTTTATTTCTCTAGGATAATGCAGCCTAGTTTCATCTTCCTTCTAGACCTTTCATCCCATAAAAATATGAGACTTGAATTACCTGTAATGGAAAAATATTCCATCGGACTTGTCATAAATAAATAGTGTGAGAAACATATACCCAGAACTGCCTTTAACCTCAACCATTAATATTCTCCAACTTGGTCTTGTTAATGGTCTATTCCAAAGTGGAACAACCTCATATTTACATTTTTTAGGGCTCAACCTTCTTGTAGCACTTCGGCCCTATTCTCTAGAGAAATGAACCACCAAAGCATGCATAGAATTATCCTTTCAATTTGGCTAGCAAGTATATTATCTTATCATAGACCAATCACAAAAAAGAACCAAGAAACATGTCCATCCTTTGCTTAGAATTGTTCCTATATGTTGCGACCAGATCATAGGTATTTTCTCTTTAGATGTGTGCACTTGTTGTATGTATTGAATGAGATCCAAAGGTTGTTTATTTCTACTAATTGTTGGAGGAGCCAATGGGTGTTTTTGTGCCAAGGTTTCCCTTCACTTAGTGAGGCCGACTTAAGGGAAATGCCCTTTTAATTTTTTCTTATTAATATTTAAATATATATTTGATGATTATTTGCCCAAATAAATTTGTCACATCAAATAATAATGAGAGGAGTGACAAATAATAATTTCCTTTTATCAAATTTAAATTCTCCTTTTGGGGTAGGATGGTCTCTCCTTGGGGTAGTTGGGCTTCTCCTTTGGGTACGTGGATCTCTCTTGAGGAAATTCATCCTGAAGATTCCCCAAAATTCAACACTCCCTCTTAGCTAGGGAGAAATTTTTGGTTACACCATAAAACTTGTCTCGGGCATACATGTCTCAACATAAGAGAAGCTCATCTCATCTCATAGAAGAATAATAATCCACAACCGATGGTAGGGGAGATCAATTTACCTCAAACAAGTCCCTGGTAGTCACAAATATCCTTACTAAAGATCACACTCACCCTACTGGTCTCGAAGTCATGTTCCATGACCTCATCTCAGTTAAACAATGATGATATGATCCATAGAAGAAGAAGAATGACCCACACTGATAATAGGTGAGATCAATATACCATAACCAAGTCCGTGGCAGTCATAAATGAACCTGGTAGAGATCACACACTCTATGTCCATTGACTGACCCTCACTCAAATTGATCCCGAATAATCAAGTGGTAGAACACTTGCGTGTAGGATGAAAATTGGGGTATGTACTTATCCAAATCCATGGCTTTAAGGAGTACCCTCACCCAAGAGTGTCGCTGCACACCCCCCTTCACCAAGTCCATGGCTAGTCATAAATACAATGGATAACATATGCTCAGTATTCTCAATCAGCAATGCTCCCCCTCGGGGAGGGATATATTTGCCTATACTCCAATATGCTCTCTGAAGAATATGAACTTCAATGACTTGGTGAGAATGTCTACAACCCGCTCACCTGTTGAAGCCTCACTACTTCAATTCTGTAACAAGTCACTATCGGAGCCTCACTACTCCCTTTGTGTCGGAATCTCAATGCTCCATTAGTTGCACCATGTATGACAGTCTTGTGGATATCTTTTCATGCCACATTTCTCGCAATTCATTTAAGTTGCAAATATGATCAAACACTATTGGACATAGTGAAATGGAATTTAGCTACTTGCTCATCTAGGAAATCAAAGAAAGACCCATACTGAAGCAAAACCTCAATGTGTTCTTCCTATTTACAGCACTCTTGGTTCACTTGGAATAGGTATATCTCTTCAACCACAACACTGCCTCAATCCATGTAGGTATCTCAATTCATGCGCAAAAATGTCCCTTTAACTTAGCTAGAAATAATCATATCTTGGCCTAGACCAATCATAGAAAAGAACCAAGAAACATGTCCATCATTCGCTTATAATTTATCCTATAGGTTGTGGCCACATCAAAGGTATTTTCTCCTTAGATGTGTGCACCTGTTGCGTGTCTTGAATGAGCTCCATAGGATATTTATTTCTACAAAGAGTTGGAGGAACCAAGGGGTGTTTTTGTGCCAAGGTGTCCCTTCAAATAGTGAGTCTGACTTGAGAAAGATTCCATTTTAATTTTCTCTTATTAATATTTAAATATATTTTTATGATTGCTTTCCCAAATAAATTTGTCACATCAAATAATAACGAGGGGAGTGCCAAATAATAATTTCCTTTTATCAAATTTAAATTCTACTTTTGGGGAAAGATGGTTTCTCATTTGGGTAGTTGGGCTTCTCCTTGGGGTAATTGGATCTCACTCGGGGAAATTCATCTTGAAGTTGCCCCAAATTTCAACAAATAAAATGTCTAAGAACAAATAATGGAGGCAAGTTAAATTCTTTAGAGATTAAATAATATTGCAAGGAGGCTAGGATCGTTACACACAAAATGACAGATAATACTCCTAAGAAAAACGGTGTGGAAAAATGCATGAACATGAATCTTGTATAAAGAGAAAGGATCAAGCTAAGAAATTCTAGTTTGTAACCACAGTTGTGGGAAGAAGCAATTAGTACTACTTGCTACTTGTTATCTAGTAAATTGATTACCATTTCTTGTGATTAATTGTGATTATTTGAATATAAATAGTTTTGGTTGTGATGCGTATACTCCTATTCCTAAGAATCAACATTCTAAATTATACCCTAAATTAAAGAGATACATCTTTGTTGGTTATGATGATGTTGCTAAGGGATATAGATTGTGGGGATCCTACTTCACACAAAATTGTTATCAATAGAGATGCGATATTTGATGAATACTCTCTTACTAAACTGGATCATGTAGAAAATGTTGTGAAACAAGAACAAACACCAAATCAACAAATTAATTTTGAGATGGAACCATCTACAAGAACATGGAAGCAAGGAGATGATTCTGAAGATAAAGTTATAGATGCTGAAGGTACTCAAGAAACTGTTGAAGTTCCAAAATCTACACTGAGAAGATTTAGATATGAGAGAAAAGCTTTGAAAATATATATTGAATTTGTTTCATATATTGATTTTGTTTCTGATGTTGAAGAACCTCCTTATTATCAGGAAGTAGTAAATAATATCAGTAGTGAAAAATGGAAGGTGTCGATGATAGAGGAAATGGATGCCTTGGAGAAAAAAATACATGGGACCGTGTAGAACGCCCCAAATTTAGGAAGGTTGTTGGATGCGAATGGGTCTTCAAATTGAAAAGAGGAATTGATGGTTAATATTGATAGGTATAAGGCCAAACTAGTTGAAAAAGGTTACTCACAAATGGAAGTTATATATTTCCATGAATCTTTTTTGCCAGTTGTCAAAATTTTTTCTCTTCACATTGTTTCACACTAGCTTCTTTGCTTGACTTGGAGTTAGAACAAGTATAAGTTAAAGAAACATTCTTGCATGGATATTTGGATGAAGATATTTATATGGAATAGGAAAAAAGTTTCTGCAACATTGCAATGGAAAATTAGTGTGTAAGATAAAGAAATCATTATATGGCCTGATGTAGTCACCTAGGAAATGGTACTAGAAGTTTGATGCCTTCATCATGAGATAGAATTATAATAGAAGTGAGTATGTTCGTTGTGTGTACTTTAAAAGTTTGAATGGAATATGAATTATCTTAGTGTTGTATTTTGAAAATATGCTCATTGTAAGTAAAAGAATGGAAAATATTGACATGTTGAAGGCTCTTATGGCTAAGACATTTGATATGAAGGATCTAGGAGATGAAAAACAAATCTTGGGCATTAAAATACGCAGAGATAGGAAAAATGGTAAGCTCAAGTTTTCATAGCAGAAGTATGTAGAGAAAATACTTGAGAAGTTTGGGATGAACAATGTGAAACCTGTGAATATCCCTTTCACTTCCCATTTTAAGATTTTCATGGCTTATTTCCTAGAAATGACGATGAAAGGGAGTATATGTCTTTTGTACCAGATGCTAATGTAGCAGGTTATACGATGTATGCAATGGTTTGTATTAGACCTGATATTTCACATGTAATGGGTATTGTCATTAGATTCACAGTAGATCTAGGAAAAGAGCATTGAGCTACAATGAAATGGGTGCTTCGATATCTTAGAGGCACTAATGATTATTGTGTCACCTTTAATTATTTTAAAGATTATGTTTTTGAATATGTTGACTAAGATTTTGAGGGTGATTTGAACAACAGGAGGTCCACTTCAATATATGTCTTTACTCTTACAAGGGGATCCATCAATTAGATGTCAAAGCTTCAAGAAATAGTTGCTTTATCCACCATAGGGGAGTAGTACATTATTGTCTCACATGCTTGCAAAATGGAAATTTGGTTAAAGGGGTTTCTATGTGAGCTTGGGAGAGAGTAGAATGACATAAATATATTATGAGATAGTCAAAGTGCACTACATTTAGCTATAAATCGAGTTTACCATATCAAGACCAAACATATTGATATAAAGTACAATTTTGTAAATTAGTTTATTGATGGAGGTGGAGTAGATCTTAGGAAGGTCCACACCTAAGAAAATTGTGCAAAGATATTTACAAAACTAGTGTTAATACAGAAGTTGTGGTGGTGTCTAGCTTCTCTTTGTTTGTAGAAAAGGTGATAGGACCTTGGAAAGGAATTAGGAAAAATATTTTCAAGGTGGATATTGTTAAAATATGACAACAATATGTAAATGTAAATTCAAGTTTACTGAAGTAAAAATTGTTGTCGTAATTTAGATACGAATCAAAACTGTAGTTACCAAAACTATTGTAATGGAGTCCGCTTCATAAATGTTTCCAATACATGAGGAGGATGTGTGAATGGTGTAAGCCTAAGTGTAATATTTCTCCTAAAGAATAAAAATCCTAATTTCCTTCCACATGGATGTTTCCTTAACAAGTTGTTAGGGTTTCAAGATGTCAATATTGTGTCTACTATGTCTAATTTTGAGTGTCATTTTCTTTGTGAATGATCTTCTTACTATCTTTGAACAACACAATAGTGGACTAATGCCATCATTTTAGAAACAACATGAAAGTCTCAATAGTATATCAATGTTGACCATCAAGATCTATGTGGTTGGACCCATGGATGTTCATGGCATCATTTGAACAATTTTTTGTCTACTTCATACAGTTGTGTCATATAATTAACTACTTTTTGTTTTTCACTACTAATACTCCCTCATTTGTGTTCCAAGGGGTGAAATTTGATGGTGATAGTGGTTGTTCATTACCACTAGTCCCTGAATTGAGTTTTTTTTTTTTTTTCCATGGAAAATCAGGGTAGGTCCACCCGAAGGGACCATACCCCTCAGAAAAACTAATCAGAGCCCAACCCCAAGGGTGTTGAGGAGAATTGAACTTGTGACCTCCCAATGGAAAGGTTCTTTAGTAGCAAGACCTCAACCAATTAAGCTAACCCTTGAGGCTTGAGTTTCATTTGTTGCTTTGTTTTTGTTGATTGTTTTCATTTAATGTGTTTTCTCAGTGCTATAGTGGAAGTTTTTAGACATCTTTATGAGTTTTGTAGCATGTTCTTGACTACAAGTATCATTGTTAGTTTGTTGGTTGATGGTGTTCTTGTTTGAAGTCTCTGTCCTCGTTCGCTAGCACCTATTTTATCTGAAGTGAAAATTTGTTAGTGTTTCCCTTTCTTGTACCTTTGCAACATCTTATTCAAAGATCAACCAAATCCATGGAGATTTCTTGGATCTAATCCTTGAAGTTTGGTATATTATGATTTTTTTTTCCTTCATTAAATTGTTAAGAAATTTATAATTTCAGCTCTAGCTCCATGTTGCAAGGACCCAATTTTTAGTGTTGGTATTTTCGAGTAGGAATTTTTGAAAATGAACTAAGTGTTATGAGTCATAAACTAAGTTAGCTTTGTTATCTTCCTAATTTTCATAGTTATCTTTACCTCACACTGGGCCTCCTCCATTGTTATAAATGGAGGACTTCTCTACGTAAAACTCCAAAATTGTTTCATGAATAACCTATAAGCTCTATATATCTTGAAATGCATGAAACTAATGCTCAAGGATAACACCAAAATTACTATATTGCTAAGCATAATAAACTAATCTATGTGATGAAGAGTGGCACCCAGTGGAGGAGAAAGTCCTCCAATATCCAAATTATGAGTGCAAACATTTCCATAGTGATAATTGAACCTAACTAAGTTTATGCTAGCACTAAAGGATTTTATCTATGGCTTCATCTCTATCAAGAGGAAGTCTACGTATTAAGTTTATAATGTGGAAGTAGAGGTCAAAAATCATCCCATATTTGGTGTCTGTGGCTCACAAGTTTCCTAGGTCAGGAATTCAATCTATCAAGTCAGCATCTACATTTATATAATGAATTACACTCCTCTCTTTTTTTAATTATTCTTCCATTGAGCCAATTTCGTCCCTAATCTTTTGAGGGAGCTATTCAAAATACATTTGGCTGGAATCCCTAGCATATTCCATAATAAGGATGTCCAAAGATCCTTCCCAAGGTCCTCTTGACCCAAATTTTCCTTGGTAGGGGAGCCATAAGCACACCCTATAACCATGGAAAATTTTAGGGGTGAATTTTCGTCCTTGGGCTAAATTAGGGCTAAAATAAGGGGTTTTGTATTTTTATTGGGCAAATATTTTGTATCATAGTATATTGTTACAAATCGCCTCAAATTTATTTTATAAAAAAAAATAGGTAAGGAAGGTTAGCCCACCTTATTTTAAGGGAGAGGGTAAAAAAGTATATTTAGCCCTTGAAATTAGGAGTTACAATATTCCATTCGTTATCATTTTCAAGAAAATGTATTTATGATAGTTATAAATAAAAATATAAATACAGTGGAGGTATGGTAAATAAATAAAATCTCTTTTTATACTTACTCCAAAGGTATGGTAAATAAATAAAAATACAAATAAACTAGCGGTATGGTAAATAAATAAAACCTCTTTTTATATTTAGTCCATAACCCACTTTCTATTTAAGAAGGCTCAAAAATGAGGTTTCATTTAAGTGAATCCTATAGGCCAAATACCATATTTATAAAAGTGGTATGGTAAATTAATAAAAATATAAATAAACGAGAGGTATCGTAAATAAATAAATTTTTATTTTTTATTTTTTTATTTACTCCATATGTCACCTTATATTTATTTGGTAAATAAATTATATATATATATATATATATATATATATATATATATATATATATATATATATATATATATATATATATATATATATATATATTTTACTCCATATGTCACCGTATATTTATGAACACGCAAGCGTGTAAATAAATAAAAATGTAATTAAAGTGGAGGTATGGTAAATAAATAAAAACTCTTTCTATATTTAGTCTATAACCCTCTTTCTATTTAAGAAGGCTCAAAAAAGAGGTTTTATTTAATTAAATCCTATGGGCCAAATACCATATTTATAAAAGAGGTATGGTAAATTAATAAAAATATAAATAAACGAGAGGTATGGTAAATAAATAAAACATTTTTTATATTTACTCCATAAGCCACCTTATATTTACAAACAATCAAAAAATGTGTTATATTTAGGTGAAGCCTATGGGCCAAATTATTATTATTACCATGCAAAAAAAATTATTAACCCTAATATGAGTATTAATAAAAATAAAGATGGCACATGGTATTGACCCATGGTATTCACATGGAATGCAACCTATTTAAAGGGGGGAATTAAACTAGCATAGATCCATCTTTACTCTTGATCAAATATTGTGATATGGAAACTAACGTAGAGTGAAAAAATATTTGATCCCTCTCCAGGCTTGGTAGATCAAGAGTAAAAATGGATCTTGTAATTTAATGTGATTTAAACAGTTTAACTATAAAAATCAATTATTAATTTTATTAATTTTTATAAATTACTAAAAGTAGTTTTTAAGGTTCAGGTTTATGATAACCCATGGTAATACCATGGTATTCATGTGAGCATAGACTATTTAAAGGGGAAATTCTATCAACTTAGATCCATCTTAATTCCGGGTCTACCAAGTGCTGGGAGGGATAAATATATTTCATCCCTCTAAGAGTGGTAGATGTGGAGTTAAGATGGATATAGGTTGGTTTTTATGATAATGAAGATATTAAATAGACTTAGGAAATTATATTGTAAAAAAAATCTTAAGGTGAATGGTTAAGGCTACATTTAGTCACTTCACAAAATTTGGTAAAAAATACATATATCTCCATTAAGATTTCCCACCATTTTTCAAACATTCTCAATATGATATCTTCAGGAAAAAGTTAAGGTACTGATCTTGGATTAGTTGTTGGAAAAATATGTTGTACAACCTTTCATCTTCTCTGCTATTCTTAGTTTGTCGTAATGATCTGTAGGGGTTGGGTCACTGCACCATATTGTCCTAAAAGGCAGAGATTGTGCACCAAAATGGAAATTAATATACATGTTACAAAGCTATTAAAAATGGTATGAAGGTAGTGAATTATGCTAGTAATAAATTTAGATTGGGAGAGACGTAATTAAGTTTTATTATTTAATTGAAGATTTACAATTAAAATAATAATAAATCTACATTTATATATTTATATATTGATTGGAAGGCTTCTGACAACAGTGACTTCTTTCCATTAGATCCCCTTCAGACCTTTGGGATACCTACTACTTCATTATATTATATAGTTGGGGTTTGCTACTTGTTGGCGTGTTGGGGTAAACAAACTTGATGTGTTTATTTATTTATTTTTTATCTTGCAGTTGGAGTCTATGGAATAAGAAAGAAATTTGATAGCTTGGCAAAAGTGGTAGTTTGACAAAAGTGGTAGAGAAAACATTAATCTCTCCTACCATGACAAACATGGCCACTAAAACTTGCAACATTGTTTGTAGGAAGTGAAAATTATGTTTCTTTTTGCTAAAAATGTATGTCAATATATTACAGTTTAATGAATATGTTTTATTATTTTCATATATGGTTTCATACTTTAACAAAACATTCACCAAGACTTCACAATGTTTTATTATTCAGTGAAAGATTTTCCAAGATCTTACAAGATTTTATAATTCAGTGAAATATTCGCCGTGACTTTACAAGATAATATAATCTGGTGAGAGATTCGCCAAAAATAATATATATACATATTATATTAGTGATAAAATCACCTCCCATTTTTCCTATGTATCATGGGGATTTGCCCATTTATTATACATACAAATTTAGGGTGGTTCTTAAAATTCTCCCTGCCTATAACATTTTAAGTCTACAAAAATAAAAAATTCACCTCTAAGCAAAGTCATTAGATAGATAGCATTTAAGTCCCCAAAATGAAAGATAGATAAAAAACTAGGTGTTTGTCAAATAAATAATTAAAGAGAATAAATTAAGGTGGATACTGTTACCACCCCAAGAAACTCTCCTAGGTTGCAGTTCGGGGATGCTCGGGAACATTACAAATTCAACTTATTGTTGTAAATGGATGAATGGAAGAGATGATGCTTATTCAAGCCAGATAACCACTTCTACTTTGCTTGACTCCAGACATGCGTGAACACCCCAGACTACAAGGCTTTAGACCACCAATTACTCACACTTTAAGGGATGGGTGAATATGGAGAATACTGACCACACCAGCAGATGCACAAGACCATATGATGGTTGGCTGCAACCAGTAAAGAAGTCTGTAAATCTAATTCCCCAATACACAGACAAGATGACAACTCTCTGGCATTAGGTGAAAAGAAACCTGAATAACTCATTCACTGATACATACAAGACTTTAACATAGAGGTAGGATGACAACTCCCTTAATGCTAAATATCAAGAGCTCAGAAATATAGCATATCAAGCACAACTTAGAGCAGAAGGAGAATGAACAGTGAGAAATTAACAACAAAAGAAGCTTGTATTAGCTGAAAATGAAGATGAGACACTGCAAGTATCAAAATAGTCACAATCTCTAAAAGTTGAACCTTACATCAAAACATCAACCATCAACCTTGATTACATCTTGTTTCTGGGTATATATAGAGTTTCATTACAAAGGCACTTGGCCATTCTAAGTATGGAGGGGTCATAATTGACCACCAGTCGCTTTAATTGCCTAATGGAGTCTGAGTGCGATTGCTTGCTGCAGTGAATAAATTTGATCTTCTCGGGTGCTCTGCTATCCTCTCAAATGGTTGGAGTATTGTATGAGATGAAGTCCCATGCGGTTATCTACTCGAGCTCCATCCTTTTCCTTCTAGGCCATATTGTCTGTTGAATGCGATTGTTGAGGAGGAAATGCACCTGGTATTGAAAACTGGTCACCTTCATCCTTCGGGAGTACGGAATAGTTAAGAGACATGGACTGCACAGTAGGTGAATGAGTAGGAGGAAGGAGAAGGGTCGGTCGTTGGATCAGGATGATAGGTGGTGGAGATGGCTTGGCAAGGGATATCGGAAGAAGTGGGAGCGGAATGAGTGTGGGCCATTGGATCTTGGTGGAGCTGATCGGACGGCGAAGGGATGATCGGGCGAGTCACTTTATCGGGTGCGATGGGAGTCGTTGAATCGAGTTTTTGGATCTTGGGCCTTTACGTCACAATATCGTATCAGCGGAAGCTAAGGGGTGCAGCCTTTATACATACACGGGTGCAATTTGTGATCAAATTGCATCGCAATATCACATCGGTGGAAGCCAAGGGGCACGGCCTTGATACATACACGGATGCGATTTGCGATAGCGATTAAATCTAAACCTGATAAAGGAATTAATCATTTTTGGGACTGATGAAGGGAGAATGAGCGGTGCAAGGGAAGGATAAAATGACCTTTGTGAGCTTATTTTTAGCGGAACCAAGCGGACCAAGATCATTTCCGACTTTAGAAAATAATCGTCATACAGCAGAGCTAACACTAGCTCTTTCTGGGGATGAGATCCTCCCTATGAGGTCTCAAGAATTGCAGATCGTTGCCTTCCCTGTGAAAACCAAATTGGCAAAATTTCCTAGTGTTCCATTGGGTATGGAGTCTAACTGAGTCTACACTAAAATTGATAAAATAACATATTTACAGATTTAAGACTAAAGGCCTTAAATGACATAAAATTTCAGAAAATGCCTATTAATTGGTCCATTAAAAACTGCCTCCCCTTCCATACTTCGCAGTATGAAGGTATTGTTCCCTTGGATCTGAGAAATGATAAAAGGCCCTGTCCATAAAGCATCGAACTTCCCATGGTTTTTTTCTTCTCTTTGAGTGCATCCCACTTAAGAACCAAGTCTCCAACCTAAAAATTATCTTCTTTTGTCCTTTTGTCGAAAGCTTCCTTGATCTTCTTTTGATGTGCTGCAGACCTTTCACCTAGCTGTTCTCTGATTTGATGTACCTCTACTAAATCAGTGATCCTTTTTGCCATGTCTTCTTCCTCATTTTGCTATTCTTTCAAGAACTTTGCCACAGGGAGGGTTAACTAAATTGGGAATACGGCCTCAGTGCCATATACTAGCTTGAATGGAGAATTCCCTGTGTATTTCTTGGTGGTTACTTTGTCAGCTCATAGTACATACTTGAGCTTAGAGTCCCAATTCCTTTTGTTGTCTTCCAACAGTTTCTTAATTATCCTTATCAGGCTCTTGTTGGAAGATTCTGCTAGACCATTGCTTGAAGGGTAGTATGAGGTGGAATGAACTAGCTTAATGCCCATTGAGTCACACATGTCCACCAATTATTTCACCTTGAAAGCTGCTGCATTGTCTGTGACTAATTTATGTGGACAGCCAAATCGGGCAAAGATATTCTTTGTCAAGAACCTCATGACCACATGATGATTAACTTTTTTGGTAGGGATGGCTTCAATCCATTTAGTGAAATAATCAGTGGCAAATAAGATCCATCTGTGTTGGCCACTGGAATGTGGATTGATTTCTCTAATGAAATCCAGGCCCCACTGCTGGAAAGGGCCACTAGCATGTATGGGTTTTAAGGGCAAGGACTTAAATTGCTGCTTCCCCTCAAATCTTTGGCACCTGTCACATGATTTAACAAAGGAAAAGACATCATCAAACAAGGTGGGCCAATAGTACCCAGCTCTAAGGATTATGTGGGTTGTAGTTTTCCAATAATGATGCCCTCCACATAGGCTGGAATGAAATTGCTGCATTACTTCCATGGATTGTTCTTTTTCCAAACACCTCAAGAGAATCCCAGAGGGGTCCTTACAGTAGAGCAGATTTCATGAATGCAATATCTAGCTGCCCTGAGCTTAATAGTTCTGGCTTGGCTTGAACTAAGGCTTGGAGGAATTTCTAGCTTCAACAAGAATTGAGCTATGGCAGAATACCATTCACAAGAAGCTATATTTTCTGCCAATGACTGATTTTTCCCTGGTTCTACTGTTTCTTCTGCTGCCTATCCATCTTCTGAGAACGTGCTTGTGAGATTTATGTCTAGCATTCTACAGTTTTCTTCGGCCATCAATCTGGCAAGGCCCTGACCCTTGACAAGCTTGGTGGGCTTCGATTCTATGTTAAATTCAATAAGCTTTGCAATCCATTTAGCCCTTCTACCATCAACATTAGGCTGTGTTAGAACATCTTTTATTGAAGCAGAGGTCACATATGCAATTATCTTGGAATGCAGAATGTAAATTCTGAAAGCTTTAAAATACTTGATAAGAGCATATGCCTGTTTTTCAATGATATCATACTTCAGCTCAGCATCCCTTAATGTTTTGCTGAAAAATGCTACTGGATGCTCTGAACCTTCTTCACTTGCTTGCATCAAAACTGTTGCAAGGGTGTCATCAGAGGCAAACAAAAATATATGGAACTCCTTGCTGTAATCTAGGCTGACTAAAGTAGGAGCTTCCATAATAGATTTCTTAATGGATTCAAAATATTTTCTTGCTGCATCAGTCCATTTGACCTCTGATCCCTTTTTCAACATGGAGGTAATGTGTTTTATAAGTTCTGAAAAATTAGGAATAAACCTCCTTACAAGATTAATTTTGCCCAGAAAGGACTGGATATACTTCTTTGATCTTGGGACAGACAAGGTCTGTATTGCTCTTAATCTTTCTGGGTCAATTTTGATACCTGCAGCAGAAAAAACATGTCCTAATAGCTTACTTATTCTAAAGCAAACTGTGACTTTTTAGGATTGATTGAAATCCCAAACCTCCTGCACTTTAGGAACAATTTCTTCAAATGCTGCAAATGATCTTGGTGGCTACTGGAGTACACTGTTATATCATCAAGGTAGACAAGGACAAATTTGTCTTTCTCTCGCACAAATTCTATATCCATAGCCCTCTGAAAGGTGGCTCCAACATTCATCATCCCGAAATGCATCTTAGAATACATAAAAGTGCCCCATGGAGTGGTGAATGCAGTCTTCTCTTGGTCATCTAGATGCACAACAACCTAATTATACCCTGAAAAACCATCCATGAAAGACATTACTTTGTCTCTTGAGACTTTCTGCAGTAAATGCTCCATCTTGGGTAGAGGATAGTTGTCTTTCTTAGAGTATTTGTTTAAGTTTCTGAAATCAACACAAAGCCTGATTTCACCACTTTTCTTCCTTACCACTACCAAATTGGCTACCCATTTTGAATATCTGAGAGGGACTATGATCTTGGCATCTAGTAACTTCTTAATTTCTTTTTCAATCAGAGGAAGGAGCAAAGGATTTATGGGTCTCAGTTTCTGTTTGAAAGGAATGGTGTCTTTCTCTAAAGGGATTTTATGCTGGATGATCTTTTTGTCATATGTTTTCAGGTCACTAGGCAAAGACATCAGCAAATTGCTTCATTAGATTGCAGTATTTAGAAATCTAGGCAGCAAATAGATGGGTGGACAGATTTATATATCTTGGTTGATCTGGACTCCCTATGTTATGCTTATGGACTGCAGATTGGTCTTCTTTTTGGGCAGCCTTATAAGGCACATCATTCTGGTCAAACAACTTTTCTAAAGGGACTAGGCCTTTAGGTATATGATTGTTGGGCAGTTGGACAATGCTATCTTTGCCAATTTTGTTTCTAAGCCGGGGCTGGGAATTTTCTTCCAAGGCTTCATTTTCTTGATCAATTTGCATTTTAGAGAATTCCTCAATGGCTTAAAGAAATCTATTTACCTCATCATCATCTTCAAAAACTTTCCAATGCTGGATAATATCAGGCAAGGATGGTCTATATTTCATTTGAACTTCATAAACTAGTTTGGGAGGTATGGGAGGGATAAACATACTAGCAGAAACATCAAGGGAATTAGTAAGCTGATTTTTGACTCTAGGGATATATGAGATATAAAAATTATCAAAAAAATCTTTAAGTCTCCATACCTCATCTCTATATTCTTTCAGCCTTGGGCTTTGCTTGAAATGCTTTGTTTATTTGCTGAATGATAATATTAACATCTCCGAACACCTTTATGTTCCTGATTCCTCTGTCCTTAGCTGCGTTAAGGCCTAATATCAGAGCCTCATACTCTGTTATATTGTTGGTGACTTGTAAAGCCAGCTTAAATGACAGATGTGTGCTTTCTTGTTTTGGAGATATCAGCACCACCCCTACTCCTGCAGTCTCCCTAGAACATGCTCCATCAAAGAACATTTCCCAAACCTGACTTCCTTGCTCTCCCTCGGCCTGAACTCTTGGTTTCTTGAGCTGTAATGAGGCCTTATAAGATTCTTCAATTTGGAGGATACATGCTCCAAAGTCAGTGTCCACAACATAAATGGGATGATTGGAAGGATTCTTCTCATCACTAATGATGTAGGCCAGATGTGCTTCTCTGTAGAATATCCTTCTTTCCCCTCCAAAGATTGGGACAGTGGCATAAGATAAATCATTCTATAGTTTCACACCTAGTCTCTTAATCCACCCTCTCGACAGTAGCATGCCAAACTTAGTAGGGAAATCTGCTACCACAATGTCCATCATCATGCTCTTCATGGGCAACTAAGTTAGGGTGATGGCTAGGTCCTTGATTAAGCCTAGGCATTTTACCTTTCTTAAATCAAATGAGAATAAGTCGTGATATGGTCTACTGATATCAAGGCCTAACTCTTCCATGACAGATTTAGGCATCAAATTGTGGCTGGATCCTATGTCTAGCAGGCAGTTATGGTGGGTTTTGTCATGAATGGTCAAGGAGACATAGAATGATGGGGAGCTATTATCAGTAGGTTTAGTCATGGGGCTAAGCACAACTGTAGGCTTATCATCTTGCAAATTGACGTAGTCAGTAGAGGCTGATGAGGCTTTTAGCTCAAGAGCGTCAAGGATAGGCTTTCTAAAAACTTCACTCTTTACGAGTTGTATCAATGGCACGGATATTTTTAACTTCTAGACTTCTAATTCAAAACTGAAAGGGGGAGGGGACTTGTCAGGACCTCTTACCTCTTGAGTTAGTGCTTTGAGGATGACAGGATCAGTTGTCAGTCTTTTCTGCCTGATATTCTATTTCTCTGTTGGGACAACAACCCTTTGGGCAGGATTCTCCTTGACATTGTTTCCTTTTGACCTCAGCTTGTATCTTTGTTGTTCATTAGTCTGCAGAATAGCCTCTCTATCCCACTCCCGACTAGTTTGGTGCTGAAGCAATGATTCTTCGTAGGTAGCCAATGTCAAGAAAGCAGTAGTGCCCTTACCTTCCATGCAATGAATTTCATCCCCTTCTTCAAACTGCTCCTCTTCCATGACTACGTTCTGGAAGGGAGCCTTCACTCTTTGTTCTTCATGGGCCTATTTACCCCTCTGAATGATTTTCAAATGCTCATTTTCTCTTCTAAATGGATTTGGGTTTCTTGGAGAAAATGTGTTTGGAAGCCTTGCCTTCCCTAAGCTTTGTTCAACCTTCAGCTTAGATATCTCAGCAGCCAATGACTCTATCATTTTAGTCATCTTATCTAATTTGGGTTCTGAAGATGAAGCAGAGGAAGAACAAGCCTCACTTCTCTGCCTCCTCCGATCAGCATGACTTTTGAGCTTTTCTGCAACTATGATATTAGATTCCACCTCTAAAGCTGCATCTTGCATTTCAGCTAGGGTGGCACATCTTCTCTCTCTTAAAAGCAGGCAGAAATCAGAGTCAAAATCATTGGCATAAGTGAGTTTAGCAGAAGTGGGGGTAGGCTTTACTTTAGTTGGTATCTTACTATACATACGATTGAATCTTTTATTAAAATCAGGAAAAGATTCCCCATTCTCCCTCTTCAGATTTCCAAACTCGGTATGGTAATATAGCAGGTCTTTTTTATCCCCCCAATGCTTCAAAAATGCATCATCTAAGGCTTCAATGTTTGTTATTGACCGAGGGGTCAACTCTCTGAACCACTTTCTAGCCTCTCCATCAAGGCTCTGGACAAACACTCTCATCCACACATCATCTTCACTAATATCTAGGTTATCCGCATAACTATAAAAAGACTCAAGGTGTTCTTCAGCTGTTACTCCCTCTGTACCAGTGAACTTGGGCATATATTTCTGATATTCTCCTGCAGGCATGACATTCAAAGGAACAGGTAAGACCAGGGGCCCATACCTAGCAGCTATGATTCTTTCCATCTTAGTGGGTGCTAGCTGGCTTGCCATGACTGGGATAGGTTGAAGGATACTGGCAGATTGAATGGTAGGAAGTAATGAAATAGATGACAGAGACAAAGGAGTATGATGGATGTATGGGAGGTTTTCTTTGGACTGAGATCCAAAGGGAAACTGACTGAACAAGGAGCTTTATGAATCTCTGAAGGTATTTCTTTACTAACAATGCTAGTCTCTATATCTTCAACCTGTGTATCCTCAGCTATAATCTTATCTTGCAGAGATACATAAAATTTCTTAGGCTTACTTGATCCTGATGCTCCTTTCTGTGATGTTTTCCTTTGCTTAGCAATCTTCTCAAGGTCAAGCAATGGGTCAGCTGGTGATTTCTATGGATTTCTCTAGGTATGCCTCACAAACTGAGCCAGAACTGTAATGTGGAGTCGCCACTAGGTTGGTTCTACAGTAGAGTCGCTAGATAGATGATTACAACCTGAAATGTGTCCAGACTTTGTCTATCATCAAAGCCTGGAACTGTGTTGTTCTCCGAGGGAAGCTGAGCTTCAATCTCCTCTCACCAGCAATGGCGCCAATTAATGTTATCACCCCAAGAAACTCTCCTAGGTTGCAGATCGGAGATGCTCGGGAACATTACAAATTCAACTTATTGTTGTAAATGGATGAATGGAAGAGATGATGCTTGTTCAATCCAGATAACCACTTCTACTTTGCTTGACTCCAGACATGCATGAACACCCCAGACTACAAGGCTTTAGACCACCAATTACTCACACTTTAAGGAATGGGTGAATATGGAGAATACTGACCACACAAGCAGATACACAAGACCATGTGATGGCCGGCTGCAACTAGTAAAGAAGTCTGTAAATCTAATTCCCCAACACATAGACAAGATGACAGCTGTCTAGCATTAGGTGAAAAGAAACCTGAATAACTCATTTACTGATACATACAAGATTTTAACACAAAGGTAGGATGACAGCTCCCCTAATGCTAAATATCAAGAGCTCAGAAATACAACATATCAGGCACAACTTAGAGTAGAAGGAGAATGAACAGTGAGCAATTAATAGCAAAAGAAGCTTGTATTAGCTGAAAATGAAGACGAGACGCTGCAAGTATTAAAATAATCACAGTCTCCAGAAGTCAAACCTTACATCAAAACATCAACCATCAACCTTGATTACATCTTGTTTTTGGGTATACATAGAGTTTCATTACAAAGACACTCGGCCATTCTAAGTATGGAGGGGACATAATTGAACACCAACCGCTTTAACTGCCTGATGGAGTCTGAGTGCGATTGTTTGCTGCAGTGGATAAATTTGATCTTCTTGGGTGCTCTGCTGTCTCTCAAATGGCTGGAGTATTGTATGGGATGAAGTCCCATGTGGTTATCTACTCGAGCTCTATCATTTTCCTTCTTGGCCATACTATTTGTTGAATGTGGTTTTCGAGGAGGAAATGCACCTGGTACTGAAAACTAGTCACCTTCATCCTTCAGGAGTACGGAACAGTTAAGAAATGCGAACTGCACAGCAACTGAATGAGTAGGAGGAAGGAGAAGGGTCGGCCGTTGGATCAGGAGGATAGGTGGTGGAGATGGCTTGGCGAGGGATATCGAAAGAAGCGGGAGCGGAATGAGTGTGGGCCATTGGATCTTGGCGGAGCTGATCGGATGATGGAGGGATGATCGGGCGAGTCGCTTTATCGGGTGCGACGGGAGTCGTCGGATCGGTTTTTTGGATCTTTGGCCTTTACGTATGGCGACGTGCGATTGCGATCAAATCGCATCGGCGAAAGCCAAGGGGCACTGCCTTGATACATACACGGATGCAATTTGCGATAGCGATTAAATCCGAACTTGATAAAGGAATTAATCGTTTTTGGGACTGATGAAGGGAGAATGAGCGGTGCAAGGGAAGGAGAAGATGACCATTGTGAGTGTCTTTTTAGCGGAACCAAGTGGACCAAGATCATCTTTGACTTTAGAAAAACATCATCATACAACAGAGCTAACAGATACATGGAATGTAAAGGAAGATTGATGGAAAAAAAGCTGCAAACTAGGATTAGACCTAATGAATGTTCAAGAAATAATGAATGTTAATAAGAAGCTCAACAAAACAGATAACTAAACTAGAGATTTAAAAGAATAGCGAGACACCCAATCTTATCCATAGCATGAGAATTAAAAGAATAGTGAGACACCCAATCTTATCCATAGCATAAGAATTAGAGTTGCCTGAAATCATTCACACACATTGCGGATTCAACGGAACTAGTAGACTTGGAATTTACTAATTCAACCTAATGGTAAGGATCGTAGCTTGCTGTTTTCAGAATATCCAGCTTTTCATGACGTTGTATTTAGCTAAAACAGAGAATGGAAACATGGATAATCCAACAATGTATTCCTTCTCGGTTCCAGTTAAGTATTCCATGTGAATCAATTTGTGATGCTTAGGAGATGCACACTTGTATCCAAGTTCCCTCAGTCCATGTTTTGGCGTTATGGTTTATCGATTTATACCTTAACTCATTTTTTTTTATGGGTGAACTCATACCGTGTCTCGCCTGACTACTTTTTTGGCGTTATGGAATAAAGTTCAAACTTCGGTTCTCCCCATCAAGAATATTTTACAGATACATTTTTAGTTGGATATGAATGTTAATAACAATTCTACTCTGAAAAAAATTGATTGAGGTAATGCACCCTTCAGTCTACCTTGGACACCTATACATAACCTAATTGCCCATTGCTTTTCTGATTACATCACTGGATTATGTCCCATGCAAAGTGTATTTTGGGAAAACGTAAATCGAAAGGCCAAAAGTTAAATTATATCCCATGTAATGTTCAAAATATATCAAGAATTTTAGCTCTATAAAAGTGCTAGTAGGAAAATGTCAAAAGCTAAATGATGAAAGGGTACAAATTACTTCAAAGGAACCTTGAAACTGGGTTGGCCATTTTAATAGGACGCCAGAAATTTTCAGATGACCAGAACCAGAAATATAGTATTACAGCACTATGGTTGCTGTGGTGCATCTAAGCACCAGCAATAGTAGTCAGAGCGAGAAAGTTTAAGTAAAGCATCCGGTGTCATCGCTTCCAAATCTGTTTGTTTCCAAACAGTAAAGGGATTATTGTTATTTGTCCAGTTATCATGAACTGATCCCTTTCCACTGTCCTCCTCGCATGAATGGCGTTGCGATTTCAACTTCTTGTACAGGCGCATTGCTGCCACGCAATCCTCGTAAGGTTCATGTGCAGTACCCCTTTGTATTTCATACCTGTGGGAAAATTATATCCTATGAACTTCACCACGCTTATCCTTTTAATTTGATGTTCCTACCAATTAAGAGCAATAGTCATATGGTGTCATAGAACATCAAGAGATGGAGAGATAGACTTACCCTAGAAATGCTTGAGTGAGGTTGTTGAGCGAGTTGCTTGCTTTGTTTGTTTTCACCAGTGGTGGGTACTTAGTACTATCTCTGAAGATTATTACAAAAAAGTCAAATACCTTGAGCATCCAGTGATCAAAAAGGGTAAAATTACAATTCAATTATTGAGAAAAATAAAGAGACCTGATAAGATGAGCGGGGTATTCCATTTCCAAACACTGTAGGACGTGATCTAAGTTGTGACCCACGAGAAGCCTTGCCCTTCCTCCCTTGCCTTGTGCCCGCCAAATTACTTCCCCGTTGTATAATATTTGGCGAACTGTTTCTTGCACTTGCTTCAGCGGCATTGCACATTTCAGATGCTCAGGTTTGATGCCACTTATATCATACCTATGGAGACCATGACTTATTAGTTATTACCCTTGATGCCACTTAGCAAACAATGGAGTTCTTTAGGAAAATTAAATCAAATATTCAATTCCAACTTACTAAGTAAACTCTACATGTAATGTAATTTGTAACCGGAAGCTGTGGCTTCAGTATCTATAGAAAGCAGTTTTTCTTCATCAAATATTAAATGCCAACCTCATAAATGAGAACTACCTGTAATTTGTAACTGTAAGCTGTGGCTTCACGTATGTATAGAAAAGCAATTTTTCTTCTTCATCAATCAAACAGATTTTGGCACAAAGATCAAGTGAACTATCCTGTCCACCACCAACCATCTCACAACTTAGTGAGACAGCTGAAACTGATGTTCTGCTGTTTTCAGCTTGAATTCGTTTATTCACCAAAGAAACGGATCCACCAGCCTGCAATGACGAATTTTATTAATGTTCACAGAAGCTATGAATTGGGCCTTGTGGCTTGCAATCTTTCAAAAGGTTCAGTGGTTTTAAGTGAACTTTATACATATAAGTAAATTGAAGCCGATTATGACTGTTCTCCTGCCATATGCGCATTTCATTGCATTACGTTCAATGTACATTAATATAAGTCCATCTTATAAAAAATCAAAATCCATGTTCTTGTGATCCAAGTTTTTAAGCCCATCTAATAAAAATCAAAATCCATATATTATGATCCAAGTTTTTTTTGGTTAATTATACCAATCTGTTATTAGCTACTTACAAGAAAAATATTTATCTCCTAATCCCAGGAGTCAAAGTAGATAATCTCATTATTAATTCCAGGAGTCAAATATATAATAACATTAAGTTGACAAACTTGTTAGATAATAGCATTATATAGACAAACCTTCTCAACATAAAATTTGAACCATGATAGAAAGAAGGACAACAGACCGCACCCAACACACCTACCTACACTGTTAGACCTTGTCATCCAAGTTATATGACATAAAGCTCGAACTACACCATGTCAGTACGCCAAAACTAGATACTTGTTATTTTAGACCAAGATCTTACAATAGCCACAACGTTCTCTAAGCTTTAGAACCTTTCACAAAACTAAATCTATCATTCAAAGCGGCCCCCTTTCGCTCATTCCTCTGATCCTTAGAAATAGGAATGAGTGGAAGGGAAGATTTTCAAACATTTTGTTCGACTGAGAGAAGCAAAATGCACTGCAAGCTTGGACGGTATGCTCTTCAGCATTTCGTACATATAACCCTCTATTTTAAACCTAATTTATTTAGTTAGGGCTTGTAGAATTATTATGAAAATGTACGTTGTACCATGGTTCAGAGCGCTGAAATTTGGAGGTTCTCTTGCCTATTGGATTATATTTCCCTGGGCATACCAATGCGTATCAATCTCAAATGATTAAAATAATCATACTGCTTGATTTCCTACACAAATCGCTAATTTCCTATACAAATCGTCAAAACCTAGTAAAAGGAAATCAAACGCTAAAACCTAGTTGAGAAATAATCATGTTAAATCGGAGCTATAAAACTTAAAACGAGATTAAAGAAATTATAGTTTGCAGAGTCTTTCCATATCTCTGGTTCCTTCAACTAGACTTACAGGAAGCGAAGCCGGTGGCAACTGGCATGCTGCTTGATGATAAGCGGCTTCCTGGGCACTTCTGAAAATGTTCAAACATAGCTTGCATCCTCTTTTGCTAAACTGTTCAGCACATTCAACTTTTGGCAGGGGACCTATAACAGCAACGAAGATGAATGAGTTGAAAAGCACGAACACACATTCAATGTTGATAGGATACACGACAAAGCTTTAAAAAAATGTAGCAAGCATGAAAGTACGATGATAACTTTGTGAATCCAAAGGATCACCAGATTGAGATAATTTACAAAAAAGTTACTTATGCAATCCGAGATAGAATATAAAGAGAACCATACCAATCAGATGTTCCCTCAATGAATCAAAAGACCTGCAATGCTTTTTGCAGACGCCACATGTTGGTTCATGTCCAGAATGAAAAGAAATTCTCATGTGGTCCACGAGATGCTCAACTTTATTAAATTGTCTGAAGCATGCTGCACATTTGTGCCTGAAAATTATTCAAAGCGAGGCCACCCACTTAGCATGTAACGCTAAACGATGTATATTTTCACTATGGCCTATCTAGTAGATTTTAAAACAAACCTTCCATCAATATGAATCAAGCAAACAAATAGATTTCAAAACTCATGGAATAAAGCTTATTTCAAGTGAAATGCATGTTTCAAAACTCATGGAATAAAGATGTGATGTAAGATGATTTCAAGTGATATGCGTTAATTTTTTTATTGTCACAACTTAAAAACAATGAAGCAACCATTGGATCTATCATATCCAAATTGGTCAGAAAAAATAAATTCAGAAAACGGTTCACCAAAAAACACAACTTTCATCGAAATTCCACACAAGGAGGCTACCATGTAGAGTGAAATTTGTAAAAGGATTTTAATAAAATTCCATAACATTTCCCAATAATAACTCCTAAAATTCCTTCAAATTATACCACCAATTGAAGACAGGGTGTAAGTTTAATAAATGAAACACAAAAAAAATTAAGTTTAACGAAGCTTTTCATCTAAGATGAGAGCATACTGGCTTAACTTTTTCAAATGAAAATACGAGAGAAAAGTTATATAACAAGCATTCATAGCAGATCTGTATGACTTCATTCTTATAAGATGCCGTGCATACAAGTTAACATCCAGATCTGTATGACTTCATTCTTATAAGATGCGGTGCATACAAGTTAACATCCTTGTGGGTATGCTTACTGCCAACAAGCATTATTTTTTCATCTTTTAGATTTATATGAACTACATTTACCCTAGCTATTTAATCATCTAAATAGATATATCATCATATATTCAAATACTTTCTCTCATCTTTTAGATTTACATGAAATACATTTACCCTAGCTATTTTATCATCTAAATAGATATACCAGCATATATTCATTTTGAATAGTGCAAAGATTGGTTAACCTAGGGTAAAAATAAAATAAGGATAAATTTTGAAGTTAGATATGTTAAAGCATTTTTGTTAAATTAATAATTTTTGTGAAGCTATGGCTGAAGAGTTGAGATAGGATGGACATTTAAGTTATTAAAATCCAAAATAAAGAAGATGTAGAACTTTAAGGAAAAATCTGTGATCTTACCTAATAGGATCTTCTTTAAAAAACTCACACATACTGCACTAAACAAATTAATTTTGAAACCATCCAATTCAATTCAATATAGATCACACATTAACCCATTAAAAAGAAATTCAAACCCCACGATCTCAAACCCGTAATAAAACTGTATAGCTTCTTGCAAAACGAAGTTGAACCAAAACATCAATAGCAGCAAAAGCCCTCAACTCTAAACCCTAACATGTTTGTACAAACCACGACTCAAGCACAGCATGAACAACGTTATATTAGAAATGCCCGAAGTAAACGAATGTCAAAGGCCTTGCCACATAACATCCTTAACTGAATGTATCATGCCAAATTCTGTATAATAAAACAGATCAGTGTTCGGCACCTGACTGTCGGAAGCTGAGACTCCTGCTTGCCATCCATGGTGGAAATTGATTAACAAACTCCCAAAGAATGTTGAAGAAGAGAAGGAAGTCTATCAAAGAAAGTTGAAGAAGAGAAGTGTGAGAGTAGGAGTTGTCGAGAAGAGCTTTATAGCTGCAGCGACGTCTACTTTCTCTCCAGTCCCTTTCATTTGTTCTTCATAGTCTCGAATCTCCATTTAAAAATTTGTGAAAGGGCGTGGAAATCTAAAGTTGTTAAATGGCATGTAAACCATTAGCATGGACGAAGACTAACGTTGTTAACCCACCCCATCTCTCTGTTTCTTTCTGTGCTTAAACTGTAATCAAGAACGCTGTCCAGCCTGAGAATCTACAACTTTTGCCTTCTTTGGGCCCACTTCTAACATTGATATTCCAGCCTTTTGGAAGAGTGGAACATGGTATAAAATTTTGTCAACCCTATATTAATGATACCTCGGTGGGTATATACTGAATTTATATCACAGAATTCCCCGTAACATTACAGCTTAATGAAATCAAATATCATTAAAGCTATTTTAGGTTAGAATGAGGACTATATAGAATTATATATGATTTTTTTAATGTTAGAATGAAGACTTATGAATTTATATGAAATTTAAGGGATTAGTTTAATGGTTTTTTGTTATGGAATATTTTACTAAACTCAGTAATATAGTAGTAATAATAATAATTTAATTTTAAAAATATTGTTAAGCCAGATATCAAATTATGTAAATGACTCTTCTATTTATAGGATAAGGCTGTAAATGACTCTTCTATTTATAGGATAAGGAGCACACCTCCTAGCCTTATCAGTGATCTGACTGCTAATGTCTACATAACCTATACATACTCTACACTCTACTTTCTTTTGACATTAACATATAACATTAAAAAAAAATACATACTCTAATCAATACCATAAAACAATACAATATCACTTAAATTTCTTAATATTTTTCAATTACAATTCCCTAACCAACAAAATAAAAGCTTGCTAATCAAATTTACAATAACTCCCAAAAGAAGCTTCTAGCATTAACCAGTAACTTGAGGAACAATTTCATTAGAAAAAGGAAACATCTGCATTCTACGAGAAATTCGTATTGTCAACCTGTGATTCCCTGATATTGTCATCTTGTACATTCCTTTTCTTTTGTTTTTCTCAGAGTTGACTATTACGAATCTTTTCTGGTAAAGTCCACTTTATCCAGCACAAAACAAGTGGCCTGACATCTAAGTCAATAGGGCAAACCTACATATACAGCACTCCACAAGTTACCTGGCATTTAAGTCCATTGGAAAAATTCTTTTGACTTGTGCATTCATATCTTTCAGCGATACATTGGCTATTGTAGAAATCTATGAATCATCGTCGGTGAATTCAAGTATGTTCCCCTGCTGGACGGTGACTTTTATAATTTGTCCATGCAGTAGGTCAAAAAAGAATAAAGGAGATAAAGCTTTAAAAATAGCCAACTAAATGCTTAAAAAAATGTCAACTGCGATGTGTGCATTTCAAAGTCATGGTTGATATAGATCCCATCTTGGTGTTTGGTGTTTGGCGTTTATGTAATTTCCGAAGTCAGGGGTGTTCGTATCCCCACTCTCGGCGTATCTGCAATTTATGAAAAGAGAAATGTGATGTAAAGTGTGATTTGAGCACAATTTTATGTTTGATATATAATGCTTTAATGTGGGTAAGGGGGAGTTTTGAGGAAGTGTCTAGGGTTTGGAATGGGGGCAATAGAAGTGAGCAGGTAATGATGGAGGGGCAAGGAGGGAGCTCTACTCTCTCCTACAATCTACTCTCTCCTACAATAACGTGGTTTCAAATAGAGGTAGAGAGCCGAGTCTGAACAAGCTCCAAAATTCAACGGAGAATGAAATAAAAACAATTGGTACTCGAAAGCCCGAAGGCATCAAACCCCATGAAAAGGAAGGGACCTACGAGGAGGTTCAAAAGGAAATGAAAGCTAGAGACAGTGGTCAGAGAATGGAGGGTAGAGCTACAATGGGACTCTGCAAGCCCAAGTCTAATATTAAACCACGGGTGGTCCTAAATGATCCTGCTATGTAGGCGCACATAGATCACATGGAAACCTATGCAGTCATATGCAAATTTATGGGTATCTGGCCCACAGAAAAAGCACTATACACTTGGATAAGAAACACCTGGAAACCAAAAGGAGAAATAGATATACATCTTGGGTCCAAGGGTTTTTTTACCATGGTTTTCACGAACCTTGAGGATAAAGATATAATTTTCGAAGGAGGACCATACTTCGATGTTGTTGCGGGCCTCTACATGCGACCCTGGATGATGAACTTTGTTTCGGAGTGAGAAACGTTCACATCGGTCCTGGTATGGATTAGATTATATTAATTACCTTTAGATTACTGGCTGCCGGAATTCTTAAAAGCTATAGGTAATAAATTAGGACATTTTTTAAAGATATCAGAGGCAACTTTGCGAGGTAAATATACATCCTTCACTCGCATATGTGTAGAAATGGACTTATCGGGGGCACTCCCAGATGAAGTCATCCTGGAAGTATATGACGAGGAATGGATACAATCGGTCGACTATGAACACATCCCATTCAGATGCCACAACTGTCATGAACATGACCACCTCTTCAGAGAATGCTCACTCAACAAAAGAGAGGACAACCTAAAAAGCAACATCAGAAAAGACCCTGAAGGTTACACCAAAGTGGCAGGCAGGGGGAAAGGAGGGGGGGAAAGCACCAAAAGGAAACTAGTGAGAACAAACCACCAAGTCACAAAAATTTTGAGATTTTAGAAGAAGAGGGGGGAATAAAATGGAAAGAGTAAGGACCTGGAGGACATTCTAATAGAGAGAGAAAAAGAGGACAACATGGACATCATACAGGCAGATAATGAACTAAAGGAGGACCCACTAAGCACTATAGGACTTGGAAGGGACTAGGAGATGACCCCAAGCGAAGGAGGAACAAAGGACCAAGACCTACAGGAGATTCTTGATAGGGAGAACCTTGAACTAGAAAAGTTTCTAGAATAGGGAACTAGCAAAGGGATTGACTCTCTGCCATAAGAGGAGTTTGATAGAGTGGAACAACTATTCCTCCGAAGGTCTCAAACAAAGGCTGCAAGATTCAAAAGGAACTATGATAGTCAGGAGAATAAAGTGGTCAAACAAATGGAGAGTATATTAGGATACTCCACCAAAAACCCAGACAAGAAAAGAGGAAGAAGGAGGCAGAATGATCTCCTATCAAAATGTGGGAAACTCCTGATTAATTTAGGTAATATGAAAGATCTTACCAATTACTCTTTCACAAACGCATCATTATGAAGCTCACAACTTGGAACATTAGTGGGCTAGGTAGCAAAAGAAAGCAAAGAAATCTCAGTAACAGAATAAAAGAAGAAAAACCAGACATGGTGTTTATACAGGAAACAAAATGCTTAGTAGAAAAGATCAGAGAACTTCATAGCAAATGGCTCAACAACTATGAGTACCTTGAAGTCAAAGCAAATAATACAGCGGGAGGAATTCTCACCATATGGAATCCCCAAAAATTTGAGATCATAGATGCAGAAGCATCCAGAAATCACCTTTCAATGGTAATACAACCTTTGGGGGACAAAGAGTGTTACTTGATCACAAATGTCTACGATCCTCAACTACTAGAAGAAAAACTAAATCTCCTTACCTCTTTGGAGGAGCTAAGAGAGAGACACTCAATTATCCCCTGGATTATGGGAGGGGACTTCAACATGATCAGATCCCTCTCAAAGGAAAAAGGGGAAAGCAGAATGTTGGGACAAGACTCACTTGCCTTCCACAACTTCTTAGACAACATGAGACTGGTGAGTATGGAAACAATAAATGGCACCTTCACATGTAATAACAGGAGAGGGGATCTGCCCAAGTTGCATCGAAATTAGACAGATTCATAATCTCGGAGGATCTCCTTCTCTTCGGTCACACTATGACTGCTTGGATCCTTCCTTTTGGAGGCTCAGACCACTGGCTAGTCCAGTTGGAGGCTTCTTTTATTGGAACCCTGAGAAACAGGCCTTTCAGGTTTGAAAATGCATGGCTCACTTACCCCAACTTCATCATTAATATTAGAAATTGGTGGGTGGAAGACATGCACACCCAGGGCACAAAAATGTTCCTCTTGCATTAGAGACTCAAGCATATCAAACAAAGGCTCAAGGAATGGAACATGAAGGAGTTTGGTAACATTTTTGAAGCCAAAAGAGAAGTGGAGAGAAAATTACAAGAAACTAATCAAATTCTCATCACGGAAGGATTCACAGAGGCAAGGAAAATACAAGCGAACTCTCTGCAGCAAGAATGGGACAATAGATGTCAGCAGGAGGAAATCTTCTGGAGACAGAAATCTAGAGTACAATGGATAAAAGAAGGGGAGAGAAATACCAGATTCTTTCACAAGTCCACCATGAAACGCAGGGCTCATAATAGGATCACAAAACTCTTAGATCCACAAGGGGAAGAGTTAAATACACACAAGGAAATGGAATCTGTTTTGGTACAACATTTTCAAAGCATAACAGAGGAAACCATTGCAGACAGATCTCAATTCATTAAGAGCTTCACAAAGAATATTCCAAAATTGGTGACCAGGGAAGATAACTATAATCTCAACAGGCCAGTAATGGAGGCAGAGGTCAATGAAGTAATCAAAGAGATGCATAAGCGGAAAGCTCCAGGCTCGGATGGTTTCAATGTAGACTTCTTCGAAACATGCTTGGAAATTGTCAAATATGACATTCTGGATGTGGTGGAGGACTCGAGAAAATCAAGAACAGTTCTTAGAGCAATTAATGAATCTTTCATAGCATTAATCCCTAAACAAGAAAAAGCCATGACACCAGAAATATTTAGAACCATAGCTTTATGTAATGTGGTGTACAAAATCATTTCCAAAGTTGTTGCTAACAGACTCAAACCTCTACTTCCATCGCTTGTGTTAGAGGAGCAGACTGGATATGTGGAAGGTAGACAAATTCTCAACAATATCATCCAAGCTCATGAAGTGGTTCATTCCCTCAAGACCAATAAGCAAGCAGGTATGATAATACAACTGGACATAGTGAAATCTTATGATAAGCTAAGCTCACCCTACATAAAGGAAATTCTTAAAGCTTATGGCTTTGACTACAACTAGGTAAAGTGGGTCATGGTCTTGGTTACCACAACAAGTTGCTCTATCCTTCTCAATGGCTCTCCTTCAAGAACCTTTAGGCCTTCAAGGGGCCTTAGGCAAGGTGATCCTCTCTCCCCATTCCTCTTCATTCTCATGATGGAAGGATTGGGCAGAATGATCAATGCACCCAAGGAGGAAGGAAGAATCAAGGGGCTAAAACTCACTCAGAATGAGGACACATTGACTCATCAACAATTTATGGATGATACTATGTTGTATGGAGCACCCACTGTTAACGAATCCAAAGCCTTCAAACAAATCCTACATGATTTTGAAAAGGCTGATGGCACAGAGGTAAGCCTCACAAAATCAAAAGTTTTCTTTATCAATACGGATATTTCCATCCAAAGGAATCTCGCCAGAATTCTGGGGTTTCAAAGAGAGAATCTTCCCTCTAAATATCTGGGAATGCCTCTCACTAAAAAGCCCCTGAATAAGGAAGTATAGGAGCCAGTTACAAATAAACTGAAGGACAAAGTCAATAACTAGACTAGCAGATCTTTGAATTTAGCAGAAAGACTAACTCTTACAAAAGTTGTTCTACAAAGGATTCTAGTTTTCATGTTCTCAACCCTTCCTGTCCCAAAAGGAGTTTTACAGCAGATCAGGAAAACTCAAAGAAACTTTCTTTGGGGTCAAGAGGAAGAGAAAAAGAAATGGGCCCTAGTAGCGTGGGACAAGCTCTGCAAACCCAAAACCCATGGTGGTTTAGATCTCCACGACCTGGACACCCTAAGCAAAGTCTTGGGGGAAAGTCTTTGGTGGAGATGGCTAAAGGAAACTAACAATCTATGGACCAAGCTATGGAAACAAAAGTATACAATGGATTGGCAGGAAAAGGACCACATTCGGATGACAGGACACATAAGGGGATCTGATATTTGGAAAAAGGCTTGGAAGAACATAGCCTTAGTTAAGAATCATAGTTTCTAGGAGATAAGAAATGGGAATCTTGCCTGGTTCTGGGAGGACAACTGGCAGCAGGAACAAAATCTCTGCAGAGAAGGTCTAGACATCATAATGGAACCCTTAACAAAGGACTAAAAAGGGTAAGTGACTTTTGGGATCAGTCAAGAGAGGAAGGGAAGTAGAGAATCTGGAAGGCACCAGAATACAGTGCAAAGACCCCTTTGGAAGCCCAAGCTAAAGTTCTTGAGGAGATTCTAGAAAAGAGGCAAATTTTATCATCAACCTCGAATGATCTCCTAAGGTGGGGTAGAAACAATGAGGGCAACTTCAACCTCAACGAAGCCAAAAGAATAATCACTGGATTTGACCATCCAAATCCTGACAAGACTTGGAAAAACCTTTGGAGCAACCCACATTGGATGAAGATCAAAATGTTCATGTGGCTAGTTCAGCATAAAAAGATTCTGACCTCGGAAAATCTTAGGAAAAGAGGTTTTGCAGGTCCTTCTAATTGCCATTTATGTGGGCTGCAGGAGGAGACCATGGATCACCTTCTAACCTTTGCATGTTCACCTCCTCCATATGGAATTGGGTAGCCTCTATCTTTAACCAAACTATCAAGAGTGAAGATCACATTACAGTAAGTCTAAAGAATTGGAGGAAAGACTTCTCGGATAACGAGATAGTCAATGCAGCCTGGACACTGATTCCAGGTTTTCTGATCTGGGATGTGTGGAAAGAACGCAACAATAGGATCTTCAAAGATAAATCTGGTTCAACTCAAGGAATCATGGCTCAGATCCTAAAACAGCTCAAAGAAACAGTTAATGTCTTTATGAAGCAACCTTCTGAGAAACCCCCAGGTCAAAGGGACACTCACATCCTGGAACAATTGGGACTTCAGTCTTATAGCCCTTCAAGCACCAAAAATATAGCTAGGCACAGATTAGATGGTAAGGCTTTCTGGCAACCCCCTCCTCATGGCTTCCTGAAACTCAACATAAATGGAGCCTCAAAAGGGAACCTAGGGGATGCTGATTACGAAGGAGTCATAAGGGATGCCGAGGGCAATATCAAAGTCATTTTTCACAGTCATTTGGGGAGGGCTACCAACAATATGGCAGAACTCATGGCCATTGATCAAGGCTTAGAAATCCTGATGAACTACGATTTACATAATACAATCATAGAGGTAGACTCAAAATTAACGATTAATTCGGTCAAAAGGATAAGCACAGGCATAACATGAGACAAGGTTTCAAATCACTGGAGATTTTCGCAAGTATTTCATCGAGTTCAATCTCACCTAAGAATAGTTAGAACTATGAGCTTTGTTCACGTATGCAGAGATGCCAATAGAATGGCAAACATGCTAGCTAATGAAGGGGTGATTTGCACAAGAGAAAACAAGTGCTTCTTGTGGGCGTTTGTTCAGGCGAGACAACTGCGCGAGGATTGCAGCACTCGGGTACGCAAAGACAGGGAGCATTATCATCACTCCAAGGGGAAACAACCATTAGAAAACTAAGATGACGGATGTCAAGGGTTTAATTAACAGGTAGCCCAAGTTCTAGATCTGGCAGAGGAATGGAAGGTAGAGGAGGAAGAGAACAAAACTAGAAAGTGGATCTAATGCTTCACTACAGAAAAGGGGGTTTTGCAACAGTTACTAGAGTTATTGGTCATTAATTATGCCAGAAGTGGTTTTACCGAAAAGTCTTCGATGCCACAAACGAAGTTACACGCGGCTCTAGGAAGAAAGATAATACCGCCTTCATCGGGCGAGTATCCCCTGCTCTTCTCTTCAGCCCAATATCCTTCCCAGCCATTGGATCAGGTAACAACAGATCTAGGGCTGAGGTTTGTCGGGATTGTGGTTGGTGGGACCGTGATGGTTTTGTGATAGTTTCCCTGGTTATCAGGCGTCTGCATTACCATAAGCGAGTTTTCAAAAAAGGCTCTGATGCCACTGACCATGTAATATGTGGTTCCAGGTAGCTTGTCAATACCACCCTCATCGAGCGGGTATTCCTAGTGTTTTTGTCTGCCCGATATCCCTCTCAGCCGTTGGATATTGCGGATGCAGATTGACGGCTCAGATTTATCGTGCATGTTTTTTCACCTTTAGGTCAGCTCATGGGTTTCTTTATCACTTTTGGGTCCGCTCTTTGGCTTTGTTGGTTGTAAGGTTTTGTGGGCCCTTAGCCGCATTCTTGAGCATGAGACTCAGTTCCCAAACTTAAGGTGTATGTCAAATCTTTGACAGCCTGTATATTATGTATCCTCTTTGTTCCTTCATTTGAATAAAAGGTCCAATTCTTGTTTGAGCAAAAAAAAAAGTGTGGAATGAGGTAATATAATTACTCTGATATGTTTGAATGAATTTATTATTATTGATTTTATATTTAAAAATATTAGTATAATTAAAAGTTAGTGTTTTATAATAAAATGAAAGTTTGTTTTTTTTTAAATTAAGTTAAGGAAATAGGTTTAGGAGTAAGATCAAAATATATTTGGCAAGAGTGAAATCTTACCTCATTACCTGTTATGAGTAATGTGGTTGGGTGGTTTTCCTTGAATAATGTTAGTGAGATTAATTTTCCTTGAATAATAGCGATAAGTCAATTTGCATTAGCTAATAATAACTAAAAATAACTATTCACAATATTAATTTGACTCTTTAAATTATAAATTTTATACTGTACAAATAAATAAATCAATAAATTAATTTTTTATAATAAAATAATGTATTTTTATTATTATTACAAGCTTAAATTCAAAAGTTTTGAAGCATGTAAACCTTTTAAACTTTCTTGAAAATTGTTTAGGAAATTTTAATTATTTAAATAAATATTATTTAACAATAAATTTTCATTTTATATTTAATTTAATTTAATTAATTAATTTATATTAGATTTTTTTCTTATAATTTCATAAGAAAAATAAATAATTTTACTTTTAAATTTATATAAATGTTAAATATATTTTATAATATTTATTTACAAGATCATAATAGTATTAAACTTAATGTTATCAATATTTAATAATTTTAATTGTGAAATTCAAGCCGAAGCGCAACAGGAAGGAATGGAATATGTTAAGGATTATTGGAGACAGGCAGATTTGAACGAAGTGTGGAGAATCTGGAAAAGACCGCATGAATGGGATGAGAGAATAAGTCAGGAGACTCAACTAGTGTATATCAGAGAACTAGACTCGAGGAAAATTAAGATCAGGCCAGGCAGTGATATCCTTAGATGGGGTAAAGCAACGCAAGGTATGTTCACAGTTAAAGAAGCTTATTACTGGTTCACGAAGGAGGACAGAGTGGATGAACCAGTGGATTGGAAAAATATTTGGGAAGGTAAATGGTGGCCCAAAGTAACAATTTTCGCATGGTTGGTGTGTAGAGGAAGGATCTTGACGTGGGATAATATGCAGAAACGAGGAATGATTGGTCCATCTCGGTGTTATCTGTGTAACAAGGAATTTGAGAGCCAGGAACACTTGTTGAATAGATGTCTGTATATTCAGAGTCTGTGGGAAGAACTTCAGGTTCTCTTCGGTCATTTGAATACGGATCCCGACAGTCTTAGGAGTACCATTTTACAATGGGGAAAGGGGAATTTTCAAAGTAAACTTGTTAGGAGAATATGGAGTCTGGCGCTTGGTTTTGTAATTTGGGAGGTGTGGAAAGAACAAAACCGCCGAATTTTTAAAGGTCAAAGCTGCCATGAAGCAAGAATATGGGATGAAGTTTGCCGGTCGATTAAAGAGACGGTCCTATCCGAATCTTGGAGTGAGGAGGATTGGAAACTAAATGTGGAAGAGAAACGAATAATAACCAAATTGAACATAGATTTTACAATGTTATATCCCAACACTGATAGGCGTAATAGGTATCGTATGCAGAGCCCAAATTATTTTCGATTCCCAGGAGATAACCAAATTAAATTGTCCTTTGATGGCGCATCAAAGGGAAATCCTGGGGAAGCAGTATGGGGTGGTATTTTCCGAGATAGTAGAGGAGTTTCACGATGGGCATATGCTGAATGGGGCGGGGAAATGTCAAATAATGAAGCGGAGCTCTGGGGGGTCTATCATGGACTTCGAATTGCCACAAGGAATGGATATCGCAACCTAGATATAGAAGGCGACTCCCAACTTGTGATTGAAATGCTAAGGAAATTACAGGGGGGCAAAACCTGGGACCACGTTGCGAAGAGCTGGAGGACAGCTGCAATCATACAGGATATCGAAGGTCTGATGAGGATGGTAGACTATATTACAATCAATCATGTTTTGCGGCGAGGTAATAGGGCGGCCGATTACTTAGCCAATTGGGCATGTGGGGAATCGAATCGGGTGCTGGATGGTAGTTGGGTTGTTTTACAGGAGGATCCACGGTGGGCTGAGTTGGCAACCATCTTACGGCAAGATAATGATGAGGCGATCGGGCTTGACAGGACTGCTTAGCTGCCTTCCCATAATGATTCGGAGGGGAAAAGACAGGCTCATTTATGAAGACATCGGGGGGATGAAGAACAGAGTTGTCCAAATTCAAATATGGCAGAATGGGTATATGCAGACATGGGAAGAAATGATCATCCCAAGGACGAATGCAGAGCAGGTACTGAGGTGGGAGAGCGGTGGCGTCAGGAGGACAGGGAGCGTATCACATCAGGGTCCAAGACCTGAGACGTGTAATAATGAGTAGGCTTGGAAGATAACTAACACTAACGTGGGAAGGTGGTCGATCGGAGTTATAATGTTGCATGGAAGCGTTCTATTCTTGCATGCCTGCAGAAGAAGCAAGGTAGTCCTCATTTCTGAGTGTAGGCGATCGGTGATAAGGCTCAATTTCAGCCTGTACAACAATCAAGAGCGGGGGGGAGGTTCGGCGCTTTTGTTGGAGCAGAGTCTGGTGGAATTGGGACCGCCTAAGATAAGGACTGCGAAATTGCTGTTTAACATTATGGCCGTCAATCCAGCCAGAAGTGAGGGTAGGAGAACGCGTAGTCAGGGGGTAACTATGGAAGAGAAAGGGAAACAGGTGGCTGAGGAAACGTTGCGGTCCATTTACCTGGACATACCTGAAGAGTCGGAAGAGCAAGAAGTAGATATACGAGAGTATTTTGCAGAGGAGACACAGCGGCCGACCTCGGGAGGAAAGGTCGGGAAATGGATGAGGCACTCTGCTCCAGTGGGCGCCAGGGAGGATACGGAGGTTGATTCGGAGGATGATGATGATGAAGAGGATGACGGACGACGAGGTAGAGGTCGGGGTCGACGGGGTCGAGGCAGTGCGCGGGGTAGAGGGAAGTCTGCAGGGTGTGGAGGGAACCGAGCTAACAGAGATATGTATGAGGCAGGTTTAGGCAGTGGGGTTCCAGGTAGGAAGCGAGGCAAAAAGGATATGCGGAGGAAATTGCAGGAGGCCGAGGACGCCTATACAAATGAAACCAATCATAATATTCGGAGGATTATAGATCACTTAGAAGAAGAGGCACTGCAGGATCACTCTGAACCTGAGATGGAAGATTGGGAGAATTTTCTCCCTGATCCAGGACACACCAGAGGGAGGATGTCCCTTTATAAGCAGTCATTGCATGTATACTGGGGTATGAAACGTTTACTCGCCAAGGCAATGGAACAAGTAGCAGTTGAAATGGTGGAGCTCGCTCAAGGAATGCATACCCTTAAAAGAGAACTGAAGAATATACAAATGACTCTTCTTATGCAGGATAGGAAGATGGACCAGCTGGTCCGTTGTTTAAAGAAAGTGGAATAGCGGTTAAGGCAGAACCTGAAGTCAAGACTGAGGCCATGAAGCAGTAGACTATGCAGCTGTCGATAGGAGGTTTTTATATGAATTTTTTGTAATTTTGATATATTAGATGGTTTTGTCTACAGTTATGCACAGTATGATTATGTTTCCAGCTATGAACAGTATGTTTTTAGGCAGAATAGAGGAGTTTTTAGTATGGTTTGATAAACTGAACATCTACTTCTTTTGGATGGCGGTTATATACTTTCGAAGGCCACCTGGTTTCCCTGCTGGGCGGGTGGCGCCCTGTATATGTACATAGTTCTTCTTATAGTAATAGAATCTTGCCTCAGCTTACAGAAAAATAATAATTTTAATTGTGATATTTTATATATTCCTATAATATGTAAATAAATTAATTTGTTATCTATCTCTCTCTCTCTATATATATATAATTTTAAATATTTATTAAATATCTCTCTATCACAATACAAATTAATCATAATTGTGATATTTTATATATTCTGTAAATAAATTAATTTGTTATATATATATATAGATATATATATTATTTTAAATATTTATATAAATATATCTCTATCACAATACAAATTAATCAATTTTTATACAAATCTCTCTTGTTCTCTAAATTAACAAATTTTAGTTTATTTTTTTTTATTATTATTATTTTATATATATAAATAATTTTTAAAAATAAATTTATTTTTAAATTAATAAAAAAATTAAAATATTTTTTATTTCTATACACCATATTTACCCTAACAAGATCATAATGAAATCAAACATAGTGTTATTGTTTTTTATTATTTTAATTTTGATTTTGTGGAAATAAAACATTAAATAGCGATGATATATATAAAATATTATATTTTTAATGATATTCACTTATTTGTTTTATTATAATTATTATAATACAATTTTAATTTTAATATAAGTGGAATTTTTGTAACAGTATACTTAAATGATTAATAAAGTGATTAACTTCAACTTTTATTTATATATATATATATATATATATATATATAATTTATCTTTTAAATTATATATAGTGGAGATTTAAATATTTATATAATTGTATGTGGCTCTATATATTATGTTAATATATTATTTTTTAAGATATAGATTTTTAATATTGTTAAATATTTTTAATATTTATAATGTAAATTAAAATAGTTCATTACATGTGATATTATCATTTTATTTCTTAATTTGAATAATTATCATACATTACAATAATTAAAATTTCGTCTATTTTAAATTTTAAATAAAAATCACCCCTTCAAATTAATTTTAGCAATTACTATATAACCAAAAAAAAATTTATTAAAAAATTTAATAAATACTACAATTTAACATTAAAATGAAATTTAAATAAAAATCACCCCTTCAAATTAATTTCAGCAATTACTATATAACCAAAAAAAATTTATTAAAAAATTTAATAAATACTACAATTTAACATTAAAATGAAATCATAAATTTTCTTGCTAAAACTTGTAAAGAAAATTTGATTTATTATACGGATTTCATATATTAAATTTTTTATCCATATATGTGTATAATTAACTAGACAATATGCGATTGTAAAAAAATAATAACAAATTCATCGATAAAAAGATTAAAAGATAATATAATTTGTTGAAATGAGAAGCAAATTCATGTAACGATAATAACCTCATCAAAAAATAAGAATAAAAAATAATATATTATCACAAGGGATTATGTGACAAACTCCATGCGTATAATGGTGAAAGATTGTCTTATTAACCCCTGCATTATATCATGAATTAGTAGAAAATACCGTTTAACATAGTGGCTGTGATAAAACTATTATGGAAATGGAAATATATAGTAACACAACCATATTAAAGATATTAAGGCTATGAGAAGGGATTTAGTGATAAACTCTGTGTATTAGATACTAGTGAAAGATGGCCTTATCATCCACCCCATTATATCATGAATTAGTAAAAAAGAATTTGTCTAACTTATTATCATGATAAAGTTATAAGTGAAAGTTGTGACATATGGTAAGACAAAAATATCAGAGAATATTTATGATAAAGTTATTAATGAAGGTTTTATTATATAACAGGACAAATGTAATGCCTCTATCTTAATTATATACCGGAAATTACAAAGCTCATAAAAAAAATTTGTTACAACTATATATTTCCCTCCACCATAGTGTGCACATATTTACATGCAGCTCTAGATTTGATATAACACCTATGTACTAGTATTATTAAAGCGTTTAATATCAAAGATTTGGTTTTTATGCATGACGGTCCACGCGGCTAACAAACAGACTCTAATTCTATTTCTTATGCTATTGCCATCATGTGGCTTGCCTTATTCGCTACGAGTGATATTAACTTTGCCCACTCCGACCTATACATGGCCCGGGTAGGCGGTCCGGTTGCACCAACCACTAGGAAACCCTGCCTCATCGACAATGGAGATTGCCTTCCGCGATCCGACAGTGGTTACCTTCGCAGGTTTTGACCTCTTCTCCGAGATGTATTGTGATTGTTCTCATTTGCTGGGCAGCTCCTTACGGAGCCTGCTCTGGTTTGGCCCTTGCATTAGCAGCTCCAGTGAACCGGCATACCAGATCTTCGCTCAAATTGCTGGTATTGAACAGTGTTCGGGTCCTTCAGGTAAATGGCGTTTTAGCAGAGCTAATCTTACTCATCATCTTAACTCACTTAGCTGGAGCGTTGCTCGCTCACTATTGCTCGATTCATGATTTCATTTATGAGGGTTTCATGTTGCTTGCAGGATAAACCGGGTATTGCAAAGGCTCCCAGCTGCTCCAGAAAGAGTTGCTCCTTCAATAGGGTCTCAACGTTCCCCAGGTAAGGCATATTTGAATTGGAAAATAGTTTCCTAATTTTTCTATTGTTGTCTCAGTTATTGTTAACAGTTGCTATAACCACGTTTCTTATGGCTATGACTCCATGCATGTTGTTTGATGACCCCCATGAAATCTCTCAGCCACATCTGGTGGAATAGCTCTCCTCCAGCATTGGCTTTAAGGGTTTCCAGGTATGAAATTTTTTCCGGCTTGATGCCCTCGGCTGAAGAGTTAAGGTTAAGGGTTTTAGAAGACTTTCCCAAGTTCATCAAAGGGTCTTTCCTTTTGGGGTTTCATTCTACATAAAGTTGTTTTTAAGGGCGATGTGTCCCCTTACGAGCTCAGTGCTTACAGCTACTTAGGCATATATAGACTCCAGCTCATTTATTATTTTGTAATTGTACTGGTATTCAGGTTGTGGAACTGTATATAACTCTTCTCAGTTGTAATGTGATTAACTTTGGTGCATGGCTATGATTATTATGCCACGGCATCGAACCCTCTTTGCTGTTGTGAAAAACAATACCTTGTTGGTTTTTCTTTTAAGCTGGCATATATATATATATATATATATATATATATATATATATATATATATATATATATATATATATATATATATATTGTTCGCATTTCATGTACATAGACTGTTCGCATTTCATGGTCTTGTCTGCGTTGAAACTATGTATATTTTTTTTTAAGTTGAAAAGTGGCCTCGGCCAGCGTAGAGCTCTGTTCTTTACAATTAATAATGAGTTTCAGTTACAAAGTCCCTTGTTAATCCGCATCTGGATTTTGGTCGTAATCCTATTGTGTGTGAATTTCTAGTTTGAAAATGTCAGTGCCCATTCACTCAGGGTCACTGCATTAATATTTCCTCTCGAACATCCATTTTCTATCAGTTGCCTTCCATTCTTAACCCTTGAGGGTTTTATTCCTAGAATGGTTCCGCTACGACCCAAAAAAAAGGGTCCACTGTTATGCTCTGGTTCAGGGTTTCTTGGGTTCATTCGTGGCTCATAACCCTGACCACGGGGCAGAGTGACCCATCTTCGCACACCCCGGAATCGTTGTTTGCTTCAGAACATGTTATTATGCTCTAACATTGTCTTTAGGTAACTTCAAATGAGTCATCTATTACAGTTCTTTATTGTCTTTATGTTACTTGCATCAAGCAACTGTTATGAGTTTAGTTATGGTCTTTAAGTTGCTTATGAAAGAGGCACTATCATCAGTTCTCTCTTTTTTGTTTTCTGATGTTACATTTGTCCTTAGAATATTTGCAAATGAGCCTACTAATATCAGTTCTATATTTAGTCTTGCATATGAGAAAGCTTTCTGCTTCTTTTTTTTATTTAGGAGCTGTCTACAAAGTCCATAAGTTATCATACAGTTTTGATATTTGAAAGTTCATTAGTCCAGGTAGCCTATTTCATTTGCCTCCCTATGGTCTTAACTTTCTTTTCCTTAATGCATGGAATTGGTAATAGAACTATATTCTTTCTTTGCAACATAATCACTCTACCAGCATACTAAAGATTGTCGAAACAAAGTTGTTCCACTAAATCGAATTCAAATTTCCATTCGAAACAGAGTTATCTAAATAGAGACCACTAATTAAATTCTTAACTGAGAATAACTCTCCTTGACAGTTACACTTCTACTTGTGCCTTTCAGAATTATAAGTCTTGTATATAAAGAAAGTATCTGAACTTACTATATTTATTTTGGTTATAACCCTAGGAACCTATTGCTTGCAGAGAAAAACACTTCTAATTCGGTTCAGAAATTAGTACAGTCTTCGGTTGGTACCTCATACCTATATTGCTTCCAAATAAATAACTCCAGAGGAAGAGATCACCTCTAATTCTGTAGCTAGTCAAACCATCTGACCATGAGATTGCCTTTTGAGACAAAATCTCCCCCCTAGCTTGCTCAAAGACGTTCAGTATTTTGCAGGTTGCTCGTGATCTGCACCCTTACTATCTGATCATCACCAGACATAGTAAGTTTCTTTTCCCTTCTTCCACTGCCTGTCTCTACAGCACAGTTTTTCCTCCCCTGCCTTCCTTTTCCTAGAAGCCATCCACGGTTAGGGGAGGTAGTTAGGGTTCAACAACTGTTTCCTTTTTTTAACTTCCCTCCTCAGAAGTTACATGATATCCTCGTCACTAGGAAATCATTTCTCATTTTCATTCACTAATATAAAAATATTAATTAATGCAACAGATAATAACCATCATCCTTCAATTTGTTTTTCACTATGGTAAATAAAATATTTACAACATTTTGGGGATATTACATCTCCCCCTCCTGAAATTGGACATTGTCTCGATGTCTTTCAGTTATGAACAGCCCTAAGTAAGCCTTTTTCATGAGTTTTTCATCTTCCCAGGTGGCCTCATCAGGCCCAAAGTGCTGCCAATGCACTTTACCTTGGGTAGTAACTCGTTTCCACAACATTACTTCTCTCCGGTTGAGGATGTTCAGTGGTTCGACCAAGATTTCTCCTTCCAGTTCGACCTACAACATGCAACATCCTAAATCAGTTTCTTTTAAAAGAAAACATTTAGACTGATCTACCGGAGATAATTCTCACCCGTATATCCTGCCATCTGATTACATGCTTAGGATCATAAACATATTTTTTTAACACAGAAACATGGAAGACATTGTGGACTCGTATGTGACTCGGCAAAGTGAGTTGGTAAGCCACCGGCCCAATTCTTGCTAAGACCTGAAATGGTCCACAAAATCGAGGTGCCAACTTAATGCACCCGCTCCACTGTAATGTGCTCTTTTTTGGTGGAATCCTCACATACACATGATCACCGACCTGATAGTCTTTAAACTTCCTTTTCTGGTCAGCAAAGTTATTTTGCCTATCTTGAGCTACTTTTATATTGGACCGTACCTTCTTAACCATTTCCTCCATTTCCTTAAGAATTTTGGGACCTAACATCAATCTGTCTTCCGGTCCACCCTAGCTTGAGGGCGTGCAACACTTCCGCCCGTACAATACTTCATATGGACTTATTTGCAATGATGTATGATAACCATTATTGTACGCGAACTTGACCAAGTGCAGATAATCTTCCCACTTAGTTGGTTGCTGCATTACATATGCCCTTAACATGTCTTCCACCACCTGGTTCACCTGTTGTGTTTTTCCGTCAGTCTGAGGGTGATACGCTGTACTGAAATTCAACTGAGTCCCCAATTCTACAAACAAGGTTTTCCAAAAGGCCGATGTAAATTTTACATCACGGTATGAAATTATTGTTTTTGGTAACCCATGCAACCTAAATATGTTCTGCATAAAATATGGGTGATTTGTATAGCTCTGCAAGTAGATTGCACAGGTATAAAATGTGCTGATTTACTTAATTTTTCAACCACCACTATGATGGAGTCGTTATTTTTCTTTGTATTGGGCAAACCTGTTATGAAGTCCATAGAAATGGTTTCCCACTTCCATTCTGGAATGGGTAATGGTTGTAATAACCTCGCAGGGTGTTGGTGTTCTACTTTAATTTGTTGGCACTCCAAACAACGTGCCAAGTACTCAGCCACATCTTTCTTCATACCCAGCCAGTAATATTCTTTTCGGAGTGCAGTGATCATTTTCTGATACCTCGGGTGTCCGGCATAATGAATTTTATGAAATTCATCCAAAATCAGGTTTTTAATGTTGTTTTGATTGGGCACATACAACCTTTTCTTATAATACAGCATTCCAGCAACATCTATAACATAACCTTGCTGATTTTTTTTGTTGCTTGAATGCTGTACTTGTTGTTTTATTTGGTGATATGCGATATCTTATTTTGTTGCCTCCTTAATCATTTCTTCGAACGTGCTTTTCCCTTCACTGTAAGAAATCTCATAAAGACATTGTAATTTTCGACTTAAAGTGTCTGCCACCCGGTTCTCTTTCCCCTTCAAATGCTTGATCTTGAAATCAAATCCATTTAGGAAATCCACCCACCGTGCTTGCCTAGCGTTTAAGGTGGGCTGGCTAAAATAGTTGGTCAGACTGTGATGGTTTGTCAATAATAAAATTTTTCTTCCCACAAGATAATGTTGCCACATTTTTAATGCGTGAATGACGGCTGCCAACTCCAGGTCATAAGCGGAATATTTCTGCTCATGTTCTCTTAATTTCCTTGACTCGTAATCAATTACCTTCCCTTCTTGCATTAACACGCCTCCTACCCCTTCCTTGCTTGCGTCCGTGCACACCACATAATATTTACTAGGATCGGCTATGCTTAGAATGGGTGCGGTGGTGAGCAGATGCTTAAGTTGCTCAAAACTCTTTTGGCATTCTGGGGTCCATCTAAAAGTTCTTCCCTTTTTCTGTAAGGAAGTGATAGGATAAGCTACTCTCGAGAATCCTTCTACAAACCGTCTATAATAACCTGCTAATCCCATGAAGGATCTGATGTCTGCCACATCCTTTGGTACTAGCCATTCCATTATGGTCCTTATCTTTTCGGGATCCACCGCGATCCCTTCTTTAGTGATTATATGTCCCAAATATTGTATTTGTTCCTTAAAGAAATCACACTTGCTGAACTTGACATATAACTGGTGTTCTCAGAGGGTTTGTAGTACCAATCTGAGATGCTCCTTATGCTCTTCCATAGTTTGGGAATATATCAGTATATCATCAATAAAAATCAGCACAAACTTATCCAAATACTGATGAAATATGTTGTTCATTAAACACATAAAGGTTGTGGGGGCATTGGTTAACCCAAAGGGTAACACCACAAACTCATAATGACCATATCGTGTTCTAAAAGTAGTTTTAGCTATGTCTTCTTCTTTAATCCTGATTTGGTGATACCCTGATCGCAAATCAATCTTGGAGAATATCGTTGCTCCTTTTACTCAATCAAAAAGTTCATCAATACAGGGTAGAGGATACTTATTTTTTATTGTCAATTTATTTAATTGACAATAATCCATACACATGCGAAGGGTCACATCCTTTTTCTTAACAAACAATACCTGGGGCTCCCCAGGGAGACACACTAGGGCGAATGTAGTTTTTGTCTAACAGCTCCTGTAATTACATTTTTAACTCTGTCAATTCTGGTGTGCTCATTCTATAGGGTACTTGGAATACCAGGGTTGCCCCTGGCACCAATTCGATAGTAAAGTCTATGTGTCTCTTAGGTGGCAGTCCGGGAATCTCTTCCGGAAACACATCAGCAAATTCTTGTATCACAGGAATGTTTTCCAATGTGGCTATTTTATTTTCGAGTTAGCATAACCCACTTGGATGGCATAAATTTGACATCCCTTCCTAATGCATTTTGCTAACTAAGAGGTGGTTATTGGTCGAATCTGCACTGACCGCTTAATTCCTTGCATCTCTTGCCTTGCCCCAAGCTCATCTTTGTAATATATAGTCTTTGTTTTACAGTTAACTATGGACCAGTGTTTTTTTAACCAGTCCATACTAACCAGTACATCATATGAACCAAGAGGAAGCACATTTAAATCTACCATCACTGGCTGTCCTGCTATCTTTAAAGGGTAGTTATTGACCTTAGCAAGCACTCGTCTCTTTGCTCCTGTAGCCAGTTGTACTAGCAAAGGGTCCTTAAATTTAATAGGTTGCAATCTACAATGCTCCACAACCTTAGGACTAATATAACTTAATGTAGCTCCAGGATCAATTAAAACAGTTACAGCAAGGTCTGAGATCTTACATTCAAATTCCACCATGGTCGGTTGGTACTCCGCCTGACGATCTTCCAGGGCAGCATTAATCCTTGGTAAACTATGTCCTACATCACCGACTGTAGATGCTTCATGGATCTGGGAAACCTGTTCGGTTCCCTTTCGTTGAGGACAGTTTTTAACGTAATGAGGCCCACCGCAGCCCCAACATTGCATCGGAGGCCTTGTTGTCCCTTCACTATCTATCTTTCCAGGTTGTTCACTGATTCTAGACTCATTAGTTGGCCTTGACCTGAGTGAATTCTTCTGTAAATTTCTGTTGTTTTGCCCTTTGGCAAAACCCTTGTTACCACTACCACGGTTCCTTTTATTGTTTCTAGCCAACTTGTTGCTTCTCTTATCATTCCATCTTTTACTCGGAATCTCTCCTTTTTGTTTACTTTACTGCTAACAAATCTTGGCTTTATGTATTACCTCATCCATTGTCTTTGGATTGTCAAACTCAATTCTTTCCCTCATTCTCAAAGGTAAACTACTGACAAAACTATGTACTTTAGATTTTTCCTCTCAAATATAAGGCACATAACGCAGCAATGAAGTAAAACGAGTGATAAATTCATCCATGGTTTGTTGTCCCAACTGCAAGTCATGGAATTCTCTTGCCTTTTCGCCATAGAAACGTTTGGTCAGGTATCTTTCCTTAAAGTATTTTTGACATTTTTCCCAAGTTATATTCTGTTCGCTTACTCCTCTTCAATCTTAACTTCTTCCCACCACAGGGTGGTTCTTCCCTGTAATTGGAAAGTGGCCAACCGTGTCTTGAGGTTGTGGTTGTACTCATATAGCTGGAAGTATTTATTCATATTAATCAACCATGCCTCGGCTGCTTCCTCCAATTCCCCATCAAAGTGTGGCAGTTTGATCTTAAAAAGAACTCAACAAGAATTCAAGAACAACTTTTTATGTAATAAAAATTACACAAATAAAATTATGTTTCTATATTTCATTGACATTCAAATTGTCTTCAATAAGGATACTTTGTAAGTTGTAAAAAAAATTGTGAAAATGAAAATGGTTATATTTCACCACATTAGGGCGATATTTTTAAAAGAAATATATAATAATTATCTTTTTACAAATATCATATAAAATTAATATTATGAAGTGTCTTTATATTGTGAAGACAAATTCTAGAAAAAATCTGTATATGGTTTGATATGGTGAGAAAAATATATATGTTAATTTAATATAGATAAACTATGTTATGTTGTGGTATGTCTAGTAGGGACCAATATTCATAAACAAACAAATTCATGATGTCTTTTATTTTCTATTGTAATTTTCCAATAATTTGGGTCCAATTATAGACCAAATTTGGATAAATCTTTTATTGTTTGGTTCTTGATCTTGCAAATGTCATCATATATTGTATTAGTGATGGGATAATTTTGTTGCATGTTTTGAAAGAGAGGCCAAACAGAATAGTTTTCAACCTTGTAATCCCCTATCATTCTATTTGTCACCAATTTTGAGTCCCTGTATACATGCAATTGGGTAATTTTTTGTTCATGAACTAAATGCGGAAGGAGTTTTAATTCCATTAATTCAACATAATTGTTTATATATGGTCAAATACTAGACGGAAATTATATTTCAAGAGTGAAATATAGAAAATCGAGGCCCACTTCCCCTCCTACGGAAGGTGTCCCTTGTGTGGCCCCATCAAAAAGGCCCATGGATGGTCATTTTATTTTTCAATTTCCAAATTGTTCTAGCCTTAAATGAATGTCAAAACTTTGCTGGGCCACTTCTATAGAAACCAATGTTTGAATTTCTATCTTGAGGGAGTTAAACTTTCCTTGTTAAAAAAAACATTAAACTTTCTTCCTTGAGAAAATACTTTGTTCTTTTGCAACCAAATCCCATAGGAAATCAATATAGAAAGAGTTCTGTGTTTCTTTTGATGATGGGTAGAGAACTAGTTTTGAGACTTTCATCAATGGAGACAGTATCCCAGGAGTAATTTTCATCATGTATGTGATATATCTCAATCCAAACTACTTGTATGAATGGACACTATATGAATAAATGAGGGATTTTTTCTATAATGTGGAGATAAAGTGGGTGTCTTCTAGGTCCTTGGAAAGCTTTTTTTTTTGTGAATTATCTCATGTTGGAGTTTTAGTTGTTTTTTTTAACATTGAGCCACTTAAAAATATTTTTCTTATCTGGGTATTTAAATTTCTGTATCCCCCCCGACACCCCAACCATAGTCTAGGATTTTTTAAGTTTCCATGGATAGACATATGTATCCAACCTCTATAGAATATTTTCCTAAAGGATTTTAGGCATATATTAGTAAATACCTTTTCATATATTAGAGTACATGGTGAAAATTCCAAGTAATTACTAATAGAATTTTTTCAATCAACAAGGAAATTTTGGTGCATGAAGAAGTTACAATGCAAAAGGTATATCAAGAAAGAACTAAAAGTATAATAAGGGAAGTTCGTGCTACAATGAAACCTTACCAACATCCTAATAAAAAGAGTCGATGCCTTAACCAATCAGTGTCTCAACATAACTCAAAATTAAAGTAGTTGACATATCTTCTAAAGAATATTGATGTCAGTGCAATTATGTCTGATAGTAATAATCTACCTTGGGAATCCTATAAGTGCAGTGTTCCACATAAGATTGAATTAGGATGGTCAAATAATTTTACATAAAAAAATATTCTCACCACTGATATGTCCATACAATCTTATATCATCATTCATGACAATGCCAAAAAACATAATCATGCAAAGACATCAAACCAAAAGAAAAGATGTAAATATTTTCCATAAATATTGTTTGAGAACAAAGCATTTCTAAAATGGAAGGAAATACAATAAAAATAAATGTATAAAAATTAATATAAATAGTTAATAATAATAAAAGGGAATGCCTTAGAAAAATGGCAATATTCTTAGTGAAAAGGAATGCAACTAGGTACTTGTATGGGGCCCTTATTGTGTTTTGTTATATTCTATCATTTTTCATGCATTATTCAAAATATTATTTTATCCACATAGATTCCTTTGTATCATTCCAAATATTTTGAATATTTGTGATGTGAGGCAGATTTTTTCATCATAATATCTCTACTGATTTGATGGAATAAATAAAAGGTGCAGAATGATGGAGTCCTATATAGAAGGATAGATGAAACATATTCAGTCAAGATGATTCCACATGTGAATTAACAGTGAATTTTGACAAAATCTAAGGTTAACTAGAGTATGTACATAAAAGGATGAATGAGTTAAACAAGGAGTTGATGAACATAAAAAATCCATTAGAATAGATCATGTAGTAGTTCATTGAATATGCATTCCCTTTTTCAAGTTCAAGTGTTTTACTAAATTATGGTATTTAAGAGGATTCTAATCATATCAATAATGTCATGAAGGCCTATGAGTAAATTAATATCCAAATACTCTAAATTACATTGAAGCAACAATCAATTAGGAAATATATGGATGAATAAAGATCAAAGATACCTTGAATTGAACATAGTTTTATATTATGTTGAAAATTTTATTATTTCATAAATATTTTTAGAGATAATTCTAAACCTAGATATGGTGGGCCATAAAATTAAATACCAATCTTAAATTGGAAACATTCCATGTCTCACTTATAGAAGGATATTTTGACTATAATTTGCACATTTTAAAAATAGGATCAATAAAAGAGTACACCCATGAGTGGGAGATCCTATAAACATAAGTTATCCTAAAGGAAATAATTCTAAATTGTAAGACTAAAAATTGAGAAAAACATTGAGGTCTGGTTTTACAATGTGTCAACTATAGAGAAGGCCATAATTAACTCTAAGTCAATATATTACCAAAAAGAGAAGTTAATATAAAAAAGTTTTATGGGCCAAACGATGGTGGGTTTTACCTCCAACATAAAAAATGAGTGAATCCATAAACCTATGTTTTTTTTTTTTCCACATGGTATACAAGTAAAAATAATATATGCAAACAATTAATAAAGGTCATTTTCAAGAGATTGATCAATCCTTTTAGACATTGATTAAGAGACTCTTTAAGATATAACAAACCCACAATAATAATCTTGACAAGGGTTAATTAAATCCTTGATCAAGGTCTTCAAGAGGGTTAATCAAGCCTTCAATCAAGCTCTATGTGAATATTAATCAAATCCTTAATCAATATCCATACATAAATTGATAGTTAGCACCTAAATTGATGGAAAGGACCTCAATTAAAGTCAAAATATTCACTCACATCCTTAATTTTTATAACAAAATCCAAAACATGTTGTGAAGATATTAATACATTTTGGAAATTTACAAAATATCAATCCACATTTCATGTCATTTCTCAATCAATCCTTCACTCCAACCATGTTCACAACTCAATTCAACATCTACTCTAACCATGTATGTTACCAATGGCATCTACACAAGAGGTTAGTGGTTGCTTATTTTTTCAAACAAATTTTAAATTTCATATAATTAAATTTCCATTATTTTGTTTAAATTTGATCAATTGTGAACAATCATATGGTTAGTTTCATTTAAAACCATGTAATAACAAGAAAAAATGTTGTTGGATATTTTTTTATTATAAAACAACATGCACATGATAGAAAATTCTATCTTGATACATGGTTAGGAATGAAACCAACAATGTAAATATTCTTCATTATTTTTAATTTATTTGATTTAAAATAATAAACCAACATTTATACTATTGGTTTTAGTTTCAATTATATATTGGCAATAATAAGTGTTATTAGAATTTTTTCAATCCTTCGATAATGTAGGTAGGATTGAAAAAGATATATCAATATATCGATGAAAATAAAATAAATGATATAAAGAATGGAATTTCTTCAATTTTCATAACTGTAAATTTATTTAATGAATAACATAAGTGTTACCAATTTTATTTCTATCCATGTGGTAGAAAGTAGAAAATTTGCAATATTTTTCTCAATCCACTAGTAACACATATAAGATTGAAAATTATGGAGTAATACATGGTTGAAAAATAGGATGAATAAACACTACAACTCACATTTTATTAAGTAGAAATGTGATTAAAGAGAAATTATATTTTCCTATCAATGACCATTAATAAAACTTGAGATAGACCAAACAATCACCTCATCTACTACCACTACTCCCATGAAATAATGCATTTATGGAAAAGAATCCATAACTAGAATACATTGATCCATTCAAGTGACACACTAACATTATAACCTACTTGTGATAAAAATATAATAAGATATTGTAAAGGGAGAGCCCACTTAGGCAACCAAAATGATCCCTAAATCTCTCGAGTAGAATAGAAAAATGTCTTTTTATAGATTTGTCTCAAATAATAATGGAAAAAAAGAAATTATCATCTTTAAGTGTAAATGGCGAGAAAATGAAGCTAATTACCTTATGAATTAGAAAATGACAATGCTCATGTCGATATGTCTCATTTATTGCCTCTATATGCACAAAATTCCACTTTCCTATGGAAATAAATGTCGATGAAAATACACTATATCCTTTCAACCATCTAATTAAAAAATGGATAAGAAAAATAGGATTGATCATATGGTAGTTGAGACATTTAAAAGGGAAGTCTTCATAGGCTCCCACAAACAAACACTAAGTCCCCAAGAAAATATGGAAATTATTTCTTTATGTAAATTGCTTCGATGATGAACATTTCCACATTATCACTCACATTTATATGTGGAGAGGTTTGTGAACAATAAGTCATCCACCCTAAAAATGACACGTGTCCATTGTTTGTATGTACTTGAAAAATAACACACCCACTCTTACCATCAGAATGAAATAGCACTTTCATAGGAAAAGTAATGGAAAATCTATAGTAAACTAAAGTCATTCAAGAAACACATTACACTTAAAGAAATAACAATATAGGTGGCCATCACGTAGAGTAGTAAGGAAGTTGAAAGGGGTAATCACTCTTAGAAAACCATAATAATCACTTAGCCTCCAAGAAAACTATAAAATAATGTGTTTATAAGCACCTCCCATGAGGATCACTTGCTATTATGTTTCTTGAAAGACTTTGATGTATTGTAGATGTGTTTTTGTCTTTTCAATGGAAGTGTAATTTTATGCCATCAATGGTTCTGAGTGAGTTTTTTGTCAAGTTCCTCTAAATGAAAACTATGGGTAGATTTTAGGGAAACCAAACTCTAATTTTCAACTCTCTCCACTTAGTAACACACTAGTGATAACATGGAAATGTTAGTCATAGGATGAAACTATATAAAAAGTTGTTTTCTCTTTCTTCTTAGAAGCTTAATGTTTATGTGGCTCACTAAAATGGATTTCATTATTGATGTAGCGGGTAATTCACAATCACCACTATTATTCTCATGTATATTTGAGTGCTTTAGTTGGGAGGATAAAACATTTTTTTGTTGACATTTATTTGCCTGGGAAAGTGGAATTTATGCATATAGAGGTGGTAAATGAGATGATTCTACATGAATATTATCCTTATGTAATTTTTAAGGTGGTTGGTTTCAATTTACCATTATTTACACTCAATATCATATGAGAAGTAGTTTTTGGTCATGCTTGTTTGGGGACGAACTTAGAAACAAACCTTTTTCTATTCTATTTATGAGATCTAGGATTTATTTTTATTTCCTAATATGGATTTTCATTTTTCAATATGTCATTAAATGTGCATAAAAAGTGGGTTATGATGATAACATTTTTATTGAATTGTTGAAACATACTGTAGCTATGATTTTTCTTTCTATTTCTTTTGTTAAGGGAAGTGTCATTTCATGTGAATACTAGTGGTAAATGAGAAAAAGGTTGCATCCTCCTAAATAGTTTCCATGGTTCATTTGTAGCATTCTCAGTAGATAAATTTATACCCTCTCTAGTTAGTAACACATGAATGGTAATGTTGGCCATGATCATCCACACATGCCTCACCTTGGTGACAAATATATTATGATGTCCATTCGTAAAGGGGGTTTAATGTTGTGAAAACCATGGTCAATATAATGGGTATTCAGATAATAATAGAGGATGTATATTGAAAATAATGGTTATTTTTATTAAAAATATGTAATGGAAACAAGTTTGACAAAAGGATTTTGAAAGTATTTATAAATATCTTGTGAGATTAGGGGTATGCTTTAATGTCCCATGAATGTAGGCACTATGACATAGGTTTATTAAGTGAAGATCCCTTGAGCCTCCTCAACTGGCTTTGAAAGAACTAGGTCTTAAAGGGAGGTATGGATAGTAAATTAATAGCTTCGATTTTTTCAAAACCATATTTAACAAAACAGAAGATCAGGATCAATTCTCAAAGGAGGTCCCTATTTCATGAATTTTGTTGGATTATTCATGAAACCCTAGGTTCTAACATTCAAGCACGAGAAGGAGGATCCTTCTTGTGCTTCGATTTGGATCTGTATTTATTCTCTCCATAAAGAGTTCTAGGATCTAGATATCCTTGAACATATTGGAAACAAAATAGGGCACTTCGTGATGCCCTCAAATGTAACGAAAAATGGGAGATATAAACAATTTGCATGCCTCTTTGTTTATATAAAATATTCAAATCACTTCCTACTAGAATTGATATGAGTAGTGGGGACATCATTTGGGAGTAACAAATTGAATATGAGAAAATCCCTTTTTGGGGCCATTAGTGTCATGAACACTAACATATCTTCCAAGACTGTATAACAAACAACCCACAACTAGTGGAACCCATGAGTTCATATAAAAAACAAGCAGAATTCACCATGATGACCAATAGAAGGAACATGTCTAGGAAACTCATGGAGAAAAAATAAGCATATCTGGATCATCTCTAGGATCGTTATATAGTACTACAAGGACTAGCTAAAGAGGTTGTGGGTGTTAGAAATTAATTAACATAGCAATGGAACACAAAATATAATAGAAACACAAACACTAAAGCACATAAAACATGAGAGAGACAAATATGTGTGGTTCACCCAATTTGGGCTATGTCCATAGAGAAATATCCAATCCTTCCTTTATCTTATCTAACAAAATGAAGAGATACAACCTACAGAAAAGATGATGTAATTTCCTCTTCGCTCTCACACGGTATCCTCTCTCTTTCTCGCACAGAATAATAATCATACGTAGTCACAATACAATTCCCTCATATAAATCGAGGGTTTCCTTCTATGATAAAAAAACCCTAAATTAAGAGAACTTCTACCGTCAGATCATTCACCTAAGGAACAACCCATATTTACTATGAAATTACAATATTTTACAAGGCAAATTTTCATCTATCTTTTGCTTCCAAACCCATACCTTGGGGGGGGGGCTCATGAAATTGTCATCGCCCCCCCAGACCCCATTGAAAGCGATCCTACGAGTGTCATTGGCACCTCGTTAGGAATTGGGATCCAATGCGATTAAAACAAGGCCTATGAATCAAGAAGATAATTAGGCTCCATGCCGAATAATTTCCCACTTGGAGACTGATTATAAAAACTCCAACAATGATTCACTTGTTGGACAATGCTCCCACTTGGAACTAGTTGTTTCTCATCTTCATCATCATTCTTGGAGGATAATTGAAACTAAGAAGAAGCTCAATTTATCCTTAGTTACAACCATTTTCAACATGTTTGTAGGTCTAGCTAATGTGTATCTTTTCCAACTTCAACTGTCCATCATCCAAAACTGACCGTATGAAATGATACCTAAGCTATATGTGTTTAGTCTTATAATGAAAGGTTTAATTCTTTGCAAGATGAATTACTCTCTAACTATCATTGTATAACCTGATAGCCTCCCATTTCTTACCTAATTCATTCATAAACCTCTTTAGCTAAGTCATTTCTTTGATGGCCTCTGTAGCATCAATATACTTTGCTTCTATTGATGAAAATGCAACAACGCTTTTCAACTTAGAAACCCACTTATTGTTGTTCTACCTACTGTAAATACATACCCTATGGTTCTCCTCTTTTATCTCGATCATCTGCCATATCTGAATCGACATATCCCTATAGTATAGTAGTGTTTGATCCTTCAAAACATAATTATTTATGAGTTGTACCTCCCAAATACCTGAGAATCCACTTCATAGCCATCCAATGCTCTTTACTTGGATTGTTCATATACCTTCTCACAACTCCCACTACATGTGAAATATCAGGGTTTGTGCACACCATTGCATACATTAAGCTTCCAACTGCTGATGAGTATAGAAGTCGAGACATATAGTCTATCTCTTCTCGAGTCTTGGGGCACATTGTTTTAGATTGAAATGACTAGCCAAAGGTGTACTAACTAGTTTTTCATTCTGCATATTGAATTATTCCAACACCTTTTGTATTTACTCACTCTGAGACATTGTTAATTTATGATTTTTGCTATCTCTATTGATTCTCATATCAACAATTTTATTTGCAGCACCCAAGTCCTTCATTGAAAATGAATCAACCAATTTTACTTTAAGTACACTTACTTCATGCATGTTAGATTATGTAACAAGCATGTCATCTACATACACTAACAATATAATATAACTACCATCGTTTTGTTTCTTGAGATAAACATAGTGATCAGAATGACATCTAGTATAACCTTGTTCAGATATAAACCTGTTAAATTTCAAATACCACTTCCTTGGAGCTTATTTTAAGCCATATAAGCTCTTCTTCAACGTGCATACTATCTTCTCCTTTCCTTTGGCCTCATACCCTTTTGGTTTCTTGATATGAATATCTTCCTCTAAATCCCCATGGAGAAAGGTTGCATTTACCACTAAACTTAAAATGGTTCTAATAGAGGCCATTTTAACAATACGAGAAAAAATTTCATCAAATTTTATACCTTTCTTTTGTGAAAACCCCTTCACAACAAGTCTAGCCTTGTACCTCTTTTTACCTCCATCTTCTTCCTTCACCCTGTAAACCCATTTATATTTCAATTTTGTTTTACCTGCAGGCAACTTGACTAAGTCCCAAGTCTGGTTATGCATCAAGGAGTCCATCACTTCTTCCATGGCTTACTCCCGCTTGTTTTTGGTTTCTACTTGAATTGCTTCTTCATATCCTTTCGGTTCACTAGAATTAGACAAAAGTAAATAATATAATGAAGGAGAGTATCGTTCAAGGGTCTACTTATCTTGGTAGATCTTCTAACACCACTTTCAGGTGTTTGAGGTGTATGTTGTTGTTGCAGTTGTTATTGTTGTTGTGGATGACGATCATTAGGATTTTCAGGCACTTTTACTTTTTCTGTGATCTCATCAAGTACTGTGTATTATTTGTTTTCTTTTCATGTTTCTTCCCCTACATCTGATCCTTATATTCCACCTTTTCATTGAATATGACATCTTTGCACCTAATGATTTTTTTATTTTCATAATGTTAGAAATTAATTAATGGAGCAATGAAATACAAAAAATATTGTGGAAACACAAGTATAGACATGCATAGCACAAGAGAGACATAGATATACATGGTTCATCCAATTTGGGGCACGTCCACAGAGAAATAGCCAATCCTTCCTTTTATATTATCTAGCAAAATGAAGAGATACAACCTACAACAGATCCATTGTAATTTCCTCTTCGCTCTCACATAATCTCCTCTCTCTTTCTCACTCAGAATAATAATCCACAACTGTAATACAATTCCTTCATATAAACCAAGGGGTTGTCTTCTAGGTAAAAAATAAATAAATTAAACATAACTTCTACCGTCATATCATTGGCCTAATGAACAACCCATATTGGCTACGAAGTTACAATATTTTATAAGGCAATTTTTCATCTATTTTTAGCTTCGGGGGCGTTCTCCCTGAACCCCTACAATGGGTGGGGCTCCAAACATGCATATGTCCCCCTTGGACCCCTCAGGAAGCAATAGTGGGGGGGAAAGCCTCCCCACACCCCCATTTGGGGATTGGCATCCAAATGCGGCTGAAACAAGACCTTTGAATCAGGATGATAATCAAGCTCCACATCTAACACATAATCATATAAGAAATAACCAAAATCATTAACACCATATCCAATGAAGGTACACATATTTGATTTCAAGCTGTGTTGTGTTTTGTTTATTAATGTGGACAAAAATTTCACAATCAAATTTCTTTAGAAATGCGTGGTTTACCTTTTTACCTGTCCATGCCTCCTCTAGAATACCACCATCCAAGGAACTTGAAGGCCCTCTATTTATTAAAAAAATAAAAGTATCTATTGAATCTTCCCAAAATTGTAAAGGGAATTTTGCATGTAATTTCATGCACCTTACATGCACCATGATTGTCATATTCATCCTTTATAACACACCATTTTCTTATGGTGTTCTTGGAACTTGCTTCTCTCTATGAATTCCATGCTTTGAACAGTAATTATCAAACTCCCATCTGCAATATTCACCTCCATTATCTGATCCGAGACACTTCAACTTCTTTCTTGTCTCATTTTTCAACCAAAGCTTTCCATTTCTTAAAAGTATCAAAGATATCATATTTATTCTGAATACAATAAATCCAAGTTTTCCTAGTTGCATCATCAATAAAAGTAACATAATAGTGAGAGCCACCAAACGATGATAATTGAGAAGGTCCCCATAAATTTTTATGCACAATCTCTAATTTTTGTTCTCCTTTTCTTTCCCAACTCTAAGAAATATGACTCTCTTTTGTTTTCCATAAACACATTTTTCACAGAAATCCAAATCAACATGCTTGAAACCTAGAAACAAATTTCTTGAGTGAAGAATCTTCATCCCCTTCTCACTCATGTGCCTAAGTCTATGATGCTAGGGTGTTGTATTTTCTCCTTTGTAGGTTAAAGCACAAAATTATAGGTTTTGTCTATAAAAGTAGTTACACAACCTTCACCTCCCAATTGCCCTATTGAAATTAGTTTTTTCTTCAGATATGGAACATTCATTACCTCCTTTAATAGCCATTGATTTACATTTTGTTACTTTATAAAAAATTTACCCATTCCAATGATTTTACTGGATTTATCATCACCTAGATGAACATGTCCAAAATCTCCTTGAACATAGTCATGAAAATGTTTCCTATTATTTGTGGCTTGGAATGAATCCCCTGAATCTACTACCTGGGAATCAATAATATTTTCTAATGAAAGAATCAGATCATCTTGCAACACATCACTTATTAAATTCACTTCTTGATTTTTCTCTTGATGTCCATCTCCTTCTTTTCACTTTCAAGACTTACAATCTTTCTTCAGGTGTCCTTTCTTCCCTCATTTCCAGCACATTATCCCCAATCTAGATTTAGATATGGATTTCTTTGACTTATTGTGATGTCCTAGGCTCTTTCCTCTCTCTATTTTTCTTCCTCCTGTCTCTACAGTCAAAGCATTACCTATTGTCACACCTGATCTTTTCTTTCACATTTCCTCATCAAACTTTAAAGTACTAGATTAAGAGATAGAGTTACTGATAGCCATAACTAATTCATTCCAAATTTCTTGCAATGAGCACAGAAATAAGAGAGACCTAACTTCATCATCAAAATTTACTGCTACAGAAATGAACTGATTGGTAACTGTGTTAAATTCATTTAAATGGTCAACAAGAGATCCACCTTCTGAAATCTTCATATTAAATAGACACTTCATAAGAAATACCTTATTTGAGGTAGAGGGTTTTTCATATAGTTTGGCCAATTTCATCTTTATACCTTCTATTGTCATTTCCTTTTAAATGTTGAATGCAACTTACGCTGCCAAACACAGTCATAGTGTTCCTAGTGCCTTTTTGTCAAGAAGATCCCATTCTTCGTTCGTCATATTCATTGGCTTCTTTGATTTTCCACTCAATGGTAGGTAAATATCTTTCTGATGCACATAATCCTCCATTTACATCTACCATAGCTGGTAGTTTTAGCCGTTGAATTTTTCAACCCTAAACCTATGATCTTCCACCATTTTTCCTACTTGAACTAGGAATCCTTCTTTCCTATGAGTTTATCAACCAAATAGATTGTCAGCTCTGATACTAGTTGTTAGAAATTAATTAACAGAGAAATGAAACACATAAAATATTGCTGAAAAACAAACACAAGAATGCATAAGCAAGAGATACACAGATATACATGGTTCACCCAATTTGGACTACCATGGAGAAATAACCAATTCTTCCTTTATATTATCCAACAAAATGAATAGATACAACCACAATAAATACCTTGTAATTTCCTCTTTACCCTCACACAATCACCTCTCTCTTTCTTGCACATAATAATAATAATACACAATCGCAATATAATTCCATCATATAAACCGAGGGTTTCCTTCTAAGACAAAAAAACCCTAAATTATCATAACTTCTACCATCATATAGTTTTCTTAATGAATGACCTAGATTGACTGTGAAATTACAATATTTTACAAGGAAATTTTTCATCTATTATTTTCTTCAAGGGTGTTTCCCCTGAACCCCCAACAAGCATCGGCTCATAAAATCACCATCGTTTCCCTAGACCCCCAGGATGGAAATCATATGGGTGATGTTTCCACCCCGTTAGGAACTGGGATCCATTGTGGCTAAAACAAGACCTCTAAATCAAGAATATAATCAGGTTCCATACCCAATAGCAGGTGTGGGAATCAAAGAAACAAATGAAATAGAACAACAACAGTGTCCTTAATCATATCATCTGCTAATTGAGGTAACCAAAGGCAAGTCTACTACCAAATAATCTCATGACGATAATGAAATGGAGCATGATGTGCAAGAACCTCTATAGATAGAGGAAATTGAAGATATGTAACTAGAAGATATTGACCTACAAGCCCTAGTAGAAGAATGGAAACATGAGGATCCCACATCTATCCCAAAAGAATAGGTTCATATGTTCATGTAATATTTTCTTCATTATCAGGACCTCATTCTTTAGCAATATCGAAATTTAGATACTCCTCCTCCCACTACTTCATCAATAACCCATGGAATACAAAGAAATGATCCTAAAGGTCCTCTGAATTCTTTAAGGGATTCAAAGAAAAAAGGTATAAAAACTAACTGTTAATTGATCCAAGAATTAGGTGACCATCTAGTCAAGTTAGGAATATTTGTGCCAATGCATGTCATTTTCCACCCCACGGCCCATCCAATGATGAACATAATCACATGGAATGAATGGAGTCTCAATAAACATCAAAATAAAAACTCCTTAAGAACAAAATATGAAATGAAAATCTTGATGCTAGACTACTTCATGAGACTAATTTCTCCTCTAAAACTCTTGGTAGATTTATAAACCATATTCTAAAAAACAACTCCTTCCTATCTTACTATACCTCGAAAGGCCTAGCCATTCTCTAGAATCCAACCATTGTTTAGATGAAAGACTCCTTTTCTCTTCTGATAATTTTCACTACTTGTTTTCAACCCATTCATTCTTCTCAATATGGATTTATCTCCAATTTTTGTAGGCCTCAATCCTCTGTGGATAAAAGGGTTTTTATTCAACACCTCTTCACTTGTACCAAGGTCATGGGTTCTCTCCCCTCGATCCTAGGTGGGGATTTCAATATTCATCAATCCCTACAAGGGAAAAAAGGATTGATATGAAGGTTGGAGGAGTAGTTCCACTCATTCAATGAATTCATTGAGAAATCAAATCTAATTGACCTAAATAAATTCCAATGGTACCTTTACCGGGAATAACAAGAGGGGAGTAACATTCCAAGTTTCATATAAGCTTGATAGATTCTTAATATCTGAGCCTCTTTTTCTTTCTAGCATAAAATTTGAAGCCTCCATCCTCCCAAGTCATGGATCTGATCACTAGCCTATGCCCTTTCTATTCAATTGGTCTTGCTCACCCCAGAGCAAGCCTTTCATATTTGAGGCCTTATGGCTTCGACACCCAAACTTTATCTCCAACATGGAGACTTAGAGGCAAGAATATAGTTTCATTTTTGGAAATATGTAACATTCCCTTCCACCAACTAGACTAAACTAGCTTAGTGGAAGGTTTTACTTTGATTTAACCTAACCTCCATAATCTCATTATGGAAATGGGGTTATAAAATTTCTTCTTCTCCAAAGCTTGTGGAATTAACTTCAGAATACACCATCGTACCTAGTTAATCAAGTGCCTTTCAACACAACCTAATTAGTAGATAAAACATGATCAATCATGATAGGATTAATCGAGATAATCCTTAGCCTGTCAACCTATACCAACTAGTCGACTTACCACAAATGGTCGACATAGTAAAACTAGATAAGATCAATCAAAAACAACCCAATCAATTGACTTACCTAGTCTAGAAAATATCATCCGAAATGGCCCAACCAGTCAGCTTACCCTGACTAGAAAAGACAAGTTGAAATGCCCCAACTAGTTGACTTACCTTGACTAGAAAAGGTCAGTCGAAATGATCCAACTAGTCAACTTACCTTGACTAGACAAGACCCTAATCTAGGCCGAAGAAAACTTAATGTTTTCATTTGGTCAAAATATTTGTCTAGGACAACAACAATTAATATATCCCAAGCTCTTAAAGGACCTCTTCCCTATGTAGAAAACTTTATTAAAGATAAGCCATTACCTCATTGGTTGGTAAGCCCTTGGACAAATTAGGTTCTCCAACAATTCAGCTCCTCACGTAATGGCCCCATGTTGTTTATTGAGTGCTCATCATCGAATTTCAACACCTTTCTAACTATACAAAAGGGACAACTCGTCGACTCAACTCAAGTATTCACTGATCATAGAACTCATGAACCCTTTGATCAACTTAGGGTGAAGCTATGTTGGCTTATCCATCATTTACTTGTGCTGTAGCTTCTTTCCACTAAATATTTGGTAGTGTAACAACCACCCTCTTGAACAATGTAGGGTTGTCCTTGTCATCAACTATATTACCAACTATGGAATTCACACACCATAACAATTTAGTTTTCCACATTCCATAGTCACATGAGATGATGTAAACAACTACGCACTTCATGGACATATTAGCTTAACAGAAAAGGCCTTCAAGCCCCTTAAACCATGCTATATATATATATATATCTATATATATATATATATATATAACACATTTCATCACAGATAGATGTGTATAATGTATTCCTCCATTTATAGTACTAGTACATGTATATATCACATAGTAACAATGTTCATATTTTCAATGCATCAAGTAAGCAACATACCTTATCATCCTCAAATGACTAGCAATTGAGAGTGGAACTTCAAAACTCCAGCCAACCTTAGATTGGCTTGCACTACAATCCTTTCTTACAACCAATCACCCTTGAGTCGGATTCCTAGCTTGAGGAGGAGTGATTTTAGGAAATTAACCAATGCTTCGAGTTGAACCAAGGATCCCAAAGGCTATACCATCTCCACCCACTAGCTATTAAGGGAATCTAAAGACTGCGCCATATCCACCCTTCACTCCATGCACGGAATCTAGAGGTTGTGATACCTCCACCCTTTAGTTAATATAGGGAATCGAGAGGCTATACCACCTCCACGCTTCAGTCAATATATGGAATCTAGAGCCTATACCACCTCCACCCATAAGCCAATTACCTCGATAGCTCCATCCTGAACAAAGAATCTAGAGCTCACTAAGAAGATTCAAGCACAATACCTTTAATGGTTCCACCCTATACCGGGAATCCAAAGCTCACTAAATTAATTTCTCAACCTACAAACAAGGCCTCCACTCAAAACAGGAAATTCATAGAGCTTTTGTTCTTCACCTGAGAGATGCCTATACTACTCTTCTCTACTAAAAACTAAAAAGAATTTATCCTCTCATACTTCTTGTGTCTTTTCTTCTGTTTTGATACTAATCCACCACTTCAACACATTAAGTGTTATATGTTTACATGATGTGCATGCTCCTCTTTGCATATTTGTTTTTCCTATGTTGTTTCCAAGGTAAAATCCCCCTTCTCCTGGGTTTTGTGTGTTCTTTTCTTTAAGTGAGATCATTTCCAATTCATTGTGATTTGCTCCATTTCTCAACAATGTTCCCCCATTGTCTCCAATATTCATAGGAAATCTCCCTTCAACCCCTCTATCATGTTGGTTGTTCCCCACTACCTAATGGTGGGGTGGTCATTTTTTCTTTCCCCCCAATGGAAAGCCTCTTTTCATGGAATCTATTTTTCCTTGTGTGTGTTTGTGGGGTTTTTTCATTCCATCTCCCCACACCTCTCCCTATCAGTTTTTCTCATCCCGATTCTCACTTTCGAATGAATCTCATCTCCTTTAATTATTTTGTCCCCTTTTCTTATGGGCTTGCTCAAGAGAGGCATGAATCTCATCCTATTTTCCTCTAGCTTAATCAATTTGTAGTCAGACCCATTAAGGCACACTACTAAGGGGAAAATTCAAAAGATATTTGGCAAGAGTGAAATCCTACCTCATTACCTATTATGAGTAGTGTGGTTGGGTGATTTTCTTGAAATAATGTTAGTGACATTAATTTTCCTTGAATAATAATTGCATTAGCTAATAACAACTAGAAATAACTATTCTCAATATTAATTTGACTCTTTGAATTATAAATTTTATATTATAAAAATAAATAAATAAATTTTTTATAATAAAATAATGCATTTTTATTATTATTACAAGCTTAAATTCAAAAGTTTTGGAGCATGTAAACCTTTTAAACTTTCTTAAAATTTGTTTAGGAAATTTTCATTATGTAAATAAATATTATTTAACAATAAATTTTCATTTTATATTTAATTTAATTAATTTATTTATTTATATTAGATTTTTTAATATAATTTCATTAAAAATAAATAAATAATTTTACTTTTAGATTTATATAAATATTAAATATATTTTAATAATTTTTATAATATTTATTTACAATCACAAGGTGATAATATATTAAATTTAATGTTATCAGTTTTTAATAATTTTAATTGTGATACTTTATATATTCATGTAATGTTTTTTTATTGTATGTAAATCTCCCTATATTTCAATACTCAAACCTGGAATTATAATACCTATATATATATATATATATATATATATATATATATTATATATTAATATAAATATATATAATTATAAAATTAAATATATAAATATCTTTTTATCAAAATATAAATTAATAAATTTTTATACAAATCTCTCTTGTTCTATAAATTAAGAAAATATATATATATATATATATATATATATATATATATATATAATTTTAAAAAATAAATTTATTTTTAAATTTATAAAAAAAATTAAAATATTTTTTATTTCCCTACACCGTATTTACAATAACAACTAAAATCAAACATAGTGTTATTAATTTTTTATTATTTTAATTTTGATTTTTTTAAAATAAAATATTAAATAATGATATATATAAAATATTATATTTGTGAAATTTTTGTAGCAATAAATGATTAATAAAGTGATTATATTCGACTTATCTATATATATATATATATATAACAATAAAAATTTATCTTTATATAATTGTATTTGGCTTTATATACCATGTTAATATATTATTTTTTAAGATATAGATTTTAAATATTTAAAATTTTTTAAGATATAAATTTTTAATATGGTTTTTAATATTTTAGATATTTATAATGTTAATATATTATTTTTTAAGATATAGATTTTAAATATTTAAAATTAATTTTTAAGATATAAATTTTTAATATGGTTTTTAATATTTTAGATATTTATAATGTAAATTTAATTAGTTCATTACATTTGATATTAGCATCTTATTTTTTAATTTGAATAATTAATCATATATTACAATAATTAAAATTTTGTCTATTTTAAATTTTAAGTAGAGATAACCCTTTCAAATTAAGTCTACCAATTACTATATAACCAAAAAAAAATTCTATTAAAAATATTAATAAATACTTCAATTTAGTATTAAAATGAAATTTATTACACTAATTAAAATTTTGTCTATTTTAAATTTTAAATAGAGATAACCCTTTCAAATTAAGTCTACCAATTACTATATAACCAAAAAAATTTCTATTAAAAAATATTAATAAATACTACAATTTAGTATTAAAATGAAATTATAAATGTGCTTGCTAAAAACTTGTAAAGGAAATTTGATTTATTATACAGATTTCATATAGTAAAATTTTTATCCATATGTGTAATTAACTAGACAATATGTAAAATTAACTAGACAATATGCAAATGTAAAAAAATAATAACAAATTCATCCATAACAAATTTAAAGGATAATATAATTTGTTGAAATGAGAAGCAAATTCATGTAACAATAATAACCTCATAAAAAAATAAGAATAAAAAATAATATATTATTAGAAGGGATTATGGGACAAACACCATGCATATACTGGTGAAAGATAGTCTTATTAACCGCCGCATTATATCATGAATGAGTAGAAAAAAGCGTCTAACGTAGGGCTGTGATAAAACTACTATGGAAATGGAAATATATAGTAAGTCAACAATATTAAAAGAACGGATTTAGTGACAAACTCTGTGTATTAGATACTAGTGAAAGTTGGCTTTATTATCCACCACATTAGATCATGAATTAGTAAAAAAGAATTTGTCTAACTTATTATCATGATAATGTTATTATCCACCACATTAGATCATGAATTAGTAAAAAATAATTTGTCTAACTTATTATCATGATAAAGTTATTAGTGAAAGTTGTGATATATGGTAAAATAAAAATATCACAGAATATTTATGATAAAGTTATTAGTGAAGGTTCTACTATATAGGACAACAATATTAGAGAATATTTTTTGGTTTAAGTGAATGTGACATTTAGAGAATATCATTTGAATTATTGTGAAAACATAAATTATGTATTTAAATATATTTTAAATTTTAGAAATATAATATTTATTTGAAATAAGTTATTAATATATATTATTTGAGTATATGAAAATTAATTTAAAATATAATTGAATTTAGAGGTTCATTTTACATTCTAGTGTGATATGTAACAATGTTCCTTAGCTATTAAAGTTGAAATTTGAAATTTTGCTCAGGTTGGTCCAAGAAAACAAAAAACAAAAAATTAAAAATTAAATAACTATATAAAATATTTAAATAACGTAGTTCATAAAAAAATTTACACGTGAAGAAATTAGATCTCTCTTGGGTTTTGTTAAATCTATATTTAAAATAGATCTATATTGATATAATTCAAATGGAAAAATATAGATTTATAGAACAATATTGACATCCATAAATTAAAAAAAAAAAAATTACACCAATAAAATATATATATATATATATATATATATATATATATATATATATAATTGTGAAAATATGTATTTGCAAAGAATCTAAAAAATTAACCAATAGAAAAAAAAGATGATTAAGGAAATGTAAAACTAACTTAAAGAACTTAAGCTTATTTATATAAAGTATCAATATTATTTTAAAAACAATATTTAATTATTTTAAAATATTTAAATATTAAAATAAAGGAAATAAAATGGATATTTGCAATTAATAATATTGTATTATATTGAGGAAACTATTAAAGGGAGTCACTAAGGCGAGGCAAATCATATTCCTTTTAGGGAATTTTAGTGTTTTTGTATTAAGTAATAATTAAATAGGAAGTTGCAAGCTGTAAATTAGACATATAATTTTAGTTTTTGTTAAAAAAATTTTTTTTAAAGAAAGTATGCATAACTCGAATTATTTGGAAATCAGAATTTTATTTGTCTTATTATTATAAAAAAATATTTATATTAAAGTAACATATACATATAATCACAAAAAATGAAAAGGATAAACTAAAAGAATCTTTAAAATATTTTTGGAAATAAATTATTGGAAAAAAAGAAATTTTTCATGTAATACATCATAATAAAGAATTATTAAACATAACTAAAAATACAAAAATACAAAATAATATAATAAAATATTAAAAAAAAACTCAACCAAAATTCAAGAACAACTTTTTATAATAAATATTACACAAATAAAATTATGTTTCTATATTTAATTGGCATTCAAATTGTCTTCGGGAACAACCTTTTATGTAATAAAAATTACACAAATAAAATTATGTTTCTATATTTAATTGGCATTCAAATTTTCTTCGATAAGGATACTTTGTAAGTTGTAAACAAAATATGAAAATGAAAATGGTTATATTTCACCACATTAGGGTGATATTTTTAAAAGAAATATCTAATAATTTTTATTTTTATTTTTTATAAATATTATATAAAATTAATGTTATAAGTGTTTTTATAGTGTGAATATAAATTCTAGAAAAAATCCATATATGGTTTGATATAGTGAGAAAAATATATATGTTAATTTAATATAGATAAACTATGTTGTGGCATGCTTAGTAGGGACCAATATTCATAAACAAACAAATTCATGATGTCTTTTATTTTCTATTGTAATTTTCAAATAATTTGGGTCTAATTATAAACCAAATTTGGATAAATCTTCTATTGATTGGTTCTTGATCTTGCAAATGTCATCATATGTTGTATTAGGGATGGAATAAATTTGTTGCATGTTTTGAAAGAGAGGCCAAACAAAATAGTTTTCAACATTGTAATCCCCTATCATCCTATTTGTCACCAATTGTGAGTCCATGTATACATGCAATTGGGTAATGTTTTGTTCATGAACTAAATGCAGAAGGAGCTTTAATTCCATTAATTCAACATAATTATTTATATATGGTCAAATACAAGATGAGAATGATATTTCAAGTGTGATATATAGAAAAAGGAGGCCCACTTCCCCTCCTATGGGAGGTGTCCCTTGTGTGGTCCCATAAGAAAGGTCCATGGATGGTCATTTTATTTTTCAATTTCCAAATTTTTCTAGCCTTAAATGAATTTCAAAACTTTGTTGGGCCACTTCTGTAGAAACCAATATCTGAATTTCTATCTTGAGGGATTTTAAATTTCTTTTTTGAAAAAAGATTAAACTCTATTCCTTGAGAAAATACTTTGTTCTTTTGCAACCAAATACCATAGGAAATCGATACAGAAAGAGTCTTTTGTTACTTTTGATGATGGGCAGAGAACTAATTTTGAAACTTTCATCAATGGAGACATTATCCCAGGAGTAATTTGCGTAATGTATGTGATATATCTCAATCCAAAATACTTGTATGAATAGACACTATATGAACAAATGAGGGATTTTTTATATAATGTGGAGATAAAGTGGGCGTCTACTAGGTCCTTGGAAAGCTTTTTTTTTGTGAATTATCCCATGTTGGATTTTTAGTTGTTTTTATTTTTTTTACATGGAGCCACATAAAAATATTTTTCTTATCTAGATATTTAAATTTTTGTATCCCCCCCCCCCACCCCACCCTCAACCATGGTGTAGGATTTTTTAAGTTTCCATGAATACACATATGTATCCAACCTCTACGGAATATTTTCATAAAGGATGTTAGGCATAGATTAGTAAATACCTTTTCATATATTAAAGTACAAATGGTGAAAATTCCAAGTAATTACTAATAGAATTTTTTCAATCAACAAAGCAATTTTGGTGCATGAAGAAGTTACAATGCAAAAGGTAAATCAAGAAATAACTAAAAGTATAATAAGGGAAGTTCATGCTACAATGACACCTTACCAACATCCTAATAAAAAGAGTCGATGCCTTAACCAATCAGTGTCTCAACATAACTCAAAATTAAAGTAGTTGACATATCTTCCAAAGAATATTGATGTTAGTGTGATTGTGTCTCATAGTAATAATTTACCTAGGGAATCATATAAGTGCAATGTTCCACATAAGATTGAATTAGGATGATAAAATCATTTTACATAAAAAAAATATTCTCACGACTCATATGTCCATACAATATTATATCATAATTCATGACAATGCCAAAAAAGCATAATCATGCAAAGACATCAAGCCAAAAGAAAAGATGTAAATATTTTCCATAAATATTCTTTGAGAACAAAGCATTTATAAAAGGGGAGGAAATACAATAAAAAAAATGTATAAAAATTAATATAAATAGTTAATAACAATAAAAGGGAATGCCCTAGAAAAATGACAATATTCTTAGTGAAAAGGAATGCAACTAGGTACTTGTATGGGGACCTCATTGTGTTTTGTTATATTCTATCATTTTTCATGCATTATTCAAAATATTATTTTATCCACATGGATTCCTTTGTATCATTCCAAATATTTTGAATATTTGTGATTTGAGGCATATTTTTTCATCACAATATCTCTACTGATTTGATGGAATAAATAAAAGGTGCACAATGATGGAGTCATATATAGAAGGATGGATGAAACATATTAAGACAAGATGATTCCACATGTGAATTAATAGTGAATTTTGACAAAATCAAAGGTTAACCAGAGTATGTACATAAAAAGGATGAATGAGTTAAACAAGGAGTTGATGAACATCAAAAATTCATTAGAATAGATCATGTAGTAGTTCATTGAATATGCATTCCCTTTTGCAAGTTCAAGTGTTTTACTAAATTATGGTCTTTAAGAGGATTCTAATCATATCAATAATGTCGTGATGACCTATGAGTAAATTAATATTCAAATACTCTACATTACATTGAAGAAACAATCAATTAGGAACTATATGGATGAATAAAGATCAAAGATACCTTGAATTGAACCTAGTTTGATATTATGTTGAAATTTTTATTATTTCACAAATTCTTTTAGAGATAATTCTAAACCTAGATATGGTGGGCCATAAAATTAAAGGCCAATCTTAAATTGGAAACATTTCATGTCTCACTTATAGTAGGCTATTTTGACTATACTTTCCACATTTTAAAAATAGGATTAGTAAAAGAGTACACCCATGAGTGGGAGATCCTATAAACATGAGTTTTATACCTCCTGAAGGAAATAACTCTAAATTGTAAGACTGAAAATTGAGAAAAACATTGAGGTTTGGTTTTAGAGTGTGTCAACTATAGAAAAGGCCATAACTAACTCTAAGTCAATATATTACCAAAAATATAAGTTAATATAAAAAAGTGTTATGGTCCAAACGATGCTGGGTTCTACCTCCAACATAAAAAATGAGTGAATCCATAAACCTATGTTTTATTTTTCCGCATGGTATACATGCAAAAATAATATATGCAAACCATTAATCAAGATCATTTTCAAGAGGTTGATCAATCCTTTTAGACATTGATTAAGAGTATCTTTAAGATATAGCAAACTCTCAATAAGAATCTTGACAAGGGTTAATTAAATCCTTGATCAAGGTCTTCTGAAGGGTTAATCAAGCCTTCAATCAAGCTCTATGTGAATATTAATCAAATCCTTAATCAATATCCATACATAAATTGATATTTAGCACCTCAACTGATGGAAAGGACCTCAATTAAAGTCAAAATATTCACTCACATCCTTAATTTTTATAACAAAAGCCAAAACATGTTGTGAAGATATTAATTAATTTTGGAAATTTACAAAATATTAATCCACATTTCATGTCATTTCTCAATCAATCCTTCACTCTAGCCATGTTCACAACTCAACTCAACATCTAATCTAACCATGTATGTTACACAATGGCATCTACACAAGAGGTTAGTGGTTGCTTCTTTTTTCAAACAAATTTTAAATTTCATGTAATTAAATTTCCATTATTTTGTTTAAATTTTATCAATTGGGAACAATCATATGGTTAGTTTCATTTAAAACCATGTACTAACAAGAAAAATTGTTGTTGGATATTTTTTTTATCATAAAATAACATGCACATGATAGAAAATTATATCTTGATACATGGTTAGAAATGAAAATAACAATGTAAACATTCTTCATTATTTTTAATTTATTTGATTTAAAATAGTAAACCAACATTTATACTATTGGTTTTATTTTGAATTATATATTGCCAACAATAAGTGTTATTAGAATTTTCAATCCTTCGATAATGTAGGCAAGATTGAAAAATATATATCAATATATGGATGAAAATAAAATAAATGATATAAAGAATGGAATTTCTTCAATTTTCATCACTATAAATTTATTTAATGAATAACATAAGTGTTGCCAATTTTATTTCTATCCATGTGGTAGAAAGTAGAAAATTTGCAATATTTTTCTCAATCCACTAGTAACACATATAGGATTGAAAAATATGGACTAATACATGGTTGAAAAATAAGGTGAATAGACACTACAACTCACATGTTATTAAGTAGATATGCAATTAAAGTGAAATTATATTTTCCTGTCAGTGACCATTAATAAAACTTGAGATAGACCAAACAATCATCTCATATACTACCACTACTCCCATGAGATAATGCATTTATTGAAAAGAATCCATAACTAGAATACATTGATCCATTCAAGTGACACACTAACCTTATAACCTACTTGTGATAAAAATATAATAAGATATTGTAAAGGGAGAGTCCACTTAGGCAAGATTCATCCCAAACAATAATGGCATAAAAGAAATTATCATATTTAAGTGTAAATGGTGGAAAAATGAAGCTAATCACCTTATGAATTAGAAAATGGAAATGCTCATGTCGATATGTCTCATTTATTGCCTCGATATGCACAAAATTCCACTTTCCTATGGAAATAAATGCCTATGAAAATACACTCTATCATTTCAACCATCTAATTTAAAAAGGGATAAGAAAAATAGGATTGATCATAAGGTAGTTGATACATTTAAAAGGAAAGCCTTCATAGATTCCCACAAACAAACACTAAGGCCCCAAGAAAATATGGAAATTATTTCTTTATGTAAATTGTTTCGATGATGAACATTTCCACATTATCACTCACATTTATATGTGGAGAGGGTTGTGAAGAATAAGTCATCCACCCTAAAAATGGCAGATGTCCATTGTTCATATGTACTTGAAAAATAACACACACATGCCTACCATCAGAATGAAAAAGCACTTTCATAGGAAAAGTAATGGCACATTTATAGTAAACTAAAGTCATTCAAGAAACACATTACACTTAAAGAAATAACAATATAGGTGGCCATCATGTAGAGTAGTAAGGAATTTGAAAGGGTTAATCACTCTTAGAAACCCATAATAATCACTTAGCCTCCAAGAAAACTATAAATCACAATCATGATTTCTTCCTTCATTTCTCTTGGAGTGGCTCTGCACTCATTCATGCCTTCTGCTGTTCGTAGTCATGGCAAGCATAAGAGGTCAAGGAGCATGCCAATTTCCAGAGTGCACATTTTCAGTGTCAACTTCAAGCTAAGTTGGAGATACTCATACAATAGATAAAACAATAGCCAGAGTCATACAATATTTCTACAGCTTGGCTTGGGCAAGCGCTGGATGTCGTGCTTTTTATCTATTCTAGTTTGAAGGAATTGTACCCGCACATGCAGATAGACAGTAATGCAGATGGAAAATGGTTGAGCCGACATATGGAGAAAAAAATCCATTGAACCCCTCTTTATCATTGAAACATGACATCTACTGCTAAGCCTCATCCCAAAATAGAGTTGAGTGGGCTTAAGAATATCTCTCAAAAAAATGTTTCCTCACTACATATTTACTATCCTATGCCCAATTCCAAATACTCGATCCAGCGATGAGCCTCTTGTGATGTAATCTAGCTTATTGATTTGGTAAGGAAGCATACTTCTCTATCCAAATTTTCTTCGAGAGTTCATTGCCTCCTATAACCCATCACCACCAAAGCTTCACTACAAATGTGTTGCTAATAGTTTGATGGTCTTGCAAACTCAACCCTCCAAACAAATTAGGTTTGACGAGTGATTCCCGGGCTACTAAGGACCATCTCTTAGCCTTATTCAAAACTCCCCAAAGGAAATCTCTCTAAAGAGATATGAGTTGACCACAAATGGCCTTCAGAATTGGCATCAAAAATAGTTGATAAATTGGAATTTCCTACAAAACCAATTTATTTAAAAGTAAATGACCTACAAAAATTAATGCACAAAAATTCCAATCAGTAACTTGGGAATGAAGTTTTTGTAGCATATCCTACCAACATTCCATACACTTAATATTCAAAGCCAAAGGTACCCCCAAATATTTGCAGGGAATATGAGCTCTGTGAAACTCTAAAGCTCACGTTAAATGACATTGAACATAATCCTTACAATTGAAACAAAAAATACATATTTTTTCCTTATTTATAAAGGTTCTTGAGGCCGCCATGAAAGCCTGCAAAAAAAATGATTTTGTTAACTTCTCTAAGAATGGGAAACCCAAATAAGAAAACATCATCAAGAACTTGTTGATGAGTAATTGGAAAATCTATACCAAAAATTTCTAAACCCTTGATATGTTCCTCTTAAGCTAGGGCAATAAACCATGAAGACCCTCCATTACAATTATCAACAAAAAGGCAATGGAACACTTATAATCAATAAAGTGGAACACTTTTAGTGACATATATTATGTTTATTTATTAATGTGCTTTGCTCCAATTTTATATCATTCATGCACTACATTACATTCGCCTTAAAAAAACTTCACACATTCACTGATATTTCTTTCATTAAATTTATGCACAATATATATATATATATATATATATATATATATATATATATATATATATAATTTTAAAATATCTCTTTATTTATCTCTAAATGCTTGTCTTTCAATGCTAAACACCTATATTGCATATTTATCTGTGAAAGGCCTTGTTGCAATGTAAAACAAAAATATATTACAAAGTTCTCTTTATTTGTTATATTCAAATTTGATATTAAGAAAAAAAATGTATAATGTTGTCTCTATAGATGTCAAATAGGCATTTCGAAAAACATTATTTTGTATTTTCATGGATAATCAGTTGTTGAAGATGGGGAGCTTCATAACGAGTAAAAAACCTGATGCAAATCAAAATTACATCCAATGGTAACATGATAACATGGTAATAGTGAGAAAAAACAAAGAAAGTTGGGATTGCATTAGTGCATGTGTATTGCACACATAGTAGTCATTTGAGTGTCCTTGGTTCCTTTGGTATTTTATTGGATTACATAATCAAACAAGACGGTCTGCATAGCAACAAGTCCCTGCCTTGAGTGGCCTAGCCAACATTGCCTTGGGGTATGAGCTAGTGATGTTCATAGGCCCTCAAAGTCTAGTGGTGCTACCTCACCTCTTGATGTTTGGATCAACCACTTACATTGTGACCCTTTAATTGAAATATCCATTCCAATTCCCTCTATTCAATTCCCTTAAAAATTAAAATGGAGAAATGATTGCACTAGAACAAGCAATGGACCAGGCTACCAGCTAAGTACATAAAAACAAGTTGACCAACAGGAACATATATTTTGACACTCTGCTTGACGAAAATGAGCTGGAAGAAATTGCAGTTCAGACAATCTATGTTGGCAGGACAGTGCCCGAGATATAGTGAGATATGAGTGGTCTATGAAGTACTATATGTAGCAAAATATTTTCCAATCTGAAAGCTGGTTTGAGGGGTGCAAGTCCCCAGGCTGGAGTGAGAGCATCCTCCTTCAGTCCATTACTAACATTAGCGTAGACCCATCGAAGACCTATTTTATATGGACCTCTAGATTGCAAATCTTGAGGATGCCTACCTGGTATTCACACAAATGTTGTTCCACGAAACACTGGAATTCAAGATAAAAATTTCTTGGATGTCCATACCAAATATAGGGAATTGGTAGATAAAGATATAGGAGGGAGGTGGTTACATTACATATTTGAGTTATTACAGAGGTTTTGCATTCATTTAGGAATTCAGAAGAGGAAAAAATAAATCAAAACCTACAATGAGTTGCGATGACTACAAGGCCATCGATGCTGAAACCTTCACAAGTGGTGAGTGAGAGAGCATAGAGATCAGAGAAGGAACACGCTATTAGCTCAGGCTTTCATTCGTGACGATCATGCGCTTAAGCCTCAGCTCCCGGAGCCATGGATAGGCCCCGCACATGACCATGAGCGAGGGGTGAATATCCGCTCCCTAGTGGGGAGGAACAATGTTGAAATCTGAGAAGCGTGGATTTCCCTTGAGAGTTATGCCTATTATCTTGGGGAAGTGCCTCACCAAGATCTTCGGTGAGACAGAATAATAGTTTGCAAGGAAGACCTTCCGGTGGCTCTAGGCCTTGGCTCTATACCAGGCCTTTCATACCAGTGAAACTGCGCTCCTGTCCTGCTAATAGTCCACCAAGTCATTAAAGTGACTTTTAAACACAACACCTCGAATAATGTTTAAACATCAAGTCATTAAAGTGACTTTTAAACACAATGCGCGTCGAATAATTAATTTTAAACAATGCGTCGAATAAAAAATAAATTAGAAATGACCATTATAGACCATGTGGCCCTTCACAATTCACATGAGGGTCACCTGTCCTCACCGCTAGGACACTAGTTAATGTTGCATCATGTTAATTTTCTTGGCCTGTAGTGTGTGTGTCAATCATCCAGCATAGCATATCAAGCAAAGGTGATAGGAGATCAATCATCCAACATATCAATACAATCGGCTTACAAGGTAATTTGTTATATCAATAGTCTGCTTACCCGAGGAAACACAGCTCATCGCGGTACTCAAAGTCATCTTTTTATTACTTCAATAGGCCATTTCATGAACTTTCCCTATAACAGGCAGGATCACGTCGATTGCCTTTAGGTTCAGCGGGAACCTCGCTGTTTGCTATATTTATGACAGGCTTCTATCAACCTTGACAACTTATTGCTTACACCTGCCTGCTGATCCTACTTGCTGCCTTGCCGATGGTAGGTCTCCTGCTTACTTACGCTAGGGTAGCAGACAACATGCCTGGTTGTTGTATCCCACCCACTCTCAGTAGCATTCCCAGTTCATGAAGCCCACCCATTTTCAACATCTTTAGTGATCGGAACGATATACCACCACCTGAAAGAAAAAGGACGAAATGTTGGACTCTTGTGGCTCAAGGACCTGATGAGCAGCAGATAGATATTTTATTGGTGTTCTAGAGAAAATAGCTTTTGCCGCCTTAAGTTCCCCTTGCACTATCGAAGATATTTTTTTTTCTTTTTGCTTACTAGGGTGGCAAGAAACTGGGAGAAATTAGGAGCACAAAAGCACACATCTAGGTAAAAGAGGCTATGTGAGACAAGGAAACGTATATGGGAAAGAAGCTATGCGAGGCACGGAAACGCATCTGGGAAAGCAACTGTGCAAGAATGATAATGGACCAAAACCAGAGCTCATTAAGGAGAAAGAAAGATTTTCCATGTACCTTCACATGCATCTAAGGTTTCGAGGGATTCACCGCATGCCCTGCTCTTTGGTTCCGAGGGCTCTACCTCCTACCCTGTCCTTGTTCCGGTAAGTATAAGGGTTCCTCCTGAATGGGACTAGATTCTGGACTACAAGAATCAACAGAGAATAGAGGAATCGACAAAGGAAGAGAATTTTAAATATATGCAAAATGTAATCAAAGATGAGAGGTCTTTGTTTAATTGTGTTGGAGTTGTGCTGGGTAGAACATGTTTTTGTGCAAGGTATAACATATGACAACTTGTTAGGCAAAGCCCATAAACCCAGATGTCAAGTTGGAGCTGAGAAAAAGCCATAAACCCAAAATTTTATAAAGTTTATAGCTTAGAATTAAATGTATATCAATTAATGTCAGCATTAATTCACTTCAGTATAATGTATTTAAATACATGCTCTTATCCTAATGCCATTGTGCACCTCTGACCTCTTCCCTAATCTCGGGAAGAGGCCAAATAAGATGGTGAACTTAAAATTTGGTTAGCATAAAATGTGCCTAGTATAAACTTTTGTTAAAAAAAAAATAAAAATATAACTTGCTGCACACTTTAACTTAAGACAAAGTTTTGGTTGTTGGTATTTGTGTCGCACTAATACTAATCCGGAAAACCGATTACTATAGTCCCTACGAACCCTTTGGACAGTGATAGGTGTTATTCAGTATTGAAAGTCTCACTTAATTTCTTATAATTCCAAATTTGAGTTGGTTTCCTTACATATGCAAATAATTATATTGCAAAATATACTATTTCTCTTGAATAACATTCCAACTATTATAGGAGATTTCAGTTTTCATTGATACTATAGGCACATAATAAAATAATACTAAATGTAACTTTAAAAAATGAGATGAGATTCATTAGCCAATAGTTTCATTATTTTATAAATTGATTATAATTTTATTTAACTCTTGATTATAATTTTATTTAATTCTTATAAAGATTTTTTATTAAAAGAAATCGTCATACATTGATTAAAGGAAATGATCATACATAATATAATAATACTCAATGTAACTTAATAAAATTGAGATTCACTATATAATAATTTCATTATTTTATAAATTGATTATAATTTTATTTAAATCTTATAAAGATGTTTGATTAAAGAGAAATGATTTTACATATAATCCACACTACATTACAAAATGCAACACTTTACTTAATACTAACTATTTATCTCATATCTAAATAAATCTTAGAATATATATTAATATCTTCTCTTCTCTTATTTACACGTGTTTTATTTAAAAATAAAATTAAACGTTAGACTAATTTTAATGAACAAAATTATTAATATATATATTCTGATAATGATTAATATGATAAACCTAAAAACAAGTTTCAGAGGATACAATATGAAGAAAACTAAGTGTGGATACCATACATAATTTTCAAACTTAAACGTGGAAAGAAATGTTACAAATAATCTTATAAGTATAACTAAAGGCCATGGAATTTAAGTTTTGAGTAAAGAAAGTTTAATATCACAATATATACTTTTAATCAAATATTTTATTTTTATTTTAAAGAAATCATGAATATTATATTAATATAAAAATAGATGGATTTAATGTGATTGTGTCTAAACACTTCTCTCTTTAGCTTTAGCTATAATGGCCTTTTGAGATGAAGATGAAGTTGAAGCTGAAATCATACAAAGGTGGTTAGTTCAAACTAAAGAAGGAGAGATGCATGAACAATGGTAGGAAGAGTTATTGTCAATATGATTCAAGTCACCCCAAGCTTAAGCTATTTTAGGTTGATAGATTCAAGGAGTAAGACCTTTTGTTGTAGCACCATGTTAGATGTGTTCTTAGAGATCCTCAGGAAGTACCTCACGTAGAATTTCAATGTCAAAGATAATTTCAAAGTAGAAATAGAGGGGTTTTGTTCCATGATCTAATCCTTGAACCCCTAAAAAAGAATTCAACCTCAACTTAGGGGATTTGTAAATTGAGTGGAAGTTATACGTCAATTGGAGGTCTCATCTCTAGAAGCAAGAATGAAAGCCCTTATTATTAATTAAGGATATCTAATAGAAAATCTTACATGGTCACAACCATTCAAAAGCTATCTAAAATTTCATAAATGAGCATTGGTCTCCTACTATTAAAGGTTGGGTATTCTCTTTTATTTTAGGTTAGGGTTACTTTGCTTCTTTTTTTTCTCAACAAAGAAGAGTGGGGCATAATGTTCCGCTATGATATTTCTTTTATGAGATCCCAGGTAATATATATGTCCCTTGGTCTCTATATTTGAATATAGAAAATTAAATTGCAACATCCCCAAAATCCTTTAAATTTCCTCATCTCCACCTTATCTTTTGGGATGACACACTCTGAAGAATATTGAGAATATGCTAGGTAGATTCATTGATTGAATCAAATGAAATGGAAAATTATGCTCCTAGTTGGGAGTATATGTGGACGTGGATCAAAAGAAGGGACTCTTAGTAGACATACCAATTAATATTTATGGGTGGAGTTATCAACGTATCCTCAATTATAATTATGAGTAGGTTCGTTTCAAGAACCATATTTTCATGAATATCGATATTTTTCCCAAAAAAAATATTAAAAGACCACGTATCCCCATTAAAAACCAAAGACCAGAAATAGCTTTGAGTTTAAGACAATCACAAGAAACCATAGAAAAATAATAGAATAAGTGTATATCAAAACCAAACAAACCCCACCAAAGTTTGAACTAGTTCAAAGTTATTATAAATCTTGATGATTTAAAAATTTTAAAAGACATGGAGACCAAATTTATGCTTAGAAAAGCTTGACAACATAATTGATTCATCCCTTATGGATATTAAGAATAACGCTCCATTTGAAAAAAAAATGTAGGGGGTAAAGAGAAAGAAGAAGAAACTGTAGAGGAAATAGAGGAGAAAGAAAGGGAGGCAAAAGAAATAGAGAAGGATGTATCAAAGACAATAAAGAGGACCAAATTCTTAGATAAATATCTAAATAAATTTCCAATCCCATCTCCTTCTCTCATTAGTGAAGGAAATTTAATCAGGGATGGAGGACTCTCTCATTAGGGAAGGAAATTTAATCAGGGATGGAGGACTTTTAAGGATGAAAAACAGGACTTTTAAGGATGAAAAACAAGTTATGACAACATACCAGGCTCCTATGGAAATAAGTAGGGCAAGAGTTACAACTAGGAACAATTAATCTATGTTTTATTTCTTTTCTTATTTGTAACTAATTTGTAAGAATCTATTCTTGTACTCTAAAATGATCAAGAAAAACATTTACTGAAAAATAATACAAATTTTTTTAGTTATCTTTACCACAAATATTTTTCTGCAGTTGATCTTTAAAATATGATTTTCATACTCTGAAAAATATTAAAATATTGTTCCTTTTGATTGACCATATAAATTGTAAAGATAAAAAATAAATATTGAAATTTTCAAACTGAATTTTTGACCAAATCTAATTAAAATTCTATATATATATATAGATAGATAGATAGATAGATAGATAGATAGATATAAGAAATATAATATATTAATTAGTTAAGTAAATTATATATAAAATTAAAATTAAAAAATACTTTTATGTTTACATATAATATAATTTAATGTTTTTAAGAAACCGCTTAATTGGTAATAGTCTTATTATGAAGTATAAGGTAAATAATAAGAATTAAACTTCGAAATTTTTATAAGTCAATTATATATATAAATAAATAAATAAATAATTAATTAATTCAATTTATTGTTTCAAATTAAATTGCAGGTGATATCAGAAAGAATACACAAAATGGGATTGAAATGCTAACCATCTAAATGCTTTTAATTTTAATTTTATGCGTGAAAAAAATTATTCACGTCAGAATTGGAGACTGAGCACCTATATCGAATTGTAGGCTAATATGGAAATGCACTTTGCACAAGAGCTACTGGAAGCAAAAGAGGGGTGTATAAACAAACGCAAACCATGAAGAGCTAGTTATAAGTTCAAAAATGTCCCAAAAAATAGACTCCAGGGAAGTGCAAGTTTCCAATAAATTTACTCACTATGTCGGTGTAAAAGAATATAACAATGAATTTAGCATGTTATGGTAAATTCCATTTGTATCCCCATTTACGTGGACAAATCCTACCTGGTAAAAAAATGGTGAAATTTATTGCGAGAGTGCTCCTAATACCTTCGTTTGAGTTGAAGAGTAGAAAAGGATATAAAATTGTATTGATTAGATGATGAACTTGTAATAATGCTCAAGCTATAAATAGTAATATCTCGCTGCGAGCAAAATATGTCCACTATTCCATAGACCAGTTAAAAACATAAGCCTAGGAACAAGTTGTATCGCTGGGGGAGAAACTTGTGAAATTGTTGGAAATTTGTAATATTTATATTTTATGGATACTTCTTAGGTCACTATTCTTAGTAGATTTTCAGCATTATTTGAGATGTCAGATTGTTTGCCTCATCATGTCTAGGTGTTAAAGAATTAGACAATTTTCGAGGTCAAGTGATTTGCCAATTTTTTAGACTCTGCATGCAATTCTTCAATAGTACTGCGCATAAATTAAGCCATAAATAGTGAAATTGTTTCTGCACTTGAACTAAACCTATTTCTAGATAAACTAGCTTCTGATAACAAAAATTATTCACTGAAATTGATGGATAATGTAATGCGCACATGATCATGCAGGTCTCCCAAAACAATAGGAATTGACGACGAGAAACATCATGGAGACATACCAAATCACGGGCATACTAATGAAATTTTGTAACTTTTCCCGCAAATGTAGAATCCCATGCGACTGTTCAGTGCAATCACTAACGGCTTCATTGTTCATATCATTGCAGAACCCATAGTTGCCGTGGCTTGAACTTGCCATTGAATGTGCTTGGAACCCTTGGGGTCCATCAAATGTCGACATTCAACCGATAGGTCTCTTTAAACAAAGAAATCATAAAACCTAAATAAATCTAAACCAACTTTATTTCTCTCATCGCTGGTATAACGTAATCTAATGGAAACTTTGTATATCATAATCATGCGTTTATATAGTTTTTCTTAAAAATTTGTATAACACAATCACGTGTTCTGAGTAACTTTCAATATATAGTCTTGCACAAAATTAAATCACTAAATCTGTGAAAACCAAAACCCGGACAACATATCTGGACAAGGTTTATGACTGAGAAGTGATGATATATACAAAAGCATAAAACAGAAATATGATTCTGTACAGACCTCCGACAAATATTACACCATATGTAATTGTTGCCCTTGCCCAAATTCCTACCGATCTCAACTACGTAAACAATTATTTCTGGAGATTATTCACTTTCCGAAGGATGTGATAGTTCTTTGTACAAAACAGCTTCGGTGTTACTGTTAGGTATTTATGACCTTAGATTAGGTGAGGTGGGTTTCATGGCCATTGATTCGCCAGGTGCTAGAGTCGGTGGGGCACAAGATCAGAACTTGAAGGAAGATAACTGGTGCTACGGTATGTGAAATCAAAGACCACTCTCCAATCCCTAACATCTTTCGTGAGCTTGCTGTCATGGTTAGCCAAATGATGGAGGGATCAGAATGGAGTTGTTTTTAGTGTTGTTTTTTGGAGTTTTGGGTGTGGGAATCTTGCATTTAAATTTTTGGTGAAATCTTGATTTGTGTTATTTAAACTAATTTTTTGAGTGTATATATGGATTCAGCATTCTAACTAAAAAAATCTATAAAAAAATCTATAAGACACTTCTATTGTGCAGGGGTTACCCATCAAACTTGTGATTTCAATCAATTCAAGTCAAATTTGAGAGAAATTAGATGGAAAAATCCACCAGAAAAACTTCCAAAAAATCACACTAAAAACAACTTAGATAAAAATTATCACATGCTTAAAGCTTGAAAGACTACCAAACCCAAGAGAGTACACAATGATGGAAACAGGTAATTATGATTAAAGTGGATATGCAGTCGCCTGAACATGGAGAGCACAAATTTCACAAACTTCTCGTTGAAATATTGCCTACCATAGTTCTCATTGAAATGCTAAATGTCGGTGAAGTCAGTGCTTTGTGATAAAATAAATGGTTGACTTGGTGTATTTTGCCAATCTAGTCCAGTCGCTTGCTCTAGCCAACGGCCGGATATAACCTTTCATCCCCAACAAATCTCTTAGGAAAATCAACTATCTAGGTCAGTTATTATTTCTTTTTATAAAAAATTCCCAATATGGCATCATTGTGTAGCTACCCAATAAATTAATTCTCTTCCTATCTACGGTGCAAAAGTACCATGTATAGGTTTTATTTCTCATTAAATTAAATTTTAACCTAGTTTTTAAGTTTAATTTCATTTGAGTAGCTTTTCGGTAAAAGAAATCATTTTAGTAATTTTATTTATTTTTTATATTATTTTTTTATAAAAATAATATAAATTATTTGTTGTTGTTATTATTTTTTGTTTATATATAATATTTTTGTTAGGTCTTAATAGTGTTTTTGCTAGGTTAAGAGCTAGTAAGTGTATTTTTCCTCATTTAAGAGTTAGTTTTCTTTGGTTTTTTGGACACAAGGAAACAAATTAACAGTCTAAAACCTAGAGGTATCTGGTAGGAGCCCTCTTAGGGACCACCAAGGGGTAATTCTAGGTGACATAGCGATGAATCAATTTGCATTCAAGGATAATAAACGTGAGCAATGATAAATTTTTCAATGATGAAAAACTATAATTGTTTTGCAAAGAATAGCTAGAAGAAACTAAGTTCTATATTTATTTTAAAGAGAAAAAAATGAGTTAAGAAACTTTAGCATCATTTTGGTCTTGATAAATATACTTGTAAAAAAACAACACCCCAAAAATTCTAAAAAATCTCAATTATCTCGTACCTAATTTCTAGATCTCAATTATCACATACCTAATGTGTAGTAGATTTGTTTTTTTGGTTTTTATAATTATAATTTGTAGGAAAAATGAGATTCCAATAAAATATTCATTATTACATAGTTAGTGACTAGAGGAACATTTTTTTAAGTTAAAGAAAAATATTTCATTAATAAAAAAATGTTGCATATAGTGTAACATGTTAAAAGTGGTAGAGTCAAGGTTATGACTACCAACATTAACACCATTTCCATCTAGATTAGATTAAGGTTACGGATCTGAGAACTAAGACACTGAACAACTATGCGAAAAGAGCTTAAACAAAACAACAAATGACCTATCAGTGAGGCGTTTTGATACACATAACAATGCATAATAAAAACATGATATCCAACATCACGCTTCATTAAACACAAACAATAACCAACAAGAACAATGCACCACCCCTGCAAAAAGAAAGGTCACGATGCCAAAACCCAAAGTGATAGTGTGTTATCCATGCAAAACATACATGTCTTGCATGAGTGATAAGCAACAATTTGCAGCATATGAGCGATAATTCTAGGAGGTAGAGCATATAATGCTTCTAAAAAACAATAAACCATCTAAAAGACTACCATATACCACCATGGAGTAGACCTCAAAAATATCTGAAATATCTGAATACTAAATGCCATGAAGCACAAAGATGTCAAAACTGAAGATTTAAGACCTTGTCAATCAAAAGAAATCACTGTGAAATCAATAGTATTGTTAAGAGAAGGACCAGGAGGATTCGCTTGAGGATCAATAATCCCTTTGAAATCATAGTCTTAGACAATGTAGTTATCCAGACGGTGTAAATGCACATCAATATCATCCAAACAAAAACAAACATTCCTGAGTAAGTGCTTTATATCTTCTTGACAAACAAAAATCTCGTAATTGTCAACTTTCCTATCCCATAAAACCATATGAAAGAGTGCATCCATTAACTGAAGAACATATAGTGAGTGCAAGAAATTCAATATTCATTTCCTTAAATTTCGTGGGTTTGGGAGCCATTAGAAACCATTGCCTCCCACATCCGAGTCGAAGAAGTAGGGACAATATCCAAACTCATTCGACTCCAGTTGTCGAATTTTCTGACAAAATTTTAGAGGGACCAAATTAGAATATGAAGCAATTGATTCCCAAGCAAACAACTGGTGATGATGAACCCTAGAAAAACTAGCTCCACCTCTACAACTAGCCTTGTGATTTTGTGGAGGCATAGTTAGTGGAGCAAGAGGACAGGGACAACAAACATAGAGAAATCTAGTACCCACAAAACACACCAAAGGACTGATGACAAACCTATGAAGACCTGAGAAGCACAGAAGGCAATCATCCCCTAATCACCAACTACTTAATTCACATTGAAATAGGGTTAGACAATTTTCCCCACTAAGCACCATAGAGATATACTCCTAATAATCTTGTGAAACACTTCTAGAAATTAAAGACCACTGAAACTAAGACAAGGTGATACCATTTTGTGACTGCCATTTTCTTTGTGAATGATCTTGTTTATAGAATCTAAACAACAATTAGTATTAGAGCCTAGTGAAAAGGGTTGTTTAGAAAATGTGGTGAGAGGTTGTTGTGAAGAACAAGATTAGTGTTGAGATCAAATAGATAAATGTAGAGAGAAACATATTGGTCGCAAGTATATGCTGTTTCCATAACAACTATTAAGTGGAAGGGGATTAGTAAGCTCGAAGATAAAAATTCAAGCAACAAAGTGCTACGTCTAAAGTTGTTAAAGTCAACCATTGCATTTTCTTTTTTATGATCATGGTTGGTATTTTTAACCACCATTTCATAATCATATTTCATAACCATCATTTCACAATTGTCTATCACACTTGTATTTTTATTTTAAAAAGGATTAATCACAACCCCTATTTCGAGTGTGATTGTTGTTAGTTTATGAAGCAAACTTGCAATACTATAGAAAATGAGAAAAATGTGTGAAGTCACATTCTGTGTAGAGGACAAACTAGGCCATACAACATTGTGATTTGTTTCGAGTGGATTTTGCATATTCTTGGAGGAGCCCATAGATTATAAGAGGAGCTAAATTGCTATTTTGAGTTCCAGTTAGAAGGGTGCGGAGCGATAGCTTCAGATTGGAACCCTAGTTAAAGTGGAGGTTGAGTGAGGCAAGACACAAAACAAAAAGGTCACAAAAGTTGTTAAAATGACCCGAGGGAGCACAAAAATGTAATATGAAACCTTACCATATGATTTAATACAGAGATCAAGTATTTTTTTAAGTATAAACCCTAGAAATTTTTCTTTTAAAGGAATTTTGTTTTGAAGAAAGTAAAATCCTTTAAAAAAATTATGGAAGAAAAGTCCATTTATTAAAATATTTCGAGGATCATTTTTTTAAATAACTAGGGCTTTGGGTTTTGAAAAATGGAGTAGGGTTTATGAAACATGTAACAATTTTTTTTATAAATAGGGTTTGAGAATTATTTAAAGAATAGAGTTTTATGAAAAAATAGGGTTTTTTTAGATAGGTTTTTGTTTTTAAAGAAAGGGGTTCAAGAAATATTTAATATTTTTGTGGGAAAGAGTATGTGTAAAGAATTATGGAAAATGCAAAAATTGAAGTTGAACAATTTAATCTAAAAAACAATTTTGAATTGTGGAAGGTAAAAATGCATGATCTATTAGTACAACAGGGGTTGTATAAGGCATTAGTTGGTAGGAGTAAGAATCTTATGATAATGAGCGATGATGAACGGGAGGACTTGGATGCCAAATCCCTTGGTACAATTCAGTTGTGTCTCAGTGTAATGGTTTATTTAACATTTTCAGAGAAGTTACAACAACATGCTTGTGGACCAAGTTGGAAGGTCTATATATGATGAAATCCATGATGAACTAAATGTACATAAAGAGGAAGTTGTGGAACTTGAAGAAGAAAGAAAGTACGAAAATCATATATCATGTAAATGTGTTTAATACTATTATTTTCTAGATGTCTAACTCGGTAGCTAAGATAAGGCACTTAGATTGTTTTGTTCACTTCTTGAACTAAGGGACCATTTTGTAACCTCTGTGAGCTTTAGAACAACATAAACTCTTGAATTTTATGTTTCTTTTGGTGCTATGTTGTCTAAATAAGTGAGAAGGAAATCAAGCATTGAAACCTAGACACTAGGAGAAATGGTGGCTAGAGGTTGCTATACAGAAAGAAGAGATAAATCAAGAGGTTATTCTAGGTTAAAGTAAAATGTAAAAAGGAGAAAACCAAGATGTTGGTTCTACCAAAAATTAGAGAATCCAAAGAAAGATTGTTAGAAAAGGAAGGAATCTAAGGAGAATTCAAAAAGGGAGGCAAATACAATTGAATTGAGTTTAGGTATGATTAATGAAGTGCTATCAATTTGTGATGTTCCTAAATATCATGAAAATTAGCTATTAGATTCTAGTGCATCTCATCATATTATGTGTTTACATAATTATTTTTTCAACTTATGAAGTTGTTGATGGTGAATATTTCCTTATGGTTAATAATGTTTCTTGTAAGACCGTTTGGGTTTGGAGTCTCAAAATCAAGATGTTTGACAATATTGTGATAACATTAACATATGTAAGACCTTGTACGTATGTTAAATAGAAATAGAATTTCATTGGGAGTATTGGATTCTGGTGGTTATAAGTTCATAGGTCATGGTCTATTCCATGTTGAAAGTGTCAAAGGGTGCTTTAGTAGTCATGAAGACTACAAAGCCAAAGAACCTTTACAATCTTATGGGAATTACTTAGATCAATGAAGCAAAAATGGAATCTAAAGGGCTAGCTAAGTCCAGTCATTTATGGAAATAGCAACTGAGTTCAAATAAGTGAGAAGGGAATTCAGGTATTATTGGCCACAAGTTACTTCCAAATTTGAAATCTATGAATTTAAGTTGTTGCAAACATTGTATATTTGGGAGATAGTGTAGACAAAAATTTAAAGGATGAAGTCTAGTAGTAAAGGTATTATTGACTACATCTGTTCTCATGTTTTGGGACCATCCCCTACTATTTTTTTAAAGGATCATTGTATTCTATTTCATTTATAGATGATTTTTTCTAGAAAGATATGGGTCTATGTATTCAAAAGAAAAATTAATATGTTTAAAAAATTTAACAATTTAGGAAAACTGTAGAGAAGATAACTCGAAGGACAATCATGTTAATTTTAGGGTTAAATAGTTCTCTACTGAAGATAATTGAATTTTTGAACTTTTTTCAGTAACTTTCACAATTCATTCACCCCATATCATCATGAGAAATTATATAGAGAGAACATTAACAGAAACAATGCAACAAAATAATAAGGAACATTAGAATAAAAGAATACACAATAGAGACACTGGGATTTAGTCCAAACAACAGGGAAAAACCCCATGAGGGGAAAACCCAAAAATAAATGATTCTTCTTCTAATATATTGATCAAATTTCCAGCTGAGATACATGGTTTAATGAGACTTAAGTCTTTCATAATCAACCACATTAGGTCTCCTAGGGCCAACCCTCGATGATACATGATCCTCATAATATGTCAACAAAAAGCATGTATAGGAGGTATTAACAAGCCTTTCTCAAGACCTTTGATAGATCTCCATATCATTGTTACAAGTAGCATATATCTCTATCAAGTATTACTTCCATAAATGTCGCTATCATAAGAACAAGTTTCACTGCCACATGTATCCATCATTGGATAAATATAACTACCATACATCATTCTTATAAGAAAAAGCCATACATCCCTATCAAAAGCATAAGCCATACATCACTGTCATAAGAACAAGAAGAAGCCCTCTTTGAAACTCAATAAAATAGAGCTTGAAAACTAAGCCTCTAAGTTGATTCTTTGCATCGAATCAATCCTTAGAGAATCTCAGTTCTGCCCACTAATAACCCTTATTACCTTTCATAACAGACTGAAGTCATGTCTTTTCAAACAACTCCTACCAACCCATTACACCTATACATAAAATTATATACAAACTACCCAATCAAGACCTCAATACCTAGTAAGTTCATCAACACAAAAGGAAAACACATATCTTTGAAGGATAACACTTCAACATGTGCACATATCCTTGAGGATTCTCAACCTTGGTTAGGGCTTCCTGTTATTCCATTCTAGCCCTAAAATTATGCCACAAAAAACTCCTCAAAACTTGTGTTTTTCCACCATGCTAAGTCTTTTACTCCTATTTTATTTCTCTAGGATAATGCAACCTAGTTTCATCTTCCATCTAGACCTTTCATCCCATAAAAAAAGTAGACTTGACTTACCTGTAATGAAAAAATATTCCATTGGCCTGTTCATAAAGAAATAGTGCGAGAAACCTATACCCATAACTGCCTTTAACCTCAACCATTGATCTTCTCCAACTTGGTCTTGTTATTGGTCTATTCCAAAGTGGAGCAACCTCATATTTACATTTTTTAGGGCTCAACCTTCCTGTAGCACTTCGGCCCTGTTCTCTAGATAAGGGAACCACCAAGTCATGCATATAATTATCCTTTCAAGTTGGCTAGCAAGAATATTATCTTCTCATAGACCAATCAAAAAAAAGGAACCAAAAAACACATCCATCCTATGCTTAGAATTGTTCCTATATGTTGTGGCCAGAACATAGGTCTTTTCTCTTTAGATGTGTGCACTTGTTGTGTGTCTTGAATGAGCTCCAAAGGTTGTTTATTTATAATAATTGTTGGAGGAGCCAATGGGTGTTTTTGTGCCAAGGTTTCCCTTCACTTAGTGATGCTGACTTAAGGGAAATGCCCTTTTAATTTTCTATTATTAATATATAAATATATTTTGATTATTGTTTTCCCAAATAAATTTGCCACATCAAATAATAATGAGAGGAGTGAAAAATAATAATTTCCTTTTATCAAATTTAATTCTCCTTTTGGGGTAGGATGGTCTCTCCTTGGGGTAGTTGGGCTTCTCCTTTGGGTACATGGATCTCTCTTGAGGAAATTCATCCCAAAGATGCCCCAAATTTCAACACTTCCTCTCAGCTAGGGAGAAATTTTCAGTTGCACCATAAAACTTATCTCAGGCATACATGTATCAACATAAGAGAAGCTCATCTCATCTCATAGAATAATAATAATCCACAACTGATGGTAGGGGAGATCAATTTACCTCAACCAAGTCCTTGGTAGTCACAAATAACCTTTGTAAAGATCACACTCACCCTACTGGTCTCCAAGTAAAGTTCCATGACCTCATCTCATTTGAACAATGATGATTCGATCCATAGAAGAAGAAGAATGGTCCACATTGACAATAGGTGAGATCAATATACCATAACCAAGTTTGTGGTGGCCATAAATGACTTTGGTAGAGATCACACACTCTATGTCCATTGACTAACCCTCACTCAACTTGATCCTCAGTAATCAAGTGGTAGAACACTTGCGTCCAATACTTAGGTTATATCACTTTACCATAACCAAGTCCATGGTAGGCATGTCCACCCTTAGTAAATATCACACTCACTTAAGTATCCTCTCCCATGTGGCCAAGATGGGAGGAAATCCAAACAAGCTTAACTGAGTCCATGATCCCTTTTACAAGGGTGACTTGTGAGTAGGATGAAAATTGGGGTATGTACTTATCCAAGTCCATGGCTTTAAGGAGTACCCTCACCCAAGAGCGTCGCTGCACACCCCCCTTCATCAAGTCCATGGCTAGTCATAAAGACAATGGATAACATATGCTCAGTATTCTTGATCAGCAATGCTCCCCCTCGAGGAAGGATATATTTTCCTATACTCCAATATGCTCTCTGAAGAATATGAACTTCAATGGCTTGGTGAGAATGTCAGCAACCCGCTCACCTATTGAAGCCTCACTACTTCAATTATGTAAAAAGTCACTATCGGAGCCTCACTACTCCCTTTGTGTCAGAATCTCAATGCTCCATTAGTTGCACCATGTATGACAGCCTTGTGGATGTCTTTTCATGCCACATTGCTTGCAATTCATTTAATTTGCAAATATGATCAACCACTATTGGACATAGTGAAATGGAATTTAGCTACTTGCTCATCTAGGAAATCAAAGAAAGACCCATACTGAAGCAAAACCTCAATGTGTTCTTCCTATTTACAACACTCTTGGTTCACTTGGCATAGGTATATCTCTTCAACCACAACACTGCCTCAATCCATGTAGGTATCTCAATTCATGCGCAAAAGGGTCCCTTTAACTTAGCTAGAAATCATCATATCTTGGCCTAGACCAATCATAGAAAAGAACCAAGAAACATGTCCATCATTCACTTATAATTTATCCTATAGGTTGTGGCCACATCAAAGGTATTTTCTCCTTAAATGTGTGCACCTGTTGCGTGTCTTGAATGAGCTCCATAGGATATTTATTTATACAAAGAGTTGGAGGAGCCAAGGGGCGTTTTTGTGCCAAGGTGTCCCTTCAAATAGTGAGGCTGACTTGAGAAAGATTCCATTTTAATTTTCTCTTATTAATATTTAAATATGCTTTTATGATTTTTTTCCCAAATAAATTTGTCACATCAAATAATAACGAGGGGAGTGCCAAATAATAATTTCCTTTTATCAAATTTAAATTCTATTTTTGGGGCAAGATGGTTTCTCGTTTGGGTAGTTGGGCTTCTCCTTGGGGTAATTGGATATCACTTGGGGAAATTCATCTTGAAGCTGCCCCAAATTTCAACAAATAAAATGTCTAAGAATAAATAATGGAGGCAAGTTAAATTCTTTAGAGATTAAATAATATTGCAAGGAGGCTAGGATTGTTACACACAAAACAACAGATAATACTCATAAGCAAAATGGTGTGGAAAAATGCATGAACATGAATCTTGTATAAAGAGAAAGGATCAAGCTAAGAAATTCTAGTTTGTAACCACAGTTGTGGGAAGAAGCAATTAGTACTACTTGTTACTTGTTATCTAGTAAATTGATTACCATTTCTTGTGATAAATTGTGATTATTCGAATATAAATAGTTTTGGTTGTGATGCGTATACTCCTATTCCTAAGAATCAACATTCTAAATTATACCCTAAATTAAAGAGATACATCTTTGTTGGTTATGATGATGTTGCTAAGGGATATAGATTGTGGGGATCCTACTTCACACAAAATTGTCATCAATAGAGATGTGATATTTGATGAATACTCTCTTACTAAACTGGATCATGTAGAAAATGTTGTGAAACAATAACAAACACCAAACACCAAATCAACAAATTGATTTTGAGATGGAACCATGTACAAGCACATGGAAGCAAGGAGATGATTTTGAAGATAAAGTTATAGATGCTGAAGGTACTCAAGAAACTGTTGAAGTTCCAAAATCTACACTGAGAAGATTTACATATGAGAGAAAAGCTTTGAAAATATATATTGAATTTGTTTCATATATTGATTTTGTTTCTGATGTTGAAGAACCTCCTTATTATCAGGAAGCAGTAAATGATATCAGTAGTGAAAAATGGAAGGTGTCGATGATAGAGGAAATGGATGCCTTGGAGAAAAAAATATGTGGGACCGTGTAGAACTCCCAAAATTTAGGAATGTTGTTAGATGCAAATGGGTCTTCAAATTGAAAAGAGGAATTGATGGTTAATATTGATAGGTATAAGGCCAAACTAGTTGAAAAAGGTTACTCACAAATGGAAGTTATATATTTCCATGAATCTTTTTTGCCAGTTGTTAAACTTTTTTCTCTTCACATTGTTTTCGCACTAGCTTCTTTGCTTGACTTGGAGTTAGAACAAGTATAAGTTAAAGAAACATTCTTGCATGGATATTTGGATGAAGATATTTATATGGAATAGGCAAAAAAGTTTCTGCAACATTGCAATGGAAAATTAGTGTGTAAGATAAAGAAATCATTATATGGCTTGATGTAGTCACCTGGGAAATGGTACTAGAAGTTTGATGCCTTCATCATGAGATAGAATTATACTAGAAGTGAGTATGATCATTGTGTGTACTTTAAAAGTTTGAATGGAATATGAATTATCTTAGTGTTGTATTTTGAAAATTTGCTCATTGTAAGTAAAAGAATGGAGAATATTGACATGTTGAAGGCTCTTATGGCTAAGACATTTGATATGAAGGATCTAGGAGATGAAAAACAAATCTTGGGCATTAAAATACACAGAGATAGGAAAAATGGTAAGCTCAAGTTTTCATAGCAGAAGTATGTAGAGAAAATACTTGAGAAGTTCGAGATGAACAATGTGAAACCTGTGAATATCCATTTCACTTCCCATTTTAAGATTTTTATGGCTTATTTCCTAGAAATGAGGATGAAAGGGAGTATATTTCTTTTTTACCAGATGCTAATGTAGTAGGCTATATGATGTATGCAATGGTTTGTATTAGACCTGATATTTCACATGTAATGGGTATTTTCATTAGATTCACGGTATATCTAGGAAAAGAACATTGGGCTACAATGAAATGGGTGCTTCGATATCTTAGAGGCACTAATGATTATTGTGTCACCTTTAATTATTTTAAAGATTATGTTTTTGAATATGTTGACTCAGATTTTGAGGGTGATTTGAACAACAGGAGGTCCACTTCAATATATGTCTTCTCTTACAAGGGGATCCATCAATTAGATGTCAAAGCTTCATGAAATAGTTAATTTATCCACCATAGGGGAATAGTACATTGTTGTCTCACATGCTTGCAAAATGGAAATTTGGTTAAAGGGGTTTCTATGTGAGCTTGGGAGAGAGTAGAATGACATAAATATTGTGAGATAGTCAAAGTGCACTACATTTAGCTATAAATTGAGTTTACCATATCAAGACCAAACATATTGATATAAAGTACAATTTTGTAAATTAGTTTATTGATGGAGGTGGAGTAGATCTTAGGAAGGTCCACACCCAAGAAAATTGGGCAGAGATGTTTACAAAACTAGTGTTAATAAAGAAGTTGTGGTGGTGTCTAGCTTCTCTTTGTTTGTATAAAAGGTGATAGGACCTTGGCAAGGAATTAGGAAAATTATTTTCAAGGTGGATATTGTTAAAATATGACAACAATATGTAAATGTAAATTCAAGTTTACTGCAGTAAAAATTGTTGTCGTAATTTAGATACGAACCAAAACTATAGTTACCAAAACTATTGTAATGGAGTCTGCTTCATATATGTTTCCAATACATGAGAAGGATGTGTGAATGGTGTAAGCCTAAATGTAATATTTTTCCTAAAGAATAAAAAACCCAATTTCCTTCCTCATGGATGTTTCCTTAACAAGTTGTTAGGGTTTCATGTTGTCAATATTGTGTCTAATTTTGAGTGTCATTTTTTTTTTGTGAATGATCTTTTTACTATCTCTGAATAACACAATAGTGGACTAATGCCATCATTTTAGAAACAACATGAAAGTCTCAATAGTATATCAATGTTGACCATTAGGATCTATGTGGTTGGACCCATAGATGTTCATGGCATCATTTGAACAATTTTTAGTTGACTTCATACAGTTGTGTCATATCATTAACAATTGGCTTTTTTTTCACTACTAATACTCCCTCATTTGTGTTCCAAGGGGTGAAATTTGATGGTGATAGTGGTTGTTCATTACCACTAGTCCCTGAATTGAGTTTTTTTTTCCACGGAAAATCAGGGTAGGTCCACCCAAAGGGACCATACCCCTCAGACAAACTAATCAGAGCCCAACCCCGAGGGCATCGAGGAGAATTGAACTTGTGACCTCCCAATGGAAAGGTGCTTTAATAACAAGACCTCAACCAATTAAGCTAACCCTTGAGGCTTGAGTTTCATTTGTTGCTTTGTTTTTGTTGATTGTTTTCATTTAATGTGTTTTCTCAGTGCTATAGTGGAAGTCTTTAGACATCTTTATGAGTTTTGTAGCATGTTCTTGACTACAAGTATCATTGTTAGTTTGTTGGTTGATGGTGTTTTTCTTGTTTGAAGTCTCTATCCTCATTCGCTAGCACCTATTTTATCTGAAGTGAAAATTTGTTAGTGTTTCCCTTTCTTGTACCTTTGCAACATCTTATTCAAAGATCAACCAAATCCACGGAGATTTCTTGGATCTAATCCTTGAAGTTTGGTATATTATGATTTTTTTTGTCCTTCATTAAATTGTTAAGAAATTCATAATTTCAACTCTAGCTCCATGTTGCAAGGACCCAATTTTTAGTGTTGGTCTTTTCGAGTAGGAATATTTGAAACTGAACTAAGTGTTATGAGTTATAAACTAAGTTAGCTTTGTTATCTTCCTAATTTTCATAGTTATCTTTACCTCACACTAGGCCTCCTCCATTGTTATCAATGGAGGACTTCTTCACGTAAAACTCCAAAATTGTTCATGAATAACCTATAAGCTCTATACATCTTGAAATGCATGAAACTAATGCTCAAGGATAACACCAAAATTACTATATTGCTAAGCATAATAAACTAATCTATGTGATGAAGAGTGGCACACACTAGAGGAGAAAGTCCTCCAATATCCAAATTATGAGTGCAAAAATTTCCATAGTGATAATTGAACCTAACTAAGTCTATGCTAGCACTAAAGGATTTTATCTATGGCTTCATCTCTATCAAGAGGAAGTCTACGTATTAAGGTTATAATGTGCAAGTAGAGGTCAAAAATCCTCCCATATTTGGTGTCTGTGGCTCACAAGTTTCCTAGGTCAGGAATTCAATCTATCAAGTTAGAATCCACATTTATATAATGAATTACACCCCTCACTCTTTTTAATTATTCTTCCACTCAATCAATTTCACCCCTAATCTTTTGAGGGGCCTATTCAAAATACATTTGGCTGGAATCCCTAGCCTATGCCATCATAAGGACGTCCAAAGATCCTTCCCAAGGTTCATAAGGACATCCAAAGATCCTTCCCAAGGTCCTCTTGACCCAAATTTTCCTTGGTAGCCAAAGCCATAAGCACACCCTATAACATTTTAAGTCTACAAAAGCAAAGTCATTAGATAGATAGCATTTAAGTCCCCAAAAATGAAAGATAGATAGAAAACTAGGTGTTTGTCAATTAAATAATTAAGGAGAATAGATTAAGATGGATACATGGAATGTAAAGGAAGATTGATGGAAAAAAAGATGCATTAGACGTAATGAATTTTCAAGAAATAATGAATAGAGGGCCAATAATGAATAATAATGAGAAGCTCAACAAAACAGATAACTAAGCTAGAGAATTAAAAGAATAGTGAGAAACCCAATCTTATGCATAGCATGAGAATTAGAGTTGCCTGAAATCATTCACACGCATTGCGGATTCAACGGCACTAATAGACTTGGAATTTACTAATTCAACCTAATGGTAAGGATCGTAGCTTGCTGTTTTCATCATATCCATCTTTTCATGACGTTAAATTTAGCTAAAACAGAGAATGGAAACATGGATAATCCAACAATGTATTCCTTCTCGTTTCCAGTTAAGTATTCCATGTTGAATCAATTTGTGATGCTTAGGAGGTGCACACTTGTATCAAGTTCCCTCAGTCCATGTTTTGGCGATCTGGTTTATTGATTTATACCTTAACCCATTTTTTTTATGGGTGAACTCTTACCGTGTCTCGCCTGACTAATTTTGTGGCGTTATGGAATAAAGTTCAAACTTCGGTTCTCCCCACCAAGAATATTTTACAGATACATTTTTAGTTGGATATGAATGTTAATAACAATTCTACTCTGAAAGAATTTGATTGAGGTAATGCACCTTCAGTCTACATTGGACGCCCTATACATAACCTAATTGCCCATTGCTTTTCTGATTACATCACTGGACTATGTCCCATGCAAAGTGTATTTTTCGGAAAACGTAAATCGAAAGGCCAAAAGTTAAATTATATCCCATGCAAAGTTCAAAATATATCAAGAATTTTAGCTCTATAAAAGTGCTAGTAGGAAAATGTCAAAAGCTAAATGATGAAAGGGTGTAAATTACTTCAAAGGAACCTTGAAACTGGGTTGGCCATTTTAATAGGACGCCAGAAATTTTCAGATGACCAGAACCAAAAATATAATATTACAACACTATGGTTGCTGTGGTGCATCTAAGCACCAGCAATAGTAGTCAGAGCGAGAAAGTTTAAGTAAAGCATCTGGTGTCATCGCTTCTAAATCTGTTTGTTTCCAAACAGTAAAGGGATTATTGTTATTTGTCCAGTTATCATGAACTGATCCCTTTCCACTGTCCTCCTCGCATGAATGGCGTTGCGATCTTAACTTCTTGTACAGGCGCATTGCTGCCACGCAATCCTCGTAAGGTTCATGTGCAGTACCCCTTTGTATTTCATACCTGTGGGAAAATCATATCCTATGAACTTCACGCTTATTGTTTTAATTTGATGTTCCTACCAATTAAGAGCAATAGTCATATGGTGTCATAGAACACCGAGAGATGGAGAGATAACCTTACCCTAGAAATGCTTCAGTGAGGTTGTTGAGTGAGTTGCTTGCTTTGTTTGTTTTCACCAGTGGTGGGTACTTAGTAGTATCTCTGAAGATTATTACAAAAAAATCAAATAGCTTGAGCATCGAGTGATCAAAAAGGGTAAAATTAAAACTCAATTATTGAGAAAAATAAAGAGACCTGATTAGATGAGCGGGGTATTCCATTTCCAAACACTGTAAAACGTGATCTAAGTTGTGACCCACGAGAAGCCTTGCCCTTCCTCCCTTGCCTTGTGCCCGCCAAATTACTTCCCCATTGTATAATATTTGGCGAACTGTTTCTTGCACTTGCTTCAGCGGCATCGCACTTTTCAGATGCTCAGGTTTGATGCCACTTATATCATACCTTTGGAGACCATGACTTATTAGTTATTACCCTTGATGCCACTTAGCAAACAATGAAGTTCTGAAGGAAAATTAAATCAAATATTCAATGCCAACTTACTAAGTAAACTCTACATGTAATGTAATTTGTAACCGGAAGCTGTGGCTTCAGTATCTATAGAAAGCAGTTTTTCTTCATCAAATATTAAATGCCAACCTCATAAATGAGAACTACCTGTAATTTGTAACTGTATGCTGTGGCTTCACGTATGTATAGAAAAGCAATTTTTCTTCTTCATCAATCAAACAGATTTTGGCACAAAGATCAAGTGAACCATCCTGTTCACCACCAACCATCTCACAACTTAGTGAGACAGCTGAAACTGATGTTCTGCTGTTTTCGGCTTGAATTCGTTTATTCACCAAAGAAACGGATCCACCAGCCTGCAATGACGAATTTTATTAATGTTCACAGAAGCTATGACTTGGGCCTCGTGACTTGCAATCTTTCAAAAGGTTTAGTGGTTTTAAGTGAACTTTATACATATAAGTAAATTGAAACCGATTATGGTTGTTCTGCCATATGCGCATTTCATTGCATACGTTCAATGTACATTAATATAAGCCCATCTCATAAAAAATCAAAATCCATGTACTTGTAATCCAAGCTTTTAAGCCCATCTAATAAAAATAAAAATCCATGTATTATGATCCAATTTTTTTTGGTTAACTATACCAATCTGTTATTAGCTACTTACAAGAAAAATATTTATCTCCTAATCCGAGGAGTAAAGGTAGATAATCCCATTATTAATTCTATGAGTCAAAATAGATAATAACATTAAGTAGACAAACTTGTTAGATAATAACATTATATAGACAAACCTTCTTAGCATAAGATTGGAACCATGATAGAAAGAAGGACAACAGACCGCACCCAACAGACTTACCTACACTGTTAGACCTTGTCATCCAAGTTATATGACATAAAGCTCGAACTATACCATGTCAGTACGCCAAAACTAGATACTTGCTATTTTAGACCAAGATCTCACAATAGACACAACGTTCTCTAAGCTTTAGAACCTTTCACAAAACTAAATCTATCAATCAAAGCGGTCCCCTTTCGCTCATTCCTCTGATCCTTAGAAATAGAAATGAGTGCAAGGGAAGATTTTCAAACATTTTGTTCGACTGAGAGAAGCAAAATGCACTGCAAGCTTGGACGGTATGCTCTTCAGCATTTCGTACATATAACCCCCTATTTTAAACCTAATTTATTTAGTTATGGCTCGTAGAAATATTATGAAAATGTACGTTGTACCATGGTTCAGAGCGCTGAAATTTGGAGGTTCTCTTGCCTATTGGTTTATATTTCCCTGGGCATACCAATGCGTATCAATCTCAAATGATTAAAATAATCATACTGCTTGATTTCCTACACAAATCGCTAATTTCCTATACAAATCGTCAAAACCTATTAAAAGGAAATCAAACGCTAAAACTTAGTTGAGAAATAATCATGTTAAATCAGAGTTCTAGAACTTAAAAGGAGATTAAAGAAATTATAGTTTGCAGAGTCTTTCCATATCTCTGGTTCCTTCAACTAGACTTACAGGAAGGGAAGCCGGTGGCAACTGGCATGCTGCTTGATGATAAGCGGCTTCCTGGGCACTTCTGAAAATGTTCAAACATAGCTTGCATCCTCTTTTGCTAAAATGTTCAGCACATTCAGCTTTTGGCAGGGGACCTATAACAGCAACGAAGATGAATGAGTTGAAAAAGCAAGAACACACATTCAATGTTGATAGGATACACGACAAAGCTTTAAAAAAAAGTAGCAAGCATGAAAGTACGATGATAACTTTGTGAATCCAAAGGCTCACCAGATTGAGATAATTTACAAAAAAAAGTTATTTATGCAATCCGGGATAGGATATAAAGAGAACCATACCAATCAGATGTTCCCTCAATGAATCAAAAGACCGGCAATGCTTTTTGCAGACCCCACATGTTGGTTCATGTCCAGAATGAAAAGAAATTCTCATGTGGTCCACGAGATGCTCAACTTTATTAAATTGTCTGAAGCATGCTGCACATTTGTGCCTGAAAATTATTCAAAGCGAGGCCACCCACTTAGCATGTAACACTAAACGATGTATATTTTCACTATGGCCTATCTAGTAGATTTTAAAACAAACCTTCCATCAATATGAATCAAGTAAACAAATAGATTTCAAAACACATGGAATAAAGCTTATTTCAAGTGAAATGTATCTTTCAAAACTCATGTGATGTAAGATGATTTGAAGTGATATGCGTTAATTTTTTTGTTGTCACAACTTAAAAACAATGAAGTAACCATTGGATCTATCATATCCAAATTAGTCAGAAAAAATAAATTCAGAAAACGGTTCACCAAAAAACACAACTTTCATCGAAATTCCACACAAGGAGGCTACATGTAGAGTGAAATTTGTAAAAGGATTTTAATAAAATTCCATAATGTTTCCCAATAATAACTCCTAAAATTCCTTCAAATTATACCACCAATTGAAGATAAGGGTGTAAGTTTAATAAATGAAACACAAAAAAAAAAGTTTAACGAAGCTTTTCATCTAAGATGAGAGCATACTGGCTTAACTTTTTCAAATGAAAATACGAGAGAAAAGTTATATAACAAGCATTCATAGCAGATCTGTATGACTTCATTCTTATAAGAGGCCGTGCATACAAGTTAACATCCTTGTGGGTATGCTTACTGCCAACAAGCATTATTCTCTCATCTTTTAGATTTATATGAACTACATTTACCCTAGCTATTTAAGAATCTAAATAGATATATTATCATATATTCAAATACTTTCTCTTATCTTTTAGATTTACATGAACTACATTTACCCTAGCTATTTTATCATCTAAATAGATATACCAGCATATATTCATTTTGAATAGTGCAAAGATTGGTTAACCTAGGGTAAAAATAAAATAAGGATAAATTTTGAAGTTAGATATGTTAAAGCATTTTTGTAAATTAATTATCAAAAATTAATTATTTTTGTGAAGTTATGGCTGAAGAGTTGAGATAGGATGGACATTTAAGTTATTAAAATCCAAAATAAAGAAGATGTAGAACTTTCAGGAAAGATCTGTGATCTTACCTAATAAGATCTTTCAAAAACTCACACATACTGCACAAAACAAATTAATTTTGAAACCATCCGATTCAATTCAATATAGATCACACATTAACCCATTAAAAATAAAATTCAAACCCCACGATCTCAAACCCGTAATAAAACTGTATAGCTTCTTGCAAAACGAAGTTGAACCAAAACATCAATAGCAGCAAAAACCCTCAACTCTAAACCCTAACACGTTTGTAAAAACCACGACTCAAGCACAGCATGAACAACGTTGTATTAGAAATGCCCGAAGTAAACGAATGTCAAAGGCCTTGCCACAAAACATCCTTAACTGAATGTATCATGCCAAATTATGTATAATAAAACAGATCAGTGTTCGGCACCTGACTGTCTGAAGCTGAGACTCCTGCTTGCCATCCATGGTGGAAATTGATTAACAAACTCCCAAAGAATGTTGAAAAATAGAAGGAAGTCTATCGAAGAAAGTTGAAGAAGAGAAGTGTGAGTGTAGGAGTTGTCGAGAAGAGCTTTATAGCTGCAGCAACGTCTACTTTCTCTCCAGTCCCTTTCATTTGTTCTTCATAGTCTCGAATCTCCATTTAAAAATTTGTGAAAGGGAGTGGAAATCTAAAGTTGTTAAAGGGCATGTAAACCATTAGCATGGAGGAAGACTAACGTTGTTAACCCACCCCATCTCTCTGTTTCTTTCTGTGCTTAAACTTTAAATAAGGAGGATACATTCTAATCTTCATCACGAACGCTGTACAGCCAAGAGGATCTACAACTTTTGCCTTCTTGAGGCCCACTTCTAACATTGAGATTCCAGGCTTTGGAAGAGTGGAACTTGGTATAAAATTTTGTCAACCCTCTATTAATGATACCTCGGTGGGTATCTACTGAATTTATATCACAGAATTCCCCATAATATTACAGCTTAATGAAATCAAATATCATTAAAGATATTTTAGGTTAGAATGAAGACTTATGAATTTATATGAAATTTAAGGGATTAGTTGAATGGTTTTTTTGTTATGGAATATTGTACTAAGCTCAGTAATATAATAGTAATAATAATAATTTAATTTTAAAGTTATTGTTAAGCCAGACATCAAATTAGTGTAAATGATTCTTTTGTTTATAGGATAAGGAGCACACCTCCTAGCAGTAGCAGTGATTTGACTGCTAAAGTCTACATAACCTATACATACTCTACTTTCTGTTGACATTGACATATAACTTTTAAAAAAAATACATACTCTTAATCAATACCATAAAACAATACCATAGGTTTATGTGAAAAAATATAAAAAAATATCACTTAAATTTCTTAATATTTTTCAATTGCTCTTCCCTAACCAACCAAATAAAAGCTTGCTAATTAAATTTGCAATAAACTCTCAAAACAAGCTTCTAGCATTAACCAATAACTTGAGGAACAATTTCATTAGAAAAAGGAAACATCTGCATTCTACGAGAAATCCACTGTATTGTTATCCTGTGATTCCCTGATATTGTCATCCTGTACATTCCTTTTCTTTTGTTTTTCTCAGAGTTGACTATTACGAATCTTTTCCGGTACAGTCCACTTTATACGGCACACCGCAAGTTGCCTGGCATCAAAGTCAATAGGGAAAACCTACATATACAGCACTCCACAAGTTACCTGGCATTTAAGTCCATTGGAAAAATTCTTTTGACTTGTGCATGCATGTCTTTTAGCGATACATTGACTATTCGTAGAAATCGATGAATCATCGTCGGTGAATTCAAGTATGTTCCCCTGCTGGACGGTGACTTTAATAATTTGTCCATGCAGTAGGTCAAAAAAGAATAAAGGAGATAAAGCTTTAAAAATTGTCAACTGCGATGTGTGCATTTCAAAGTCATTGGTTGATATAGCTCCCATCTTGGTTTTTGGTGTTTGGCGTTTATGTAATTTCCAAAGTCATGGGTGTTCGTATCCCCACTCTCGGCGTATCTGCAATTTATGAAAAGAGAAATGTGATGTACAGTGGGATTTGAGCACAATTTTATGTTTGATGTATAATGTGTTAATGTGTGGAATGAGGCAATATAATTACTCTGATATGTTTGAATGATTTTATTATTATTGATTTTATATTTAAAAATATTATTATAAAAAAAAGTTAGTGTTTTATAATAAAATGAAAATTTGGTTTTTTTTTTTTTTTTTTTTAATTAAGTTAAAGAAATAGGTGCAGGGGTAAGATCAAAAGAGATTTGGCAAGAGTAAAATCTTACCTCATTACAGTATGTGGTTGGGTAGTTTTTTTTGAATAATGTTAGTGAGACTAATTTTCCTTGAATAATAGTGATAAGTCAGTTTGCATTAACTAATAACAACTAGAAATAACTATTCTCAATATTAATTTGACGCTTTAAATTATAAATTTTATATTATAAAAATAAATAATTAAATAATTAAATTTCTTATAATAAAATAATGTATTTTTATTATTATTACAAGCTTAAATTCACAAGTTTTGAAACAGGTAAACATTTTAAACTTTCTTGAAAATTGTTTAGGAAATTTTAATTATTTAAATAAATATTATTTAACAATGAAATTTCATTTTATATTTAATTTAATTAATTAATTAATTTATATCAGATTTTTCTTATAATTTCATAAAAAAATTAAATAATTTTACTTTTAAATTTATATAAATATTAAATATATTTTATAACATTTATTTACAAGGTCATAATAGTATTAAATTTCATGTTATCAATTTTTAATAATTTTAATTGTGATATTTTATATACATATAATATATAAATATATAATTAATATATATATATATATATATATAATTATATAATATTTTAAATACATATAAATACTTCTTGTCACAATACAAATTAATCAATTTTTATACAAATCTCTCTTGTTCTATAAATGAATAAATTTTAGTTTTTTATCATTATTATTTTATATATATATATATATATATATATATAAAAAATAAATTATTTTTAAATTAATAAAAAAATTAAAATATTTTTTATTTCTATACAACGTATTTATTTACAATAACAAGATCATGATGAAATCAAATATAATGTTATTAATTTTTTATTATTTTAATTTTGATTTTTTGGAAATAAAACATTAAATAGTGATGATATATATAAAATATTATATTTTTAATAATATTTATTTATTTGTTTTATTATTATTATTATATAAGTTTTGTAACCATATAATTAAATGATTAATAAAGTGATTATTTTCAACTTTTACATATATATAACAATAAAATTTATTTAGTAGAGATTTAAATATTTATATAATTGTATATGGCTCTATATATTATGTTAATATATTATTAGATTTTTAATATTGTTTAAATATTTATAATGTAAATTAAATTAGTTCATTACCTTTGATATTATCATTTTATTTTTTAATTTGAATAATTAATCATACATTACAATAATTAAAATTTCATCTATTTTAAATTTTAAATAACGATAACCCCTTCAAATTAATTCCACCAATTACTATATAACCCCAAAAAATTCTATTAAAACATTTAATAAATACTACACTTTAACATTAAAATGAAACCATAAATTTGATTGCTAAAAACTTGTAAAGGAAATTTGATTTATTATACGGATTTCATATATGTGTATAATTAAATAGACAATAATGTAAAAAAATAATAACAAATTCATCGATAAAAAGATTAAAGGATAATATAATTTGTTGAAATGAGAAGCAAATTCATGTAACAATAATAACCTCATCAAAAAATAAGAATAAAAGATAATATATTATTACAAGGGATTATGTGACAAACTCCAGAAAGATTGTCTTATTAACCGCTGCATTATATCATGAATTAGTAGAAAAGATCGTCTAACGTAGGGTTGTGATAAAACTATTATGGAAATGGAAATATATAGTAAGACAACCATATTAAAGGATATTAATGCTATGAGAAGGGATTTAGTGACAAACTCGGTGTATTAGATACTAGTGAAAGATGGCTTTATTATCCACCCTATTATATCATGAATTAGTAAAAAAGAATTTGTCTAACTTATTAGCATAATAAAGTTATTAGTGAAAATTGTGATATATGGTGACAAAAATATCAGAGAATATTTTGATAAAGTTATTAGTGAAGGTCCTATTATATAGCAGGATATTTTTTTTTGTTTAAGTGAATGTGAAATTTAGATAATACCATTTGAATTATTGTGAAAATATAAATTATGTATTTAAATATATTTTAAATTTTACAAATATAATATTTATTTGAAATAAGTTATTAATATATATTATTTGAGTATATAAAAATTAATTTAAAATATAATTAAATCTAGTTGTTCATTTTACATTCCAGATGTGTAATAATGTTTGTCCGTCATCAAAGTTGCAATTTGAAATTTTGTTTATGTTGACCTAAAAAAAATAAAATAAATAAATAACTATACAAAATATTTAAATAATGTAGTTCATAAAAAAAATTCAACTGAAGAAATTAGATCCCCTTCGCTGTTGGCTCATATTAAATCTGTATTTAAAATGAATCTATATTAATATAATTTAAGTATAAGATATAAATTTATAGAATAATATTGACATCCATAAATTAAAAAAAAAAAATACACCAATAAAATATATATATATATATATATATATATAATTGTGAAAATATATATTTGCAAAGAATCTCAAAAGTTAGCGAGTGGAAAAAGAGATGATTAAGGAAATGTAAAACTAATTTATGAAACATAAGCTTCTTTACCTAAAGTAGGAATATTATTTTAAGAAAATATTTAATTATTAAAAAAGTGAATGGAAACAACAAATCCTTTTATAATGAAAAGAAAATGGATATTTACAATTAATAAACTTATAAGGTGATCAAGCTTAATAAAAATATTGTATTATATTGAGGAAACTATTAAAGGGAGTCACTAAGGCAAATCATATTCCTTTTATGAAATTTTAGTATTTTTGTATTAAGTAATAATTAAATAGGAAGTTGTAAGCTTAAATTAGACTTATAATTTTAGTTTTTGTTAAAATTATTTAAAAAAAAGAGAGTATGCATAACTTTAATAATTTCGAAAATAGAATTTCAATTGTCCATATTATTATAGAATTTTTATTTATATTAAAGTAACATATACATACAATCACAAAAAAATGAAAAGGAAGAACTAAAGAAATCTTGAAAATATTTTTGGAAATAAATTATTGTAAAAAAATGAGGAAACTTTTCATGTAATATATTATAATTAAAAATTATTAAACAAAAAAAAAAAACTCAACAAGAATTCAAGAACAACTTTTTATGTAATAAAAATTACACAAATAAAATTATGTTCTATATTTCATTGACATTCAAATTGTCTTCAATAAGGATACTTTGTAAGCTATAAAAAAATTGTGAAAATGAAAATAGTTATATTCACCACATTAGGGCGATATTTTAAAGAGAAATATATAATAATTATCTTTTTTCAAATATCATATAAATTAATGTTATGAAGTGTCTTTATATTGTGAATATGAATTCTAGAAAAAATCCATATACGGTTTGATATAGTGAGAAAAATGAGAAAAATATATACCTTAATTTAATATATATAAACTATGTTATGTTGTGGCATGTCTAGTAAGGACCAATGTTCATAAACAAACAAATTCATGATGTCTTTTATTTTCTATTGTAATTTTCCAATAATTTGGGTCCAATTATAGACCAAATTTGGATAAATCTACTATTGATTGGTTCTTGATCTTGCAAATGTCATCATATGTTGTATTAGTGATGGAATAAATTTGTTGCATGTTTTGAAAGAGAGGCCAAACAGAATAGTTTTCAACCCTGTAATCCCCTATCATTCTATTTGTCCCCAATTTTGAGTCCCTGTATACATGTAATTGGGTAATTTTTTGTTCATGAACTAAATGCGAAAGGAGCTTTAATTCCATTAATTCAACATAATTGTTTATATGTGGTCAAATACTAGATGAAAATTGTATTTCAAGAGTGAAATATAGAAAATCGAGGCCCACTTCCCCTCCTACGGGAGGTGTCCCTTGTGTGGTCCCATCAAAAAGGCCCATGGATGGTCATTTTATTTTTCAATTTCCAAATTGTTCTAGCCTTAAATGAATGTCAAAACTTTGCTGGGCCACTTCTATAGAAACCAATATTTGAATTTCTATCTTGAGGGAGTCAAACTTTCCTTTTTGAAAAAATATTAAACTTTCTTCCTTGAGAAAATACTTTATTCTTTTGCAACCAAATCCCATAGGAAATCGATAGAGAAAGAGTTTTGTGTTTCTTTTGATGATGGGCAGAGAACTAGTTTTGAGACTTTCATCAATGGAGACATTATCCCAAGAATAATTTTTGTCATGTATGTGATATATCTCAATCCAAACTACTTGTATGAATGGACACTATATGAACGAATGAGGGATTTTTTCTATAATGTGGAGATAAAGTGGGTGTCTGCTAGGTCCTTGGAAAGATTTTTTTTGGGTGAATTATCTCATGTTGGATTTTTAGTTTTTTTTTTTTTTAGCATGGAGCCACATAAAAATATTTTTCTTATTTGGGTATTTAAATTTCTGTATTCCCCCCCGACCCCCCAACCATGGTGCAGTATTTTTTAAGTTTCCATGGATACACATATGTATCCAACCTCTACGGAATATTTTCCTAAAGGATTTTAGGCATAGATTAATAAATACCTTTTCATATATTAGAGTACAAATGGTGAAAATTCCAAGTAATTACTAATAGAATTTTTTCAATCAACAAGGCAATTTTGGTGCATGAAGAAGTTACAATGCAAAAGGTATATCAAGAAAGAACTAAAAGTATAATAAGGGAAGTTCATGCTACAATGAAACCTTACCAACATCCTAATAAAAAGAGTCGATGCCTTAACCAATCAGTGTATCAACATAACTCAAAATTAAAGTAGTTGACATATCTTCTAAAGAATATTGATGTCACTGCAATTGTGTTTGATAGTAATAATTTACCTTGGGAATCCTATAAGTGAAATGTTCCACATAAGATTGAATTAGGATGGTCAAATCATTTTACATAAAAAAAAATATTCTCACCACTCATATGTCCATACAATCTTATATCATCATTCATGACAATGCCAAAAAAACATAATCATGCAAAGACATCAAACCAAAAGAAAAGATGTAAATATTTTCCATAAATATTCTTTGAGAACAAAGCATTTCTAAAACGGAAGGAAATACAATAAAAATAAATGTATAAAAATTAATATAAATAGTTAATAATAATAAAAGGGAACGCCTTAGAAAAATGGCAATATTCTTAGTTGAAAGGAATGCAACTAGGTACTTGTATGGGGACCTCATTGTGTTTTGTTATATTATATCACTTTTCATGCATTATTCAAAATATTATTTTATCCACGTGGATTCCTTTGTATCATTCCAAATATTTTTAATATTTGTGATCTGAGGTAGATTTTTTCATTATAATATCTCTACTGATTTGATGGAATAAATAAAAGGTGCACAATGATGGAGTCATATATATAAGGATGGACGAAACATATTAAGACAAGATGATTCCACATGTGAATTAACAGTGAATTTTGACAAAATCTAAGGTTAACTAGAGTATGTACATAAAAGGATGAATGAGTTAAACAAGGAGTTGATGAACATAAAAGGTCATTAGAATAGATCATGTAGTAGTTCATTGAATATCCATTCCCTTTTGCAAGTTCAAGTGTTTTACTAAATTATGGTATTTAAGAGGATTCTAATCATATCAATAATGTCATGAAGGCCTATGAGTAAATTAATATCCAAATACTCTAAATTACATTGAAGCAACAATCAATTAGGAACTATATGGATGAATAAAGATCAAAGATACCTTGAATTGAACATAGTTTGATATTATGTTGAAAATTTCATTATTTCATAAATTTTTTTTAGAGATAATTCTAAACGTAGATATGGTGGGCCATAAAATTAAAGGCCAATTTTAAATTGGAAACATTTCATGTCTCACTTATAGTAGGATATTTTGACTATAATTTCCACATTTTAAAAATAGGATCAATAAAAGAGTACACCCATGAGTGGGAGTTCCTATAAACATGAGTTATCCTAAAGGAAATAATTCTAAATTGTAAGACTGAAAATTGAGAAAAACATTGAGGTCTGGTTTTACAATGTGTCAACTATAGAGAAGGCCATAATTAACTCTAAGTCAATATATTACCAAAAGGAGAAGTTAATATATAAAAAAAAAATATGGGCCAAATGATGGTGGGTTTTACCTCCAACATAAATAATGAGTGAATCCATAAACCTATGTTTTCTTTTTCCGCATGGTATACATGCAAAAATAATATATGCAAACCATTAATCAAGGTCATTTTCAAGAGATTGATCAATCCTTTTAGACATTGATTAAGAGACTCTTTAAGATATAACAAAACCTCAATAATAATCTTGACAAGGGTTAATTAAATCCTTGATCAAGGTCTTCAGGAGGATAAATCAAGCCTTCAATCAAGCTCTATGTGAATATTAATCAAATCCTTAATCAATATCCATACATAAATTGATAGTTAGCACCTCAAATGATGGAAAAGACCTCAATTAAAGTCAAAATATTCACTCACATCCTTAATTTTTATAACAAAAGCCAAAACATGTTGTGAAGATATTAATACATTTTGGAAATTTACAAAATATCGATCCAATTTCATGTCATTTCTCAATCAATCCTTCACTCCAACCATGTTCACAACTCAACTCAACATCTACTGTAACCATGTACATTACCAATGACATCTACACAAGAGGTTAGTGGTTGCTTCTTTTTTCAAACAAATTTTAAATTTCATATAATTAAATTTCCATTATTTGTTTAAATTTATCAATTGCGAACAATCATATGGTTAGTTTCATTTAGAACCATGTACTAACAAGAAAAAATGTTGTTGGAAATTTTTTTTATCATAAAACAACATGCACATGATAGAAAATTATATCTTGATACATGGTTAGAAATGAAAACAACAATGTAAATATTCTTCATTATTTTTTATTTATTTGATTTAAAATAATAAACCAACATTTATACTATTGGTTTTAGTTTCAATTATATATTGGCAACAATAAGTGTTATTAGAATTTTTTCAATCCTTCGATAATGTAGGTAGGATTGAAAAATATATATCAATATATCGATGAAAATAAAATAAATGATATAAAGAATGGAATTTCTTCAATTTTCATAACTGTAAATTTATTTAATGAATAACATAAGTGTTACCAATTTTATTTCTATCCATGTGGTAGAAAGTAGAAAATTTGCAATATTTTTCTCAATCCACTAGTAACACATATAAGATTGAAAATTATTGACTAATACATGGTTGAAAAATAGCATGAATAAACACTACAACTCACATGTTATTAAGTAGATATGCGATTAAAGTGAAATTATATTTTCCTATCAGTGAGCATTAATAAAACTTGACATAGACCAAACAATCACCTCATCTACTACCACTACTCCCATGAAATAACGCATTTATGGAAAAGAATCCTTAAGTAGAATACATTGATCCATTCAAGTGGCACACTAACCTTATAAGCTACTTGTGATAAAAATATAATAAGATATTGTAAAGGGAGAGCCCACTTAGGAAACCAAAATGATCTCTAAATCTCTCATGTAGAATAGAAAAATGTTTTTTATAGATTTGTCGCAAACAATAATGGAAAAAAGGAAATTATCATATTTAAGTGTAAATGGTGGGAAAATGAAGCTAATTACCTTATGAATTAGAAAATGACAATGCTCATGTCGATATGTCTCATTTATTGCCTCGATATGCATAAAATTCCACTTTCCTATGGAAATAAATGTTGATGAAAATACACTATATCCTTTCAACCATCTAATTAAAAAATGGATAAGAAAAATAGGATTGATCATAAGGTAGTTGAGACATTTAAAATGAAATTCTTCATAGGCTCCCATAAAAAAACACTAAGGCCCCAAGAAAATATGGAAATTATTTCTTTATGTAAATTGCTTCGATGATGAACATTTCCACATTATCACTCACATTTATATGTGGAGAGGTTTGTGAAGAATAAGTCATCCACAATAAAAATGACACATGTCCATTGTTCATATGTATTTGAAAAATAACACACCCACTCTTACTAGCATAATGGAATAGCACTTTCATAGGAAAAGTAATGGCAAATCTATAGTAAAATAAAGTCATTCAAGAAACACATTACACTTAAAGAAATAACAATATAGGTGGCCATCATGTAAAGTAGTAAGGAAGTTGAAAGGGGTAATCACTCTTAGAAAACCATAATAATCACTTAGCCTCCAAGAAAACTATAAAATAATGTGTTTATAAGCACCTCCCATGATGATCACATGCTATTATGTTTCTTGAAAGACTTTTATGTATTGTAGATGTGTTTTTTTCTTGTCAAGGGAAGTGTAATTTTATGCCCACAATGGTTCTGAGTGATTTTTTTGTCAAGTTCCTCTAAATGAAAGCTATGGGTATATTTTAGGGAAACCAAATTCTAATTTTTAACTCTCTCCACCTAGTAACACACCAGTGATAACATGGAAATGTTAGTCATAGGAGGAAACTACAGAAAAATTTGTTTTCTCTTTCTTCTTATAAGCTTAATGTTTATGTGGCTCACTAAAAGGGATTTCATTTTTTATGTATCGGGTAATTCACAATCACCACTATTATTCTCATGTCTATTTGAGTGCTTTAGTTGGGAGGATAAAACATTTTTTTGTTGACATTTATTTTCCTGGGAAAGTGGAATATATGCATATAGAGGTGGTAAATGAGATGATTCTACATGAATATTAGCCTTATGTAATTTCTAAGGTGGTTGGTTTCAATTTACCATTATTTACACTCAATATCATATGAGAAGTAGTTTTTGGTCATGATTGTTTGGGGAGGAACTTAGAAACAATTTTTTTTTCATTCTACTTATGAGATCTATGATTTATTTTTATTTCCTAATATGGATTTTCATTTTCAATCTGTCATTAAATGTGCATAAAAATTGGGTTATGATGATAACATTTTTATTGAATTGTTGCAACATACTATAGCTATGATTTTTCTTTCTATTTCTTTTGTTAAGGGAAGTGTCATTTCATGTGAATACTAGTGGTAAATGAGAAAAATGTTGCATCCTCCTAAATAGTTTCCATGGTTCATTTGTAGCATTGTCAGTAGATAACTTTATACCCTCTCTATTTAGTAACACATGAATGGTAATGTTGGCCATGATCATCCACACATGCCTCACCTTGGTGACAAATATATTATGATGTCCATTCATAAAGGGGGTTTAATGTTGTTAAAACCATAGTCAATATATTCTAAGTATAGAGTGTATATGTGGGGTTAGAGGGTAATTATAGGAATAATGGGTATTCAGATAATAATAGAGGATGTATATTGAAAATAATGGTTATTTTTATTAAAAATATGTAATGGAAATGAGTTCGACAAAAGGATTTTGGAAGTATTTATAAATATCTGGTGAGATTAGGGGTATGCTTTAATGTCCCATGAATGTAGGCACTATGACATAGGTTTATTAAGTGAAGATCCCATGAGCCTCGTCAACTGGCTTTGAAAGAACTAGGTCTTAAAGGGAGGTATGGATATTAAATTAATAGCTTCGAGTTTTTTCAAAACCATATTTAACAAAACAAAAGATCAGGATCAATTCTCCAAGGAGTTCCCTATTTCATGAATTTTGTTGGATTATTCATGAAACCCTAGGTTCTAAGATTCAACCAAGAGAAGGAGGATTCTTCTTGTGCTTCGGTTTGGATCTATATTTATTCTCTCCATACAGAGTTCTAGGATCTAGACATCCTTGAACATATTGGAAACAAAATAAGGCACTTTGTGATGCCCTCAAATGTAACGAAAAATGGGAGATATAATCCATATGCATGTCTCTTTGTTTAAATAACATATCCAAATCAATTCATACTAGAATTGATATGAGTAGTGGGGACATCATTTGGGAGTAACAAATTGAATATGAGAAAATCCCCTTTTGGTGCCATCAATGTCATGAACACTAACATATCTTCCAAGACTTTATAACAAAGAACTCACAACTAGTGGAAACCATGAGTTCATATGCAAAACAAGGAGAATTCACCATGATGAACGATAGAAGGAACATGGCTAGGAAACTCGTGGAGAAAAAATAAGCATATCTGGATCCTCTCCAGAATCGTTATATAGTACTGCAAGGACTAGCTGAAGAGGTTGTGGGTGTTAGAAATTAATTAACATAGCAATGGAACACAAAATATAATGGAAACACAAACACTAAAGCACATAAAACATGAGAGACACAAATATGTGTGGTTCACCGAATTTGGGCTCTGTCCATGGAGAAACATCCAATCCTTCCTTTATCTTATATAACAAAATGAAGAGATACAACCCACAGAAAATACGATGTAATTTCCTCTTCACTCTCACATAGTATCCTCTCTCTTTCTCACACAGAATAATAATGATACATAGTCACAATACAATTCCCTCATATAAACCAAGGGTTTCCTTCTATGATAGAAAAACCCTCAATTAACAAAATTTCTACCATCAGATCATTCGCCTAAGGAATGACCTAGATTTACTACGAAATTACAATATTTTACAAGGAAAATTTTCATCTATCTTTTGCTTCCAAACCCATACCTGGGGGGGGGGGGGGGCTTATGAAATCGTCGTTGCCCCGCCAGACCCCCTGAAAGCGATCCTACAAGTGTTGTTGGCACCTCATTAGGAACTGGGATCCAATGCGGTTAAGATGAGGCCTATGAATCAAGAAGATAATCAGGTTTCATGGTAATAATCTCCCACTTGGAGACTGATTGTAAAAACTCCACCAATGATTCACTTGTTGGAAAATGCTCCCACTTGGACCTAGTTGTTTCTCATCTTCATCATCATTCTTGAAGGCTAATTGAAACTAAGAAGAAGCTCAATTTCTCCTTGGTTACAAACATTTTCAACATGTTTGCAGGTCTAGCTAATGTGTATCTTTTCCAACTTCAATTGTCCATCATCCAAAACTGATCATATGAAATGATACCTGAGTTATATGTGTTTAGTCTTATAATGAAAGGTTTAATTCTTCGCAAGATGAATGACTCTCTAACTATCATTGTATAACCTGATAGCCTCCTGTTTCTTACCCAATTCATTCATAAACCTTTGTAACCAAATCATTTCTTTGATGGCCTCCGTAGCGTCAATATACTCTACTTCTATTGATGAAAACGCAACAACACTTTTCAACTTAGAAACCCACTTATTGATGTTCCACCTACTGTAAATACATACCCTATGGTTCTCCTCTTTTATCTTGATCATTTGCCATATCTGAATCGACATATCCCTATAGTATAGTAGTTTTTGATCCTTCAAAACATAATTCTTTATTATTTGTACCACCCAAATACATGAGAATCCACTTCATAGCCATCCAATGCTCTTTACTTGGATTGTTCTTATACCTTCTCACAACTCCCACTACATGTGCAATATCAGGATTTGGGCACACCATTGCATACATTAACCTTCCAACTGTTGATGAATATATAACTCAAGACATATAGTTTATCTATTCTCGAGTCTTGGGGCACATCGTTTTAGATTGAAATGACTAGCCAAAGGTGTACTAACTAGTTTTTCATTTTGCATATTAAATTCTTCCAACACCTTTTGTATTTACTCACTCTGAGACACTGTTAATTTATGAATTTTCCTATCTCTATTTCTTCTCATATCAACAATTTTATTTGTAGCACCCAAGTACATTGCAAATGAATCAACCAATTTTATTTTAAGTACATTTATTTCCTGCATGTTAGATTATGTAACAAGAATCTCATCTAGATGCACTAACAATATAATATAGCTACCATCACTTTGTTTCTTGAGATAAACATAGTGATCAAAATGACATCTAGTATAACCTTGTTCAGATATAAACCTGTTGAATTTCGAATACCACTTCCTTGGAGCTTATTTTAAGCCATATAAGCTCTTCTTCAACTTGCATACTAGTTTCTCCTTTCCTTTGACCTCATACCCTTTTGGTTTCTTCATACAAATATCTTCCTCCAAATCCCCATGGAGAAAGGTTGCATTTACTATTAAACTTAAAATGGTTCTAATTGAGGCCATCTTAACAATAAGAGAGAAAATTTCATTAAATTTTGTACCTTTCTTTTGTGGAAACCCCTTTACAACAAGTCTAGCCTTGTACCTCTTTTTACCTCCATCTTTTTCCTTCACCCTGTAAACCCATTTATATTGCAATTTTGTTTTACCTGCAGGCAACTTGACTAAGTCCCAAGTCTAGTTATGCATCAAGGAGTCCATCACTTCTTCCATGGCTTACTCCCACTTGTTTTTGGTTTCTACCTGAATTGCTTCTTCATATCCTTTCGGTGACAAAAGTCATAATATAATGAAGGAGAGTATCATTCAGGGGGTCTACTTATCTTGGTAGATCTTCTAACACCACTTTCAAGTGTTTGAGGTGCATGTTGTTGTTGCAGTTGTTATTGTTGTTGTGGATGATGATCATTAGGATTTTCAGGCACTTTTACTTTTTCTGTGATCTCATCAAGTAATGTGTATTCTTTGTTTTCTTTTTCATGTTTCTTTCCCTACATCTGATCCTTATATAAGACCTTTTCATTGAATATGACAACTTTGCACCTAATGATTTTTTTCATTTTTATAATGTTAGAAATTAATTAATGGATCAATGGAATACACAAAATATTGTGGAAACACAAGTATAGAAATGCATAGAATAAGAGAGACATAGATATACATGGTTCACCCAATTTCGGGTATGTCCATAGAGAAATAGCCAATCCTTCCTTTTATATTATCTAGTAAAATGAAGAGATACAACCTACAACAGATCCATTGTAATTTCCTCTTCACTCTCACACAATCTCCTCTCTCTTTCTCACTCAGAATAATAATCGACAACTGCAATACAATTCCTTCATATAAACCAAGTGGTTGTCTTCTAGGTAAAAAATAAATAAATTAAACATAACTTCTACCATCATATCATTGGTCTAATGAACAACCCATATTGACTACGAAATTACAATATTTTATAAGGAAAATTTTCATCTATTTTTAGCTTCGGGGGCATCGTCCCTGAACCCCTGCTGGGGGGGGGGGGGGGGGGCTCCAAACATGTATCTATCCACCTTGGACCCCTCAAGCAGCAATAGTAGGGGGGAAAGCCTCCCCACACCCCCCTTCAGGGATTGGCATCCAAATGCAGCTGAAACAAGACCTTTGAATCAAGATGATAATTAGGCTCCACATCTAACACATAATCATATAAGAAATAACCAAAATCATTAACACCATATCCAATGAAGGTACACATCTTTGATTTCAACCTGTGTTATGTTTTCTTTATTAATGTGGACAAAAACTTCATAACCAAATTTCTTTAGAAATGCGTAGTTTACCTTTTTACCTGTCCATGCCTCCTCTAGAATACCACCATCCAAGGAAATTGAAGGCCCTTTATTTATTAAACAAATAAAAGTATCTATAGAATCTTCCCAAAATTGTAAAGGGAATCTTGCACGCAATTTCATGCACCTTACACGCACCATGATTGTCATATTCATCCTTTCTGACACACCATTTTCTTATGGTGTTATTGGAACTAGCTTCTCTCTATGAATTCCATTCTCTAAACAGTAATTATCAAACTCCTATCTGCATTATTCACCTCCATTATTTGATCTGAGACACTTCAACTTCTTTCTTGTCTCGTTTTCAACCAAAGCTTTCCATTTCTTAAAAGTATCAAAGACATCATATTTATTCTGAATACAATAAATCCAAGTTTTCCTAGTTACATCATAAATAAAAGTAACATAATAGTGATAGCCACCAAACAATGATAATTGAGTAGGTCCCCATAAATTTTTATGCACAATCTCTAATTTTTTGTTCTCCTTTTCTTTCCCAACTCTAAGAAATATAACTCTCTTTTGTTTTCCATAAACACAATTTTCATAGAAATCCAATTCAACATGCTTGAAACCTAGAAACAAATTTCTTGAGTGAAGAACCTTCATCCCCTTCTCACTCATGTGCTCGAGTATATGATGCCAGAGTGTTGTATTTTCTCCTTTGTATGTTAAATCATGCATAGAATTATAGGTTTTGTCTATAAAAGTAGTTACACAACCTTCACCTCCAACTGCCCTATTGAAATTAGATTTTTCTTTAGATCTGGAACATTCCTTACCTCCTTTAATAGCCATTGATTTACATTTTGTTAGTTTATAAAAACTTTACCCATTCCAATGATTTTACAGGATTTATCATCACCTAGACGAACATGTTCAAAATCTCCTTGAACATAGTCATGAAAATGTTTCCTATTATTTGTGGCATGGAATGAATCCCCTAAATCTACTAGCCGGGAATCAATAATATTTTCTAATGAAATAATCAGAACATCTTGCAACACATCACCTATTAAATTCACTTCTTGATTGTTCTCTTGATGTCCATCTCCTTCTTTTCCCTTTCGAGACTTACAATCTTTCTTCAGGCGTCCTTTCTTCCCTCACTTCCAACACATTATCCCCAATCTAGATTTAGATATGGATTTTTTTGACTTTTGTGATGTCCTAGGATCTTTCCTCTCTCTATTTTTCTTCCTCTGGTCTCTACAGTCAAAGAATTACCTATTGTCACACCAGATCTTTTCTTTTGTATTTCCTCACTAAGGATAACACCAACAACATCATCAAAATTTAAAGTACTAGATTAAGAGATAGAGTTACTGATAGCCATAAATAATCCATTCCAAATTACTCGCAATGAGCACAGAAATAAAAGAGCCCTAACTTCATCATCAAAATTTACTGCTACAAAACTGAACTGATTGGTAACTGTGTTAAATTCATTTAAATGATCAACAAGAGATCCACCTTCTGAAATCTTCATATTAAATAGACGATTCATAATAAATACCTTATTTGAGGTCGAGGGTTTTTCATATAGTTTGGCCAATGTCATCTTTATACCTTCTATTGTCATTTCCTTTTAAATGTTGAACACAACTGGCGCTGCCAGACACAGTCGTAGTGTTCCTAATGCCTTTTTCTCAAGAAGATCCCTAAACCTAACATCTTCCTCCATTTTTCTTGCTTGAACTAGGAATCCTTCTTTCCTATGAGTTTATCAACCAAATAGACTGTCAACTCTGATACTAGTTGTTAGAAATTAATTAATAGAGAAATGAAACACATAAAATATTGCTGAAAAACAAACACAAGAACTCATAAACAAGAGATACACAGATATACGTGGTTCACCCAATTTGGGCTACATCCATGGAGAAACAACCAATCCTTCCTTTATATTATCCAACAAAATGAAGAGATACAACCTACAATAAATCCCTTGTAATTTCCTTTTTACCCTCACAGAATCACCTCTCTCTTTCTTGCACATAATAATAATACACATTCGCAATACAATTCCCTCATATAAACTGATGGTTGCCTTGTAAGACAAAAAACCCTAAATTAACATAACTTATACCATCATATAGTTTTCCTAATGAATGACCTAGATTGGCTACAAAATTACAATATTTTACAAAGAAATTTTTCATCTATTTTTTTCTTCAAGGGTGTTTCCCCTAAACCCCCAGCCAGGGTGGTCTCATAAAATCACCATCATTCCCCCAGACCCCCCATATGGAAATCCTATGGTTTGCGTTTCCACCCCGTTAGGAACTGGGATCTAGTGTGTCTAAAACTAGACCTCTAAATCAAGAATATAATCAGGTTCCATACTTAATAGCAGGTGCAGGAATCAAAGAAACAAATGAAACAAAACAACAACAATGTCCTTAATCATAGCATCTTCTAATTGAGGCGACCAAATACAAGTCTGCTACCAAATAATCTCATGAGGATAATGAAATGGAGCATGATGTGCAAGACCCTCTATAAATAGAGGAAATTGAAGATATGGAGCTAGAAGATATTGACCTACAAGCCCTAACAGAAGAATGGAAACATGAGGATCCCACATCTATCCCAAAAGAATAGGTTCATATGTTCATGTAATATTTTCTTCATTATCAGGACCTCCTTCTTTAGCAATATCAAAATTTATATACTCCCTCTCCTCCTGCTACTTCATCAATAACCCATGGAATACAAAGAAATGATCCTAAAGGTCCTCTGAATTCTTTAAGAGATTCAAAGAAAAATGGTATAAAAACTAATTGTTAATTGATCCAAGAATTAGGTGACCATCTAGTCAACTTAGGAATATTTGTGCCAATGCATGTCATTTTCCACCCCACGCCCCATCCAAAATGATGAAGATAATCACATGGAATGAATGGGGTCTCAAAAAACATCAAAGTAAAAACTCCTCAAGAACAAAATATGAAACGAAAATCTTGATGCTCTACTACTTCAGTAGACTAAATTCTCCTTTAAAACTCTTGGTAGATTAATAAACCATATTCTAAAAAACAACTTCTTCCTATCTCACTATACCTTGAAAGGCCTAGCCATTCTCTAGAATCCAACCACTGTTTAGATGAAAGACTCCTTTTCTCTTCTAATAATTTTCACTACTTGTTTTCAACCCATTCATTCTTCTCAGTATGGATTTATCTCCAATTTTTATAGGCCTCAATCCTCTGTGGATAAAAGAGTTTTTAGTCAACACCTCTTCACTTCTACTAAGTTCATGGGTTCTCTCCCCTCGATCCTAGGTGGGGATTTCAATATTCATCAATCGCTACAAGAGAAAAAAGGAGTGATATGAAGGTTGGAGGAGTAGTCTCACTCATTCAATGAACTCATTGACAAAGCAAATCTAATTGACCTAAATGCATTCCAATGGTACTTTTACTTGGAATAACAAGAAGGGAGTAACATTCCAAGTTTCATATAGGCTTGATAGATTCTTAATATCTGAGCCTCTTTTTCTTTCTAGCATAAAATTTGAAGCCTCCATCCTCCCAAGCCATGGATCTGATCACTAGCCTATGCCCTTTCTATTCAATTGGTCTTGCTCACCCTAGAGCAAGCCTTTCATATTTGAGGCCTTATGGCTTTGACACCCAAACTTTATCTCCAACATGGAGACTTAGTGGCAAGAATATAGTTTCATTTTTGGAAATATGTAACATTCCCTTCCACCAACTAGACTAAACCAGCTTAGTGGAAGGTTTTACTTTGTTTTAACCTGACCTCCATAATCTCATTATGGAAATGGGGTTATAAAATTTCTTCTTCTCCAAACCTTGTGGAATTAACTTCATAATACACCATCATACCCAGTTAGTCAAGTTCCTTTCAACACAACCTAATTAGTTGATAAAACATGATCAATCATGATAGGATTAATCAAGATAATCCTTAGCCTGTCAATGTATACCAACTAGTTGACTTACCACAAATAGTCGACATAGTAAAACTAGACAAGATCAATAAAAAATGACCCTATCAATTGACTTACCTAGAAAAGAAAATATCATCTGAAATGGCCCAACCAGTCAGCTTACCTTGACTAGAAAAGACAAGTCGAAACACCCCAACCAGTTGACTTACCTTGACTATAAAAGGTCAGTCGAAATGATCCAACTAGTCAACTTACCTTGACTAGACAAGACCCTAATCTAGGCTGACGAAAACTTAATGTTTTCATTTGGTCAAAATAGTTGTCTAGGACAACAACAATTAATATATCCCAAGCTCTTAAAGGACCTCTTCCCTGTGTAGAAAAATTTAGTAAAGATAAGCCATTACCTCATTGGTTGGTAATCCCTTGGACAAATTAGGTGCCCCAACAATTCAGCTCCTCATGTAATGGCCCCACGTTGTTTATTGAGTGCTCATCATCGAATTTCAACACCTTTCTAACTATACAAAAGGCACAACTCGTCGACTTAACTCAAGTCGTAATTGACCATAGAATTCATGAATCCTTTGGTCGACTTAGGGTGAAGCTATGTTGGCTTATCCATCATTTACTTGTGTCGTAGCCTCTTTCCACTAAATATTTGGTAGTGTAACAACCACCCTCTTGACCAAATGTAGACTTGTCCTTCTCGTCGACTATATTACCAACTATGGAATTCACACACCATAAGAGTTTAGCTGTCCACATTCCATACTCACATGAGACGATGTAAACAGTTATGCACTTCATGGACATATTAGCTTAACAAAAAGGCCTTCAAGCCCCTTAAACCATGCTATATATATATATATATCTAACACATTTCATCACAAATAGATGTGTATAATGTATTCCTCCAGTTATCGTACTAGTACATGTATATATCACATTGTAACAATGTTCATATTTTCAATGCATCAAGTAAGCAACATAATTTATCATCCCCAAATGACTAGCAATTGAGAGTGGAACTTCAACACTCCACCCAACCTTAGATTGGCTTGCACTGCAATCCTTTCTTACAACCAATCACCCCTGAGCCAGATTCCTAGCTTGAGGAGGAGTGATTTTAGGGAATTAACCAATGCTTCCAGTTGAACCAAGGATCCCAAAGGCTATACCATCTCCACCCATTAGCTATTCAGGGAATCTAAAGACTGTGCCATATCCACCCTTCACTCCATGTAGGGAATCTAGAGGTTATACCACCTCCACCCTTTAGTCAATATAGGGAACCTAGAGGCTATACCACCTCCACCCTTCAGCCAATATATGGAATTTAGAGCCTATATCACCTCCACCCTTAAGCAAATTACCCCGCTAGCTCCATCCTGAACTAGGAATCTAGAGCTCACTAAGAAGAACCAAGCACAATACCTTTAATGGCTCCACCCTATACCCGGAATCCAAAGCTCACTAAATTAATTTCTCAACCTATAAAAAGGCCTCCACTCAAAACAGGGAATCCATAGAGCCTTTGTTCTTCACTTGAGAGATGCCCATACTACTCTTCTCTACTCAAAACTAAAAAGAATTTATCCTCTCATACTTCTTGTGTCTTTTCTTCTATTTTGATACTAATCCACCACTTCAACACATTAAGTGTTATATGTTTACATGGTGTGCATGCTCCTCTCTACATATCTATTTTGCTTATGTTGTTTCCAAGGTAAAATCCCCCTTCTCCTGGGTTTTGTGTGTTCTTTTCTTTAAGTGAGATCATTTCCAATTCATTGTGATTGGCTCCATTTGTCAATAATGTTCCCCCATTGTCTCCAATATTCGTAGGGAATCTCCCTTCAACCCCTCTATCATGTTGGTCGTTCCCCACTACCTAATGGTGGCGGTGGTCATTTTTTCTTTCCCCCCAATGGAAAGCCTCTTTTCATGGAATCTATTTTTCCTTGTGTGTGGTTGTGGGGTTTTTTCATTCCATCTCCCCACACCTCTCCCTATCAGTTGTTCTAATCCCGATTCTCACTTTTGAATTAATCTCATATCCTTTAATTATTTTGTCCCTTTTCTTATGGGATTGCCCAAGAGAGACATGAATCTTGTCCTCTTTTCCTCTAGCTTAATCAATTTGTAGTCAACCCATTAAGGCACACTACTAAGGGGCAAGATCAAAAGATATTTGGCAAGAGTGAAATCCTACCTCATTACCTATTATGAGTAGTGTGGTTGGGTGGTTTTCTTGAAATAATATTAATGAGATTAATTTTCCTTGAATAATAGTGATAAGTCAATTTGCATTAACTAATAACAACAAGAAATAACTATTCTCAATATTAATTTGACTCTGAATTATAAATTTTATACTATAAAAATAAATAAATAAATAAATAAATTTCTTATAATAAAATAATGAGTTTTTATTATTATTACAAGCTTAAATTCAAAAATTTTGGAGTATGTAAACCTTTTAAACTTTCTTAAAATTTGTTTAGGAAATTTTAATTATTTAAATAAATATTATTTAACCATACATTTTATTTTAAATTTAATTAATTAATTATTTTATTTTCATTTTATATTTAATTTAATTAATTAATTTATATTATATTTTTTCGTATAATTTCATAAAAAATTAAATAATTTTAATTTTAAATTTATATAGATATTAAATATATTTTAACTAGTTTTATAATATTTATTTACAATCACAAGGTGATAATAGTATTAAACTTAATGTTATCAATTTTTAATAATTTTAATTGTGATATTTTATATATTCATATAATCTGTGTTTTTTTAGTGTATGTAGATCTCCTTGTATTTCAATACGCAAACCTGGAATTATTGTTATTTAAATAAATTATTTTGTTATACATTTTTTAATATATTATTTTAAATATTTATATTATATATATATTTTTAATTATAAAATTAAATATATAAATATTTCTCTATCACATTACAAATTAATAAATTTTTATACAAATCTCTCTGGTTCTATAAATTAAGAAATTATATATCTATATATATATAATTTTAAAAAATAAATTTATTTTTAAATTTATAAAAAAGATAAAATCTTTTTTTATTTCTATACATTGTATTTACATTAACAAGATCATACTGAAATCAAACATAGTGTTATTAATTTTTTATTATTTTAATTTTGATTTTTTCAAAATAAAATATTATATATATATATATATATATATATATATATATATATATATATATATATATATATATAAAATATCATATTTTTAATAATATTCATTTATTTGTTTTATTATTGATGATGATGATGATGGTTAATGTCCGCTGAGACCAAACTATGGTCTGTCGGACCTAAAGAAACAAATTATTTATTTTGATTTAAGATTTTATTCCTATGCTCAAAAATCTTGGAGAGAAGCCTCCCGAGCTCACTATAATTTTGACATTGTAAAAGGCTAGGAAGGTCAGTGTTGTAACAAAGATTGTGAAACTGAGATCTAATGTGGTTGTACACGGGGCACTCTAAGAGGAAGTGGTTTTCATCCTCGATGTTCCTATTATCACATATATGGCAGATCCTTTCCATCCATGGCGTTTTAGGAACTACCCAACGACCTATTTCACGATGGAGCTCATGAGAATTCATTCTAATCTTTGCTATATTAATTTTCTTCTTTGAGCTAGTTAAAATAGAGAGATACTTTTGATCTTCTAGAGTGGGGTTGATGACCTTCTTATAATAACTTAATTTTCTTTTAGCCGCTAAATCTTTCTCACACCACATTTTTTCTTTGAACTTAGAAGTAACAATATCTTTAATGTTATTTATGTTTTGCAATGCATCATTTTCGTTGATCTCCCAATAGTTTAACCAGGCCCTTGTGTCTTTATGCCACCCTTGATTGAGCCTTAGGTGGTTTTGGCTGGAATTTAAAGCTAGCTTAGGAAGTCTATAATTGTCTATGTTATTGAGTTTGTGCTTGTACAACAGAAACCTAAGCATAGCTAGGCTCTCAATAGGGGAAAGACCTGCTTCTATAAGGAGAATAGGATAGGGCGTATTACTTTTAATTTTCAGGTTATAAGTTATAAGACGCTTTTGGATTGCTCAATCTTTCTCCATGATTCTCTGGAGATGCTGCAACCCCAAACCTCATAACCATATAAGATAATAGGAGTGACTAAAGTTTCAAAGAGGAACTTCTTTTTATCCCACATTACGAGGTTTGTTGTTTTACAATTATTTTCAAGACCAAAATAAGCTTTCCACCCCCCATTAATCCTTTTCTAAATGCTATGGTTCCAGTTGAGCTTGTGATGAATACCAATTCCTAGTTACTTGTAAGAATACAGTTCCTCCAAGCTATTATTGTCATACATAAAATTAGTGTAAGTGTCCTTCTTGGATTTGATAACCATAACTTTTGTTTTCTCAGTGTTAACAGTCACACCCATGGTAGAGCAGAAATCCTTAAGAAGCCTGAGTTTCTTATCAAGATCAGATGGGCGCCTTGCCAAAAGAACAATATCGTCAGCATAGAGAAGAAGGATGACGACTATCCCAGCTAAGGTTGTGCCATCATATCTTGCTTCCTCTAAATATCCTTCGAGCTTATCGATGTAAATGCCAAATAGGGTGGGGGAGAGGGGGAAACCTTGTTTAACTCCGATGTTACACTTAATATCTTTCGACCACCCCTCATTTCTCTTTAGCTTGGCAATTACATTCTCGTATAACTTTATAGCGGTAGCTCTCAACTTGAGAGGAACCTTTAGCTCTTCTAATCTATTCCAAAGGTTGTATCTAGGAACCGTATCGAAAGCCTTTCTAAAGTCCACAAAGCAAGAAAATAAATTTGATTTATCATTACGACATTCCTCCGCAATGATCCTAAGCGTAACAAGGTGGTCTGTTGTTGAGTGATGCCTTCTGAAACCTGCTTGGCCTTTAGCCCGCTTACCTTCACTTTCAAACCATATGCTTAACTTATTTTCCAAAATACTACCATATAACTTGGCAAAGAGAGGGCTGATCATAATTGTCCGATAATTAGAGGGGTTATTTGTATCCCCACTTTTAAAAATAGGGATAATGAGGCTCTCAGTCCAAGGTTTAGGGAACCCTTTCTTGACTGCTTAATTTAAAAGCTTGTGGATGTGGGGGATGAGGACAGGACCTCCAATTTTTAAGATTTCCACCTGGTAACCTTCAATGTCCTTAGCTTTCCCATTAGCAAGGCGATTAACCCCAAACTTAATGTCTTCTAAAGAGAAAACTTCTTTCGTTGTGAGAAGGGTTGCCAAATTATCCATGACATTTGGAGATTCATAAAGCTTTTTAAGATAGGAATTCCAATCGTAAGAGCAATTTTATTATTATCCTTAGTCTTCCTAGTCAAACTCTGCCTCCAAAATTTCTTAGGAGCTACCTTAGAGAGGTGTAAGAGATTCTCTTGTCTTTGACGAATGTACTGCCTCTTTTTCCTTTTAGTCAGGGCTTTGTATATTTTTATCTTGTCCATTTTAATAGATTCATCAATAGCTTCCTTAATTGCTCTCCTCGCACTTTTACAATCTTTGTCATACCATGGATTGGTTTTGCTATTTCTTTTATTATTTGAAACTTCAATTGAGAACTTGTTAATAGAATATGAGAGGGTTGTAGTAAAATTATGATACAGGTCTTCTATGTTGTCTATACTAGATAAAGGAAGCAAATTAGTTTTTAATTCATTTAGAAAGAGATCATTTTTATTTCTATCAAATATTAAGTTCTTTTGGCTGTAAGTATTATTTTCTATGGGAACTCTATGCATGACAAAATTGAGAGTTATAAGTAAAGGCCTATGATCAGAGTCAAGTTCGTGGTCGTTTAAGATGTCAAAATTTATTATTTCCTTGTATAATGGGAGATCAGAAATAACGTAGTCTACCATGCTGCTACCAAGTCCATGGATGCAGGTCATCTTGCTGGAATTGGGCTACTTCTTTAGACCGTTGCAAATTACGAGATCCTGAGCACTACAAAGCTTGACTAGCTCCGACCCAAACAAATTTTCCCCGAGGTCTTCAAAGCTCATTTTGTACCTGCTAGCCAAAGTAAGGTCTTCGTCTAACCAAAGAGGATTAGGATCTTCATCTAATTATTATTATATATAATTTTAATTTTAATATAGGTGAAATTTTTATAGCAATATAATTAAATGATTAATAAAGTGATTATCTTCAACTTTTTTATTGTTATATTTATATATATATAACAATAAAATTTATATTTTAATTTATATATAGAGTAGAGATTTAAATATTCATATAATTGTATCTGGCTTTATATACCATGTTACTATATTATTTTTTAATATATAGATTTTAAATATTTTGAATTATTTTTAAGATATAAATTTTTAATATTGTTTTAAATATTTTAGATATTTATAATGTAAATTAAATTAGTTCATTACATTTGATATTAGCAGCTTATTTTTTAATTTGAATAATTAATCATACATTACCATAATTAAAATTTTAAATTTTAAATAAAGATAACCCTTTCAAATTAATTCCACCCATTACTATATAACCAAAAAAAATTCTATTAAAAAATATTAATAAATACTAAATTTAATATTAAAATGAAATTATAAATTTGCTTGCTAAAAACTTGTAAAGGAAATTTGATTTATTATACGGATTTCATACATTAATTTTTTTATCCATATATGTGTATAATTAACTGGACAATATGTATAATTAACTAGACAATATGCAAATGTAAAAAAATAATAACAAATTCATCCATAAAAAATTAAAGGATAATATAATTTGTTGAAATGAGAAGCAAATTCATGTAACAATAATAACCTCATCAAAAAATAAGAATAAAAAATAATATGGGACAAACTCCATTCATATAATGGTGAAAGATTGTCTTATTAACCGCTGCATTATATCATGAATTAGTAGAAAAGATCGTCTGACGTAGGGTTGTGATAAAACTATTATGGAAATGGAAATATATAGTAACACAACAATATTAGAGTATTAGATATTAGTGAAAGATGGCTTTATTATCCACTACATTATATCATGAATTAGTCAAAAAAAGAATTCGTCTAACTTATTATCATGATAAAGTTATCAATGATAAAGTTATTAATGAAAGTTGTGATATATGGTAAGATAAAAATATCATAGAATATTTATGATAAAGTTATTAGTGAAAGTATTACTATATAGGACAACAATATTAGAGAATATTTTTTGGTTTAAGTGAATGTTACATTTAGAAAATACCATTTGAATTATTGTGAAAATATAAATTTTATATTTAAATATATTTTAAATTCTAGAAATATAATATTTATTTAAAATAAGTTATTAACATATATTAGTTGAGTATATAAAATTAATTTAAAATATATTAGTGAATGTCTTACTATATAGGACAACAATATTAGAGAATATTTTTTGGTTTAAGTGAATATGATATTTAGAGAATATCATTTGAATTATTGTGAAAATATAAATTATATATTTAAATATATTTTAAATTTTAGAAATATAATATTTATTTGAAATAAATTATTAATATATATTATTTGAGTATATAAAAATTAATTTAAAATATATTAGTGAAGGTCCTTTTTTCAGAAACTTGTGTTGCTCCCGGTGAAATTTCAATAGTATGTTCTTCAAAGCAGAGTCATTTCAATAGTATGTTCTTCAAAGCAGAATCTGTTTACAGTACACAGAATCCATTAACATACAAAAATAAACCGTGCCATTCCCCAACAAATTCAACCATTTTTAAGTGAATGTGACATTTAGAGAATACCATTTGAATTATTGTGAAAATATAAATTATGTATTTAAATATATTTTAAATTTTAGAAATATAATATTTATTTGAAATAAGTTATTAATATATATTATTTGAGTTTATAAAAATTAATTCAAAATATAATTGAATGTAGAAGTTCATTTTACATTCCAATGTCATATGTAACAATGCTTGTCAGCGATCAAAGTTGAAATTTGAATTTTTGTTCAGGTTAGCCCAAATAAAAATAAAAAATAAAAAATTTAAATAATTATACAAAATATTTAAATAATGTAGTTCATAAAAAAATTTACACGTGAAGAAATTAGATCTTTCTTGGGTCTTGTTAAATCTATATTTAAAATGGATCTTTATTGATATAATTCAAATCGAAAATATAAATTTATAGAAAAATATTGACATCCATAAATTAAAAAAAATTACACCAATAAAATTATATATATACAAAAAATTATGAAAATATATATTTGCAAAGAATCTCAAAAATTAGCTAATAAAAAAAAGAGATGAGTATATGTAAAACTAACTTAAAGAACATAAGCTTATTTATATAAAATATCAATATTATTTTAAAAAAATATTTAATTATTTTAAAATATTTAATTATTAAAAAAGTATAGGGAAACAACAAATCCTTTTATACGGGAAATAAAATGGATATTTACAATTAATAAACTTATAAGATGATAAAGCTTAATAGAAATATTGTATTATATTGAGGAAACTATTCAAGGGTGTCACTAAGGCAAGGCAAATCGTATTCCTTTCATGGAATTTTAGTGTTTTTGTAGTAAGTAATAATTAAATAGGAAGTTGCACGCTCTACATTAGACATTTAATTTTAGTTTTTGTTAAAATTATTTTTTTAAAGAAAGTATGCATAACTCCAATTATTTGGAAATCAGAATTTCATCTGTCTTTATTATTATAAAAAAGTATTTATATTAAAGTAACATATACATACAATCACAAAAAATGAAAAGGATGAACTAAAAAATATTAAAATATTTTTGAAAATAAATTATTGTAAAAAATAAGAAAATTTTCATGTAATATATCATAATAAAGAATTATTAAACACATAAAAAGATACAAAATATACAAAATAATATAATAAAATATTAAAAAAAAACTCAATCAAAATTCAAGAACTTTTTATGTAATAAAAATTACACAAATAAAATTATGTTTTTCTATTTAATTGGCATTCAAATTGTCTTCGAAAACAACTTTTTATGTAATAAAAATTACACAAATAAAATTATGTCTTTATATTTAATTGGCATTCAAATTGGCTTCAAGTTGTAAACAAAATGTGAAAATAAAAATGGTTATATTTCACCACATTAGAGTGATATTTTTAATAGAAATATATAATAATTATTTTTTACAAATATCATATAAAATTAATGTTATGAAGTGTCTTTATATTGTGAGTATAAATTCTAGAAAAAATCCATATATGGTTTGATATAGTGAGAAAAATATACATGTTAATTTAATATAGATAAATTATGTTGTGGCATGCCTAGTAGGGACCAATATTCATAAACAAACAAATTCAATGATGTTTTTTATTTTCTATTATAATTTTCCAATGATTTGGGTCTAATTATAAAACAAATTTGGATAAATCATCTATTGATTGGTTCTTGATCTTGAAAATTTCATCATATGTTGTATTAGTGATGGAATAAATTTGTTGCATGTTTTGAAAGAGAGGCCAAACAAAATAGTTTTCAACACTGTAATCCCGTATCATCCTATTTGTCACCAATTGTGAGTCCATGCATACATGCAATTGGGTAATGTTTTGTTCATGAACTATATGCAAAAGGAGCTTTAATTCCATTAATTCAACATAATTATTTATATATGGTCAAATACAAGATGAGAATGATATTTCAAGTGTGATATATAGAAAAACGAGGCCCATTTCCTCTCCTATGGGAGGTGTCCCTTGTGTGGCCCCATCAAAAGGGCCCATGGATGATCATTTTATTTTTCAATTTCCAAATTTTTCTAGCCTTAAATGAATGTCAAAACCTTGTTGGGCCACTTCTATAGAAACCAATATTTGAATTTCTATCTTGAGGGAGTTAAACTTTCTTTTTTGAAAAAATATTAAACTTTCTTCCTTGAGAAAATACTTTGTTCTTTTGCAACCAAATCCCATAGGAAATAGATACAGAAAGAGTTTTGTGTAGCTTTTGATGATGGGCAGAGAACTAGTTTTGGAACTTTCATCGATGGAGACATTATCCCAGGAGTAATTTGTGTTGTGTATGTGATATATCTCAATCCAAACTACTTGTATGAATGGACACTATATGAAAAAATGAGGGATTTTTTCTTTAATGTGGAGATAAAGTGGGTGTATACTAGGTCCTTGGAAATATTTATTGTGAATTATCCCATGTTGGAGTTTTAGTTGTCTTTTTTTTTTACATGGAGCCACATAAAAATATTTTTCTTATCTAGGTATTTAAATTCCTGTATTCCCCCCACACCCCCCCCCCCCCCCAAACCATGGTGCATGATTTTTTAAGTTTCCATGGATACACATATGTATCCAACCTCTACGGAATATTTTCCTAAAGGATTTTAGGCATAGATTAGTAAATACGTTTTCATATATTAGAGTACAAACGGTGAAAATTCCAAGTAATTACTAATATATTTTTTTCAATCAACAAAGCAATTTTGGTGCATGAAGAAGTTACAATGCAAAAGGTAAATCAAGAAATAACTAAAAGTATAATAAGGGAAGTTCGTGCTACAATGACACCTTACCAACATCCTAATAAAAAGAGTCAATGACTTAACCAATCAGTGTATCAACATAACTCACAATTAAAGTAGTTGACATATCTTCTAAAGAATATTGATGACAATGTGATTGTGTCTAATAGTAATAATTTACCTTGGGATTCCTATAAGTGCAATGTTCCACATAAGATTGAATTAGGATGGTCAAATCATTTTACATAAAAAAAATATTCTCACCACTCATACGTCCTACAATCTTATATCATAATTCATGACAATGCCAAAATAGCATAATCATGCAAAGACATCAAGCCAAAAGGAAAGACGTAAATATATTCCATAAATATTCTTTGAGAACAAAGCATTTCTAAAAGGGAAGGAAATACAATAAAAATAAATGTATAAAAATTAATATAAATTGTTAATAATAATAAAAGGGAATGCCTTAGAAAAATGGCAATATTCTTGGTGAAAAGGAATGCAACTAGGTACTTGTATGGGGACCTCATTGTGTTTTGTTATATTCTATCATTTTTCATGCATTATTCAAAATGTTATTTTATCCACATGGATTCCTTTGTATCATTCTAAATATTTTGAATATTTGTGATTTGAGGCAGATCTTTTCATCATAATATCTCTATTGATTTGATGGAATAAATAAAAGGTGCACAATGATGGAGTCATATATAGAAGGATGGATGAAACATATTAAGACAAGATGATTCCACATGTGAATCAATAGTGAATTTTGACAAAATCAAAGGTTAACCAGAGTATGTACATAAAAGGATGAATGAGTTAAACATGGAGTTTATGAACATAAAAAAGTCATTAGAATAGATCATGTAGTAGTTCATTGAATATCCGTTCCCTTTTGCAAGTTCAAGTGTTTTACTAAATTATGGTCTTTAAGAGGATTCCAATCATATCAATAATGTCATGACGACCTATGAGTAAATTAATATTCAAATACTCTACGTTACATTGAAGCAACAATCAATTAGGAACTATATGAATGAATAAAGATCAAAGATACCTTGAATTGAACCTAGTTTGATATTATATTGAAATTTTTATTATTTCACAAATTTTTTTAGAGATAATTCTAAACTTAAATATTGTGGGCCATAAAATTAAAGGCCAATATTAAATTGGAAACATTTCATGTCTCACTTATAGTATGATATTTTGACTATACTCTCCACATTTTAAAAATAAGATTAGTAAAAGAGTACACCCATGAGTGGGAGATCATATAAACATGATTTTTATACCTCCTGAAGGAAATAATTCAAAATTGTAAGATTGAAAATTGAGAAAAACATTGGGGTCTAGTTTGAGAATGTGTCAACTATAGAGAAGACCATAATTAACTTTAAGTCAATATATTACCAAAAAGATAAGTTAATATAAAAAAATCTATGGGCCAAACAATGGTGGGTTTTACCTCCAACATAAATAATGAGTGAATCGATAAACCTATGTTTTCTTTTTCCGCATGGTATACATGCAAAAATAATATATGAAACCATTAATCAAGGTCATTTTCAAGAGGTTGATCAATCGTTTTAGACATTGATTAAGAGACTCTTTAAGATATAGCAAACCCTTAATAAGAATCTTGACAAGGGTTAATTAAATCCTTGATCAAGGTCTTTAGGAGGGTTAATCAATCCTTCAATCAAGCTCTATATGAATATTAATCAAATCCTTAATCAATATCCATACGTAAATTGATAGTTAGCACCTCAATTGATGGAAAGGACCTCAATTAAAGTCAAAATATTCACTCACATCCTCAATTTTTATAACAAAAGCCAAAACATTTTGTGAAGATATTAATTAATTTTGGAAATTTACAAAATATCAATCCACATTTCATGTCATTTCTCAGTCAATCCTTCACTCCAGCCTTGTTCACAACTCAATTCAACATCTACTCTAACCATGTATGTTACACAATGGCATCTACATAATAGGTTAGTGGTTTCTTATTTTTTCAAACGGATTTTAAATTTCATCTAATTAAATTTCCATTATTTTGTTTAAATTTTATCAATTGGGAACAATCATATGGTCAGTTTCATTTAAAACCATGTACTAACAAGAAAAATGTTGTTGGGTGTTTTTGTATCATAAAATAACATGCACATGATAGAAAATAATATCTTGATACATGGTTAGAAATGAAAACAACAATGTAAAGATTCTTCATTATTTTTAATTTATTTGATTTAAAAAAATAAACCAACATTTATACTATTGGTTTTATTTTCAATTATATATGGGCAACAATAAGTGTTATTAGAATTTTTTCAATCCTTCGATAATGTAGGTAGGATTGAAAAATATATATCAATATATGGATGAAAATAAAATAAATGATATAAAGAATGGAATTTCTTCAATTTTCATAACTGTAAATTTATTTAATGAATAACATAAGTGTTGCCAATTTTATTTCTATCCATGTGGTAGAAAGTAGAAAATTTGCAATATTTTTCTCAATCCACTAGTAACACATATAAGATTGAAAATTATGGACTAATACATGGTTGAAAAATAGGATGAATAAACACTACAACTCACATGTTATTAAGCAGATATGCAATTAAAGTGAAACTATATTTTCCTATCAATGACCATTAATAAAACTTGAGATAGACCAAACAATCATCTCATCTACTACTACTCCCATGAAATAATGCATTTATTGAAAAGAATCCACAACTAGAATACATCGATCCATTCAAGTGACATGCTGACCTTATAACCTACTTGTGATAAAAATATAATAAGATATTGTAAAAGGAGAGCCCACTTAGGCAACCAAAATGATCCCTAAATCCCTCGATTAGAATAGAAAAATGTTTTTTTATATATTCGTCCCAAACAATAATGGTGAAAAAGAAATTATCATATTTAAGTGTAAATGGTGGAAAAATGAAGCTAACCACCTTATGAATTAGAAAATGACAATTCTCATGTCGATATGTCTCATTTATTGCCTCGATATGCACAAAATTCCACTTTCCTATGGAAATAAATGCCGATGAAAATACACTCTATCATTTCAACCATCTAATTAAAAAAAGGATAAGAAAAATATGATTGATCATAAGGTAGTTGAGACATTTAAAAGGAAAGCCTTCATAGATTCCCACAAACAAACACTAAGGCCCCAAGAAAATATGGAAATTATTTCTTAATGTAAATTGTTTTGATGATGAACATTTCCACATTATCACTCACATTTATATGTGGAGAGGGTTGTGAAGAATAAGTCATCCACCCTAAAAATGGCAGATGTCCATTGTTCATATGTACTTGAAAAATAACACACACACCCCTACCATCATAATGAAATAGCACTTTCATAGGAAAAGTAATGGCACATCTATAGTAAACTAAATTCATTCAAGAAACACATTACACTTAAAGAAATAACAATATAGGTGGCCATCGTGTAGAGTAGTAAGGAATTTGAAAGGGTTAATTACTCTTAGAAACCCATAATAATCACTTAGCCTCCAATAAAACTATAAAATAATGTGTTTATAAGCACCTCCCATGATGATCACATGCTATTATGTTTCTTGAAATACTTTGATGTATTGTAGATGTGTTTTTGTCTTGTCAATGGAAGTGTCATTATATGCCAACAATGGTTATGAGTGAGTTTTCTGTCAAGTTCCTATAAATGAAAGCTATGGGTAGATTTTAGGGAAACCAAATTCTAATTTTCAACTCTCTCCACTTAGTAACACACCAGTGATAACATGGAAATGTTAGTCCCGGGAGGAAACTATATAAAAAGTTTTTTTCTCTCTCTTCTAAGAAGCTTAATGTTTATGTGGCTCACTAAAAGGGATTTCATTTTTTTTTTATCGGGTAATTCACAATCACCACTATTATTCTCATGTCTATTTGAGTGCTTTAGTTGGGAGGATAAAACATATTTTTGTTGACATTTATTTTCTTGGGAAAGTGCAATTTATGCATATAGAGGTGGTAAATGAGATGATTCTACATGAACATTAGCCTTATGTAATTTCTAAGGTGGTTGGTTTCAATTTACTATTATTTACACTCAATATCATATGAGAAGTATTTTTTGGTCATGCTTGTTTGGGGAGGAACTTAGAAACAAACTTTTTTCTATTCTACCCATGAGATTTAGGATTTATTTTTATTTCCTAATATGGATTTTCATTTTTCAATCTGTCATTAAATGTGCATAAAAAGTGGGTTATGGTGGTAACATTATTATTGAATTGTTGCAATGTACTGTAGCTATTATTTTTCTTTCTATTCCTTTTGTTAAGGGAAGTGTCATTTCATGTGAATACTAGTGGTAAATGAGAGAAAGGTTGCATCCTCCTAAATAGTTTCCATGGTTGATTTGTAGCATTGTGAGTAGCTAACTTTATACCCTCTCCAGTTAGTAACACATGAATGGTAATGTTGTCCATGATCATCCACACATGCCTCACCTTGGTGAAAAATATATTATGATGTCCATTTGTAAAGGGGGGTTAATGTTGTGAAAACCATAGTCAATATATTCTAGGTATGGAGTGTATACGTGGGGTTAGAGGGTAATTATAGGAAAAATGGGTGTTAAAAATGGGTATTCAAATAATAATAGAGGATGTATATTGAAAATAATGGTTATTTTTATTAAAAATATGTAATGGAAATGAGTTCGAAAAAAGCATTTTGGAAGTCGTTATAAATGTCTGGTGAGATTAGGGGTATGCTTTAATGTCCCTGAATGTAGGCAGTATGACATATGTTTATTAAGTGAAGATCCCATGAGCCTCCTCAACTAGCTTTGAAAGAACTAGATCTTAAAGGGAGGTATGGATATTAAATTAATAGCTCAGGGTTTTTTCACAACCATATTTAACAAAATAGAAGATCGGGATCAAATCTTCCAAGGAGGTCCCTATTTCATGAATTTTGTTGGATTATACATGAAACCCTATGTTCTGAGATTCAACCAAGAGAAGGATGATTATTCTTGTGCTTCAATTTGGATATGTATTTATTCTCTCCATAAAGAGTTATAGGATCTAGATATCCTTGAACATATGGAAAACAAAATAGGGCACTTCGTGATGCCCTCAAATGTAATGAAACATGGGAGATATAATCCATATGCATGCCTCTGTGTTTATATAACATATCCAAATCAATTCCTACTAGCATTGATATGAGTAGTGGGGACATCATTTGGGAGTAACAAATTGAATATGAGGAAATCCCCTTTTGGTGCCATCATTTTCATGAACACTAACATATCTTCTAAGACTTTGTAACAAACAACCCACAACTAGTGGAACCCATGGGTTCATATGAAAAACAAGAAGAATTCACCATGATTACCAATAGAAGGAACATGGCTAGGAAACTCGTGGGGAAAAAATAAGCATATCTCGATCCTCTCCAAAATTGTTATATAGTAGTGCAAGGACTAGCTGAAGAGGTCATGGGTGTTAGAAATTAATTAACATAGCAATGGAACACAAAATATAATGGAAACACAAACACTAAAGCACATAAAACAAGAGAGACACAAATATGCATGGTTCACCCAATTTGGGCTATGTCCATGGGGAAACATGCAATCCTTCCTTTATCTTATCTAACAAAATGAAGAGATACAACCTACAAAAAATACGATGTAGTTTCCTCTTTGCTCTCACACAGTATCCTCTCTCTTTCTCACACAGAATAACAATCATACATAGTCACAATACAATTCCCTCATATAAACAAAGGGTTTCCTTCTAGGATAAAAGAAACCCTAAATTAACAAAATTTCTACCGTAAGATCATTTGCCTAAGGAACAACCTAGATTTACTATGAAATTACAATATTTTACAATGCAAATTTTCATCTATCTTTTGCTTCCAAACCCATACCTGGGGGGGGGTCTCATGAAATCGTCGTCGCCTCCCTAAACCCCCTTAGTAGCAATCCTACAAGTGTCGTTAGTACCTCATTACGAACTGGGATCCAATGTGATTAAAATGAGGCCTATGAATCAAGAAGATAAGAAGGCTCCATGCCGAATAATCTCCCACTTAGAGACCGATTATAAAAACTGCACCAATGATTCGCTTATTGGAAAGTGCTCCCATGTGGACCTAGTTGTTTCTCATCTTCATCATCAATCTTGAAGGCTAATTGAAATTGAGAAGAAGCTTAATTTAGATAAAATGTGAATAGAATTGAAAAGAAGGAGATGTAGCTCTCAGGTGTGGCTTGCACCTGGAGACTACACTCACAAAATAGAGAGATCACTCTCGTACTCTCTATTACCATCAATGAAAATATTACATCATTAAATACAACTCTGGAAATCAGGAAGTTGCAACCACACTCCTAAACTCTAAGAACAAATCCTAAACTAAGGAGATACGTTACAACTATGTAACCATTTTCTCCATTAATACAAAATAATATTAATTATTTTCAACTCCCCCCCTTAATGGAGAAAGGGTTCTCCTGGACTCCTAGCATCCTTCTAAACAATTCAAATTTCACACGTGCAAGTGGCTTTGTAAAAATATCAGCCAAATTGTCACAAGTTTTACAATATTCAACAACAATTTCTTTTGACTGTATTTTCTCTCTAACAAAATGGAACTGAGTGTCTATATGTTTGGTGTTTTTGTGAAACACTGGATTGTATGCCAATTTAATGGTGCTCTGGTTGTCGCTTTTGATGGAAGTGGGATTCTTCTGTTCTTTTCCTGCATCTTTAAGAAGCCTTCTCAACCAGATCGCTTCACACGTCGCTGCACACAATGCTTGATACTCAGCTTCACACGAAGACAAGGCTACTGTACTCTGCTTCTTGCTGCTCCATGCTATGACCCCGGATCCTATGTTGAATGTGTAACCTGTGATGGACCTCTGATCATCCAAGTTACCTGCCCAGTCTGAGTCTGAAAAACCTGCTAGAGTAACATCAGATGCGTCAGTGTATAAAATACCATAATTAACAGTACCACAAAGATACCTCAACACGCTTTTTGCTACTACCTAGTGACTTTCAAGCGGTTTCAACATGAATTGGCTCAACACACTAATAGAGTATGCCAAGTCAGGTCTGGTTGTTGTAAGATATATCAAGCTGCCAACCAGCTGTCTGTACATTGTAGCATCAACCTCTTTAGTGCCATCGTCACTGCTCAATTTCAGATTCTGCTGCAAAGGTGTCGCTACTGATCTACACTGATCCATACCAAACTTTTCCAACAGATTTCTGGCATACTTCCCTTGGGTAAGAAAAGTTTGCCCAGTATCTCTGCATACTTCTAATCCCAGACAGTAATGAAGACTTCCGAGATCTTTCATCTCAAAAACTTGTGCCATAAGCCTTTTGATTCCTCTGATTAAATCATCTGCATCTCCTGTTATAATCATGTCATCCACATACAAAGAAATCAAAATAATCTGCCCCTGATTATTGTACTTGGTATACAAATTTGGGTCATTTAAACTTCTATGAAAGCCATGCTCTACAAAGAAAGAATCAACCTTTTCGTACCAAGACCTGGGTGCTTGCTTTAAACCATATAAAGCCTTTTTCAATCTGCAAACAAGATGTTCCTGCCCGGCTTTATAAATCCTTCTGGCTGTATTAAGTAAGTTTCCTCTTTTAAATCACCATTTAAAAATGTGGATTTAACATCAAGCTAGTGTAATTCCCAATTACATTTAGTAGCTAAAGCAATAAGCATTCTGATTGTATTTAACTTTGCTACATGTGCAAAAGTATCATCAAAATCTATACCTTCCTGCTGTGAATATCCTTTTGCAACCATCCTAGCTTTCAATTTCTCTATGCTTCCATCTGCATTCATTTTTGGTTTAAACATCCATTTACATCCTATGGGTGTTTTATTCTTAGGCAGCTCAACTAAATCCCAAGTATCATTTCTAAGAATTGATTCCATTTATTCATTCATTGCAGCCCTCCACTCCTTAAATTGACTAGCTTCTTTGTAATTAGTGGGTTCTACAATGTTCAAAAACTTTGACATCAAAGCATAGTCTCTCAATTTTAATGGTAATTGAGTCTTCCTACCTGATCTCCTTGGCAGGGGACTTACCTCAAATTTGTTTTCTTCTGCCTTAACTGGGCTTGCATTATCACCTTCTTGCTGTTATTCTTTTTTCTCTTATTTCTCCTCCTGCTCTCTTTCATCCTCGCTGCTTTCCTCCAACAACAATGGAATGTGCCAATCATCACTAACGTCATCTTTCCCTTCCTGTACCTGTTCATGAAACACTACATCCTTGCTTGCAAATGTCTTACAAGACTCAGGACTGAATAATTTATATGCTTTAAATTCTGTGCCATAACCAACAAAGATGCATCTAACTGCTTTAGGGTCTAATTTCTTCCTATCAGCTTTGGGTATATGGGCAAATTCTTTTGACCCAAATACTCTTAGATGGTTTACTACTGGTTTAAATCCATATAGAGCTTCAAAAGGGGTTTTGAAGCCAAGATACCTGGTAGGACTTCTGTTCTTCAAGTATACAACAGTGTTAATAGCCTCTACCCAAAAACTATTAGACAGACCCTTACCTTGTAACATGCTCCTTGCGCACTCCACCAAGGTTCTGTTTTTGCGCTCTGCAACTCCATTCTGCTGTGGTGTGTGTGGCACTGTATACTACTGAAAAATCCCGTGAGATTTGCAGAATTTAATGAATTCCTTTAGCTTGTATTCTCCCCCTTGATCAGATCGGAGAATTTTTATACTCTTACCAAACTGTTTTTCCACCAAGGTTTTAAATTCTATAAAGCACTAGAAAGTCTAACTTTTCTTGTTCAAAAAATAAACCCATGAATATCTAGTGCAGTCATCAGTAAATAACAGAAAATAATATGCTCCTCCTAGCGACCTTATCTGCATAGGTCTGCATACATCAGTGTGCACTAGTTCTAAAATATATGTTTCCTTCCTCCTATCATGCACAGGAAACTGTTCTCTATGCATTTTTCCTAAGGCACAACCATCACAATTTAACTGAATATTATGAAAGATAGGGAGCCCCTCGACCATACCTTTCTTCTACAATAACATGAGGTCCTACAAATTCAAGTGACCGAACCTCTGATGCCAGAGTTGTTCGGCTGTCGATCCTTCTGCAACCATGGCTTGCTTTGGTATACTTTTTGCATGTAGTCTGTATAGGCTTCCAACTCGCATGCCTATTGCAACTATTTCATTCCTGCAATCCTTTATCACACAATGAGTCTTAAAGAACTCGACTTGCATATCTTGATCAGCCATCATGGATACAGATATCAGATTTTTCTTAATTCGAGGTACATATAAAAATTTTTAAGGTGACTAATTTTTCCATTTGGTAACTTGACTGAAATCACCCCATAACCTTTAATCTCATATCCACTATCATCTCCTAGGTATATTTTTGATCCATTTATACTTTCTTCAAGACTATCAAAAAATTCCTTTTTACCTGTCATGTGAGAGGATGCTCCGGAATCGACATACAAAATATCGTCCTCATTGGATGCTGAAAGGGCACAGTCGACTATGAACAATCGAAATTCATGACTGAAGTCTTTATCTTCTTCTTCAACAAAGTATCCTCTGTGCTTTGCATTTTCCTGCTTCCTCTTTGCATCATCAACCTGCTTCTTATAACATTCACTATGTATATGACCCTTCTTTCCACAATAATAACATTTCTTATCAGAATGATTTGCAAGCATACCTTTATGAGAATGTGAATTCTTATGTGATGTTCCTCCTTTCTGCTTTGATTGCTGCTGTGACTGCTTTCCTCTGAATGATCATCGTTTCGCCATCAGCGCAAGATCATCATTATGGGGGTTCAAGTTTTGCCGCCACTCCTCCTCTTGCTACAAGATCCCTGTCAGATCATCAAATGTGGGCACTTTCTCCCTTGCCGCCAATCCAATGATGAACGTTTGAAATTCATCTCGCATCCCGTTTAGTGTGATTGCGACAAGATCAGAGTTAGACACCGTCACTCCGATGTTCCCCAATGCATCTTTCACATCTTTGATTTGCACAAAAAATGCAGCAGTAGTCTCATTTTCATTCATCCTCATCAAAAATAGCTTGCTTTTAAGTGCCAAGACTCGGCTTGTGTTCTGGGTCTGATACACATTTTTGATGGTCATCCAAATATCCGTGGATGTTTTACAGTCTCTAATGTGCGCAATAACGTTTTCCTTCACAGACATCTTCAACAAGACTTTGGCCTTGCTCTCTCGTTTTTCCCACTCTTGCTCCTGTGGCCCTGCGTTCAGCTTCTGCTCATCGCCTGTAACTATGGACTGAGCATTTTCACCCCCAAGCAAAGTTTGGATCTTAAACTTCCAATTCGTGAAGTTAGATCCATCAAGTTTACCAGACTCGTGAAGGTAAGATTCCATCGTATTACTCATTCTGATCAGATCTACAAAATGAATCTACCCAACAACAAAAAATGATACCTGTCAGATCGATCTGTCACCTTTGCCACCAATCTACAGTGTTTGGCAATCCCGCTCCAATGAGAAAATTCAGCGTTTTCAGGTACTTTTACTTTTTTGTGATCTCATTAAGCACTATGTATTCTTTGTTTTCTTTTTCTTGTTTCTTTCCCTACATCTGATCCTTATATAAGACCTTTTCATTGAATATGACATCTACGCACATAATGATTTTTTGATTTTCATAATGTTAGAAATTAATTAATGGGGTAATGAAATACACAAAATATTGTGGAAACACAAGTATAGAAATGCATAGAACAAGAAAGACATAGATATACATGGTTCACCCAATTTGGGCTACGTCCATAGAGAAATAGCCAATCCTTCCTTTTATATTATCTAGAAAAATGAAGATATACAACCTACAATCGATCCATTGTAATTTCATCTTCGCACTCACACAGTCTCCTCTCACTTTCTCACTCAGAATAATAATCCACAACTGCAATACAATTCATTCATATAAACCAAGGGGTTGTCTTTTAGGGAAAAAAACCATAAATTAAACATAACTTCTACCTTCAAATCATTGGCCTAATGAACAACCCATATTGACTACGAAATTACAATATTCTATAAGGCATTTTTTCATCTATTTTTATCTTCGGGGGTGTTGTCCTTGAACCCCTACCAGGCAGGGGCTCCAAACATGCATTCGTCTTCATTGGACCCCCGAGGAAGCAATAGTGGGGGAGCGAGCCACCCTACACCCCCCTTCATGGATTGGCATCCAAATGTGGCTGAAATAAAACCTTTGAATAAGGACAATAATCAGGCTCCACATCTAACACATAATCATCTAAGAAATAACCAAAACAATTAACACCATATCCAACGAAGGTACACATCTTTGATTTCAAGTTGTGTTATGTTTTATTTATTAATGTGGACAAAAACTTCACAGCCAAATTTCTTTAGAAATGTTTAGTTTACCTGTCCATGCCTCCTCTACAACACCACCATCCAAGGAACTTGAAGGCCCTCTATTTATTAAACAAATAAAAGTATCTATAGCATCTTCCCAAAATTGTAAAGGCAATCTTGCATGAAATCTCATGCACCTTACACGCACCATGATTGTCATATTCACCCTTTCTGACACACCATTTTCTTATGGTGTTCGTTGAACTTTCTTCTCTCTATTAATTCCATGCTCTAAACAGTATTTATCAAACTCCTAGTTGCATTATTCACCTCCATTATCTGATCTAAGACACTTCAACTTCTTTCTTGTCTCATTTTCAACCAAATCTTCCCATTTCTTAAAAGTATCTAAGACATCATATTTATTCTGAATACAATAAATCCAAGTTTTCCTAGTTGCATCATCAATAAAATTAACATAATAGTGAGAGCCACCAAACGATGATAATTGAGCAGGTCCCCATAAATTTGTATGCACAATCTCTAATTTTTTGTTCTCCTTCTCTTTCCCAAATCTAAGAAATATGATTGTCTTATGTTTTCCATAAACACAATTTTCATAGAAATCCAAATCAACATGCTTGAAACCTACAAACAAATTTCGTGGGTGAAGAATCTTCATTCCCTTCTCACTCATGTGCAAAAATGAACTGAAAGCCAACCAAGACATGGAAACCCTAGTAAACCCTAATCTGACTAGCTTAACCTCTATGATGCAATGGGTGGAGTGCAAGTGTCTGGAAATGATGCCATTACTTCTAAGGATGTGAAATGCATGAACTTAGACTACTTCTATTGAAAAGAACATGTTTTTGTATTTTTGCTTAAATGGTTGGAGTGCTTATGATTTTGTTTCTTATTAGGGTTTGGTTGTGCAGAGGTGGTGCGAAAGGAAGGAAAGCTTGGGAAAGGTCAGGGGGGCTAGGAGAGGTCCCAGGGGATCCTTAGCATCAGTCTACAGAAGTCTACAACGTTCGGATGCTCGGCAACCAAGTTTGCAGGCTTCTACAGGATGTGTGTAGGGGATCCTATAGGAAACTCAGGGATTCTACAGGAAGTCTGCTAACTTCTACAGGATGTGCTGTAAGTGGAAGTTTTGGGTGATGGTGAAGTGATGGAACAGTATGGGTGGATAGGTAAGGTGGAGATGGAGCTTGTGATGACTCAGGGGCAGAGAAATAGGACGGAGAAAGAGTGCACGAAGTGGTTGGTGGATAGAAGGATGGGATCAACGAAAGGTCAAAAAGATGAAGCTACGTGGGCAATGGAAGAGTTGGAAGGTGAACGAGCTGAACAGAGGTCGAGTAGGTGGCTTGAGGAGAGGTTAAGAAGAAGAAGAAGGAAGTAGAAGGATATGGAGCAGTGTAAATAAAACAAATTACTTATGTCTTGCACCAAAAACGAGAATTCATTAACCAGTGCTACCTGTGCTATTAAACCAATGAACAACGCTGTAAATCATGAAGAAAAGTAGTGCATGGAACTGTAGTGACGAAGTATGGCTCAAGAGAAAAATGCATGAAAGGATCCACGATTAAACCGACTGTGTTGCAGCTTGCATAAAAGTAGAAAAGACTGCGTTTTTTTGGTGGTTGGTATAGACTGCACCCCAATCCCTAGACAGAGATGGCAGTGGAGGCACTAACAACCTTTTCTTGGAGCTCCAGTGGATTACAAACCTCCTATCCTAGTCTAAGCAACTGAAAGTAATTTGACCATAAGCTAATCCTACTCAATCTTGTTAAAGAAATCAAATCAGCAAACTGTATTCTTTGAAATGCATATCAAAACAAGGAAACACAATGCTGGAAAGAAATGTAAATAACACTACAAGAAGAGGAGGTCTATTGCTCTCAGGTTGGGCCCTAACCTGAGAGCTATAACTCCCTTAAAAACTCAGAATTAGATCCAAATCTGCTTGCCTTTATTCATAATCAAAAGTCTAATGTCATGCCAAAACTGGCTTACAAAACAAACAAACACCGAGCTGTAACTCGTGCTCAGAGATTACAATAGTAATTCCAAAGGTCAAAAAGCTTCTAACAAAGGCTACGGCCTTCATATTTATACAAAATGAAGATCAAGCTGGCTTCCTCCATTCATGGAGCTTGGCTGTCCAACTGAAAGTCAAACTGCTGTAAAACTGCTGATCCTGTAGAACGTGTTGGCTGCCTTTAAGCTCGGTGGGGAGAGTTGTTAGAGCTTGGAGTTAAGGTGAAAAGCACGAGGGAAGTCATTTAAAGCTTTAGACAACCTCCCTATAAACATGCAATGCCACCTTTGCTATCTCCTTGTCTCCTTTTGCGTGGTCTTTTGCTCTCTTTAATGCCAAAAACCTGAAATCATCATGTATTAGCCACATAGATATAATGCCTGCCCTTCTTCCTACAAACAACACGAATATACTAAGAAATGAATGCATAAGTGGTAAAAGATGAATGGTTGAACAAGGTAAGTAGGCCAATATGAGCCCAAATTGTACCAAGAATTGGGGCTCATCATCACCCCCCAGCTGAAATATTTGCTCATCCTTGAGAAACCTTGCTCCAGCTCCTTGTCCTTGGCCGAGAACTAGGGCCCGGAGCATGCTCTTCCTTTCCTGTTCTTGGTGGCCCTGCCTCTTCTGCCCCTGTAGCTGCAATCTCAGCTTCTGGTTTTCTTCCTGTAGAAGCACACGTTGGAAATTAGCCACATGCTTAGCCATGGCGAATTCACTCCTGACCTCCTTGAGTTGCTCTTGTAAGGGACCTATGTCCGCCACACCCTTTGACTTGGCGATCTGCATCCATGTGTGGGTATGGACTCTTTCCTCCTCTAATGCAAAAAATAGAGGCACAGTAAATTTCTGCGGTATGATTTTGCCCGCCTCTAAAATGGTGTAGTATGAACTCAGACTAGGCGAAGGGCTAGGTTCTGGTATATGTTCTCTTTCTATCTCTTCAGGTGGCTCTACCTCACCCTCCCTCGGTGGTGATGAGGGTCCTTCTCCTTCCCTCTTTTCCGTTTCCTGTAGCCGGGCCAGAGTGTCCTGTAGAACATTTTCAACTTCCTGTAGCCGAGTTTTTTCAGTCAACAGGTCTAACCTTTCTTGCCACGTATTTTTCTTTGGACTCCCCTTCTCGTAGGTGACTGTTATCCTTGAGGGGGACTTTTCCTTGGGAGAAGCAGGGGTATCTTCGATGAAAATCGGGCTGCTGGACGGAGGCTGTGGCTTGCCCGTCTTTATCCTAACACTTCTTCGAGCTTTAAAGTATAGAGGGGTCTCCCTCTTCCTCTTTTCTTTTGGCTTAGGTGGCGTGCTGAGGGCAGCTAATACAGCTGCTGCCTCCCGTGCCAGAATATCCACCTTCTTCTCTTTGGGGTTTCACCTTTTCGGGGCTTCCTGTAGAAGCCCCTGTTTTGGTAATTTTCGGGCTTCCTGTAGAAGACCCTTTTGCCAATTTCAGGCTTCCTATAGAAACCCATGTCTCTGTTTTCGGGCTTCCTGTAGAAGCATGTTTCTGTTTTCCTGTAGACACGGGTGTCACCACCTTTGCTTGCTTAGCTGCATGGGTTTTGCTTTTTGGGTTGGTTGCAGGTGCTGACGAGGTACTTGGGCTGATGTGGACCACCTCAGCTTTGTCCGTTCTGCTCTTCAACCTCTTTTCTCTTGCTGATAAGATGGGTGTGCCACTTTTTTCTTTGTCATCCTTTTCCTCGTGCTTCTTCTTTTGTTCTTTCTTCTGCACTGTGGTCGGGGTCTTCTGGCCTGTTTCTTTCTTCCCCTCGGCCACTGATTATTTTTCCTCACTGCTGGAGGAACCACTTTCTTCAGTGAGCATCCTTATGTCTCCATCTCTTGTTAAATTCTTGAATGATTCCCATGAGAGGGGAACCTTATATGAATGAAGTGCATCCTCCACAAGAATTTTGATCAACCCATGGTGGGCTACCTGATCTGGTATGCCTTCTTTTAGCTTTGTAGCACACTCAATCAAAGACTGTAGCAGGAAATAAGGAATGCTCAGTTTCTTTTCTACAGGAAGATCAATCCAGTGTCTCAATTCAGTGAGCAACCGAAAGTGATACCCGTACACGATGCTATACCGGCCTTCACAGGTTATATACTTCATGATTTGCAGGCTAACTTCGTTCCATGGTGGCAACAGACTTGTTCTTCGCACCCCATTTTTGTCCTCCGAGAATTCCTCCTCAGGTGGAAAGAATTCTTTCTTGGCCTGCTGGCTCAACTTCCGCTCTTCCTTATCCCACGGCAGACCCATTGGAAGTTCAGTGATTCAACCGATATATTGCGGGGTGAGCTTGAGGCTTAGGCCCCTGAAGTTCACTGTGGCCAGTGTCTTGGATTTCGGCTTCAGAGCCTGCAAAAATTCTTCTGCCACTTCATCATCGTAACCCTGCAACTTGTCACAAAAAGATATCCATTGAACCCGTGTGAAGAGCTCTACCACTTCCTGGTTTTCCCTTAATTTGGTTGAATCAGTGGGTTCTCGTCTTATAAACCCACCCGGCATGATAACACAGTTTCCTTAACCAGAGGTGGTGATTGTGGAAGAGATTTTGGTTTACTGAGACAGAGCGTAGAATGTCATGCACATAACCCACAAACTTATCCCTGACGAACTTAACACAGTTTAATTACTCGACATCCTGTAGAATGACAGTATAGGCACAAAAGACAATAATTTCACCGTTTTTCTATGACCAGACTGTGGACGACAATTCTGCCACCTTTAATAACCGGTTGCATGAAGAGTTCACGGTTACCTCTTTAATTGGCCACCTTTTTACGTGAGGCACCCGCTTTCCTGTAGAAAACTGCGTTCCTGTAGGATGATAGCGTTCCTGTAGAATGACAGCGTTCCTGTAGAATGCAGCGCGCGATTTTCGGGAGAGACTGCAGTCGGTCTGCGCCTTGGGTGTGCTTCTCAATCGTTCTGATGGCCAAAGGCTCGGCGTATCACACTGCAGAAGGATCAGGATAGCCGCTCGAGTTCAAAACGGTGGTTGATAAATGCATGAGTGCAATCTAGCCGATTAGATTTTGAATTCGGCGGAATTCGTGGCGCGGGGGGTGAGCTGTCCCCGCCGGACCATTGGGTGACGTCACCCCATCATTCAACTGCGCGTTCACTTGCTGCCGCACCAATTCCCGCAGATCTGCCGCCGCCTCTTTGGTTAAACTCGTTCTCTCGACGGGATCGCTCTCACGTGCATGCTGCTCATTCTTTTTGTCATGGCCGCCACCCACACATCCAACTAGACCATTAACTGGCCGACGTGGCCGGCCAAATGGCCATACGGCCGCTCAACCCATTCACCTTTACACTTAGCAATCAATCAAAGTAACATTCATGCAGTCTGATGGAAGGAAGGGTCGAGACACTTACCTGTGCGGCTGCACACGATGTTTCGGCTCTTTGGACGCTGATGAGTCGATTTACCTGCTGCTGGCGAACTTACACAGGCCCGGAGGTCCATGTTCACGAGCTGTCGTCGATGGATGGGATGCTTCAGTTGCATGCGCCCACGTTTCCTTGCATATGGCCTGTGCTGTGAATGGTATCCACTCCAGCAGGCTTAACTGTTACAGGACTCCCGCGGGATGTCTTGGAACAGTTCTTCCTCCTTGGGTGCATGCTGCACAATGATGGATGGCCTCACGATCATGCTCTCGGAGCTTCTGGCTGACTGTGATGAATATGGTGTGAGATCTCTAGCGCTTTTTCCATTTACAATTTGCTTTTTCTCGAGACTCATCGATCTACTTTGCTGGTGCAGGTAACTTTGTTGCATGTCGACAAGGATGGTGGAACAAGATAACAGCAATGTGCATGGTTGACAATAGTGGCGTGCATGCGTCCAGACCGATCCTTAGCCATTAGATATCTTCATGAAATGAATTTTGGGCCATTCTGGCTTCTACAGGAAGTTTCCTGTAGAAATACAGAGCTTCCTGTAGAAAGGTTGCGCTTCCTGAAGAGAGTCTGCACCTTCCTGTAGAAAATCTGCATCTTCCTGTAGAAAATCTGCGTCTTCCTGTAGAAGACTCAAGCTGTAATAAAATTGCACATACCTTGGAAAAAATGAGTATTCCTGGAGGAGGGGCTGGTGAGGTGTCTTGACAGCGTGTTGAGGACCTTTGGCTTTGAGTTGAGATGCTTCCTCTCCTCCATAGAACACCTGCATGCAATTTTACATAATGAATCTGCTGACCTTGTTTTTTTCTTTTTTTTTCTTTTCTTTTTATTTTCTTCTCTTTTTTTTTGAAAGACAACAGGGGCGCCTCAATGAGGTTTTCACCCTTGCCATCTGCCCTGAGCGCCTCGGAGAGGTTTTCACTCAAGGATCTTTTCAAATCTTTATCCTTTTTTTTTTTTTGAAAGACAATAGGGGCGCCTCAATGAGGTTTTCACACCTACCACCTGCCTTGGGCGCCTCAGAAAGGTTTTCACCCAAGGATCTTTATTATTTATTTATTTATTATTTTTATTTTTTTAGATTCTTCAAGGCATGCCCAAAGTAGAGGCAGAACCCTTCTCTATGACCAACACTGCCTTCTCCATAGTTTTGATGAACTCTTGTCTTGAGAGAGGTTTCCTGTAGATCTTCAATCGATGCCCATTGACAAGCATGGGGATGGCTTCCTCATCAATGGTCCGAATAAGAACAGATCCATTGTCATGACATTTTTCCACTGAATATGGCCCTAGCCATCTGGTTCTCAGCTTCCCCTTGAAATCTTTGTATCTGGAGTCATACAACAAAGCCCAATCTCCCGGCTGAAATTGCTTGTCATGGAGATGTTGTTCATGCCACACCTTTCTCTGAAGTTGAACCACTTCCGAGTGAAGGAGGGCCTGCATTCGGTGTTCATCCAGTCCATTCAGCTGCAATAACCTTTCTTGTTGTGCATGGCTGAGATCTAGGTCCAGCTGAGCTGCCATCCTCAAAGTGTTGTATTCAAACTCAATGGCCAGCAAAGCTTTCTTCCCATAGACCAGCTCATAAGGTGTGAAGCCGGTGGTGGTCTTCCAAGTGGTGTTGTAGGCCCATGTGGCTTCAACCAGGCGATCTGCCCAGTCCTTTCTGCTGCTGCTCACCACCTTAGTCAAGATCCCTTCTAATGCTCTATTGGTGACTTCCACCTGCCCATTTGCTTGAGGGTGATAGGGGGTGGAAGTCCTATGCTTGATCTTGTGATGAGCTAGTAGATCTTCAACCAAGTTGGATATGAACTGGCTCCCTTGATCGGTGACCAGCTCTCTTGGATAGCCAAACTTATAGAAGATGTTTTCTCTTAGGAACTCGGCCACCTTTTCTTCTGTTGCTGCTTTGATTGCTTTAGTCTCTACCCACTTTGTCAAGTAGTCAGTACACACAATGATGTAAGACCTTTGCCTCGAAGGAGGGTTGATTGGGCCTACAAAGTCCATGCCCCACTTCTCAAATGGCTCAAGAGTCACTTGAGGTTGGAGAGGCATCTCATCCCTTTGGGTCGGTTTCCCCATTCTTTGGCATCGGTCACACTGGCTGACATATCTTCTGACATCTTGATGAAGTGTGGGCCAATAGTAGCCTGCTTGTAGGATTTTGAAGGCAGTTCTCTTTGCTGCAAAATGTCCTCCACAAGGCCCATCATGACAAGTGAGGAGGATATCAAAGACTTCCTCCTCCCTTACACAACGCCTTAAGATCTGATCGGGGCCAAGCTTGAACAGATTGCCCCCGATCCAAGTAAATGAGGCACTTTTTCTGATGATTCTGCTCTTCTCTCTGGAAGACCGGTGCGGAGGGAACTGTGCTGAAACAAGGTAGTTTGCTATATCAGCAAACCATGGAGAGAGTACTGAAATAGCAAACAGATGTTCATCGGGCATCTGGTCATCCACCGTTCCATCCTCATCTGCAGACAAATCCAATCTAGATAAAAAGTCAGCAACAACATTTTCTCTACCTGGTTTGTCAACAATGGTCAAATCAAACTGCTGCAATAAAAGTAACCATCTAATAATACGAGCATTCACATCTGGTTTATTCATTAAATATCTAATTGCAGCATGGTCTGTATGTACAAAGGTTTGATAACCAGTAATATAATGTCGGAACTTGTTCAGTGCATGGACCATAGCCAAGAATTCTTTCTCGGTTACAGTGTAATTCAGCTCAGCTTTGGACAAGTTTTTGCTAACAAAGTAAATGGCATATGGAAGTTTTTGCTCAACTTTTCCTAAAGCTGCACCTATGGCTTTGTTCGAGGCATCAGTGTGGATGTGGAAAGGTAGGGCCCAGTTTGGACCTCTCAGGATTGGGGCTGACACCAACTTGTCCTTCAATTCATTTAAAGCCCTCTGACAATCGTCAGTCCATTTAAACTCCACATCTTTTGCCAACAGGCCAAACAATGGCGAGGCTAGCTTGCTGAAGTCTTTAATGAATCTCCGGTAATATCCTGCTAAGCCCAAGAAACTCCGGATGTCCCTTACCTTTTGAGGAGGTGGAACCTTCTTGATGAGAGCAATTTTGTTAGGATCCACCTGTAACCCTTGGCAAGAAATAGTATGGCCTAGCACGGTCCCTTCAGTCATTAGGAATTCACATTTTTCAGGACTAAGGGACAAGTTCATCTCAATGCATTTGGTTAGGACTTTTCCCAGATTGGACAATGCTTCCTGGAAGTTGGCCCCATAAGGAGTAAAGTCATCCATATAGATTTCCACTGCATCATGGACCAGCTCCGAGAAGATGCTCAAGACAGCTCTCTGGAAGGTAGCAGGAGCATTGCATAGCCCAAAGGGAAGAACTCGGTAGGCAAAGGTACCCCAAGGACAAGTGAAGGTGGTCTTATCTTGGTCTTCCAGGCTGATTTGGATTTGGTTGTACCCGCTAAACCCATCCAGGAAAGAGAAGAACTTCTTTCCTGCCAGTCCATCCAACACTTGATCTATGAAAGGTAGAGGGAAATGGTCTTTCTTGGTAGCTTTGTTCAGTTCTCGCTAGTCCACACAGATTCTCCATTTCCCATTTTTCTTGGGAACCAACACTAGAGGGGACACCCATTCACTATCTGAGATGGGGTAGATGAATCCGGCATCCAACAGTTTTTGCAATTCTTCCTTGACGATGTCCTTAAGGGCTGGATTCGTTCTCCGCTGAGGTTGCCTAACCGGTTTACAATCCTCTTTGATGTATATATGATGGGTACAGACCGAAGGATGGACTCCTTTCATCTCCTTATAGCTCCAAGCAAAAGCATCTAGGTGGTTGGCCAACAGGCTACACAGCTCCTTTTCCTGGGAAGGAGATAGGGAGGAGCTGATCTTCAATGCTCTCTCAGGGCTGAACTCCACATTCTTGACTCTGGGAGTAACAGGGTTGGTTGTACAAAGATCCACTAAGGTGCTAGCTTGGGCATCCTCCACCAATTCCTCTAAGGGTAGTGCACTGGAAGGTGGATTCTGGATCAAGGTCTCGATCAAGTCATCCTCGGTTGGGGGTCTCTTCTAGTGGTATCTAAGGTGCACAGAGGTGCTGAGTACACCTCGTCTTCCTCTCCTTCTTCCAACCATAGTGGTAAGTCATGCTCTAAGGAGGGTTGGGCAGGAGGGTATAGGACTAGCTGCTTGGACATGGGACCATTTTTGATGGTCATGTTTCCTGTACGACAACTTATGTAAGCATCTGCAGTAGCTAACCAAGGCCTTCCCAAAATGAGAGGATATCCAGTAAGCTTTGCCTTTGGTTGCAGAACCAGGAAGTCTGCAGGGTACTCCCAAGAGTCAATAGAGACCAAGACATCCTCCACAATCCCTTCGGGAGTCACAGTGGAGCGATATGCTAGTTGCAGTACTGTCGAGGTCTTCCTCAAGGAACCCTGAAGATTGAGTTTGAGCATGGTATCCTTGGTCATCACATTAATGGCAGCCCCCAGATCAATCAAGGTGTGAGGTATGATGGTGCCATTGATGTGGACATCTACTACAGGACTTCCAGGATCTAGGTACTTTGGGCAGATGACTTGTCCTAGCATAAGGTCAGACAGTTGTCCTATGACATTAATGTTTGAAGCATCTTTCTTCCGCCTGCCTGGGTGTTTGAAGCACTTTTCCTTAACCAGCTTGTTGTATATTGGCACATCCTTGATGGCTTGGAGAAGTGGTATTTTCACACACAACTGGTTGAGCTCACCCAGAAGCTCATCCTCCTCTGGGTTGGGTTGTGTGGTGGCTGTTAGTCTCTCAGGAAAGGGTGGAATAGCCTTTGGTTCACTTTCCTGTTTATCTTCCTCATCCTCTGGGGGAGGAGGTTGGCGATCTGGAAGAGTCTTTCCAGATCGAAGATTGATCTCCTGGATCTCCACAGCATAGGTAGGGCATGAGGTTTCCCCAGTGTATACCTGCTGAGCCTGTCTGTTGTTGGGGTTCGGGTTCGGTTGAGCAGGCATTTGAGGTTGCCTTGGAGGAGAAGGAGGTAAAGGCTGAGGTTGAACTGGTGGTGGAGGCAAAATGGCAGGAGGAGTGTTGTATTGGGGCCTCCACCCCGACTGAGGTGCATTCCACTGAGGCTGTGGCTGGGCATGTCAATGGTATGAATGAGAAGTAGGTTGAGTAGGGTACTGAGGTGGATAAGACCATGGAGGAGGCATGGACCAGGAAGGATGAGCAGGGGGACCCCAGGAAGGCATAGGAGTTGATTGGTTGGGGCTGTAATAAGCTTGAGGTGCCCCTTGCATTCCCTGCTGATAAGGTCTAGATCCTTGTGGCCTCCTTTGGTTGAGGTAATAGAGAGGTTCAGTGGGAGCTTCTGTCCCTTGGTACATGGCTTTAAACCCAGGTAAGGTTGGACACTGATTTGTAGGATGGTCCTCCTCACAAACGAAACACACTTCAACCGAATGCAATGGGCATTCGTTCTTAGGGTGTCTCCTTGTGCACCTAGGGCAGAAGACAGCCAAGGCTCTCTCAGCTTCTTCTTTCTTCTGCTGGATCCTGAATGTGTCCAGCTGCATGGCAATGGTCTGTCTCACCTCACTCTTGAGATCTTCTAATTGATTTGCAAGCTCATGTTTGGAGAAAGGGACACTAGTTGAGAGGAGGTTTCCTCTACCTCGTTTCCGAGTTGCCCTGGAGTGGTTTCTAAACACAGTCTTGATGTCCTCATAAGGCAGTTGGTAAATGTCCCCCCCAGCTAACATGTGAAGGGTATCTAAGAGGTCTTCAGGGACTCCTCGGAGAAGGACCAACTTGAGGGATTCAGGGTCAAGTGTGCACCTGGCCCGCTTATAGCTAAGTTGGAACCTCTCCTCATAATCCTCTAGGGACTCATCATTTCCCATGGTCATCCGAAAGATTTCTCCCTTGGTTTCCTTGGACCTACAGTAATCCCTGTACTTGGTATTGAAAGCTTGCTGCATCTGAGCCCAAGTGGTGATACTATTCCCAGGTAATCCCATTGAACCAGCGCAATGCTGCATCCTTAAGAGTTGAAGGGAAGAGTTTCAGCTTTTGCTCATCTTCAGTATAGTCATAGGTTCTACAAAGGACAGCAAACTCAAACAGGAAGGTATCAGGATCTTCAGTAGTCAGTCCATGGAAGTGAGGTAAGGCGGAGGGGCTAATGTTCTTCATTTTCATCTCTCCATTGGTCTCTCGGATGGGGAAGGCACCTTCTATTCTCTCATCTTCTCTTCTATTGTCAGCCATAGCTTCAGATGGAGTGGTCTCTAACTCTTCTTCTTCTATAGGATCTTTGTCTATCTCAGGATGTTCACCTATAGGTTCTTCTGGGTCACTGTCACCAAAGAAGAGAGAAGGGTGATTCAGTGATGTGGTGGGGGTGTTGGGTAGGAATTTGCCTGATTTATCTCGGTTCCTACGAGGCATGAAATGGAAAAGGCTTTCTTTTTCTTTTGATTGCTTTTGCTTTTTTCTTTGGTACCTGCAAAACTGAAACAGATTGATCTACAACTAACTATAAAAGATGCAGAATTAAACTGAAAGCAGGAAAGAACTAATCTACTTTGCTCAAATGAAATTGCAAGAATGGAAATGCTAATCTACGCTTGCAGAAATGAAATGCTAGTCTATGAAAGCAGGAAATGCTAATCTATGAAAGCAGGAAATGCTAATCTATGAAAGCAGGAAATGCTAATCTATGAAAGCAGGAAATGCTAATCTATGAAAGCAGGAAATGTCTATGCTACTTTTGCAGAATGGAAATGAAATAAACTACTTAGCAGAAGGCAAGAGTAAGAAAATAGAAGAAAAGCAACAATTACTAATACTCTGACGCTTCCCCGACAACGGCGCCAAAAAGATGGTGGGCTCCAGTATTGTAGCAATAATGCTACAACTCCTAGGGCTTCCTATCTCTAATTTTATCAACCCGGTAGTTCGTACAAACTTGGAAGCGACGGTGTTGTATGCACAAGTACTAGCTCTTGTCGCAGCTGTCACTTGGTCAGCTGGCACAAGTCTGCTAGGGCTCAAGCCAACTTCTATATGCTCTCAGAAGAAGCTTGCTAAATGATGGACAAAGGCTATCTCAGAGGAAATTAATCTACTTTGCAAAAATGAACTGAAAGCCAACCAAGACATGGAAACCCTAGTAAACCCTAATCTGACTAGCTTAACCTCTATGATGCAATGGGTGGAGTGCAAGTGTCTGGAAATGATGCCATTACTTCTAATGATGTGAAATGCATGAACTTAGACTGCTTCTATTGAAAAGAACATGTTTTTGTATTTTTGCTTAAATGGTTGGAGTGCTTATGATTTTGTTTCTTATTAGGGTTTGGTTGTGTAGAGGTGGTGCGAAAGGAAGGAAAGCTTGGGAAAGGTCAGGGGGGCTAGGAGAGGTCCCAGGGGATCCTTAGCATCAGTCTACAGAAGTCTACAACGTTCGGATGCTCGGCAACCAAGTTTGCAGGCTTCTACAGGATGTCTGCAGGGGATCCTACAGGAAACTCAGGGATTCTACAGGAAGTCTGCTAACTTCTACAGGATGTGTTGTAAGTGGAAGTTTTGGGTGATGGTGAAGTGATGGAACAGTATGGGTGGATAAGTAAGGTGGAGATGGAGCTTATGATGAATCAGGGGCAGAGAAATAGGACGGAGAAAGAGTGCACGAAGTGGTTGGTGGATAGAAGGATGGGATCAACGAAAGGTCAAAAAGATGAAGCTACGTGGGCAATGGAAGAGTTGGAAGTTGAACGAGCTGAACAGAGGTCGAGTAGGTGGCTTGAGGAGAGGTTAAGAAGAAGAAGAAGGAAGTAGAAGGATATGGAGTAGTGTAAATAAAACAAATTACTTATGTCTTGCACCAAAAACGAGAATTCATTAACCAGTGCTACATGTGCTATTAAACCAATGAACAACGCTGCAAATCATGAAGAAAAGTAGTGCATGGAACTGTAGTGACGAAGTATGGCTCAAGAGCAAAATGCATGAAAGGATCCACGATTAAACCGACTGTGTTGCAGCTTGCATAAAAGTAGAAAAGATTGCGTTTTTTTGGTGGTTGGTATAGACTGCACCCCAATCCCTAGACAGAGATGGTAGTGGAGGCACTAACAACCTTTTCTTGGAGCTCCAGTGGATTACAAACCTCCTATCCTAGTCTAAGCAACTGAAAGTAATTTGACCATAAGCTAATCCTACTCAATCTTGTTAAAGAAATCAAATCAGCAAACTGTATTCTTTGAAATGCATATCAAAACAAGGAAACACAATGCTGGAAAGAAAGGTAAATAACACTACAAGAAGAGGAGGTCTATTGCTCTCAGGTTGGGCCCTAACCTGAGAGCTATAGCTCCCTTAAAAACTCAGAATTAGATCCAAATCTGCTTGCCTTTATTCATAATCAAAAGTCTAATGTCATGCCAAAACTAGCTTACAAAACAAACAAACACCGAGCTGTAACTCGTGCTCAGAGATTACAATAGTAATTCCAAAGGTCAAAAAGCTTCTAACAAAGGCTACGGCCTTCATATTTATACAAAATGAAGATCAAGCTGGCTTCCTCCATTCGTGGAGCTTGGCTGTCCAACTGAAAGTCAAACTGCTGTAAAACTGCTGATCCTGTAGAACGTGTTGGCTGCCTTTAAGCTCGGTGGGGAGAGCTGTTAGAGCTCGGAGTTAAGGTGAAAAGCACGAGGGAAGTCATTTAAAGCTGTAGACAACCTCCCTATAAACATGCAATGCCACCTTTGTTGTCTCCTTGTCTCCTTCTGCGTGGTCTTTTGCTCTCTTTAATGCCAAAAACCTGAAATCATCATGTATTAGCCACATAGATATAATGCCTGCCCTTCTTCCTACAAACAACACGAATATACTAAGAAATGAATGCATAAGTGGTAAAAGCTGAATGGTTGAACAAGGTAAGTAGGCCAATATGAGCCCAAATTGTACCAAAAATTGGGGCTCATCAATGGCCCCACATTGTTTATTGAGTGCTCATCATCAAATTTAAACACCTTTCTAGCTATACACAAGGCACAACTCATCGACTCAACGTGAGTCTTAACTAACCATAGAATTAATGAACCCTTTGTTCGACTTAGGGTGAAGCTATATTGGCTTATCCATCATTTACTTGTATTGTAGCCTCTTTCCACTAAATATTTGGTAGTGTAACAACTAGCCTCTTGACCAAATATATACTTGTCCTTCTCATCGACTATATTACCAACTAATGGAATTCACACACCATAATAGTTTATTTGTCCACATTCCATAGTCACATGAGATGATGCAAACAACTAGGCACTTCATGAACATATTGGATTAACACAAAGGCCTTCAAGCCCCTTAAACCAAATATATAACACATTTCATCATAGATAGATGCAAACAATGTATTCCTCCATTTATAGTACTAGTACATGTATATATCACATAGTAACAATGTTCATATTTTCAATGCATCAAGTAAGCAACATATCTTATCATACTCAAATGACTAGCAATTGAGAGTGGAACTTCAACACTCCACCCAACCTTAGATTGGCTTGCACCGCAATCCTTTCTTACAACCAATCACCCCTGAGCTAGATTCCTAGCTTGAGGAAGAGTGCTTTTAGAGAATTAACCAATGCTTCCAGTTGAAACAAGGATCCCATAGGCTATACCATATCCACCCACTAGCTATTCATGGAATCCAAAGACTGTGCCATATCCACCCTTCACTTCATGTAGGGAATATAGAGGTTGTACCACCTCCACCCTTTAGTCAATACAGGGAACCCAGAGGCTATACCACCTCCACCCTTCAGTCAATAAATGGAATCTAGAGCCTATACCACCTCCATCCTTAAGCCAATTACCTCAGTAGCTCCATCCTGAACCAAGAATCTAGAGCTCACTAAGAAGAACCAAGCACAATACCTTTAATGGCTCCACCCTATATCGGGAATCCAAAGCTCACTAAATTAATTTCTCAACCTATAAACAAGGCCTCTAGTCAAACCAGGGAATCCATAGAACTTTTTTCCTTCACCTGAGAGATTCCTAGACTACTCTTCTCTACTCAAAACAAAAAAGAATTTATCCTCTCATACTTCTTGTGTCTTTTCTTCTATTTTTCTACTAATCCACCACTTCAACACATTAAGTGTTATATGTTTACATGGTGTGCATGCTCCTCTCTGCATATCTGTTTTTCCTATTTTGTTTCCAAGGTAAAATCCTCCTTCTCCTAGGTTTTGTGTGTTCTTTGCTTTAAGTGAGATCATTTCCAATTCATTGTGATTGCCTCCATTTCTCAGCAATGTTCCCCCATTATCTCCAATCTTCGTAGGGAATCTCCCTTCAGCCCCTCTATCATGTTGGTCGTTCCCCACTACCTGATGGTGGTGGTGGTCATTTTTTCTTCACCCCCCAATGGAAAGCCTCTTTTCATGGAATCTATTTTTCCTTGTGTGTGATTGTGGGGTTTTTTCATTCCATCTCCCCACACCTCTCCCTATCAGTTGTTCTCATCCCGATTCTCACTTTCCAATGCATCCCATCTCCTTTAATTATTTTTTCCCCTTTTCTTATGGGCTTTCCCAAGAGAAGCATGAATCTCATCCTCTTTTCCTCTAGCTTAATCAATGTGTATGTTGACACCTAATCTTCATGATTGGGTGAATTTATGTAAATAATTAAATTAGGAATGTGAACAGTCATCGGGAGATGAACTGAACAATCACTCCCTATTGTATATAACAAAGGCCTACCTAATGGAATAATATGAATCAGTTTTTCTGCCTAATGGAGTTACTGCCTGGCCTGACATGGTATCAGAGCCAGCTCCTTGTTTTAGCTCTTATGCTCCTGTAACTCCTCTGTCTGCCATATCCCCTTTGTCCTCTGCAATATTCCTTTCCAGCACTGCCTCTGTCCATAATGCATCTGCCCATATTAAAAAAAAAAACCAATGCCAGGTGCTGCAAACTCACTATCGACCGCCCATTTTTTACAACACCTTATTATTGAACATTGGTGACATTATGTATGTTATTCTGACATTATTGAAATGTTGTTTTGAAATTATTGAAACGTTGTGCTGCTCTTTTCATTCCATTGAAACGTTGTGCTGCTCTTTTCATTCCATTGAAACGTTGTGCTACTCTTTTCATTCCATTGAAATGTTGTGCTGCTCTTTTCATTCCATTGAAACACCCCCGCCTGTCCATCAGTCGCACCATTTGCAAATCACGCCATTAGGTTGGGAGCTGGAAGACTCAGCATCATTGACAATGTTGTGTACCTGTCTATTGAACGCATAGTCCCATTCATGAACCGGAGAATGTAAGTTTATGGTGGAGGCTCTTTTGTATGCTGTCTATTGAACGCTGTCTATTGAACCAGAGAATGTAAGTTTATGGTTTACGCACAGTCCCATTCCTCTCATTGTTTTGTGGTGGAGGATTTTGGTACCTGCGCTTGCTCTTTCACGGTATTCGAAGCGACGAGCCAGTGTTGCACTGACATCTTTGAGGTGTGTCCCTGCTTGACAGAGCAGCTTGTGAGCCATTGGTGTGGGGCCTTCCTGACCATGAGTTTTGTGGTCTTCTCTTTGTTCGGTGCGGACTGCCGATGAAAACAATGTGAATGTGCTTAGCGATTCTCCATATGTGACCATTTCATTGTCTCTGGGCTATATTTATCTCTTATTGAAAGTTAATGGGGATCTGATTTTTTTACTTCACATGGATAAAGGCCACATGGACTTTGGTGAATTTTAAACTCGTGTGAAAGGACTGGGCATCCCATGATGTATACTACGCATGCATTGAATGATTTTTATTAGTAGCTGTGTACATTTTTGAAAGTCATTTTCTGTTTGTGTATTGAAGTTATGATGATAGTGATTCAATGGGTACATGAAAATCTTATGTTAGAAATTTTAGTGGACGATAATACCCTTTGAGAATGCCCGTTCGAGTACATTTTTACTGTATATTGGTAGAAGTATTTTTTTCTATCAACAAAAGTTTTTTTTACAGAATGCATTCAATCATATCCATGGTAGGAATAGTTCTCACTGGCAAGGAGAATTATCTTAAATGGTCCCGGATGATAAAACACACCCTCATCTTCAATGAGTTGTGGAAAGGAGTGTGTGTCGGAGAAGGAGACAATGACCCAGTACAACCTACCTCAGACAAAGAGCTCGCCATTTGAGAAAACAAGAACATCAAAGCCTATGCATTAATCGCAGCATCTGTAAATGAAGAGGTGAGTCGCCATATTTCGTCATATTCAACTGCCTTTGAAGCTTTACAAAAGCTGAAAGAATTCTATGACTCACATTCTGCACTTGAAGTTGTTCAACTCATGATTAAACTCTTCACTCTTGAATTGCAAAATGATGATCCTCTTGCTCTTGCATCTGAAGTAAAGTCTATAATGCATGATATCAATTCCACTAAGGTTGAGCTGGATATCCCTCTTATTGCTTTTCTCAAGGTAATTTATCCTACTTACTCCAATTATCTTGATTCTTTGCGAGAAAATGGAAATCTCAAAGATATAACCTTTGACTCTCTCGTGAAAAAGTTTGCTGAAAGAGAGAAAGCTTTTGGAAAGAAGATAGCCCCTGAATCTTCTGAAGAGACTGTGTGCCTTGCTCATAAAGAAAAGCATCCTGCTCAAGCTTCTACAAGAGGAAGAGGTGGACGAAGAGGAAGAGGAAGATATTTCAGAGCCAGGGGGGGCAGACATTCTCAAGGAGAAAAGGCATATTTGCACTGCATTCGTTGCAAAAGAAATGGATCACATGATGCCTCTACATGAAAGCTACCATGGGACAAAATTGAGCAGAAAAGAAATCAACAGAAAGGTAAAATTGATGATACAGACAAAGGTAAAGCACCTGAATCCGCTCACTATTTTGAGGCACAATGTAACATTGGAGTAAATGAAGATTTGTTTAATGCTTCACTTTCTTCCTGGAAAAATGATTGGTTGCTTGATTCAGGAGCAACCTCTCACATGACTCATAGAAAAGATTTTTTTGAAGATTTTACTGACAATGTTGATGGAGCAGTATACTTTGCAGATCAATCAAAAATCAAGCCATCAGGGCTTGGCACAATCAAGCTTAAACTGCCTGGTCTTCCAGACTTTCTTCTGGATCATGTTCTATATCTCCCACAGCTCAAGAGAAAATTGTTGTCCTTGGTCCACATCCACCAACAAGGTCACTCCATTCATATATTTGATGGCAAGCTTGAGGTAAGAAAAGCATCTGACCACTCACTTGTCATGAGGGGAATATAAATAAAGGCTTCTCAAACTGCAAGGAACCTCTGCTCATACACAACATTTCTCATATATTTCTCATCATGAAGAAGGCACACTTCCATCAAGTTTATTATGGCATGCTAGATTTGGACATTTAAACTATTACAGTCTTCGCTTATTGAAGAAAAATGGTGTTGCTGGTTTTCCTACAATTCCTAGGAAACTTAAGCAATGTGATGCTTGCATTCAAGGAAACCATAACAAACAGGCTTTTCATGATTCACATTCAAGAGCACATAGGAAGCTTGAACTCATTCATTCAGATTTATGTGGTCCAATGCCTGTTCCTTCTGCAAATGGAAATAAATATATCATGACATTTATTGATGACTACACCAGAATGTGTTGGGTCTATTTATTGAAGAACAAATCTGATGCTATTCAAACATTCAAGAATTTTCATAAATGGATTGGAAATGATGCACAATCTCATATTGGGTCTATTCGCACTGATAATGGAAAAGGATACACATCAAATGAATTTGAAAACTATCTTTGCCAACATGGGATCAAACATCAAACAACTGTGCCTTATAATCCCCAATAGAATGGTGTAGCTGAAAGAATGAATAGAACAATCTTGAATATGGTATGATCCATGCTTTTCTTCAAAAATGTAAAGATAATGTTTTGGGCTGATGTTGTTCTATGTGTTGCATATATAAAGAATAAATGTCCATCTAATGCTATAAGAAACAAGACTCCTTATGAATTGTGGTATGGACATGTTCCTTCAGTAAAACATCTCAGGGTCTTTGGTTCCACCTGTTATGCTTTGATACCAAAGGTACATAGAAACAAACTTGGTGCTAGAAGTCGTAAGTGTATCTTCCTGGGGTATTCAAACACCTCCAAATCATACTGCCTCTATGATGAAGTAAATAAAAAGTTTGTTGTATCTAGAGATGTAATTTTTCTTGAATCATCCAAAATTGACAATGTTGTTGAGCGGCAACTTGATCGCTTGGATAGATTCGCAAAAACAAAATCATTTCAAGGATTTGATAATCAGATTCCACATCTTGAAGGGGGGATCCCTATACTAGATCAACATGTGGAATCTTCTTCTGAAGAACACCCTCGCCCGCATGAAACTCCAACAACAGATGATGCTTTAAGTGATGTAATTGATATAATTGGGAGACTCAATCTTGATTCAGTCCCAAATCAATCAACAGAGCAGCCTAGACCATCTCAGAAAGGTCCCCTAAAGTGGCTACGAAGACACTTGAAAGTGTTGATCCTGATGAAATTGGAAAAACAGGAACCAGAAATTCAAACTGACAAAATGGAGGTGATGTAGATGACTCTAATTCACCCGTTGATATGGATGTTTCTTATGATTGTGAATTGAACTTGTATACAGATTTTGAACCAACTTCCTTCAAAGAAGCTGATTCTCATGATGAATGGAAAGAAGCGATGCAAAAGGAGTATGATGCCCTCATAAAGAACGACACTTGGAAGTTGGTTGATCCTCCATTTAGAACCAAACCAATTGGATGCAAGTGGGTCTACAAGAACAAGTATAAAGCTGATGGCTCACTTGACAAGCACAAAGCTAGGCTTGTGGAAAAAGGTTTTTCACAGAAGGAAGGGGTCGATTATGAGGATACTTTTGCCCCACAGCAAAATGGGCCACCATCCGGACACTCTTTGCACTAGCAACTCAGAACGGTTGGAAAGTCCATCAAATGGATGTAAAAATAGCTTTCTTGAATGGAGATATAAAAGAGAATGTTTTTGTGTCCCATCCTGAAAGATTTTCTGTGAAAGGACATGAACATAAAGTATGCAAACTTGAGAAGTCATTGTATGGCCTCAAACAAGAACCGCGAGCCTGGTATGAAAAACTAACTGAGCGTCTTCTAAAACTCAATTTTGATCATTTTGATCTTGATGATGCTACTTTATTTGTCAAGAAAGTTGGAAAAACAGTTGTATATCTTGTGGTATATGTAGATGATCTTTTAATGACAAGGAACAATGAAAGCTACATTGCATCCATAAAGAAGGAATTGGGAAAAATTTTTGAAATGACTGATTTGGGCTATGTTCATTACTATCTTGGCATTGAAGTAACCCAACATCCAAAGTCCATATTTCTTTCTCAAAATAAATCCATTGGAGATTTGTTGAATAGGTTTGGCATGACAGAGTGCAATCCTCTTACTACTCCAATGGAACAAAACTTGAAGCTCACATCTATTGAAGGAAAGGAATTTGGGGATGCAACAAAGTATAGACGGCTTGTAGGAAGTCTCAACTACCTAACTACCACCAGACCAGACATTTCATTTGCTATTCCTCTCCAGGTTTATGCAAAAGCCTTGTGAGGGACATTGGTCTACTGCAAAAAGAGTTCTAAATTACATGAAGGGAACTCAAGACTTTGGAATCAAGTACACACAGGTGGATGACTTCAGCTTGATCAGATACTCTGATTCAGACTTCAATAGAGACAAAGAAACTGGGGTATATACTTCAGGATATGCTATGAGTCTTGGATCAGGAGTTGTATCCTGGAGATCATGCAAATAATCAGTTCCATCAGATTCCACAACAGAAGGAGAATACGTGGCAGCAGCTGAAGCAACAAAATAAATTGTGTGGCTCAGGAAAATTCTTGAAGATTTGCAAGTAAAACAAGTACAATCAACTCCACTCATGATTGAAAACACCTCTGCAATAAAGTTGGCCGAGAACCCAAAGTTACATGATCAAACAAAGCACATCAATACTAAATATCATCTGATTCGACATCATGTTGAGGCCAAAACAATCCATCTCTGTCATTGTTCCACAAATGAGCAAATTGCAGACATCTTCACCAAAGCGCTTGGAAGGGAAAATCTTGAACGATTCAGAATGATGCTTGGACTCACCAACATCCCTTCAGATTAAGGGGGGGAATGTTG